>CM039429.1:8505554-9797054 GCA_022379115.2 Bauhinia variegata | reverse complement strand
ACAAGTCTCAAAATCAGCAAAATCCAGAGTAGCAAGTACCCCTTCATTTACTAATCTTTTAATTCTTTCAATGGAGATGTGTGCTAATCTCCGGTGCCACAACATAGAGGATTCCTCATTCACAACACACCGTTTTACCCCTGCAGTAATATGCATAGAATTATAAGCAGCATTATTTTGCAATTGAATATGATAAAGACCATCAGACAAAGTACCATAACCAATAACTTCAGATTTATGTGATAAACTGAAACCATAATCCGAAAAGTTACAAGAAAAACCCAAAGGTACAAGTCTTGAAACAGAAATCAAATTTCTAGAGAAATTTGGAATATAAAAAGTCTTTTCCAAATGCAATACAAAACCACTACTTAAAATCAAACAGCACGTTCCAATGGCTTCTACACGTGAACTCATCTTGCTGCCTGAATAGATGTATTGTTCACTTCCCACTGGTTTCCGTAGGTTTTGCATACCCTGCAAGGTATTAGAAATATGGATTGTAGCACCAGAATCAATCCACCATGTGTCATGATCAACACTAACCATGTTAGATTCATAACAAACTAATGAAAGTTAAGTACCTTTTTTTTCGAGCCAGATCTTATGCTTTAAGTAGTCTTTCTTCATGTGCCCCTTCTTTTTACAGAAGAAACACTTTGACTCTTTCTTTATGTCTGACTGAGGAGGAATCTTGCCATTTCCCTTATATTTGGCTTGATCCTTTCTTTTCTTTCCTTGGGTAGTCAAGTTCACCTTTTCACCCTCTTCCATTGCCAACCTCCCTTCTTCTTGGACCCACATGGTCATAAGTTCATTAATTGACCACTTATCCTTATGTGTGTTGTAAGATATTTTGAAGGGATTATATTGTTGGGGCAGAGAGTTCAAGATGAAATAAACTAAGAAAGATTCTGACATCTTAACTTCCAAAGTTTCTAGCTGAGCCGCCATGTCCCTCATGCGCATGATATGATCACGCACGCCTCTAATCCCGGTGAGCTTCATGGATGTAAATTGCATTATTAAAGTGCTAGCAAGAGCCTTGTCAGATGTTATGAATTGCTCGTCGATAGCTTTTAGAAGGTCTTTGACCTTATCATGCTGTTCGACTGAACCCCGTATGCCATCTGGTATCTTTGTCTTTATGAACATAACTGATAGGCGATTAGATCGCTCCCATTTTTCATAAAGATCAACAGCATCTGGAGTGCTGTTTATAGTGATAGTAGGTGGTTCATTTTTCCTTATGGCATAATCAACATCCATCCATCTCAAATGGAGAAGGATTCTCTCTTTCCACACTTTATAATTATCACCCCTTAATTCGGGAATGTCACACTTAATATCAGAAATATTCGCAGATTGAATAGCTGCAAATTTTCAAACATACATGCTTATTAACTAAATTTGAGGCTATAAAATTAAATGTCATATTTTACCAATGTAAAACATGCTTCAATCCATGAATCAAGTGACATAAAACTTGCCTGTGGGCTAAAATTCTACTCACTTAGATTCATTTCCTAACTTTATGATAAAACTATCAAATTATGTTCCTTTTCTTAATTCCTGTGGGTAGATTAAGAAATATAATTTAATATTTTATCCTAATTAACTATACTAATATAACAAAAATTCCTGTGGGTAAATTTTATTATATCACATATGATTAATTACAACTTAATGTTTTAATGTGATCTTTAACCTTAATATATAATTCTAATTAATTAAAGATGTTGTGGCTACTCCCTAATTAATTAAAATTATATTAATCACCCAACATTAATTAATTCTCAATAAAAACTGAATATTTGCATAAAAGCATAAACTTTAATGTGTAAAATTATTTAATTTAAAATTGTATGCTTAAACACCAAAATAAAACATACAATTTCAATAAAATAAATAAATAATTTAAACACATAAATAAATTAATTCTAAAAATTTAAACAGCCATTTATGCAAATAAATAAACTAAATTAGGAATCATATAAAGATTCACTAACAATAGGAAACATGCAATAATTTAATTTATGTAAATAAATTAAATTTGAAACATAATGTTTGAAATTGTCTTCCAGAGACATAAGGGCGCGCTGTGGTCCAGTGGCAAAGGGTCCACGATGTGGCCCTGTGGGCGTGGGTTCGAATCCCAGCAGCTGCACAAACGGGATTTAATTTTAAACCCCCAAAACGACATGTAGTTTGGCCTCCAGCATAAACTACACGCCGTTTAGCGTTATGGTGTGAGCAGCCACACTTTAGTGAAAACGACATGTCGTTTCAGCATTACCCAAAACGACATGTAGCTTAAGTCGTCTTCAACCTCTAGCCGGGTCGATTCAACCCAGTTTCGACCCGCGGACCCGTAGCCAAAACCCGACATTTTCCAGCCATTTTTGACGTCAAATTTTATGATTTATAGCCCAGAATGCATAAAAATCCCATTTGATATCAATTTCTAACCTCCAAAGAGATTAAAACATCAAAAATTTTAGTGCCCAAAAATGAACTTCAAACCGAAAAGAAAAATGCAAGACAGAGGCATTACAAGGCTCTGATACCAAATGTAAAACAATTTTCTTTAATGTTCAAACATGCTAATGAACATAACAAGCATATTCAAACATAATGCGGAAGCGGATCAAGAGAGCCTACCTCCAGCCATTGCAAAACGCTTCTTCTTGGTGTCTCTGTTTCTCTTCCAAGCCTTCACTCTCTCAAACTCGATGGTGTTTGTTTCTGAAGTGAGGAGTCGGATTGGTGACCAACAGAGAGGAGGAGCACACCTTTTATACTCCTCTGCCCATCATGGAGGAGTTGAGATGTGGCTGAAAATCAGCAAGTGTGTGGAGTCGTGGGAACGTTACGGAATGATGCTGGAAGTGGGAGAAGCTTGGTCACAACATGGACCACTTTCTGAAGGAGTTCCAACGGGAATATCGGGGACCTCATCGTGGACCTCAATGTGGAACTCCAACATCTTCCATGCACTCTCTTGGTTACTCCACCAAAAGTGTCTCACCAATTTGGCTAGATCAAGGCAAGCCCTTCAGGTAATTTAAAACAGCCCATTGTATAGAGTGGCAGTGCAGAAATTACAGCCTTTATGACAACTTCTTTACCCCTATAGTCAAGGACATTAATTTTCCAGCTCCAAAAGTCTGTTAGCTACCCTTTCTTTTGATGAATGAAAAGGTTTCTTTCTTCAATTTGTTTATCAAAGAAGGCAGCCCCAGGTACTTATCTTGACCCCCAATGTGTTGAATTCCCTTTATATTGGCCAGTCTTTCCAGAGTTTCTTGAGAAGTATTGGCACTAAAGAAAGAAGACTTCCTCATGTTGATCATTTGGCCACTTATCCTCTCAAATTCCTTTAGCAAGTCTGTGATTGCATGAATTTCTCTTTCACCCTCTTTAGAGAAAATGAGGGAGTCATTTGCAAAGAGTAAATGGTTGATAGAGGGGGCATCTTCTACCTATATTGAGACACTGGGTTGTCCCATTGTTCTCTGCGTTGCTAAGCAAAAAGGAAAATCCTTCTGCACACAAAAGAAATAGGTAAGGGGAGAGGGGATCTCCTTGACGGAGCCCTCTAGAGGGGCTAAAATATCCAAATGATTCTCCATTTACAACAAGAGAAAAAGTAGAAGAAGATATACACTCCATAATCCACCAAACCATTTATTACGGAAGCCTATTTTCCTCATAATAAATCTCATAATCTCCCATTCCACCCTATCATATGCTTTACTCATATCTAATTTTGTAGCCATGTACCAGCCTACACCATGTTTCCTATTCTTCAAATGATGAACTAATTCATGCCCAATCAGAATATTGCCAGAGATATGTAACATCCCCTAATTGAATAATTATGCAAGTGTACATGTGCATTATTCTCATTTATAAGCATGTCAAGGCATTCTTTAATTGAATTTCTTGAGCTGAATTTCTTATATGTATGTGATTGTACTAATTACATTTACAATCTTCTGTGAGTAAGCATATGTGTATGCTTGTGGCAAATAGAAATTGGATACCTTGCATGAGCATGTGTAATTGGAATCATGTTATTTTATTCATGAAGACTAAATTGAATATGATTTAGATAACTAGTTGCATATTTATAAATAATGAAAATATGAAACAACTAGTTGAAATGGAATGAAGGAAACTAGACTAGGCTAGTTACATTAGAAGGATCTAGTCCTAATTGAACTAAGAAGGCAATAGCCCCTTTCCCTTAAATCCCTCACGCCACTCACCATGCATAAGGCCCCAAAGACTTTCCTTGAATTGGTCAAAATGCCAACCAATAGGAGCATGACACTAGTAATGGCATAATTGTATAATTTCATGATATTTGGGAAGGAAATAATAAAAATTAAGAGGGAATTGAATAAAATAGAATTAGAGAAATCTGGAGGGGGCAGAACGTCGGCAACTTGGGCTGAAGGAGGGGAAAAGGAAAATACAAAGAGAAGAGAAACAAAGGAAGGCGTGACCTAGAGGGAAAAAGAAGAGAAGAGAAATTGGAGCTGCTGTTTTCATTTAGAGCTGCTGTTTTTACTTGGAGCTGCTTCTAGTGATCATTCAAGCTTGCTAATTAGGAGATAATCTTGCTAAAAGAGGTTTGGAGTCCAGCTTAGAGGTAGGTGGCTGCATTTAAATCCATTTACTCATTAATTGTTAGCTTATTACTTGAAATCTTGATGGATATTGGCATAAACATGTGAGTTCATGTGATATAAATGGAATGCTTGGCCCCATGACATTATTTGGGGTGTGAAAAATTTGCTATTGAACTTAAAAAGATTGCTGTTATGGAAATTGGTTGTATACATAAAGGGTATGTGCATATGAAAGCTCTAGTTGAGTGAAGTGTTGAAAGTGGGGGAGACATGTGATAGGCACCTTTCATGGTGTGACTTGTAAAAGGCTTATGAGCCATGAGTGTGGCAAGGGAATACCTTGAGATTGGGTATTTGTTTTAACCTTGGTGACCACATGAGAAATTGCATGATACTCTCTTAAGAGTATTGAGACAATATGTCATGAGTGTTTTCCCCATTTTCAGCATGATTCCTCTAAAGAATGATGGTTGTTTTGTGGGATTTATTGGATGTAGTTAATTTCCAAGCTTAACTCTTTCCATATGTCTTATTAACTGTGGTATTGTTGTGTGAATGCAAACAGGTGAAGAAAGCAAGGAGGGAAAGCTTAAAGAGTAAAGATAACTTTGATGTTTAGGAAGAATTTTGCTTGTGTATTTTTGATGATGTTTATATGCATAATCTGGGATATGTAATCTATGTTTATGAAACCATGTTGTGTAGAATCAATTTAGTGAAGACTTATTATGTAATGAAATGGTTATTAGCCTCAATACAAAAGTTTTGTGAAATACTAGAATCTATCCAGAAAAATGAATGCTAAACAGCTTGTATTGACATATTTATTTCGTGACCTTCCTTATGTGGGAATCCTGGTAAAAAAAAAATTTCTTGCACTCTTGATATTGCCAATTAGAAGCATGTAAAATTTTGGCATTTTTGGCTTAGCCATTTGGTACAAAAAAATCTTTAAAGTTACCACTCTGAATTTCACTGCCAAAACAGGGCAGTATACAAACTTTGTTTAATTGACCCATCAAACCAACGAGATTTTGTATGAAAATTTTGCTACATATTCTAGACACATAAACTTGTAATCTGAAGTTTTTCATGAATTTAGGATAATTATTCATCACGTTTTCATATTTTACAAGAACAGGGCAGCAAGCTGTCAACTCAGTAAGTTGTCCAGTGGAAACCTAAATTTATAATTAAGATTTACCACCTTAAACCAAGTGTAATAACAGGTGTTTTTCATAAATATGGAGGTTAAAATAAGGTGTTACAAGATAAGCCTTCCTTTGATGAAAGCACATTGATTCTTGCAAATAATCTTAGGCATAATCA
Source organism: Bauhinia variegata (assembly GCA_022379115.2). Classification (NCBI taxonomy): domain Eukaryota; kingdom Viridiplantae; phylum Streptophyta; class Magnoliopsida; order Fabales; family Fabaceae; genus Bauhinia; species Bauhinia variegata. Next base: position 9,791,088 of record CM039429.1, on the reverse strand, counting down.
TTTTGTAGTCTACTGGTTAAGATTTAAGCAATTATTTTATAAAACACAAAGCAAAGGCTAATAGGGTCTAATCTCGTTTACGCTCTTGCAATCTTCCAGTTTCGGTATAAGAAGTTAGAGTATGATTGAAGTTTTTTAGAAGTTTGCCTAAGTGGAAAAAAACTCTAGACAACTTTACAAACTTTTTATGGACTTTCAACTAATAAGAGAATAGCCAAGCAAAATTCAATATACCCTGTGATAGATTTTCTAATTTTGAATGCAGCCAACTTAATCACTATCATGACATGCTTGAAGTTTAAAAGGCGAATAGGCAGAAAAGAAGAGTCTTAAACTTGGAGTTTGTTTGAGGTATCTGAAGACATGGAAGGTTACTCCAAGGGGAATGCTTACTACTTTGTCCATGAACTAGGACAAAACCTGCACTACATATGAAAGGGTCTAGCAACTTTATCTATGCAACTACCATGAGTTGTTTAATTTATTTTTTATTTTTTTATGTATCCAATATGACACATTTTTTTTGTTATTTTATATAATTTAAACAACTCTCTTCCCTAACAGTGCAGCTCTAAATAGACTCCACAAATTATACCACATAATGATATTTTATTAACACATTTTTAAAACTGACACTTTTGTGAAAGATGAGCCACACATTCAGAAAAAAATACATGGATCCCGCATGTGCGTCCAAACAGTGCTTGTCCTCAACTGAGGGAAGATACTACTCATGTTGTTGCCCTAAGCGTAAGGTAGAGTAGGGGTGAACAAAATTGAAGGAACCAATAACCCCAAAACCCACATGAAGGCTTCGATTAGTTGGTGGCGAATTGGACTATCAAAGACAGTTTTGCATATGCTAGAAGTTGGGGATTTCTTTTGTAACCCCTAGATTTTCTATTATAACCCAGAGACTATTTTTTTTTTTTTAAGTGAAATTACAAAGGTGCTTATCTTTTGAACTAAACACATACAAACTTCCCTCCTGTTAATTATTTGTTTTTGGCGTGCATTATGTGTCTTGATATTTTCTGTTATCCTTTATTGTTTCAGTTTTTGACTTAGTCAATAAGTGGTTCCTAAACTTTAGGAGCAAGTAGTCTGTTATCCAAGATTGCTGAAATCTTGGCTACACGTTAGTTTTTTCTGCTTGTTTGAAATATTATAATTGTACTGTTGTTGCTATGAATAAAATTATTCACCGCTCCTCATTCAAATCCTTCTACGTATTTTGCTTTCCTATTTGTTCTTTTCTGCCATAAAACCAACACCTCCACCCCCCAGTAGACCTCATCACCCCCAAAACCGTTCGAGCTCTTAGACCCCAAAACACAAGACACAAGAAGTCTTGTATAGGCAATAAGACTTATGAAAACCCCAGACCCATTACAGCCATGCCTTAAACTCTTAAAGCTCCGTTTAGTATATAATATGATTGATCTTTATAACGTGTGTTTGGTGTACAAATTACATTTAATTTTATATGGTCAATTTCAGTCAGTTTCACCTAATACATTTTATTACCATATTAATAATCAGGTCTCTCTTATCTTAATTAAATGTGATTATATTATTAAAAATATTTTTTAAACCCAACTCTTCCCTTCCACCGTGACCTTTCTTCCATTGCCCCTAGCTTCCTCTACCGTCATTCTTCTTCAAAGAAATGGCTTCCCTGAAATCCTCTTAACCCCTCACCATTGTCAATGAAGTCAACTCCACCACTGCCCCTTGGAGGCTAAATCGTAAACACAAATCTACAGGAAGAAATCTAGTATGGTATTTGTGTTTTTATCCCTGTAACGCCACCGTTACAGCGATGGCCATCAATCTTGTATCCTTTAAGTGCCTCGTAACTTAGCCCTTGTATCTTAATAAAGAAAATATGATAGACGAAAAAAACAAAAAATTAGACTGATTTTGTTGTTGATAATTGTCGAAGTTGTTAACTTTTGGGGAGATGAGGGCACTATCACTCCTTGGGAGGGGGAGCTTTGATCAATTAAAAACAAAATATTGGAAGCTGTTCTGTGGTTTGAGAAGGAAATATCATTGAAATTTGAGATAAAGGAATCATGGAGGATAAAATTCTATATTACAAAGGTTATTTTTGACAAATAATTAGTTTTTATATAATACATAACTTTTATGTTATGAACAATATTATTGGTATGGATGCCCATATTCAAGAGCTTTCACTACCCTTGAAGGTTATAACCATTATGTGCTTTATGTGTCATTATCTTTGGAGGTTATAACTCCCAATGGCTTTATGTAATATTATTCCTTAGGTTATACCCTATAAAGTAATGGGTACTCATTGTACATTATGTAGCATTATAGGTGAGTTACAAACTTGTACCTATAAATAGAGCACTTCATTTGTATTGGTGTACACACAAGGAAATAGAAGAAAGCTCTCTTGTTCTTGATATTCTAGTGTTGTCTCTACTCTCCATTTTCATCATTTTCATAATACGTTATTAGCATGAAGCTATACTCTTTCACCACTCTTTGCCACGCGGTTGACAATTTCATTTTGCTTTTGAGTTCTCATGACAAGGTATTACTTTTTCAACTATTACTTTAGTCAAATTAGTCTATTACTTTACATGTGATCTTTTGTCTCTTTTGGTCAATGTTAGACCATTATAATCATATATTGTGGAGCCAAGTGAATGTATCATTGGCCAAATAAATCTATGAGCCTATGTGCCCTGAAGAGCCATAGCATGGATTTTATAAAAAAAATTCATGAGTCTAGAAGTACCATGGCATATAAGAGAGTAATCTAAATAAGCTATGTGTCTAGAAGAACTATAGCAAGATGATTGAAAATTCACTTTTATAATTCTAACCATTTTGGTTTATTCTTTCCATCCTATGATAATGTTATTGTCTAGTATAATATCATCATCAGTTTTTCATTATATTTTTACTTCATGCATAGAATTTATCTATCATCTTTACCTTGTTGGATTATTGGTTTTTACATATTTTGTGAATGATATTTATCTCATATATTTTCTAATGTTATCTTGTTATTTTATGATAGTTTCAAATATGTCAAATGTTGCAAAACTTGAATTTGTGGCTCTTGACATTACTAGAGAGAATTATTTGTCATGGGTACTAGATGCTGAAATTCACTTAGATGTAAAAGGGCTTGGAGACACCATTAAAGAAGGGAATGAAGCATCTAATCAAGATAAAGCAAAGACCATGATATTTCTTCGTCACCACCTTCATGAAGGGTTAAAAATTGAATACCTAATGATAAAAGACCTACTTGTCCTTTGGAATAAATTGAAAGAAAGGTATGACCACCAGAAAACTATAATCCTTCCTAAAGCTCGTTATGATTGGATGCATTTACGCTTATAAGATTTTTAAACTGTAAGTGAGTATAATTCTGCATTATTTAAAATTAGTTCTAAACTGATACTATGTGGAGAAAAGATCATTGATGAAGATATGTTAGAAAAAACATTCTCTACTTTCCATGCATCTAATGTGCTCCTGCAATAGCAATATCGTGAAAAAAAGCTTTAAAAGATATTCTGAATTAATTTCATGCCTTCTTGTCGCGGAACAAAATAATGAGCTTCTTATGAAAAATCATGAGTCACGTCAAACTGGTGCTAATCCATTCCCTGAAGTGAATGTAGTGGCACAGGACCACTATAATTATAGGCAAACTCGTGGTCGTGGTCACAGTCGTGGACGTGGACATGGACGTGGTTGTGGTGGTGGCCATAGACATTGTGGTACTAAAAGCATAATTTTTCCCCAGAAGAAGAAAAATGAAAAGGAGAAGGTTGGGCAAAGTAGCAAGCATGTAGGAAACACATGCTACCATTGTGGTGGTAAAGGCCATTGGTCCCGTACTTGTCGTACACTAAAGCATCTTGTTGATTTGTACCAAGAATCACTTAAAAATAAAGGCAAAAAGGTTGAGACAAATTTTGTCTTTGAAGATGATTTTGATTATGAGAATATTGATGTCTCGCACTTGGATGTTGCCGACTTCTTTGCTGACCTAGATGGAAAAATTAACCACCTAATTGGTGATGAGATTGTTCAAAAATAAATTGTTCAAGCTTGTTTTAATGAGTTTTTATCTTTACTTTAAGCAATAAAAAGTTTACTTGTAATTTTATGTTTAAGCATGTTCTATTTTACACTTTTGTTTCAAGCAATAAAGAATTCTCTCATACAAATTATTTACACTTTTATTATGTTTTTTTGAAGAATGACTACACCATCTGTGGGTATTGGCAATGAGGATTTGTGTCTTGCTGATAGTGCAACTACTCACACAATTCTCAAGGATAGAAAGTATTTTTATCATTTTAGTAATACAAGAAGCCAATATTAGTACTATATCAGGTAGTACAAGAATAATTGAAGGCTCCAGAAGAGCCTATGTGTTATTACCGGAAGGAACAAAGTTACATATTGATAATGCTTTATACTCCCACAAGTCTCATAGAAATTTGATAAGTTTTAAGGATATCAGCCAAAATGGATACCAATGGAGACAACAAATAAGGGAAATAGTGAATATCTTTATAATACAAGCATTATCTCAAATAAAAAATGTGTATTGGAAAAATTACCTACACTCTCCTCCGGATTATACTATACATATATAATAACAATTGAAACACACGCCACTATAAACCAGAAGTTTATAGATTATAATCAGTTTATTGTTTGGCATGACCGGTTGGGTCATCTCGATTCAATAATGATGTGAAAAATTATTAAAAATTCTCGTGGACATACAATGAAGAACTAGACGATTCTTCAATCTAGTGACTTTTCATGTGCTGCTTGTTCACAAGGAAAGTTGATTATTCGACCATCACCAATAAAAGTTAAGAGCGAGTCTCTCACATTTTTAGAGCGCATACAAGGCTATATATGTGGGCCGATACACCCACCATGTGGACCATTTAGGTATTTTATGGTATTAATCGATGCATCAACTAAATGGTCACATGTTTATTTGCTATCAACTTGCAACCAGGCATTTGCGAGGTTACTTGCTCAATTAATTAGATTAAGAGCACATTTTCCTGATTATCCAATCAAGAAAATACGCCTTGATAATGCTAGTGAATTTACATCCCAAGCTTTTAATGATTATTGTATGTCTATTAGGATTGAAGTTGAACATCCTGTAGCTTATGTTCATACACAAAATGGACTTATAGAATCACTTATTAAGCGTATAAAACTAATTGCAAGGCCATTGCTTATGAGGTCAAAACTTCCTATGTCTACTTGGGGACTTGCAATCTTGCATGCTGCAGCACTTATTCACATCAGCACATTAGGCCAACAAGTTATCAAAAGGTCTCCCCTTTACAAATGGTTTTTAGTCAAGAACCTAATATTTCTCATCTAAGAATATTTGGTTGTGCAGTTTATATTCCAATTGCTCCACCACAACGCACAAAGATGGGTCCTCAAAGAAGGTTGGGAATATATGTTGGTTATGAGTCTCTATCTATAATAAGATATCTTGAGCCAACGACAGGCAATTTGTTTATGGCTCGATTTGTCGATTGCCATTTTGATGAAACAAGTTTCCCAACCTTGGGGGGAGAAAATAAGCAGTTGGAAAAGGAAATTAGTTGGAATGAAAAATTATTGTCTCATTTTGATCCTCGTACTAAACAATGTGAACTAAAAGTTCAAAAGATAATTCATTTGCAAGGCTTAGCAAACCAATTGCCAGACGTGTTCACTGACCCAAAGAAAGTGACTAAGTCATATGTTCTAGTTGCTAATGCTCCAATTAGAGTTGATGTCCTTGAAGGACAAACGTCTATTACAAATAAGTCTGATGTACGCCATAAGCGTGGCAGACCAGTCGGTTCCAAAGATAAGAATCCTCGAAAAAGGAAAGGAGTTAAAAACTTAGATGGTCAAATCGAGGATAAGGTAACTCTAGAAGAGTCCCCAAAAGAAACTCTTGAAGAGTGTTTAGACACAATTAGAGTTTCTATTCCAAATGGAACTCAGGTACCTGAGAAATGTGAAAATAAAGAGTTCTCGATAAATTATGTCATTAATGGAATGCGATGGAACCGAAACAATGTCAACGTTGACAATTCTTTTGCATATAATATAGCACTTGATATAGTAAAAGGTGATGAGGATCATGAACCAAAATTTGTTCAAGAATGCAAACAAAAGAAAGATTGGCCAAAATGGAAAGACACAATAGAGGCAGAATTAAATGCCCTTACAAAGCAAAAAGTTTTCGGAACTGTAGTCCGTACACCTGAAGGTGTAAAGCCAGTTGGATACAAATAGGTATTCATACGAAAACGAAATGAGAAAGGCAATATTGTGAGATATAAAGCATGACTTGTTGCTCAAGGGTTTTCACAAAGACCTGGCATTGATTTTGATGAAACTTATTCACCTGTGGTGGATGCAATTACTTTTCGCTACTTAATTAGTCTGGCAGTGCATGAAAAACTTGATTTGCTTCTTATAGACGTTACAGCCTATTTGTATGGCTCACTTGATACTGATATTTATATGAAACTCCCTGAAATATTTCATTTTCCTGAAGCAAATAATCTTGGTTCTCAAGAACATTATTCAATTAAATTAAATAAATCTCTTTATGGATTGAAACAATCTGGTCGTATATGGTATAATCGCCTTAGTGAATATTTGATAAAGGAAGGATACAAAAGCGACCCTATTTGCCCATGTATCTTTATTAGAAGGTCTAGAAATGAATTTTCTATAATTGCGGTCTATGTCGACGATTTGAATATTATTAGAACTCCTGAAGAGTTCCAAAAGGCTGTTAGTTGCTTGAAGAAAGAATTTGAAATGAAAGATCTAGGCAGGACAAAGTTTTGTCTTAGTTTATAGATCGAACATTTAAAGAATGAAATTTTTGTACACCAAGGGGTTGATATTTCAAAGGTGCTAAATGGGTTCTATATGGACAAATCACATCCATTAACTACTCCAATGGTGGTAAGGTCTTTAGATGTTAACAAAGACCTTTTTAGGCCTTGAGAAGAAGGTGAAGATGTACTTGGTCCTGAAGTACCATATCTTAGTGCTATTGGGGCACTAATGTATCTTGCTGGTCACACACAACTTGATATTTCTTTTGCTGTCAATTTGTTAGCAAGATATAATTTTTCACCCACTCGAAGACACTGGAATAGAGTGAAGCATATACTCCGTTACCTTAAAGGTACAATGGATATGGGTTTGTTTTATTCAAATGTACCCCAACATGACCTTATAGGTTATGCAGATGCGGGATATTTATCTGATCCACATAATGTTAGATCATAGATAGGCTATTTGTTTACATGTGGCAGTACAGCCATCTCATGGCGGTCTATGAAGAAAACAATAATAGCCACATCTCCTAATCATGCAAAAATTATAGCACTGCATGAAGCTAGCTAAGAATGTGTTTAGTTGAGATCTATGATCTATCATATACAAAAGGATTGTGGTTTATCTTCAAGCAAATTGATTCCAACAATCTTATATGAAGATAATACTGCATGTATCACTCAAGTAAAAGAAGGGTACATTAAAGGGGATAGAACCAAACATATTTTACCAAAGTTCTTTTTCACTCATGATCTTCAGAAGAATGGTGAAATAGACATTCAACAAGTTCGTTCATGTGATAATTTAGCATATTTGTTTACCAAGGCACTTCCTACTTCAACATTTGAAAAGCTTGTCCGCAACATTGGAGTTCGTCGATTGAAAGATCTTAATTGATATTGTCATACGCACTGTACTCTTTTTCCCTTAACCATGTTTTTTTTTCCATTGGGTTTTTCCTGGTAAGGTTTTTAATGAGGCAGCATCTAGTAGCGTATGAAAGAATGATGTACACTTTTTCCTTCATAGGTTTTTGTCCCACAGGGTTTTTCCTTATGAAGGTTTTAACGAGGCACATTCTTAAGAGATGGACATCCAAGGGGGGAGTGTTATGAACAATATTATTGGTATAGATGCCCATATTCAAGAGCTTTCACTACCCTTGAAGGTTATAACCATTATGTGCTTTATGTGTCATTATCTTTGGAGGTTATAACTCCCAATGACTTTATGTAATATTATTCCTTAGGTTATACCCTACAAAGTAATGGGTATTCATTGTACATTATGTAGCATTATAGGTGAGTTACAAACTTGTACCTATAAATAGAGCATTTCATTTGTACTGGTGTACACACAAGGAAATAGAAGAAAACTCTTTTGTTCTTGACATTCTAGTGTTGTTTCTACTCTTCATTTTCATTATTTTCATAATAGTAATATTAATCAAATATTGTACATTATTAAATTTTTATCTGATCAAATACTAATAAGCTTTTATATAATGTGTGAAACGCTGCCTAAAACATCATACATCATAAAACTTTAATTGACACATGGATCAGTGCCCCACAGGCCCAATTTGGATTAGGGACATAAATAATCTAAAACTCAAAACAAAGTTAAAACAAGATCCCAAAACACTAAATAATATAACATAAGTTGGATTTCTCGTGCGCATAGCACAATGAAAACATTTTTTAAAATAAACTTTTCTTGAAACCTGTCGATATTAATGTGTAGGGACATAAATTAAAATCAATAGGGGTTACCATTTGGAGCTATGATCTTGACATTGGATTTCTCATACTCTCAAGATGGCATAATCTGCTTGACTAATAAACTTGAAACTTGTAGCTCTTGATGTTTGGTTTCAAACGCCTCAATAATCACGTGTTGACTTTTTGAAATCCCTATATTTTCTTATGGAATTTCTATGACTTTCAGATTATCTATACATTTATACATAATATTAAAGGAATTTCTAAATCAAGCCTATTAGGTATGCCAAATCAGCAACTTAGTTGTTAATTAGCAAGAATTATCTAACTAAAAGTCATAATTATCTAATTAAAAACTGAGCATAAAAAAGTCATCAAATAGCCATTTAATTAATTAATTAGACATTCATTTACATTTACATGATATGTATAGCTCAAGTTATAATTTAAATGATATGGAGATATCTCAACACAATATTATGAGACTCTTGATTGTTTCTTTAGGTTTCAATTGTCCACAAGTTTCTCCATTTGTTTTTATTTTCCAATTTCATTATATTATATATTATATTCCAACATACCATGGTAATAAATGAGAATAAGTATAGTGTTAAAACATTAGAATGTTATTAAGTCATGGACCGTTTCAATGTTATGCTGAATAAATGGGCATGAATATTGGGATATTGGGGATGAGGCTCCAAGGGGAAATAATAATTGTTGAAAATAATAAAGGGACCATTTCAAATTTATATGCCTTTTCCCTTGATCATCTTTTCGTAGATATGCAGGCTATTTAGAGCACCAAGCTTACTCAGTCTCTCTCACCACGTTTCTATAAATTAACAACATCATTAACTTTTCTTCTTATTTTTTCTTCATATTTGTTTAATTGATGTGATAATTGCAAGATATAGAGAAAGCAAGTCAAGTCACCACTCACCTTCTCCTTATTATAATCACCATGACTTCATTGTTTCTACTCTTTTTTTTTTTTTTTATAATAACTTTATTTTCTCTAGTGTTATCGTTTTAAAGGAAAGAAAAGCACTGCAACTTTTATTACAATTATAGAATATTTTGTTACTTCAATTTGTTGTGATAATTGTTCTTTTTACCTTTCTTTCGTATTTAATATTTTGTCTTTTGAATTAAATGCATAGAGAATCATCAAAATAATACTTTAAGTAAGGATTTTTTTTAAAAAAATATTATTAACTATTCTCTAAAATAAAAAAATGACTTTATTTTTTTTAGAATATATAGATAAAATATAGTTTCTACATCGATTATGATATGATATGTTTTACTATATATATTATGATATATTAGCTTTGGCATTTTGAGATTTCAATTATTTGGGGCGTGTTGAAATTCTTTTCAAATAAAACAAAATATGAAAAGATGCTACAAATTGTTTTCATTATCAACTCAACTTAGTGTCATCGCAATTGTATTTTAGAGAAAAATATCTTTTAGTTTTTTGACATAATCATTCATTTTAAAAAGGAATCTCATATTTTAAAATAGATAAAATAAACCCTTACATTTCAAGCCAAGAATAAAAATAAATATTATTATGGTATTTTTTTTTATTTATACAGAAGGTTCATTTTTATTTTGAACTTAAAATGTAATAATTTATTTTATTTAATTTGAAATATAGTAATTTTTTTTTGAAATTGGCATACTTTTATTTAAGAATATGTTCAAAGAAGTGGTCACTTAACAAAGTAAAATTGATTGTAGTATCCTATACCAAATTGTTTTTCTCTTTTGTGGAATGACAAACTGACGTTAGGTTGGTTGCATCTTTGATTTTGTTTTTCTTAATACTGTTTTTTTGGTTGTTCTGCTTCTTAAATTATTCATTAAATAACTGTTATTGTTTCACACAGCTTGCAAATTGTGTGGGGTTGGACTATTAATGATTGTTCTACTGGTCATAACCCAATAGTTTTAATGTCTGATTTAAAATATTTTGCAGTACTATTTTATCCTCTATTATGTAAACTGACATTTAAGCTCAATTTGGCAAAAATAATTAGTAGATTAGTTGAAAGTTGAAATGTTAATTTTAAAACTATTAAATTAGTTTAATAATTAAAATTTTTTGGTAAAATTAAACGTTGAACAAGTGAATAAATATAAAGTAATATAAAAAGACATATTAAATAATTTTTATTTAAATTATATTTTATTTTTAAAAATTTTCGACTCTTATTATTTTCACTTAAATGTTGATATTTTATTATAAATTGAAATAAATAACGTAAATACTATAATAATTAAATTAAGTAGTTTAATATTAAAAAAATCAAAAAGTAGTAAAAATAATATAATCAAAAAAGAAAAATAATGAAAAAGGGGGAGTATATGAATAAAAATAAAAGAGAGTAGAAGCAATAAAATTCGGCATAATTGGCAGAGGTAGAGAGGGCAAGCAGGGCCTTATTTTTATTGATGAAACGAATATATTTTAAATAATTTATTAATACTTTCACATGTTATTTTAAAATTTTTTAACCAATAGTAATACAATGAGACATTATTTGACAAAAAAAATGTTGTCCGTAGCTGAAGCTGTATAATTAAAAAATATTTTGTAGTTCTAAGTTACTTGACTGTTAATGCAAGTTGTGTATTAGAGAAGAAAATAGTGGAATTGGCTTCTCTACTTGTTTTAACTTTAGTGACCAGAAAGTTAAAGAGATAACAACTTTGGCTTTTTAAATGGGTAATTTCATCGTATTGTGTTTGGCTTTATGTGCAGCGGGTTGCTTTCAGTCGTCTTAAAATTCAATTTGAAGGAGGTAGAATATATAAGGATAAGAATGAGATGACTGTACCTTTCAATACCACAGTGGGGATTTATGCAATTTTCTTAAATATAATTTGCTTGAGACATAACATTTGAATAAAATTTAATTAGTAGAAAAAACTTTGTAATGGAAAAAAATGAAAGGTTGCAAATTGTATGTGATTTCTTTGAAGACCCCTTTTTTTTCTTTTTAGATCCTTCATCCCCCTGTAAATAAAGTGAAAGAAATGGAGATGTGTATAAAAAAAACAATTGGAGGTGATGAAAGAAGTTCTGCAGCTCAGAGATCTCCTAAACGACCAACAATCATGGTGACAAAAAAGTAGACATAAAACACATTTAATTTTTCTTCCACGATAAACATTGCCTCCATAACTAGTGGGTATAGTGTGAACAAAGTGAGTAAGACACTAACGATATTTCTATGGGTGTTTTGGTTACAAGATATAAAAAAAAAAAAAAAGAAAAAGAAAAAGTAAAAGGGTTAGAATTAAAAAAAAAAAAAGAGTTAAAGTAACAATAGAGTCATTGGATAGAATTTGGGATATGTTTATGAGCTGAAAATGTTGGTTTAAAGGGAATGACTGTGGTGTTTGTGAGCTAAAGTGATGAGATCGTACAATAAATTTGATGAAATTTTGTTGTGGTGAGAAGTGGCTATGGGGGTTAAGGTTTGGAAGAAGAAGATGAATAATAGAATAAAATGGGAGTATGGTTTTGGGTATTAAGGGTCTAGGGACATTTTAGGAAAAAAGTAAAAAAAATTAATAATCTGTTAGCTTTAATAGTAATTTTGTATGGAAGTCTTTAATTAAAGTCAAATAATTTTATAGGTCTTTATTTAATGTCAAAAATTTTATAAGTCCTATCAACCTTATCTAATAGGTATTTTGGTATTTACTCTAAATAATATTAAATAAGATACTGATATTATTATTTCAAATCCGTAAGAAACATAAATTAATCATGTTAAAGCAAGACCAACAAAGTTGCTTTGACAAATGTGAATATAGCACATAGAAATTCAATAGCATCACTATGTTGTACAATTAGTAGAACTAGATGACAATTCAATTACGGCAAGTGAAACATATTTTATTCAAAAGCTCTTAAATTTTAAGCACCACGTACTGTTTAGAACTCTTATATGATTTAGTCTCAACACTTTTATATTTTTTATTTAGTTGTTGAATTTTAATAATACGTGGAAAGCCAATTCCTTGCTATAAATTGTAAGATGCATTGATTAATATAATAAATATTTCATTATTTCACTTTGTAACATGTAAGCAATTGCAACAATGGATCTATCCGTGCACAATTTGGGTTTTTGTTCTGGACTTTTCTTAGTCATATCAAGAAAACTGCTTCACGTTTGTGGACATTTCTGACTCATTCATGCCTACCAAGTAGTTTCACATAATTTGTTTGTTTCATAGCTTGAAAGATAAATAGAAAGGACACAATGGAGCAGCACATTTTCACAGTCTTGGCAGAAAGAAAAAATCCCAACTCTTGTTCTTAGCTCTCAAAGAACCAAATTGTAATTCTATGGAGTTTACTAATGTTAGTTCCCAAACAACCATGTCCTTGGCATTGATAACGTTGGCGCTCTTGCTGTTTCACTACGTGATCTCATTGATACGAAGAAGCAACCGTGGTATTGCCAATGAACTCAGAAAAGCGCCACCAGAAGCTAGCGGAGCGTTGCCTTTGATTGGGCACCTCCACCACTTTGGTGGACCACAGCCACCGCATGTAACCTTGGGCAACATGGCGGACAAATATGGACCAATTTTCAGCATAAGGTTAGGGGTTCACAAAACCTTGGTTGTCAGTAGTTGGGAAATGGCCAAAGAATGCTTTGCTACAAACGACAAAGTATTTGCTAACCGTCCTAAACTCTTAGCCTTTGATGTTATGGGCTACAACTTCGCCATGATTGGGTTGAGCCCCTATGGCTCCTACTGGCGTTATGTACGGAAGATATCTATCCTCGAGCTTCTCTCGAACCACCGGCTGGAGATGCTCAAGCATGTCAAAGAATCAGAGGTGAAGGCAGGCATCAAAGAGACATATAAGCGTTGCTTGACTTCGGACGAGGGAAAGACAACGGTGAGCACTGAGATGAAGAGATGGTTTGGTGACATAGTTTTCAATGTCATATTCAGAATGATTATAGGAAAACGTTTTGTTGAGGTTGGTGCTGATGTAAACGACAATGAAAGGAACGAAGCGACTCAGCGAGTACTGAGAGAGTTTTTTGATCTGAGTGGGTCGTTTCCGGTTTCTGACGCTCTGCCGTATTTGAGGTGGCTGGATTTGGACGGTAAAGAGAAGGCCATGAAGAAAACTATGAGAGAGTTGGACCAACTCGCTCAAGTATGGCTTGATGAGCACAAACGCAAGAAGAGCACTTCAGGGAAAAGGGAGCATGAGCATGACTTTATAGATGCACTTCTTTCAGTTGTTGATGAAGATCAAGTGCTTGATGCTGGTCATGACGTTGACACTACAATTAAAGCTACATGCATCGTACGTGTTTCATATCCAAATTCTTTTCAATCGTAATCGTTAGAGTTAATTTTTTTTTTTTTTGTTGGATCTGATCAGTTAGCTAATATTTAGTACAGCAAATTTGCAACAAAAATTTAATGATTTTGTTTAGCCGAACCAAACATTAGAAATTTATATTATTGAATTGTTACACATTTCCACACCACAATTTGTTAACAGAAAATTCTATTAAAAATTAATAGAAAAAGTCATTGCATTTTATTAGGTTCTTTATTTTTATTCATTATTTCATTTGTCTATCCTAAGAGAGTGGTTAACAAAAAACAATGAGATAGCACAAATTTTTTTCCGTTAAATGAAATTAAAGTTTGGGGTGTTGTGCACTTTTTAAAAACAAAAATGTTAAGTGCATGTTTTAAAAATTTTAGATGTAAAATATATATCACACATAGTTTAGGGATTTCTTTGAATTTTTCATACTTTCTTTAATATCTAAATATGATAAAATCCAAATCACCCTTATTTCAAACAAGAAAGATTTCAAAATTTATTAATTCTAGATTTATCTTGTAGTTATGAGAACATATAATTAGGAAAAATCTTTAAAACCCTCTAAACTTGTACTTTGCTGGGAGAATTTTTAAAACAGACCTTTAACTTTTTCAAAGTTTTTAAAAAGTGCATTTAACCATTAAACTTTGACTTTTGTTAAAGGAAAAAGTCACATGCATATCATTATTTCTCTATTAACCCATTTTTTGTGATAGATAAATAGAAACAATAAGTGAAAATAGAGAAATCAGTTAAATGTAAAAGTGTTTTTCTATTAAATTTTTTATAAAAATTAGAGTTTGAAGTTTCACTTTTTAAAAACTTAAGAGGTGATAAAATGCATATTATACAAAATTCTGGAAATTTTTTTTTTTGACTTTTTCCTATAATTATTCAATTTTAAAAATTTTCATTTTTTACCAGCAATTTAGTCCATATCATATTTAGACATTATTAGAGATGTGACATTAGCAAACTAGGTTGTGGAAATAATAGCTCCAATTGTTTTTTTATGATATACCCAAATTATTTAAAAAGATATATAATTAAACGGTCTACAAAAGAAACATTATTTTGTATGAAAAATGACACAACCTAGACCATGTGACACCTTTCAAAGAAGAATGAATAACAGCCTCTAAACACTCACCATATATCTTCTTCCCCAAAAAAAAAAAAAAAAAAAATTAGCCACCAATAAATTGGATTGTGATAGTTCGGTTGGGTACTATGTTGAACATTTCATGACTGATTTTGGTTTCTACTTTTTTTTTGGTTTGAAGGCCTTAATATTAGGTGGCACAGATACCACAACTGGGACATTAACATGGGCTCTTGCCTTAATGCTCAACAACCCTAAAGTTCTAAGCAAGGCACAACATGAATTAGACACAAAAATTGGAAGGGAAAGGCTTGTGATGGAATCAGACTTGACCAAGCTTGAGTACCTTGACGCTATCCTAAAGGAAACGCTGCGTTTATACCCAGCAGCACCACTTAGCGTACCACATGAATCCATGGAAGATTGTGTTGTTGGTGGCTACCATATACCTGCTGGCACACGCCTCTTAACTAACATTTCAAAACTTCACAGAGATCCACGGGTGTATTCGGATCCAACCTTGTTTCGTCCAGAGAGATTCGTAGAAGAGCACAAGGGTTTGGGCATGAAGGGCCAGAATTTAGAGTTGATTCCATTTGGTGCAGGCCGAAGAATGTGCCCTGGATTCTCCTTTGCTGTCCAATCTGTGCAACTGATACTTGCTAATCTGCTGCATGCGTTTCATGTTGTAAACCCTCATAATGAGCCAATTGATATGAGTGAACAGGTAGGGCTTACCAACATCAAAGCCTCCCCACTCCAAGTCCTTCTTAAGCCACGTCTGTCAAGTCAAGTTTATGGATAATGTTGAGTGAACATGCATTTACATTTGGAAAGATTCAAGATATAGTAAAATAGTATTTGAAATAATTGATGTGCATAATGAAATAGTTCATTGTGTGGATGTTTGTAAGTCTTTTCTTATTTCCTTGAAGATTGTAAATCTAGAGTCTTTTGAGTTTCATCTTCTCACAATTCATGTCTTCCTTGCATTTTATCTTCTCACATTTAAACAAGATGAAATCCTTGAATTACATGGTGTTATAGACTTATGCCTGTAAATAGGGCATCTTATGTTTAATGATATGTGCGTGGAATGAAATTGATGAAAAACTCCCTGACTCTCAATTTCCAAATTTATGTTAACTCATAATATGTTAAGAGCAGGAGAGCTCTACTTTCTTCAGATTATCTTCCAATCTTCAAATGGTTTTGTAGTAAGATTAAACATCTCAAGTTAATTGAATTCATAAATTATTTATAACAAGTCTCACTCTGTCATTTTTTTCCCCTTTTTCTGTAATACTTTTAGTATATGATTTATTGATATCTTGAAGTATCATCATTACATGAGCATTGGAATTCTATTGCTACACCTTATAACTATAGTTCACATAGGGTTTGTTTGCAAGTTTTAAATATGAGGGAAAGGGAGGAGAGGAAAAGGTTTAGAAGAACTTTTCACATGTTTGGGAGTTCTAATTTCAGGAGAGGAGGAATTTAGAAGATTTTCATAGTTCTTCCAAATCTCTCTTCAAATCATTTTTGAAGTTCCTCCAAATTGGGAGGTTTTAGAAGGAAAATTAAGAAGTTTACTTATATATCCTCATACGCACATATATGTTTTATTTTTTATAATTAAAAAATTAATTAATATTTTAAATAAAGATAAAATTATTTATAAATATTATAAACCTGTCTTTTTCCTTCTCTTACAAAATTTATGCTCCCAAACAAGAGGAGTATAAACCTCTCCTACTCCTCGTTCCCTTCCCCTTGCTTCCCTTTCCTTCTCCTCCAAACTCGCAAACATAGCTTTAGTTGTTAGAGTTGTCCATTTTAGCTTGTTGATGAGTACACTTCTAAAGTCTATATAAATAGGCTCTTTGTAAATCTCATTCAATTCAATAATCAATACAAGGAGTTTTCATTCCCTTCAAATTTCCAACAATGAGTATGTTGGGTTTGAATGGTTGGCATAAAAGTCCTTAAGGGCTCTAGTGGTCATTTTTTTCTTTTCTCTATAATCCCTTTTGTATATGATTTATTGATCTTGAAGTATCATCATTACTTGAGTACATTGGTCTTCTGATTGAAATAAAAATCCTAAAGGGCAAACGGTCAAATATAAAAATCCTTAGGTTCTGGGTTCGAGGCACGAACGGCCTGCAGACTAATTACTTTTTACTTTGGGCTAAGGGACAATACCGAAGTATTGCTCTGGCCATCCCAAAAGGGCGGATGAGCTATGACATAAAAAGGCGCCTTTTTATTAGGATATTGTCCTCTTTGCCCCGGGGATCGAGTATACCTTCCCGCAACAGCGGTATTATCCTTCCTCAAAAGCGGGCCTTAAGATTTTGCCGGGATTACATCCCACGTCTCTTACCACTTGAGCTGCTGCTCAAGTGGTGAGAGGCGTGGTTGTTAAAACCAACAAAACCCTTAGGTTTCAGGTTCGAGGCACGAACGGGCTACAGACTAATTACTCGATACCTGGGGCTAAAGGACAATATCGAAGTAGTGCTCTGGCCATCCCAAAAGGGCGGATGAGCTGTGACAGTCAACATTTGGGAAGGTTTAATGAAGGGCAATATTGTAATTGGGCACAAAACACATTTCGCCCTCCTTTTAGGCCACTTTTCAGATTTCCCACTCACTTTTTCCCCCCAATTTTGAAATTCCCATCTCTCTCTCTAGTTCTTAGGTTTTTCTCCTCCTTCTCTCTAGATTTTCCATGAAAATGGAGGGCTAATTCCATTGTAATCAACCTAGGAAGCTTGAAGACCATCGGGTGACCCTTGAAACTTGATTATTGTACTCTTTTAGTTTTCTAATTTGATGAATATATGAAATTGTTGCAGAAGTTCACATGTGTCTGTCCAGCTCTATTTCTCCACTATTTTTGCCATATTCTTGATGGGTTGTTCTTGCTTTCTGGTAGCTTTATGGTTGTGATAATTATGAATGGACTATTCCTTGATTATTGCTTAGATTTAGAGTGGCTAAGGTTTATGGATTGTTGGGTATTTATGAGCTAGAGTGGGTTTGGAATTTAAGCTTATTGGATGCCTATTTTACTCAAGGCTTATTGTTTAGAATAGGTTTAATTCTTTTAGCTATATGCTAGGTGGTGTTCTAGTTAAAAAACCTAGAATTTGCTCATGGGCTATTTGGTAATCTCAACTTAATCTCCGTTAATTGAACTCTAATGCAATCTTAGGTTGAGGATGGATTCACTGGTGGTTAGAAAATCCCTATATTGGTTGCGTTTCATCACTTGTTTATTTCTATTTTTACTTATTATGTTTATTTATCTGTTTAGTTGTACTTTAATTACCTTGTTGCTATAAATCCACCCCAATTTCAACCTAAAATAATTTAGATCTGTACTAGTTGATTCTTCATAAATACAATCCCTGTTGAAAAATTAACTCAGGTTTGTAATTTAGCTGCCACTTATAGTTGCGATGCTATAGGTGCGAACATCATATAAATGATGGGAACCTTAGAAGGTTGAATGCCCATATCACGCAAATGATGTTGAAGCCATGCAACTTCAGCTATAGTAGAAGAAATAACACGATACTCCGCTTCCCTTGAAGATCGACCCATAGATTTTTGCTTACAAGAGGCCCAGGATATTGGGTTGTTGCCAAGATAAGTGATGTAGGCTGAGGTAGAAACACAATCTGACAAATCCTTACCCCAAACCACGTGACAGTATGTATGTAGCATTATGAAGACCAATGCCATGATATAGGAAGAGCCCATAGTTGATGGTGCTTCTGAGGTACCTTAAGAGACACTCTAGAGCAATAAAATGTGTTTGAGATGTAGCTTTCATATATTGAGAGAGTTTGTTTATAGAGATAGCAACATCCTTGTGCGTGCTGGAGTGAGCCAATAATTTTTCGGCAAACTTAAGCATTTGCAGAGGGACTGCCATCATTATGCAAGATGGCAGAAGTGGTGGACATAGGTGTTTATATTAGTTTTGAACTTGCCATATCTTACTTATGCAAGAGATCTCTTAGATACTTGTGTTGCGTGAGTGATAAGTGTATTTTCATACACTTAATTGTTACATTTTTTTTGTCAAATTATGCCCCAAATAATGGATTTATGTTAGGATTTGGACTTAATAAATTTCTTTTATGATCTTTAGGTCCTAACTACCCTTGGAAGTAATAAGAAATGATTTTACAGAAATTTGTGTAATAAATTAGTGATTTTAAGAGATTCCAACTACACGGATCAACAAGGATTTAGACTCTTATACTTAACTTTTATATCTCAATTTTGCACTTAATAGAGGACTTTAGCTCATATTTATATTATAGAGGTTCAATGGAATTTAATTGCATTTTATATTATATTTGTTTCTTTTGAGGTGCAAGTCACGTGTTATAATTTTTTATTTTTAGGATTGGATGTACGTGATCTTTGTGTTTTATAGGTAAGCTGTGTTGTGTCCCAGTTAAATTTAGAGTAGTTAGAGCAAGCAATTTTCATGGGTCAACAATCATGTGTTAAAGTCAACATTTTAATTAGGACAAGCTCGGAATTACTAGTATTTTTAATGAAGGGCACTTGGGTCAATTTGTACACTTTGATGGCATAGTTGTAATCATAAACATTAAGGTTTCACCCTTTAAGGCCATTTTAAGCCTCCCCAAGCAGCAGCTGCCCCTCACCTTTTCCTTCCCTCTTGCACATTTTTCTCTCTATTTTTTTCAAAGGCTATGGAGGAGTAGTGCTCTTGTAACCAATCTAGGAGACTTAAAAACCTTCAGTTTGGTTCTTGAAACTAGTTTCTTGTATTTATTTTGGTCCTATGAAAGTTGTGCATTTCTATTTCATGTTTCTCTTGCTTGGATTTATTATGGAGATTTTTGTACATGATTCTTGTTTGGGCTTGTGATTTTCTAGGTTTGATTACCATAGGATTAATTGTCATGAGATAGAACTTAAATTGATTGACTAGTAATTTGGTTTCTAAGCTAATGGGTGCTTAATCTTGATACAAGATTGTGGTTAGGGTAGGTTTAGTTTCATTAGTCATACTGTGTGCGATTGTGCAATAGAAATTATTTAGCTTGGTGCAAAGATTCCGACCTAGTGAGGGGTCAACAGATTATTCAAATGGTTAGGTTAATTTTGAGATTTCGGGATTCTTTAATTAATTAGCATAACCGGATTAGAATGTATGTAAAGTGAAGGATATAATCATTGGGAGGTTAGATTGTCACCTAGGGTGGTTGCATTATTATCTATTTATTATTATTTTGTTATGCTTTATTTCTCTATATTTTGTATATGTTTTAATTTTATTGCATTTTTATTTTGATCCTATCAAAAGCCCTCATTTTATACCTAGAAATAATTGGGACGTACCCATTTGATTCTTCAAGGATTCAACCCAAGTTGAACATAACTACAACACCAAAATTTGATTTGAAAGCCACCTAGAGTAGCAATACTTTGGGAAGTTTGTCAAATTTTGGTGCCGTTTTCACATAATCTTTTGAGTGTTCTTGATTATTTTTTGGTGCCATTTTTCATTTCCGACCCCATTTTCATTTTGTTTTTATCATTTTGAATAAAATTAATAGAAAGAAGAAAAAGGTTTTGAAAAAAGTAAAATCATGGGGAATCATCGATATTAAATAATTTTTATTTAAATTATATTTTATTTTAAAAAATGTTCGACTCTTATTATTTGTACTTAAAGGTTAGATATTTTATTATAAATCGAAATAGATAACGTAAATACTATAATAATTAAATTAAGCAGTTTAATTTTAAAAAATAATCAAAAAATAGTAAAAATAATATAATCAAAAAGGAAAAATAATGGAAAGGGGGAGTATATGAATAAAAATAAAAGAGAGTAGAAGCAATAAAATTCGGCATAATTGGCAGAGGTAGAGAGGGGAAGCAGGGCCTTATTTTTATTGATGAAACGAATATATTTTAAATAATTTATTAATACTTTCACATGTTATTTTAAAATTTTTTAACCAATAGTAATACAATGAGACATTATTTGGCAAAAAAAATGTTGTCCGTAGCTGAAGCTGTATAATTAAAAAATATTTTGTAGTTCTAAGTTACTTGACTGTTTAATGCAAGTTGTGTATTAGATTCCCATTTACAGCTATCAATAGTTATATGTATCGCAACACCTAAGTATGTACGCAATATTGGTAATAAATAATAAAGTTACAGTTTCATCCATTTCAGAATACTTATTTTATTCATTTCAAAATATGTATTTTATTCTCTGCATTATGTGGCAATTTTTTTTTAAAAAAGAATTAGAAACAACCTAAGACATTATATTCTTAATTTTTAAATATAATTAAAATTAAGTGTTTTTAAATTAAAAATGAAACTATTTTTTTATTTATTTTCAAAACATTTAGCTTTATAATCTAACAAAAAATTAAATTTAATTAATTTCTTACCAAAACTTGATTGAAAGTTAGTGTACCTTGTTGAAAAAAAATAAAATTTTATCATCGTTTACTTAAGTATGCAGTTTAAATTTAAAATTTAAAACTTAAAACCAATAACTAAACTGTCTTCTTAAACACTGTCTTATGTACACCGTCCAATTACAAGAGGGTGAAAACAGTCATAACTTACGTTTTTAAAGAGTTTATTAAAAAAAAAAAAGAATAAATTACATGTAAAGGATCAATTTCCAAACGTCAAAAATAAAAAGAGAATTCACCAAATAAAGAAAAACTTAGAAAGATAATATCTATTTTCTTTTATAAAAAATGGTTCGTACCTTTTTCCAGAATATTTCACATGGAAACAAATGGGGTACATTTTTCACATATAATTGTCCATGAATGACGAAGGCGTAGGAAAATATTTCAACGTAACGTGATAAAAATTCCAGAAGTGGCGCTCAAGTTTCTAATACAATAATTGTCTCGCTGTTCATAGAGAAGAAAAGAGTGGAATTGGCTTCTCTACTTGTTTTCACTTTAGTGACCAGAAAGTGAAAGAGATAACAACTATGGCTTTTTAAATGGTTAATTTCTTCATATTGTGTTTGGCTTTATGTGCAGCGGGTTGCTTTCAGTCTTCTTAAAATTCAACTCGAAGGAGGTAGAATATATCAGGATAAGAATGAGATGACTGCACCTTTCAATACCACAGTGGGGATTTATGTAGTTTTCTTAAATATAATTTGCTTGAGACATAACATTTGAATAAAATTTAATTAGTAGAAAAAATGAAAGGTCACAAATTGTATGTGATTTCTTTGAAGACCCCATCCCTTTGTAAATAAAGTGAAAGAAATGGAGATGTGTAAAAAAAAACAATTGGAGGTGATGAAAGAAGTTCTGCAACTCAGAGATCTCCTAAACGACCAACAATCATGGTGACAAAAAAGTAGACATAAAACACCTTTAATTTTTCTTCCACGATAAACATTGCCTCCATAACTAGTGGGTATAGTGTGAACAAAGTGAGTAAGACACCAACGGTATTTCTACGGGTGTTTTGGTTATAAGATTAAAAAAAAAAAAAAAACAAAAGGAAAGGGGTTAGAATTAAAAAAAAAAGAAGTTTAAGTAACAATAGTCATTGGATAGAAGTGGCTATGGGGGTTAGGGTTTGGAAGAAGAAGAAGGAGATGAATAATAGAATAAAATGGGAGTATGGTTTTGGGTATTAAGGGTCTAGGGACATTTTAGGAAAAAAAGTAAATAAAATTAATAATCTGTTAGCTTTAATAGTAATTTTGTATGGAAGTCTTTAATTGAAGTCAAATAATTTTATAGCTCTTTATTTAATGTCAAAAATTTTATAAATCCTATCAACCTTATCTAATAGGTATTTTGGTATTTACTCTAAATAATATTAAATAAGACACTGACATTATTATTTCAAATCCGTAAGAAACATAAATTAATCATGTTAAAGCAAGACCAACAAAGTTGCTTTGACAAATGTGAATATAGCACAAAGAAATTCAATAGCATCACTATGTTGGATACCTAGTAGAACTAGATCACAATTCAATTACGGCAAGTGAAACATATTTTATTCAAAAGCTCTTAAATTTTAAGCACCACGTACTGTTTAGAAGTCTTATATGATTTAGTCTCAACATTTTTATATTTTTTATTTAGTTGTTGAATTTTACTAATACGTGGAAAGCCAATTCCTTGCTATAAAGAAACACACAATTATTAACATAGTTTAACGTAAACTATTAAATAAATTGTAAGATCCATTAATTAATATAATAAATATTTCACTTTGCAACACGTAAGCAATTGCAACAATGGATCCATCCGTGCACAAGCATGTATCAAGATTCATGCATTTGGGATAAGTTCTGGACTTTTCTTACTCATATCATGAAAATTGCTTCACTTTTTGTGGCCATTTCTGACTCCTTCATGCCTACTAAGTCGTTTCACATAATTTGTTTGTTTCATACCTTGAAAGATAAATAGAAAGGACGCAATGGAACAACACATGTTCAGAGTCTTGGCAGAAAGAAAAAATCCCAACTCTTGTTCTTAGCTCTCAAAGAACCAAATTGCAATTCTATGGAGTTTACTAATGTTAGTTCCCAAATAACTATGCCCTTGGCATCGATAACCTTGGCGCTCTTGCTGTTTCACTACGTGATCTCATTGATACGAAGAAGCCACCGTGGTATTGCCAATGAACTCAGAAAAGCACCACCAGAAGCTAGCGGCGCTTTGCCTTTGATTGGACACCTCCACCACTTAGGTGGACCACAGCCACCGCATGTAACCTTGGGCAACATGGCAGACAAATGTGGACCAATTTTCAGCATTAGGTTAGGGGTTCACAAAACCTTGGTTGTCAGTAGTTGGGAAATGGCCAAAGAATGCTTTGCTGCAAACGACAAAGCGTTTGCTAACCGTCCAAAACTCTTAGCCTTTGATGTTATGGGCTACAACTTCGCCATGTTTGGGTTGAGCCCCTATGGCTCCTACTGGCGTTATGTACGGAAGATATCTATCCTGGAGCTTCTCTCGAGCCACCGGCTGGAGATGCTCAAGCATGTTAAAGAATCAGAGGTGAAGGCAGGCATCAAAGAGATATATAACCGTTGCTTGATTTCGGACGAGGGAATGACAGCGGTGAGCACTGAGATGAAGAGCTGGTTTGGTGACATAGCTTTCAATGTCATATTCAGAATGATTATAGGAAAACGTTTTGTTGAGGTTGTTGCTGATGTCAACGACAATGAAAGGAACGAAGCGACTCAGAGAGTACTGAGAGAGTTTATGGATCTGAGTGGGTCGTTTCCGGTTTCTGACGCTCTGCCGTATTTGAGGTGGCTGGATTTGGACGGTAAAGAGAAGGCCATGAAGAAAACTATGAGAGAGTTGGACCAACTCGCTGAAGTATGGCTTGATGAGCACAAACGCAAGAAGAGCACTTCAGGAAAAAGGGAGCATGAGCATGACTTGATTGATGCACTTCTTTCAGTTGTTGATGAAGATCAAGTGCTTGATGCTGGTCATGACGTTGACACTACAATTAAAGCTACATGCATCGTACGTGTTTCATATCCAAATTCTTTTCAATCATAATCATTAGAGTTAATTTTTTTTTTTTTTGTTTGATCTGATCAGTTAGTTAATATTTAGTACAACAAATTTGCAACTAAAATTTAATGATTTTGTTTAGCCAAACCAAACATTAGAAATTTATATTCTTGAATTGTTACAAATTTCCACACCACAATTTGTTAATAGAAAAATTCTATTAAAAATTAATAGAAAAAGTCATTGCATTTTATTAGGTTCTTTATTTTTATTCATTATTTCATTTGTCTATCCTAAGAGAATGGTTAACAAAAAACAATGAGATAGCACAAAAGTTTTTCCGTTAAATGAAATTAAAGTTTGGGGTGTTGTGCACTTTTTAAAAACAAAAATGTTAAGTGCGTGTTTTAAAAATTTTAGATGTAAAATAAATAGCACACATAGTTTAGGGATTTCTTTGAATTTTTCATACTTTCTTTAATATCTAAATATGATAAAATCCAAATTACCCTTATTTCAAACAAGAAAGATTTCAAAATTTATTAATTCTAGATTTATCTTGTAGTTATGAGAACATATAATTAGGAAAAATCTTTAAAACCCTCTAAACTTTGCCATGTGTACTTTACTCGGAGAATTTTTAAAACAGACCTTTGACTTTTTCAAAGTTTTTAAAAAGTGCATTTAACCATTAAACTTTGACTTTTGTTAAAGGAAAAAGTCACATGCATATCATTATTTCTCTATTAACCCATTTTTTGTGATAGATAAATAAAAACAATGAGTGAAAATAGAGAAATCAGTTAAATGTAAAAGTGTTTTTCTATTAAATTTTTTATAAAAAATAGAGTTTGAAGTTTCACTTTTTAAACACTTAAGAGGTGAAGTTCATGCTTTAAAACTTTGAGAATAAAATGCATATTATACAAAATTTTGGAGTTTTTTTTTTTTTTTTTGACTTTTTCCTATAATTATTCAATTTTAAAAATTTTCTTTTTTTACAAGCAATTTAGTCCATATCATACTTAGACATTATTAGAGACGTGACATTAGCAAACTAGGTTGTGGAAATAATAGCTCCAATTGTTTTTATGAAATACCCAAATTATTTAAAAAGATATATAATTAAACTGTAATTAAAACGGTCTACAAAAGAAACATTATTTTGTATGAAAAATGACACATCCTAGACCATGTGACACCTTTCAAAGAAGAATGAATAACAACCTCTAAACACTCACCATATATCTTCTTCCCAAAATAAAAAATACTAATAAAATTTAGCCACCAATAAATTTGATTGTGATAGTTCGGTTGGGTACTATGTTGCACATTTTATGACTGATTTTGGTTTCTACTTTTTTTTGGCTTTGAAGGCCTTAATATTAGGTGGCACAGATACCACAACTGGGACATTAACATGGGCTCTTGCCTTAATGCTCAACAACCCTAAAGTTCTAAGCAAGGCACATCATGAATTAGACACAAAAATTGGAAGGGAAAGGCTTGTGATGGAATCAGACTTGACCAAGCTTGAGTACCTTGACGCTATCCTCAAGGAAACGCTGCGTTTATACCCAGCAGCACCACTTAGCGTACCACATGAATCCATGGAAGATTGTGTTGTTGGTGGCTACCATATACCTGCTGGCACACGCCTCTTAACTAACATTTCAAAACTTCATAGAGATCCACGGGTGTATTCGGATCCAACCTTGTTTCGTCCCGAGAGATTCATAGAAGAGCACAAGGGTTTGGGCATGAAGGGCCAGAATTTCGAGTTGATTCCATTTGGTGCAGGCCGAAGAATGTGCCCTGGATTCTCCTTTGCTGTCCAATCTGTGCAACTGATACTTGCTAATCTGCTGCATGGGTTTCATGTTGTAAACCCTCATAATGAGCCAATTGATATGAGTGAACAGGTAGGGATTACCAACATCAAAGCCTCCCCACTCCAAGTCCTTCTTAAGCCACGTCTGTCAAGTAAAGTTTATGGATAATGTTGAGTGAACATCCATTTGCATTTTGAAAGATTCAAGATATAGTAAAATAGCATTTGAAATAATTGATGTGTATAATGAAATAGTTCATTGTGTAGATGTTTGTAAGTCTTTGCTTATTTGCTTGAAGGTTGTAAATCTAGAGTCTTTTGAGTTTCATCTTCTCACATCTGTGTAATAAAATTCATGTCTTCCCTGCAGTTCATCTTCTCACATTTAAACAAGATGAAATCCTTGAATTACATGGTGTTATAGACTTATGCCTGTAAATAGGGCATCTTATGTATAATGATATGTGCGTGGAATGAAATTGATGAAAAACTCCCTGATTCTCCCAATTCACTTGTTTCTCTTTTTCCATTGATTTCCAAATTTATGTTAACTCATAATATGTTATCAGCAGGAGAGCTCTACTTTCTTCAGATTAACTTCTAATCTTCAAATGGTTTTGTAGTAAGATTGAACATCTCAAGTTAATTGAATTCATAAATTATTTATAACAAGTCTCATTCTTTCATTTTTTCCCCCTTTTTCTGTAATACTTTTAGTATATGATTTATTTGTATCTTGAAGTATCATCATTACATGAGCATTGAAATTCTGTTGCTACACCTTATAACTATAGTTTACTTAGGGTGTGTTTCATTTTAAATATGAGGGAAAGGGAGGAGAGGAAAAGGTTTAGATGAACTTTTCACGTGTTTGGGAGTTCCAATTTTAGGAGAGGAGGAATTTAGAAGATTTTCTTAGTGCTTCCAAATCTCTCCTCAAATCATTTTTGAAGTTCCGCCAAATTGAGAGGTTTTAGAAGGAAAATTAAGAAGTTTACTTTTATATCCTCATACACACGTATATGTATTATTTTTTTATAATTACAAAAATTAATTAATATTTTAAATAGAGATAAAATTATTTATAAATATTATAAACCTGTCATTTTCCTTCTCCTACAAAATTTATGCTCCCAAACAAATCTTTTATACTCCTCTTTCCCTTCCCCTTCCTTCTCCTCCAAACTCGAAAACATAGCTTTAGTTGTTAGAGTTGTCGATTTTAGCTTGTTGATGAGTACACTTCTAAAGTCTATATATATAGACTCTCTGTAAATCTCATTCAATTCAATAATCCACACAAGAAGTTTTCATTCCCTTCAAATTTCCAACAATGAGTATGTTGGGTTTGAATGGTTGGCATAAAAGTCCTTAAGGGCTCTAGTGGCCATTTTATTCTTTTCTCTATAATCCTTTTTGTATATGATTTATTGATCTTGAAGTATCATCATTACTTGAGTACATTGGTCTTCTGATTGAAATAAAAATCCTAAAGGGCAAACGGTCAAATATAAAAATCCTGAAGGTACTCAAGCTTTAATCTCTGAGTTGAATGTAGTAACTTTTTAAAGAAAAATGAGCATGGACATTGCCATAGTTATAGGCAAAGGGCTAGTGGTCATTTATAATATTAATAATAAGTCTTGGCACAGAAAGTGGAAGAACAAATAAGAAAATGGACAAAAGTGATATTTTGAAAAGTGGTACCATTTGGTGTCAAAAGCCATTAGATTCAAATCTGTCGTGCACCAAATATCTTGCAAATCCTTATCAAGAATCAATGAAAGGGAAAGATTAAAATATTGAAATAATTTTAATCCAATAAGATGATGTTTTTTTCTTGACTATGATCTTGCCGATATATAACATATTTACACTTCGTTGATTATTTTGATTACTCTGAAGGTTATAGGAATATTCATATTTCACTTTATGGTCCTCATGTTGTTATGAGGGAAATTATGTGAAAAGGCTATCTATATTTGATGTTGGAAATGAAGAAACTCTGCTACGGCTAAAAATGAAGAAAACTAAAAACATGAAGAGCCGATATATTCTTGCTGGAAGTACTATAGATAGGAAAATGTTATTTGCAGATTTATAGGTGCACACCTAGTTTATAACACTTCAGTCTATATTAGTTATATCTAAGGGTAAAATTATTAAAAAAAATAAGATATACAAAATGATTAAAAAATACTGTAAAAATAGGTGTAGAAAAAGAAAAAGAAAAAGAAAAAAAAGCGTACATATAACATTTCTCACAAAGTTATTTCAAATGGCTATGAATAACTACAAGGTAATTTATCTTTTAAAACGGTTTGGAAATTTTCCTCTTCCTTTATGATTTACATGCTATTTCTGTTCTTAACATAAATACATTATGTTTCTTTTCTATTGGGATTGTCACATCTCAAAAGTACTCCTCAATATGTTTTCTGAAGTACTAAAAGATTGAACTCTTAATTCCCCCTAAAAGCTACGCTTTATCTTATATATGATAAATAATTTCGGTGGTGAAAACATTTATAGATATTTTGTGTTTTGGTTAATTTAACTTTGGATCAGTTTCAATACTTTTATACCTCTCGGCCAATACTTCCTTTCATTATTAGCTTTTGGGTGAGATCATTCATGTTTCATTATATCTGAGAATATGTGTTAGTTACCATTACAAGTCTTGTGTTAATAGAACTTGACCAAGTTTGTTCATTTTTATCTTTCTTCTTTTCGACTAGCTCCAAAGTTTTCCGAAGCTAAATGTCAAGCATAGATTGATGTAATAAGATACAATAAACCATGTGGATAAGTTTAAGACCAAGGAAGAGAAATTTGGTTTAAGAATCATCCAAGTTGACCAAGTTCATCCATTTTGGTCTTACTTCGTTTCGACTAGCTCCAAAGTTAACTGAAGCTAAATGCCAAACATAGATTGATGCAATATGACACATTAAACCCTTTGTTGAAGTTTGGAACCAAGAAAGAGAGATTTGGTCCAAGAATCATCTAAGTTGACCAAGTTCGTCCATTTTTGACTTTTTTTGTTTTGACTAACTCCAAAGTTGGCCGAAGCTAAATGTCAAGCATAGATTGATGTAATAAGACACATTAAATCCTTTGTTGAAGTTTGGAACCAAGGAAGAGAGATTTGTTCTAAGAATCATCCAACTTAACCAAGTTCGTCCAATTTTGTCTTTCTTCGTTTTGACTAGCTCCAAAGTTTACCGAAGCTAAATGTCAAGCATAGATTGATGTAATAAGACACAATAAACCATGTTGAGAAGTTTGAGACCAAGGAAGAGAGATTTAGTCCAAGAATCATCAAAGCTGACCAAGTTCATCCATTTTGGTCTTTCTTCGTTTCGACTAGCTCCAAAGTTAACCGAAGCCAAATGTCTAGCATAGATTGATGCAATATGACACATTAAACCCTTTGTTGAAGTTTGGAACCAAGGAAGAGAGATTTGGTCAAAGAATCATCCAAGTTGACCAAGTTCATCCATTTTTCTCCTTCTTCGTTTTGATTAGCTCCAAAGTTGACCAAAGCTAAATGTCAACCATAGATTGATGTAATATGACAAAATAAACCGTGTGGAGAAGTTTGAGACCAAGGAAGAGAGATTTGGTCCAAGAATCATCCAAGTTGACCAAGTTCATCCCTTTTGGTCTTTCTTTGTTTCCACTAGCTCCAAAGTTTACTGAAGCCAAATGTCAAGCCTAGATTGATGTAATATGACACATTAAACCCTTTGATGAAGTTTGGAACCAAGGAAGAGAGATTTGTTCCAAGAATCATCTAACTTAACCAAGTTCGTCCAATTTTGTCTTTCTTTGTTTCGACTAGCTCCAAAGTTTTCCGAAGCTAAATGTCAAGCATAGATTGATGTAATAAGACACAATAAACCATGTGGAGAAGTTTGAGACCAAGGAAGAGAGATTTGGTCCAAGAATCATCTAAGTTGACCAAGTTCATCCATTTTGGTCTTTCTTCGTTTCGACTAGCTCCAAAGTTAACCGAAGCCAAATGTCAAGCATAGATTGATGCAATATAACATATTAAACCCTTTGTTGAAGTTTGGAACCAAGGAAGAGAGAATTGATCAAAGAATCATCCAAGTTGACCAAGTTCGTCCATTTTTCTCTTTCTTTGTTTCGACTAGTTCCAAAGTTGACCGAAGCTAAATGTCAACCATAGATTGATGTAATATGACAAAATAAACCGTGTGGAGAAGTTTGAGACCAAGGAAGAGAGATTTGGTCCAAGAATCATCCAAGTTGACCAAGTTCATCCCTTTTGGTCTTTCTTTGTTTACACTAGCTCCAAAGTTTACTGAAGCCAAATGTCAAGCCTAGATTGATGTAATATGACACATTAAACCCTTTGATGAAGTTTGGAACCAAGGAAGAGAGATTTGTTCCAAGAATAATCTAACTTAACCAAGTTCGTCCAATTTTGTCTTTCTTTGTTTCGACTAGCTCCAAAGTTTTCCGAAGCTAAATGTCAAGCATAGATTGATGTAATAAGACACAATAAACCATGTGGAGAAGTTTGAGACCAAGGAAGAGAGATTTGGTCCAAGAATCATCTAAGTTGAACAAGTTCATCCATTTTGGTCTTTCTTCGTTTCAACTAGCTCCAAAGTTAACCGAAGCCAAATGTCAAGCATAGATTGATGCAATATAACATATTAAACCCTTTGTTGAAGTTTGGAACCAAGGAAGAGAGAATTGATCAAAGAATCATCCAAGTTGACCAAGTTCGTCCATTTTTCTCTTTCTTTGTTTCGACTAGTTCCAAAGTTTACCGAAGCTAAATGTCAACCATAGATTGATGTAATATGACAAAATAAACCGTGTGGAGAAGTTTGAGACCAAGGAAGAGAGATTTGGTCCAAGAATCATCAAAGTTGACCAAGTTCATGCCTTTTGGTCTTTCTTCGTTTCGACTAGCTCCAAAGTTGACCGAAGCCAAATGTCAAGCCTAGATTGATGTAATACGACACATTAAACCCTTTGCTAAAGTTTGGAACCAAGGAAGAGAGATTTTGTTCAAGAATCATCCAAGTAGACCAACTTCATCCATTTTTCTCTTTCTTCATTTCGACTAGCTCCAAAGTTTTTCGAAGCTAAATGTCAAGCATAGATTGATGTAATAAGACACAATAAACCATGTGGAGAAGTTTGAGACCAAAGAAGAGAGATTTGGTCCAAGAATCATCCAAGTTGACCAAGTTCATTCATTTGGTCTTTCTTTGATTTGACTAGCTCCAAAGTTTACCGAAGCCAAATGTTAAGCCGATTGATGTAATATGACATGTTAAACCCTTTGATGAAGTTTGGAACCAAGGAAGAGAGATTTGGTCCAAGAATCATCTAAGTTGACCAAGTTCGTCCATTTTTGTTTTTCTTCGTTTTGACCAGCTCTAAGGTTTACCGAAGCTAAATATCATGCATAGATTGATGTAATATAACAAAATAAACCGTGTGGAGAAGTTTGAGATCAAAGAAGAGAGATTTAGGTTTTGCGTCAATCCTTTCAAGATCACTGAAACTTAAAATGTAGTAATATATTCACTGAGAATATTTTAATAAAAGTTAGATTAGAGGGTTGCCCTTTCAATTCCCCTTATTCTGTTCTTATATAGAATATGTTTGAAGCACAGTATAGAATAACATAAGTAAAATAACACAATACAAACTTTCATTTTCTTTTATGATTTACATGCTATTTTTAATATAGCTAGAGTTTAAAACTCGTGCTAGACATTGAGTAGATATTTGAATAAACAAAAAATTTTATTGGCTTGACTGTACTTATTTATTAAAGAAATTATTAATGAAATTAACCGTGTTTTAATATATCCACTCATATTTAAGCTTAAAATGATATAGAATATGACTTAATACATAATGATAAAGCAAATAATTAAAAATTAAAAATGAAATGTGTAGAAAAGTATGATTTAAAAATTTATAATACTTTTTAAATATTTAAAATTTATTTAAATAAATATAATATTTCAATAGTATATTATTAAAAGTGATAAATGACTTGAAATACATTGTAAGACAAATTAGAGAGAAAGTAAGAGTAAGAATGTGCGAATAAGAAACATTAGATACCACCTAATCTAAGTGAAAATATTTTTTAAAAAAAGTAATAGGTGTCAACAATATATTTTAAAAAAGTAATAGGTGTCAACGAATGGAGCAACCAATTCTCAATATCTTAACAGTGAGAAGCAAGAAATCATTCACTCACGGCATTTGGAAATTGCATGCACCATCATTTGGAAAAAATTCTCAGCCCCTCAATCTCAACAAACGGTCAGATTTCATCCACAGCTAATACATTAAAAATAATAAATAGAAGCTTCTGCTTTACGTTAGGCCTCCTTGGACTCACGATATAGTTCCTTATACTACGTTTTTTCTTGTATATTACACTAGTTGATTAGTTTTGTGTGCTCGACTTGCAAGAGTTGGAGAAAATGTTGCCACGTCCACCACCTTAGGTTCCAATATTTTCTTATACGCATCATATATAATTCTATCCACAATATGATGGTATTCTTCCCAAGCGGACACGTCAGATGCTAATATAATCATTTTAGAGACCAATTCCCGATAGCGTTGTGTGTTAGTGAGTTTAGGATCTCCTTTAACCTCCTTCCCCCTCACATCATGTACAATGCCACTGAGCATTTCTCTTGTCCAGTTGCTTCAAAACACTTTTAATGCATGGAGAACAAAGTATGCCGAAAGTCTAAAACTTTTTACAGTTGCGACATATGGAAGTTGAGGGTCGATCAAATATACTCTCCAAGCTCCTTCTGGTTGACACTAGTAGTAACATATTGAGATAAAGAGTGAGACTCATTTCTATTATGATATTCACGAAGCTAAGAATAACATAAGCTCATTATGTAATATGTCAAACACAGTGAGTGTGTATACTTTTCACATTTGTGATAGTATTGGAGACAATTCATATCTCAACATTGCTAGCTTACGTCGTGATTCATGCTGACAACAACTCCTTATATCGCTTCTTCTAAACCACTTGTTCAAAGAATCTGAATAATTTGATTATATCCACATTTGATTTTATACAAGCTTTGAAATGAGAATTCAAGCTTGCACTGTGTTGGGTGCTTCGCATCCCTTGTGTGAACGTTTCCTTCATGTAACACGATGCCCATTTTTGTCTTATAGCATAAACTGATTTGACCCAATTGCTTCTTGAACTTTGAAAGTTGTAATCAAATTAGTAAAAAGCTGTCTCAAACTTTGCTTCATTGTCAAAGTCATACATACATTTCTTGAAATCTCTTAAATAATAACTTCCTCCTTTCATCAAGTTGCTAAGATGTTTAACTCCATTCTACATCAAGTACCACGTGCATAAACCATGGTGAGTATAGGCATCACTTTAGAAAATGCTTTAGCCATTGCTTGGTCCTGGTTAGTTAAAATAGTCTGAGGTTTTTTCTGGCTATGTGCTTCTAAGAAAGTCTCAAATAGCCATTTGAAAGATTCAGTTGTTTCATTATACAACAATGCTACACCAAAGATGACTGTGCTCCTATGGTGGTTAAGACTTGAAAATAATGCAAGTGGTCCATTAGCTCGACTGGTACAGTAAGTAGAGTCCAAAGAGACAACGTCACCAAAATACCCATAATCCAACACCATATTTGCATCAGCCCAAAACACATTTGTCATTTGTTCATCCACATCCATCTAGTATGCATGGAAAAAAGACGAGTTCTCCGATAACTGTCATTGGAAATATTGCAAAAGACAATTGCCTTCCCCATACACCATATTTCTTTATCTTTTTGCCTTACGGTGATTATTTACATCTAACCGAGTATATCTAATATTATCTCTATGCCCCACATGTGTGTTCATGAGCTTAAATGATGATGCTTGCGGCAACCTAGAGTCTTCAGCCAAATCAATCTCATATGCTTGGACCTTCGTTATCTTAGATGCAAAGCTAGCATGTGTGTGGTCTCTGGAAGTTGTATAGGGTGGTTATGCTCTTGTATAAACTCATTTTTCCACAAACTTTCCATTCTTTGCTAATCATACTGAAATTCTTGCCTTACAGATTGGTTCTTGTCTCAACTCTATGCTTGGTAAAGGAGACGTCTCTTTTGTCTACCTTTCGATGCCCCTTCTTAATACAAACATATCTAAAAGAGGTAATAATCTTATCTTTCTTACTTGTGTTTGTATATTGTTTTCTAACTCCGAAGCTGATTTTCCTGCCATATATGATCCAAAGCTGCCATGCTTCTTCTATATTCTCAAATTCTATACCAACCCTTGGCATCCAATCAAGATATGCCATATTCTGTATCCTAACGAAGCAAAGAAAACAAGCTATTCATCTACACATGCCTGTCCCATAAAATATGATAGTCATATTGTAGGGAGAGATAAAATTTATTATGTTTATAGTATACACAATACAGTTATACATGCCAGGAACTACATTTTTATAGAATATAAAAACAAATCTCTTTACCCTATTCTTATTTCTTACTTACAATTATGGAATATAAAAAAAAAAAAAATTCAAAAACAAGTTATTCATCTACACATACCCGTCCCCTTACAAATCATAAAATAATCCAATAAGTTAAATGAAATTAACATATACACAGCTAAGGAAAAAAATAACCAACATAAGTGCTAAATTTTACATAAATTTATCAAGGCTAGATGTATAATAATTATAATTATATAAACCTAAGAAAAATGAGAATCTCAAAATACTCTTTCAAGAAGGTTATTATTGTGGGTGCTTCAACTCATGTTTAATAAAGCTCTAATAAGAGATAAAAATAAAATCTCTCAGTATAATATGAATCAAAATGGAAAAACAATGGGAAAGTCAACTAAAAGCACTGCTCTAGTTTGTCCTTGTCTCTCATATTTAGTCATATACTGTTGACTTATGCCAGCAGTCAATAATCAAGCTGTTATATGGTTTTCCTTTTACTTCATTCTGAGTTCATGATTATAAAATCAAGCTTCAATTCATTGTCCTCATCTCTACCTTCCCACTCCCCTGCCTAGCTTGCTTTAAAAAAAAAGGAAAATTGAACTTTTGATTCATTTTCTTATCACCAGTCATCTTGTCCCCAAGAATCGTGGAAACCCTTGTCATCTAGGCTTGTCCACTAGATTTATATTTAGATGATTATGTCTATTATAATTAGTTTATCATTTATTAACAAGATGGATCTAGACTTATACAGTCAGAACAATAGCCAGCTTTTGTTGATCATAAACAAGCTGAAGTAAGAAGAATAAAGGAAGTAGCACCTTGTGCTGTAGCCCCACAAACCAGCAATGGAAAAAGGGAATAGAGCCGCCAGAGATTTTTCCACAGACTGGCAATGGCGCCACCACACTCTGATGCTATACTTTGGTTGGAATTTGGGAGTTCTACTCTTTTAACGCAACTATATCGTGAGTCTAAGGAGACCTAACGTAAAGTGGAAGCTTCCATTTATTATTTCCTTTTTTAATATATTAACTATGGATGAAATCAGGCTGTTGGTTGAGATCTAAGAGCTGAGAATTTTTCAAATGCGGATGCTGGTTACCTCTTTAAAATTTAGGGAATCCGAGTCCATGAATGGAGTAAATATTTGAGTGGGCCAAAGTTTTCATTGGCATGACTTTACTTGATAAATTATCAATAAAATTAACCATGTGTTTCAATATATCGACTAGGGATGACAATGGAGCGGGTATAGGGTGGGGTTCTCACTCCCTACCCCATCCCCAATGTTTAGGGGGCTGCTCCATTCCCGGCCCCTACCCCCCAGTCTTTGTTAAGATTCTTATCACTACCCCTCTAAATATCAATTGTCTCAGTACCCACCCCATTTAGCCATAAAAGTTTTAAATTTTACAACATAACTAAAGAGAAAAGAATATCCAAAATTATAAGTTAATAAAGTTATCAAAATTCAAATATAAAAGATTAGATTATATGATAGTTAATTAATTTTTTTTAAATACAAGAT
Source organism: Bauhinia variegata (assembly GCA_022379115.2). Taxonomy (NCBI): domain Eukaryota; kingdom Viridiplantae; phylum Streptophyta; class Magnoliopsida; order Fabales; family Fabaceae; genus Bauhinia; species Bauhinia variegata. Next base: position 9,754,548 of record CM039429.1, on the reverse strand, counting down.
AATTAGATTTGATAAAAGATTAGATTTTATCAAAGTTTGTATATAGTTTACAGCTATTAGATTGGCATGGCCAATTTTAAAAGTTGAAATGTATGTATATATATAATCCATAATAATATTTATATATTAAAAATAATATATATGTATCAAATTAAAAATCTCTTATGTAATATATATATATATATATATATTGATAATGACATGGGAAAACCATTTGCAATTCTTGTTTCGCATACCCCATGCACACATCTTGAGTTTCAATTTATTTACAGGGATAAAACTATAAACAAGAAAGTATGAGAAATAAAAAAGTAAAAATAATGTGAAAAAAATTATGTAAAAGTGGATATATAATTATAGATGTGTATATAGCACATCTCATCTTGATTGATATATTGATTGCACAATACAATCCTTTCATGCAGGGATTGCCAAATCTCAAATGGTGTGCCTCAATACCTTTTCATAAAGTACCAAAAGATGGAACTAATTAATTTCCTCCTAAAAGTTACGCTTAAGCTTATATATGATAAATGAATTAGCCGGTGAAAACATATATAGATATTGTGTTTTGGTTAATTTAACTTGGATAATTTTCAATAATATTATAACTCTCAGCCAATACTTTCATTATTAGTTTTTGGGGTGAGATCATTCATGATTTATTATACTTAAGAATATGTGTTAGTGTGAGATATAAAATCTATTTTGGGTCTTCTTTTAATAGCTTAAGCTTTTAGATTAAATTAGTTCTTGATATAGCATTAGAATCTCTATAACCTAATGGTCAAGAGTTCAAATTCCCCCATCAATACTTTTTAAACAAATTACAATTAAATACACTTTCAGAACGTGGTATAGATGGGCTTGTGCACCTTCACACTTCACTTCAAGCTCAAAGGGCTTTTGTGTGTGGGAGTATGTTAAATATAAAACCTATATTGGGCCTTGTTCTAACAACTTAAGCTTAAACAAATTATAATTAAATACAATTTCAGCACATGGTATAGATGGGCTTGTGCGGCTTCACACTTCACTTGAAGCTCAAAAGGCTTTCATGTGTGGAAGCATGTTAAATTTAAAAGCTATCTTAGGCCTTGTCCTAACAACTTAAGCTTATAAGTTGAACTGATTCTTGCTAGTTTGTTATTATTACATGTCTTATGGGAATGACACAAACGTGATAGATTTTGCATCAATCTTTTCAAGATTGCTATGGCTTAAAGTGTAGCCTTCAGCAATATTTTGACTGAGAATATTTTAATAAAATTAAAGTTGCATTAGTGTGTTGCCTTTTCAATTCCCCTTCTCCTATTCTCATAAGGTGCATTTGACATACAATACAAGATTGCATAAGTAGAACAACAAAATACTAGCAGTAAAGTTATAGCACAACTTTTTTTTTCTTTTAATTTTGTAGTGTTTATTGATTAATGGACAGAATAAGAAATTTAATATTGTCTGTTGTATGATAAGAAGCATAACAATGATGAATTTAATGCAATACCCGTATGACAACTCTAGTTGCTTTTGCACCCTCTTTTTTTTCTCCTTTATATATATATATATAGAGAGAGAGAGAGAGAGTTGTCACACGAGAATCATGCAATTACACTAGCATATTAGAAGGGGATAAGCCTAATCTAATAGAGCCCAATCCTAATAGGGAAACTTCATGAGACAAGGAATGTTGTTGCTGAGATATTAGGTTAATGTGGTTGTTGCAACTCACCTGGATTGCCTAACATGCCCTGCAAGGATGAAGGAGCAGTCTGCTACTCCAATCTTGGATTGAAATGATGGAGTTTTGTAGATGAGAGTGGCTTAGTTAGGAGGTTAGCACGTTGGGCGGAAGATGGAATGTGCTGAACCTGTAATTTTCTACAATGCACTTGTTCATAGACAAAGTGCTAACCTAGTTCTAGGTGCTTCATGCAAGAATGAAAGATTTGAGGTTGGCACATGCATAAGATGCTAATATGTTGTCGGTATAATGATAAACACTTTTTAGAGTTTATCTTTAGACTCTTATTCTTAATCCTTTTATTCCAATTTTGTGTTTAATTGATGAATTAACTAATATTCACTTCATTGATGTCCAGTTGGAATTAATTGCTTTTCATATTATTTTGAGGTCCAATTTACTTGTTATGCAGTTTTAATTTTCAAGACTTGATAGGACTGACCTCAGTGTAATTTGGGTGAACTTCTATACTTAGGATTAATTGGAGAATGATAATATTTTATGATGTTATGAAGTGTGGCATAGTTGTAAATCAACCAACTCCAAGGGCAAGGTCAACATTTGGGAAGGTTTAATGAAGGGCAATATTGTAATTGGGCACAAAACACATTTCGCCCTCCTTTTTGCCCACTTTTCAGATTTCCCACCCACTTCTTCCCCCTAATTTTGAAATTCCCATCTTTCTCTCTAGTTCTTAGGGTTTTCTCCTTCTTCTGTCTATATTTTCCACGAAAATGAAGGGCTAATTCCATTGTAATCAACCTAGGAAGCTTGAAGACCACCGGGTGACCCTTGAATCTTGATTATTGTACTCTTTTAGTTTTCTAATTTGATGAATATATGAAATTGTTGCAGAAATTCACATGTGTCTGTCCAACTCTATTTCAACACGATTTTTGCCATATTCTTGATGGGTTGTTCTTCCTTTCTGGTAGCTTTATGGTTGTGATAATTATGAATGAACTATTCCTTGATTATTGCTTAGATTTAGAGTAGCTAGGGTTTATGGATTGTTGGGTATTTATGAGATTGAGTGGGTTTTGGAATTTAAGCTTATTGGGTGCCTATTTTACTCATGGGTTATTGTTTAGAATAGGTTTAATTCCTTTAGCTATATGCTAGGTGGTGTTCTAGTAAAAACCCTAGAGTTTGCTCATGGACTATTTGGTAATCTCAACTTAATCTCCGTTAATTGAACTCTAATGCAATCTTAGGTTGAGGATGGATTCACCGGTGGTTAGAAAGTCCCTATATTGGTTGCTTTTCATAACTTGTTTGTTTCTATTGTTACTTATTATGTTTATTTATCTATTTAGTTGTACTTTAATTACCTTTTGCTATAAATTCCCCAAATTTCAACCTAAAATAATTAAGATCTGTAGTAGTTGATTCTTCGTAAATACAATCCATGTTGAAAAATTAACTTAGGTTTGTAATTTGGCTGCCACCTATAGTTGCGATGCTATAGGTGCGAATGTCATATAAATGATGGGAACCTTAGAAGGTTGAATGCCCATATCACCCAAATGATGTTGAAGCCATGCAACTTCAGCTATAGTAGAAGAAATAACACGATACTCCGCTTCCCTTGAAGATCGTCCCATAGATTTTTTCTTACAAGAGGCCTAGAATATTGGGTTGTTGCCAAGATAAGTGATGTAGGCTGAGGTAGAAACACAATCTGACAAATCCTTATCCCAAACCACGTGACAGTATGTATGAAGCATTATGAAGACCAATGCCATGATATAGGAAGAGGCCATAGTTGATGGTGCTTTTGAGGTACCTTAAGAGACACTGTAGAGCAATAAAATGTGTTTGAGATGTAGCTTTCATATATTGAGAGAGTTTGTTTATAGAGAGAGCGAATAATTTTTCGGTAAACTTAAGCATTTGCAGAGGGACTGCCATCATTATGCAAGAGGGCAGAAGTGGTGGACATAGGTGTTTACATTAGTTTTGAACTTGCCATATCTAACTTATGCAAGAGATCTCTTAGATACTTGTGTTGCGTGAGTGATAAGTGTATTTTCATACACTTAATTGTTACATTTTTTTGTCAAATTATGCCCCAAATAATGGATTTATGTTAGGATTTGGACTTAATAAATTTCTTTTATGATCTTTAGGTCCTAACTACCCTTGGAAGTAATAAGAAATGATTTTACAGAAATTTGTGCAATAAATTAGTGATTTTAGGAGATTCCAACTACACGGATCAACAAGGATTTAGACTCTTATACTTAACTTTTATATCTCAATTTTGCACTTAATAGATGACTTTAGCTCATATTTATATTATAGAGGTCCAATGGAATTTAATTGCATTTTATATTATAATTGTTTCTTTTGAGGTGCAAGTCACATTTTATAATTTTCTATTTTTAGGATTAGATCTAGGTGATCTTTGCGTTTTATAGGCAAGCTATGTTGTGTCCGAGTTAAACTTGGAGCAGTTAGAGCAAGCAATTTTCATGGGTCAACAAGCATGTGCTAAAGTCAACATTTTAATTAGGACAAGCTCGGAATTATTAGCATTCTTAATGAAGGGCACTTGGGTCAATTTGTACACTTTGATGGCATAGTTGTAATCATAAACATTAAGGTTTCACCCTTTAAGGCCATTTTAAGCCTCCCCAAGCAGCAGCTGCCCCTCCCCTTTTCCTTCCCTCTTGGACATTTTTCTCTTTATGTTTTTCTAAGGCGATGGAGGAGTAGTGCTCTTGTAACCAATCTAGGAGACTTAAAAACCTTCAGTTTGGTTCTTGAAACTAGTTTCTTGTATTTATTTTGGTTCTATGAAAGTTGTGCATTTCTATTTCATATATTCTCTTGCTTTGATTTATTATGGAGATTTTTGTACATGATTCTTGTTTGGGCTTGTGATTTTCTAGGTTTGATTACCTTAGGATTAATTGTCATGAGATAGAACTTAAAATGATTGACTTGTAATTTTGTTTCTAAGCTAATGGGTGATTAATCTTGATACAAGATTGTGGTTAGGGTTAGGTTTAGTTTCATTAGTCATACCGCGTGCGATTGTACAATAGAATTTATTAAGCTTGGTGCAAGGATTCCGGCCTAGTGAGGGGTCAACTAGATTATTCAAATGGTTAGGTTAATTGTGAGATTTCAGGATTATTTAAATAATTAGCATAACTGGATTAGAATGTATCTATAGTTAAGGATAGAATCATTTGGAGGTTAGATGGTCACCTAGGGTAGTTGCATTATTATCTATTTATTATTATTTTGTTATGCTTTGTTTCTCTATATTTTGTATATGTTTTAATTTTATTGCATTTTTATTTTATCTTGTCAAAAGCTCATTTTATACCTAGAAATAATTGAGATGTACCCATTTGATTCTTCAAGAATTCGACCCAAGTTGAACTTAATTAAAAGACCAAAATTTGATTTGAAAGCCACCTAAAGTAGCAATACTTTGGGAAGTTTGTCAAATTTTGGTGCGGTTTTCACATAATCTTTTGAGTGTTCTTGATTATTTTTTGGTGTCATTTTCCATTTCCCACCCCATTTTCGTTTTTTTTTTTTTTTTATCATTTTGCATAAATATAATAGAAAAAAGAAAAAGGTTTTAAAAAAAGTAAAATCATGGGGAATCATCGATATTAAATAATTTTTATTTAAATTATATTTTATTTTAAAAAATTTTCGACTCTTATTATTTTTACTTAAAGGTTAGATATTTTATTATAACTTGAAACAGATAACGTAAATACTATAATAATTAAATTAAGTAGTTTAATATTAAAAAATAATCAAAAAATAGTAAAAATAATATAATCAAAAAAGAAAAATAATGTAAAAGGGGGAGTATATGAATAAAAATAAAAGAGAGTAGAAGCAATAAAATTCGGCATAATTGGCAGAGGTAGAGAGGGTAAGCAGGGCCTTATTTTTATTGATGAAACGAATATATTTTAAATAATTTATTAATACTTTCACATGTTATTTTAAATTTTTTTAACCAATAGTAATACAATGAGACATTATTTGACAAAAAAAATGTTGTCCCTAGCTGAAGCTGTATAATTAAAAAATATTTTGTAGTTCTAAGTTACTTGACTGTTAATGCAAGTTGTGTATTAGATTCCCATTTACAGCTATCAATAGTTATATATATCGCAAAATAATAAAGTTACAGTTCATTTCAGAATACTTATTTTATTCATTTCAAAATATGTATTTTATTCTCTGCATTAAGTGGCAATTTTTTTTTTTTTAAAAGAATTAAAAACAACCTAAGACAATATATTCTTAATTTTTAAACATAACTAAAATTAAGCGTTTTTAAATTAAAAAATGAAACTACTTTTTATTTATTTTCAAAACATTTAGCTTTATAATCTAACAAAAAAAATTAAATTTAATTAATTTCTTACTAAAACTTGATTAAAAGTTAGTGTATCTTGTTTGAAAAGAAAAAAAATTTGATTATCATTTTTAAAGTATGTGGTTTCAATTTAAAATTTAAAATTTAAAATTGATAACTAAAATGTCTTCTTAAATACTGTTTTATGTACACCGTGCGAAAACAATCATAATTTACGTTTTTAAGGAGTTTATAAAACCAAAAAGAAGAAATTACATGTAAAGGATCAATTTCCAAACGTCGAAAATAAAAAAACAAAAAGAGAATTCATCAAATAAAGAAAAACTTAGAAAGATAATATATATTTTCTTTTATAAAAAATGGTTCGTACCTTTTTCCATAAAATTTCACATGGAAACAAATGGGACACATTTTCACATATAATTTTCCATGAATGACGAAGGCGTAGGAAAATATTTCAACGTAACGGGATAAAAATTCCAGAAGTGGTGCTCAAGTTTCTGATGCAATAATTGACTCGCTGTTCATAGAGAAGAAAATAGTGGAATTGGCTTCTCTACTTGTTTTAACTTTAGTGACCAGAAAGTTAAAGAGATAACAACTTTGACTTTTTAATTGGTTAATTTCTTCATATTGTGTTTGGCTTTATGTGCAGCGGGTTGCTTTCAGTCGTCTTAAAATTCCACTTGAAGGAGGTAGAATATATCAGGATAAGAATGAGATGAACTGTATCTTTCAATATCACAGTGGGGATTTATGCAATTTTCTTAAATATAATTTGCTTGAGACATAACATTTGAATAAAATTTAATTAGTAGAAAAAACTTTGTAATGGAAAAAAATGAAAGGTTGCAAATTGTATGTGATTTCTTTGAAGACCCCATTTTTTCTTTTTAGATCCTTCATCCCTTTGTAAATAAAGTGAAAGAAATGGAGATGTGTAAAAAAAAAAAAAAAATTGGAGGTGATGAAGAAGTTCTGCAACTCAGAGATCTCCTAAACGACCAACAATCATGGTGACAAAAAAGTAGACATAAAACACCTTTAATTTTTCTTCCACGATAAACATTGCCTCCATAACTAGTGGGTATAGTGTGAACAAAGTGAGTAAGACACTAACGATATTTCTATGGGAGTTTTGGTTATAAGATTAAAAAAAAGAAAGGGGTTAGAATTAAAAAGAAAAAGAAAAAGTAAACTAACAATAGAGTCATTGGATAGAAGTTGGGGTACGTTTATGAGCTGAAAATGTTGGTTTAAAGGGAATGACTGTGGTGTTTGTGAGCTAAAGTGATGAGATCGTACAAGAAATTTGATAAAATTTTGTGGTGGTGAGAAGTGGCTATGGGGGCTAGGGTTTGGAAGAAGAAGAAGGAGATGAATAATAGAATAAAATGGGAGTATGGTTTTGGGTATTAAGGGTCTAGGGACATTTTAGAAAAAAAAATAAAATTAATAATCTATTAGCTTTTACAGTAATTTTGTACGAAAGTCTTTAATTGATGTCAAATAATTTTATAAGTCTTTATTTTATGTCTTGAATTGATATCAACTTTATTTAACATGTATTTTGGTATTTACTCTATATAATATTAAATAGGACACTGATATTATTATTGCAAATCCATAAGAAACATAAATTAATCATGTTAAAGCAAGACCAACAAAGTTGGCTTGGACAAACGTGAACATAACACATAGAAATTCAATAGCATCACTATGGTGTATAACTAGTGGAACTAGACCACAATTCAATTACGCCAAGTGAAACATATTTTATTCAAAAGCTCTTAAATTTTAAGCACCACGTACTGTTTAGAAGTCTTGTATGATTTAGTCTCAACACTTTTATATTTTTCATTTAGTCGTTGAATTTTACTAACACATGAAAAGCCAATTGCTTGCTATAAAGAAACGTACAATTATTAACATAGTTTAACATAAACTATTAAATACATTGTAAGATGCATTGGTTAATATAATAATTATTTCACTTTGCAACACGTAAGCAATTGCGACAATGGATCTATCCGTGCACAAGCATGTATCAAGATTCATGCGTTTCGGATTTCGTCCTGGACTTTTCTTAGTCATATCAAGAAAATTGCTTCGCGCTTGGGAACATTTCTGACTCATTCATGCCTACCAAGTAGTTTCACATAATTTGTTTGTTTCATACCTTGAAAGATAAATAGAAAGGACGCAATGGAGCAACACATGTTCACAGTCTTGGCAGAAAGAAAAAATCCCAACTCTTGTTCTTAGCTCTCAAAGAACCAAATTGCAATTCTATGGAGTTTACTAATGTTAGTTCCCAAACAACTATGCCCTTGGCATCGATAACCTTGGCGCTCTTGCTGTTTCACTACGTGATCTCATTGATACGAAGAAGCCACCGTGGTATTGCCAATGAACTCAGAAAAGCACCACCAGAAGCTAGGGGCGCGTTGCCTTTGATTGGGCACCTCCACCACTTTGGGGGACCACAGCCACCGCATGTAACCTTGGGCAACATGGCAGACAAATATGGACCAATTTTCAGCATAAGGTTAGGGGTTCACAAAACCTTGGTTGTTAGTAGTTGGGAAATGGCCAAAGAATGCTTTGCTGCAAACGACAAAGCGTTTGCTAACCGTCCTAAACTCTTAGCCTTTGAAGTTATGGGCTACAACTTCGCCATGTTTGGGTTGAGCCCCTACGGCTCCTACTGGCGTTATGTACGGAAGATATCTATCCTCGAGCTTCTCTCGAGCCACCGGCTAGAGATGCTCAAGCATGTCAAAGAATCAGAGGTGAAGGCAGGCATCAAAGAGACATATAACCGTTGCTTGATTTCGGACAAGGGAGTGACAACGGTAAGCACTGAGATGAAGAGCTGGTTTGGTGACATAGTTTTCAATGTCGTATTCAGAATGATTATAGGAAAACGTTTTGTTGGGGTTGATGCTGATGTAAACGACAAAAGGAGCGAAGCGACTCAGAGAGTACTGAGAGAGTTTTTTGATCTGAGTGGGTCGTTTCCGGTTTCTGACGCTCTGCCGTATTTGAGGTGGCTGGATTTGGACGGTAAAGAGAAGGCCATGAAGAAAACTATGAGAGAGTTGGACCAACTCGCTCAAGTATGGCTTGATGAGCACAAACGCAAGAAGTGCACTTCAGGGAAAAGGGAGCATGAGCATGACTTTATAGATGCACTTCTTTCAGTTGTTGATGAAGATCAAGTGCTTGATGCTGGTCATGATGTTGACACTACAATTAAAGCTACATGCATCGTATGTGCTTCCTGTCCAAATTCTTTTCAATCATAATTGTAGAGTTAAATTTCGTTTTTTTTTTTTGGTTTGATCTGATCAGTTCGTTGATATTTAGTACAACAAATTTGCAACTAAAATTTAATGATTTTGTTTAGCCAAACCAAAACATTAGAAATTTATATTCTTGAATTGTTACAAATTTCCACAAAACAATTTGTTAATAGAAAAAGTCATTGCATTTTATTGGTTTCTTTATTTTCATTCATTGTTTCATTTGCCTATCCTAAGATAATGGTTAATAAAAAATATTGAGATGCGCAAAATTTTTTCCGTTAAATGAAATTCAAGTTTAGGGTGTTGTGCATTTTTTAAAAACAAAGATGTTGAGTGCACGTTTTAAAAATTTTAGATATAAAATATATATTACACAAAGTTTAGGGATTTCTTTGAATTTTTCATACTTTCTTTAATATTTAAATATGATAAAATCCAAATTACCCTTATTTCAAACAAGAAAGATTTCAAAATTTATTAATTCTAGATTTATCTTGTAGCTATGAGAACATATAATTAGGAAAAAATGTTAAAACCCTCTAAACTTTTGTGATGTGTACTTTACTTGGAGAATTTTTAAAACGGACCTTTAACCTTTTCAAAATTTTTAAAAAGTGTATATAACCATTAAACTTTGACTTTTGTTAAAGGAAAAAGTCACATGCATATCATTATTTCTCTATTAATTCATTTTTTGTGATAAACAAATAGAAACAATAAGTGAAAATAGAGAAATCAGTTAAATGAAAAAGTGTTTTTCTGTTAAATTTTTATAAAAATTAGAGTTTGAAGTTTCACTTTCTAAGTTAAGTTCATATTTTAAAATTTTGAGAATAAAATACATATTACACAAAGTTTTGGAGATTTTTTTTGACTTTTTCCTATAATTATTAAATTTTAAAAATTTTCATTTTTTACCAGCAATTTAGTCCATATCATATTTAGACATTTTTAGAGACGTGACATTAGCAAACTAGGTGTGGAAATAATAGCTCCAATTGTTTTTATGAAATACCCTAATTATTTAAAAAGATATATAATTAAACGGTCCGTAATTAAAACGGTCTACAAAAGAAACATTATATTGTATGAAAAATGACACAACGTAGACCTTGTGACACCTTTCAAAGAAGAATGAATAACAGCTTCTAAACACACACCATATATCTTCTTCCCAAAGAAAAAAGGAAAATTAGCCACCAATAAATTTGATTGTGATAGTTCGGTTGGGTACTATGTTGCACATTTCATGACTGATTTTGGTTTCTACTTTTTTTTTTTTTTTGGGCTTTGAAGGCCTTAATATTAGGTGGCACAGATACCACAACTGGGACATTAACTTGGGCTCTTGCCTTAATGCTCAACAACCCTAAAGTTCTAAGCAAGGCACAACATGAATTAGACACAAAAATTGGAAGGGAAAGGCTTGTGACTGAATCAGACTTGACGAAACTTGAGTACCTTGATGCTATCTTCAAGGAAACGCTGCGTTTATACCCACCAGGACCACTTAGCTTACCACATGAATCCATGGAAGACTGCACAGTTGGTGGCTACCATATACCTGCTGGCACACGCCTCTTAACTAATATTTCAAAACTTCATAGAGATCCACGGGTGTATTCGGATCCAACCTTGTTTCGTCCCGAGAGATTCCTAGAAGAGCACAAGGGTTTGGGCATGAAGGGCCAGAATCTCGAGTTGATTCCATTTGGCGCAGGCCGAAGAATGTGTCCTGGATTCTCCTTTGCTCTCCAATCTGTGCAACTGATACTTGCTAATCTGCTGCATGCGTTTCATGTTGTAAACCCTCATAATGAGCCAATTGATATGAGTGAACAGGTAGGGCTTACCAACATCAAAGCCTCCCCACTGCAAGTCCTTCTTAAGCCACGTCTGTCAAGTCAAGTTTATGGATAATGTTGAGTGAACATGCATTTGCATTTTGAAAGATTCAAGATATAGTAAAATAGTATTTGAAATAATTGATGTGCATAATGGAATAGTTCATTGTGTGGATATTTGTAAGTCTTTTCCTATTTCCTTGAAGGTTGTAAATCTAGAGTCTTTTGAGTTTCATCTTCTCACATCTGTGTAATAAAATTCATGTCTTCCTGGCAGTTCATCTTCGCACATTTAAACAAGATGAAATCCTTGAATTACATGGTGTTATAGACTTATGCCTGTAAATAGGGCATCCTATGTATAATGATATGTGCATGGAATGAAATTGATGAAAAACTCCCTGATTCTCTCAATTCACTTGTTTCTCTTTTTCCATTGACTTGCAAATTTATGTTAACTCATAATACGTTATCAGCAGAAGAGCTCTACTTTCTTCAGATTAACTTCTAATCTTCAAATGGTTTTGTAGTAAGATTAAACATCTCAAGTTAATTGAATTCATAAATTATTTATAACAAGTCTCATTCTTTCATTTTTTCCCCTTTTTCTGTAATACATTTAGTATATGATTTATTGATATCTTGAAGTATCATCATTACATGAGCATTGGAATTCTGTTGCTACACCTTATAACTATAGTTTACTTAGGGTGTGTTTGCAAGTTTTAAATATGAGGGAAAGGGAGGGGAGGACAAGGTTTAGCTGAACTTTTCACATGTTTGGGAGTTCCAATTTTAGGAGAGGAGGAATTTAGAAGATTTTCGTAGTTCCTCCAAATCTCTCCTCAAATCATTTTTGAAGTTCCTCCAAATTAGAAGGTTTTAGAAGGAAAATTAAGAAGTTTACTCATATATCCTCATACACACATATATGTATTATTTTTATAGTTAGAAGAATTAATTAATATTTTAAGCAAAGATAAAAATTATTTATAATTATTGTAAACTTGTCATTTTCTTCCTCTTACAAAATTTATGCTCCCAAACAAAGGGAGGATAAATCTCCCATTCTCCTTCCTTCCCTTCCCCTTGCTTCCCCTTCTTTCTCCTCCAAACTCGCAAACATAGCTTTAGTTGTTAGAGTTGTCCATTTTGGCTTGTTGATGAGTACACTTCTAAAAGTCTATATACATAGACTCTCTGTAAATCTCATTCAATTCAATAATCAATACAATGAATTTTCATTCCCTTCAAATTTCCAACAATGAGTATGTTGGGTTTGAATGGTTGGCATAAAAGTCCTTAAGGGCTTCATTTTATTCTTTTCTCTATAATCCATTTTGTATATGATTTATTGATCTTGAAGAATCATCATTACTTGAGTACATTGGTCTTTGATTGAAATAAAAATCCTAAAGGGCTAGCGGTCAAATATAAAAATACTGAAGGTACTGAAGCTTTAATCTGAGTTGAATGTAGTAACTTTTTTAAGAAATTTTTTAAGAAAAATGAGCATGGACATTGCCATATTTATAGGCAAAGGGCTAGTGGTCATTTATAATATTAATAATAAGTCCTGGCACAGAAAGTGGAAGAACAAAAAAGAAAATGGACAAAAGTGATATTTTGAAAAATGATTCCATTTAGTGTCAAAAGCCATTAGATTCAAATCTGTTGTGCACCTAAATATCTTGCAAATCCTTATCAAGAATCAATGAAAGGGATAGATTAAAATATTGAAATAATTTAAATCCATCAAGATGATGTTTTCATCTGGACTATGATCTTGCCGATATATAACAGATTTAGACTTCGTTGATTATTTTGATTACCCTGAAGATTGTAGGAATATTCATATTTCACTTTATGGTCCTCATGTGGTTATGAGGGAAATTATTTGAAAAGCCTAGCTATATTTGACGTTGGAAATGAAGAACCTCTGCTACGGCTAAAAATGAAGAAAATTAAAAACATGGAGAAGAGACGATATATTCTTGCTGGAAGTAATAGGAAAATTTTATTTGCAGATTTATAGGTGTACAATTAGTTTGTAACACTTCAGTCTATATTAGTTATATCTAAGGGTAATTATAAACAAAAACAAGTAAAAGAAATAAAAAAAATAAGATATGCAAAAAGATTAAAAAAAAAACTGTAAAAACGGGTGTAGAACAAAAAAATTCATGTAATATTTCTCACGAAGTTATTTCAAATGGCTATGAATAGCTACAAGGTAATTTACATGCTATTTCTGTTCTTAACATAAATATATTATGTTTCTTTTCTATGGGGATTGCCACATCTCAAAAGGTATTCCTCAATATGTTTTCATGGAGTACTAAAAGGTTGAACTCTTAATTCCCCCTAAAAGCTACACCTCTTATATATGATAAATAATTTAGGTGGTGAAAACATGGATAGATATTTTTTGTTTTGGTGAATTTAACTTTGGATCAGTTTCAACACTTTTATAACTCTCAGCCAATACTTCCTTTCATTATTAGCTTTTGGGTTGAGATCATTCATGTTTCATTATACCTAAGAATATGTGTTAGTAGAACACATATATAGATTTTGCATCAATCCTTTCAAGATTACTGAAGCTTAAAATGTAGTAATATTTGGTAATACATTCATTAAGAATATTTTAATAAAAGTTGCATTAGAGGGTTGCCCTTTCAATTCCCTTTATTCTGTTCTCATATAGAATGTGTTTAAAGCACAATATAAAATAGCATAAGTAAAACAACACAATACAAGCTTTCCTCTTCCTTTATGATTTACATGCTATTTTTGTTTTTAACATGACTAGAGTTTAAAATCCATGGAGTAGATATTTGAGTAGGTGAAAAGTTTTATTAGGCTGAGTAGATATTTGACTAGAGTTTAAAATCCATGGAGTAGATATTTGAGTAGATATTTCTGCCTGACTTTACTTATTGATTAGAGAAATAATCAATAAAATTAACCGCGTATTTTAATACATCCACCATTATTTAGGCTTAAAAATGATATAGAGTTAGACTTAATGATAAAGCAAATAATTAAAAATTAAAAATGAAAAGCAAAATAGTATAATTTAAAATTTTATAATACTTTTTTAAATATTTTAGATTTGTTTAAATAAATATAATATTTTAATAATATATAATTAAAAGTGGTAAATAACTTGAAGTACTGATAGCACCTGCAGAAACAGAAGATTCCCAGAAAAACAAATAACAAAGAAAGGAAAAGGAAGATGAAGGAAACCAAGAAAAAGAAACAACACATCTCATATATTTCTCAATAATTCTGTGATACAACATTATTCCATATATATATATATATATATTAGTTGCTGCAAACTAACTCATTCCGTAATATATGCCACTAACTCTAATTGTCTTGCCTTCCATGCTGACCACATGTACTCCTATGAGACTTCATAATCCCTCAACCATTTGGGCTTGATTCGGTTCCTTTTGGCTCCGGTCTGAGGAGCTGGAATAAAATCACTTGTGAGGCCCATTTCATTTTCTGAGTCATTCAGCAAGGGCTCATCATCCCTATTATCTGCCTGGTGTTGCAGAAACACCTTGTCCTCAAGGTGTAGGTTAGGATAGGCCTGCAAAATCTCAGTGAGGGATTCCCAGGTAGAGTCTTCAGGTGCCAGACCATCCCACTGAACCAAAACTCTAGTCCTTAGAGGGTCATGCTCGTTTTGCACATCCAGAACAATTTTGGGAATGAGTATGGGTTGATTGCCTGTTGCATCTGGCGGTAATGGTAGTGGTGCAGTGTCAATGGAACCATGAAAAAGTTTGAGTTTAGAAACATGAAACACCTGATGGATCTTAGAGTTATTTGGTAACTCTAGCTCAAAGGCTACATCCCCAACTTTCTTAATGATAAAAAATCGACCATAATATTTTCGAGCCAATTTGTGATTCTTGTTGCCAGTGACAAAAATTTGCCTATAAGGTCTAAGCTTGACCATCACCAAATCTCCAACCTGAAAAGAGTGAGGCAAACGGTGCTGGTCTGCTTAATGCTTCATGATCTCCTGAGCTTTCTACAACTTGTGACGAAGCTTATTTAATATTTCCTCCCTGGTTTGAAGTTCATTATCCACTGCTTCATTAGAGATACTGCCAAGGATATATTGTGGGATGGTAGGGGCGGTTTTCCATATACCACTTCAAAAGGTGTGAAACCCATAGAAGAGTGTATAGCAGTGTTGTAACTCCACTCTACCCAATGCAAGAATTCACCCCATTTATGAGGAACGAAAGCCCGTAAGTATTGCTGCAATATTCGGTTTATCACCTCCGATTGGCCATCACTTTGGGGATGATAAGCAGTAGTCATTCGTAACTTGTTACCACTCAACTTGAATATGGTTTGCCAAAAATTACTCATGAAAATGGCATCCCTATCTGAGATAATACTCTTAGGCATCCCATGTAATTTACAGATTAGTCTAGCAAATAGGTCAGCAACCTTAGGAGTTGTGAGATCAGTAAGTAGCATACCAAAATGAGTTGCTTTAGAAAAGCGGTCTACAACAACCAAAATCACTGTATGACCTTGAAACCTTGGTAGACCAATCACAAAATCCATAGTGATGTCCTCCCAAACTCCGTGAGGAAGAGGAATTGGTTGTAGTAACCCAAACGGCTTATGTGTAGGAGTTTTAAATTGCTGACAAGTTAGGCAAGAAGTAACAAATGTTGTAATATCCTTCTTCATTCCTGGCCAATAAAAATTCTCAGATAAATGACCCATGGTCTTTGAATACCACCATGCCCTCCTAGAGGTGTCCTATGAAATTCTTCTATTAACATTGCTTTCAGATCATATTCACTATCAAAATAAATCTTGCCATTACAGTATAGAATGTCATTAAGTATTTTATAATCAGGATAATGGCTTGGTTGCTATTGAATGGCCTGCATTTTTTGAGCCAAAACAGGATTAGAAGAATATTTAGATTAGAGTCTATCCAAAAAAGCAAACTGAGGTATGGTAATGGCCATCATATGTGAAGTATCCTCATGAACCCGAGACAAAGCATATGCCACCCGATTTGCAGTACCAGGCTTATACATAATGTCATAGCAATACCCCAACAGCTTGGAAAGGTAATATTGTTATTCAGGTGTTTGTATCACCTAGGTCAATTCTTTAAGGCTGCGTTGATCTGTATGAATAGTAAACTTGTTTCCCAGCAAATAAGTTCGCCACTTTTTGATGGCAGATGTTATGGCATGGAGTTCACGGACATAAGTAGATGCTTGAAGAAATCTAGGACAGAATTTCTTACTGTGATAACTGATGGGGTGACCATTTTGAAGGAGAACAACACCCATTCCTGATCCAGAGGCATCAGTTTCCACAAAGAATTCTTGCTCAAAATTAGGTAAGGCAAGTACTGGGGACTCGGTCATAGCATTTTTTAGCTTGTCAAAAGTAGTTTGCACTTCGGGTGACCAGATAAAGGCATTTTTCTTAAGAAGATTAGTCAATGGTGTAGCTAGAGAAGCATAATTCCGTGCAAACTTTCTATAAAAACCAATAAGACCAAGAAATCCCCTTAACTATTTAATGTTCTTAGGAGTGGGCCACTGAAGCATTGCTGTGATTTTCTCAGGATCAGGACTGACGCCCTCTTTATAGATAATGTGGCCAAGGTAATTTATAGATGCCTGAGCAAAAACATACTTGGATATTTCAAATAAAATTGGTTAGACAACAAACAGTCATAGATTAGTTTCAAGTGAGACACATGATCATCTAGGGATTTGCTATATACCAAGATGTCATAAAAAAAAAAAAAAACAATGACAAACTTACGTAAGTAGGGTTGGAAAGTTATATTCATGGTGTATTGAAAAGTAGCAGGAGCATTGCAAAGGCCGAAAGGCATAACAAGGAATTCATAGTAGCCTTCATGTGTTCTAAATGGAGTTTTATGAATATCTGCAGGATGCATTTTGATTTGATGATAACCAGAGCGTAAATCCAATTTAGAAAGACAAGTGGTATCATACAATTCATCAAGCAACTCATCAATAATAGGAATGGGAAATCTATCCTTACAAGTAATGGAATTGAGAGCTCTGTAATCAATGCAAAATCTCCAAGTTCCATCTTTTTTTTTTGACAAGCAACATTGGTGAAGAAAAAGAGCTTAAGCTGCGCTGCACTATTCTGGCTGCTAGCATTTCCCTAATCAATTTCTCTATTTCTTGTTTTTGGAAATAAGGGTACCTATATGGTTGGACATTGATAGGATTAGAGTGTTGGTGAAGAGGAATTTTATGGTCTATTGGGCGGCTTGGGGGTAAAGAATTAGGCATTTTGAAGGGAGTAGAGTATTGCTACAAGTTAATTTGGGTGGGAGCGGAGGAAGGGCAAGATGAAGCTTCAATATGGAAGAGGGCTGCTATGGATTCATTATCCACCATTCTTTTGTTCTATTTGTAATTGGTTTCCGATGGGGTATCGAAGGATTGACCCACTAACTCAACTATGTGGCCATCACAAATAAACTTCATGCTCGAAGTATTATAGTCAATCAAAATCGGGCCTAAGCTTTTCATCCATTATACTCTTAACACAATGTCAGCCCCAAATAAAGGAAGGAGGTATAGGTCCACATGATAGGTATGGTCTTTGATGGTAATGGGTACTTGATGGCAAAAGGAATGACACCCCAGCTCGTGGCCGGAGCCCACCATAACATGGAATGAATGTGTTGGTGTAACTGTGAGGTCCAAGAACTTTGCCACACGTTTCTGAATGAAGTTATGAGTAAACCCTCCATCTACCAGAACTACAACATCTGATTTGCCTACTTTGGCTTGAACTCAGAGTGTACGGGGAATGGAGTGGCCCATGAGGGCATGAAAACTAATTTGGGCCTCTACAGGATCCAAAATTCCTTCAGATGTTGGCTCTATAGGTTAGGTCGGGTTAGTAAGGAATTGGGTAAGGTCGGGGTTCTGTATGCTGGTGATCTCAGACAGTTATGGGGAAGCTGCAAAAAGCATGAAGGGTTTTTTACATTTGTGCCCAGGTCGATACTGTTCGTCACAGGTATAACAAAGCCCTTTGTCCTGATGAGCTTGAAGCTCGGTAGTAGACAGTCGTTTGAAAGTAAAGCTAGGTGGAAGAGGCAATGGTGCCTTGGTGGCAATGGTTGGAAAATTGGGATGTTGGATAGAAGTTGTTTATGAAGGTGGTGGAAAAGGAGGCATGGAAGAGAAGGGTTGTGGGTGTTTGGGGTAGGTGGAAGAAATAGGTTTAGCTTTGGAGAGAGACAAATCAGCAAATTTTTCTTCTTGTAACTTGGCTAAACTGATGGCTTGGGTTATTGTGAGAGGTTGAAATGCCATGACCTCTAGATGAATTTCTGGTTTAAGGCCAGATATAAAGCAACTGAGGTAAAATGGGGTAGAAAGCTATGAAGTTGCTGAATTTTGACCCACGTGTAGCTGGGCAAAATAGATTGCTACAACTTAATGCTCTAGATGAATTCAAAAGGGAGGCATATGAAAATGCCCGAATTTACAAAGAAATAATCAAAGCTTGGCATGACAAGAAGATCACAAGAAAGGACTTCTACCATGGACAACAAGTGCTATTATTCAACTCCAGACTCAGACTTCATCCAAGAAAGTTAAAATCAAGATGGTCAGGACCCTACATAGTCACTAATGTGGCCCCATTCGGAGCCATTGAACTAAAAGGCAGCAAGCACAACTTCAAGGTAAATGGACATCGACTGAAGCCATACCTCACTAGTCCAGAGACATAGGTGCATGTTGTCAACCTTCAAGATCCTCCATAAAAGTAGACAAAGTTAGGCTGAGGACTGTAAACTAAGCGCTTTTGGGAGGTAATCCATCGGTTTTTATTTCTTTCCTATCTTTTGTGTGTTTTAAAGTCTATTTTTCTCTTAATTTTCTACTACTCAGAATTATTAAAACCAATTGAGGAAACCATACAAGTGTTAGGTATCAAACGGGAGCAGATTTGATCAATTTCAGGATAAAACAAAGCAAAAACAGGTTTCTGGGCGCCATAGCCTCGATCTAGGCACCATGACACCCAATTCTAGCATGTAATTCGAAAACCTGGCACCACGGCACCCATCACTGTTCACCCGCCAATTTTTTAAAAAAAAATTGAAAAATTAGAAATTATGAAATTGCCCTTCACCATGGCGCCCTGCCCTCAGCGCCACGGCGCCCAATCCCTGAATTCAAAACCCAACAGCCCCATCTTCTTCACACTTTGCCTATTTCCTTCCCTCTCAACTACCACTTCATCCCTTTTACATTCCTACCAATTTCCACTAGTTATTTACTCCCATATCTCTCCCATTCACTTCCCCACTCACTCAAACACAAATTCCACCCAAATACATCAAGATTGAAAGAGAAATTCATCCCTTTACACCATTTTCTCTCTCTAGAAGAGTTTTTGGCTGAATTTGGAGTTGGAAGAGCATGAAATCACTACCAAAAGCATCACAGGGGTAAGTGTGCACAAACCCATTATAATTAATCGGTGAATTTGTGACAAATTTACACTTTTGCACCCTTGATTTCATGGATGCATGTGGGATATTTTGATGCTATTTTACTCTATACTAGTGGTATAAGTGATTTGTGAAGAGAAATTCTACTTAGATTGTGGAAATTGAAATTATACTTAATTGCCTCTTAATGTGAAAGTGTGTAGATTGTGCTCTTTTTTGGTGATTAATTGAGTGTTGGAATTTTATTTTTTCTATATAGAATTGGTGTTGTGCTTTGGTTTGTTTTGTTGTCTATTTTGGAGCCACAATGCCTCTCAAAAGTACGGGAAAACGAAAAAGTGCATCTTCCTCCAAAGCACCAACACATGATGAAACACGCTTTTTGAACAAGAAGGCCCAAGATTACTATGCGAAACTCTGCACAAGGCCACTAATAGCTGAATTTGGCATTGACTTACAGCTTCTCTGCTTTGCTCCAATTGCTAACTGATTGTTCCTAAGTGAGTGTCGTGAATGGATAGAGGTAGGCGTGATCTATATGTATGTATGTGGAACAATTTGTAATGTGTTGGAACACAATACAAGTATACACTATCAGTGTAGTGAGCAAGTATTCTGGGGGTTGTCATACTCAAGGGATTATGATTGATTACCAGAGTAATATAACTCTAGTATTATTCAAGCAATCGAATTATGATGATATAAGCAGAGTAAATAGATGTAGAAAAGTAAATAAGCAATAACAGATTAGATTGAGAGTTATTTCACCACAACTGCAGTGTATAGACTTCCTTGATTCAGTTATGAAGTTATAGAATTATCAATTGCTAACCAAGATTCCCTAATCACATCAATCAGCATTGGTATTAGGTCAGATCAAATCTAATTACAATTATCAACCTTGCAACTAGTCTGTGCCAGTTGTAATTGCATTAAGTTCTATGGACATCCCTTTAGGGAGGTTAGGGGAACGCCCTAATACCCATGTGACTACACAAGGTCCTCGGTACTGGTCTGTCCTTAGCTCCACTATGGATTTAACTCTTGTGGTCTAGGTTAACTAATCTTCGGTCGGTATCATAGAAAACCCACAAATTTCTCCCAATTAATTAGCCAGATCAATCAAGAGTGAAGTGCAGAAAATTAAACCTCAATTGAATAAAACATAAACTGTCATAACTTTATCAATTTCGTCTATACAAGCATATTAGGCTACATCCTAGCTCCTAGAATAGAGTTTAGTTACACATGATAATAGAGAGACACATAATGATAAAGTAAGAAAACATGAAAGAGTAGAAGAAAGAACTAGAGTGACACCTTGCTATCTTGCGAAAGCTTGAGGAATTGCTGCTTTTCCGTCCCTCTTGTGTTCAACCCTCTTCATATATTTATATGGTGTCTAATCCCTATTAGACTCAAAGTAGGACTCTAAATTACATTAAAAGTCTACTTACAAAAATCCTAATGTTACTTCAACTACGGCTTTAATTGGGCTCCACACTTCAAGACTTCAATTCTGCTTAAAACTCTATTCTGGAGAGTCTTCTAAGTTGTAGACTCCTAATCCTTGCATGACACAACTTCCCAGAAGTCCACTTGGCTTGGAAGTCTTCAAAACTGCTCCGAAACAGCTCCAAGGCGCCATGGCGCCCATTAGCAGAATGCACACTTCGCTCTCTGGTACATGGTGCCACGGCGCCCATTGGCAGAATGGGATTTTCTTCCATTTTTCTTTACTTGACCTGTGTACCTACAAAACAATGAAATCTAATCAAAAGCAAAAAGTTTTTACCTTAATTGGAACTTCAAATAAGAGGGAATATACGCTAAATTATCTATATAAAATGTAATTATCACCAACCAAATGATATGGAGGCAATGGTTAATATTTGCACAACAGCCAGAGCCTACGGCCATTAATATCGTAAGGGAGTTCTATGCGAACATGCTCGAGTTACAGATTCCCTATCAGAGTTGGGTGAGGGGGAAATATGTCTCCTTTGATAGGGGACTCTTAAATGACATCTATGAAATTCCCCAATGGCCATTGGGAGACCAGGGCTTTGACGACTTCCTTGATCATGGAGACTACAATGACATCACTAGAGGATTATGCATTGAGGGTACTCAATAGGTCACAAGGGACGGGGAATTCTACCATTTCCCCAAAGCTGGACTAGACAAGATCAACAAGACTTGGTTGCACTTCATCTTTGTCTGCTTGATTCCTTCAACTCACACCTCTAATGTCACAAGGTTGAGGGTGGAGTTTTTATGGGCAATGCACAACAGATGGAAGTTCAACGTGGGAGCCGCCATTAGAGACACACTAAGCAGCAGTGGACTTCAAGCCAACAAAAGGGTAATCCCATTTCCTCACCTCATCACCGCATTATGCAAACATGTCAGGGTGGAATGGGCCTACAGTGAACCCCTGGTTGAGCCAGGAAGGATGCTGAACAATACTTTTTTCGATCACCTCAAGCAACCATCCCTCCGAGGTGCCCCTACAGCTCAACCCCGACCAATACCGCTGCCTCAGCCTCCCGTCCCTCCTGCAGCACCTGCACAACAGCCACCTCCACACCATCCAGGCTTTATGGACCCTGCACTCACTACCAAGCTGAATAACTACTTGGACTACAACTATCGGTGGTAAAACATGTTAATCTAATGGTACAACATAGTTGAGCAATATCTGAAAGCTAGTGTAGTGGGACATACTAGCCTGCCACCATTTCCAGCCTGGCTGATAATTACATTTTATATAGACAATTTAGCATCAATTCCCTTATGTTAGGACTCATTTTAGTCACATTTCAACCCCATATTTTCTTGGTTTAGTGGCACATTCTTAGATTATTTCAATTGATTTAAATCACTTTTTAGATTCTTGAATTCATATGGATGATAATATAAATTAAGCTTAATTGTGTGTTTTTAACTAACATTTGTATTTTCACAAGTGATTAATTTCCAAGCATTGACAAGCATTGAAGATGTAGCTGAAAAGAAGCAGAATGGCAATTCTGCCAGAGCTCATTGTGGCGAGCTGCCCTCCTCGCCATGGCAAGGTGAACCCGAGACTATGCTGCTAATTCTGTTATATCTCGCTGTGGCAAGACAGCTTCCTCTCCGTGGCGAGCTGGAGATTTTCTGGTGCGATTCTGAGGTGTCCTAAGCCAATTCAACTACCGGGAAGCATTATCATCCAAGGATTGGGACTCCTAAGCTTTGAAGACTTTTTGGAATCATGGTTCAGGTGGGATTGAAGACTTGAAATAATAAATCTACTTAATGTCCTAGTTAGAGTATGATTAGGAATGACTTGTACAGAGTTATAAGTTAATTAAGAGTCCTATGTTAAGTAGAACTAGGATTAAATATATTAAATATCCAAGTAGAGCTGAAAATATAAAAAGGAGAATCCTAAGCCAACTCCAATACCCAGAGAATTAATTTCCTTGCCAAAGTAGGACAAATCAAGTGGCTAAGAAGAGGAGTTGGAGTTGGAAAAGAATTCTGCTTCTCAATTGCTGGAAGAGGCCAAGGCTGAATAGGATTAGGATTTAATTCTGGATATATATTTCAAGAATGCAGATCTGGAAGAGACCACCACCCACAACACACCACAGCTGCTGCCAGAACAGGATCTACAGCGCCACTGTTGAGAAGACACTCATCCATTGTTCTTACTGCCGAGACTCCATCTAGTATTTCTCTCTTTTGTTTATTTTTGTTCAAGTGACCATGCTTTCTGTAACATCCCATTTTAACTTTCAAATTTATGAAAACACCTTCCATTGATATCAATTCACTGAGGAAATTGAAAATAAAAAGTTTTGGTTTCAAGTGGACAGCTCCCAGCCTTTGACAGCTTGCTGTCCTGTTCTTGTAAAATACGGAAACGTGGTGTATAAATATCAGAAAATCTTGAAAAGCTCCAGAATTCAAGTTCAGTGTGTCTAGAATATGTGGTAAGAATATGTGGTAAAAATTTCATACAAAATTTCGTTGGTTTGGCTGGTCAATTAGACAAATTTTGTAAACTGTCCTGTTTACCGGTAAAAATCCTGAAGTGTAACTTTGAAGAATTTTCTGTACTAATTGGCTAAGCCAAAAATGTTGAAATTTTGCATACATAAAATATAGTGTTTCATGAGCTTGGAAAAATAATTTCATATAATTATTTCGTGGTTTGAAGGTACTAATAATTCCTTATTTCAAGCTGGCCAGAAAAACAGCATTTTAGTACAAGATGCACAAATCTATAATTGTCATATTTATGAGTTACATGAGTATATAATATACATGGACTAAATACCCATTACAAATGGATCTAGATATGATTCAAATTACATCACATAAACTTCAAATATTTATTACATAAGGCCATCAATAATTACATAGAGAACAGCCAGCAGCACAAACTAGTCTTGATTTACCTCTTTTGAATCTTCACCTGTATAAAATCACCAACACTAATAATATGAGAAATCAATAGTTTCTCAGTAGTTAGTCCATTCAAACAAGGTTAAAGGATGGCATCATTGAACAATAATTAGAAGAAATTGCAGAGAAAGGAGCATAACCAAGCTTAGGGATTCTTATGGACAACATACATGGGTTGGTGCGCCCTTTTGGCACCACTGCTTGTTCATGGGATGAGGCATGTTTAGTGCGCCCTTTTGGCACTAAGCACCCACATGAGGCATTCATCATTCATTATTTCCATAGGTGCCACCTTTCTTTCATTTTTGGCACACCCGTACCTCAAGGTTACACAACTTTCTCCACACTCTTCCCATAACATCTTGTGTATTAGCATACTTCATCCATGGCAGATATATATGTGGCATTAAACCACCATAAAAACAGAAATCCAGCATCCATTCAAATACATAAGATAAAATTAAATTCCAATACACAAGTGACAATAAATAACAATAGCAATAAGTGTAGAAGTTTCAGCATACAAGAAAACCATAACCTATGCTTGAATTAAACCAACTACCTCTTGTCTTCAATTCTTTCTTGAATAGCTCTAGGGTTTCTCTTCCAAAGTCTCTATGGCAGCTCTCCTTCTCTTTTTGAGGTTAATTAGATGGCTAATTCAAGTGATTGAAGTAGCAAGACCTCTTAGGGTTACAGAAGCTTGCTTTCTCTCTCTTGTCTTTCTTCCTCTCTTCTCCACGCCTAGCTCTTCTTCTTTCCCTTTTTATTTCTTTTCTTTCCCCCCTTGCAGCCCTCTCTTTGCTGACTTTCCCTTCTCTAGAATTCTCTAAATTTTTCTTCTTTTATTACTTGCATAAATATCATAGAAGTATGCATACAAGCCTTACCTAGTGTCACTATTTCATTGGTTGACACTTTGACCAACTCAAAGCCAACTTTGGTGACATTTATATGTGAGTGGCGTGAACCCTAAGGGGACTGGGCTGCTGCCTTCTTGGCTCACTCTCTTCTCCCTTTTATTTATCTCCTTTTTGTCTATTTTATTTTCTATAGTTATTTCCTTGTATTAATTAATATCATGGGTCATCAAGGGTGTGGTCAAATATGGCTGCTATGGCCAAGTGTGGCTGCTGGGATTGGTTGTCTCATTGACTTACCAAGGCTGCAGCTCCTCCTTCATGCGCAAGTCCCACATGCCTCCCTTTCATGCACAAGTCTCACAAAATATCACCAAGATATCAAGTGTACCATTATCATACTATGGCGTGTTGTCAAGCTATGATTGGTTAGAGTATCCTCTCTTTACTTGCACACTTTCTAGAGGTTAAAACAAGCAAAGTGGCGTGGGTCCTTGGGGAGGCTAGCTGCTGCCTTCCTTTGGTCCAATTGTGACCAACTTGGTTACATTCTAACCACCTCCCTAACTAGTAGTTCACTAAGATAACCATTTAATCCAATTGCATTACTTATACCACATCTCTAACTCTTTATTCCTTGATTAATTATTTAGAGTTCATTCCTCTTAGTTTACTTCATTTTTATGATAATAATAATTACAATTACATAAGCACATACAATAGAAAGCAACCAAGAGTTCACCATTCACTTTTAATCATATTTCATCAATTAAGATAGAAATTAAATCCCATCGTCCTTTGGCATGTTATAAAATCACATTATACTTTATATGTGGCTATCATGAATGAAATAGAAGGATGTTACACTAATATACAATCATATAAATATATAACATCCATTTTCTAGCTATATGTGCATGTACACACAAACATCATTCTCATACATATCTTTAATATTGTCATACTTCCCATTTGTATTTAGTAAGCATACCATTACTTAAACTATTCCAATGTAGATTTATATTCTTCTCTTAGGAAATTTGGGATGTTACACTTTCAGCCCAGAATTTTGTTGGATCTATTAGCATGGTAGCTTAATTTCTTTTATGCTTAGCTAGACTTATCTAAGCCATGATACCAAATTTTTGAGACAAGATTATGGTTTGAATGTTTGATAAATTGATTTTGGGTATTCTGAAATTATTTGACAGCATTGTTATTGAATCTATTTGGAGTGATCAACCAACCTATTTGAATGATTCATATTGTTAGCCAATTAAGTAAGTCTGGAACCTTAATTAATTACCACAAGTAACAACTAGTTAATCTTAGAATTGGATTGATTAGAATAATTTCAGATCTGGATTACATAAAGCCGCTGGTGCACCTTTATGGTTTAGGTTAGATGATGTTTTCCATAGATCTTAAAGCTCCAAGTTCGGTTAAATCTCATGCGTTGGTGTATTGAGTTATTGGACTTGGTAGGTTTTGAGCTCAAACGTTCTAGTTACAAAACAAATGGTAAGGTAAGATAGGGAATTTTGTCGTACAAAGTTCTACAGTCTAGCTATTCGAAATTAATTTACTTATGTGTTGATGATCAGATTTATGTTATCATGGTGAGGATATGTCGATGCTAAGCATGCTTTATTAATCTAATCATCAATTTACTTGCTTTACTTTCCTTGATTCTCTTCTAATTACTTCTAAATCTGCCTAGAATTTTATTATTCAGCAAACTTAATCAAACTTTCCCCTTTCGTGTGTTTAGGTATCGTAGAAATTAGGTCAGTTAATAGTTTACTTTTCTGTTATTTCCTTTCTTTTAAAGCAATTCTATTAGATTAAATACACACTTCCTCGTGGGATCGATCCTACTTGCCCTACACTATATTATATTTCAAGGGAGTAGTGAATTAATTTGTGATCCTACGACAGCTCTTACACCTTCCATTTCAAGTCCCAATTAAGGTAAAAACACTTTGCTTTTGATGAAATTTCATTGTTTTGTAGGTACACATGTCGAGAGAAGCAAAATGGAAGAAAAGACCCATTCTGTCAATGGGCGCCGTGGCAACTTGGAGTTGTTTCAAAGCAATTTTGAGGACTTCCAAGCCAAGTGGACTTCTGGGGAGTTATGTCATGCAAGGATTAGGAATTCACAACCTAAAAGACTCTTCGGAATAGAGTTTCAAGCAGGATTAAAGTCTTGAAGTGTGAAGCCCAATTAAAGCCTTAGTTAAAGTAGGATTAGGATTGAATTGTAATTAGACTTTTAATATAATTTAGAGTTTTACTTTGAGTCTAATAGGGATTAGATGCCATATAAATATATGAAGAGGGCTGAACACAAGGAGGACGGTAGCAGCAACCCATCAACTTCTGCAAAACAGCAAGGCGTCACTCTAGTTTCTTTCTTCTACTCTTTCATGTTTTCTTACCTTATCATTATGTGTCTTTCCATTATCATGTGTAACTAACTCCATTCTAGGGGCTAAGATGTAGCCTAATCTACTTGTATAGACTAAATTGATGAAGTTATGACAGTTTATTTTTTATTCAATTGAGGTTTAATTTTTTGCACTTCACTCTTGATTAATCTGGCCAATTAGTTGGGGCAAATTTGTGGGTTTTCTATGAGACCGACCGAAGATTAGTTAATCTAGACCACGAAAGTTAAATCCATAGTGGAGCTAAGGACAGACCAGTACCGAGTACCTTGTGTAGCCACATGGGAATTACGGCGTTCCCCTAACCTCCCTAAAGGGATGTCCATAGAACTTCATGCAATTATAGTTGCTACAACTCCCACAGACTAGAAGTAGGGTTGGTAATTGTAATTAGATTTGATCTGACCTAATACCAAGGCTGATTGATGTGATTAGGGAATCCTGGTTAGCAATTGATAATTCTATAACTCCATAATTGTACGAACCTCACCAACATTGTGACGAAACCCATAACGATAAGTAGTTTGAGGATCGTTTCTACTTCAGGTTTGGATGGAAAAATGTAACCCAGCACCTATATTGAGGTGTAAGCCTTGGTATAGTCAAGATGCCACAATCAAGGGATGGAAACTTGATCGATAAGTCGAATAGCTCGCAAAGAACTAAAGAGAGTATGCAATCTCACAATTTTATCAAAATGCATAATCTGAATATTATTGAATCAAAGAGGCTTATTTAAAGGCATTACAAAAATAGGAAACTTGTTTAAAACAAAAAGGAAACGAAATAAAAGAAATCTAATAAAATCAGCTTGCTTCTAAGATTAGAAAACTAAATCAATTGACTAATCCTAATATAATTAGCCCTATAATTTCCTAATCAAATACAATAAGCCCTATAATTTCCTAATCAGTTTGCTGGCCAGTTTTGGGCGTGAAGCAGTCAACTATTCTCGGTTGATCTTACTCCATGGGCCTCCACAAACTAGCTTGCTCTAAGGCCTCTTGTACCAGCCCATTTAATGCTTCCTTGAACCTCTTTGCCCTAGCTCTTGTCATGGGAACGAGTGGCACTTCAAGTGGGTCTCTACTCCACTTGGCAGGAACATTTCCTTTGGCAGCAACGTCCCCATTAGCAGTGCTAGCAGCAACACCTCTATTGGCAACATTAGTGGCCACATTTTCATCATTCCCCTCCTCTTGAAAAGGATTTGTCCTCAAATTTGCAAGGTATACATAAAAAAAGGAATATATATTAGAAACAAGATTTGCATTACCCAAACTGTACTTACCTTGAAGCTCTAATATATTAACTTCAGTATTAATATATTCAAAAACTTGGATCAAATCTTCTTCTCTCGTTTTCAACTGAAATCTTGTTGGAAACATATGTATCTTCTTTCTCTTGTGTAATAATCCTTCAGGGACAAATATTATCCTTTGGACAGCATTGTGTTGAACTTTCTCATGCAATTTTACTACAAAGAAAACTTTCAATTTCCCACTTAAGCTAGTATACTTATCAACATGTGATAGTAATCGATTCATGTGGGTTAATGAATTATAACCAAAGTGAAATAACAGCATATCAGTAGTCAACATAAATACTTTTCCATTTATGGGCCATGTGAATTTCACTACATATGCCATAGGATCACCAAACCATGTCATACTAGGAATGATAAAATCTACTGACCCTATGATATGTTCTTCCCAATCACACAGAATTTTCAAGCACAAACTTCTTGTCTTTTTTAAGTAAGGAAGTAAAATGCTCAAAGAACTTTGAAAACTCAATCTCCAAGCAAGTACTAAATGTACTACAAGGATTGCGAAGAACACAAGACTCTCCAAAGTACTTATATTCTAAGAACTCTTCATCCCAAATTGGACCAGAAATACCCTTTATTGAAGGAATATAAACCAAATTAGGATTCATGGTGTCATAAACATGAGCACTCTTATGAATATTTGCATCACCACACAAACTTGCAAAAAGAGAATATGAAGTTTTAGAATGAACAAACCTATCACACTCAAATTCTCTATGCAATAGCAAACACAACAATGATGCATTAGAAAGCTCCTTGAAAGTATTGAAAACTCTCTCATGCACATTATTCAGCTTAATCATTTTGGCCTCACAGAATGGATTTCTCCAAAATTTCACATGTTTATGGATTTGCATAAAAGCAATTGCAAAACAAGCATTTGGCTTTTTCTGAAAATCAATATCAGCAACATGTAATTTTCTATTGGACTTACATCCCAATGACACTTCACATAAACTAGGAATAAGAATGTACCTTAAAGGAAGATTTTCAACACCTGCATGTTCCTTTTTATGCTTGCATTTGATCGCATATAGCAACGGCTCCATGAATTCAAGCCACTTCTCATGCCATTTCTTCAAATTTCTTTTTCTCAAATCAATTAACACATTTTGCAAATGCTCAAGATGTTCAATGAAATTCCCATTATAGACCAAAGCATCTCCAAAATATTCAACAGCAAAATTATACAAAAATGCACAAAAGAAACTATGAATCACACACAATTGATTTCCTTTCAAGAAAAGACCATCATGTCTATCAAGCTTGTCCAATGTAATTCCACATCCATTGAAGACATGAAAACAGTTCAGCTTAGCAGTACTTGAAACTTTAATGAAATCAAATTCCAATGAATTCAAATCAAGTGCAAGGATAGGTATAGTCCTTGGTGACATTGAATCAATAATGAAACGACTTTTAAAATCATGCAAGAAAGACATAGAAGCATAGTTGTCAAATCCCAACTTATTTGCAATAAGGATTGATACTTTCATTTGACATGAAGAATTAATAACCATATTATCCTTAAAGTGCAGCAAAGAATCAATAGAACACGACAAGAAAAATTCATCACTCCTTTTCCCAACAATAGGATCATAACAATAGGATCTAAACATGTGATCTTCATGCATAAGAGTTTCAAGCTCCCAAATCAAGGATTTAACATGCCTATTGATAGATTTATATTTAACAATTCCAATTGCATTCAACATGTTAGAACAAGTAACATGATCCTCATATAATGTATTAACATGCTCAAGTCCTAAAGATTTTGCTCTACTACTAGAGAGTAAAATAAAGTCACCTATATAGAAGTTTTTATGAGCTAATCCACTACAAACATCAATCATAATGACAATATTAGGATCATACTCAAACAGATATTCAAATTCCTTAATCAATTTAGATTTACCTCTAAGATCCATTGGAGTTTTCATCTTTATAACACATGATGATCCACTAGGCAATTCCTTTGAGAAATCTCTATGAAAATTCTGCAAGAAAGAAAAATCACTAGAACAAGAGTTAGGAGATATAATTATGAAATCATGAGAAAAACTCACACTCTTATCCTCACTTTTTCTTGTGCACTCATGCAAGAATTTTTCTTTTATCTCAAGCACTCTCTCATTTTTGCATTTTTGTCCACATTCTTCACTCTTATTTTTCTTAATTACACTCACTTCTTTTTCAGATTCATTAATTTCTTTTCTCTCAACTTTTCTCTCTATTTCTTTTTCCTCCTCATTCTTTTTCTCCTCACTTTTCTCACAATTCTCACATTCAATCACTCTATTCTTTTCTTTTGGACTCTCACTTCCATTTTTATCACTATTTTCTTTTTCGAAAGCTGCCTCATTTTCTTTTGCACTCTCATTCACTATTCTTTCAAAATTTTGCCTTTGAATTCTCTTTTGATCTTCAAGTGCCTCTTCTAGTTTGAGAGAAAATAACATAATTTTTTGGTTATTCATGGAAAGAATGTATCTATTCTTTTTATCATGAGTAACCTTTCTTCCAACCTCCCAAGGATGCCGCAAGAGTAAGTGACAATCACACATTGGTGCCACATCACAAAGCACTTCATCCTTATAGTTGCCAATGGAGATTGCAACTAACACTTGCATATGTCTCCACTGCCTTCCAGCCACTTCAACCAATAAGGTTTAGGGTGCTTGAAGGTGGGTAAACTTAGCTTCCCAACCATCAAAGTACTAGCAAGGTTAGCATTCTTCTCACTATCAATGATCATGCTACATACTTTTTCGTTCACATGGCATCTAGTTTGGAAATGTTTAGGTTGCCTCTCACCACCAACTCCCTCAATCTGCCTAATGGGTAGGGCATCTTCATGAGACATGCTTGCTGCAAGAAGAAAAATGTTAGTAAAAAAATTCCTCACTTCACACAACTCACATGTTTCCTCTCAAAGATTGACACTCTAATTTCACTCGTGTTTACAAGGAAAATAATTTGGCTTTTGCTCTCCGGAATGTATACCACTTTTGCCTTTTTCCACTCTTAATTCTCTCAAGAGTTCTTATTAAGCTAATCAACCAAGAAATAAAATTTTCTGGGCACAATTCACACTTGAACAACACAACAAAATATGAATTTCTGGAACAAAGGTGCACGCATTCAAGTAACCAAAATCTAGAAGAATAATTTGCACAAACTAAATCTGAATTCTGGAAAATACAAATGCAGAATTCAAGTAACCAAATCTGGATTATTAATTTGCACAAACCAAATCTGGAAAAATTAATTTGCACAAACCCAATCTGAATTCTGGAAAATAAGAATGCAGAATTCAAGTAACCAAATTTGGAAAGTATCTTGCAATAAACCAAATCTGAAATCTGGAAAATAAGAATGCAAGACACCAATTCGGAATTCTGGAATTTATATTCTTGCTGTCTATATTTTCTTTTGTTGTTCCTTTTTTTTTTTTTTTGATCAGATTTCTGAATGGAGAAGAAAAAGTTCATAATTGAAATAAACTTAAAGAAAAGGAAATTAAAGATAAGCAAACCTGAGGCTAGAACTAGTCTCTGATACCAAATGATACGAACCTCACCAACATTTTGACGAAATCCACAATGATAAGTAGTTTGAGGATCGTTTCTACTTCAGGTTTGGATGGAAAACTGCAACCCAGCACCTATATTAAGGTGTGAACCTTGGTATAGTGAAGACGCCACAATCAAGGGATGGAAACTTGATCGATAAGTCGAATAGCTCGCAAAGAACTAAAGAGAGTATGCAATCTCACAATTTTATCAAAACGCATAATCTGAATATTATTGAATCGAAGAGGCCTATTTAAAGGCATTACAAAAATAGGAAACTTGTTCAAAACAAGAAGGAAATGAAATAAAAGAAATCTAATCAAATCAGCTTGCTTCTAAGATTAGGAAACTAAATCAATTGACTAATCCTAATACAATCAGCCCTATAATTTCCCAATCAAATACAATTAGCCCTATAATTTCCTAATCAGTTTGCTGGCCAGTTTTGGGCGTGAAGCAGTTAACTATTCTCGGTTGATCTGGCTCCATGGGCCTCCACTAACTAGCTTGCTCTAAGGCCTCTTGCACCAGCCCATTTAATGCTTCCTTGAACCTTTTTGCCCTAGCTCTTGTCATGGGACCGAGTGGCACTTCAAGTGGGTCTCTACTCCACTTGGCGGGAACATTTCCTTTGGCAGCAACGTCCCCATTGGCAATGCTAGCAGCAACGCCTCCATTGGCAGCATTGGTGGCCACGTTTCCATCAATAACTGAATCAAAGAAGTCTATACATGGAAATTGTGGTGAAATCTACCCTAGACTTCTTATCATTGTTTTCTCTACCTAATCTGCTATCTATTCTTATTTTATTGCTTACTTATTTTCTTGCAATTATTTACTCTGCTTATAACATCATAGTTCGACCACTTGAGCAATACTAGAGTTATATTACTCTGGTAATCAATCACAATCCCTTGGGTACGACAACCCCAGGAATACTTGCTTACTACACTGATAGTGTATAGTTGCACTGTGTTCCAACACATTACACATTGTTCCACATACATATATATTCACGCCACACACACACACTACTTATTTCCATTCACGCCACTCATAAAGGAGCAATCAAGTTTTTGGCGCCGCTGCCGTGGATTGTGCCATTAATATTAGAGGAATTAACAAGGTGTTGATTCAAGCAATTTTATTTTCTTTTTCTGTTTTACTTTGAACTTCTTTCTTTTACTTTTCAAAAAAAATTTCTGGTGCATGAGAAGAACAAAAGACCGAAATCTACTCCCTTTTGATCCAGAAATTGAAAAGACCATTAAAAGAAATCTGAGAGCAAAGAGAGTAGTCAGAAAACTACAACCTGAACTAGAAAAGATGGCAGCACCAAACCATCAATCGAATGAAGGACATATTCCCGTTAGAACTTTTGTTATCCCAAAAGTTCAGAATGCTAAGTCAAGCATCCGGAGTCCAGTTATTGAAGCAAATAATTTTGAGATCAAACCAGTTGTGATCCAGATGGTACAAAATAATCAATTTTCAGGAGCACATAATGAAGATCCAAATCTACACCTCTCTACCTTTCTAGAGATTTATGATACTTTCAAATACAATGGGGTGTCAGAGGAGGCAATCAAGCTCATATTATTTTCTTTTTCACTCAGAGATGTAGTAAGAAGGTGGCTGAATTCTTTGCCACTGGTTCACTTAACACATGGTACTCTTTAGCACATAAATTTCTTACTAAATATTTTCCTCATTCGAAAACCACCAAGTTAAGACTGAGATTGTTAATTTCAATCAATTTGAGAGAGAATCTCTCTATGATGCTTGGGAAAGATTCAAGGAGCTACTAAGGAAGTGCCCACACCATGGAATGCAAGACTGGCTAGTCATGCAAGTGTTCTATGGAGGATTAGGCCCTAACACCAAGACAGTTGTAGATGCAGCTGCTGGAGGAGCTTTTCTGAACAAAGACTATGTTGAAGCTTATGAGTTGCTTGGAGAGGTAACTACAAATGCCTTTGATTAGAGCTCTAGGAGGGATAATGAGAAGAAAGGAGTTGGTATTCAAGATGCAGATGCACTTGCAAAACTTTCAGCTAAACTAGACCAGGTACTCTCTTTCCACACTGCTTGGCTCAAAGAAAATCTTATGGAAGCTGTGCAAGAAGAAGCCAAAATGGTAAACTATGTGGGAACAACAATCCCTACTCAAAGACCTACAATCCTTGATGGATGAATCATCCTAATTTTTCATGGAAGAACCCAGGACATGCAGCACCTCCTTATCAATAACAACAACAGCAACATCCAAGGATGAATCTAGAAGAAGCCATAGCCAAACTTGCAACATCCCAAGCTGATTTAACAGAGAAGACCAATCAATTTATAGTGACTACAAATGCTTCAATTAAACAATTGGAGAACAAGTTAGGCCAAATTTCTCAACTTCTTACCACAAGGCAGCCTGGTGCATTACCAAGCACAACTGAAGCCAATCTAAGGGATGTGCAAGCTATCACTCTAAGAAGTGGAAAAACCCTTGATGCTGCTCAAGAAAAGGAAGCTGAATCTGAAGTTGAAAGAGCAAATGAAATTGCTCCAGAAGAAAGGCTATAACTACAAAAGCAAGTGGAGAAGCCGAAGCACAAGCCTTGAGCAGAAATCCCTTCTCCATACAAGCCGCCTTTATTGTTTCCACAAAGATTTAGAAAGTAGAAGTTGGACAGACAATTTGAAAAATTCATGGAGGTATTTAAAAAATTACATATTAACATTCCTTTTGCAAAAGTTTTGGAGCAGATGCCCAGCTATGTGAAGTTCATGAAAGATATTTTATCCAACAAAAGGAAGCTACAAGATTATGAAACTATTGCACTTACTGAAGAATGCAGTGCTATACTCTAAAAGAAGTTACCATAGAAGCTTGAAGACCCTGGAAGTTTCACCATTCCATGCATTATTGGCCAAGAGTACTTCAGTAAAGCACTATGTGACTTGGGAGCTAGCATTAATTTAATGCCACTCTCAGTGTACAGGAAGCTAAACATTAGAGAAGCCAAGCCCACTACTGTATCTTTGCAACTAGCAGATAAATCCATCAAATATCCAAGAGGCATAGTAGAGGATGTTTTAGTTGAAGTTGACAAATTTATCTTCCCTGCAGATTTCATAGTATTAGATATGGAGGAAGATCAATAAATCTCAATTATTTGGGAAGATCATTCTTAGAAACTGGAAGGGCCCTGATTGATGTACAGAAAGGAAACCTAACTCTAAGAGTGCAAGAAAAGGAAGTGACCTTTGATATCCTCAAGGCACTAAAGTATCCAGCTGATGAAGAATCATGCTTAAGAGCAAACATCATTGACTAATGCATTAAGGAGGTGGCGCAACTTTCCAAGTATTCTGAACCCTTTGAAGCATGTTAGCTAGAATGACACCAGAAGAGGATCCTGAGATTGAAGAATGCATCCAGCAACTTAAGGCTACTTCACCAATTTTTATCAAGAAACCTGCTAAAGAATTGGGGGAGCCTGAAGCCCTAACCGAACCTTCAACTAAGCAAGCACCCAAATTGGAGCTGAAACCATTACTTGAACACTTGAAATACAACTACTTGGGAGATTCGGAGTCCCAACCAATAATTCTTTCTGCTTCCCTAACAAAAGAATAGGAAGAAAAATTGTTGAGAATGCTGAGAGCAAACAAGAAGGCAATAGGGTTGACCATTGCTGACATAAAAAGCATAAGTCCAACTCTTTGCATGCACAAAATCTACATGGAGGAGAATTTCAAGCCCTCAGTAGAGGACCAAAGAAGGCTGAAGCCCAAGATGAAGGAAGTAGTTAGAAAAGAGGTACAAAAATGGCTTGATGCAGGCATCATCTACCCTATTTCTAACAGCCCATGGGTGAGCCTAGTGTAAATGGTGCCAAAGAAGGGAGGAATCACTGTGGTAGAAAATGACAACAATGAGTTGATTCCTAACAGAACTGTGACTGGATGGAGAGTGTGCATTGACTACAGGAAGCTGAATAAGGCAACTATAAAAGATCACTTTCCATTGCCATTTATTGATCAGATGCTCGACAAGTTAGCTGGATATCCTTTATACTATTTTTTAGATGGATATTCAGGCTATAACCAAATTGCCATGGCCCCTAAAGATCAAGAGAAGACAACATTTACATGCCCCTATGGCACCTTCGCCTTTAGAAGAATGCCATTTGGGCTATGTAACGCTCCAGCCACTTTTCAGAGACTTATGACATCACTATTCTCAGACATGGTAGAAAAGTTCATTGAAATTATCATGGATAATTTCTCAATCTTTGGGAATTCATTTGATTCATGCCTGCATAATCTATCTTTAGTACTCAAAAGATGCTAAGAAACAAACCTAGTGTTGAATTGGGAGAAGTGCCATTTTATGTACATGAAGGAATCGTTCTTGGCCACAAAATATCACTAGAAGGCATTCAAGTTGACCGGGCAAAAGTAGAGCTGATTGAGAAACTTCCCCCTCCTACCATTGTCAAAGGAATAAGAAGTTTTTTGGGATATGCTGGATTCTATAGAAGATTCATCAAAGATTTCTCCAAGATTTCCAAACCATTATGCAATCTTTTATTGAAAGAAGCAGCCTTTGCATTCATAAAAGAATGCAAAACAACATTTGAAACTTTGAAGAAAACACTCATCACTGCCCCCATCATAGTCACACCTAATTGGGAAGCCTCATTTGAAATTATGTGTAATGCAAGTGACTATGAAGTAAGAGCTATTCTAGGGCAGATAAGAAAAAAAAATTTCAGAGCCATTTACTACACAAGCAAAACCCTTGATGCTACCCAAGTTAACTATGCCATTACTGAGAAGAACCTACTAGCTGTGGTCTATGCCTTTGACAAATTCAGACCATATCTCATTGGCAATAAGACCATAGTCTATACTGACCATGCAACACTTAAATATTTGCTGAACAAAAAAGATGCCAAGCCAAGACTCATTAGATGGATTCTACTACTGCAAGAATTTGAGCTGGAGATGAAGGACAAGAAAGGAGCAGACAACCTCGTATCAAATCACTTGTCCAGACTGGAATATCATGCTAATGATACTGTTCCTATAGCTGAGTCCTTCCCTGATGAGCAAGTATTCTCCATTAGAAAACTTGTAAAAAAAGGATGGTACAAACAAGGAAGAGAGGGGCCATGGTATGCTGATTATGTCAACTACCTAACCTGTCATGAATTGCCACTAGAAGCAACCTATCAACAAAGAAAGAAATTCTTATCTTAGGTAAAATATTATTTTTGGGATAACCCTATACTTTATCTTAGATGCAGTGATCAAATGATCAGGAGGTGCATCCCAGAGGAAGAATTTCGAGCCATCCTAGAAAGCTGCCACTCTAGCAGCTATGCAGGGCACTATGCAGCTCACAAGATAGCCAATAAAGTACTTCAATCAGGTTTCTATTGGTCAACGCTTTTCAAAGACGCACAATCTTTTGTGGAGAGCTATGACAAATGCCAAAGAGCTGGAAACTTGTCCAAGAGACATGAGATGCCTCAAAATCCCATCCTAGAAGTTGAATTATTCGACGTTTGGGGCACTGATTTCATGGGACCATTCCCATCATCCTATGGGAACCTATATATCCTAGTTGCTTTGGACTATGTGTCCAAATGGGTAGAAGCCCTTTCATCTCCTACAAATGATTCCAAAGTGGTGCAGAGATTTCTGAAAAAGAATATCTTTTCCCACTTTGGAGTACCAAGAACACTAATTAGTGATGGAGGGAAGCACTTCTACAATCAACAACTCAAAGCTTTCCTTGTCAAATATGGAGTAAGGCACAAAATTGCCAACCCATATCACCCATAAACCAGTGGGCAAGTGGAGGTTTCTAACAGGGAGTTGAAACAGTTATTAGAGAAAACTATCCACACCAACAGGAAGGACTGATCTCTCAAGCTGGATGATGCAGTATGGGCATATAGAATAGCATTCAAGACCCCCTTAGGCATGTCACCATACAACATAGTCTTTGGAAAGGAGTGCCACTTACCAGTTGAATTAGAACACAAGGCATATTGGACTGTCAAACTACTGAATTTCGATCTACATGTAGCCGAGCAAAATAGAATGCTTCAACTTAATGCATTAGATGAATTCAAAAGGGAAGCTTATGAAAATGCTCGCATCTAGAAAGAAAAAGTCAAGGTATGGCATGACAGAAAAATAACAATAAAAGATTTTTATCATGGGCAAAAAGTGTTGTTATTTAACTTAAGGCTAAAGCTCCATCCAGGCATACTAAAATCAAGATGGTACGGTCTGTACACAATCACATCTATAACCCCATATGGAGCCATAACAATAACGAAGGACGGACAAACTTTCAAAGTGAATGGATAAAGATTGAAGCCCTACTTAACCAGTGAAAACATGTAAGTGCATGTTATCATCCTTTAAGACCGTCCATAGTGTCAGACTAAGGACTATAAACTAAGTGCTTATGGGAGGCAACCTATTTGGTTTTTATTTCTTTCCCTTTTTCAATTTTTATGTGTTTTGTTTTTGTCAATTCTCTACTACTCAGAGTCATTCAAATGATTATTGGAAGCCATGTAGGTATTGGACATAAAATGGAGCAAGAACGGAATGATTTCGGACAAAAAGGGTATGAAACTGCACTTTCAGGTGCCATGGCGCTAGTTTTGGGCGCCATGGCACCCACTTCCAGAATGAAAATCCCCTCTGGGCGCCACGGCGCCTAACACAGTAGCAATTGCCAAAAAAAAAAAAAAATAATTCCCTCTGTGTCTCGGCACCATGGTGCCCAGACAAGGGCATCGTGGCGCCTACTGCTAGAATTAAAACCCCAACAGCCCGTCATTCTCACACTTTTCCTATTTCAAAGCACTCACCTACCCAACTTCATCCCCTTCACATTCCTTCGGATTTTCACCAATTATTCTCCCTAAAATCACCTCTAAACACTACCCCATCAATCTAAACCCCATTTCGTCCAAACAAACTTCAGATTTGAGGAAGAAATCATCACTTCTAGCCACTTTTTCTCACTAGAATGTGGATTTTCTCTCTCCTCTATTCTTGAAGATTTTGGTGCGCGTTTGGCAAGGAAAGGTTCGCAATCACACCTCTGGACTTCCTAAAGGTAATTTCTTGCTTGTCCGCTTCATTTAATCGGTGAAAAACTGGAAAATTTCATCTATTCAAATGCTTGTATAATGTTGGCCGAAATTGGAACTTTTTGGGTGGTTGAGCATGAACTTTGAATACATGTGAGCTGGAATATGTGCAATTGTTAACTGAATACACCTATCTAGTATTTGTTGCCTTGATTTTTCATTTGAAATTTACTTAACATACATTGATAATTTATGCTACATTAGTGTGTGTTGTGGGAGTTCTGGAATTGTGTTTATTTTCTGTGGAATAGGTGCTCTGTTGGGTGTGTGTTTTTGTGTTAATTTTGCAGATATAATGCCTACAAAAAAGATTGAGAAAATGCAAGGGGGCATCATCCTCCCAAGCCCCAGAATATGACGAAACTAGATTCATTAGCAAGAGGGCAAAAGATACCTACGAAGAACTGTGCAACAAGCCCACAATTCCTGAGTTTGGCATCGATCTCTCAGAGCCATCTTTTGCTCCAATTGCCAACCAAATAGCATGGCGAGGATGGCTCAAATTTGCCTAACAACCGGAGCCCGCACCAATTAATATTGTGAGGGAGTTCCATGCAAACCTGTTCGAACTTCAGACTCCTTACCAGAGCTGGGTGTGCGGCCATACTATACCTTTTGGTTGGTACACCATCCATGACATTTACAAGATCCCACGGTTGCATGCAGGAGAGCTGGGACTAAATGAGTTCGTGGCTAATGGGGACTACACTGCCATTACACGAGAGCCGTGCATAGAAGGCATGCAGTGGGTCACTAGAGATGGGGAATTGTGGGTCACTAGAGATGGGGATTCTACCACTTCCCCAAGACCGGGCTGGACAAAATCAACAAGACATAGCTGCACTTCATCTCCTCCCACCTACTATCATCCACTCATAACTCTAAAGTTACAAAAATGCGAGCAGAGTTCCTTTGGGCTATACATAACAGATGGAGGTTCAATGTGGGACACACCATCGTGAAAACCTTGGAAACCATTAGGCAAACAGCAAACAAGAAGGTGCTCCCATACCTCTATCTTATAGCTGCTCTATGCCAAAAAGCTGGAGTAGTGTAAGGGAACTCAAAGCCCATGGTAGAGCAAGGATGAAGGTTGACCAAGACTTTCTTTGCTTGCCTAAAACCCCCTTACCAGAGAGGATCCCCAGCAGCACCACCATAACCGCCCATCCCCCTACTCCACAAGCACCACAGCCATATCCCCACCAGTGAGGCTTCATGCATCCTGCACTTGCCACCAAGCTGAACACCTACTTAGACTATAGTTAGCAGTTCCATGATGCTTCCATCCGATGGTACCAGGTAGCTAAACAATACTTGGAAGCTGGTGCAGTGGGCCACACTGGCCTATCCCCATTCCCCCATTTCCCTAGACCACCACATGCCGCTCCACAACCACCAAAGGAGGAAGAAAACTCAGAGGAAATCTCTGAAGGCACTAATTGGGCCAATTTTCTAGGTTGGCCCTTTCCTTACTCTTATTAATTTTCTGCATTGAGGAAAATGCTAAATTTAAGTGTGGGGGAGGGACATATTTCATTAGCCTAGTAGTTGAAATAAAATTTTTAATTTGAGTAGTAGAATAGTTATTCATGTTGCATGATTGTGTGTTGTAGTTTAGTTTTCTGTTTCTACATGATTGCATGATTGTCTGTGTGTTTTTTGACTGAAAACCATGGCTCATGATGAAAATAGTGCATAATTAATTATATGGGATGAGGACTATTCAATTGTTGTGGAAATAATGCATGATTGTTCATTTCATCTATCCTGTTTATGATTAAAAAGCCTTTGGGAATACTGAACCTACCCTGTTAATGTGTGAACCCACATTTATTTGCTATTCCCATTATATGCATTAGTTTACTAAGACATTGGAGTAAATCAAAATGTGAGTGGATGAATTATCCCCTGGTGAGCTTTTGAGCCATAGAGCTACATTATTAGAGCTCACCTTTGTTTGTGAGTGATCAAGGTATCCTTAATTTTTCTAGAACTTGCTCTATTATGCATTTTGAGACCACATTGAAATCACAGACACTAAAATGATTAGAGCACCTAGGATTACACCTTCTACTTTTACAAGTGTAGGAAACAAACCTACATAAAGGAGGAGTATCACTATTTTGATGAACCCTTGGACATTCCTTATTTTACAAGAGTTCCTCAAATGAGTGATAGAATGTGATAGATTCTTTAAACACACAAGGCTTTTAGAAGAGAAAATAAGAAAGCTAGTTGGTGGTAGGTTGAAAGGAGTTTTTGCATGGTGGGAGAGAATGCAAACCAAGAGAGTTTGTGAAGTAAAGGCTCCAGTATGAACTTGATTCAGAATGAAGCTACTACTAGAAGATAAATTCTTACCTCTTGATTATGATGAAATTTGATTCAATGGCATCAAGGGAACCATGAAAGTAGTGATGATTCTCTAGAATTGTCACATGAGATGCTTTTCAAACACAAGGAGAAGCTTTAAAATGATCAATCACCTTTGCAACCATATGATAGGGAGTTAGAAAGAATATAGAAATTTCTCATGCACAAGATATAGATCCATAGGCAGAGGGATAGGGACAGACCTAGGTTATGAGCTTTAGGGGCAGTCACTGTTAGATAGAGAGATTCAGTTGTAACCAACTATTTTTGTTAAGTTAATTATCAATATTAGTTGCTGTCAAATTGGTTATATCAGTTACATGTGTGTAAGCCTATATATGAAGGCTACTTCTATTATAGATTACACGATACATCATTTAGCTAATCAATACAACTTCCTTCTTCTTCATCTCTTCTCTAATTCCCCTTCTCTCATACCTCACTGCCTTGCATATCTGTACATGGTACTAGAGCTACTCGATGGAGACACTTGCTTCAGCTGGTTAAAGAGAGAGTTCAATCCCAATGTTTGGTCAAGCACATACGATCAAGCTAGATCAAGGGAATTTTTTGGCATGGCATAACCAAATTCTGAATATTGTGATTGCAAACAGCTTTGAAGATACTCTTGATGGATCAAGAAAGTGTCCACAAAGATTCTTGGCTGGGACTGATGCTACAGATGTCAGAATAAACTTAGTACTCACTCTGGCAACGCCATAACAGACTTGTTATGAGCTGGATCTATGCTTCATTAACAGAGCAAATGATGAACCAGATTATATCCTATGACACTGTTACTGAAATCTGATATTCACTACATGAAAACTTCAATTCTACTTCTAGAGCTCGAGTGATGGAGTTAAAATTACAACTCCAAACAATCAAGAAAGGATCGATGACCATGTGGAATTATCTGTCAAAGGTGCGAGAAGTATGTGATAACCTTAGAGAAATTGGGGAATCAATAAGTCAAGAAGACCAAATCATCGCTATTCTTGCTGGACTTAGAGCAGAATACAATGCTTTTGTTGCTTCAGCAGCTTTTGAAAACTTGTCAATAGAGAATGTACACAGTCACTTGATGATGTTCGATAAAAGGATTGAAAGGCAAAGATATGTTGAAGATACTACACTAATACAAGCTAATATAGCTAATTCTAATGCTGCAAAAGGAAAGAAGAGGTTCTATCTTAATACCATGGGAAATAGTTATCAACATACCAAGAATATGCTTCAGCAATTTGGAAATAGACAGAATGGGCCTCAGTTTGGTTATTCTAACTATCAAAAGTTCAAGAACAATCGAAATGATAACAGACCTCAGTGTCAAATCTGTCACAAATTTGGCCATGCAACCATGGATTGCTGGCATCGTTTTAACAATAATTTTCAGCCCATAACCACTCAAGATCATAACACCAAAGGTTCAGAACCTCAAGCCTATGCAACAACATCAGATGGAATTCTGGGTGAAACACCTTGGTTCTTTGATAGTCGTGCTACTCATCATATGACTCTAGACATTCAGAATTTCAGTGATCAAAATTCATTTACAGGAGAAAGAAAGGTTGTTATTGGTAATGGTAAGAAACTCTCTATCTCACATATTGGTAAAGGATTACTTTGCACTTCTGCTAAAACTTTATTGCTCAAGAATCCCCTTCA
Organism: Bauhinia variegata; assembly: GCA_022379115.2. NCBI lineage: Eukaryota > Viridiplantae > Streptophyta > Magnoliopsida > Fabales > Fabaceae > Bauhinia > Bauhinia variegata. The sequence continues at coordinate 9,710,879 of CM039429.1, read as the reverse complement.
TGTACCTAAGCTATCATCTAATCTTCTTTCTGTTTATAACTTTGTCATGATAATGGTGTCTATGTTAAGTTTCACCCTTCCTTCTTTCTTGTTGAGGACCAGGTCACCAAGCAATCCCTACTCAAAGGCAATCTTGAGAATGGAATGTATAAAGTCCCATCTTGTTCATCTTCCATAGTCAAGTTATCTTCCACAAATCCATTTTATATAAAATGTAATTATCAAACTCCCCCACACTTATCCTTTTACTCATCCTGAGTAAAACAAACACAAGCATACATGCAAGATAGCAAGGCTTTCACACATAACTGATTTACTAACCATATCTGGCATCAGAATTATTCTCATGGGATGTTCTGGAATTCAATGATCATGTCATAATGCACTCTCATTCATAACAATATGGAATAGTCCCATTGTCCCAAGGTAACTCTCAATAAGAAATGGTATAGGCTCAATTCTCACTTAATGAAATAGTAGAAAGAAAGTTTCCATGTAATAGGGTAAAATAAGGTGATAATATCATGAAAAGCTATAATGAAGATATAAGGTATATAATCAAGTGAATACATGCATAATAGCCACTTAGGCTTTAGGGCATGTGAGTGGTGAGGGATGAATTTTCTCTCTCATGGGTATGATGTTCACTCATCTCACAAGTGTTTGGAGGGTTGGATTTTCACTCATTTCAGGGAAAACACCGAGATTTTTCCATAGGCTTGCTCATATATTAATCTCCATCACTTTAACAAATCACAACACTAAACAAAGGGTCTTTCCTAGTTGTAATGGGGCTATGTGAATGTGATAAAAGGTTAGGATACACCTAGAATGGACTATGTGAATTCAGAACTACCCTTTATTTCACATACTCTCCAACCGCTAGCCCAAATACTTCTTCTTTTACTCCCTTTTTCTTTGGCTTCTTGGCCTTTTTCTTTTCTTTTTCACTTTCTTTTCCTTGCTTTTCATTTTTTCATTTTTCAGGGATTTTCTCCCTTTTCTCTTTCTCTTCTATTTTTCTTTTTTTTCTTTTCTTTTTCAAGGGAGTCTTCTTTTTCTTCTGGGGCTATTCTTCTTGCTTTCCTATATGTGATCTTTCCTGCCTTAAATTCACACATTCCTTCAAGATGTTGGTTTCATAATGGGGAAGAAACGAAGGAATGAGATTGTGATAGAGATAGGGTTAAAGGAAGGGATAGGACAAGCTCAAAAGGGTCAACTAAGAGGTAACTCATCTGTCAAGGTTCAGATGTATAAGAGGTCAACACCCCCCATCCACTAACTGGATGCTCTGTGTTTGCTCCTTATGCTGTGGAGTTTCATGGTGTTCAAATAATTCCTAATTACTTCTACCATGATCCACAGTGTCATTAGGAATAAGCTTGAATAGATTGGCTACAAAAGGGTGAGAGAAGGTTAGAGGGTGTAATCCTAGGTGCCCTAATCATCCTAGTGTTTGCGATTTCAATGTGGTCTCAAAATATATAATAGAGCAAGTTATAGAGAAATCAAGCAAGCCCTGTTCACTCACAAACAAATGATGAGCTTTATTGATGTAGCTCGACGGCTCAAAAGCTCACCAGGGGAAAATTCATCCTCACATCTTTTGATTTACTCCAATATCTCAGTATTATGCATATAATGGGAATAGTAATGGAACGTGGATTCACACATTAACAGGGTTCGCTCAGAATTCCCAAAGGCTTTTCAATCATCAATGGAATAAATAAATTAAACAATCATAAATTATTTTCATAATAATTGAACATTCCTCATCCCATATTCTTAGTTTGGCACCATTTTCATCATGAGCTATGGGTTTCAGTCAAAACAAACAATCATGCATTCATGCAAAAATAAAGAAAATTAAGCAAATTCACACAATCATGCAACATAAAACAACTATTATACTACTCAATTTAAAAAATTTATTTCAACTACTAGGCTATTTACTAAAATATGTCCCTCCCCCACACTTAAATACTGCATTGTCCTCAATGCATGAAAAAGTAGACTAGGTAAGGAAAGGGCCAACCTAGTATGTCAGCCTAGTCAGTCTCTTCGGAGCTCCCTTCGGATACTGCTCCCTCTTCCTGCGGTGGTGGTGCATAGTGTGGTGGACGAGGCCAGTGATTGCTCCTTTATGAGTGACGTGAATGGAAATAAGTAGTATGTGTGTGTGGCATGAATATATATGTATGTGGAACAATGTGTAATGTGTTGGAACACAGTGCAAGTATACACTATCAGTGTAGTGAGTAAGTATTCCGGGGGTTATCATACCCAAGGGATTATGATTAATTACCAGAGTAATATAACTCTAGTATTGCTCAAATGGTCGAATTATGATGATATAAGCAGAGTAAATAATTGCACGAAAATAAGTAAGCAATAAAATAAGAATAGATAGCAGATTAGGTAGAGAAAACAATGATAAGAAGTCTAGGGTTTCAGATTTCACCACAATTGCCATGTATAAACTTCTTTGATTCAATTATGGAGTTATAGAATTATTAATTGCTAACCAGGATTCCCTAATCACATCAATCAGCCTTGGTATTAGGTCAGATCAAATCTAATTACAATTACCAACCCTGCTACTGGTCTGTGCGAGTTGTAGCAACTATAATTGCATTAAGTTCTATGGACATTGATGAGTGTAATTTATATAGATCTTTTGGCATGAATTCCCTTGCATTTAAGTCCCAAATTAATATAGATTAAGGTGCTTTTAATGCTATTTTACTATTATGTAGGAACCAAGCACCAAAAGGAGCCAAAGCAAGAAAATCCAGAAATTTCATCCAAGCTTGGGCGCCGTGGCACCCTATCCCAGAACCAACACTGTCAATGCTGCCATCCAGCGCCATGGCACCCAGAAATCTCGCCGTGGCGCCCTGGAGACTTTTCGAAGCAAATCTAAAGAATTCCAAGCCAAGTGGACTTCCGGGAAGTAGTGTCCTATAAGGATTAGGACTCTCAAGCCTAAAAGACTCTCCGGAATCATTGTTCAAGTGGGATTGAAGTCTTGAAAGTGTGCAGCCATTTGGAATCCTATTTCAAGCATGATTAGGAATGACTTTATAATTAAAGTTATAATTCATCTAAGAGTACTAATCCAAGTAGGACTAGGAAGAGGATTATCCTAATTAGAATCCTAGTTTGAGAGAAACTAGAAAATATATGCATCTAAAGGAATTAAATTCTCAAGAGTCCTAGTGGGACTGAAGTTGCCAAAGCAATTTAGATTATCTACTATCCTAGTTTAAGTGGGATTAAAGTATTTAAATCCTACTAATATTGTATTCCTAGTTAGAGTAAAATTAGGATTATATACATTATAAATAGGCAGCTAGGCAAGGAGCAAAGATGACCACTTCTACACCACGCACAAGCAAGGAGAGCAAAGAGCAAGGCGTTTCATCCACCCCATTTAATTCTGTTTATGTTTTCTTTCTTTTATGTCATGTGTTTAAGTTACACTATGTGTAACTAATTTCTTTTCTAGGGGCTAAGATGTAGCCCAATTTCTTGTATAGACATGATTGATGATGTTATGACAATTCCATATTTTATTCAATTGAGATTTAATTTTCTGCACTTCACTCTTGACTTTTCTGGCCAATTAGTTGGGGGAAATTCGTGGGTTTTCTATGAGACCGACCGGAGATTAGTTAATCTAGACCACGAAAGTTAAATCCAAAGTGGAGCTAAGGACAGACCAGTACCGAGGACTCTGTGTAGTCACATGGGAATTAGGGCGTTCCCCTAATCTCCCTAAAGAGATGTCCATAGATCTTAATGCAATTATAGTTATTACAACTCGCACAGACTAGTAGCAGGGTTGGTAATTGTAATTAGATTTAATCTGACCTAATACCAAGGCTGATTAATTAAATTAAGGAATCCTGGCTAGCAATTGATAATTGTGGAAAGTCATAACTGAATCATGAAAGTCTATACAAAGGAATTATGGTGAAATCTGAATCCTTAGGCTTTTATTCCTTATTTTCTCTCCAAGCATTCTTCATCTATTTCTCTTTTTTCATGCTATTTTATTTAGTTTATTTTGATGTCATCATCATAATTCGACCACTTGAGCAATATTGGAGTTATACTACTCTAGTAATCAAGAACAATCCCTTGGGTACAACAACCCCCTTAATACTTGCTCACTACACTCATAGTGTATACTTGCACTGTGTTCCAACACATCACATATTGTTCCATATATATACATCCATTCACGCCGCACATACATACTAAATCTATCCATTTGTGACACTCACTAAGGAGCAATCAGACATCCCTTTAGGGAGGTTAGGGGAAAGCCCTAATTCCCATGTGGCTACACATCCTTGGTACTGGTCTGTCCTTAGCTCCACTATGGATTTAACTTTCGTGGTCTAGATTAACTAATCTCTGGTTGGTCTCATAAAAAACCCACAAATTTTCCCCAACTAATTAGCCAGATTAATTAAGAGTGAAGTGCGAAAAATTAAACCTCAATTAAATAACACATAAACTGTCATAACTTCATCAATTTAGTCTATACAAGCAGATTGGGCTACATCTTAGCCCCTAGAATGGAGTTAGTTACACATGATAATGGAAAGACACATAATGATAAGGTAAGAAAACATGAAAGAGTAGAAGAGAGAAACTAGAGTGACGCCTTGCTGTTTTGCGGAAGTTGATAGGTTGCTGCTACCTTCCTCCTTGTGTTCAACCCCCTTCATATATTTATATGGCGTCTAATCCCTATTAGACTAAAAGTAGGACTCTAAATTATATTAAATGTCTAATTACAATTCAATCCTAATCCTACTTTAACAAAGGCTTTAATTGGGCTTCACGCTTCAAGACTTCCTGCTTGAAACTCTATTCCGAAGGGTCTTCTAGGTTGTGAACTCCTAATCCTTGTATGACAAAACTCCCCAGAAGTCCATTTGGCTTGGAAGTCCTCAAAACTGCTCAGAAAAAGCTCCCAGGTGCCACAGCGCAGAGTCCCAGTGCCACAGTGCCCATTAGCAGAATGCTCACTTTGCTCTCTGGTGGCGCCACGGCGCCCATTGGTAGAATGGGTATTTTCTTCCATTTTGCTTCTCTCAACATGTGTACCTACAAAACAATGAAATCTCATCAAAAGCAAAGTGTTTTTACCTTAATTGGGACTTGAAATGGAAGGGAATTGATGCTAAATTATCTATATAAAATATAATTATCAAACTCCCCCACACTTATCCTTTTACTTGTCTCGAGTAAAATCAAATGTAAGCATACATGTAAGATAGCAAGGCCTTCACGCATAACTAACTTACTAACCATATTTGGCATTAGAATTATTCATATGGGATGTTTTGGATTTCAATCATCATTTTATAATGCAATGTCATTCAATATGCAATGAAATAATCCCAACTTCCCAAGGCAACTCTCAATACTAAATGATGTAGGCTCAATTCTTACTTAATGAAATAATAGACAGAAAGTTTCCATGTAATAGGGTGATAATATCATGAAAAGCCATAATGATGATATAAGGTATCAAATCAAGTGAGTATATGCATAATAGCCACTCAAACTCTAGGGAGTGCAAGTAGTGAGGGATGAATTTTCTCTTATGGGTATGATATTCACTCATCTCACAAGTGTTTGGAGGGTTGGATTTCCACTCAATTCAGGACAAACCAAGAATTTTTCATAGGCTTGCTCATATATCGAATCTCCACCGCACATAACAAATCACGACACTAATCAAAGGGTCTTTTAAAAGGTTGTAACAGGGCTAAGCGAAGGTGAGAAAGAGTTAGGACATATGATAATTACATTTTATATAGATTATTTAGCCTTAATTCCCTTACATTTCAAGTCCTAATTACGGTAAAAACACTTTGCGGTTGATTAGATTTCATTGTTTTGGAGGTACACAGGCCAAGAGGAGCAAAATGGAAGAAATCACATTCTGCCAATGGGCGCCGTGGTGCCATGTACTAGAGAGCGAGTTGGCAATTCTGCCAATGGGTGCCGTGGCACTCAGGACCTATTTCAAAGCAGTTTGAGGAGTTCCAAGCCCAATAGACTTTTGAGGAGTTGTGTCATACAAGGATTAAAAGTCTACAACTTAGAAGACTCTCCGGAATAGAGTTTCAAGAGGAATTAAAGTCTTGAAGTGTGAAGCCCAATTAAAGCCTTAGTTAAAGTAGGATTAGGATTCACTTGTAATTAGTCTTTTAATATTATTTAGAATCCTACTTAGAGTCTAATAAGGATTAGATACATTATAAATAGATTAGAGGGCTGAACACGAAGGAAGAGAAGAGCAGCAGCAATTCATCAAGATCCAAGAGCAAGGCGTCACTCCCCTTTTATTTCTTCTACTCTTTTATGTTTTCTTACTTTATCATTATGTGTTTTCCCTTTATCATGTGCAACTAAACTTCACTCTAGGGCTAAGATGTAGCTCGATCTGAATGTATAGAGAATTTGAGGAAGTTATGACAGTACATGTTTTATTCAATTGAGATTTACTTTTCTGCACTTTACTCTTGATTGATCTGGCCAATTAGTTAGGGGAAATTCGTGGGTTAACTATGAGACCGACCGGAGATTAGTTAATCTAGACCAAGAGAATTAAATCCATAGTGGAGCTAAGGACAGACCAGTACCGAGGACCCTGTGTAGTCACGTGGGAATTAGGGCGTTCCCCTAATCTCCCTAAAGGGATGTCCATAAATCTTAATGCAATTATAGTTGCTACAACTCGCACAGACCAGTAGTAAGGTTGGTAATTGTAATTATATTTTATCTGACCTAATACCAAGGCTGATTAATTAAATTAGGGAATCCTGGCTAGTAATTGATAATTCTATAACTTCATAACTGAATCAAGGAAGTCTATACATGAAGATTGTGGTGAAATCTGAATCCCTAGATTCTCATCATTATTCTCTCAATTAATTCTGCTATATACTTTTCTTTTATTGCTTACTTATTTTCTGCATTTAATTACCTTGCCTATCCCATCACAATTTGATCGCTTGAACAATACTGGAATTATATTACTCTGGTAATCAATAACAATCCCTTGGGTACGACAACCCCCGAAATACTTGCTCACTACACTGATAGTGTATACTTGCACTGTGTTCCAACACATAACATATTGTTCCATATACAAGGCACCTCTAAGATCTTCAAACTGAGATGGGGTAAAGCACAGTTCCAACGCATGGATGAAAATCTGCCAGGACATCAATTGCCCATTGTCAGACATCCATTTGAACCAACTGAGAGCTTCTCCTTCCATGTAGAAAGAGGCAATTCGGATTCTGTGATCTTTTGGTGTATGGTGGAAGTCAAAGAACTGGTTAATTTTGAAGGACCAACCCAAAGAATAGAAGCCGTCGAATTTGGGGACATCGAGTTTCATAGTATGTGGCAGGACGGTAAATTGAAAGGGAAGAACAAAACCAGTGGAAGAGGAGTCATTTGTGGGTGACGGGTTGTGGCTTAGTTTGGATTCAAGAAAGGCCACTTTTGTAGTGAGGCTATGGAGGTCATGCTGGAAGGCGGTTTGGGTTTGTTGAATGGTGTGTTGACCATTGAGGAGTTTGGAAAGGGTGGCGTCAAGTTTATCAGAGTAGGATGGAGGGGTTTGAGAAGTGCCGGCCATTGAAGGCAATGAAAGCACCAATTGATAGCATCTGTAGCAACAAAAGATTCTCAGAAAAACAAATAACAGAGAAAGGAAAAGGAAAATGAAGGAAACCAAGAAAAAGAGACAACACATCTCATATATTTCTCATTAATTCTCTGATACAACATTATTCTATATATATATATCAGTTGCTGCACACTAAATCATTCTGTAATATGTGCCATTAACTCTAACTGTCTTGCCTTCCATGCTGACCACATGTACTCCTACGAGACTTCATAATCCCTCAACCATTTGGGCTTGATTCGGTGCCTTTTGGCTCTGGTCTGAGGTGCTGGAATAAAATCACCTGTGAGGCTCACTTCATTTTCTGAGTCATTCAGCAAGTGCTCATCATCCCTATCAAGTACATTGTAAGACAAATTAGAGAGAAGCTAATGTGCAAATAAGAAACATTAAATTCCACCTCATCTAAGTAAAAATATTTTTCTAAAAAGTGATAGATGTCAACAAATGAAGCAACCAAGTCAATATCTAAGAGTGAGAAGCATGAAATCATTCACTCAACCAGCGCATTTGGAAATTGAATGTACCATCATTTGGAAAATTCTCTGCCCTTCAATCTCAATCAACGGTCAGATTTCATCCACAGCAAATATATTAAAACAAATAAATTGAAGCTTCTGCTTTACGTTAGGTCTCCTTGGACTCACGATATAGTTCTTTATAATACGTTTTTCTTGTATATTACACTAGTTGATTAGTTTTGTGTGCTCGACTTGCAAGAGTTGGAGAAAATGTTGTCACGTCCACCACCTTAGGTTCCAATATTTTCTTATACGCATCATCTATAATTCTATCTACAATATGGTGGTATTCTTCACAAGTGGATACATCAAATGCTAATATAATCACTTTAGAGACCAATTCTGATAGCTTCGTGTTTTAGTGAGTTTAGGATCTCCTTTAACCTCCTTTCCTCTCACATCAAGACAATGCCATTAAGCACTTCTCTTGTCCACCTTTTTAAAATGTATTTATCAGGAACAACCTTAATGTCATTTGCTTCAAAACACTTTTAATGCTTGGAGAACAAAGTATGCCGAAAGTCTAAAACTTTTAACACTGCAACCTATGGAAGTTGAGGTACGATCAAATGATACTCTCCAAGCCCTTTCCTGGTTGACACTAGTAGTAACATATTGAGATAAATAGTGAGACTCATTTCTTTTGTAATATGCATGAAGCTAAGAATAACATAAACTCATTATGTAATATGTCAAACACAGTGGGTGTGTATACTTTTCACATTTGTGATAGTATTGGCGACAATTCATATCTCAACATTGCTAGCTTACGTCGCGATTCATACTCACACCAACTCCTTATATCGCTTTTTCTAAACCACTTGTTCAAAGAGTCTGAATAATTGGATTATATCCACATTTGATTTTATACAAGCTTTGAAATGAGAATTCAAGGTTTCACTGTGTTGGGTACTTCGCATCCCAAGTGTGAAAGCTTCCTTCATGTAACACGATGCCTATTTTTGTCTTATAGCATAAACTGATTTGACCCAATTGTTTTCTTGAACTTTAAAAGTTGTAATCAAATTAGTAAAAAACTGTCTCAAACTTTGCTTCAGTGTTAAAGTCATACATACATTTCTTGAAATCTCTTAAATAATAACTTCCTCCTTTCATCAAGTTGCTAAGATGTTTAACTCCATTCTACATCAAGTACCAAGTGCATAAACCATGGTGACTATAGGCATCACTTTAGAAAATGCTTTAGCCATTGCTTGGTCCTGGTTAGTGAAAATAGTCTGAGGTTTTTTCTGGCTATGTGCTTCTAAGAAAGTCTCAAATAGCCATTTGAAAGATTCAGTTGTTTCATTATACAACAATGCTACACCAAAGATGACTGTGCCCCTATGGTGGTTAAGACTTGAAAATAATGCAAGTGGTCCATTAGCTCGACTGGTACAGTTAGTAGAGTCCATAATCCAACACCATATTTGCATCAGCCCAAAACACATTTGTCATTTGTTCATCCACATCCATCTATTATGCACGGAAAAAAGACGAGTTCTCCGATAACTGTCATTGGAAATATTGCAAAAGATAATTGGCTTCCCCATACACCATATTTATTTATCTTCTTGCCTTACGGTAATTTTTTACATCCAACCGAGTATATCTAATATTATCTCTATGCCTCACATGTGTATTCATGAGCTTAAATGATGATGCTTGCGGCAACCCAGAGTCTTCAGCCAAATCAATCTCATATGCTTGGACCTTGGATATCTTAGGATGCAAAGCTAGCATGTGTGTGGTCTCTGGAAGTTGCATAGGGTGGTTATGCTCTTGTGTAAACTCATTTTTCCACAAACTTTCATTCTTTGCTAATCATACTGAAATTCTTGCCTTAAAGATTGGTTCTTGTCTCAACTCTATGCTTGGTAACCGAGACGTCTCTTTTGTCTACCCTTCGATGCCCCTCCTTAATACAAACATATCCAAAAGAGGTAATAATCTTATCTTTCTTACTTGTGTTTGTGTATTGTTTTCTAACTCCGAAGCTGATTTTCCTGCCATAGATGATCCAAAGCTGCAATGCTTCTTCTATATTCTCAAATTCTATACCAACCCTTGGCGTCCAATCAAGATATGCCATATTCTGTATCCTAACAAAGCAAAGAAAACAAGCTATTCATCTACACATGCCTGTCCCATAAAATATGATAGTCATATTGTAGGGAGAGATAAAATATGTTATGTTTATAGTATACATAATACAGTTATACATGCAAGGAACTACATTTTTATAGAATATAAAAACAAATCTCTTTACCCTATTCTTATTTCTTACAATTATGGATTGTAAAAACAAAATTCAAAAACAAGTTATTCATCTACACATACCCGTCCCATTACAAATCATAAATTACTCCAATAAGTTAAATGAAATTAACATATACACAGCTAAGGAAAAAAAATAACCAACATAAGTGCTAAATTTTACATAAATTTATCAAGGCTAGATGTATAATAATTATAATTATATAATCCTAAGAAAAATGAGAATCTCAAAATACTCTTTCAAGAAGGTTATTATTGTGGGTGCTTCAACTCATGTTTAATAAAGCTCTAATAAAAGATAAAAATAAAATCTCTCCGTATAATATGAATTAAAATGGAAAAACAATGGGAAAGTCAACTAAAAGCACTGCTCTAGTTTGTCCTTGTCTCTCATATATAGTCATATACTTTTGACTTATGCCAGCAGTGGATAATCAAGCTGTTATATGGTTTTCCTTTTTCTTCATTCTGAGTTCATGATTATAAAATCAAGCTTCAATTCATTGTCCTCATCTCTACCTTCCCACTCTCCTGCCTAGGTTGCTTAAAAATAAAAATAAAAAAAGGAAAATTGAACTTTTGATTCATTTTCTTATCACCAGTCATCTTGTCCCTAAGAATCGTGGAAACCCCTGTCATCTAGGCTAGTCCACTACATTTATATTTAGATGATTATGTCTATTATAATTAGTTTATCATTTATTAACAAGATGGGTCTAGACTTATACAGTCAGAACAATAGCCACCACGCTCTGATGCTATACTTTGGTTGGAATTTGGGAGTTCTACTCTTTTGACGCAACTATATCGTGAGTCTAAGGAGACCTAACGTAAAGTGGAAGCTTCCATTTATTATTTCATTTTTTAATGTATTAGCTATGGATAAAATCAGGCTGTTGGTTGAGATCTAAGGGCTGAGAATTTTTCAAATGCGGATGCTGGTTACCTCTTTAAAATTTAGGGAATCCGAGTCCATGCATGGAGTAAATATTTGAGTGGGCCAAAGGTTTCATTGGCATGACTTTACTTGATAAATTATCAATAAAATTAACCATGTGTTTTAATATATTGACTAGGGATGACAATGGAGCGGGTATAGGGTGGGGTTCTCACTCCCTACCCCATCCCCAATGTTTAGGGGGCTGCTCCATTCCCGGCCCCTACCCCCCAGTCTTTGTTAAGATTCTTATCACGACCCCTTTAAATATCAATTGTCTCAGTACCCACCCCATTTAGCCATAAAAGTTTTAAATTTTACAACATAACTAAAGAGAAAAGAATATCCAAAATTATAAGTTAATAAAGTTATCAAAATTCAAATATAAAAGATTAGATTATATGATAGTTAATTAATTTTTTTTAAATACAACATAATAAGATTTGATAAAAGATTAGATTTTATCAAAGTTTGTATATAGTGCACAGCTATTAGATTGGCATGGCCAATTTTAAAAGTTGAAATGTATGTATATATATATAATCCATAATAATATTTATATATTCAAAATAATATATATGTATCAAATTATATATATATATATATATATATATATATATATATATATAAACAAGAAAGTTGATTGATATATTGAGTGCACAATACAATCCTTTCATACAGGGATTGCCAAATCTCAAATGGTGTGCATCAATACCTTTTCGTAAAGTACCAAAAGATGGAACTAATTAATTTCCTCCTAAAAGTTACGCTTAAGCTTATATATGATAAATGAATTAGCCGGTGAAAACATATATAGATATTTTGTGTTTTGGTTAATTTAACTTGGATAATTTTCAATAATATTATAACTCTCAGCCAATACTTTCATTATTAGCTTTTGGGGTGAGATATATGTGTTAGTGTGAGATATAAAATCTATCTTGGACATTCTCTTAATAGCTCAAGCTTTTAGATTGAATTAGTTCTTGATATGGTATTAGAATCTCTACAACCTCACGGTAAGAGTTCAAATTCCCCCATCAATACTTTTTAAACAAATTACAATTAAATACACTTTTAGCATGTGGTATAGATGGGCTTGTGCGCCTTCACACTTCACTTCAAGCTCAAAGGGCTTTCGTGTGTGGAAGTATGTTAAATATAAAACCTATATCGGGCCTTGTCCTAACAACTTAAGCATAAACAAATTATAATTAAATACAATTTCAACACATGGTATAGATAGGCTTGTGCGACTTCACACTTCACTTGAAGCTCAAAAGGCTTTCATGTGTGGAAGCATGTTAAATATGAAAGCTATCTTAGGCCTTGTCCTAACAACTTAAGCTTATAAGTTGAACCGATTCTTGATAGTTTGTTATTATTACATGTCTTATGTGAATGACACACATGATAGGTTTTCCATCAATCTTTTCAAGATTGCTATGGCTTAAAGTGTAGCCTTCAGCAATATTTTGGCTGAGAATATTTTAATAAAATTTAAGTTGCATTAGTGTGTTGCCTTTTCAATTCCCCTTCTCCTATCCTCATAAGGTGCATTTGACATACAATACAAGATTGCATAAGTAGAACAACAAAATACTAGCAGTAAAGTTATAGCACAACTTTTTTTTCCTTTAATTTTTTAGTGTTCATTGATTAATGGACAGAATAAGAAATTTAATATTGTCTGTTGTATGATAAGAAGCATAACAATGATGAATCTAATGCAATACCCGTATGACAACTCTAGCTGCTTTTGCACCCTCTTTTTTTTGCTTTCTCTCTTTGCTAGTGCTTTCTGCTTTTTCTCATGGAATTCTCATCTTTCTCGTAATACCATCTCCTACTTCAATCTAAAATATATATATATATATATATATATATATATATAGAGAGAGAGAGAGAGAGAGAGAGAGAGAGAGAGAGAGAGAGTTGTTACACGAGAATCATGCAATTACACTAGCATATTAGAAGGGGATAAGCCTAATCTAATAGAGCCCAATCCTAATATGGAAACTCCATGAGACCAGGAATGTTGTTGCTGAGATATTAGGTTAATGTGGTTGTTGCAACTCACGTGGATTGCCTAACATGCCCTGCAAGATGAAGGAGCAGTCTGCTACTCCAATCTTGGAGTGAAATTATGGAGTTTTGTAGATGAGAGTGGCTTAGTTAAGAGGTTAGCAAGTTGGGCGGAAGATGGAATGTGCTGAACCTGTAATTTTCTAGCATGCACTTGTTTATAGACAAAGTGCTAACCTACTTCTAGGTGCTTCATGCAGGAATGAAAGATTGAGATTGGCACATGCATAAGATGCTACTATGTTGTCGGTATAATGATAAACACTCTTTAGAGTTTATCTTTAGACTCTTATTCTTAATCCTTTTGTTCTAATTTTGTGTTTAATTGATGAATTAACTAATATTCACTTCATTGATATCCAATTGGAATTAATTGCTTTTCATATTATTTTGAGGTCCAATTTTCTTGTTATGGAGTTTTAATTTTCAAGACTTGATAGGACCTACCTCAGTGCAATTTGGGTGAACTTCTATGCTTGGGATTAATTGGAGAATGATACAAGGGCAACGTCAACATTTGGGAAGGTTGAATGAAGGGCAATATTGTAATTGGGGACATATTTCACCCTCCTTTTAGTCCACTTTTCAGATTTCCCACTCACTTCTTCCCCACAAATTTGAAATTCCCATCTCTCTCTCTAGTTCTTAGGATTTTCTCCTCCTTCTCTCTAGATTTTCGACGAAAATGGAGGGCTAATTCCATTGTAATCAACCTAGGAAGCTTGAAGACCACCGGGTGACCCTTGAAACTTGATTATTGTACTCTTGTAGTTTTTTAATTTGATGAATATATGAAATTGTCATAGAAATTCACATGTGTTTGTCCAGCTCTATTTCTCCACGATTTTTGCCATATTCTTGATGGGTTGTTTTTGCTTTCTGGTAGCTTTATGGTTGTGATAATTATGAATGGACTATTCCGTGATTATTGCTTAGATTTAGAGTGACTAGGGTTTATGGATTGTTAGGTATTTATGAGATTGAGTGGGTTTTGGAATTTAAGCTTATTGGATGTCTATTTTACTCATGGGTTATTGTTTAGAATAGGTTTAATTCCTTTAGCTATATGCTAGGTGGTGTTCTAGTAAAAAACCTAGAGTTTGCTCATGGGCTATTTGGTAATCTCAACTTAATCTCCGTTAATTGAACTCTAATGCAATCTTAGGTTGAGGATGGATTCATTGGTGGTTAGAAAGTCCCTATATTGGTTGCGTTTCATCACTTGTTTGTTTCTGTTTTTACTTATGTTTATTTATTGCTATAAATCCCCCCCAAATTTCAACCTAAAATAATTAAGATATACACGAGCTAATTCTTCGTAAATACAATCTGCGTTGAAAAATTAACTCAGGTTTGTAATTTGGCTACCACCTATAGTTGCAATGCTATAGGTGCGAACACCATATAAATGATGGGAACCTTAGAAGGTTGAATGCCCATATCACCCAAATGATGTTGAAGTCATGCAACTTCAGCTATAGTAGAAGAAATAACACGATACTCCGCTTCCCTTGAAGATCGACCCATAGATTTATGCTTAGAAGTGGCCCAGGATATTGCGTTGTTGCCAAATCCTTACCCCAAACCACATGACAGTATGTATGTAGCATTATGAAGACCAATGCCATGATATAGGAAGAGCCCATATTTGATGGTGCTTTTGAGGTACCTTAAGAGACACTCTAGAGCAATAAAATGTGTTTGAGATGTAGCTTTCATTTATTGAGAGAGTTTGTTTATAGAGATAGCAACATCCATGTGCGTGAGGTTAGGGTACTAGAGTGAGCCAATAATTTTTTGGTAAACTTAAGCATTTGCAGAGGGACTGCCATCATCATGCAAGAGGGCAGAAGTGGTGGACATAGGTGTTTACATTAGTTTTGAACTTGCCATATCTTACTTATGCAAGAGATCTCTTAGATACTTGTGGTGCGCGAGTGATAAGTGTATTTTCATACACTTAATTGTTACATTTTTTTGTCAAATTATGCCCCAAATAATGGATTTATGTTAGGATTTGGACTTGATAAATTTCTTTTATGATCTTTGGGTCCTAACTACCCTTGGAAGTAATAGATTTTACAGAAATTTGTGCAATAAATTAGTGATTTTAGGAGATTCCAACTACACGGATCAACAAGGATTTAGACTCTTATACTTAACTTTTATATCTCAATTTTGCACTTAATAGATGACTTTATCTCATACTTATATTATAGAGGTCCAATGGAATTTATTTTCATTTTATTTTATAATTATTTCTTTTGAGGTGCAAGTCACGTGTTATAATTTTCTATTTTTAGGATTGGATCTAGGTGATCTTTGTGTTTTATAGGCAAGCTATGTTGTGTCCAAGTTAAACTTGGAGCAGTTAGAGCAAGCAAGTTTCATGGGTCAACAATCATGTGCTAAAGTCAACATTTTAATTAGGACAAGGTTGGAATTACTAGTATTCTTAATGAAGGACACTTGGGTCAATTTGTACACTTTGATAGCACAGTTGTAATCATAAACATTAAGGTTTCACCCTTTTAAGGCCATTTTAAGCCTCCCCAAGCAGCAGCTGCCCCTCCCCTTTTCCTTCCCTCTTGGACATTTTTCTCTCTATTTTTTCCTAAGGCTATGGAGGAGTAGTGCTCTTGTAACCAATCTAGGAGACTTAAAAACCTTCGATTTGGTTCTTGAAACTAGTTTATTATATTTATTTTGGTTCTATAAAAGTTGTGCATTTCTATTTCATGTTTCTCTTGCTTGGATTTATTATGGAGATTTTTGTACATGATTCTTGTTTGGGCTTGTGATTTTCTAGGTTTGATTACCTTAGGATTAATTGTCATGAGATAGAACTTAAATTGATTGACTGGTAATTTGGTTTCTAAGCTAATGGGTGCTTTAATCTTGATACAAGATTGTGGTAAGGGTTAGGTTTAGTTTCATTAGTCATACTATGTGCGATTGTGCAATAGGAATTATTGAGCTTGGTGCAAGGATTCCAGCCTAGTGAGGGGTCAACTAGATTATTCAAATGGTTAGGTTAATTGTGAGATTTCGGGATTCTTTAATTTATTAGCATAACCGGATTAGAATGTATCTATAGTTAAGGATAGAATCATTGGGAGGTTAGGTTGTCACCTAGGGTGGTTGCATTATTATCTATTTATTATTATTTTGTTATGCTTTATTTCTCTATATTTTGTATATGTTTTAATTTTATTGCATTTTTATTTTATCCTGTCAAAAGCCCTCATTTTATACCTAGAAATAATTGAGACGTACCCATTTGATTCTTCAAGGATTCGACCCAAGTTGAACTTAATTACAAGACAAAAATTTGATTTGAAAGCCACCTAGAGTAGCAATACTTTGGGAAGGTTGTCAAATTATGGCGTCGTATTCATAGAATCTTTTGAGTGCCATTTTCCATTTCCCACCCCTTTTCGTTTTGTTTTTATCATTTTGTATAAAAATAATAGAAAAAAAAAAGGTTTTAAAAAAAGTGAAATCATGGGGAATCATCGATATTGAAGATGTGTTTTTTGATGATTGGCTTGAGATTGTTGATAATGATGCTCCAACTGTTGGTTATATTGTAGTGCTTGTAGTGGAGGTACATGATATCTTGCATGTGCTACTAAGGTGGATTCATTGTTATTTAATCAAGACCATGATTATATTGTTGTAGATGCCCCCTCTATTAGCATTGATGTTGGACTAAGTTCTGTTGATAAATTTTTTTGCATCTTTGGTTTTTAGCATTACTCATTCTTTTCCATTGGCTCAAATTTAAAAATTATGCTTAAATCGTTGCATGATCATTTTAAATATATTTATTTAGATGATGAGTAGTGCTTCCTAGTTAGTGGCCAAGAACCTTGCTACTATGCAAGAGGAAAGATTGCTAAATATATTGAGAGAACACGAGTTATTTTCTTGGTCTTCTAATGATAGTAGGGAATTAGATAGATTATTGTACATGGCCCCCTTTTTTGATTCCAGTTTTGATGAATTATCTAGGTTGTTGCATAGATGTAGAGACATTTCCCTTGCTCTTCCTTATAATAGATTCTATTTCATGACAAACCAAGATATATTTTTAGATAATGTGAACCTTATAGAGAGCATAGGAGCATGAGGATTCTAGTTATTTTATCCTCTACCTCACCCTGCATCTGTGTGGGAGAATTTTTCTTCCCTTGCTTGTGTAGGTTCATCTGAGTATACAATTGATGATTTCCATGGCCTAGGACAACTGTTCGCTCCTCTCCAACTATGGGAGTACTACTTTTACTACCCACCATAAGGGAGTTCACTTTTTACTCTTCTCTTTTTATTTTCTTAAGTTTTCTGTTGTTTTTCTTCTTAATTTGTTTGAAGTCCTATTTTACTTTTCCTTCTTTTTAGTACTCGAATAACTTCCTTTGATGATTTGAGATTTGTGATGATGTTGCAACTTGATGTGATTAAGGATTTGTAGATTTTGACCTTGATTGTCATGCTTTATTTATGTTTTGGATTGATGGTTGATGATGGATGATGAATGCATATGTTGAGAATGATAGAAAAATTTACCTTGCGAGCTTTTGAGCTTCTTGAGAATCATTGCATGTATTTGACATTCTCATTCTCTCTTGTGTGCATTCTTACTCTTGATGTCTTGTCACTCTAGAACTTGCATTAATTCATTTTGAGGCTACATTTTCATGTGCATGCATAAAGATTATGAAGGTCATTTTTCTTGATTAGCATACTTATCTAATAGTCATCATTATATTATTTACCATTGCTTTAGTCCTTTGAGCCTATTATCCATCCTTGGTTGAACTCATTTTAAGCATAAATATAAAACCATGTTGTCTTACCCTTGTGAAATTACAGAGCATGGATTTAATTTATATGAGTTCCTTGCACTTTATGATTTTTTCTTTGTCTAGGATGACAAAAAAAACAGAGTGGGGGGGGGGGGGTGGTGTGAGGGGATAGAATTGTTAGTTGCAAGTATTGGTGTTGTGCTTCAATTTTATAGTTAAGTGAAGAAAGAAAATATAAAAAAAAAAAATGTTAAAATTTTTGTTTTTAGAATGACAGCAAAAAAATAAAAAGAAAAAGGAAAAATAAAGCTAAAAAATCTTTGAAAAAAAGATGAAAAAGATTGAATAGTATTGCTTTGTGGTCATTGAAAGAGTAGAAAGAGAGAGTTATAGTTAAATGTAATATTGCAGGCTTAAACTCAAATTTTCATGCTTTCTTGCTCTCTTTGATGCTTATTTTTTTGTATCTATTTTATCCTTCCCCTTTCATCCTTCCCTTCTTTCTCTTTCCTTGGCCTCATTGCAACCTTAAATAAAATCCTTTTGATTTATGCATGCATATGTTTTGGAGTAGTGGAGACTAGAATTTTTGCAAGCCTATGGTAGTGCTTTCATTTTGAGTTGAGTGAATGTAAATACTTTGCCATCTTAAACACTTGAGAGTTTGAGTTAATTGTATCTTGTGAGGCTTATCATTCTTCAGATATACTTTCATTTGATGTTGCTTTGCTTGTTAACTTGGAATGTAAAGAAGTTGATTGGTTGGTAAATTGGTGCAATTGGAGAGCTTTCTTCATATGGTAAATTATAGTTCCATTTAGTAGCCTTTTACTGCTACATTGCTGCACCTCCTTGTAGCTCACCATGTTTGATTGCTACATACTTACTTGCCTGCCACAATATCTTTTACAACGTATTATTTTATTTGTTGTCATAACAATTCCTCCCTTAAACTAATGTTTGTTAACATTCAGTTTAAAATATTGATTAAGCAAACTCCCATTCGCTTTCTAAGCTTCACAAAAGATTCTTTCTTCAGTGGTTTGGTAAATACATTTGCAACTTGATCATCACTTTTGCAGTATATCAAATTAATTACTCATTCATTACAAAGATCTCTCAAGAAATAAAACTTCACATCAATATGCTTGCTTCTTCCATGCAACACTGGATTCTTTGATGACTTGATTGCTAAATTGTTGTCACAATAAATTTTAGTAGCTCCAAACTGCTCAAAATTTAGCTCCCGAATTCTCCTTAGCCGGATAGCTTGAGAAGCACAAGTTGTTATTGCTACAAATTCATCTTCTATGCTTGATAAAGTGGCAAAAGATTGCTTCTGGGATGACTATGAAATAGCACTTGTTCCAAGCATAAAAGTATAACCAAAAATACTCTTCCTATCATCCAGGTCACCTGCATAATCACTGTCAGTAAATCCAAGTAAATTAGATTTTACCCCTTTCTTGTAAAATAGCCCAAAGTCTCTAGTTCCTTGCAAATAGCGAAGAATTCTCTTTGTAGCTAATAGATGAATCTCTGTAGGATTCTCCATGTACCTACTAATCAAGCTCACAACATACATTATAGTTGGTCGTTGATAATCACATTTTATATAGACTTTTATGATTCAATTCCGTTGCATTTACATTCTTAATTAAGGTAAAACATGTTGCATTTGATATGATTTCCTTTTGTTTTATGTTTAGACTTCAATTGGAAGCAAAATAGAAAATTCAGCAATCTGCCCAAGCTCGCCGTGGCGAGCCTTACCCGAGAGCAACTAGAGCCATTCTGCCTTGCCTCGCCATGGCGAGACCCCCAACTCGCCGTGGCAAGGTCTTCCAGAGAGCAAAGCCCAATTTCATGCACTGGCTTACCATGGCAAGGCTGCCCTTTGCCGTGGCGACCCGAAGGCCTTCCGAAGAATAATTGAAGAGTCCTAAACCGTCTGAACTTTCAGGAATCCTTCTCTTACAAGAATTGAAACTTCAAGACATAGAAGACTCTCCAGAATTATTAATTAAGTAGGATTAGAGTTGTGTAATTATTATTATGTAATTAAAATCCTAATTAAAGGATGATTAGGATTATATTAGGATTAGGAATTATCACACAACTTAAAGACTTAAGTTGAGTCTAACTAGGATTGGAGGCTATATAAAGAAGGAGGAGGACTGAGAGAGGAGACACGCCATCTAGAACAGAACTAGCCATCCACACTCGCAATAGCAAGCAAGCAAACTTCAAGGCATCCTTCCACAAGGCGTCACCCACCTTCATTAACACCATGTTTTCTTATTTTATCATTATGTTTTCTTCCATCATCATGTGTAGCTAATCTTCTATCTAGGGGCTAAGTTGTAGCCCAAGTGCTTGTATAGACATAATTGATGATGTTATGATAGATCTAGCTTTTATTTAATTGAGGTTTAATTTTTTGCACTTACTCTTGACTGATCTGGCCAATTAGAAAGGAGAAATCCGTGGGTTCTCTATAACTCAGAAGATGATTAGTTAACCTAGACCATGAGGATTAAATCCATAGGGTTCTGTGGCGGTCTGTACCCAGAATTCTGTGTAGTTACAAGGGAGCTAGGGAGATCCCCTAGAATACCCGAAAAGGATGTCCAAAGAACTTAATGCAATTATGGTTATTACAACTCGCACTGTCCCGTAGCAGGGTTGGTAATCATAATTAGGGTTATTCCAACCTCACGCCAAGGTAGGATAATTAGATTAGGGAATCCTGGCTAGCAATTAATAATCGTAGAAGTCATAACTGAATCATGAAAGTCTATGTCAAGGCTTGTGGAGAAATCTGAATCCCTAGGTCTTAATTCTCTGAATTCACTCACAAATCTCTCATCTATTTTACTGCTGTTTTATTTTATGATCTACTGCTGCTATCATTCTTATTAGATTGCTTGAGCATTATTGGAGTTAATATACTCTAGTAATCAATTACAATCCCTTAGGTATGACAACCTTGGAATACTTGTTGGCTACACTGATAGTGTTCGCTTGCACTTCATTCCACCTCTATTTCACATTTATTTTCTACACCCTAATCCGCACATTAAGTTTTTGGCGCCGTTGCTGGGGATTGTTTCATTGATATTAGAGAAATTAACAAGATAGTGACTCAAGCACTTTTTTTTTTTTTTTGTTATACTTTGAATTTTCTTTCTTCTTCTTTTTAGGAATTTTTCTGGTGCATGAGAAGAACAAGATCTAGAAATTTACTTCCCTTTGATCCAGAAATCAAAAAGACAATTAAAAGAAATCTGAGAGCAAAGAGAGTAGTTCGGAACTTGCAGCCAAAACTGGAAAGGATGGCAACCCCAAACGAGCAACCAAATGAGGGACACATCCCTCTTCGCACCTTTGCTATCCCAAAAATTCAAAACGCAATGTCGAGCATTCGAAATCCAGCAGTAGAGGCGAACAACTTTGAGATCAAACCAGCTCTAATTCAGATGGTCCAAAATAATCAATTTTCTGGAGCATCGAATGAAGATCCAAATCTGCACCTCTCTACTTTTTTGGAGATCTGTGCCACATTCAAATACAATGGAGTATCAGAGGAGGCAATCAAGCTTCGACTTTTCTCTTTCTCACTCAGAGATGGAGCAAGAAGGTGGCTAAATTCTTTGCCACCGAGTTTAGTCGACACATGGTACTCCTTAGCCCAAAAATTTCTCACTAAATATTTCCCTCTTTTGAAGACTACCAAGTTGAGAACTGAGATTGTAAACTTCAATCAATTTAACCGAGAATCTCTTTATGATGCTTAGGAGAGATTCAAGGAGCTGCTAAGGAAGTGTCCACACCATGGAATGCAAGACTGGCTAGTCATGCAAGTGTTCTATGGAGGACTGAGCCCTAACACAAAGACCGAGGTAGATGCAGTAGCTAGAGGAGCTTTTCTAAACAAAGATTATGCTGAAGCCTATGAGTTACTTGAAGAGGTTACCACAAATGCCTCTGATTGGACCTTTAGGCGGGATAATGAAAATAAGGTAGCTGGAATCCAAGATAATGATGCAATTGCAACACTTGCATCTAAATTAGATCAAGTACTCTTTTTCCACACTGCTCTACTTAAAGGAAATTCTATGGAGGCTACGCAAGAAGAAGCTGAAGAGGTGAATTATGTGGGGAACAATAATCCCTACTCCAAGACCTGCAACCCAGGCTGTTGGAATCATCCAAATTTTTCATGGAAAAATTCAGGACAAACAGCACCTCAATATCAACAGAATCGCCAACAACCTCCAAGAATGAATTTAGAATATGACATGGCTAAACTGGCAGCATCTCAAGCTAATCTCATTGAAAAGACCAATCAATTCATGGTGACTACAAATGCTTCCATCAAACAATTGGAGAACCAAGTGGGCCAAATTTCTTAACTTTTAACCACAAGGCAGCCTAGTGCATTACCGAGCACAACTAAAGCAAATCCAAGAGATGTCAAAGCTATCACTCTGAGAATTGGGAAGACACTAGAAGTTGTCCAAGAACCCACGCTTGAAGCTGAAGAAGAAGCTGAAAAAGTACCTGAAGACATACCAGAGGAGACGCCAAAACCGCAGGAGTTAGTGGAGAAGCCAAGATTAAGCTTTTCCCAGACAATCCGCCACCATACAAGCCACCTCTTACATTCCCAAACAGATTTAGAAAGCAAAAGCTAGAAAAACAATTTGCAAAGTTTCTTGAGGTATTTAAAAAATTACACATTAACATTCCTTTTGCAGAAGCTTTGGAACAAATGCCCAGCTATGTGAAGTTTACAAAAGACATATTATCCAACAAGAAAAGATTGCAAGACTATGAGACAGTTGCACTTACTAAAGAGTGCAGTGCTATACTCCAAAAGAAGTTACCACAAAAGCTTGAAGACCCTGGACGCTTCACCATTCCATGCGTGATAGGCCAAGAGTACTTCAGCAAAACACTATGCGATCTTGGAGCTAGCATAAATCTCATGCCACTTTCAGTCTACAGAAAGCTAAATATTGGAGAAACCAAGCCTACTACCGTATCTCTGCAACTAGCTGACAAATCCATCAAATATCCAAGAGGTATAGTAG
Source organism: Bauhinia variegata (assembly GCA_022379115.2). NCBI lineage: Eukaryota > Viridiplantae > Streptophyta > Magnoliopsida > Fabales > Fabaceae > Bauhinia > Bauhinia variegata. Next base: position 9,687,426 of record CM039429.1, on the reverse strand, counting down.
AGGATGTTTTAGTTAAAGTTGACAAATTCATCTTCCCTGCAGATTTCATAGTACTAGATATGGAGAAAGATCAGGAGATCCCTATCATCCTGGGAAGGCCATTCTTAGCAACTGGGAGAGCCCTGATAGATGTGCAAAAAGGGAATCTGACCCCTAGAGTGCAGGAAGAAGAAGTAACATTTGACATCCTCAAGGCGTTAAAGCATCCAGGTGATGAAGAAGCATATTTTAGAGTAGATCTAATAGAGCAATGCATCCAAGAGGTGAAGGAAAATTCAAAATTTTCAGAACCACTTAAAGCATGCCTAGCTGGAATGACCCCAGAAGAAAATCCTGAAATTGAAGAATTCATTCAACAGCTTGAAGCGACCCCACCGGTGTTCATCAAGAAGCTTGCCGAAGCACTAGGAGAGTAAGGGGACTGAAGCCAGTACCTGATCACTCAAAGTACTACTACTTAGGAGATTCAAAGACCCTACCGGTGATTCTTTCTGCTTCTCTGACTAAAGAACAGGAAGAAAAACTTCTAAGAGTGCTCAGAGTAAATAAGGATGCAATAGGATGGACCATTGCCGACATCAAAGGCATAAGTCCTACCCTATGCATGCACAAGATCTACATGGAAAAAAATTTTAAGCCTTCAGTGGAGTACCAGAGAAGACTGAATCCACAAACGAAAGAAGTAGTCAGAAAAGAAGTACCAAAATGGCTAGATGCAGGTATAATCTACCCTATTTTTGATAGCCCTTGGGTGAGTCCTATGCAGGTAGTACCAAAGAAAGGAGGAATGACTGTGGTGAAGAATGACAACAATGAACTAATTCCCACCAGAACAGTGACCGGGTGGAGAATATACATTGATTGTAGGAAGCTGAATAAAGCAACAAGAAAAGATCACTTTCCATTACCATTCATTGATCAGATGCTAGATAGACTAGCAGGATAACCTTTCTATTATTTTCTGGATGGATATTCTGGCTACAATCAAATTGCCATAGCCCCCGAAGATCAAGAAAAGACAACATTTACATGTCCCTATGGTACCTTTGCATTTAAGAGGATGCCATTTGGGTTATGTAATGCACCTGCTACATTTTAGTGGCTTATGATGGCATTATTTTCTGACATGGTAGAGAATTGCATAGAGATTTTCATGGATGATTTCTCAATATTTGGGAACTCATTTGATTCTTGCCTTCACAACTTGTCTTTAGTACTCAAAAGGTGCCAAGACACAAATTTGGTGTTGAATTGGGAAAAATGCCACTTCATGGTGACAGAAGGCATTGTTTTAGGCCACCGGATATCCCTAGAAGGTATACAAGTAGACAAAGTCAAAGTGGAGCTGATTGAGAAACTTCCTCCTCCTTCTACTGTTAAAGGAGTGAGGAGCTTTCTAAGGCATGCAGGATTCTATAAGAGATTCATCAAGGATTTCTCAAAATCACAAAGCTATTATGCAACCTCCTCTTGAAGGAAGCAGAATTTTCTTTTACAAAGGAATGCACTCTTGCATTCGAAACCTTGAAGAAAGCTCTTGTTACTGCTCCCATAATAATCACGCCTAAATGGGGAGAGCTTTTTGAGATAATGTGTGATGCAAGTGACTATGTAGTAGGAGCTGTCCTGGGATAGACAAGAGACAAGACTTTCAGAGCCATCTACTACACAAGCAAGACTCTTGATCCTACTCAAGTCAACTATGCCACAACAGAAAAAGAATTGTTAGCTGTGGTCTTTGCCTTCAAAAAATTCAGACCTTATCTCATTGGCAACAAGACCATAGTATACACTGACCATGCAGCATTGAAATATTTGCTGAACAAGAAAGATACCAAGCCAAGATTGATCAAATGGATTCTTTTACTACAAGAATTCGATTTGGAGATCAAAGACAAGAAGGGAAAAGACAACTTGATAGCCGATCATCTATCAAGACTTGAAAACAATATGGTGAACAAGATTCCAGTAGCAGATCACTTCCCTGACGAGCAAGTTTTCTCCATAAAAACGATTGCAATTAATGGATGGAGAAAAAGAAATAATGATGATCCATGGTATGCTGATTATATCAACTACTTAGCAAGCCATAAACTCCCACCTAAAGCAATATATCAACAAAGGAAGAAATTTTTATCCGAGGTAAGACATTATTTTTGGGATAACCCTATGCCATTCAAGTAGCTATGCCGGACATTATGCAGCTCACAAAACAGCAACTAAAGTACTACAGAGTGGATTTTTCTGGCCCACACTCTTAAAGGATGCAAAATCTTTTGTAATGAGTTGTGATAAATGTCAAAGAGCCAAGAATTTATCCAGGAAGCATGAAATACCTCAAAACCCAATTTTAGAAGTCGAATTATTTGATGTTTGGGGCATTGACTTCATGGGACCATTCCCATCATCTTTTGGCAATTTATACATTTTAGTGGCAGTGGATTATGTGTCTAAATGGGTAGAAGTTGCTGCCTCTCCAACAAATGATTCCAAAGTGGTCCAAAAATTTCTCAGAAATAACATATTTGCTCGCTTTGGAGTCCCAAGAACATTGATAAGTGATGGAGGCACTCACTTCTGCAACAAACCACTCAGAACTCTCTTGGAGAAATATGGAGTAAAGCATAAAATTGCCACCCCTTATCACCCACAAACCAGTGGGCAAGTGGAGGTGTCTAACAGAAAGTTAAAGAGAATACTTAAGAAAACAGTCCACAACAATAGAAAAGATTGGTCCGTGAAGCTGACAGATGCACTCTGGGCATACAGAACAACATTCAAGACTCCCCTAGGCATGTCACCATATAACATTGTCTTCAGGAAGGAACGCCATTTGCCTCTGGAGCTAGAACATAAAGCTTATTGGGCTGTAAAGCTACTGAATTTCAACCCTCATGCAGCTGGACAGAATCGCCTATTGCAACTTAATGCATTAGACGAATTCAGGAGGGAAGCATATGAAAACAACCGCATATAGAAGGAAAGAATCAAAGCTTGGCATGACAAAAAGATCACAAGAAAGAATTTTTATCTTGGACAACAAGTACTGTTATTCAACTCCAGACTCAGACTTCATCCAGGTAAGCTGAAATCAAGATGATCAGGACTATATACAGTCACTAATGTGACCCCATTCGGAGCCATTGAACTAAAAGGCAACACACACAACTTCAAAGTAAATGGACATCGATTGAAACCATACCTCACAAGTCCAGAAATTCAAGTGCATGTTGTCAAACTTCAAGATCCTCCATGATATCAGACAAAGTCAGGCTGAGGATTGTAAACCAAGAGCTTATGGGAGGCAACCCATCGGTTTTCATTTCTTTCATATTTTTAGTATTTTTAATTCTTATTTCTTTCTTATTTTTCTATTACTCAATAAATTTAAATTCTACACTTGAGGCCATGCAGGTCATAGGAATCAAACTGGAGCAGACTTGATCGAATTCAGGACGAAAAATATGATAGAAGCAAGTTTAGCTCGCCATAGCGAGCTCTACTAGAATGGATTCAGCCAAGGCTCGTCGCGGAGAGACCCTCAACTCGCCACGGCGAGGAACATTGTTCACAGACATCAAAATTTTATTTAAAAAAAAAAATTGAAATTACGAAACTGCCCTTCGCCGTGGCGAGGCACCACCCTTGCCGCGGCGAGACAACCCAGAATTCAAAATGGAATTCACGGCCTCACTCTTCACACTTTGCCCATTCACTCACCCTCACCTACCTATTCACACTCCTCACATTCTCACCTAAGTTTACCAATTAAACACCTCCTAATCACCTCAAATCACTTCCCCTTTCATCAAAACACCAATTTCCCCAAGCCTTGTCAAGATTCAAGTTGAAATTCTTCACTTTCTCTCTCTAGCCGAGAGCTTTCTCTCTCTACTGCGTCTAAAAATTATGGCCAAATTTAGAGCGGGAAAGCCATGGAATCATCTCATCTTGCATCATACAGGTCAGTATACATCAACCCAATGCTTTTAATTGGTTAAATTTGGAGAAATTTTGCACACCCAATACCCCAAAACCCTCATATCCGAATTTGATAATTAGCTTGCATGTGCTTAATTTCGTGGTTGCATGTTTAGTTTAATGCTGCTAGTTGATTATCTAAAAGTAGAGTAAGTGATTGGCGATGGGAATCTCGAAAAAATTTGATGAGTAGTTGTAAAGAGGTGACGTAGCCTCACAAATTAATTCACTACTCCATTGAAATTATAATATAATATAGGGCAAGTAGGATCGATCCCACGAGGAAGCGCGTATTTAATCTAATAAGTTTGCTTTAAAAGGAAGAAAATAACAGAAAAGTAAACTACCTAGATGAATTACCTAAGAACTAAACACACGAAAGAGGGGGGGGATTTGATTATGTTTGCTGAATAATAAAATTCTGGGCAGATTTAGAAGTAAGCAAAGAAAAAGAGAATTAAAGACAAATAAAGGAAAGTGAATATATTGAGTAATAGAATTAAGAAGGCATGCTTAGCATCAACATAACCTCACCATGATTAACACAAATTAGATCATCGACACATAGGTAAATTAATTTTGAATAGCTAAACTATAGAACTTTGTACGACAAAATTCCCTATTTTCCCTTACCGTTTGTTTTGTAACTAGAACGTCTGAGCTCAAAACCTACCAAGTCCAATAACCTCAATACACCAGCGCACAAGATTTAACTGAACTTGGAGCATTAAGATCCATGGAAAACATCATCTAACCTAAACCATAAAGGTCCACTAGCGGCTTTATGTAATTCAGATTTGAAATTATTCTAATCAATCCAATTCTAGGGTTAACTAGTTGTTACTTGTGCCGATTAATTAAGGTTCCAAACTTACTTAATTGGCTAACAATATGAATCATTCAAATAGGTTGGTTAGCTACTCCAAACAGATCCCAATAAATTCAATAACAATGCTGCCACATAATTTCAGAATACTCAAATCAATTTATCTAACATTAAAGTCATAATCTTGTCTCACAAATTTGGCATCATGGCTTAGATATGTCTAGCTAAGCATAAAAGAAATTAAGCTACCATACTAACAAATCCAATAGAATTCTGGACTGCAAGCATGGTCACTTGAACAAAAAAAAACAAAAGAGAAAAATAATAGATTGAGTCTCGGCAGTAGGGACAAGCAGCAAAGGATGACTTCAGCTCTTGATATGTGGCGTGGATGAGTTCCAGATCTGGCAGCAGCTTTGAATGTGGCATTGATGGTTGTGTGGTTGATGTGGTGTTGGCGTGGTGTTGTGTCTTCAGCTCTTCCCTCTTGATTATTTAGAATATATCCACTCCTAATTAGACTCAAAATAGGACTCTTAATTAAGTTATACTTTTAAGTACAAGTCAATCCTAATCACACTCTAACTAGGACATTAGGTGGATATATTTCTTCAAGACTTTAATTCTACTTTAATTATGACTTTGGAGAGTCTTCCAAGCTTAGGAGTCCCAATCCTTGTATGACAAGGCTTCTCAGTATTTAACCTGGCTTAAAACTCCTCAAAATTGCATCAATGCAGCCTCTAGGCGCCACGGCGTTGGATTGTAGAATTGGCAGCCCTTTTCTCTAGAATGCAGCGCCACGGCGCCCACTGGCAGCATTGCCATTTTTTTGCTTTCCAGCTTGGCTCTTCAATGCTTGTCAATGCTTGTTCTTGGCATAGAAATTAATCACTTGTGAAAATATAAATGTTAGTTAAGAACATGCAATTAAGCTCAATTTATATTATCATCCATATGAATTCAAGAATCTAAAAAGTGATTTAAATCAATTGAAATAGTCTAAGAATGTGCCACTAAACCAAGAAAATATGGGGTTGAAATGTGACTAAAATAAAACCTAATAGTAGTGGATGATTGCATATTAGGCCAATTGGGTGAATTTGTGAAATTTGGGTGAAATTGTGAATTTGGGTGAATTGTGTTTCTATTTGAGACTAATTGTGTCTTAGTGCATTCCATTTTCTGTCAAGAATTGGTGTTGTGCTTGGTGTGTTTTTGCTGTAAATTTTTGCAGAAAAATGCCAACTAAAAAAGTGGCCAAGAGGAAGGCTCCTTCATCCTCATGTGCCCCACCTTACGATGCCACTCGCTTTGTGAGCAAGAAGGCTCAGGACAATTATGAAGAACTATGCAAAAAGCCTCCAATTCTGGAATTTGGCATTGACTTGCGGCTACCATGCTTTGAACCAATTGCCAACCAAATGGCCTGGCGACAATGGTTGAAGTTTGCACAACAACCAGAACCTGCTGCACTCAACATTGTTCAGGAGTTCTACGCTAATATGCTAGAACTGAAGACTCCTTATGAGAGCTGGGTACGAGGGAAAACAGTATAGTTCGGTGAAAGATTATTCAATGAACTCTATGAATTCCCTAGGATTCCAGTGGGGAGACTAAGTTTCAGTCAATTCCGTCTTAATGGTGACTACATTGACATCACCAGAGGACTTTGCATTGAGAGGACACAATGGGTTGCAAGGGAAGGGGAATTCCATGATTTCCCTAAAGTCGGCCTAGACAAAGATATACAAAACATGGCTACATTTCATCTCTGTCCGCATATTCCCAACCACCCACACCTCAGATGTCTTTAAGGCAAGGGCAGAATTTTTATAGGCTATCCACAACCGATGGCAATTCGAAATCGGAGCAACCATATGTGATAGCTTAAGCAGTACGGGCCTCCAAGTCACAAAAAGGGTTATCCCTTTCCCTCACATAATCACAGACTTATGCAAGCATGCTAGAGTGGAATGGGAACATGATGAGCCCTTAACTGAGCCTGGAAGGATGCTGAGCCAGACTTTCTTTGACAGACTTAAGCCATCATCCCTTCGAGGTGCAGCAGCTACCACACAACATCCACCAATGCTGCAACCTCCACCAATCCAACCACCAGTTCCTCCAGTAGCTCCTGGACAGCAACCTCCGTTTCAACAATCGGGCTTTATGGACCCTGCATTGGCCACAAAAGCTTCATGAATACATTGACTTCAGCTACCGGTGGCAAAATGTGCACAACCAATGGCACCAGATAGCTGAACTATACTTAGAAGCTAGTGCAGTGGGATATACCGGACTACCACCATTTCTAGCCCTCCCACCACCACCACCGTATGCACCACGTCCATCACCTGAGCAAGGAGCTGATGATGACAGCTCAGAGGACACTGAATAAGCATACTTATCAGGTTGTCCCTTTCCTTACTTATTTTTATTGATGCATTGAGGATGATGCATATTTTTAAGTGTGGGGGAAGGGAAAATATTATGCTTAGTTGAGTAGAAATTTTAAATTTTTGAGTAATAGAGGAGTAAGATTTGTTTTTGCATGAATGAGTGTTTTCTTTTTAGTTTATTATCATTAAATTTTTGCATGAATGTATGATTGTGTGTTCTGAACTGAAAACCATGGCTAATGATGAAAATGGTGCTATTTTGATTATATAGGATGAGGATGTTCAATTATTGTGAAAATAATGCATGATTGTTCATCTTATCTGTCTTTTTATGATTGAAAAGCCTATGGGAATTCTGAACTTACCCTGTCAAAATGTGTGAATCCACATTCCATTATTATTCCTAATATATGCATTAGTTTACTGGGATATTGGAGTAAATCAAAATGTGAGTGGATGAATTTCTACCTAGTGAGCTTTTAAGCCTTCGAGCTGCATCTATGAAGCTCGCTAGTTGTTTGTGAGTAAATAGGACATCCTTGATTTTTCTAGAACTTGCTCTGATATACATGTCGAGCCCACATCAAAATCTCAGATGCTAGGATGATTAGGGCACCTAGGTTTACACCTTCTACCTTACTCTCACCCTTTAGTAGCCAATCTGTTCAAGCCTGTTCTGTGAGTAGTGTAGATGATAGTAGAGCTGATTAGTAATCACTCGATGACCATGAAAAATCACCACATATCATGAAAAAATAGGTCATTCAGTTTAAGGATGATCCGTTTTAATAAACCCTACATCAGAACCTTGAAAGCTTGGCTACCCCTTAGTTGACCCTTTTGAGCCTTTCCTTTTCCTTCTTTCTACCCTATCACGATCTCTTTCCCATTCCTTAGTTCCTCTGCTAACTGGACACCAATACTTTGAAGGAATGTGTGAGTTCAGGGAAAGTAAATACTCCGCCTTAGTTGAGAGAAATAGAGAGCAAAGAATAGCCTCACAATGAGGACTATCTCCCTAGAAAATAGAGTAATGAACAAGAGAAAAAATGAGAAAAATGCTCTGAAAAATTAGAATAAGAAGGGCAAGGAAAGAAAAGAAAAAGGTCAAAAGACCAAGAAGCCAAAGAAAAGGGAGAGACAATAGAGAAGAAAAGAGGGAGTAAAAGATGAAGTATTTGAGCTAGTGGTTGGAGAGTATATGAAATAAAGAAAGACTCTGAATTCACATGATTTCTTCTTAGTAAGTCCTAAGCCTCTATCACCTTCACCTAGCCAAGTTACAACCCTTTTAAAGACCCTATGATTAGTGTCATGATTTGTTGATGTGATAGAGATTTGATAGATGAGCAAGCCTATGGAAATTTCTTGGTTTGTCCTGAATTGAGTGAAAAATCCAACCCTCCAAACACTTGTAAAATGAGTGAATTTCATTCCCATGAGAGAGAATTCATCCCTCACTACTTTCACTCCATAAAGTTTAAGTGGCTGTTATGCATATGTTCATTTAATTATATTATCACTATGGTTTTTCATGATTTGACCACCCTATTTTACCCTATTACATGGAACTTTCTTTTTATCACTTCACTAAGTAAGAATTGAGCCAATACCATTGCTTATTGAGAGTTACATTGGGGCATTGGGATTACTTCATAGTTGTATGAATGAAATTGCATTATGACATGATGGTTGAATTCCAGAACATCCCATAAGAATAATTCTGATGCCAATTATGGTTAGTAAGTTAATAATGTGTGAAAGCCTTGTTTGCCTAAGCTATGCTTTTGTTTTGTTTTACTCGGGACGAGTAAAAAGATAAGTGTGGGGGAGTTTGATAATTACATTTTATATAGACTTTTATGATTCAATTCCCTTGCATTTACATTCTTAATTAAGGTAAAACATGTTGCATTTGATATGATTTCCTTTTGTTTCAGGTTTAGACTTCAATTGGAAGCAAAACAGAAAATTCAGCAATTTGCCCAAGCTGCCTTGCTCGCCGTGGTGAGCCTTACCCGAGAGCAACTAGAGCCATTCTCGCTGTGGTGAGACACCCTACTCGCCGTGGCGAGGTCTTCCAGAGAGCAAAGCTCAATTTCGTGCACTGGCTCGCCGTGGCGAGGCTGCCCTTTGCCGTGGCGACCCGAAGGTCTTCCAAAGAATAATTGAAGAGTCCTAAACCGTCTGAACTTTCGGGAATCCTTCTCCTACAAGAATTGAGACTCCAAGACATAGAAGACTCTCTAGAATTATTAATTAATTAGGATTAGAGTTGTTTAATTATTATTATGTAATTAAAATCCTAATTAAAGGATGATTAGGATTATATTAGGAATTATAACATAACTTAAAGACCTAAGTTGAGTCTAACTAGGATTGGAGGCTATATAAAGAAGGAGGAGGACTGAGAGAGGAGACATGCCATCCAGAACAGAACCAGCCATCCACACTCACAACAGCAAGCGAGCAAACTTCAAGGCATCCTTCCACAAGGCGTCACCCACCTTCATTAACACCATGTTTTCTTATTTTATCATTATGTTTTCTTCCATCATCATGTGTAGCTAATCTTCTATCTAGGGGTTAAGATTTAGCCCAAGTGCTTGTATAGACATGATTGATGATGTTATGACAGATCTAGCTTTTATTTAATTGAGGTTTAATTTTCTGCACTTACTCTTGACTGATCTGGCCAATTAGAAAGGAGAAATTCGTGGGTTCTCTATGACTCGGGAGATGATTAGTTAACCTAGACCATGAGGATTAAATCCATAGGGCTCTATGGCGGTCTATACCCAGAATTCTGTGTAGTTACAAGGGAGCTAGGGAGATCCCCTAGAATACCCAAAAGGGATGTCCAAAGAACTTAATGCAATTATGGTTATTACAACTCGCACTGGCCTGTAGCAGGGTTGGTAATCATAATTAGGGTTATTCTGACCTCACGCCAAGGTAGGATAATTAGATTAGGGAATCCTGGCTAGCAATTAATAATCGTAGAAGTAATAACTGAATCATGAAAGTCTATGTTAAGTTTTGTGGTGAAATCTGAATCCCTAGGCCTTAATTCTCTGAATTCTAACTCACATATCTCTCATCTATTTTACTGCTGTTTTATTTTATGATCTACTGCTGCTATCATTCTTATTCGATCGCTTGAGCATTATTGGAGTTAATATACTCTAGTAATCAATTACAATCCCTTGGGTACGACAACTCCGGAATACTTGCTGGCTATATTGATAGTGTTCGCTTGCACTTCATTCCACCTCTATTTCACATCCATTCCACATCTATTTTCTACACCCTAATCCACACATCATTCGTGTAGCAGTTAGATACATCAAACTACCCACAATTTGTTTATAAAGTTTGTGTTAACTTTCTTTCCTCTAAGATCTTTATACAACTTCAAACCACATTCTAGTGGGGTGCTTATAGGATTAAAATCCTTCATCCTAAATCTGTTTAGAATTTCTCCCACATATTTCTTTGAGTGAAAAAAATTCCATCATCAGATTGCACAACTTCTATGCCAAGAAAGTAATGTATCATGCCAAGATTTGATCATTTCAAACTCATCCATCATAGACTTCTTAAATTCTTCAAACATACCAATACTATTTCCAATAAATATCACATCATCAACATACAAGCAAACTATGAGCATTTTCCCATTTTCTTCAATTTTAACAAATAAAGTATGCTCATAAGGACACTTTGAAAATTCAGCACATAGGAAATAAGACTCAATGAAACTGTACCAAGCCCGATGGGCTTGTTTTAGTCTATAAAGAGCCTTTTTCAATTTATAAACTTTATGTTCATTTCTTATTCTCACATACCCAGGTGGTTGATCAGTCAATATTTGTTCCTCCAAATAGCCATATAGGAATGCAGACTTTACATCCAATTGATAAATAGGCCAGGAATTTGAGTTGCCAATGTAACCACTAGCCAAATAGTGTCATGCCTTGCAACATGTGAAAATACTTCTGTATATCAAACCCATGTTGTTGCTTGTAACCTTTAGCCACCAAGCGTGCTTTGTATTTGTGAACTTCACCATTTTCTTTTAGCTTTGTTTTGTAAACCCATTTTACACCAATTGTTTTGTGCCCATTTAGAAGATCACACAGCTCTCATGTGTCATTTTTTTCAATTGCATCAATTTCATCATCCATTGCTTTTCTCCATTTTTCGTCTTTAACAACATTTTCAAAGGTTGTAGGGTCACAATATGCAAACAAAACAAAATGAGTAACAAAATCTTCAATTCTAGTTACCTCATAATTAGTCATCCATGTAGGCCTTTTCTGGTACGGTGAGGTCACTCTTCTAGATGTTTGACTTCTGAAGTAGGGTGTTGAATTTATTCTAATTGCTACTCTTCATCTTCATTTTCTGCATCAAAAGTTGTAGGATTTTGTTATATTATTCATTAATTTTCTCTTAAAAATTACTCTCATCAAATATAACATCATGACAAATAATAATTTTCTTAGTATTAGGATTAATAGCTTATAAGCTTTGGATTGATCACTAACACCAAGAAAAATACATTTTTCTCCTTTGTCATCTAGCTTTGTCCTCTTCTTATTAGGGACATGGGTACATACTATACAATTTTTGAAATGATTGACAATTGGTTTTCTACCACTCCATGCTTCCTCTAGTGTTTTACTTTTAACAGCAAGTGTGGGGCTTCTATTGAGACTATGGACACTCCAGTTGACTGCTTCAGGCTAAAAAGTTTTTAGGAGACTGCTACTTTTTAAGAGACTTCAAACCATATTGAGAATGGTTATATTCTTCCTCTTTGATACACCATTTTTTTGTGGTGTATACGTTGTTGTTAGCTCCTTCCAAATCCCATGCTCTTTACAAAAATTATCTAATTCATCTGAACAATGTTCTCCACCACAATCAGTTCGAAAGGTTTTGATAACCTTTCCTAATTCAATCTCTACTCTAGCTTTGAAGCTTTTCAATGTAGATAAAGCTTATGATTTTTCCTATAGAAAATAGACCTATTTTTTTCTAGAGAGGTCATCAATGAAAGTAATGAAGTATCTTTTACCACCATTTGATGATGGTTTAATTGGACCACAAATATCTAAGTGCACTTGCTCCAAAACGTGCTTTGCTCTCCATGATTTGCCATGTGGAAATTAAGAATGATGTTGTTTGCTAATAACACATTCTTCACATACTTGGGAGGGTGCAATAATTTGTGGAAGGCTTGTCACCATATCTTTTTGCTAAAGGGTCTTTAATCCAACAAAGCTCAAGTGGCCATAGCGATAATGCCACTACCAAGTAGAATTTGGAACTTTGGCCATCAAATTAGATTGAATGCTTTCAATCTTTAGTGGGAACAACCTGTTGTACTCATTGGAATAATGACTATAGAACCTTTAACAGGATTAAGAATCTCACAGGAACCCTTGCTAATGATGATTTCATAACCTTTTTCTTATCGTTAACCAACACTCAACAAATTACTTTTTAGGTCAAGAACATATAAGACATTAGAAATAGTTTCTACGAAACCATTCCTAGTTTTTATCTTAATATTTCCTTTTCCCATCACTTTCACAATAGATCCATCACCAAAGCTCACAATAGAATGAAAATTTTCATCTAAATATGAGAAAGAAGACTTACTATCACTCATGTGATTGCTACACTCAGTGTCCACATACCAAATATCAAATTAACTATCTTTCACATCTTCAATAGCCATCAGCAAGGTCACTTTCTCATTCTTTTCTGTAAAGTTTAACTTTGTCCGTTTTCTTTGTCATTAGGGAGTCTAGTATAACATTTAGAAGCACAATGACCAAATTTATGACATCTAAAGCATTTGACCTTAGATTTTTCAAGATCCCTTCCTTTGGCTTGAATTTGGTCATTATTGCCACTGGAGTTGCTACTAGAATCTCTGCTTCCTCTGCCTCCGTATTCTTTACCTCTACCTCTACCCTTTCCTCTAAAGTTGTTAGAATGCATATTGGTAGAAGCCTTCAAAGCTTGCTCTTCTAGAGTTGAACTTCTATGCATCTTTTGTTCATGAACTATGAAAGAGCTTTGGAGCTCATCAATATCTTTGGATTCTTCAATTGAGCGCACCACATAATCAAATTTTGGTGTAAGTGAGCGTAAAATTTTCTCAACAATAGTGACATTTGATATCTTCTCACCATGGAATTGCATACTATTAGCAATTCCCATTACCTTAGCACAATAGCTAGTGACAGATTATTCTTTATTTGGAGAATTTCAAAATCTCTCCTTAAGGCTTGAAGCTGAGCATGTCTGACTCTTAAAGAGCTTTGATATTTTTTCTTCATTGAATCCTAAATATCCTTGGAAGTTTCTTTGCAAAGAATGTTGTCTAGGATAGATTGGTCAATGGCTTGAAATAAATAATTTTTGGCTTTTAAGTCTTTCAAATTCGTTGCTTCCAACTCCTTTTGTTTTACTTCTGTAAGGCCAGCAACATTTTCTGATACTGTTATACCATATACTATTTTCAACAACATGATATTCTTTGGACTGCAAGAAGTTCTCTATCAACATGCTCCAATGGTCATAGGTACCATCAAAGCATGGAATAGCCAGTTGCACAAAATTGTCAGAGGCCATTAGTTTACTACCTGATAAACACTTTTTAGTGTTTATCTGTGTACTCTAATACTTGCTTCTAGCATTTCAAAATTGCATTTAATTTTTTAATTAACATTTATTTTTATCATTGAGATTTGATTGAAATTTATTGTATATCATATTAATTTTCCTACTCTAAGGTCCAATTTTACTTGTTAGAGATTTTTAATTTTAGGGTTGGACCTGTGAGGCCTCAGAACCTGTTGGGATTTATGTCAGAGGATTCATTAATTCATAAAGCAAGGGCACAAAGGATATTTTCTATTCTCAAAAAGGGTGAAATAGGCTTTTGGCAACTTAAGTAGGGGTAATTTTGTAATTTGAGCCTTATTAATGGCAATTATGTAATTTAGGCTTAATTAATGGCAATTTTATAATTTTTCTATGCTAAAACCTAGGGAAACTCGGCTAGGCATCCATTCCACCCATTCTAGCTGCCACTCTTACCATTTCTCTCAAGCTTTCTTCTTCTCCTTTCCTCCTATGGCTGCCTCCATGTAAATGGAAGGCTAGATGCTTTCATAATCGACCTGGGACGACTTGAAGGCTTTCGGTTTGATTCTTGAGACCTGTATTGTATTTATTTTAAATTTAATGATAGTTATGCTTCTCCACTCTTAATTTCTCTCTCTGTGATTATGTGTGATGATTTTTATGCATGATTGCTAGTTGAGTTTGTGGGATTTCTAGGCCTGATCACCCAGGAGTAATTTCCACGGAGTAGATCTTGATTTGGTTAGATAGAAATTAGGAATTTAGGTCTTAGATGCTCTAGTCCCTTGCTGTGATGTTGGTTAGGGTTGAGTTTAGTTCCAATGACCATAATCTATGTGATTGCGTAGTAGGAATTGCCGAACTATGTGCAAGAATACCAGCTTAGTTAGGGTTCGACCATATTAATAAATTAGGTAGGGTAATCTTGAGATCTCAGGGTTAATCTAGTCAATTGGCATAACCGGAATTAAATTTATCTTTAGGTCGATGATAGAATCCTAGTTATCTGATAGTTCCCTAAGTTGATTGCATTTCCATTATTTGTTTACTTCTATTTTACTATTTATCGAATTCATTTACTATTGATTTGTTAAAAACCCCCCATTTCCCTCACCTAATTGATTGAGACCTATACTAGTGGTTCTTTGAGAACACGACCTTGGTTGAAAATGCAAACTTGGAATTTTTAATTTGACCGTAACATATAGTAGCGACGCTATAGGGGGCACGTCACTACCCTTTATTGTTTTTCTCTCTTCTCACACTATAGGATTTCTATCATATACTTTATATTTTTTTTTCCCACAGACTACTGCTACACAACACCACTCTCTCTTTTAACTGTGGCTCTAATACAACTGTTAACTAGAGATTAGATAAAGAGAGAATTCACACAAACCTAACCAAGAGAGAAAGAGAATGTGATAATAGGTTACTGCTTCATTTACTAAGCATTAGCAAAATCCACTCTGCCTCTATCCGGTTACAAGGCTGCATTTTATAGGCTAGTTTACATAATAAAAAATATATAACTGAAACATAAAGAAACCATTTGATTGGTTGGTAAATTGGTGCAATTGGAGACCTTTCTTCATGTGGTAAATTTAGGCTCCATTTAGTAGCCTTTTACAGCTACATTGCTGCACCTCCTTGTAGCTCACCATGTTTGACTACTGCATGCTTACTTGGCTGCCACAATATCTTTTTCAACAATATTATTTTATTTGCAGTCATAACAATAACTTCTGATATGACTTGATGCTGCTTTAACTTCCTCCAATTTCTATTTGACTTCCATTTGTACAAAGAATAAATTATTCTTATGGCATTTACACCTTGGACATGTTATCTTGTATAAACTCCTATTGTTACATATTGATGACATAAAAATAAATAATATTGATACATGTTCTTTTCCTTGTGTTGTTTGCTCTAAATCTCGTCAACATAGATTACCTTTTTCCCTCAAGTTCTATAAAATCCAATGCTCCTTTGATCTTTTGCATATTGATGTGTGGGGTCCCTACAAAATTTCAACATATGATGGATATAAATACTTTGTAACAATAGTTAATGACTTTAGTAGGAATACTTGGGTCCGTTTGTTGCGAACCAAAGCTTTAGCCTTTTTGTCATAAAATCCTTTATTTTGCTTGTTCAAACTCAAGTCCAGACCATTATTAAGATTGTTAGAACTAATAATGCTCTAGAATTAGGTAATAGCTTAGAAGGAAAATCATTCTTTACATCTCATGGCATTATTCATCAAACTAGCTGCTCTCACACTCTTCAATAAAGTGGTGCTGTTAAGAGGAAGCATATGCACCTTTTAGAAACCTGTAGGGCTCTTCTATTTCAATCTGATCTACCCAAAAAGTACTGGGGGCAGCATTTTAACAGCCACCTATATCATTAATAGACTACCTTGATAGGTCTTACAAAATAAGACACCCTATTAGATTCTATTTGGACAACCTCCCTCTCTATCCCATTTATGACCTTTTGGATGCCTTTGCTTTGGTTTTATAATTCCAAAATCTCATAAATTCAATCCTAGATCATTTCCAACAATTTTCTTAGGATATCCTTTTGGAAAAAAGGCTTATAAGCTTCTCAATTAAAAACCCAGACCATAGTTACAATTTGGGATGTTATCTTTCATGAAACAATATTTCCTTTTCATTCTCTTCCACCTTTTGGGCATAATAATTCTTTTCCTTTTCCCATACCCATGACAAATGATAGACATAATATTTGTACTGGTCATCCCACCACTAATCTCACACATCTATCCAATCCCTCCTGTATAAATGATCAACATAATTCTCCTCCTACTTCATTAAATTCCGAGTCACCTTCATTAGTTCCTAGTCCTCCTATTCTGAGTCATCAGCTTCTACTTTTCCCTCTATGCCAATTGGTAACGATTCCATTTTACCAATAAGGAGATCTGATAGAATACATAGGGCATCTTTTGCCTTATAAACTATGTTTGTGGTTTGGTTACTACGCCTCCCACTAATGATACTTTGATCGGTTTTTGCTTTCACACTTTAACGAATGTTTATTTTTCTACCAAGTTACTCTGCCTTAATTCATTTTGTATTGCTAATCAAACTCTTACAACACATCTGCTCACTGATTATGAGCCTAAGTCTTATAGAGAAGTTGCTAGAAATCCTCTTTGGGAAAAGGCCATGACTCAAGAGTTCACAGCCTTAGATGCCAATCATACTTGGGGTATTGTGAAGTTTCCCAAAGGCCAGAAACCCATTAGCTTTAAGTGGGTACACGAAATCAAGAAGAAATTTGATGGATCCATTGAAAGGTATAAGGCCATATTGGTTGTTAGGGGGTTCACTCAAAAAGAAGGTGAAGATTATAGTGAAACCTTTCCCGCTATGGTTAAATGCATCATTATCTGAGTCCTTATTGCTTTAGCAATGAAATTTGGGTGGCCGCTTTTTCAATTGGACATAAATAATGCATTTTTAAATGGGGATCTCCATGAAGAGATTTACATGAAATTACCCCTGGCTTATTTACTTTTGGTTCTTCCTTAGTGTGCAAATTGAAGAAGGCCCTTTATGGCCTCAAAAAGGCTTCACGACAGTAGTATGCCAATCTCTTAGAAATACTTAGACAGTATGGTTATTCTCATTCTTCCAATGATTACTCTGTATTTATTAAGCAAACAAATACATCTATAGTAATTGCAGCAGTATATGTAGATGATTATCGGTCACAGGAAATAATTCTCATGAAATTTAGGCTTTGAAAACTCATCTTGGTCAAAGTTTTAAAATCAAAGACTTGGAGCAATTGCATTATTTTTTAGGTCTTGAATTCACTAATTTCGATAAGGGAATCATTGTTAATCAGAGAAAGTATACTTTTGATCTTTGTAAAGACTTTGATATAGCTTCTTTGCCTCAAGTTGCTTCACCTCTTCTTGCTAATAGCAAGCTTTCCACTGACATGCCAAATCCACTCACTAATCCTACACAATATAGAAGACTCATGGGTAGATTGGATTTTCTCTTGCACACTTACACTGATATTACTTTTGTTATTCAATATCTCAATCAATTTAACAATAGTCCATGTCAAGCCCATTATCAAGCTTATAGTTCATGTTTTATAGTATCTACATTCTCATCCCATACAAGCCCTTTTAATGAGTAAATCTTCTGATATGCAACTAGTAGCTTATTGTGACTCTGATTAGGCTTCTTGCCCCATGACTAGACGTTCTATCAGTGGTTTCCTATTATGTTTGGAAGTTGTCCTATCTCTTGGAAATCAAAAAAGCAAACTACCATTTCCTTGTCTTAAGCAGAAGCAGAGTACAGATCTTTACGCATAGTCACTATTGAATTGTCTATGCTTAGCAAATTAATGGCTGAATTGGGTGTTCCAAACATTACCCTGATACCTATCAAATGTGACAACATGGCAGCCATCTACATAGCTCAAAACCCAGTTTATCATGAAAGGACCAAAGACATTGATCTAGATTGTCATTTCGTTCAGGAGCTACTTTAAAAGGGACTCATCTTACTCTCCTACCTTCCCATAAAGGTTCAACTTGCAAATAGCATGACAAAATCTCTCATAGGGTTGCAACATCATCAGGCTATTTCCAAGCTTGGATTGTTCCCACTCCATGCTTGAAGGGGGTATTGGGCTTGTGGGCTTGTCTCAAGGGTCGAGAGAATCTATTGCTAATATATTTTATGTATCTAGTAGTTTGTTTAGTTAATCAACAATATAGTAGTATAAGATGCTACTATATTGTTGGTATAAATGATGGGAACCTTAAAAGGTTGAATGCCCATATCACCCAAAAGATATTGAAGCCATGCAACTTCAACTATATTGGAAGAAATAGCATGATACTCTACTTTGGTTGAAGACTGAGCTACAGATTTTTGCTTACAAGAGGCCTATGATATTGAGTTGCTGCCAAGACAAGCAATGTAGGCTGAGGTAGAAACACTGTATGAGAAATCCCTGTCCCAATCCACGTCACAATATGCAGCAATATAAAGACCAATGCCAGGTTATAGGAAGAGCCCATAGTTGATGGTGCTTTTAGGTACCTTAAGAGATTCTTCAAAGCAATAAAATGCGTTTGAGATGGAGCTTTCATATATTGAGAGTTTGCTCCTAGAGAAAGCAACATCCGGACGCATGAGGTTAAGGTACCGAAGTAAGTCAATAATTTTGGGTAGAGTTGAGCATCTACAGACGGACTGTCATCATTATGCAAGAGGGAAAAAGTGGTGGACATAGGCATTTTGAACTTGCCATATCAGACTTATGCAAGAGGTCTCTTAGATACTTGTGTTGCATGAGAACCATGCCAAAGGAAGTATGTAAAATCTCCATTTCAAGAAAAATAAGAAAGATAACCAAGATCTTTAAATGAGAATCTCTAGGAAAAACTCTCAGTAAAAGAGTGAAGAAACTTGGAAGAGTTACTTGTCAACAAAAGATCATCAACATAAATGAGAAAGTAAGCTAAGATTAGCCTTTGTTGTAGATGAAAAGAGAAGTATTTAAGCGGGACTTGTGAAATCCATAATTCAAAAAGAATGAATAAAGCTCCTAATACCAAGCACAAGGGGCCTATTTTAAACCGTAAATAGCTTTGTGCAAAGCAATAGAGATGGTAAGGATATTGAGGATGTATAAATGCAAGAGGTTGATGCTTATAGACGTCTTCGTGCAGTGATCTATGAATGAACAAAGGAATTGTTGACATCCATTTGCCTGATAGACCAATCTCTACCAAGAGCAATAAAGAGGACAATCTTGATTCTTTGTGGCTTGATAACAGGACTGAAAATAGCAAAATAGTTTACCCCAAGTTGCTTGTGAAAGCCTTTCGCTACTAGGCAAGCTTTGTATTGAGCAATAGATCCATCAGGATGGCATTTGATGCGAAAAAAACCCACTTACATCCCACAGGTGAAGACCAAAAGGAAGTGGGTACAAGATCCTAAGTACCATTTTGAAGGAATGCGTCAAATTCTTCAAACACTATTTATTACCATTAAGGTGATTTAAATGCTTGACTTAAACAACTTGACTCAAGACTCTTAAGGAATGGGAGCTAGGTTTGAAGAGGTAGACTAGTCAGGAGTGGCATTGGAGTTAACCCGAGAAGAGATGAGGGACGAGTTAATATAGTTTATGGGTTTAAATGTGATAAGGTGGGGTCTAGTTGGTTACATGAAAGAGATAAAGTCCCACAGGCAGTGGAATTGAGATTGTTTAAAACGTAGGAGGGACTAGCTAGTTGTTGTGATAAGGATATGGTTTGAAGTGTTTCAACATTAACAGTATCTAAGGAGGCTACTAGAGGGCTAGAGGAGACAAGGAGTTATGTGGACTATGTAAATGGAAGTGGTTGCGTTTTGAAGGGAAAATCTAATTCAAAAAATGTTACATTTGAGCAATAGATTTTATATGTTGAGGGATAAAAAAAGGTATGCACTTTGGGTTGTAACCAGGAAAATAGAGACAACCAAACACCTTTAGCTTTTGAAGATTGGGTTCCCATACATATAGTTTAGAAAGGGATGAGATCATGTTAATGGATGTGGAAAGCAAGCAATTTATGAGGTAAGCCGCAATTCTAAGGGTGTAAGTCCAGAAATGAAGGGGAAGGGCAGCATGCATGAGAAGTGTTTTAGTAGTTTCAATTAAGTGTCGATGTTTTCATTCTGTGATGCCATTATGTTCATGAGTGTGAGGAGGGGTCGTCAAATGTTATATGCCTTGAGGAAATATGATTTTATTGCAATTAGTTCTCCACCACTATCTGAGTAAAGAGTACGAACTCTTGAATTGAATTGATTCATAACCATAGCATGAAAAGATTGAAATAAAAGAGATACATCAGACTTATTTTTTATGGGGATAAACTCAGACAAAATGACTAAAATGATCAATGAACAAAACAGTACTTGAAATTATCAAAATACAATATAGAGGTTAAGCCCCAAATATATGTACAGACTATTCAAAAAGCCTACAGCTAGTGAGAGAAGACGCTTGGAATGATAATTTATGGATCATTAGCTTTGACAAGCAACACAGGTGGAAAAAGACATGGATTGAACAGGTAGTTTGTAACATCCCATTTTAACTTTCAAATTTGTGAAAACACCTTCCATTGATATCAATTCACTAAGGAAATTGAAAATAAAAAGTTTTGATTTCAAGTGGACAGCTTCCAGACTTTGACAGCTTGCTGTCCTGTTTTTGCAAAATATGGAAACGTGGTGTATAAATGTTTAAAAATTATGAAAAGCTCCAGAATACAAGTTCAATGTGTCTAGAATAGGTGGTAAAAATTTCATACAAAATTTCTTTATTTTGGTGGGTCAATTAAGCAAAGTTTATAAACTGTCATGTTTTACCAGTAAAATCCTGAAGTGTAACTTTGAAGAATTTTCTGTACTATTTGGCTGAACCAAAAATTCTGAAAATTTTTATACATAAAATATAGTGTCTCATGAGCTTGGGAAAATAATTTCATGTAATTATCTCGTGGGTTGAAGGTACTAATAATTCATTATCCCAAACTGTCCAAAAAAGCAGAATTTCATCACAAGGTATACTAGTCTATAATTATCATCTCTATGAGTCACATGTGTACATAATATACATGAATTAAATGTCCATTGTAAAGTACTCTAGATATGATTCAAATTACATCACATAATCCTCAAACATTTATTTCACATAGATCATCCCTAATCATATCAGAAACAGCCAGCATCCATATTCAGTCTTGAGTTACCTCTTTTGATTCGTCACCTGTATAAAATCATCAACACTCATAATATGAGAAATCAATGATTTTTCAGTAGTTAGTCCATCCAAACAAGGCTCAACGATGCCATAAACTGAGGTTAATTCAAAGAAATTACAAAGAAAGAGGCATAACCAAGCTTAGGGATCATTATGGACATCATACATGGGTTGGTGTGCCCTTTTGGCACTAATCACCCATATGAAGCTTGTTTAGTGCGCCTTTTGGGCACTAATCATGCATTATGTCCATAGGTGCCACCTCTACTTTCATTTTTGGCACACCCCTACCTCAAGGTTACACAACTTTCTTCATACTCTTCTCATAACACTTTGTGAGTTTGCATGCTTCCTTTTAGGGCAGAACATATATAGCACTAAACCATCATAAGAACAGCAATCCAGCATCCATTCACACACACAAAAATGACATTAAATCATAGTACATAAGTGACAAGAATTAGCAATAGCAAGAGTGCAGAAAATTTTAGCATACAAGCACACATAACCTATGTTTGAATGAAACCAACTACCTCTTATCTTCAATCCCTTTTTGAGCAGCTCTAGGGTTTTTCTCCCAAAGTCTCTATGGCAGCTCTCCTTCTCTTTTGAGGCTAATTAGATGGCTGGTTCAGGTGATTGAGGTAGCAAGACCTCCTAGTGTTCACACAAGCTTACTTTCTCTCTTGTCTCCCTTCCTCTCTTCTCCACGCCTAGCCCTTCTCTTCTCTCCTTTTATTTCTTTTCTCCCCCCCCCCCCCCCTTTTCAGCCTCTGCTTTGCCGACTTTCCTTGGTCTGGAAATCTCCAGACTTCTCTTCATTTGTGGCATGCAAAATATCATGGAGTTATGCATACAAACTTTGCCTAATGTCACTATTTTATTGGTTGGCACTTTGACCATCTTAAAGCTAACTTTGACCAACTCAAAGCCAAACCTTTGGGGCCTTATGCATGGTGAGGACGTGGGAGCTTAAGGAGAAAGGGCTGCTGCATACAAGCCTTCAGCTGAACTCCCTCATGTGCAACTCTCACATGCCTCCCTTTTATTGTCTCTATTATTTGCCCTCAAAATCATACAAAATATCAAGTATACCATTATCATACTATGGCATATTGTCAAGCTATAATTGGTGGGAGTGTCCTCTCTTTAATTGCACACTTTCTAGAGGTTTAAAGCATGCAAGAGGCGTGGGTCCTTGGGGAGGCTAGCTGCTGCCTTCCTCTGGTCCAATTGTGACCAACTTGGTTATATACTAATCACCTCCCTAACTAGTGGTTCACTTAGTTAGCTATCTAACCCAATTGCACTAACTATACCACATCTCTAACTCTTTAATTCCTTAATTGATTATTCAAAGTTCATTCCTCTTAGTTCACTTTATTTTTATGATAATAAGAATCACACTTACATAAACACATACAATAGGAAGCAACCAAGAGTTCACCATTCACTTTTAATCATATTTCATCAAGTAAGGTAGGAATTGAATTCCATAGTCCTTTAACATTTTATAAAATGACATTAACATTTTATATATATATATATATATATATAACTATCATGAATAAAATAAAAGGATGTTACACTAGCTCCCATCCAATTAGTTTCCCTTGCTATTGCACTAGGTAATATGACAACTAGTCCAATTTGAACTAAATAACTATATAGCTTCTTATCTCTTTTTGTTTCCAACTAAATGACATCATTTAGTTCCTTTTAGAATGCTTTCTATATATATATTCTTATTAGAATTGATCTAACATACCACCATATAAATACATAGCATCAATTCCCTAGCTATATGTGCATGTACACACAAACATCATCCTTGTACATATTCTTAATATTCCCACACTTCTCATTTGCATTTAGCAAACATACCACTAATTAAATTATTCTAGTGTAAATTTATATTCTTCTCTTAGGAAATTTAGGATGTTGCATAGTTGATGGTAACACAAGATATGGTTAAGAGATTTGTGATGAGGATGGCCAAAACGATCATGAAAAAGTTGAGAAGAGTTTGAGACAACATGTACATGCGGAAAATGTGACTAGATGGAAACACTTGAAAGAAGGCAATATGTTTGGTGAGCATTAGGTCCTTGGAGTAGTATCACCCCAAATTTCAAGTCCTTTTACAATGAAATGTATAGAGAAAAATTCAAAAGAGACATTGTTAGAATGATAGAGTTGGGAGATAAATAATAATTTGTTGGACATGTTGGGTATGTAGAGAACATTGTTTAGTTTTAAAGGGGATGAGGATGAGGAGGGGAGAGTAAAAGAGCCAAGATGAGATATGTTCAAACTTGTATCATCACCTACAAGCACCTGATCTTGGCCAGAGTGGTTTGAGTAGATAGAAAGATTATTGAAATCATTCATTATGCGATAGCTAGCTCCGGAGTCAACAATCTAAAGGATGGTCCAGTAGACTTGTTGGTAGAAAAATGGACTTGTGGTTGGTGAGATTGAGGGCGCCAAAGATTTTATAGCAGGTTCCAACTAAGTGACCAGACTTTCCACAAAAATAGCACACGATAGAAGATTGTTTCTTTTGGGATTCACTATGAAGGGAATATGTTAGTGACTAGGAAGTAGATGGCATATGGGTAAGTTTTGCAGTTGCTATGGGGAGCTCAGCAAGATTAACTTTAGTAAGTTTTAGCTTGCGTTCATAATCAGTGAGCTTTCCAAATAGATCAACAAAGATTACAAGAGGCTTAAATGGCGATGATGATTTCTCTAAATTCTGATCCAAGGCCATTAAGAGTGTGTGTGACAAGAACAAGGTCGTAAACAAAGTACCTTATGATGGCAAGCTTGTCCGCAATAGACTGAAGGTCCTGGAGAAAATGTATAACAGGTTTTTGTGCCCTTGGTGACACGAGAAAGTTTGTCTTCGAGTGACATGATGCGAGACCAAGAGCTATTTGCAAACAAGGAACTGAAAAGAGACAAAGTGGTAACAGCCTTGGCTAGTGCAACAGCAGTTTTGGATATACTGGTAACAAGAGTCTCACTCAAAGAGCCAATAATAGTGTTGTATATCAAGCAATACTGTTGTTGCTAGAAGGTGCATGCAGGGTTAGGAGCTACCCATTGATAATAACATTGGTTGGGGGACACGGGAGATATCTGTCAACATATCCAATGAGGTTGAGGCCATCAAGAAGAGTAGTAACTTGGAGTCTCCAAGTAGCCAAATTTTCATTGGTGAGTTTAAAGGGAAGGAATGTGGTTATGTTAATGGTAATGGGGTGTTGTTAGTGGTGGAGGTTCCATTATTAGAGGTAGCAGTAGAGGAAATAGACGAGGCCATGGTAACAATAGGATGGAAGCATTGAAGCCTTAAAGAACGTCTAATACCATATGAAGGTTTGAACTAATATTTTATTGATGCTTTAATAATATACACATACATGCACATATATATACATATATACATAGATACATATATGTGTATATATATATATATATACACACACACATAGGATTTTCATAAAAAATAATAAACAAGAGAAAATTTGGTTTTTTAACATTTTCATGTAATATTTACAAATTATCTCATTTTAGGCCTTTATAAGATCCAATTGCCTTTATAAGATCCAATTGTTTTTAAAGCATGGTTTTATATTTTAGTTGAACTCATACATAAGTTCACCCAAAAATAATTATAAGAAATAAATATAACAAGAGTGTGACATGGGCTAAAATTAAGACTGATCTCACTATGTCATGAAAGATTTTTAATAGTGCTTGGAGGAAATGCATTGTAATAAGTGAGGTAGGAAGGCAGAGCAACTTTTTTTAAGACAATAGGCAGTGGTTCCTCAAGCAACCATTGTCTATGTTTGTTTAGCGACACATACATAGTGGTTGTTTGCGGAACCACTGTCTAAGATTTCATCCACATCTTAAAAGCTACACATATTTGTCTTTACGTCCATTTCTTTGCATACACCCATTCCTCTTCAAGTTCTCATATCTGAGACACTGTCATCATTCTCATGTCCTTTCGCTATTGTTGATTTTGCAGTCAACATTATAATCTCTTCAGCACCATTGGTGTTGGTTTTAACTAATCCTTGTAAAACTCATAATTCAAACATGTTTCATGAACACAATAAACACGTTCAAACAGAATGCGGAAGTAGATCAAGAAAGCCTACCTCCAGCCATTGTAAATGTAGCCTTCTTCATGTCTCTGTTTCTCTTCCAAACCTTTACTCTCTCAAACGCGATGGTGTTGTTTTCTGAAGTGAGGAGTCGGCTCGGTGACCAATAGAGAGCAACAGCACGCCTTTTATACTCCTCTGCCCATCATGGAGGAGTCAGCGACGTGGCTGGAAAATCGGCAAGTGTTCAAGGTCATGGGAACGTTATGGAATGATGCTAGAAGTAGGATAAGCTTGGTCACAACATGGACCACTTTCTGAAGGAGTTCCAACGGGAATATCGGGGACCTCAACATGGAACTCCAACATTCCCCCACTTGATCCATATAATTCAACATTCACCGTATAGAAAAACAAAATATATCAATCATGGCGATAAGTCCTCTTATAGTGAGTATTATCTTCCATGCATTACAATATATAAAGTTTTTCAACACTAGCCCTCACACTTAATGAATAAACCATATGTTTATTCTAGGTTCAAACCAAAGGATATTTCTCAAAATAAATAATTCAACATGTGCACAAAACTAAAAATGAGAAAACATCATAAATAGAGTTTCATTAAAACAACATCATTCTTACAACGAAAATTACATCATGGGCCCAAGTCCCATTCGTACTACATGATCCTTAAAATTTCTGGGTGGCATGCCGTTAGTCAAAGAATCAGCAATCATCAACTCAGTGCTAACGTGCTCAATGACCACTTTCTTTTCCTTAACACGTTCTCTTATGACTAAATACTTTATGTCAATATACTTACTTCGACTATCACTTTTGTTGTTTTTAGCCATAAATACTGCAACTGAGTTGTCACAGTACAACTTCAATGGCTTAGAAATAGAGTCCACAACTCTAAGCCCAGACATGAAACTCTTCAACCATACACCATGCGAGGTGGCCTCAAAACAAGATATGAACTCAGCCTCCATAGTGGAAGTGGTAATCAAGGTCTGCTTTGCACTTCTCCAAGATATAGCTCCACCAGCTACCATGAAAATATAACCGAATGTTGATTTTCGTGAATCAATGCAGCCAGCAAAGTCTGAATCAGAGTAGCCAATCACTTCTAGATTATTAGTCTGTCTGTACATAAGCATGTAGTCTTTTGTACCTTGAAGGTATCTCATCACTTTCTTTACAGCTCTCCAATGGTCTATACCTGGATTACTCTGATATCTTCCTAATACTCCAACAGCAAATGCAATGTCAGGTCTTGTGCATACCTGAGCATACATCATGCTTTCAACAGCTAAAGCATAAGGAATGTTCTTCATTTGTTCCAGCTCAAGATCATTCTTTAGGCATTAGTTCAAATTGAACTTGTCACCCTTCACTATGGGTGCTACACTTGGTGAGCAATCCTTCATCTGAAATCTCTCTAAAACTTTGTTGATATAGGTCTCTTGAGACAAACCCAAAATGCCTCGAGATCTATCTCTATGTATCTTAATGCCAATGACATAAGATGCCTCACCCATATCCTTCATATCAAAGTTCTTTGAGAGGAATTGTTTCACCTCATATAGAAAACCCTTATCATTGGTTTCAAGTAAAATATCATCCACATATAGCACAAGGAAACAAATCATGCTCCCACTGACCTTTTGGTATATACACAGATCCATGATGTTCGCTTCAAAACCAAATGAAGTGATGACTTCATGGAATTTTAAATACCATTGACGGGAGGCCTACTTCAATCCATATATGGATTTATTAAGTTTGCAGACCAAGTGCTCACCATCACTAGAGGAGAATCCTTCTGGTTGTTTCATGTAAACCTCTTCCTCTAGGTCACCATTGAGGAACACCGTTTTCACATCCATTTGATGTAACTCAAAGTCAAAATGGGCTACCAATGTCATAGTTACTCAAAGAGAATCTTTCTTAGATACAGGAGAAAATGTCTCCGTGTAGTCGATTCCTTCTTATTGAGTGAAACCTTTGGCAACGAGTCTTGCTTTATGTCTCTCAATGTTGCCTCGTAAGTCTTTCTTTGTTTTAAAGACCCACTTACATCCAATGGCTTTTACATCATTAGGAAACTCAACAAGATCCCAGACCCTATTAGAAGCCATAGAATCCATCTAATCTTTCATGGCATTATACCATAAGTCCGATTCCTTAGAACTTACAGCCTGTTAAAACATTTTAGGATCATTTTCGGCTCCAATGTTGTAGTCCAATTCTTGCAGATACACTACATAATCACTAGGTATAGCTGATTTCCTAGCTCTAGTAGATATTCTTAATGTTGTTTTAACATCCTCTTGAGGAACTTGTTGTTCAACCGGTTGCTTAACTAGTTGTTCAATATTATCTTGTTCCCAACAACAACTTGATCTACAGGATAAATATCAACAGCTTGTTGAACCTTAGTAACTGGTTGTCTAACACCCGTTTGAACTTGAGAGGTGTGAATGACAATCAATCTATCACTTGAACTAGAGGGTTGAGCTTCATAGTGATCTCGTAAATGATCACTCCCACTAACCAAGTCATTCTCAAGAAATTTTACATTTCTTGACTCCACAATCCTAGTGTTATGAGATGGACAATAGAATCTATACCCTTTGGACCTTTTAGCATATCCAATGAAATACCCACTTATGGTCCTTGGGTGTAGCTTCTTTTCTTGTGGATTATAAATTCTCACTTGATACGAACTCGCCTAACTCTGCCCCAAAAGCTAGCTTGTAGGAGGAGGATTGTGGACCCATATATATAACACCCAAGACTTCCTTTGCCAACCGATGTGGGACTTTGCTGGTGTTCATTCGATAATCACCCTCACCATTGCACGGCTCACATCATTCGCCCTCTCTTTGGCTTGCACGTCCTCGGGCAAGGTGTACACGGGCTACACCACGAGCTGACGACTTGCCTCAGTCGGCGATCTGGCTACACACGACTTAATTTTTTATGACCTACCTCAGTCGGCGATCTGGCCCCAGCCTACCTCAGTCGGCGATCTGGCCAACCCACACACGATTAACAAAGGTAGGCTCTGATACCATATGATACGAACCCGCCTAACTCCACCACAAAAGCTAGCTTGTAGGGGGAGAATTGCGGACCCATATATATAACACCCAAGACCTCCTTTGCCAACCGATGTGGGACTTTGCCGGTGTTCACTCCATAATCACCCTTACCATTACACGGCTCACGTCATTAATGATGTGAGATCTTAAGGAGTGTCCCGATCTTCACGGAGTAGGTTATCCAAGAAAACAAAACCAAAGAAAGAAGGATATGAGCGCCACACTTAAGATTTGGGAAGGAAATTTGGAAGTGATAAGCTCTAGGTTGGGGTGGTTCAATGACCTGACAAGAGCAAATAGCCAACCAACACTATAAAGAGTGTGACCTGCTACTTATAACACTTGCCCAATCACGAACACGAGTTAACCAATCCACACAACAATGCACCTGGGTTGAAGCACAAATTGGGGGCTTTTGAGAAGTTGAATCACCAATCTTATAAAGAAGATTGACAAGATAAGGTTTCACAAGAGCAAAAGAAGATAATATAATCTCACACAATGGAGAAGGAAACTCAAAGTTTCATATAACTCAATTATGGATTCTACTTTGCTCTCATGGGTTACAAGCTCTATTTATAGGTAGAGCAACTCTCAACTCATAGAAGACTCAAAGGACTCTAATTAAAGTCCATTAAAGGACTTTGGAAACAAGAACACTAATTATAGGTTTTTTAGTGCTCTTGGAAGTTACAAAATTATTATAATGACTTAGAATACTTAAAAGACATCAAAGTCACCTAAAGAACACCAAAAAAATTAGTTCTAATAACACCCATAATTATGCACGAAAATTCCATGAAAATAAGAAAATAATATCTCTTGACTCTTGATGTTCCAAATATCTTCAGATTTATTTCAATTATGCACTCCAAGTTGGGCCTTGTTCTTCTTGGGCTTGAATAAGTAGTAATTGAACTCTATTTGTCTTCTCAACTTGGGCTTCATTTTCTTGCATCAACAGCAATTTAACTTGGGCTCCAATTGCCTCTTGCATACGTTTGAGCTTTCCTCTTGTTATTGGACCTTCACTTAAGATCAAGTCCTTCTCCACTTGAGCTTGATCATGCATGGCGGTTGGGTTCATATCATCCTCCCCCTCTTTAAAAGGAGTCGTCCTCGACTCTTCAAAATCTGCATCAAAGTAAGGAGAAAGATCAGAAACATTGAAGGTTGCACTAACACCATAGTCACCGGGTAGCTCAAGCTTGTAGGCATTATTATTGATCCTTTCAAGAACTCTGAAAGGTCCATCCCCTCTTGGCATGAGCTTGGATTTCCTTTTATCTGAAAACCTCTCTTTTCTAAGATGCAACCAAACTAAATCTCCAGGCTCAAAAATCACGTGCTTTCTTCCTTTGTTGGCATGTTTCTCATATTGTTGGGTTATTCTTTCAATATTTGTCTTGCCTTCTCATGTATTTACTTAACAAATTTAGCCCGCTTCTTTCCATCCATGTTCGCTCTTTCCTGCAATGGCAAAGGAATCAAGTCAATAGGTGCAAGAGGGTTGAATCCATATACTATTTCAAAAGGTGAAAATTTAGTTGTAGAATGGACAGCCCTATTGTAAGCAAACTCCACATGTGGTAGACACTCTTCCCAATTCTTCAAGTTCTTCTTGATGATAGTTCTCAATAAAGTGGAGAGGGTCCTATTCACAACTTCAGTTTGTCCATCAGTTTGTGGATGAATTGTAGTAGAAAACAACAATTTTGTTCCAAGCTTGTTCCACAAAGTCTTCCAAAAGTAACTTAAAAATTTAGTATCTCGATCAGACACAATTGTTCTTGGCATCCCATGCAACCTCACAACTTCCTTGAAAAACAAATTAGCAATGTTAGAAGCATCATCAATTTTATGACATGGAATAAAATGAGCCATTTTAGAGAATCTGTCCACAACAACAAAAATTAAGTCTCTCCCCCTCTTAGACCTAGGCAATCCCAAAACAAAATCCATAGAAACATCTTCCCAAGGTGTAGTAGGAATAGGAAGTGGAATGTACAATCCATGGGGATTAGTCTTAGATTTTGCCTTGTGACATGCAATGCATCTTTTCACAAATTTCTCAACATCCCTACGCATTTTAGGCCAATAAAAATGCTCATTCAAAACAGCCAGAGTTTTAGAAATGCCAAAATGTCCCATAAGTCCACCTGAATGTGTCTCTTTCAACAAAAGCATGCTCAAAGAACAACTATGAATGCAAAGTTTGCCGTGTAACAAGAATCCATCATGCAAGAAATATTTATTCCAACCAGAACTTGGCTTGCAATGATTAAAGGCTTCACCAAAATCAACATCACTTGCATACAATTCCTTAATCTAACATGGAAAGAAGAACATACCTTCATGATAAAGCATCAGCAACAATATTTTCCTTACCTCTCTTGTGCTTAATCACATATGGAAATGACTCTATGAACTCAATCCATTTACCATGCCTTCTGTTTAGCTTGCTTTGGCTCTTGATATGCTTAAGTGCCTCATGATCAAAATGAATCACAAATTCTTTAGGCCACAGATAGTGTTGCCAAGTTTCTAACACTCTAAGTAATGCATACAACTCTTTATCATAAGTAGGATAGTTAAGAGTGGGTCCACTTAGCTTTTCAATAAAATATGCAATGGGCTTACCTTCTTGCATAAGTACATGCCCTATGCCAATTCCACTAGCATCACATTCAATTTCAAAAGTCTTACCAAAATTTGGCTTAGACTGTATTAAACCAAGTCTTATATACTGTGCTTGATTCTAGAAACTAATGGTTTATTACGTGAAATTTTGTATTTGTCCTATTTACCCCCTATAGGATATATTTACCTGTACTTTCATAGACTGCATTGGTCTTTAGACACAATGCCGAAAAGGTTTCCTATCAAAGTTAAATAGTACTTTTGACAACGGTTCGGTTTAAGGCGCTATCTATTTAGTTGTTATAGTAAATCATATAGTTTTCAATAATGGTTTTTGAACTATTGTGAATAATATTTTTGTTTTAAACAATAGTTTTATTTTTAACCATTGTCTATACTTGTATATATTTTTTAAAAAGTAATGTTTACAATTCTCTATAGCAGTTTACAATCCTCCTAATCTAAACAAACAAATGAGTATTAATTAAACATGATAGGTTGCGGTTGTCACGTTTTGTCATAAAAGTTATCATACGAAAATCATATCCTTTTATGGCACAAATTAAGTTAAATATTGCATGTCCATCACTAAAATAACCAAATATATGTAATCACAACAAATCATGTTCATCAATATTCTATATATGATCCCTATATACACTTTAAGAGCTTGATTATAAGAGATTGGTTAAGTTCTTCCATTGTTTCTAATCCTTAATTTCCTTCATATTCGATTCAATCAATTTCATCTTCTCTTTTGTTTCATCCTCATCCCTTTGTTTTATTACTTTAAGAGCGTCTTTTATAAGCTACATTTCCAATTTTAGTTTTTGTTTGGCATCAAGTCTTCTTTGTAGGTCAAGCACTCTTTTACGAAGCTTCTCTTTTTGTTTGTGCATTATTCAACCCACTTGTGATTTTGTGATTGATAATCAATTCGGGCATCTTTTCCTAGTATCAATTAAATCTTATATTAGTAATAAATTTACAAACAAAATTTGAAATAAGGATGACTTAAAATTCATAACTTCTATAGATATGCAAAACAATCTTCTTTTTGATTTAGAAAATTCTACCATATTCAACTTTGTTCTCTTCCACTTTCTACATATCTTCTCCTCATTGATATCTCCTAATCCCTAGGCTTAGAAGCACAAAAGCCATAGTTCCATACTATCTCACTATTCATTGCAATTAAGACAAATTTTTCAAAAACAAACATAATAGCCATAGTAACCGAAATAAGTCTATTTCCCAGTAACACATTCCAAAAACTAAACATTTCATTGTGTATACAAAGCACCAACACCAAAATACATGCCTAAAGCACACAAAAATGCACATAATTGAGAACCTAAAATGGTCAAAAGCGCAAAATATTCACAATTTCACACAAGAGAAGTTTCTAAAATACAACATGCATCCAAGACATAGATAGAAAAGGATTAGTTAAAACCTACTAATAGAGACATGTGAATGACAATGGCGCAACCCAAAATGGACAAACCAACAACAGTGATGGTGAATAGATTATAATGTCAAGAGCAAAATCAACAACAAAGTGAGGACATGAGAGAATGATGACAGTGTCTCAAATGTGTGAACTTGAAGAGGAATTTGTATATGTAAAGAAATGGACGTAAAGACAAATTTGCGTTGCTTTTAAGATGTGAATGAAATCTTAGACAATGGTTCCACAAACAACCACTATTTATTTGTCGCTAAACAAATGTAGACAATGGTTGCTTGAGGAACAACTATCTATTGTCTTAAAAAAAGTGCTTTGCCTTCCCATCTCACTTATTATGACGCATTTCCTCCAAGCTCAATAACAAATACGTTGTTAAAAATCTTTCTTGACATAGTGAGATTAGTCTTAATTTGAGCCTGTCACACTCGTTATATTTATTTATTAAAATTAGTTTTGGGTGAACCTATGTATGAGTCCAACCAAAACATAAAACTATGCTTTAAAAACAATTGGATCTCATAAGGCCTAAAATGAGAAAATTTGTAAATATTAAATGACAATATCAAAAATTCAAAATTTCCATTGTTAATTATTTTTTTATGAAAATCCTAATTGAAAATTTAATATTGTTATTTAAGAAAATATAGTTGAAATATTGTTTTGAAGGCTTCGAAAGAATATAATGCAATATCAATGTGCAATCTATTTCCTTCAACTAACAATACTTAGCTCTTTTGGAACCTTTAGTTATTTTTGTAAGACATATTAGATATATTAGTATATAGTACTAATAATGACTTCTCAAATTACTAAGTAAGAGAATTTTATTTTTTTTTATTTATCCTTCTAGTGAGAAAAAAATCAATTAACAATATGGGTATGTTTGATTTTTGTCCCTCGCTAAACATAAGGATAATGTTTTGTCCATAGTAAAAGAATTTAAAAAGACAATTATGACGAAAAGCTTAAAAGTGACGCTTCCTTTTTAGCTTCCCTTTTGCAATTCGACAGTGTAAATGAGAATGGATTTCGCCAAACCACTAGCTCCAATCACAACAATCATCTCGCCATCTATTCAATAGAGTCTTGGTTTTCATATAAAAACTCTCCTTGATGGTTAATTTCTCCAATAACCATCATCATTACCCTAGGTCAATTTCTTTGTTGTTGAAAAAGTGTTGAGAAGCTCATTTTCCAACAAATATTGTGAGATTATTGAAAAGTGCACAAAAGGAACTTTCCAAGGCTCAAGACTAGTGTCAAGTGTGCGGTGGAGTGGCGTTTTACTCTCTTAGTTGGTGGCTTCATTTTGTACATGGTAGATGTGAGATATGCACTTTTCAAAAAGTAAGAGTTTGAAATTGGGAACCAAGAGAATATTGGGTAGTCCACATCAATTACAACAACTACATCAACATGATATCTCAGTCACAACATTCTCGATCTCATGAAGTTTCCATATTAGGGTTCAACTCTATTAGATTAGGATTTTCCCCTTCTGATATGCTAGTGTAATTAAATGATTCTCGTGTAATAACTCACTATACATACATACATACATACATACATACATACATATATATATATATATATATATATATATATTATATATATATAATATATATATATATATATATATATATATATATATATATATATATATATATATATATATATATATATATATATATATATATAGTTCAAACCTTCATATGGTATTAGACATTCTGTAAGGCTTCAATGTTTCTATCCTATTGTTACCATGGCCTTGTTTGCTTCCTCTACTACTACCTCTAATAATTGAACCTCCATCACTACCAACACCCCCATTACTATCAACATAATCACATGCCTTCCCCTTAAACTCACCAAAAAAATTTTCACTACTTGGAGACTCTAAGTTACTACTCTTCTTGAAGGCCTCAACCTCATTGGATATGTTGACAGATCTCTCTCATGCCCCCTAACCAACGTTATTATTGATGGGCAATTTGCTCTTAACCCTGCATGCACCTTCTAGGAGTAGCAGTAGCGTTTGATATACAACACTATTATTGGCTTTCTGAGTGAGACTCTTGTTACCAGTGTAACCAAAGTTGTTGCTGCACCAACAAGGTTGTTATTGCTTTGTCTCTTTTTAATTCCTTGTTTGCAAATAGCTCTCGGTCTCGCATTGTCACTCAAAGACATACCTTCTCATGTCACCAAGGGCACAAAAACCTATTATATATTATCTCTAGGACTTCCAATCTATTGCGGACAAGCTTTCCATCATTGGGCACTTTGTTGATGACCTTGATCTTGTCACACACTTAATGGCCTTGGATTAGAGTTTAGAGAAATCATTGTTGCCCTTAAAAGCCTCTAGTAACCTTTGTTGCAAGCTCATCGATTATGAATGCACGCTAAAATGTACTAAATTAACCTTGCTGAGCTCCCCATAGCAAATGCAAATGTTGAAAGGTAGTCGTCCTACTTACCCATATGCCATCTACTTCCAAGTCACTACCATATTCCCTTCATGGTGAATCCCTAAAGAAACAATCTTCTGTTTTGTGCTAGTTTTGTGAAAAGTCTAGTCACTTAGTTGGTACTTGCTATAAAATCTTTGGCTGCCCTCAATCTCACCAACCACAAGTCCATTTTGCAGCCAACAAGTTTGTTGGACCATCCTTTGAGATTGTTGACTCCGGAGCTAGCGATCGCATAACGAATGATTTCAATAATCTCTCTCTACTTAGACCACTCTGGCCGTGATTAGGTGCGTATGAATGATGGTACAAGTTTGAAAATATTTCATCTTGTTTCTTTTACTCTCCCCTCCCCATCTACATCCCCTTAAAACTAAACAATGTTCTGTGTACCCAACATGTCTAATAACTTATTATTTGTCTTTCAACTTTATCAGTTTAACAATGTCTCTTAAATTTTTCTTTGTACATTTCACTGTAAAGGACTTGAAAATGGGGGTGATATTACTCCAAGACCAAATGATCACCACACATACTACCTTCATTCAAGTGTTTCCATCTAGTCACATCCTCCTCACGTACATGTTGATGTCTCCAACTCTTCTCAACTTTGTCATGATCATCATGGTCATCCTCATCGCAAATCTCTCAACCATGTCCTACATCACTATCGACTACTTGTTTAAATCCATGTCTTCTTCCAGGTGTTGCTTGTCAAAGCTAATTGATCCATAAATTATCATTCCAAGTGTCTTCTCTCACTAGCTCTTGGCCTTCTGAATAGCCTCTATAAATGTTTGGGCTTAACCTCTATATTGTATTTTGATAATTTCAAGTACTATGTTTTGTTCATTGATCGTTTTATTCATTTTGTCTGGGTTTATCCCCATGAAAAATGTAACATCCCATTTTAACTTTCAAATTTGTGAAAACACCTTCCATTGATATCAATTCACTAAGGAAATTGAAAATAAAACGTTTTGATTTCAAGTGGACAGCTTCTAGACTTTGACAGCTTGCTGTCCTGTTTTTGCAAAATATGGAAACGTGCTGTATAAATGTTTAAAAATTATGAAAAGCTCCAGAATACAATTTCAATGTGTCTAGAATAGGTGGTAAAAATTTCATACAAAATTTCGATGCCTTGGTGGGTCAATTAAACATAGATTGTGAACTGTCCTGTTTACCTGTAAAAATCCTGAAGTGTAAATTTGAAGAATTTTCTGTACTAATTGGCTAGGCCAAAAATCTTGAAATTTTGCATGCATAAAATATAGTGTTTCGTGAGCTTGGGAAAATAATTTCATGTAATTATCTCGTGGTTTGAAGGTACTAATAATTCATTATTTCAAGCTGACCAGAAAACAGCCTTTTAGCACAAGGTACACTAGTCTATGTTCATTAACTTTAGGAGTTATCTTAATACATAATATGCATATAACAAATATCCACTTCATAGTGTTCAAGACATAACTTTAAATTACATCACATAGCTCTCAAAAGTTCATCACATAAAGGTCATCATAAATCAACTACAAAAATACAGCCAGCAGCCACAATCAGTCTTGAATTACCTCTTTTGCTTTGTCACCTGTATGAAATCATTAACGCCAATAATATGAGAAACCAATGATTTCTCAGTAGTTAGTCCATTCAAACAAGGTTAAAGGATGACATAATTTGAAGTAGTTTGAAGAGAACATAAAGAAAAAGGCATAACCATGCATAGAGGTCTTTATGGACAGTATACATAGGTTTGGTGCATCCTTTTGGCACCACTGCTTGTCATAGGGTGAGACATATTTAGTGCTCCCTTTTGGCACTCCTTACCCCTATGAGGCAGTCATCATTTCTTGTCCATAGATGCCACTTTAGGTACCATTTTGGCATACCCCATACCCCATGGTTATACAACTTTCTTCATACTCTTCTCATCACCTCTTGTGGATTTGCATACTTCCATCCAAGGCAGAAATATGTGGCATCAAACCACCATAAACAGCCAATAAACATCCATTCAAGGACACAAAATAACATTGAAATTCATCATACAAAACAATAGAAATAAATATAGCAAGGGGCTCATATTTTTCAGCATACAAAACACCACAACCCATGCTTTAATTAAACTAACTACCTCTTATCTTCAATCCCTTTCTTTTTTCTTTTTTTTTTTGAGCAGCTCTAGGGTTTTTCTCCCAAGGTCTCTATGGCAGCTCTCCTTCTCTTTTGAGGCTAATTAGATGGCTGGTTCAAGTGATTGAAATAGCAAGACCTCTTAGTGTTCACACAAGCTTACTTTCTCTCTTGTCTCCCTTCCTCTCCTCCACGCCTTCCCCTTCTTCTTTCCCTTTTTATTTTTTTTTTCTCCCCCTTGCAGCCCTTGAGTTTGCCGACCTTCCCTTGTCTAGAAGCCTCTCAATTTTTCTTCATTTGTTGTGTGCATAAATATCATGGAATATGCACACAAGTCATGCCTAATGTCACTATTTCATTGGTTGACACTTTGACCAAGTTCAAGACAAAGGTTTGGGGGTTTGATGCATGGCAAGTGGCATGGATGAAGGGCAGAAGGTTGCTGCCTTATTGGCTCCATTGAGACTAGATCCTTTCAATCCAACTAGCTTAGTCTAGTTCCCTCATTCCATGCCAACTAGTTGTTTCCCACTTTTGGTTATTTATGGATGTGCCACCACTTATAAAAATCTTATTCAATTTGATCTTTATGAATGAAATAACGTAATTCTAATTACACATGTTCATGCAAGGTAATCAATTCCTACTTGCCATAAACATGCACACATGCTTGTTCACATGAATTTGTAAACACAACTAATATAATCACATGCATATAAGCCATTCAATTCAAGAGGTTCAATTAGGGAATACCTTAAACATGCATATAAGTATGGATGATGCACATGTAACCTTACATACTACTCAATTAGGGAATGTTATAAGTCTCCCTTTCATGAACAAGTCTTACAAAATATCACAAGTGCAATTATCATATATGGCATTTTTTCAAGCTATGATTGGTAGAAGGGTCCCCTTATTAAATGCAAGGTTTCTAGGTGTCCCAAGCAAGCAAGAGGCGTGGGTCCATGTGAAGGCTAGCTGCTGCCTCCATGTGGTCCAATTGGGACCAATTTAGTCACATTCTAACCATCTCCCTAACTAGTAGTTCACTTAGGTAGCTATTTAATCTAATTGCTCTAATTATACCATGTTTTTAACTCTTTAATTCCTTGATTAATTGTTCAAGGTTCATTCCTCTCAATTCACTTCATTTTTATGATAATGAGAATCACAATTACCTAATCATATAGAATAGAAAGCAACCAAGAGTTCACACCATTAACTTTCAATCATGTTTCATCAATTAAGATAGAATTTAAATCCCATGGTCTTTGGTCATGTTATGAAATCACATTACACTTTATATGTGACTATCATGAATGAAATAGAAGGATGTTACACTAATATACAATCATATAAATACATAGCACCCATTTTCTAGCTATATGTGCATGTACACATAAATGTCATCCTCATACATATTCTCAATATTCCCACATTTCCCATTTGCATTTAGTAAACATAACACTACTTAAATTACTCTAATGTAGATTTATTTATATTCTTGCTTAGAAATTTTGGGATGTTACAAAAAATAAGTCTGATGTATCTCCTTTATTTCAATCTTTTTATGCTATGGTTATGAATCAATTCAATTCAAAAATTCATACTCTTTACTCAAATAATGTTGGAGAATTCATTGCACTAAAATCATATCTCCTCATGGCATACAACATTTCATGACCACTCCTCACACTTCTGAACATAATGGCATCACATAATGGAAACATCAACACTTTTCATGCATGCTGCCCTTCCCTTTCATGTATTGGTCGAATTGTGTTAGTAGTAACCTAGTTAAGTCTAGGTATTTTTGCATGTGGTCTTCATTGACTTGGAACTACCCATTGATTTAGTTGGTTACTAACTGGGAATCCAATCTGACTTTTATCCTTGTGGTCCCTATTTCCTTATCCATATTTAATTCAACAATTAGAGCCTCATACTTTGCTTGATTATTTAACGTCAGAAACTCAAATCTTAAAATGTACTCCAAAGTGACCTCTTCTGGCGCTTCTAGTATTACTCTAGCCTTCAATCCCTTCAAGTTTGATTCACCGTCAACAATTTCCCTATCTACTCTTCCTGCTCGAGGTTCTTCGAGGTCTCTACTACAAAATCTGTAATGAAATATGTAACCGCTTGCGCCTTTATTGCTTTTCATGGCTCCAATGCAATCTCGTGTTCTAATGGTTCTATTGATCCTATTGTAGTCTTCTTGAGAGGGTTTTTACAATATGTGTCACATGGGTTGATTTGTCCACACAGTCACCTAATGGCTTAGAAAATAATGCCTAAATCATCTTACCAAATGTAAAGGGGTACAAGCCAATTTTTCAATGCATTAGTACCTTATTTTAGGTCCATGTAGCGCCTTACTTGTGAAGTATATAGGATTTTATACTTTTAAGAGCTCACTTACGAGTATTGAGCTCACGGCCTCATCTACTACTAGATATAGGTACATTGTTTGCCCCAGTTATGGTGCCGATAAGATCAAGGGCGATGTTAAGTATATTTTTAGCTCTTAGAAAGCAGCCTGGTATTTTTCACCCAATTTTAAGTCTTTGATGTTCTGTTATACTATGAAGAACAATAGCTACTTTTAGGTCGATTGAGATAGGAAGCGCGAGAGTGCGGCAATTTGCCCTATTAGTTCTCTAACCTCTTGTATGGTCCTCAGAGGCTGCATATTGTAGATTATGTTGCACTTCTCCAACTTAGGTTCTATTCCCTTTTGTGTCAACATGAATCCTAGGAACATTCTAGGCTTCGAAGGTACATTCGCTCGAGTTTAGCTTCATGTTAAATGACGGAGCATAATGAAAGTTTCTTACAAGTCCTCTATGTGTTGTTCAAAGTTGATACTTTTTGAGAATATTGTCAACATAAACAACCACATTGCAGGCAAGTTGATTCTCGAACATCCTATCCATCAACCTCTAGTATGTTGCCCTTACTTTTTCAAACCAAAAGGCATGATTTTATAGTAATAACAACCCTCCTCAATGATAAAAGTGGTTTTATTCTCATCCTCAAGGTGTAGTTGTATTTGATTGTAGCCCAAGTAAGTATATATGAAACTAAGAATTGCGTAGCCTATTGCCTAATCAACAAGTTTAACAATGATGGATAGTGGATATAGATCCTTTGAACAAGCCTAGTTCGAGTTAGTGAAGTGAATTCACATTCTCCACTTGTTCTATTTCTTGACCATTACAACATTAGATACCCAACTTGAGTATGAAACTTCCTTCATAAATCTGGCTTGAAAGAGTTTTGGCTAATTCTTTGATGGTTGTTTGCCGTTTAGGGTCAAAGAGTATCTTTTTCTACAATAAAGGCTTAGTACCATGTTTAAAAGATAATCTATGACAAATGATATTGGGATCAATACCTGGCATATCTACTGTCGTCGATGCTAAGACATCTGAACTTTGCTTTATGATTTTGCTAAGTTCCTCTTGTTGTTCTTACCATAAATGATTTGAGATTTGCACTACTTGTTTCTCATTGTTCCCAACCAAGATTAATGTGAACTCTCCATTTAGTTTAGGCCTTTGCTTATTCAAGTCGGCCCTTGTATCCAACTTGTCTAGTAACACCAATCTCGTGTCTTCATTTGTTGAATTCAACAGTCTTTGCGATTTCAAATCCATGGTCAAGCTCCTATGATACAACTCCCTTGCTACCAGCT
The DNA here is from genome assembly GCA_022379115.2 of Bauhinia variegata. Classification (NCBI taxonomy): domain Eukaryota; kingdom Viridiplantae; phylum Streptophyta; class Magnoliopsida; order Fabales; family Fabaceae; genus Bauhinia; species Bauhinia variegata. The sequence goes on along the minus strand of CM039429.1, from coordinate 9,646,075 downwards.
GGTCTCCGTTCACAATACCCACCTTTCCATTAGGGGTTGAGTATTTTGGCCCCAATTGTCGTGTTGAGACCACCACCATTATCTCATTTAAGAGCTATTTTTCGATGAAGTTGTATGGGTATGGACAGTCCACAACCAAGAACCTGGCTTCTCTACGTATAAGATCCAGGGGATGTTTGATGGTGACTCATAATGGCATTACTCCTAATAAAATAGTTGGGATCCCCAAGAACTCTACTAAGGATCCTTCATAAGCTCCTAATTTTGTCCTTGAGATGACCATCTAGTCAAAAGCCCTTTGAAATAATATGTTAGTCGAGCTTCCCGAATCTTGTAGCACTTTGTGGACCTGGTAATTTCCTATCATCACATTAATCATTACAAGGTCATTGTGTTCTCTTTGTATGTCCCCATATTCTTCGTCGGTGAAGGTAACGAGGGGTGTCATAATGTACCCTTTGGGGATAAAAACGTTATGATGAAAAATAAAACGACTTTATTTTTTAAAAAAAAATTATTTTTGGAGTCGCTACCAATTGTTTAAGAATTAGGGTACAATTAAAAACCCTATTTATTTTTATTTTTTTAATTATTGGAAAGGCGTCGGAATATGAACCAAAAATGAGTTCGGGAGTCGGTTATGCGTCAGGAAGGTGTTAGGCACCTCATAGCACCCATCGAAAACGATTACTCAAATTAGTTATGCAAAATAACGATATGACCCAAAATTATATTTTATTTAGTGGTGAAATAACATTACAAATTTTAATAAAATATTAAAAAAAATAAATATGTTTGCATGAGTTCTCTAAGTGAACCAAGAGTCCTTCCATCTTTCAAAACAGATAAATTGTCCCTCTAGATAGCGCTTATCCTCACCTAGGTTAGATAGTGCAAGCTCGGTCTTATAAAAGACCGGACCACCTACCCTTCCATGATCAGTGGGGGCCTCAAAACCCTAAAGATCCAAATGCACCCTAATGTATATGCATGCTAATTACAATTTGGGAGCGGGATACATAAAAATCACATGAGAAGTATAAGATAAAATAAATTTTCTTTCTTTTCAACACCCCTTTTTTTTTTTTCTCTACAACACTATCCTAGGCTTTCTCAGCCAACTCTTCTCTTTTCACACCCCCACAATTCCTATTTACTTCTACAATCCTATTATGAACCAATGCTTTTCTTTCCATAACCCCATAATCCCTATTCACACTTTTTCTTCGGCATAACCCACTATTTTCTTCCTGCACCCCCACAACTCCTATTTCTATTTCTTCTACAACTCTACGAACCCACTGTTTTCTTTCTGCACCCCCACAATTCCTACATACACCCCTTTCTTATACGACTCCACTAAACCAACTCTTTTCGTTTCACACCCCATAATTCCTATTTACACTTATTTCTTCTATAGAAATTTCTACTTACAACCCGTTCTTATACAACTCCAACTTTTTTCTTTTCACACCCCCGTAATTCCTATTTACACCCTTTTAAGTACCCAAGCTGATTTGTGCGAAAAGAACCCATAATCAAACACCTATGCAATCCTGATTAACTAAAAACAACATTTCTATATCACGCTTGCTTAGCCAACTGTTCTCTTAATTGCTTTCTAGCAAATACCGCTATTTTTGGTTTTGGATCTTCCAAATCATTCCCGCAAGAAGGGCTAGTAATGGTGCACTAGTGAGCTTCTCTTTGATGGCTTGGAAGGATTTCTCTTGAGCTTTTTCCCATTTAAATGGAACATTCTTCTTTGTTAATTCATTTAATAGGGCAGCCAAGGTGCTGAAGTCTTTTACAAATCGTCTATAGAAACTTGCAAGTCCATGGAAGCTCCTCACTTGTCCAATATTAGTAGGTGCTGGCCAACATTTGATTGCTTTGATTTTCTCTTCATCTACTGCTATACCTGCACTACTAACAACAAAGCCAAGGAAAACAACTTTATCTGTACAAAAATCACATTTTTGCAAATTGCCTAACAATCTTTCCTTTCTAAGAGCAGCAAGAACTTGTCTAAGGTGATCCACATGTTCTTCTAAGGTTCTGCTGTACACAAGAATATCATCAAAATAAACTACTACAAACTTTCCAATGTAAACATTCAAGACATGATTCATTAGCCTCATGAATGTACTAGGTGCGTTAGTTAGCCCAAAAGGCATAACTACCCATTCATAAAGTCCATGTTTAGTCTTGAATGTTGTTTTCCATTCATCTCCTTCTTTCATTCTGATTTGATGGTAGCCACTCTTCAAATCAATTTTAGAGAAAATAGTAGAACCACTTAATTCATCAAGCATATCATCTAACCTAGGAATAGGATGACAATATCTTATAGTTATGTTGTTAATGGCTCTACAATCAATGCACATTCTCCATGTACCATCTTTCTTAGGCACAAGTAAGACCGAAACAACACAAGGACTAAGGCTTTCCCTCACATATCCTTTATTCATCAACTCTTGGACTTGTCTTTGAATCTCCTTAGCTTCTTATGGGTTTGTGCGGTATGCTGGACGGTTAGGCAAGGTTGCCCCAGGAATGAAATCAATTTGATGTTCTATCCCTCTAATCGGTGGTAAATCTGGTGGTACCTCATTAGGTAAGACATCCTCATATTCTTGTAAGAGAGACAAAACAACACTAGGCAAAGAAGAGGTTAAGTCATTAATGTTCAACATAGCCTCTCTGTACACAAGTATTAAGAAGTTTTGTTGAGAAAACAAAACTTGCTTGACATCACTCTTTCTTGCTATTAGCAAACTCTTCTCACCTTTTTCTTCTTTCTCTCTTTTTCCTCTCAAAATTTCTTTTCTTTCTTTCTTTCCTCTCAACTTACTCTCTTTTTCTTCATTCAGAATTTTTCTTATTCTCATTTTCACTCTCTTTTTGATTTTTCTTTCCGCTCTCACATTCTCTTTTCTTTTCTCTCTTGATTTGATCTTCCAACATTTGTTTTGGTGTCATGGGGCGGAGGGTTATAGGTTCTTGATGTGGGAACTAGGGATGTAGAAAATAGGTGAAAGATGGATGTGAATTAGAGGTGGAATGAAGTGCAAGCAAACACTATCTGTGTAGCCAGCAAGTATTCTGGGGTTGTCGTACCCAAGGGATTGTAATTGATTACTAGAGTATATTAACTCCAATAATGCTCAAGCGATCGAATAAGAGTGATAGCAGTAGTAGATTATAAAATAAAACAATAGTAAAATAGATAAGAGATTTGTGAGTGAGAATTCAGAGAAGTAAGGCCTAGGGATTCAGATTTCACCACAAGTCTTGACATAGACTTTCATGATTCAGTTATGACTTCGACAATTATTAATTGCTAGCCAGAATTCCCTAATCTAATTATCCTACCTTGGTGTGAGGTCGGAATAATCCTAATTACGATTACCAACCCTGCTACGGGCCAGTGCAAGTTGTAATAACCATAATTGCATTAAGTTCTTTGGACATCCCTTTCGGGTATTCTAGGGGATCTCCCTTGTAACTACACAGAATTCTGGGTATAGACCGCCACAGAACCCTATGGATTTAACCCTCGTGGTCTAGGTTAATTAATCATCTTCTGAGTCATAGAAAACCCACAGATTTCTCCTTTCTAATTGGCCAGATTAGTCAAGAGTAAGTGTAGAAAATTACACCTCAAATTAATAAAAGCTAGATCTGTCATAACATCATCAATCATATCTATACAAGTACTTCGGCTACATCTTAGCCCCTAGATAGAAGATTAGCTACACATGATGATGAAAGAAAACATAATGCTGAAATAAAAGAACATAAAGGATGTAGAAGAGTGATGCCTTGCTGTTTGCTTCGTGGTCTCTGTGATGCATGGTTGGATGGTGTCTTTGCGTCTCATCCCTCCTTCCTATTTATAATCCCTCCATTCCTAGTTAGACTCATTCTAGCACTCTAAGTTACATTACAATTCTTAGTTATAATGTAATCCTAATCATACTTTAATTAGGATTCTAATTAGAACAATCCTCTTCCTAGTCCTACTTGAATTATGACTCTTAGATAAATTACAACTTTAATTACAAAGTCATTCCTACTCATAGTCTAACTAGGACACATCATTATAGTGGGATTTAACAACTTTAATCCCACTCAAACTAGGACTCTTAAGAATTTAATTCCTTTGGTTGCATATCTCTTTTAGTTTCACTCCAACTAGGATTCCATGTAGTCCCATGCTTTCAAGACTTCAATCTCACTTGAATAATAATTCTGGAGGGTCTTTTATGTCTTGGAGTCTTGATTCTTGTAGGACACTACTTCCCGGAAGTCAATTTGGTTTAGAACTCTTCAAAACAGCTCCAAAAATCCTTCAGCTCGCCACGATGAAGGCCTCGACTTGCCACGGCGAGGAAGGGAGCTCGCCACGGCAAGTGGCATTTTCATAATTTTATGCTTTTCTGCATTTGGTTCCTTTTGGTGCTTGGTTCCTGCAAAATAGTAAAATGACATTAAAAGCATCTTAGATTACCTTAATTTGGGACTTAAATGCAAGGGAATTCATACTAAAATATCTATATAATTTGCACTCATCAAACTCCCCCACACTTAGCTTTTTGCTCGTCCTCGAGTAAAATTAAAGAGAAATAAAATAAGAAAGGCAGCAAACTTTCAAAAAAAGGACCTACTAACCATATTGGCTTCAGAATTATTCACTTGGGATTTATTGGAAACTAATCAACATGTCATAATGCAAGATTACTCAATTCAAGATGGCATAGTCCCACACCCCAAGTAACTCTCGGAATAAACAATGGTTTAAGCTCAATTTCTCACTCAAGTGGATGTTGAAAGTTACCATATGATTAGGTTATCAAATCATGGAAAGCCATTAGAAAGGTATAAGATATGAGTCGAAATGCATATGCACATAATAACTCATCAAGTTTCATGAAATTAAATGTAAAGAAGATGAATTCCCTCACATGGATAAATTCACTCTAATCTCTCAAGTGTTTAGAGGGTTGAATATACACTCCCGTCAATGCAATTGGAAATTTTTCCATAGGCTTGCTCATATATCAAATCTCCACCACTAAATAATAAACCACAACCACTAATCAAAGGGACTTTTTAAGGGTTGTAATGGGGCTTTAGGAAGGTGAAGGGTAAATGTTGGTGGTGAAATTTAAGGGTTCAATACACCAAGAAGAGACTTATGTGAATATAAGGCTACCTTTTAGCTCACTTACTCTCCAACTTACCAAGCCTCATACTTGCATATTTTTCTCCCTTCTTTCTCATTCTTTTGCTTTTCTTACTGTTTTTTTCTTTTCATTTCTTTTCTTTTTATTTTTCCAGAATTTTTCCAGATTTTCTTTTTCTTTTTCTTTTCTGGATTTTTCCTTTTTCTTGGAAGATTTTCACATCTTTTTGAGGCTCTTTCTTTTCACTTCCCTAGTTACTAACTAGGCAACAATTCCATGCCTTAGATTCACACAATCCATCAAGGTGTTGGGTTCAAAATATAGGTAAATCAAAGGAAGGATATATGGCTTGAAATGTGATTAATTGAAATGAAGGCTAAAGCTCAAAAAGGGTCAACTAGTGGTAATTATGCAAGGTGGGCTATAAAAGGCTAAAATGGCTAAACCTAAGTGCCCTAATCACCTTAGTGTTCATGATTTCATTGTGGTCTCAACATGTATAATAGAGCAAGTTCTAGAAAAATCAAAAAAATTTGCATGACACTCTCAGAACAATTTTAAGAGCTTTAAATATACAACTCTTATGGCTCAAAAGCTCACAATTGGCTAATATTCATCCTCATGCATTCTCATTCATTTTACTATCAAAGTAATTATGCACATAATGAGAATTATCAATATGGGATCTCTCATAATCAAAGTTAGCTCAAATTTCCCATAAGCTTTCCAATAATTAATGGAATAGGATAAAATGAATAATGATGCATTGTTTCCATATCAAATCAATTTTCCTCATCCCGTGATATTATCAATTAAACAAAATTTTCATCTTTAGCCATGGTTCTCAGTCACAACACACAATCACACAATCATGCAAAAAATAAAAAAAAAAATTATGCAAAACAAAATAAATACTACTTCTACTCAAATACTCACTTACTAGGCTACTTAATTATTCAACTAAACACAAGTGTCCCTCCCCCACACTTAAAATTTGCAGTGTCCTCAATGCAAAATAAAAAAAAAAAAGTAAAGGAAAGGTCTAACCTGATAGAAGTAGCCTACTCAGAGTCGTCCATGGCAAGTGATGAATTATTATTTTTTTCTCGGTTCTTAGGCAGCAGGAGGGGCTGCTGGAAGTTCACAGGTACTGGAAAAAAATTTTGATTTTTTTTTTTGGGTGAAGAGTAACTCTCGCCGTGGCGAGCTTTGGCAAAATTGATTCTGGAAGAGCTTGCCGTGGTGACTTGGGACTTCGTCGTGGCGAGCTGAACTTGATTTTGGCTTGTTTTTTGTCCTGAATTCGATCAAATCTGCTCCCATTTGATTCCTAACACCTACATAGCTTCAAATAATTGTTTGAGTGGCTCTAAGTAGTAGAAATTACTGACTAAAATAAAGAAACAAAGTGCAAAATTAAACACACAAAAAGAAGGAAAAGAGAAAAGAATAAAAATTGTTAGGTTGCCTCCCAACAAGTGCTTAGTTTATAGTCCTCAGCTTGACTATCTCAGATACTTCATGGCACATCTAGAGGGCTATAGGGAGAGATCATAAGCTCTCCAACTCCCTTTTCTTTCTTGCTTGGGCAGCCAACCATCTTCAGAATCTTCTCAAGGCACATTGGGAATCCAGAACAGCACCATTATGGAATTCCCTTGCCTTTCTTTTTCTTTTTCTTTGCATTTGGGGCTTTGACAGTAGGCTGTGCTAGTTTCACAGCTTTGACTTCAACCTTCTCTTCTTGGAGCTTTTTATTTGTATTGCATGGCTCAAGGTCTTCAAAAAGTTTGAAAGTGGCATGGTCTTTATTTACCCTCAATCTGAGCTCTCCAGCAGCTAGATCTATTATGGCTCTACGAGTTGCCAAGAAAGATCTTCCCAGTATTAAGGGGATATCTGCATCCTCCCCCATATCAAGTACTACGCAGTCCACTGGGAAGATGAATTTGTCTACTCTGATCAGGACGTTTTCTAGCAAACCATATGGGCGTTTAATGGATATATCAACAAACTCTAGAATCATCTTGGTTGGATTTACTTTCCTCATGCCCAATTTCTTGAACAAAGAGAGAGGCATTAGATTCACACTAGCCCCTAGATCACACAATGCCTTACCCACATCCATGTTACCTATTTTGTAAGGTACAGTGAATTTTTTAGGATCTTTTGCTTTTGCTGGTAACTTCCCTTGGAGGATTGCACTGCACTCTTCAGTAAGTGCAACTGTTTAATGGTCCTCCAGAGATTTAGTAGTCTCTTGGTCCAGCTTCTGCTTTCTGAACCTATTAGGAAAAGGAAGAGGCGGCTTGTATGGTGGAGGATTTTCAGGAAAAAGCTTGGATCTTGGTTTCTCCTCTTGCTTCTGCAGTCCTGGCCTCTTCTCTAGGATGTTTTCAGGTGCCTTCTCATGTTTAGGTTCAGGCTCTTTTGCTTTTCCTTCAGGCGTGGGCTCCTCTTTTTTCTCCACTTCAGCTGTGGAGGTCTCTTTCAAGTCAATCTCAGCTACCTTCCCACTTCTCAGAAAAATGACATTGACATGTTCTCTTGGATTTGCTTCAGTGGTGCTAGGTAGTGTTCCAGGTTGTCTTGTTATCAAATGTTGAGAGATCTGCCCCACCTAGTTCTCTAGTTACTTTATGGAAGCATTGGTGGTGACCATGAATTGATTGGTTCTCTCAGTGAGGTCCGCTTGTGATGCTGCCAACTTGGCCATTGCTTCTTCCAAATTCATCCTTGGAGGTTGTTGTTATTGAAAAGGCAGCACTCCTTGACCTGAATTCTTCCATGCGAAGTTGGGTTAATTTCTCCACCCATTATTGTAGGCGCTGGAGTAAGGATTGTTATTCCCCAAATAGCTCACCTCCTCACTTCTTCTTGCACGCCTCCCATGGAGTTTCCTTTGAGTAAAGTAGAAAGTACTTGATCCAATTTGGATGAAAGTTTTGCAATTGCATCAGTATCTTGAATACCAACTACTTTCTTGTCATTATCCTTCCTAGAGGTCCAATCAGAGGCATTTGTGGTGACCTCTTCAAGCAACTCATAGGCCTTAGCATAATCTTTGTTCAAGAAAGCTCTTCCAGCTGCCGCATCAACAACTGTCTTTGTATTTGTGCTTAATCCACCATAAAATACCTGCATAACAAGCCAATCCTGCATGCCCTGATGTGGACACTTCCTTAGCAGCTCCTTCAAACTTTCCCAAGCATCATAGAGAGATTCTCTATCAAATTGTGTGAAATTCACAATTTCAGTTCTCAGCTTGGTAGTCTTCGAAGGAGAGAAGTATTTAGTAAGAAATTATGGGCTAAAGAGTCCCATGTGTCAACTGAACCGGGTGGCAAAGAATTCAGCCACCTTCTTGCTCCATCTCTGAGTGAAAAAGAGAATAATCTGAGCTTGATTGCCTCCTCTGACACCCCGTTGTATTTGAATGTGTCGCATATCTCTAGAAAAGTAGAGAGGTGCAGATTTGGATCCTCATTAGGTGCTCCTGAAAATTGATTATTCTGGACCATCTGAATTAGAGCTGGTTTGATCTCAAAGTTGTTCGCCTCCACTGTTGGATTTCGAATGCTTGACATTACGTTTTGAATTTTTGAGACAGCAAAGGTGCGAAGAGGGATGTGTCCCTCATTCGGTTGATTATTTGGTGCTGCCATCTCTTCTAGTTCTGGCTGCAAGTTCTGAACTACTCTTTTTGCTCTCAGATTTCTTTTGATTGTCTTTTCAATCTTCGGATCAAGAGGGAGTAAAGTTTGCTTCATGCACTAAAAAAAATTTTCTGAAAAGAAGAAGAAAGAAATTTCAAAGTAAAATAAAAAAATAAAATAAAAGTGCTTGAGTCACTATCTTGTTAATTCCTCTAATATCAATGAAACAATCCCCGGCAACGGCGCCAAAAACTTGATGTGGGAATTAGGGATGTAGAAAATAGGTGAAAGATGGATGTGAATTAGAGGTGGAATGAAGTGCAAGCAAACACTATCTGTGTAGCCAGCAAGTATTCCGGGGTTGTCGTACCCAAGGGATTGTAATTGATTACTAGAGTATATTAACTCCAATAATGCTCAAGCGATCGAATAAGAGTGATAGCAGCAGTAGATTATAAAATAAAATAGCAGTAAAATAGATAAGAGATTTGTGAGTGAGAATTCAGAGAAGTAAGGCCTAGGGATTCAGATTTCACCACAAGTCTTGACATAGACTTTCATGATTCAGTTATGACTTATAAAATTATTAATTGTTATCCAGGATTCCCTAATCTAATTATCCTACCTTGGTGTGAGGACAAAATAATCCTAATTACGATTACCAACCCTGTTACGGGCCAGTGCGAGTTGTAATAACCATAATTGCATTAAGTTCTTTGGACATCCCTTTCGGGTATTCTAGGGGATCTCCCTAACTCCCTTGTAACTACACAGAATTCTGGGTATAGACCGCTACAGAACCCTATGGATTTAACCCTCGTGGTCTAGGTTAACTAATCATCTTCTGAGTCATAGAAAACCCACAGATTTCTCCTTTCTAATTAGCCAAATCAATCAAGAGTAAGTGCAGAAAATTAAACCTCAATTAAATAAAAGCTAGATCTGTCATAACATCATCAATCATGTCTATACAAGTACTTGGGCTACATCTTAGCCCCTAGATAGAAGATTAGCTACACATGATGATGAAAGAACACATAATGTTAAAATAAAAGAACATAAAAGATGTAGAAAAGTGACACCTTGTTGCTTGCTTCGTGGTCTCTGTGATACGTGGTTGGATGGTGTCTTTGCTTCTCAGCCCTCCTTCCTATTTATAATCCCTCCATTCCTAGTTAGACTCATTCTAGCACTCTAAGTTGCATTACAATTCTTATTTATAATGTAATCATAATCATACTTTAATTAGGATTCTAATTAGAACAATCCTCTTCCTAGTCTTACTTGAATTATGACTCTTAGATAAATTACAACTTTAATTACAAAGTCATTCCTAATCATAGTCTAACTAGGACACATCATTATAGTGGGATTTAACAACTTTAATCCCACTCAAACTAGGACTCTTGAGAATTTAATTCCTTTGGTGGCATATCTCTTTTAGTTTCACTCCAACTAGGATTCCATGTAGTCCCATGCTTTCAAGACTTCAATCTCACTTGAATAATAATTCTAGAGGGTCTTTTATGTCTTGGAGTCTTGATTCTTGTAGGACACTACTTCCCGAAAGTCAATTTGGTTTAGAACTCTTCAAAACAGCTCCAAAAATCCTCCAGCTCGCCACGGCGAAAGCCTCGACTCGCTACGGCGAGCTAAGGCAGCAAAGGTCATGTTGCTCTTGGGTTCACCTCGCCACAGCGAGGAAGGGAGCTCGCCACGGTGAGGGCATTTTTGTAATTTTATGCTTTTCTACATTTGGTTCCTTTTGGTGCTTGGTTCCTGCAAAATAGTAAAATGACATTAAAAGCATCGTAGATTACCTTAATTTGGGACTTAAATGCAAGGGAATTCATACTAAAATATCTATATAATTTACACTCATAAGTTCCCCTCTTAGTACAAAAGAATAACGGTTTAAGAAACCATCATGTGTAACTTTCCTATCATATTGCCAAGGTCTACCTAACAACAGATGACATGCTTATATTTGCCAATAGAAAAGAGTACCTTCACTTGCTTTGTCACTTTCATTTCTCCACAATCATTGAGCCATTGGAGCCTATATGGACAACGGTGCTTGAATGTGGGTAGGGTCAACTTTTCAACCAGCTCAACACTTGCCACATTGCTGCAACTTCCACCATCAATGATGACACTACACACCTTGTCCTGAATTTGGCAACGTGTGTGAAACAAGTTCTCTCTTTGGTTATTCTCATTCTCCATCACTTGAATGCTAAGTGCTCTTCTAGCCATGAGGAGTTCTCCTTCTACAGCACTTTCTCCACTATCATCTTCATTGGATAGCTCTTCTTCCTCCTCTATTATTTCTTCTTCGATCTCCCAATCACCATGGCTATTAATTAACATGGTGCGCTTGTTGGGGCACTCACTAGAAATGTCCTCTCCCTTGACACTTAAAACACCTTATGTCACAGTTTTTTAATGAATTATGTTCAGCTGGAGTTTTCTTTGGAGGGGTGACAATCTGCTCAGTTTTCTTTGAATTAGCCTCTTTGGAATTTGAAGAAGATGGAAGGCTATTCTTTGAATTATTCCTCCAAGAATTAAAGGAATTTAAATTGGAGCTTTTCCTTGCAGAATTTCTCCTCTTCAGTTGTTGTTCAACCTTGATGGCTTGATGCACCATCTCTTGAAGCTCTACATAATCATACATCTCCACAGCATCAGCTATGTCTCAGTTAAGTCCATGTAAGAATTGAGCCATTGTTGCTTCTCTGTCCTCCACAATGTTGGCTCTAATCATGGCAATCTCTATCTCCTTATGGTACTCATCTACACTCTTCGATCCTTGAGTGAGACGCTGCAGCTTGTTGTGAAGCTCTCTATTGTAGTAGGATGGAATGAATCTCCTCCTCATGATTGTCTTCATCTCCTCCCAAGTGGTAATGGGTTGTTCTCTATATCTCTCTCTTTCTGCATTTGGTCCCACCAAACAAGAGCATAATTAGTAAATTCAAGGGCTGCAAGTTTTACCTTATTCCTTTCAGAATAGTGGTTGTATGAGAAAATTTGTTCAACTCGCGTCTCCCACTCCAAATATGTTTATGGATCATTTTTTCCTTGAAATAAAGGAACTTTGATTTTAATTCCTCCAAGATTTTCCTCTCTATTCCTATGCCTCCTTGGATTAGCTTGATGTCTTCTCCTTCTTGGATGGTGGCCTTCATATTCATCCTCCTCAAGTTGGCTCTCTCTATTGCCATGAGATTGTTCACCTTCGCTTGGATTATTTGGATGATTTTGTCTAGCAGCAACTTGATCAATTCGTTCATGGATTCTTTCAAGCTTTCTATTATGCAATCTTTCAAATTGACCCACCAATGCTTGCATTTGAATAGTTGCTAATCCTTCATGCGGAATTTCTCCTTCTCGATTTCCTGCCATGTTAGTATGAAAATAGAGAAAAAAAAAATATAGGGCCTCACAATTCCTTACCTTCACTCAAGTGTTTGCACTCTTGATTTTACCAATCGTGTTTGCACTCTTGATTTTACCACTCATGTTTGCACTCCACTCTTAATAATCTCACAACACACAAATCCCTCAATATCTTCAAAAGCTCTTATGCAACCTAAATCCTTGTTATGTGATTCTCAACTTCAACCAAGCACATGAAAGTGATTGACCAAGTTGTGAAAATGGTAGGGTTAGGCCACAAATGAAGGATGGGGCTCTTAGGCTTAGGGATTCAGTGAAGAAGGGAATTCCTTAGTAGTATGCAAGAGAAATCTTATCACAAAGAGCCAAACAATGCAAATCCAAATATCTAAAAATTATAAACAAGTGATAACAATACCCAAAGAACTCAATTGAGCACCAAATTGACTCTTTCTCATAGTTTTTTTTTTTTTGCACAAATTTTTTTTTTTTTTTGGTGCCTCCTTGCTACACAAACAAATTTGCAACTTATATGAAATAAGAGAAGTGGCTCTCCTAAGAAAGACCCAAGTCTTACAAATCTATGTGGATTAGAAAAGAAAATGGTAGTAACAAAAGGATAAAACAAGAATTTTTTTTTTTTTTTAACCTACCGGGTCAAACCATGCTCTGGTACCAAATGATGTGAAATCTTAAGGAGTGTCCCAATCTTCACGGCGTAGGTTATCCAAGAAAACAAAACCAAAGAGAAAGAAGGATATGAGTGCCACACTTCAGATTTGGGAAGGAAATTTGGAAGTGATAAGCTCTAGGTTGGGGTGGTTCAATGACCTGACAAGAGCAAATAGCTAACCAACACTATAGAGAGTGTGACCTACTACTTAGAACACTTGCCCAACCACGAACACGAGTTAACCAATCCACACAACAACGCACCTGGGTTGAAGCACAAATTGGGGGCTTTTGATAAGTTGAATCACCAATCTTATAAAGAAGATTGATAAGACAAGGTTTCACAAGAGCAAAATAAGATAATATAATCTCACACAATAGAGAAGGAAACTAAAAGTTTCATATAACTTAATTCTGGATTCTGCTTTGCTCTCATAGGTTACAAGCTCTATTTATAGGTAGAGCAACTCTCAACTCATAGAAAACTCAAAGGACTTTAATTAAAGTCCATTAAAGGACTTCGGAAACAAGAACACTAATTATAGGTTTTTTAGTGCTGTTGGAAGTTACAAAATTATTATAATGACTTAGAATACTTAAAAGACATCAAAGTCACCTAAAGAACACCAAAAAAATTAGTTCTAATAACACCCATAATTATGCACGAAAATTCCATGAAAATAAGAAAATAATATCTCTTGACTCTTGATGTTCCAAATATCTTCAGATTTATTTCAATTATGCACTCCAATTGGGCCTTGTTCTTCTTGGGCTTGAATAAGTAGTAATTGAACTCTATTTGTCTTCTCAACTTGGGCTTCATTTTCTTGCATCAATAGCAATTTAACTTGGGCTCCAATTGCCTCTTGCATACGTTTGAGCTTTCCTCTTGTTATTGGACCTTCACTTAGGATCAAGTCCTTCTCCACTTGAGCTTGATCATGCATGGCGGTTGGGTTCATATCATCACTTCAGACAGGCATCCCCAAACGCGTATATGTCACAAAACTCGGTTTCCAACCTTTGAATAACTCAAAAGCCATCTTTGGTACAGCCTTGGTTGGAACTCGGTTTAATATATACACAACCTTCTTTAAGGCTTCAATCCACAAGAAGTCTGGGACTTTTTTGTTACTCCGCATGCTTCTCACCATTTCCATTAAGGTTCGGTTTCTTCTTTCTGTTACACCATTATGATCCTGAGAACCGGGCATGGTGTATTGGGCAACAATGCCTTGTTCTTGAAGAAACTTTGCAAATGGACCAGGTACTTGTCCACTCTCGGTGTGTCTACCATAGTATTCTCTACCTATATCTGATCTCACGATCTTAATTTGCTTTCCACATTGATTCTCCACTTCAGCCTTAAAAACTTTAAAGGCATCCAAAGCTTCGTCTTTCGAACGAAGTAAGTAGAGATACATATATCGTTAATAATCATCTATAAAGGTGATAAAGTATTTTGGACTACTTGCATCCATGTCTGGACAACAAATATTTATATGTATGATTTCTAACAGGTTTGTGCTCCTCTTTGCACCTCTTTTAGACTTGTTGGTTTGCTTACCCTTAATACAATCAACACAAGTCTCAAAATCAACAAAATCCAGAGTACAAAGTACCCCTTCATTTACTAATCTTTTAATTCTTTCAATGGAGATGTGTGCTAATCTCCGGTGCCACAACATAGAGGATTCCTCATTCACAACACATCGTTTAACCCTAGCAGTAATATGCATAGAATTATAAGCAACATTATTTTGTAATTGAATAGAATAATGACCATCGGACAAAGTACCATAACCAATAACTTAAGATTTATGTGATAAACTGAAACCATAATCCGAAAAGTTACAGGAAAAACCCAAAGGTACACAAGTCTTGAAATAGAAATCAAATTTCTAGAGAAATTTGGAACATAAAAAGTATTTTCTAAACGCAATACAAAACCGCTACTTAAAACCAAACAACACGTTCCAATGGCTTCTACACGTGAACTCATGTTGTTGCCAGAATACATGTATTGTTCACTTCCCGCTGGTTTCCTTAGGTTTTGCATACCCTGCAAGGTATTAGAAACATAGATTGTAGCACCAGAATCAATCCACCATGTGTCATGATTAACACTAACCATGTTAAATTCATAACAAACTAATGAAAGTTGAGTACCTTTCTTCTTGAGCCAGCTCTTAAACTTTAAGCAGTCTTTCTTTGTGTGCCCCTTCTTGTTGCAGAAGAAACAGTTTGACTCTTTCTTTATGTCTGACTGAGATGGAATCTTACCATTTCCTTTATATTTGGCTTGATCCTTTCTTTTATTTCCTTGGGTAGTAGAGTTCACCTTTTCACCCTCTTCCATTGCCAACCTCCCTTCTTCTTGAACACACATGGTCATAAGTTCATTAATTGACCACTTATCTTTATGTGTGTTGTAAGATATTTTGAAGGGATTAAATTGTTGGGGTAAAGAGTTCAAGATGAAATGAACCAAGAAAGATTCTGACATCTTAACTTCCAAAGTTTCTAGCTTAGCTACCATGTCCCTCATGCACATGATATGATCACGCACGCCTCTAATCCCGGTGAGCTTCATGGATATAAATTGCATGATTAATGTGCTGGCAAGAGCCTTGTCAGATGTTGTGAATTGCTTCGATAGCTTTCAGAAGATCTTTGACCATATCATGCTATTCGACAGAACCCCAGATGCCATATGATATCTTAGTCTTTATGATCATAATTGAGAGGCGATTAGATCGCTCCCATTTTTCATAAAGATCAACCGCAACTGGAGTGCTGGTTATAGTGATGACAGGTGGTTCGTCTTTCCTTATGGCATAATCAACATCCATCCATCCCAAATGGAGAAGGATTCTCTCTTTCCACACTTTATAATTATCACCCCTTAATTTGAGAATTTCACACTTAATATCATAAATGTTCGCAGGTTGATTAACTGCAAATTTTCAAACATATATGCTTATTAACTAAAATTTGAGGCCATAAAATAAATGTCATGTTTTACCAATGTAAAACATGCTTTAATCCATGAATTAAGTGACATAAAACTTGCCTATGGGGCCAAAGTTCTACTCACTTAAATTCATTTTACTACTTTATGATAAAACTATCAAATTATGTTCATTTTCTTAATTCCTATGGGTAGATTAAGAAATATAATTTAATATTTTATCCTAACTAATCATACTAATATAACAAAATTCCTGTGGGTAAATTTCATTATATCACATATGATTAATTACAACTAATGTTTTAATGTGATCCTTAACCTTAATATATAATTCTAATTAATTAAAGATGTTATGGCTACTCCTTAATTAATTAAAATTATATTAATCACCTAACATTAATTATTTCTCAATAAAATAAATCCATATATGCATAAAATCATAAATTTCAATGTGTATAAATTATTTAATTTAAAATTGTATGCATAAGTAAATACCAAAATAAAACATACATTTCAATAAAATAAATAAATAATTTAAACACAAATAAAATCTGGAACAACAATTTAATTTATGCAAATAAATAAGCTAAATTCGGTAATTTGTAAAAAATCATGATTGCTCCTTAGTGAGTGTCATGAATGAATGAATTTAATATGGATATGGGTGTGAGTGTGGCGTGAATGGATGTATATATATTGAACAATATGTGATGTGTGGAACACAGTGTAAGTATACACTATCAGTGTAGTGAGCAAGTATTCCAAGGGTTATCATACCCAAGGGATTGATATTGATTACCAGAGTAATATAACTCTAGTATCGTTCAAGCGATCAAATTGTGATGAGATGGACAAAGTAAATAATTGCAAAAAATAAGTAAACAATAGCAGAAAAGTATATAGCAGAATTATGAGAGATCTAGGGATTCAGATTTCACCACAATCTTCATGTATAGACTTCCTTGATTCAGTTATGCAGTTATAGAATTATCAATTACTAGCCAGGATTCCCTAATTTAATTAATCAGCCTTGGTATTAGGTTAGATCAAATCTAATTATAATTACCAACCCTACTACTGGTCTGTGCGAGTTGTAGCAACTATAATTGCATTAAGATCTATGGACATCCTTTTAGGGAGATTAGGGGAACGCCCTAATTCCCATGTGACTACACAGGGTCCTCGGTACTGGTCTGTCCTTAGCTCCACTATAGATTTAATTCTCTTGGTTTAGATTAACTAATCTCCGGTCGGTATCATAGCTAACCCACTGATTTCCCCTAATTAATTGGCAGATCAATCAAAGGTAAAGTGCAGAAAAGTAAATCTCAATTGAATAAAACATGAACTGTCATAACTTCCTCAAGTTGTCTATACAATTAGATTGGGCTACATCTTAGCCCTAGAGAGAAGTTTAGTTACTCATAATAATATGTAAACACATAATGATAAAATAGGAAAACATTAAAAGGGTAGAAGAAGTTCAAGGAGTGACGCCTTGCTCTTGCTTGGCTGTTGTTGCTTTCTTTCTCTTCTTGCTTCGTTCCTCCCTCCTTTGTGTTCAACCCTCTTGATCTATTTATAATGCCTCTAATCCTAATCTAACTCTTATTAGGATTCCAAATAATAATATATTAATTACAAGTAAATCCTAATCCTATCCTAACTAAGGCTTTAATTGGGCTTCACACTTCAAGACTTTAATTCCTCTTGAAACTCTATTCCGGAGAGTCTTCTAGGGTTTGGACTTCTAATCCTTGCGTTGCACAACTTCTCGAAAGTCCATTGGGCTTAGAAGTCATCAAACAACTCCAAAACAGGTTCTGGGCGCCACGGAGCCCATTAGCAGAATGCCAACTCGCGTTTCTGGTAGGTGGGGCCACGGCTCTAGTACATGGGCGCCACGACGCCCATTGGCAGAATGGGTTGCTCTCTTCTCTGGTACACGACGCCACAGCGCCCACTGGCAGAATGCTGAATTCTTCCATTTTTGCTTCTCTTGCCTTGTGTACCTGCAACATAAAGAAATCTAATCAAAGCAAAGTGTTTTTACCATAATTAGGACTTGAAATATAAGGGAATTGAAGCTAAATAATCTATATAAAATGTAATTATCAAACTCCCCCACACTTATCTTTTTCCTTGTCTCGAGTAAAATCAAACATAAGCATTCATGCAAGATAGCAAGGCGTTCACACAAAACTGACTTACTAATCATATTTGGCCTCAGAATTAATTCATATGGGATTTCTGGAATTTAATCATCATTTCATAATGCAAATCATTCAATATGCAATGTAGTATTCCCCAAATTTCCTAAGGTAACTCTCAATATAAAGTGATATAGGCTCAATTCTTACTCATTAAAGTGTAAAAGGAAAGTTTGCATGTAATAGGGTAAAATAGGGTGGTCCAATCATGAAAAGTTATAATGATAATCTAATCAAGTGAATATATGCATAATAGCCACTTAAACTTTAGGGAGTGTAAGTGGTGAGGGATGAATTCTCTCTCATGGGAATGATATTTACTCATCTCACAAGTGTTTGGAGGTTTAGGTTTTCACTCATTTCAGGACATAATCAAGAAATTTCCATAGGCTTGTTCATCTATCAAATCTCCACCACTTCAATAAATCACAACACTAATCAAAGGGTCTTACAAAGGGTTGTAACGAGGCTAGGTGAAGGTGATAAAAGCTTAGGACTTACTAAGAAGAAATTGTGTGAATTCAGAGTTTTTCTCTATTGCCCATATTCTTCCACCATTAGCTCAAATACTTCATCTTTTACTCCCTCTTTTCTTCTCTATTGTCTCCCCTTTTGCCTTGGCTTTTTGGTCTCTTGACCTTTTTCTATCTTTTCTTTGCCCTTTTCATTCTAATTTTTCAGAGCATTTGTCTCATTTTTTCTTTTCTTGCTCATTGCTCTTTTTTCTAGGGGGATAATCCTCATTATGAGGCTATTCTTTTCTCTCTATTTCTCTCAACTAGGGCGGAGTATTTGCTTTCCCTGAACTCACACATTCCTTCAAAGTATTAGTGTCCAGTTGGTGAAGGAATTGAGGAATGGGACAGAGATCGTGATGGGGTGGAAAGAAGGAAAGGGAAAGGCTCAAAAGGGTCAACTAGGGGGTAGCCAAGCTTTCTAGGTTCTGATGTAGGGTTTAAGGATATAGATCATTCATAAACTGAATGTTCCATTTTTGCATGCTATGTGGTGATTTTTCATGGTCATTGAGTGATTACTAATCAGCTCTACCATCATCTACACTACTCACAGAAACAGGCTTGAACAGATTGGCTACTAAAGAGTGAGGTTAAGGTAGAAGGTGTAAACCTAGGTGCCCTAATCATCTTAGTGTTTGTGATTTAAATGTGGTCTCAAAATACATAACAGAACAAGTTCTAGAAAAATTAAGATTGTCCTGATCACTTACAAACAGTTGCTAAGCTCTAATGATGTAGCTCTTATGCTCAAAAGCTCACCAGGGGTTAATTCATCCACTCACACTTTAGTTTCCTCCAATATCTTAGTAAAGTAATGCATATATAGGGAATAGCAATTCAATGTGGGTTCACATATTTACAGGGTAGGCTCAGAATTCCTAGAAGCTTTTCATAAAATAGGACAGATGAAATGAACAATCATGCATTAATTCCACAATAATTGAATATTCCTCATCCCATTAAATCAATGATATACCAGTTTCATCATGAGCCATGGCTTTCAGTCAGAAAACACACAGACAATCATGCATTTATTCAGAAACAGATTTTAAACTAACATATTAAAACGCACAATCATGCAATTAATTTTAAAAAAAAACATTACTAGACTAAGACACACAACTAATCCACTACTCAAACAGAAATTTTATTTTAAATACTAGGCAGAATGAAATATGACTCTCCCCTACACTTAAATATTGCATTGTCCTCAATGCATCAAGTAAGAACAGAGTAAGGAAAGAGCCAACCTGGGGGGACAGACTAGTCGGTGTCTTCAGAGTCCTCCTATGAGCTCTCTTCTTTAGCAGGTGATGGTGGAGCAGCATGTGATGGACGAGGGAGATGTGGGAATAGAGGTAAGCCAGTGTGGCCTACAACACCCGCTTCCAGGTATTCTTCAACTACCTGATACCATCTGGTGGTTGCTTCATTGTATTAGTAGCTGAAATCAATCTAGGTGTTTAGCTTGGCGGCGAGTGCAGGGTCCATAAACCCTTGCTGGTTTGGTGGTGGTGGTGCTTGTGGTGCAGGTGGAGCTGGCAGCTGTGGTGGGGCTGCTGGGCATCCTCTCAAGTAGGGTGGCTTCAGTCAGGCAAATAATGTTTTGTTGAGCATCCAGCCTGGCTCAAGCATAGGTTCAGAGTTACCCCAAACAACTCCAGCCTTGCGGCAAAGGGCAGCAATCAAATGGGGGAATGAGAGCACCTTCTTGTTAACCATTTGTCGAATGGTCTCCAAGTGCTCTGCAATGGTGTGGCTGACATTGAACCTCCACTTGTTGTGAATGGCCCAGAGGAACTTTGCTTGTAGCTTGGTGACCTTTGAGGTATGCACGGATGGGAACAAGCTGTTGGCAATGAAGTGCAGCCACGTCTTGTTGATCTTATCAAGCCCGGTCTTGGGGAAGTGGTAAAATTCACCATCTTTGGTGACCCACTGTGTGCCTTCAATGCACAATGTCCTTGTGATATCATTGTAATCCCCATTTGCTGCAAAATGGCCCAGTCCTAGCTCTCCGGCATGCAAATTTGGTATTTCAAAAATCTCATGAATTGTGTACCAATCAAAGGGTACTTTGTGGCCTCGCACCTAGCTTGCATAAAGAGTCTGATATTCGAACATATTAGCATAGAACTCCTTCACGATGTTGAGTGGTGTATGCTCCAGTTGTTGAGCAAATTTGAGCCAACCTCTCCATGCCATCTGATTGGCAATCGGAGCAAAACAGGGCTCCGAAAGATCAATGCCAAATTCGGGTATGGTGGGCTTGTTGTCCAGTTCATCAATATTAGCCTCTGCCTTCTTGCTAATGTAGCAAGTGGCATCATACTCCGGCAATTGAGAGGATGAAGATGCCTTCTGCTTAGCCAATCATTTAAGAGGCATGGTACATGCAACAACACACACGAAAATACCCAATAGAGCACCTATTTCACCAATGTAAGCACAATAACCAGAATTCCCACAATGCTCTGTTTTTCGAAAAAAATTTCTATGCAAAATTTTGAGATGATAATGCACAAATCAGGGTAGCCAATATGAACTAGAGATAATTAGTAATCAACAGCATCAATTAGAATCCACATGCAACCAAATTTCATGCCCAATCACCAAGAAAAATCCCCAATTCGGCCAAAATACCCAATGAAGAAATTAGATGAAATTTCTCAAATTTCCACCGATTAAAATGAGTGGGCAAGTGATAAAATACCTCTATGATGTCCAAGGGTATGATTGCGAATCAATCCTTGCCAGAAATCGCCGAAAAACTCCAAGAACAGAGGAGTGAGAAAGTCCACGCTCTAGTGAGAGAAAGTAATAAAAAGTGACAATTTCTTCCTCAAATCTGAAGTGTGATCGGATGAAATGGTGTTTAATGGAATGGGAGAGGGTTTGGAGGTGTTTTGGAGTGATTAATCGGTCAAAATCCGAGGGAATGCAAAAGTCATGAAGTTGGGTAGTTGAAAGTTTGAAATGGGAAAAGTGTGGGAAATGAAGGGTTGCTGGGGTTTTAATTCGGGCAGTGGGCGCCACAGCGTTGGGACACAGAGGTAATTAATTCAATTTTTTTTTTTTGTTTTAAAAAAAATTTGGCAGTTGCTACAGTGTTGGGCGCCGTGGCGCCCATAGGCAGTGTACTCTCTGGAATTGGGTGCCATGGCGCCCAGAATGTCTTTTTGAGTCTTTTTGTGCTCGCATTACTCTGTTTTGGCTCCCAGTTGCGTCCAATACCTATATGGCTTCAAATAAATGATTAAAAGATCATGAGTAGTAGAGAAATTGAATGAATTAACTATAAAACACACACAAAAATTAAAAAGGGAAAGAAACAAAAACCAATGGGTTGCCTCCCATAAGCGCTTGGTTTATAGTCCTCAGCCGGACTTTCTCTGATTCTATGGGCTATCTCGAAGGATGACAACATGCATGGGCATGTTTTCACTTGTTAAGTAGGGCTTCAATCTGTGCCCATTCACCTTGAAAGTTTGTCCGTCCTTCGTTATTGTTATGGCTCCATATGGGTTTATAGAAGTGATTGTGTATGGACCATACTATCTTGATTTTAATTTGCCCGGATGAAGCTTCAACCTTGAGTTGAATAACAACACTTTCTATCCAGGATATAAATCTTTTCTTGCTATTTTTCTGTCATGCCATAGCTTGACTTTTTCCATGTAAATACGGGAATTTTCATAGGCTTATCTTCAGAATTCATCCAATGCATTGAGTTGAAGCATTCTGTTTTGCCCGATTGCATTTGGATCAAAATTCAGTAGCTTGACAGCCTAGTATGCTTTGTGCTCTAACTTAACTAGTAAGTGGCACTCCTTTCCAAAGACTATGTTGTATGGAGACATGCCTAAGGGTGTCTTGAATGTTGTTCTATATGCCCAGAGTGCATCATCCAACTTGTGAGACCAATCTTTCCTGTTAGTGTGGACTGTTTTCTCCAATATCCTCTTTAGCTCCCTGTTAGATACCTCCACTTGCCCACTGGTTTGTGGGTGATAGGGGGTGGCAATTTTGTGCCTTACTCCATATTTGACAAGGAGAGCTTTGAGGTGTTAGTTGCAGAAGTGCTTCCCTCCATCACTAATTAATGTTCTTGGTACGCCAAAACGAGTAAAAATATTCTTTTTTAGAAATCTCTGTACCACTTTGGAATCATTTGTAGGAGATGGAATAGCTTCTACCCATTTGGATACATAATCCACTGCAACTAGAATATACAGGTTCCCAAAGGATGATGGGAAAGGTCCCATGAAATCAATGCCCCACACATCGAATAGTTCAACTTCTAGGATGGGATTTTGAGGCATCTCATGTCTCTTGGACAGGTTTCCAGCTCTTTGGCATTTGTCACATCTCTCAACAAAAGATTGTGCATCTTTGAAAAGTGTTGGCCAATAAAAACCAGATTGGAGTACTTTATTGGCTGTCTTGTGAGCTGCATAATGCCCTGCATAGCTGCTAGAATGACAACTTTCAAGGATGGCTAGAAATTTTGCTTCTGGGACACACCTTCTGATCATGTGATCACTGCATCTACGATAGAGTGTAGGGTTATCCCAAAAATAAAATCTTACCTCAGAAAGGAATTTCTTCCTTTGTTGATAGGTTGCTTCAGGTGGCAATTCATGGCAAGTTAGGTAATTGACATAATCTGCATACCATGGCCCATCTTTACCTCTTTTGTTCCATCCTTTGTTGACAATTTTTCTAATGGAAAATACTTGCTCATCAGGGAAGGGATCAGCAATAGGAACAGAAGTATTAGCATGATATTCCAGTCTAGATAGGTGGTCTACTATGACATTATCTGCTCCTTTCTTGTCCTTCATCTCCAGTTCAAATTCTTGCAAAAGTAAAATCCATCTAATAAGCCTTAGCTTGGCATCTTTTCTATTCAACAAATATTTAAGTGTTGTATAGTCAGTATAAACTATGGTCTTGTTGCCAATGAGATATGGTCTGAATTTATCAAAGGCATAGACCACAGCTAGTAGCTCCTTTTCAGTGGTTGCATAGTTAATTTGGGCAGCATCAAGAGTCTTGCTTGTGTAGTAAATAGCTCCGAAAACTTTTTCTCTTGTTTTCCCTAGAAAAATCCCTACTGCAAAGTCACTTGCATCACACATAATTTCAAATGGGGCTTCCCAATTAGGCGTGACAATGACAGAGGCAGATATGAGTGCTTCCTTTAAGGTTTCAAATGTTGTTTTGCACTCTTTTGTGAATTCAAAAGTTGCTTCTTTTAATAGAAGATTGCACAATGGTTTGGAAATTTTTGAAAAATCTTTGATGAATCTTCTGTAAAATCCAGCATGTCCCAAGAAACTCCTTATTCCTTTGATAGTAATGGGAAGTGGAAGTTTCTCAATTAACTACACTTTGGCCCGGTCAACCTGAATTCCATCTAGTGATATTTTGTGGCCAAAAACGATTCCTTCATGTACCATAAAATGGCACTTCTCCCAATTCAGCACTAGGTTTGTTTCTTGGCATCTTTTGAGTACCAATGATAGATTATTCAAGCATGAATCAAATGAATTCCTAAAAACTGAGAAATCATCCATGAAAATCTCGATGAATTTTTCTACCATATCTGAAAATAGTGATGTCATGAGCCTCTGAAAAGTAGCAGGTGTATTACATAGTCCAAATAGCATTCTTCTAAAGGCAAATGTGCCATAGGGACATGTAAAAGTTATCTTCTCTTGATCTTCAGGGGCTATGCAATTTGGTTATAGCCTAAATATCCACCTAGAAAACAATAGAAAGGATATCCAGCTAACCTGGCTAGCATCTGATCAATGAATGGTAGTGGAAAATGATCTTTTCTAGTTGCTTTGTTTAGCTTTCTGTAGTCGATGCACACTCTCCATCTAGTCACGGTTCTGGTAAGGATCAACTCATTGTTGTCATTTTCTACCACAGTGATTCCTCCATTCTTCGGCACTACTTGTACAGGACTCACCCAAGGACTGTCAGAAATAGGGTAGATAATGCTTGCATCAAGCCATTTTTGTACTTCTTTTCTGACTACCTCTTTCATTTTTGGGTTCAGCCGTCTTTGGTGCTCTATTGAGGGTTTGAAGTTCTCTTCCATGTAAATTTTGTGCATGCAAAGGGTGGGACTTATGCCTTTTATGTCAACAATAGTCCACCCTATTGCTTTCTTGTTTGCTCTCAGTACTCTCAGCAGCTTTTCTTCCTACTCTTTAGTTAGGGACGCAGAAAGAATTACTGGTAGGGATTCTGCATCTCCCAAATAGCTGTATTTCAAATGTTCTGGTAATGGTTTCAGCTCCAATTTGGGTGCTTGTTCAATTGAAGATTCGGTTGGGGCTTCAGGCTCTCCCAATTCTTCAACAGGTTTCTTGATAAAAATTAGTGGAGTAGCCTCTAGTTGATGAATGCAATCTTCAATCTCTGGATCTTCTTCTGCTGTCATGCCAGCTAAGCATGCTTCAAGGGGTTCAGAATACTTTGAAAGTTGCGCCACTTCCTTGATGCATTGGTTAATGATGTCTACTCTAAAGCATGACTCTTCATCAGCTGGATGCTTCAGTGCTTTGAGAATATCAAAGGTCACTTCTTCTTCTTGTACTCTCAAGGTCAGATTCCCTTTCTGTACATCAATAAGGGCTCTACTAGTTGCCAAGAATGGCCTTCCCAAAATGATTAGGATTTCTTGATCTTCCTCCATGTCTAACACTATGAAATCTGCAGGGAAGATGAATTTGTCAACTTTAACTAAAACATCTTCTACTATACCTCTTGGATATTTGATGGATCTATCTGCCAGCTGCAGAGATACAATAGTTAGCTTGGCTTCTCCAATATTCAGCTTCTTGTATACTAAGAGTGGCATTAAATTTATGCTAGCTCCCAGATCACATAATGCTTTGCTGAAAAATTCCTGGCCTATAATGCATGGAATGGTAAAGCTTCTTAGGTCTTCAAGATTTTGTGGTAGCTTCTTCTGGAGTATGGCACTACACTCTTCAATAAGTGTAACAGTTTCATAATCTTGTAGCTTCCTTTTGTTGGACATAATATCTTTCATGAACTTCACATAGCTTGGCATCTGCTCCAAAGCTTTTGCAAAAGGAATATTAATATGTAATTTTTTAAATACCTCCATAAATTTTGCAAATTGTCTGTCCAATTTTTGCTTCCTGAATCTGTGTGGAAACGACAAGGATGGTTTGTGTGGAGAGGGAATTTTACATGGCATGTGCTTCGGCTTCTCCACTGGCTTTGCTTGTTCTTGCCTTTCTTTTGGAGCGACATTTGGTGCTTGTTCAGCTTCAGATTCAGCTTCCGTTTCTTCTTGTTGTGGCGTGGGTTCTTGGACAACATCTAAGATTTTTCCACTTCTCAGAGTTATGGCCTTCACATCCCTTGGATTAGCTTCACTTGTACTTGGTAATCCACCAGGTTGCCTTGTGGTCAGTAGTTGAGAAATCTGGCCTACTTGGTTCTCCTATTGCTTGATTGAAGCATTTGTAGTCACCATAAATTGATTTGTCTTTTCAGTCAAATCAGCTTGGGATGTTGCAAGTTTGGCCATGGCTTCTTCTAGATTCATCCTTGGACGTTGCTGTTGTTGTTGTTGATAAGGAGGTGTTGCCTGTCTTGGGTTCTTCCATGCAAAATTAGGATGATTCCTCCATCCATGATTGTAGGTCTTTGAGTAAAGATTGTTATTCCCACATAGTGCACCTATTCGGCTTCTTCTTGTATAGCTTCCATAGGATTTCTTTTGAGCATTGCAGTGTGGAATGAAAGTACTTGGTCGAGTTTTGCTGCAAGTGTTGCAAAGGCATCTGAATCTTGTATGCCAGCTACTTTCTTTTCATTATCCCTCCTAGAGCTCCAATTAGAGGCATTTGTTGTTACCTCTTCAAATAACTCATAGGCTTCAGCATAGTCCTTGCTCAAAAAGGCTCCTCTAGCAGCTGCATCTACAACTGTTTTGGTGTTAGGGATTAATCCTCCATAGAATACTTGCATGACTAGCCAGTCTTGCATTTCATGGTGTGGACACTTCCTTAGCAGCTCCTTGAATCTTTCCCAAACATCATAGAGAGATTCTCTCTCAAATTGATTAAATTCACAATTTCAGTTCTCAACTTAGTGGTCTTCAAAGGAGGAAAATATTTAGTAAGAAATTTCTGGGCTAAGGAATCCCATGTGTCCAATGAACCAGGTGGCAAAGAGTTCAACCACCTTCTAGCTCCATCTTTGAGTGAAAAAGAGAATAATCTGAGCTTGATTGCCTCCTCTGACACCCCGTTGTATTTGAAAGTATCATAAATCTCTAGAAAAGTAGAGAAGTGCAGATTTGGGTCTTCATTATGTGCTCCAGAAAATTGATTATTCTGAACCATCTAGATCACAACTGGTTTGATCTCAAAATTGTTTGCTTCAACAGCTGGATTCCGGATGCTTGACATAGCATTCTGCACTTTTAGGATAGCAAAGGTTTGAAGGGGAATATGCCCTTAATTCGGTTGATTATTTGGTGCTGCCATCTTTTCTAGATCTGGCTGCAAGTTCCGAATTACTCACATTGCTCTCAGATTTCTTTTAACAGTCTTTTCGATTTCTGGATCAAGAGGTAGTAGATTTCGGTCCCTTGTTCTTCTCATGCACCATAAAATTTTTCTGAAAAGAATTGAAGAAAGAAGATCAAAGTAAAACAGAAAATAAAATTTTGCTTTAATCAACACCTTGTTAATTCCTCTAATATCAATAAAACAATCCCAGGCAACGGCGCCAAAAACTTGATTGCTCCTTAGTGAGTGTCACGAATGAATGAATTAAATATGGATATGGGTGTGAGTGTGGCGTGAATGGATGTATATATATGGAACAATATGTGATGTGTGGAACACAGTGCAAGTATACACTATCAGTGTAGTGAGCAAGTATTCCGGGGGTTGTCGTACCCAAGGGATTGATATTGATTACCAAAGTAATATAACTCCAGTATTGTTCAAGCGATCGAATTGTGATAAGATTGACAAAGTAAATAATTCCAGAAAATAAGTAAACAATAGCAGAAAAGTATATAACATAATAGAATTATTATGAGAGATTTAGGGATTCAGATTTCACCACAATCTTCATGTATAGACTTCCTTGATTCAGTTATGCAGTTATAGAATTATCAATTACTAGCCAGGATTCCCTAATTTAATTAATCAACCTTGGTATTAGGTTAGATCAAATCTAATTATAATTACTAACCCTGCTACTGGTCTGTGCGAGTTGTAGCAACTATAATTACATTAAGATCTATAGACATCCTTTTAGGGAGATTAGGGGAACGCCCTAATTCCCATGTGACTACACAGGGTCCTCGGTACTGGTCTGTCCTTAGATCCACTATGGATTTAATTCTCTTGGTCTAGGTTAACTAATCTCCGGTCGGTGTCATAGTTAACCCACTGATTTCCCCTAATTAATTTGCCAGATCAATCAAGGGTAAAGTGTAGAAAAATAAATCTCAATTGAATAAAACATAAACTGTCATAACTTCCTCAAGTTGTCTATACGATCAGATTGGGCTACATCTTAGCCCTAGAGAGAAGTTTAGTTACTCATAATAATATGTATACACATAATGATAAAATAGGAAAACATTAAAAGGGTAGAAGAAGTTAAAGGAGTGACCCTTGCTCTTGCTTGGCTGCTGTTGCTTTCTTTCTCTTCTTGCTTCGTTTCCTCCCTCCTTTGTGTTCAGCCCTCTTGATCTATTTATAATGCCTCTAATCCTAATCCAACTCTTATTAGGATTCCAAATAATAATATATTAATTACAAGTAAATCCTAATCCTATCCTAACTAAGGCTTTAATTGGGCTTCACACTTCAAGACTTTAATTCCTCTTGAAACTCTATTCCGGAGAGTCTTCTAGGGTTTGGACTTCTAATCCTCGAGTTGCACAACTTCTCGGAAGTCCATTGGGCTTAGAAGTCATCAAAAAGCTCCAAAACAGGTCCTGGGCGCCACGACTCCCATTGGCAGAATGTCAACTCGCGTTTCTGGTAGGTGGCGCCACGACGCCCATTGGCAGAATGGGTTGCTCTCTTCTCTGGTACACAGCGCCCACTGGCAGAATGTTGAATTCTTCCATTTTTGCTTCTCTTGCCTTGTGTACCTGCAACATAAAGAAATCTAATCAAAGCAAAGTATTTTTACCATAATTGGGACTTGAAATATAAGGGAATTGAAGCTAAATAATCTATATAAAATGTAATTATCAAATCACCAAATAGTGCTAAAGTTAAGGTTGAAAATTTAATTCCAAAGACAAAAAAGGGTGTTGTGGTTCAGTGGCAAAATGTCTACGTTCAACCGTGGAGACTTGGGTTAGAATCCCAGCAGCCACACAAACCAAAAATTTATTTTCTCAAACAAACCCCAAAATTAGAAAACATAAGGTTTGAAATTGAATTCCAGAGACATAAGGGCACACCGTGGTTCAATGGCAAAGGGTCCATATTGTGGCCATGGGGACCTGGGTTCGAATCCTAGCAGCCACCCACACAAAACGGGATTTAATTTTACACATACCCAATGGCATGTAGTTTAGCCAGCAAAAACGACAAGTCGTTTCGCTAATGCGCATGGGAGCTCCCTTAATGAAAAACGACATGTCGTTTACGGCATCAACCAAAACAACTTGTAGCTTGAGTCATCTTCAACCTCCAGCCAGGTCGATTTGACCCGGTTGCAACCCACGGACCCGAATTGGGAACCTGATGGTTTCTAGCCATTTTTTACGTCAAATTTTATGTTTTATAGCCCATAATGCATACAAATCCCATTTCTAACCTTTATATTGATTATAATCATCAAAAACCGAGTGCCCATTATTAAACTTCAAACTAAAAAAAAATTGCAAGACAGAGGCATAACCAGGCTCTGATACCAAATGTAAAACTCATAATTCAAACATGTTTCATGAACACAATAAACACTTTCAAACAGAATGCGGAAGCGGATTAAGAAAGCCTACCTCCAGCCATTGCAAATGTAGCCTTCTTCTTGTCTCTGTTTCTCTTCCAAACCTTCACTCTCTCAAACGCGATGGTGTTGTTTTCTGAAGTGAGGAGTCTGCTTGGTGACCAACAGAGAGTAGTAGGACGCCTTTTGTACTCCTCTGCCCATCATGGAGGAGTCATCAACGTGGCTGGAAAATCGGCAAGTGTTCAGGGTCGTGGGAACATTATGGAATGCTGCTGGAAGTGGGATAAGCTTGGTCACAGCATGGACCACTTTCTGAAGGAGTTCCAATGGGAATATCGAGGACCTCAACGTGGAACTCCAACAATCCTTCCCTATCTATGATCTTTGATGCATGTTGTATTTAAAAAACTTCTCTTGTGTGGGTTTGTGAATATTTTGTGCTTTTGACCATTTTAGGTTCTCAATTATGTGCATTTTTTTGTGCTTTGGGCATGTATTTTGGTGTTGGTGCCTTGGGTATGCAATGAAATGTTTAGTTGTAGGGATGTGTTACTGGGAAATGGATTTGATTCGGTTTCTATGGCTATTATGTTCATTTTTGGAAAGTTTGTTTCAATTGCAATGAATAATGGGATTGTATGGAACTATGGGTTTTGTGCTTCAAAGCTTAGGGATTAGGAGATATCAATGTGGAGAAGATATGTAGAAAGTGGAAGAGAACAAAGTTGAATATTGTAGAATTTTCTAAAGCAAAAAGAAGGTTGTTTTGCACATCAATAGAAGTTATGAATTCTAGGTCATCCTTATTTCAAATTTTGTTTAAAATTTGACTAATGATATAAATTTAACTAAAACTAGGAAAAGATGCCCAAATAGATTATTGAATATTGCAAAAACAAAAGGAGAAGCTTCATAAAAGAGTGCTAGACCTACAAAGAAGACTTGATGCCAAACAAAAACTAAAATTGGAAATTCAGCGTAGGCGCTCTTAAAGTAATAAAACAAAGGGATGAGGATGAAACAAAAGAGAAGATGAAGTTGATTGAATCAAATTTGAAGGAAAATGAGGAAAAATTAGAAACAATGGAAGAACTTAATACAATGTACATAATTGAGAACCTAAACAATGAAGTTGATTGTAGGTTTCATTGTTGCTTATTTAACATAGACAACGGTACAATGTACAAGCCAGAGAAAGACAGTTGTCTTTATTATATTATTCACAGTGGTTTCAAGACCGTTATTAAAAACTATGGGAGTTACCATAGCAATTAAATAGATAGTGCCTTAAACCAAACTGCTGTCAAAAGTACTATTTAATTGTGAAAGGAAAGCTCTTTCGCAATGCAGTCTAGACCTCATGCATGGGTCCAATCCTAGACAAATCCACCCATTTCTTTTGGCACAACCCATGCCCCTTTACGATGATTTTATCCCAAAATACCGCACACCCCATCCCTTCCCAGTGTGCTAGACCGGATCGAACCAATCAGTTTAAACGGGAACCAACTAATCTATTAACACACAGACTGTGTAGCAAAATACTGTATAAAAAACCTATAAACCGGTTAAAATCCAGCAAAACAGTCACGGTTTCATGGTTTTTATACAGTTCACAACTTAAACATAAATTAATAATAAAATTTTAAAATTTTGAACCTTTACCCGTAGTTCAAACACCCAATAAAGGAAGACTATGGGACTTCCAGTTTCAGGTAAGGAAAGCCACCCACACGATCGATGTGGGACTTCCATCTTCACCAAGTCTCCCGCGTTATCTTTGCTGAATGTATTTTCTTTTCTTTTCTTTTCTTTTTTTCATATTGAATGCATCTTTTTACATATATTATATTGTATTGTTTGATTATATTATATACATATGATGAAAACAAGTAAAGCTTTTCGATTCCTATAAGCTTAAATATATAAACATTTAATTACTTATTAGCATCATATGGTAAATATTCACAGTATGAGTTCCTTTTTCGACGACTTCATTATTTTTAGTTATATATACACTAAATTATCAAATATATATAAGAAATAAATATTAAATGCATATGAATATATGAAGTTATATTATATTTCATTTACTACATATGTGTATCACAAAATTTACCATATTATTTATATATGATTATATGTTAATCATATAATTTGATTTTTAAATTATTGTATTATTTAAAATTTAATAGCGTACGCTTGCACTGCATTCCTATCCCTATTTCACTCTAATTCACGCACATCAATTATTTTAGTGATGTACATGCAATATTTAACTTAAGTTTCTCTCTTGTAATTATTGCAAAGTTACTTGTGCCTTAAAAGGATATGATTTTCGTATGATAGCTGTCATAGCAAAACTTGACAAATGCAACTTATCATGTTTAATTAATACTCATTTGTTTGTTTAGATTGGGAGGATTGTAAACTGCTATAGAGAATTGTAAAATATATAATACATTACTTATTAAAAAATATACACAAAATAAAGACAATAGTTAAAAATAAAATCATTGCTTAAAGCAAGAATATTATATTTTTAATAGCAATTATAGGTTTCACTGCTATTTATTTAACATATCATAGACAACAGAACCGTTGTCAAAAGTACTATTTAACCATGATAAGAAAGCTTTTTCGGCATCGTGTCTAAAGACCAATGCAGTCTAGACCTCATGCATGGAGCCAATCCTAAACAAATCCAGCCGTTTCTTTTGGCACACACCATGCCCCTATGATGATTTTATCCCAAAATAATCAAAATACCGCAAAACAAATAGACACAACCCATCCCTGCCCAGTGTGCTAGACCGGACCGAACAAATCGGATTAAACGGGAACCAATTAACCAATTAACACACTAAAACCGTGTAGCAATATGCCGTAATAAAAACCCAGAAACCAGTTTAAAGCAGACAAACCAGTCACGGTTTAATGGTTTCTACACATTTAATAACTTGCACATAAACAAATATTAAAATTTTAAACCCATAGTTAGAACACCTAATCAGAGGGTAATTCTTGAGCAAAAGGCTGAAGGACACCCTTCCCTTCTACTTGTATTTATAACGTTGTCAGGTAAGGAAAGCCACCCACATGATCGATGTGGGATTTCCATTTTCACCGAGACTCCCGCGTTATCTTTGCTGAATGTTTTTTTTTTTTTTTTTCACATTGAATACATCTTTTTACCTATATTACATTGTATTGTTATATTATATTATATACATATGATGAAAACAAGTGAAGCTTTTCGATTCCTATAAGCTTAAATATTATATTATATACATATGATGAGTTCTTTTTTAAATACGAAAATTATCAAAAATATATAAGAAAAAAATATTAAATGCATATGAATATATGAAATTATATTATATTTCATGTATTACATATATATGTATCACAAAATTTACCGTATTATTTATATATGATTATGTGTTAATCATATAATTTGATTTTTAAATTATTGTATTATTTAAAATTAGATTTCTAACATTATATTTTGATATTTTGACATTTTTAATAAAATATACATATATTTAAAAACACCAATTCGACCACGGTTCGATTTCGGTTGAACTAGTGAACTATGAACCATTACCTCTACCGGTTCAATCATTGATTCGGTTTTCAAAACACTGATCCTCCCACACCCCAATCATCCTGGTGCCAATCTTCCCCGACAGCCACCATTGCGGTCCACTTCCCATACACCCAGGCTAAATTAGACAACACACACTGATCAAACAAACAAGTGAAAGCAACCGCATCAACTTCAAAACCTCCATTAATAGGTATGTTGTCATTGCTGGATAAAGATTCCAGAAGTTGGCGCTCAAGTTTCTAATGCAATAATTATCTTTCTATTCATAGAGATGAAAATGATGGAATTGGCTTCTTAACTTGTTTAAACTTGTGACCTAAATCATTTCCCACTTGTTTCAACTTTTTAAAAGGTTAACGGTATAATTTTATATTAATTTGTTCATATCGTGTTTTGCTTTACGTGCATATATTAGATTGGTGGATGCTTGATAAACACTTTTAGCTTTTATTTTTGTATTCTTATACTTAACTCATATTCTAAATTTGTATTTAATTGTTGAATTAGGTAATATTCATATTATTAAGATCTAATTAAAATTAATTGCATATTGTATTGATTTTTTTACTTTAAGGTCTAATTTATTTGTTATGAAATTTTATTTTCAAGATTGGTCTATGTATTGAGTGAATTTTTATATCTGAGTTAAAGATTAGAGTAACAAATATTCATGAATTTATCAAGCAATGGCATAGATATGAATTTCCCAATTACAAGGATAAGATAGACATTAGGCAAATTAAATAAAGGGCAAGGTGGTCATATTGGAGTCATTAATGGCATGGATGTAATTTTAGACAAAATTTCCCTTCTCCCTCTTAGTAAATTTGGACCCCTCCTTATCTTCATTCGCGCACATCCCTCATTTTCTTAGGTTTTGAAGCTCACTCCTCCCCATGGCAGCCACCATTAAAATGATGGGCTATTGGCACATGTAATTAACTTAGGATAATTTTGAAGATCTAGTTTATTCTTGAGACTAATATTGTATTTAGTATGAAGTTAATAAAAATTATGCTTCTCTATTTTATGTTTTTCTTTGTTGAATTATGTATAGAAATTTTTATGCATGATTCTTGTTTGGACTTGTGATTTTTCTAGGCTTGATCACCTTAGAACAAATTTTCATGGTATAGAATTTGATTTGGTTGGACCAAAATTTAAATTTTAAGTTTTGGATTCTCTATACACTTGCTATAATTATGGTTGGGGTTAGATTTGATTCCAATGATCACATTCTATGCAATTGCGTAGTAGGAATTGCCAAGCTAAGTGTAGGGATCCTAGTTTAGTTAGGGTTCAATCGGATTAATTGTTTAATTAGGTTAATGTTGAGATTTTGGGGGTTAATCAAGTTAAATTGTATAATTAGACTTACATTATATCTCTAGATCAATGATAGAATTACTAGATGTCGAATAGTTCTTAGGTTAGTTATGCTTTCATTGCTATTTATTTCGGTTTTAGTGCATTTTAATTACTCTGCTAATGAAAACCAGTTTCTCATAGCCTAAATTAATCAAAACTCGTATTAATTGATTTTCTATGATATGACCTGTGGTTGAAAATTAAAACTTAAATTTTAATTTGGCTGCCATCTATTATAACTAAATTAAAACTTAAATTTTAATTTGGCTGCCATCTATTATAACTATGCTATAGCGGCGTAAGTGCTACTTTAAATTGAATCGATAGGTTGCTTTTAATCTTAAAATTCAACATGAAAGCGTTGGAATGTATCAAGATAAGAATGAGACAAGCAATCACTTTCAATACCTCAATGTGGCCGTACTCATATTTGGAATTTTCTTAAATATAACTTGTTTGAGACATAAGATTTTGATAAAATTTAGTGGATGAAGTTTTGCTATCCTTATAATCTTATCTAAAATTTGAATTAATCTGTAATTAATATGATATTAGATACTGTATGATTTTCTCTAAAAAGAGATTTCAATAAAATACAAAACTATCTAGATCAACATTATTAACTAAACTGTTTATGGAATTCGTTTTAATATTTTAATATTATTAAATAAGGCAAAATTGGTTTTGACAAATGTGAATATAACAAGTCAAAATTGAATAGAATCAATATAGTGTATAACTAATAGAACTAGATCACAGTTCAATTACGGCAACAGTATTATATTTTATTAAAGTTCTTAAATATTAAGCGCCAACATGTCTTGTATGATTTAGTCCCAATGCTTTGATATTTTTTCATTTAGTTGATGAATTTTACTAATATGTGGAAAGCGAATTTCCTGCTATTAAGAAATATACAATTGTTAATATGGTGATAAATTTTAAGATGCATTGACTGATCTAAAAAAATATCTCACATTCCGTGACGTAAGCAATTGTAATAATAGACCCATCCATGCACATGCCCCATGTATCAAGATTCACGTGGGATGTCCTTCTGGACTTTTCTAATTCATATCTTGCAAATTGCTTAACGTTTGTGGACATTTCGAACTTATGCCTACCAAGTAGATTCAGTCAATTAGTTTGTCTTATACCTTGAAAGAAAAATATCTTGTTAGAGAGAATAAATCCCAACTCTTGCTCTTAGCTCTCAAAGAACCAAATTTCAATCCCATGGAGTTTACGAATGTCTTTTCCCAAACAACTATGTCTTTGGCATTGATAACCTTGGCATTTTTACTGTTTCTCTACCTGCTCTCAATGATACCAAGAAGCCACCGTGGCAGTGCCCACGAACCCAGAAAAACACCACCAGAAGTTGGCGGCGCGTGGCCTTTGATTGGGCACCTCCACCTCCTTGGTTGGTCACAGCCACACTATGTCACCTTGGGCAACATGGCAGACAAATATGGACCAATTTTCAGATTAAGGTTAGGGGTTCACAGAACCTTGATAATCAGTAGTTGGGAAATGGCCAAAGAATGCTTTGCTGCAAACGACAAAGTGTTTGCTAACCGTCCTAAACTCTTAGCCTTTGATGTTATGGGCTACAACTTCGCCATGATTGGGTTGAGCCCCCATGGCTCCTACTGGCGTTATGTACGGAAGATAGCTATCCACGAGCTTCTCTCGAGCCACCGGCTGGAGATGCTCAAGCATGTCAAAGAATCAGAGGTGAAGGCAGGCATCAAAGAGACATATAACCGTTGCTTGACTTCGGACGAGGGAATGACAACGGTGAGCACTGAGATGAAGAGCTGGTTTGGTGACATAGTTTTCAATGTCATATTCAGAATGATTATAGGAAAACGTTTTGTTGGGGTTGATGAAAAGAACGAAACGACTGAGAGAGTACTGAGAGAGCTTTTGGATCTGAGTGGGTCGTTTGCGGTTTCTGACGCATTTCCGTATCTGAGGTGGCTGGATTTGGACGGTAAAGAGAAGGCTATGAAGAAAACTATGAGAGAGTTGGACAAACTCGCTAAAGTATGGCTAGATGAGCACAAACGCAAGAAGGGCACCGCAGAAAAGAGGGAGGATGAGCATGACTTTATGGATGCACTTCTTTCAGTTGTTGATGAAGATCAATTGCTTGAAGCTGGTCATGATGTTGACACTACAATTAAAGCTACATGCATCGTATGTGTTTCATATCCAAATCCTTTATAAACCATTGTGGTTAGAGTTAATATTTCTTTTTGTTTGATTTCATCGGTTAGTTAATATTTAGTACAATGAATTTACAACCAAAATTTGATGATTTTGTTTAGCCGAGCCAAACTTCATAGACTAAATTCTTGAATTGTTACACATTTCCACCTGAGTTGTTATTTTAAAGGCATCATTTATTTACCACAGTCATACTTTATTGGGAAAAGTGCATAAAAAAATTTCTTAAGCTTTTATGTGTATTTTTATTTTTGAAACTCTTAAAATATACATTTAATTCTCTCATTTTTTTAAAAAAAAAATTTTGATTCCCCTCAAATTTTTAAAATGTATATATCACTTTCAAACTCTAACTTCTATAAAAAAAAATAATTACAAAAAAAATCACGTGTATCTTACTAGTTTCTTTATTTCAAGCATTGTTTTCATTTTCATTTGTTAATCATAAGAAAGGGTTATTAGAGAAATAGTGAATGCACATAATTTTTTTCCTTAACGAAAGTTAGAGTTTGTAAGTAAGTATTGTGCAACTCTTAAAAACATAAGATAGTTAAGTGCATGCTTTAAAATTTTTTGTGTAACATGTACCTTATTTTAAAAACTTTTAAAATATGAACATTATCCCAAACTCTAACTTTTGTTAATGGAAAAAATCATATGCATCTCATTATTTCTTCTGTCAGATAGATGAAAAATAGAGAAACCAATTAGATATATATGACCTTCTTGTTAAATTTTTAACAAAAGTTATACTTTTAAAAAAATTGATGGTTAAGTACTTATTTGAAAGCTTCGAGAGTAAACTGCATTTCATACAAAGTGTAAGAGATATTTTAGACTTGTATGAAAAGTGACACAACCTAGACCATGTGATACCTTTCAAAGAAGAACCATCATAACAGCCTCTCAACAATCAGCACGTTATTCTTCTCAAAAAAAAAAACCTTAGCCACCAATAAATTTGATTGTGATAGTTAGGTTGGTTTATATCTTGTACATTTAATGACTGATATTAGTTTCTTCTTTCTTTCTTTTCTTATTTATTTTTTTGACTGTGAAGGCCTTAATATTAGCTGGAACAGAGACCACAACTGGGACATTGACATGGGCTCTTGCCTTAATGCTCAACAACCCTCAAGTTCTAAGCAAGGCACAACATGAATTAGACACAAAAATTGGAAGGGAAAGGCTTGCGACTGAATCAGACTTGACGAAACTCGAGTACCTTGATGCTATCCTCAAGGAAACGCTGCGTTTATACCCACCAGCACCACTTAACCTACCACATGAATCCATGGAAGACTGCACGGTTGGTGGCTACCATATACCTGCTGGCACACGCCTCTTAACTAACATTTCAAAACTTCACAGAGATCCACGGGTGTATTCTGATCCAACCTTGTTTCGCCCCGAGAGATTCCTAGAAGAGCATAAGGGTTTGGGCATGAAGGGCCAGAATTTTGAGTTCATTCCATTTGGTGCAGGCCGAAGAATGTGCCCTGGACTCTCCTTTGCTCTCCAATCTATGCAACTGATACTTGCTAATCTGCTGCATGCGTTTCATGTTGTAAACCCTCGTAATGGGCCTGTAGATATGAGTGAAGAGGTAGGGATTACCAACATCAAAGCCTCCCCACTCCAAGTCCTTCTTAAGTCACGTCTGTCAAGTCTAGTTTATGGATAATGTTGAGTGAACATGCATTTGCATTTTGAAAGATTCAAGATATAGCAAAATAGTATGTGAAAGAATTGATATGCATAAAATAGTTCACTATGTTGTAGTGAATATACGTATTTGTGTGTATGTTTATAAGTATTTTCATACTTCCTTGAAGGTTATAAATCTAGAGTCCTTTGAGATTCATCTTCTCGTATCTATGTAACAAAATTCACGTCTTCCTTGCGGTTCATCTTCACACATTTAAACAAGATGAAATCCTCTAATTACATGGAGTTATATATAGAGTCATGCATGTAATAGGGCATCTCATTTGTAATAATTTGTGAGGAATGAAATTGAAGAAAAACTCTTTGATTCTCAAAACTCACTTGTTTCTCTGTTTCTAATATTCCCTAATTTATGTTATTTCATAATATGTTATCAGTAGGAGAGCTCTACTTTCTTGAGATTAACTTCTAATATTCTAAAGGTTCTGTAGTAAGTTTCAACATCTCAAGTTAAATTCATAAATTATTAGTAAGTATCATTCATTCATTTTTTTTTTCTTTTCCTATAATTCTTTAAGTATATGATTTATTGATCTTGAAGTATCATCACTATAGGATTATGTTGGTTTGAGTGGTTGGCATAAAAACCTTGGAGGGCTAGTATATGATTATGATTTAGGAGTATGTCGGTTTTTTGGTTGGCATAAAAATCCTAAAGGTAATCAAGCTTCATTCTTTGAGTCGAATGTAGCAGCTTCTAAGGAAAATGAGCATGGACATTGCCATAGTCAAAGGGCTAGAGGTCATATATAGTATTAATAATAAGTCTCGTCACAAAAAGTTCATGAACAAAGAAAGTAGACGATATTTGGTGTGAAAAGCCATTAGATTTAAATCTTTGTGCACCTAAATATCTTGCAAATCCTTATCAAGAATCAACTAAAGGGATTAAATTGATAAACTTAAAATGTAAAAGATTAAATTGATAAACTTGAAGTGTGAAGGATCAAATTAATAAGGGTTTCAAGTGTGAAGAACTAAATATATATTTACTCTTCGTTATACATGGTAATATGTGTTAGTTACCATTACAAGTCTTACGTGAATGGTACACATGTGATAGATTTTGCACACACTAATGATGTACAAAAGGAAGCGACCAACTATGACAGCAAAATGTTATTCCACCACACACTTGACCTTGTCGATGCTAGTCTTGAGCCTTGCAAAGTTCCTTTTGTGCTCTTTTCAATGTGAAGGTTTGCTGGAAAATGAGCTTCTCAGCACTTTTTCCATGACAAAGAAACTGGCTTGGGGTAATGACGATATGGCTATAAGAGAACACCATCAAGAAGGGTTTTTTCTCCAAAACCAACACTTTACCGAATAAACAACAGAGAGTTGTTGTGATTGGAGCCAGTGATTTAGGGAAATCTTCTCTCATTTACAACATGGAATTGCAAAAGGGAGTTTGAAAAGAAGCATCACTTGTGAGCTTTGGTTTTAATTGCCATTTTAAATTCTTGCAATGAGGGACAAAAATTATGGGTCTTTTCTAGTGCTTTGGACAAGATTTTGTCAATACTTTTCTTATGTTGTGTTGTCCATTATTTTTATGCAAATCAAATGGTCCCATATTGCCATTTGATTTCTCTCTGACTTTAAGAAAAAAAAAAGAAAAAAAGTCTTATTAAGTAATTTAGAAAGTCAATGTTAATACTATATTTATATTTGATATGTAGTAAGAAATAACTAAAAATTTCAACATACCTAAAGTTTACTTGGAGGAAATAAATTAGACATTGATATTGCATTGCATAAAGTCTTCATTATGACTAAAAACATCATAAGAAAGTAATGTAGTAAGTGGGAAGTGGGAAGCAACAGCATATATAATAGGAATTCAGAATCTAATTCAAAGAATCATAAAATTAAATTTATATACACACACATGTAGCTGAGTTGAAAAGAGAACATTTAAATAATATTTGTATGTAGCAAGTAATGCAGTCAAAGTGGGAAGTGGGAAGCCAAGCCATTTTAACCAGCCTTTCCCCTGCATATTATGACACATCCAACTCCAACCCCACTCCTATCCTCTCCACATTATTTCCTATTAATTTGTTCTACAACTCATTCACTTTTCTATACCTTGTGATTGTGGTGCTCTTTTGTTTTCTATGCTTGTTGTTTTCACATTAACATTTGGTGATAAGTCGAGAGATGTAGTTCAAAGTGAGAACACAGAGACTTGTAACTAAAAATGAAAGTGAAGAGACAAGCGTTGATTATGAAAATGGAGGGCATAAGAAAACTTCTATTAATAAAAAAGGATACAATCCTTTTAATCGAGAAAATGACAAAAAATTTATCTTTCTCACCTAAAATGAGCATTTGCTTCCTTTCAAAGAAAAGGTATAGCAAGACAAGGGAAAGACAAACAGAACAAAGACAAATATGCCTATATACTTGTTTCCCTATTCATTGTGGTATGTGAGGTCCAAGTTCTACTGGGTGACCCTTTGCATAGTAGCATGATGTAATTTTTCTCTTCGAATAGTTCTAATCTCGATTCTGCAAATTGGGACGAATGGGCTCGAACAAAGAATTTCTTGAAATTGTCACCCCTCATTCTCTATAATCATCATAAATACTCATTGCTTGAGCTTCACTATAATGCCAAGTGTCAAGCTTTTCGAAGTAGAACCCTAAGCCAACCTAGTCGACTACTGTGACTTCAAAATCAATGCAGATCTTGTGCCCAAGTTTGAGTAGTAAGTCACCCATAGAAGAGTGGGCTTTGTTATTGGTTCAACTCACTAGATTGAGCTGTGGTGGCTTGTCTTGGCATAGCCCTGTTTCCCATGGCCCTCGAGAAAGACTAGGATTGAGAGAGGGATTTGATGCTGCTAGCAGCGAACTATTAGCTAGCAGTGGCAGTGGAGGCCAAAGTCCTAGATGCCAATGGAGGTTGTGGCTATGGTAGTTTTATCCTCGTTTGGTGGCACATGCTTACAATGCCAACAAGATGTCAGAGAGTTGGTTTGGCAAAATCAGCTGATAACTGTAATATTTTAGCTTGATATAGACCAAATCTTAAACATTATGGGTCAAAATGATGCTCAGCCCATCCAAACCTTAGGCTTGAAGTTAGCCCAACAGAATCCCAATAACAACTAGTACAAATACATTGACTTCATCTAGAGGAAGGTATGCATTTTGTTATCCTTTAACCAATCCCCTTTTCGTTTGACCTTACACTAACTTGAGTGTCAGAGCCTTTACTTTTGACCTCTTTTTTTTGTCACTTTGCAAGTTCATTCCAACAATAAAACCCAACCTGACCTACTCAAGATCACTTCCATCTGATCTAGCTTACGTGGGGTCCCGCTCACAACATTTGGTGTGATGAGCATCGATTGAACATGTGACCCTAGATCCTCCTCTCATCCATCCCACTAGTTATAACCAAAGAGTACTTTTGAACCCCCCAAAAGGGGGACACGGTGGGCAATACTTTACACCAAATCAACCTCCACTAACCAACTTGCCAAGCTGACCCCAAGATGTTCTGATATATCAACAACCCCTAGTCAACCCGGATAGAGATATCATAAACTCAACAAACCATACAAGAGTCAATAATCAATAGTTCCATGTTGACCTCCCCACCCTCCTAGCCCAAATGGAAAGCATGCACCAAGAAATTGCAAAACTCAAGAACTAGAGATAGATAAACTGAGTAGAGATTTAAGGCCTAACAGAATTAGGGAAACTTGGATTAAAATAAAAGAGAATTTTGAACACAAGTCTCTTACCTACATCACTTTGAGCCAAGAAAAGAACACCCACCTCATAGACCATCCCTGATCTCCAAATATTGTTCCTATGTAGGCACCCTAACCACCCCTGCCTCCTAGGTGAGCCAAACATCTATTCACTCTAGAAATAATGATGTACCCTTTGCCTTCTTACTTCAAGCAATTAGTCATTGAATCTAATGACAACATGATAAGCCCCCGTAGAGGATGTATGTAGCTTCGAGAATGTAATGCTAACCTTGGGTGTGAAAAATGAAATAAACTGCCAAGCATTCCTAACCTCATTGAGGAAAGCAGCCTTGCAATGGTTCAATAGCCTACTCTTGATTCAATCAATTGGCCGAGTTATTCATAGCAAGGTTCCCCACTAGTATCACCTTGCAGAAAACTTCAGCCATTCTAGCATCACGCCGCTATGATGAATGAGAACCTCATGGAGAGTATATGCAAAGATTTACAAATTTATCTTGCAGTTAAAGGACCTCAAGGATGAAGTAGCAATGCATACACTCATAGCTAGGCTGAAGAAAGGCAAGTTTTAAGGAAAGTGTAACATTGAACCTGCCAAATACGTTAAAAGAATTATTATAGTTAGTTGGGAAGTACACGAACCTATAAGAGGTCAAGCAGACTGCACCAAGACTAGTTAAAGAAAAGCCAGAGAAGAAGGGAAAATATAGTAAAGGCGATAAAAGGCCTCAACCCCAGTATTCTAGCTATACAATCCTCAACAAGCCAAATGAGAGGATCCTTCAAGTAATTTTTCAAACCAACCTGGCACAACTCCTGCATCCTAAGTCTCGCATGGGGTTGCATAAGAGGAAGTATTGTCAATACCATAGAGGAACGAGACACGATACGTAGGAATGTCAAATCTTGAAAGATCTTATTAAAAGCCTAATAAGAAAGGGCCATCTCTAACACTTTAAAAATGAGCATAGAGAAAACCAAAGAGATTTCCAGCAAAGAAGGCCAAACCAACTTCTGCAGAGACAACGAGACCGATCTCCAATCAAATAATGGACTCCTAGGATAGTTGAGAACCCCACAAGAATATTATGAGTCATAAATATCATTTCTTGAGGGTTTGTAGGAGGAGATTTACCTTGAGAACACAAAAGAGGCACCTCAGCACTACCAAAAAGCACTTCCATTCAGTCAACCAAATCAAAGCAAACAAGAAGAGGAAAGGCAAGAGGCCAAATCCCATTGTGAACACTATATTTTGTCCTAATATTTACATTTTCATCTTTATTTTAGTTTTTATTTTGCTTTATTTTCTTATGTCCCTTTTTTTAAAAAAAAAAAAAGAAAAAAATTATTATTATTATTTTAAAATTTTTACATTATATATTCCAAAAAAATAAATAAATAAGAAAAAAGAAAAAGCATATAAAAATATATATAAAAAAAAAAGAGAGGCGGTAAAAAGAAAATAAAAAAAAAAAAGAGAAGAAAAAGAAAGAAAAGAAAAACGACAAAACAAAGAAGAAAAAAAAGAAAGGAAAAAGAGACCACAAAAAACAACAACATAGAAAAGAAATGAAAAAAAAAAAAAAGGGAAAAGAGCTTGAAAAGAAAAACAGACACGCCTCAGGGAAGAGAAAAAGCACAGCAGCGTGCAGAGGGGAACGAAGGAGAAAGGAAAAGGAAAAGGAAAAGTAGAGGAAAGAGACAAGTAGCGTGCAGAGACAGAGGGACAGAAAATCGAAAGAGGGTGAAGGAGAGCGAATAGAAGAGAGGAAGGAAAGAAAACGTGAGCGATAGGGCAAAGGCAAGTGAGTGCGCTTTTGGGGAATAGAGAGCGAGGTAGCGTGAAAGGGATAAAAGGAGATAGA
Source organism: Bauhinia variegata (assembly GCA_022379115.2). NCBI lineage: Eukaryota > Viridiplantae > Streptophyta > Magnoliopsida > Fabales > Fabaceae > Bauhinia > Bauhinia variegata. The sequence goes on along the minus strand of CM039429.1, from coordinate 9,601,934 downwards.
GAGAAAATTGGAGGAGGTTCTGCAAATTGAGGGATAATCTTTCCAGAGCTTCTGATTAAGAGTTTTCGGAGTGTTAATCTATTCGGTTGAGGTATAATTCCTTTAGCTCTCTTCTTTGAATCGAACGATGATCACTTGATTTGCCATGGTTCACTTGAGTTTCCCGATCTTATTTTCTAGTTAAAGGTCTTTTGTTCATGTGTAAATGGGTTAAAATTTTCTGAGCTTATGGAATTTTGAAAATCTTCAATCTCTTCCTGGTGATGTACTTCTTAATCGGTAAACCTGCTTGAGATTGTTGGATATATTTCACTGGTTCATTCATGGAGTATATTGCATTTGAGTGATTAAGGTGATTTCCCTGTCTTTTCATTATATTCTATATGAATAATCTGCTATTTCAGCACTTCTAGCTTTTAATCGATTATTTGGCCTCTCTGTTATCGCTGGTTTGAAGTTCATTCTATGCTTGGGTTTATTTGAGTAAAATTTCTAGCAGCTAGTTGTGGGTTACTTCTTGAGTTGGTGTTTTCTGTTTCAAAGCAATAATTAATATGGTTGATTGATGTTTTTAAATCCCATTTGCATTTGTTTTGGATGAGGAAGTTACTGAACAATTGATTTTTCCTGGGTTCTTAATGAGTTTTATTAGCTAGTTTTCTTGTTATGATATTGATTAAATTATGGATTACTGAAGTGAGCTTTTGCTATATTCATGTTAATGGTTCTATATGGATTGATTTCCATAACCCTTATGCTGAATGCTTCACTACTTTGTGCTGGTTTGTTAATGTCAGAATGTTTAGTTCACAAGTCTTTTTGGACTGCTTGAATAATTTGGATTAATGCTTTTTCGGGGATTTTGATGTAGAGATTTGAAGATGATTTGAATTTCACATAATTTTTTATTTGTAATGGTTTGTGCAGTAAGCTTGGTGAATCTGATTATCATTTTTGCAATTCTTTGAGCAGTATTTGGGTTTGTGTTGCCTGAAATTTTTATTGGGACTTCATGGCATCTTGGCCCTAGCTCTGAATTTGGAATTTTTGCTTTTAAATTCTTAATTCCAGGATCTGGATGTTTTCACTTCTCATATTGAGTTTAAATTGTTTCAAATGGGATATGAGTTGGTTTGGTTTATGATTATCCAAATTCAACTTTGTTTTTCTGCTTTAATTGGGAAGAATGAGAAAATTTTGTGAGTTCATGATGATTCCAGCGGTCTAGTGCTCAGTCAAATTCTTATTGTTTCATTTTCTTGTGTTTGGTTCTATTAGGTTGGGATTTTCATATCTTGAAGGAAGTATTTGACTTGCTTGAGGGTGTTTGATTTGGTATTTCACTATCCTGATGGTTTGACTAGATTGAAACAGCATGAAATTCCTTTCTTTTTCCTTTTGCTGTCTAATTCATGGATTTAGTATTTGGTTGAGTGCTGCCATTTTCTGGGGCTCAGATATGAGGTTCTTTATTTTTCTTTTATGATTGGGGGATGTTTTTAAGTTTTGGATTCATTGCCTCTTGTTGATTCATATCTCTGCATTTGAGTCCGAAGTTTTCCATTACCATATAGCGGCATTTGAATTCTGATGTACCTGATAGACTTTGAATTAAAATGTGACTTGTTCTGCATGAATCTTCGGTAGCTAGAGGTTTTGCATGCGAGAAAATTTTAGTTCATTGGTAGTGTGCGCTCTTTGAATTTCTTTGGATTCTTAGATGATACCTAGTTCATGATCTTAAACTTGATTCTCTGAATCATACATTGACATGTTGGTTGTATTTGCTTGTGACTTCTAGGTGTTATCGTGAATGAATGAGGAGTATATGTTTAGCTTTTCAAGTCCGAATTATGCATGCTTCTAAATTTATCTCGTTATTGACGATGTTGTTGGCTTGAATGGTTGTGATGGCCTTACTTTTATCTCCATTTTTGAATTCATATGCTCATCATTCTGACTTATCCAGGTTGATAGCATTGATGAGTATTTGTTTGAATTTTCTTTTCTCTGCATCATGTGCATTTGGGTGCCTCATTGGTTTTCATTTAGAGTTGCTTGAGCTTTATGCCTCTTGTTTCATGTTCGCTTATATATATATATTCACTCTAAGAACTGGAGTGGATTCATTTGAGTTTGCTTGAGCTTGATATATAGCTTTTGGATGCATTGACCTTAGAATTCAAATTGTCTGTGTCTGCTTCATCCCTTGACTTTTTCTGCTGTGTTGTATCTGTGCATGCACCTTCTTTGTTTTGTTTGAAAGCATATTGGTTTTTTGTTGCTGTCAGTTTCTTCTTGGTGTTTGTTGAGTTGCCTGTGTGTGATTGATCTAAAAGGGAAGCTGCCAAGGTGAGGATTCTCAATTAAATGACAAAACACATCATGTAGATACAAATTTGATAAATGTTGGTTGATCGTGTATTTCATTATAGTTTTATGATTCAGAGTATCATTTCCTATTTGATACCTTTGAATTCCATATTTGATGTTGCGATTGGATCGATGAAGAGAATGAATCTTTTTATCGAAGGATCAAAAAAATATAGGTATGGACCTCTTGCGGGAATGATTTGGAAGATCCAAAACCAAAAATAGCAGTATTTGCTAGAAAGCAATTAAGAGAACAGCTAGCTAAGCAAGCGTGATATAGAAATGTTGTTTTTAGTTAATCAGGATTGCATAGGTGTTTGATTATGGGTTCTTTTCGCACAAATCAGCTTGGGTACTGAAAAGGGTGTAAATAGGAATTATGGGGGTGTGACGGGGTGTAAGTAGAAATTTCTATAGAAGAAATAAGTGTAAATAGGAATTATGGGGTGTGAAAAGAAAAGAGCTGGTTCAGTGGAGTCCTATAAGAAAGGGGTGTATGTAGAATTGTGGGGGTGCGGAAAGAAAACAGTGGGTTCGTAGGATTGTAGAAGAAATAGGTGGAAATAGGAGTTGTGGGGGTGCAGGAAGAAAATAGTGGGTTATGCCGAAGAAAAAGTGTGAATAGGGATTATGGGGGTATGGAAAGAAAAACATTGGTTCATAATAGGATTGTAGAAGTAAATAGGACTTGTGGGGGTGTGAAAAGAGAAGAGTTGGCTGAGAAAGCCTAGGATAGTGTTGTAGAGAAAAAAAAAAGAAGGGGGTGTTGAAAAGAAAGAAAATTTATTTCATCTTATACTTCTCATGTGATTTTTATGTATCTCGCTCCCAAATTGTAATTAGCATGCATATACATTAGAGTATATTTGGATCTTTAGGGTACATAATATGTTATCAGTAGGAGAGCTCTACTTTCTTGATATTAACTTCTAATCTTCTAAAGGTTTTGTAGTGAGATTCAACATCTCAAGTTAAATTCATAAATTAGTAGTAAGTATCATTCATTCATTTTTTTTTTCTTTTCCTATGATTCTTTTAGAATATGATTTATTGATCTTGAAGTATCATCACTACATGAGTATGTTGGTTTGAATGGTTGGCATAAAAATCCTTAAGGGCTAGTGGTAATTTTTTTTTCCTCTTCCTATAATTCTTTCCGTATATGATTTATTGATCTTGAAGTATCATATACGAAAATGAGCAGGGACATTGCCATAGTCATGATTGTTGAAGTATCATATATAGACTTGTATCATCATTCTTTGAGTTGTAATTGTTGAAGTATCATGATTTTTGGTTTAAGTGTCATCATTCTTTGAGTTGAATGTAGGAAAATGAGCAGGGACATTGCCATAGTCAAAGGGTTAGTGGTCATATATAGTATTAGTAAGTCTCGTCACAAAAAGTTCACGAACAAAGAAAGTCGACAAAAGTGATATTTGATGTGCAAATCCTTATCAAGAATCAACTAAAGGGAAAGATTAATAATTTTTGTCCAACAAGATGATGTTTTGTCTTGACTATGGTCTTCCTGATATAACACATTTAGAATTCGTTGATTGTTTTGATTACCATGAAGAATATAGGAAATTGCATAATAAATTTCACTTTGATGTCCTCATGTTACGAGGGAAATTATGTGAAAAGCCTACCTATATTTGATGTGGATCAAAATGAAGAAACTCTGCTATACGGTAAAAAAATGAAGTACAATGAAAGAACATAGAGAAGAGCCAATAGATTCTTGCGTGGAAGAACCAATAAAAGAAAGGAATTGCTGTTTGTACACACGTGTATATTGGTTATTTGTGAGGTAAAATTGTATGAAAATGGGTATAAATAAAAAAAATAAAAGCTGTACATATAACATCATTTCTCAAAAAGTTATCTACAAATAGCTACAAGGTAAATTATCCTTTGAAAGCGTTTGAGAACTTTCCTCTTCTTTTAGAACAACACAGTGCAGCAAGCAGCTGAGTTATAGCACGCACTGATGATGTACAAAAGGAAGCCACCAAGTATGGCAGCAAAATGTTATTCCACCACACACATGACCTTGTCGATGTTAGTCTTGAGCCTTGGAAAGTTCCTTTTGTGCTCTTTTCAATGTAAAGGTTTGCTAGAAAATGAGCTTGTCAGCACTTTTTCCATGACAAAGAAACTGTCTTGGGGTAATGACGATATGGCTATAAGAGAAAACCATCAAGAAGAGTTTTTCTCCAAAACCAAGACTTTATCGAATAAACAACAGATAGTTGTTGTGACTGGAGCCAGTGGTTTAGGGAAATCTGCTCTCATTTAAAACATGGAATTGCAAAAGGGATCTTGAAAAGAAGCATCACTTGTGAGCTTTTGGTTTTAGTTGTCATTTTAAATTCTTGTACCATGGACAAAACAATGTCCTCATGTTCAGTGAGGGACAAAAATTATGGGTCTGGACAAGATTTTGCCAATACTTTTCTTATGTTGTGTTGTCCATTATTTTTGTGTAAATAAAATGGTCCCATATTGTCATTTGATTTCTTTCTGACTTCAAGGATAAGAAAAAAATCTTATTAAGTAATTTAGGAAGTCAATGTTAATACTATATTTAATATGTAGTAAAAAATACCTAAACATTTCGACAGAGCTAAAGTTTACTTTGAGGAAATAAATTACACATTGATATTGCATTGCATAAAGTCTTCTAAACATTGTAGTTTATTTGTATTTTCTAAAAGTTAAATACAAATAAAATATACCCTATGCCCCTTTATTGATAATTTTATTCCAAAATACTCCTATGGCAAGGCAAACACATGTAGGCACACCCAATCAAATCCGTAACCCAACAGGCCAAATCCATAAACACCCAAAATTCTCCCAAAAACATTCTCCATCCTTGCATACCCCAAGCTTCCCGGTGACAATCTTCCCCGACAACCACCTCTACGGTCCACCTATCGCACACCCAGGAAGAATTCAAGGAGGCACACCAATCAAACAACCAAGTGAAATCAACCGCATCAACATCAAATCTCCATTAACAAGTATGTTGCCATGCTTTATTATTTTTTTCTCTTCATTTTAGGTTGAATATATTATTAGTTGTGATTTATACATATATTTTCTCCTCTTATTTGATGATATTTGAGCATCATGTTGATATATTTGGTCTTCATTTTGTATAATTTGGTTATTCTGTAAGGTAATGGGTTGAAGTGCAATAGTAGTTGGAATTCTGTGCAAACCAAGCTATTTTGAAGAGATTTAGGGTTAAGATGCAATTAGAGGAAGAGTGGAGGATTATTCTAGCATTTGGAAGCAGAGAATCTAGAGTTTGGAGTCATGTTTTCGTCTGTCGCGACACACACAATTGTATGTCGTGACACACAGCAAAGGAACTAATGTGGACAAATACTAAGTCTATGTGTGTCGCGACACATACAAAAGCATGTCGCAACACACAGGCATGCCGAAATTATTTGAATGTTTTGGACTTTTTAACTCCTTTAGGCCAATTGTTAGACTATAAATACACCATAGAGATTAGGAAAAAGGGATCGATGACTGGTGGACGGTTGGTTTTGTTTTGTTTTCATTGCAACTTTTATGCTCTTGAGGAATTCTGAGAGAGAAAACAAAAAGAGACAACTTCTTCTAGGGGAGATCTACACAATCACCATAGAGAAGCTTCTTTCTTTCCTTTTATCTTGAATTACTCTTTTATTTGTATTCGCTTTCTTTTGACATAAATTGCTAAACTCCTCCTCTAGGGGAGGGGCATAGCCTAGGGTTGGTGTAATTGAATTAAAATTTTGATCTATGTAAGTTTTATTCCATTCTATGAGTAATTATCTCTGTTCTTATTGCTTTCTATAGATTGACCACCTATAGAAATGAATAGGAGACTGAATTGCATAGAAATATGGATTTATAGAAAAGATTCTTGAGATATTTGTTGTAATTTGAGCAAAAGCTAGGAATAGGTAAATGCAAATTATATTGTCTTTAGAGAATTCCATAGAATTGAATCATTTTCCTAATTGAATTATGCTAAGGAATTAGGTAATCAATTTAGGGAAAGAGGGCTACTTCGCCAAGGAATTGGCTCTTAGCTATATTAGGGAATTCGACATTCATATAACATAGCAAAATTTTGTATAGAGGATTTTTTCATAAGATTACAACACTCTAGGTGAAACCCCGAACCTAGGCTTTCTATTATTGAATTTCTATTATATTTTCTTTCAATTTAGCTGTGTTACTTAATTGTCATTCATCATATTAATCGCTTGGATAATAGTTTGAAATTACAGTTGGTAATTGATTCGCAATTCCCTCAAGACAATACTCTTACTCTTTTTTTATACTACTTGTGCGACCTAGTACATTTGCTAGGAATCATGCAACATATATAGAGCTATGTTGGGGTTTCTATTTTTTTTTTTTAACTGAGATGTAGTTGTCTGATTAATTGAGATGCCATGTATGACTGATTGGTTGATACCCATGATAGAGCTAAATTTTAACTGTCTTAGAAGTACAAAACATATGATGTATTGTAAAGTCCTGGCATCCTCAAATTGCAAAATATCTAGTTGATGCCCATGGCCAGAACTAGTTGTGCATGACTTTTACATCACATCATAAAGGCAATGAAGAAAGCAATGATTGAAAAAGAGAGGACGGGGAGCCATAATTTTTCTTGATTTCTTACCATAGTAATTTGATGATAGAATAGCAATGTGTTCCATTTGCTGAGAAAAGAACAAAAATTATTATCATAGTACAATACGAAGAAGTGACCACATAGATCATGATATATACAAATTTACTTGAAAAGATGAAAAAACTCCTTTTTGCCCCTTTGTACTATCGCCAATTCCCAAAAAGATTCTTATGTTTCAAATTGGACGAATTGGACAAAATGAACCTTTGCTTTTCAAGTGAAGAAAAAAAGTAAACATTCCATACAAACTAAAGACACCTCAATAAGGTCCAATTTTGAGGTGTGTATATAAATTTAATTTTATGATTCTTTGAGTCAGATTTTGAATTCTTATTACATATGCTATTAAAATGTCTTGGCTTCCCACTTGCTGCATTAGTTTCTTATGATGTTTTTAGTCATACTTACCATTGCATTTCCCAATTCCCACTTGCCACTTACCCTCACATTTCAACCCAAGAACAAAAGTGGACCTTATTGAGGTATTCTTTTCTTTGTACAAAACATTCACTTTTGTTCTTAGCTTGAAATGCAAGGGTTCATTTTGTCTAGTTTGAAACATGAGGGTCTTTTTTGAAATTGACAATAGTGTGAAAAGACAAAAAATAGGGTTTTTCTCTAAAAAGATTAATCCTGTCTAATCTGGACCATAACCAGAAATTCCCTGCCCTCAGCTTTCAGGACTTAGCCCATTAGATAAGTCGAGTATTAGGCAAAATTATGAGAAAGCCACTCACCAGTAAAGTATAAATACCCCACCATAAAATAAGGAAGGTAATAAAATTCTAAAAGTTTTACTCTCATTCTCGACCTATCTAACCTAATACTGACTTGGCGTCAGGGGATTATTGTTTGACCTCAACTTTTTCTCATTCTCGACCTATCTAACCTAATACTGACTTGGCGTCTGGGGATTATCGTCTGACCTCAACTTTTTCTTTGATTGTAGGACACATAGCTTGAAGTCTGACTCGACCTGAGCAAAGAATTGATTGATAAAATTGCTCATAACATCGTCAAATGATCAATGAACATGAAAATTAATAGATACAATTACACCCACTTTATTTGATGGACTACTTTCACGACCTTGCATGTTGTTGTTTCTCAAACATAAGCTTTCTTCATTATGACTAAAAACATCATAAGAAAGTAATGCAACAAGTGGGAAGTGGGAAGCCAAGATATTTTAACAACATATGTAATGGGAATTCAGAATCTGACTCAGAATCATAAAATTAAATTTATATATGCACACATGTAGCTGAGTTGAAAAGAAAACATTTAAATAACATCAGTACATAATGTAGTCAAAGTGGGAAGTCAAGCCATTTTAACTAGCTTTTTCATTGCATATTATGACAAATCCAATCCAACCCCACTCTTATCCTCTCCATGTTATTTCCTTGAATACATCCCCAACCCAATTCCTATTAATTTGTTCTACAACTCACATTTATTTTCCTATACCTTGTGATTGTTGTGCTCTTATGTTTTCTATGCTTGTTGTTTTCACATTAACATTTGGTGATAAGTCAAGAGATGCAGTTCAAAGTGAGAACACAAAAACTTATAACTAGAAATGAAAGTGAAGTGACAAGCGGTTATTATGAAAATGGAGGGCATAAAAAAACTTGTCTTATTTATAAACAAGGATACGATCCTTTTAATCAAGAAAATGACAAAAAATTTATCTCTCACATAAAATGAACATTTGCTTCCTTTCACAGAAAAGGTATAGCAAGACAAGGGAAAGACAAACAGAACAAAGACAAATATACCTATATACCTATCTCCCTATTCACTGTGCTATGTGAAGTCTAAATTCTATTGGGTAAACCTTGTGTAGTAGCATAACGTCATTTTTCTCTTCAAACGGTTCTAATCTTGATTCTGCAAATTGGGATGAATAGGCTCGAGCAAAGCATTTCATGAAATTGTCACCCCATTCTTTATAATCATCATAAATACTCTTGCTTGAGCTTCACTATGATGCCATAGGTGTCAAGCTCTTCGAAGTAAAAACCTAAGCCAAACTAGTTGGCTATAGTGACTTCAAAATTAATGCAGATCTTGTGCCCAAGTTTGATTAGTAAGTCGCCCGTAGAGGAGTGGCCTTTGTTATTGGTTCAATTCACTAGATTGAGCTGCGATGGCTTGTCTTGGCATTGCCCTGTTTCCCGTGGCCCTCGAGGAAGACTAGGATTGGGAGAGGGGTTTGATGTTGCTAGCAGCAAACTATTACCTAGTGGTGGCGTTGGAGGCCAGAGTCCTAGATGCTGGTGGAGGTTGTGGCTATGGTAGTTTTATCCTCCTTTGGTGGCACAAACTTACAATGCAAACAAGATGTCAAAGAGTTTGTTTGGCAAAATTAGTTGATAGTTGTGAGGTTATAGCTTGATATGGACCAAATCTTAGACATTACAAGCTAAAACGATGTTAGCCCATCCAGACCTTAGGCCCAACAGAATCCTAATAACAATTAATATAAATACACTGACTTTAGATAGAGGAAGGTATGCATTTCGTTATCCTTTAACTAGTCCCCTTTTTGTCAGACGTTACACTAACTTGAGTGTTGGAGCCTAAGCTCTCGACCTCATTTTTCTGTCACTTTGCAAGTTCATTCCAACCATAACAACCCAACCCGACCTACTCGAGATAACCTCCATCTGAGCTAACTTATGTAGAGTCCCACTCACAACATTTGGTGCGATGAGCATGGATCGAACACGTGACCTCCAGATCATCCTCTCATCCATCCCACTAGTCATAACTAAACAGTACTTTCGAACTCCCCAAAGGGGGGACACAGTGGGCAACACTTTACATTAAGCACTCCAAATCAACCTTCACTAACCAACTCGCCAAGCTGACCCTAATATGTTCTCATAGATTGACAACCCCTAGTCAACCCGGATAGCCATATCATAACCTCAACAAACCATACAAGAGTGCATAATCAATAGCTCCATGTTGACCTCCCCATCCTCCTAGCCCAATTGGAAAGCATGCTCTAAGAAATGGCGAAACTTAGGAACCGGAGATAGATAGACTAAGTAGAGATTCAAACACTAACAAAAGAAGGAAACTTAGATTGAAATACAAGAGAATTTTGAGCACACAGTCTCGTACTCGCATCACTCCAAGCCAAGCAAGTAGCACCTAACTCATAGACTATCCCCAATCTCTAGATATTGTTCCTAGGTAGGCATCCTAACCACCCTTGCCTCCTAAGCGAACCAAGCATCTATTCACTCCAGAAATAATGATGTACCCTTTGCCTTCTTACTTCAATGAGCTAGTCATTGAATATTACGACGACACGATAGGCCCAATAGAGCATGTATGTAGCTTCGAGAATGTAATGTTAACCTTGGGTGTGGAAAATGAAATAAAGTGTTAGGCATTCCTAACCTCGTTGAGGAAAGCAGCCTTGCAATGGATAAATAGCCTATTCCTGCCAATATCACCTTGTAGAAAACTTCAGACATTCTAGCATCACGTCACCATGATGAATGAGAACTTCATAAAGAGTATATCTAAAGATTCACAAATTTATCTTGCAAGTCAAAGACCTTAAGGATAAAGTGGCAATGCATACACTCATAACTAGGTTGAACAATGGTAGGTTTAAGGAAAGTGTAACCTTGAACCCCTAAATATATTACAAGAATTATTATAGGTGGTTGGGAAGTATATGAATCTAGAAGAGGTCAAGCAGACTACACCAAGACTAGGCAAATAAAAGCCAGAGAAGAAGGAAAAAGATAGAGAAGACGATAAAAGGCCTCGCCTAAGTATTCCAGCTATACAATCCTCAATAAGCTAAAGGAGATTATCCTTCAAGAAATTCACCAAACCGGCCTAGCAAACTCTCACATCCCAAGTCTCACATGGGTTCGAATAAGAGGAAGTATTGTCAATACCATAGAGGAATGAGACATAATACTAAGGAATTTCAAAGATTTTAGTAAAAGCCTAATAAGAAAAGGCTATCTCTGACACTTTAAAATTGAGCATAGAGAAAACCAAAGAGATTTCTAGCAAAGAAGCCCAGACCAACTTTCGTAAAGACAATGAGAATAACCTCCAATCAAACAACGGACTCCTAGGCTAGTCGAAAACCTCACAGGAATATCATGAGTCATAATATCATTTCTTGAGGGTTTGCAAGAGGGGGATCTACCTCAAGAGCACAAGAGGCAACTTAGGGCTGCCAAAAAGCACTTCCATTCAGTTAACCAAATCGAAGCAAACAAGAAGAGCAAAGGTGAAAGGCTAGATTCCCTTGTTACTTTGACTAACGAAGAATATTGGGACATACAGAGAGAACATAATGACCTTGTAGTGATTAGTGTGATGATAGTAAATTACCAAGTCCAAAAGGTGCTAGTAGATTAGGGAAGCTCGACAGACATATTATTTCAAAAGGCTTTTGATCAGATGGCCATCCCAAGGGCAAAATTTAGAGCTTATGAAGAATCCGTAGTAGAGTTCTTAGGGATTCGAGCTATAGTATTAAGAGTAATACCATTATGAGTCACCATCGGACATTCCCCAGACCTTATAAGCATAGAAGTCAGGTTCTTGGTTGTGGATTGTCCATCCCTTACAACATTTTCAGTAAAAAACCGCTCCTAAATTAGATAAGGGTGGTGGTCTCAACACGACAATTGGGGCTAAAATACTCAACCCCCAATGGAAAGGTGGGTATTGAGAAGGGAGACTAGTTATTAGCAAGGGAGTTGTATCATAGGAGCTTAACCATGGAACCAAAACCACAAAAACAGTTGAATCCAACAAATGAAGACATGAGATTGGTGTTAGTAGACAAGCTGGACACAAGGTCTGACTTGAATAAGCAGGGGCCTAAACTAGATAGAGAATTCAAATTAATCTTGGTCAGGAACAATGAGAAACAAGTAGTGCAGATATCAAATCATTTGCGGTAGGAACAACAAGAGGATCTTAGCAAAATCAGCATCAATGGTAGCAGATATGCCAAGTATTGATCCCAATATCATTTGTCATAGATTATCTCTTACACATGGTACTATGCCTATAACACAGAAAAAGAGACTTTTTGACCCTAAAAAACAGAGTGCCATAAAAGAAGTAGCTAAACTCCTTTAAGCTAGATTTATCAAGGAAGTTTCATACTTAACTTGGGTATCCAATGTTGTAATTGTCAAGAAATGGAATGGGGAATGGAGAATGTGCATTGACTTCACTAACCTGAACAAGGCTTGTCCAAAGGATCCATATCCACTACCCAACATTAACAAACTTGTTGATCAAGCGGGAGGCTATGCAATTCTTAGTTTCATATATACTTACTTGGGTTACAACCAAATAAGAATACACCTCAAAGATGAGAATAAGACCACTTTTATCACTAAGGAAGGTTGTTACTACTATAAAATCATGACTTTTGGTTCAAAAATACAGGGTAACATACTAGAGCAGCTTTGAGTAGCACATAGAGGACTTGAGAGAAACTTTTGCTACACTCTGTTATTTAACATGAAGCTAAACCCAAACAAATGCACCTTTAGAGCCCAAGCTAGAATGTTTATGTTGACACAACAGGAATAAAATTTAACCTCGAAAAGTGCAGCATAATCTACAATATCTAGCCTCCTAGAACCATACAAGAGGTCAGAGAACTAATAAGGCAAATTGCCGCACTCTTGCAATTCCTATCTCAGTCGGCCTACAAGTAGCTACCATTCTTCATGGTATTACATAACATCAAAGACTTCAAATGAGATGAAAAATGTTAGACTGCTTTCTAAGAGCTAAAAAGATACTTAACACCAACTATGATCTTATCGGCACCACAATTGGGGGATACAATGTACTTGTATCTAGCATTAAGAGATGGGGTTGTGAGTTCAGTACTCATAAGTGAGCACTTAAAAGTACAAAATCACATATATTCACAAGCAAGGTGCTATATGGACATAAAATAAGGTTACAATGCATTGAAAAATTGGCTTGTACCCTTTTACATTTAGCAAGATGATTTAGGCATTATTTTCAAAACCATTAATTAGGTAATTGTGCAGAGAAATCAACACCTACAACATATAATGCAAAAACCATCTCAAGAAGACTGACATGATCAATAGAACTATTAGAGCAAAGAATTGGATAGGAGCCAAGGGGAGTGATCAAGGCACAAGCGATTATATTTTTCATTACAAAATTCACGATAAAGACCTCAAAGAACCTCAAGCAGGAAGAGTAGATAAGGAAATTGTTGACTTGGACCCTTCATGTTGACAGTGCATCAAACTCAAAAGTAACAAGGGCTAGAGTAATACTAAAAGCGATAGAAGAGGTCACTTTGGAGTACATTTTAAGATTTGAGTTTTTTACATCTAATAATCAAGCAGAGTATGAGGCTCTGATTGTTGGATTAAATATGGCCAGGGAAATAGGGGCCACAAAGATAAAAGTTAGATTGGATTCATAATTAGTAACCAACTAAATCAATAGGTAATTCCAAGCTAATGAAGATGACATGCAAAATTACCTAGACTTAACTAGGGAATGGCCAACACAATTCGACCAATACAACATTAGCCGCATCCCAAGAGAACAAAACACGAGAGCTGACTTGTAATCAAAATTGGCTAGTACTATATTAATGGGGAACTATCATTCCTTGTGCAAGAGACCATAAAGATCTCGAGTATATCGATGATGGTGGTTGGAGAACGCCTATAATTCAATACCTAGAATAGTAGACAAATTATAAGCAAAAGGAATAGCTTGAATAACACCATTTTACTATATGTACTAAGGACAATTTACAGACAAAGCCACTCCTAACCTTTGCTCAAGTGTTTATCACCTGACTAGGCATCATATGTTTTAAAAGAGGTGCATGAAGAAATAGGGGCAAGAAGTTTAGCATCTAAAGTATTGAGTTTGAGCTATTATTGGTTGACCTTGAAGGCAAATGTTGTATAAATGCTAAAAATCTGCGATAAATGCCAAAGATTCACAATTTAGATCCATAACCTAGCCCCTGAGCTAAACTATGTGATTGAACCTTAGCCATTCTCCAACTGGGGAATAGACATATTGGGTCCTTTCTTCCTTACATCAGGATAACAACGTTTTATAGTGGTAGCCATAGGTTATTTCTCTAAGTGGATATAAGCTCAAGTTTTATCTAACATAACTTGAAAGCACATGCAAAAATTGTCATTGATCACATCCTATGTAGGTTCGGAGTTCCACACTCAATTGTTAATAACAAACAATTTGCAAATCGAGGCTTTAAGACCTTCTACACCTATCGCGATATCAAGCTAATATTTTCATCAATAAAGCACCCGCAAGCAAATGGGCAAGTCAAGGCCATTAATAAACCATCTTGAAAGAGCTAAATAGAAGGCTGGTAGAAAAGAAGATCTTTTGGGTGGAGGAAGTATAGTGGGTACTATGATTTTACCGAACTACTCCACACACAACCACAAGACAAACCCCTTTTGGCTTAACTTATATGATAGAGGTTGCTACTAGTTGAAGTTAGAGAACCTTCGTTAAGAAGATAGGTGTGTTTCGAAGAAAGAAATAAAGTTGTCATAGTTACTAATTTGGATTTGGCAAAAGAAAAAAAATATCAGCCATATATGCAGATGCTCTTAGGAAAAAGAATTTTGGCCCAGAATAACAACCAAAGCATCTAAACTTGGGAATTCTAATGGGAGACCTTGTGTTAAGATACGTCTCCTTAGCTTAGAAACCAATAAGAGAATGGAAATTAGGCACAACTTGGGAGGGCACTTTTGTGATGGTAGAAATACTGGGAAAAAGGGTGTATCATATCATGATTGTTCAAGGGAAGACTATTCCAAACATATGGCATGTAGCCTATTTAAAGAAATATTATCCAAGGGTTTAGATAACCAGTAATGGTTAAGTTAGAAATTCAAAGTTCATACATTCATAGAAAATCTGAGTTACAAAGTAGCAAGAATAAATTAGAACTCAAGTAATAACAAGGATCTAGTTCGGCAAACATAGTTAAACCAAAACACAACCTAAAGAATTCAATTTTATCTAGAAGCGACCTGATAAGGTTAGAACTTGATAAACGAATAAAGGCTAGAGTGATAACATGACATAAAGTCACAAAAGAAAAGTGCCAAACATGATAAATACAAAGGCAAAAGATAAATTCAAACAAGATATAAATTTAAAAGCAAGTTTGTTACAAAGAAAGATCTCAACAAAAGAAAAGTAAACTTAGAACTCATATCTCTACCGACCTGAATAGTCTTCCCTACTGCTCAGTCTGAAGTCACAATCTTCATCGAAAATCTCCAACTTGATATCTTTATCATTGTCATCATTAGGTGGGTCCACCAATCGACCATCTCAGAACACCTTCAGAAAGTTAAGTTTTGGCTTCAACTTTGAGCAATCTAAACCTTTAGTAAAAAGGACATTTGGTTAAGGTAGTTGTCGAAACTAACCATGGCAGAGTTTCGTATATATTACAAAGTTTTCCTTCAATAGCATTCATTATTTTCTCCTTCATACCCCTTGCTTGCTTCACCTAATAGTTTGTTTCTTCTTTTCGCCGAGCAGCAAGATCAGTGATGCGCGCCCTATAGCATCGCTATTATAGGTTGCGGTCAAATTAAAAATTTCAGGTTCAAGTTTCAAACCAAGATCGTATTCTCAAAGAACCACTAATACAGGTTTCAATCAATTAGGCAAAATAGAGTGTTTTCAGTAATTCAACAGTAAATAAACGCAATAAACAATAAAACATAAGTGAATAGATGATGGAAATGCAATCAACCTAGGAAACTATGATGTGCGAATTAGGGTGTAGAAAATAGGTGTAGAATGGATGTGAAATAATGATAGAATGAAGTGCAAGCGTACACTATCAATGTAGCCAGCAAGTATTTCGAGGTTGTCGTACCCAAGGGATTGTGATTGATTACTAGAGTGTTAAAACTCCAATAATGCTCAAGCGGTCGAATAAGAATGATGACAGCAATAAAACATAAAATAAAAAAGCAGTAAAAATAGATGAATGATGCGTGAGTTTGAGTTCAAGGAAGTAAGGCCTAGGGATTTAGATTTCACCACAAGTCCTTGACATAGACGTTCATGATTCAGTTATGACTTCTACGATTATTAATTGCTAGCCAGGATTCCCTAATCTAACCATCCTACCTTGGCGTGAGGTCAGAATAATCCTAATTACAATAACCAACCCTGCTACGGACCAGTGCGAGTTATAGTAACCATAATTGCATTAAGTTCTATGGACATCCCTTTCGGGTATTTTAGGGGATCTCCCTAGCTCCCTTGTAACTACACAAAATTATGGGTATAGACCGCCACAGAACCCTATGGATTTAACCCTCGTGGTCTAGGTTAACTAATCATCTTCCAAGTCATAGAGAACCCACGAGTTTCTCCTTTCTAATTGGCCAGATCAGTCAAGAGTAAGTGCAGAAAATTAAACCTCAATTAAATAAAAGCTAGAATTGTCATAACATCATCAATCATGTCTATACAAGTACTTGGGCTACATCTTAGTCTCTAGAAAAGAAATTAGTTACACATAGTGTAACTTAAACACATAACATAAAAGAAAGAAAACATGAAAATAAAAGGAGTAGAAGAAAAGTGTCTTGTGGATCCTTGCTTCTTGCGCCTTCCTTGCTGCCTTTGATGCTAAGCTGCCTTTGCTTATTTATAATGTACTCACACTAGGACTCTTGATATTCTCCCTAAGTTTACTCAAACTAGGATTTTATTTAGAATGCTCCTTTTCCTAGTCCTACTTGAATTATGACTCTTAGATAAATTACAACTTTAATTACAAAGTCATTCCTAATCATACTCTAACTAGGACACATCATTCTAGTAGGATTTAATAACTTTAATCACACTCAAACTAGGACTCCTAAGAATTTAATTCCTATGGTTGCATATCTCTTTTAGTTCCACTCCAACTAGGATTCCAAGTAGAGTTTTACTTGAATTAGGATTCCAAATAGCTGCATACTTCCAAGACTTCAATCCCACTTGAACAATGATTCCGGAGAGTCTTTTATGTCTTGGAGTCTTAATTCTTGTAGGAGAAGGATTCCCGAAAGTCAAATTGAGTCAAAACTCTTCAAAACAGCTCCAGAGGTCATCCAACTTGCCATAGCGAATCGGGTAGCTCGCCACAGTGAGCTATGGCAGAATGTTCTTATGCTCTCAGGTAGAGCTCAGCAAGGCAAGTGGCATTTTCATAATTGACTATTTTTTCTGCATTTGGTTCCTTTTGGTGCTTGGTTCCTACAAAATAGTAAAATGACATTAAAAACATCTTAATCTATATTAATTTGGGACTTAAATGCTAGGGAATTCATGCCAAAATATCTATATAATTTACACTCATCAAACTATCAGATAACGGTGATTTTATCCTCGACCTAAAGATAAATTTAAATCCAGTTATGCTAATTAACTAGATTAACCTCGAAATCCTAAGATTAACCTACCTAATTAATTAATTTGGTCGAACCTTAGCTAAGCCGATATCCCTGCACCTAGTTTGGCAATTCCTACTACGCAATCGCATAGATTATGGTCATTGGAACCAACCATAACCTTAACCAACATCGCAGCAAGGGATTAGAGCATCCAAGGCCTAAATTCAAAATTTCTATCCAACCAAATCAACTTCTACTCTATGGAAATTACTCCTAAGGTGATCTGGCCTAGAAATCCCACAAACCCAACCAGCAATCATGCATAAAAATCATCATACACAGTCATAGAGAGAGAATGAGGAGTAGAGAAGCATAACTATCATTAAATTTGAAATAAACACAATACAGGTCTCAAGAATCAAACTGACAGTCTTCTAGTCGTCCCAGGTCGATTACAGAAGCGCCTAGCCTTCCATTTTCATGGAAGCAGCCATGGGAGAAGGATAAAATGAAGAAGCTTGAAAGGAAATGAAAGTGCCGGCTAGGAATGGGTATCCCATGAGCCTAGCCGAATTTGACCTTCAATTATTAATGGTCAAATATAAGCTCATTATTTATTGATACTTGCATGATGATGTGTCCATTTTGTATAAAATACTAGTATTTTTCTTTTTTCTTTTTATAAATCTCATAGCAATTCATTCCCACATGATAACGTCACCCATAGAAAAGGCATAGAGAATACTACCTTAACTGTTTGGCAATATTTACATAAACAAGATAAAATCATGCCAAAGGCAGAGAGAAAAGGCAAATAAAAACGATAGCATAACTACAGAGCAAACTGATTGGCAAGGATAAATTGTCGTGATGATTAATCCATCCAACCTTCATAAGTTACTCAGCATTTATTGATCAAGTTGGTGCATTCCTTATCAAGTCGAATATAGGGAGTAAAGGTAAAGAAGAGTAGAATTAAAGCTTATCAACATGAAAGTGGTATAGTCTAGTGGACAAATTATTATATGATATAATATTTAGTAGCTCTTAAAATAGAAAACCAGCCAAATGATTTCTCGACTTTTCTAAAGTTTGATCCAAGTGCTACATTCACTATTTTTATATATGGTACTATATGGTACATACTGCATAATTACATATAAACCATATCTATACAACAGTTTCTCCTTTCTAGAGTTCTCACTCTTTTGGATGTCTTGAAAATTATCAGTTGCATTCAGCAAATGTCTCTATGAAACAAATATTGTTACTCCAGTTTCTACTTCTACTTTTTCGATAGAAAAGATCTCCCACAATATTTTTGTAGCAAGGTCCAAAAACACTGCAATCAATATCAAAGGAGATTATACCATTGCTTACAAACCAATCAAACCAACAAGGACCTTTTACCAAACTATGAAACAAAAACTACACAATCACTTAGAACACTTTAATTTACATGTGGATCCACCATAAGATTTTTTTTTTTGGAAAAATAAAACAAATAAGACATGCTTGCAAAAAAAAAAAAAAAAAAAAAAAAACATAACCTTTATAATCAGTCTTAGCTAATGAGCATACTTTTTCCCAGGCCATACCATACCAGTTAATTAGTAAAAGAAAAAGAAAGTGCCCTTTGTTTTGTTACCACTTCACTCCCTCCAGCTATATTATCCCTTTAATTTTACCTTTCCTTTCTCCCTTCCCTTTACTTCATTATAAACCCAAACCCAACCCCAGTCAAGGAAATAAATTAAAACCTAACTTCAATTATTATTTACCCATCACTGCCACTACATCTACATCCCAAATAATATTCATTTCAAATAGCTTTTGAATTAAGCAACAATTGAAAATTACAGAATATGAAAATAGAAGTAGCTGGGTGAACCTGGGCGGTGCAAGGGAGGATCATTGCTGAGGTGACGGCGGTGCGAATGGCAGAGCTTCCTATGTGAAAGCGAGGGGGGAAAAATGGCAAAAGAAAAAAATTTGGGGCAACAAGAGAAGAAAGAGAGTAGCGTTAATTGAGTGAAAGGCAAACATTGTTATTTGTTAAAAAATTTAAGGGTAAAAACGAGATTGAAATATTGGCAGCTAGTTTCTAAAAGACATAGACTACTTCAAGTAGTGTTCTAACAGCTAGCTTTCAAAACTATAATCTTTCCATTTTTTGTTTGCCAAATAGCTCTACTAGCTGATTGACCTATAATCTCCTAGAAAAACTATAATCTACATTTCCCAAACACACTCTTAAGTTTTAGGTATAAAGGGATGCTACGCTTTTGGGTATAGAAGGAGACAACTTTTCCACGTCCGTCTTAAAAATATTTATACAACGATTACTAGTTGTAATCGTTGTTATAAGTGGCGTCAAAGTTAATATTTTTAGTTTTTAATTAGATCGGTTGTGTTTAAACTAAGTTGAAACCATTTTTAAAATCAGATCCTATTAACCCGATGTAAAATATAAATTTTTAATTTTAACTTTCAAAATCAGTTATGTATTAACTGATGTTAAAAGGGTTTTAAAAATTGGTTTACATTTAACCGATGTTAAATCTAATAATTCACTTTAAAAGTAATAACATTTAAGATCAGTTATAATATAACCAATTTTTTTTTAAACAAATACATTTAAGATAGGTTATTTACTAACTGATTTAAAAAAAACTTGCTCATAATTTCAAAAATGCCATTACATTTTTTTTAACATCAGTTATTTTGTAACCACTTTTAAATCCATTTTCTATACCAGTTAATATAGTTATATTGGGGTTTGTATGTATTTTACTAAGTTGTAGTTGTTTGATTGATTGATATTCTATGTATGACTAATTGGCTATGGTTTTGGGTTCAAAAACCTACTCTTCCTTCAAATTCAACAATCAACAGGTTTTATAGACTTATAGATCCATAGAGGGTTAAATTATAGCCTATGAATTTATGGAAGAAGAAGAAAATACCTCACCCTTCATCATTTTTAACTTTCATTGCAGCCATTGCATTAATGTCCTAAACAACTTCACCCAAAAGTGGTTCTTGAGGCATGTGAATGTGAGGTAAAGAGAGACAGAAGGGATGTGGTGTGAGAAAAAGGAGGGGAGTGCTTTATTTTTATTGTGCAAAGGATATTTTTATCTTTTTCATCAGGCATAGGGTGTGCCAAAAGAAATGGCCATCCAAAAATCTCACAAAAAATAGAAAATAAGTTATCAAGTTGTAATACCTTATTTTAATTCTTATTTTCATGAAAAACTCTTTTCCTTTAACTTAATTCAATAAGACAATTACCAATTGGAAATTTAAGTTTCAACTAGACAGCTTACTGGTTTTGGCAGCTTGCTGCCCTATTTTTGTAAAATATGAAAACGTGATATATAAATGTCAGAAAAACATGAAAAACTATAGATTACAAGTTTAAGGAGTCTAAAACATATGGTAAAAATTTCATATAACATCTCTTTGGTTTAATAGGTCAATTAAGCAAAGTTTGTACACTGCCCTGTGAACTACGAGAATATTGTTTAGCTATTTTGAAAATTTATTTGGGCATGGAGTTGAGCTCCAATTGTCACGAAAATTGTTATAGATGAAACTAAATATGTTAAACACTTGTTGTAAAATTTTCAAGTTAAAACTCGGGGTTTAAAGCATATTACTTGATTAATCCTCTTAACTGCCAGAAAACCAGTTTAGGGTTATTGTACATGCTTGAGTAAAATTCTATTAGTTTACCTCTTCCATCTTATTCAGTTCATTCATCATTTATGAACATAAAAATACATCCATATACATCAAATATTCAACTAAAGCAAATAATTACACTTTAGTCATAACATATTACAATTTGAACCACAACTACACTCTATGTTAAGCTTGGCAGCCACCCTCGGTGCTTCTCCACCTGGAAATTATTGAGAGTTTCACAAAAATGGATATGAGACTTCAAGTCTCAGTAGCTAATGAGACTTCAAGTCTCAGTAGCTAATGAGTCAATTAGTGAATATATATGGTTGGTACTAGTTAATAATCTCATTAAATGGCATGTGAGTGCAAGAAAAACACCATGATGCACATAGTAACACATACTCACTTAGAACCACTTCCTTGGCAGCTCTAAGCACCACAACATGATAATCCTTTTGATTATCATTCAAGCACAGCAAGAAATAGATAATAGCATACCACAAGCATTCACATCCATAGGCAACTATTTAGTATGCAAGAGGTTTAGGAGAGTCATTAGCTACCTCAACTCCTAGTTTTGTTTCTCTTCTTTCTTTTCTCCTCTTCCTCCTTTCATCTGCAGCTCCTCTATTTCTTTCCAGCAAGCTGCAGTTTTGCCTTGAGGTTGCCAACCTTCTCCCCCTCTTCCCCTTTTATTTATTGCATTTTGTCTAATTTTATTTTCTATAATTATTTCCTTTAATTAATTAATATCATGGGTAATTAGGGACAAGTGTGGCTTGATGATTGGTTGTCTCCATTGACTCACCACTCCCTAACCGACTTACCCATCTTCAGCTGAACAAGTCTTCAGCTGAACTCCTTCATGCGCAAGCCTCACCAAAATATCACACAAAAATATCAAATTGCAATTATCATACTATGGTATTTTGTCAAGCTATGATTGGTGGGAGTGTCCCCTCCTAATTGCAAAGCTTCTAGAGACTAAAAGCATGCAAGTGGCGTGGGTCTTGGGGGAGGCCAGCTGCTGCCTTCACTTGGTCTAATTAGGACCAATTTAGTCACATTCTAACCATCTCCCTAACTAGTAGTTCAATTAAATAGTCATTTAATCTAATTGCACTAATTATACCACACCTCTAACTCTTTAATTCCTTAATTAATTATTCAAAGTTCATTCCTCTTAGTTCACTTCATTTTTATGATAATGAGAATCACAATTACATAAGCACATACAATAGAAAGCAACCAAGAGTTCACCATTAACTCTCAATCATATTTCATCAATTCAGATAGAAATTAATTCCATAGTCCTTTAACATGTTATAAAATCACATTACAATTTCTATGTGGCTACCATGTATAAAATAAAGGGATGTTACATTTTCTTGGGCTAATATTCAACCATATAAATACATAACATTCATTTCCTAGCTATATGTGCATGTACACTTAAATATTATCCTTAGTATTCTCACACTTCACATTTGCATTTAGCAAACATACCACTAACTTACTTATTCTAATGTAGATTTATATTCTTCTCTTAGAAAATTTGGGATGTTACACAAGTTACCTTGGGCTGATCAATAGTCCAATCCATTAAAGCATCAAAAACCAACGAAAAAAAGAGAGAAGAGAATCAACAGAGCAGTAAATTGAAGGGATAGTGTTTCATGGGGAGCAAAAGAAAATACATAACACAAGGAAGGTTTAAAGAGCAACAAAAAAGGCTCTCATTGGCGTGAAATAACAATAATAGAGAAAGGGGCATCTATGAAGGAAAATGCAAGGCACCAATGAGAGAAAGTAGCGCACACTCTCGAAAGTTTAAAACTACGTCTTGGCTTAAAAGATAGAGAAAGTGGGTTAGCAATAGAGGGAAAAGCAACATAGAGTAATGCACTTGCTGACTAATACAATTGCATAGATGCACTAGAGGAAAATGAAAACTCCATGCATCAAGGTATGATTGTTGAAGGAAATATCGAGGAAGGTGAATTAAAGCATGCAAAATCACCTATATAAAGAGAGGTAGGGATGATTGGAGGGATTCTTTTTTTTTTTTTTTTTATTGTTCTGGCTCTCTTTTTGGGTAGGGATTTCTTCAATAGAGAGAAAATTTGTGGGCTTTCTTCTAAGAGGAAGGGGAAGTTTAATCTTTACAACGTAAGCCTTAAACAAGACAAAACAGAAAAGAAGGATAGAAAGAAGAACCAATAGATTCAAGAAACCAACTATGCTCAATAATCGCACGTCCTATTTCTTATATCCTAGTTGAATTACTAGCCTAGAAAACCAATCCACAAGATGTTGAAGAAACTTGAATTAAAAGGACAAGTTAATGGTTATTGATTCTTAAAGTAATTGTCTTCTCAAAGCCACATAAAATAGCCATATGTAGGGGAAACAAAGTGAAAATCCTAGACCTAATGAACAACCATGACCCTGTGCCCTTAATACATCATGAAACATGAAACATCACAAAAACGCTAACTAAAACATAATATAATGACCTACTTAAGCCTTGATGGATTAGGCCAAGCTAGTTTACAAAATAAGTCTAGAGCCTTCAAGTTAGACCTTACTTTATTTTAAAGAACCTAAAAACCCAAAACTAAAATAAAAGGAAACCCAAATACTTTAGTGACAAAGCATAAGAAAGCATCCCACATAAAACATCTTGGATCATGCAAATTTGGCTCAATCTTCATCAAAAAATGATTCTTTTCCTGAGCTAGAACTTCACAAAAAATTCTAACCATTTGGATGGCAAAATTAGCTTGAGTCTTCATCATAAAAGTTGTAGCTCCAAATCTCAACTTTCTAATTCCCATAAATCAGTTCAATTCGATGTCTATAGAAGAAGTTGTGGCCATTTTACTGCATCATATTTAGGAAGCCTGAATTCCAATGTTCAAGTTGGGTTAAATCTATCTTCAGTGGCTTGTAAGAAAATAATCCATGGTGGCCTTGAAGTTGATGCAATTAGATATCCATCAATCATGCTTTGTGCAATCCGGTTATCATCATTCTCCACTCTTGAAAAGGAGTCATCCTTGACTCTTCAATGTCAATATCAAGATAAGGAGAAAGATTAGTAACATCAATCATGATAGGCACATTATACTAGGAGGAACGTCTCTCTTCGTTTATGCCTTCCAGTGCATCCTCCAGGGTCAAAAATTAACCTTTTTCTTCCTTGGAGAATTATGGCTCAACTCTCCCATCCTCACATGACCTAGCATACTCATCTACAAGTCATGGCAATATATTCACAAAATTAATGTTGAGAAAATTTTAGTAACAAACAAGGAATCGATCTCTTTCCTTGATCTACACAAGCCTATCACAAAATCTATAGGTTTATCATTCCATAGCGGACTAGGAAAGACAAAACCACTAGTTCCACCACATGCTCCTCATTGTCCAACAATGGATACAAAGAATTAGGCTCACACATGTAGCTTTCTCCAAATAAGAAATAATTGTGCCAAAAGGAACTTATAGATTCATATGCACAACACATCTTTTGGGAAAACTATCTAAATCAACAAATATAACACCCGTCCATTTTGACCTTGGTAACCTAATAAGAATATTCATGGAAATAATTTTCCTATGAACCCCAGGAATAAGAACTGGAAAACACAAACCATGTGTATTCAAATTGAAGAGACAACATGCAGTGAGCATTTACTGATAAAGAATTTATCTCCTTCAAAGAGAACTTCATCACGCCTAAAAACATTCACATCCCAATAAACTACATATCCCACCTTTCAAACAATAACTATAAGATTTATAAAATTAAAGCACATGATATGGCATAGAAACTCCTATCAATGCAGCTTACAATTTGCTAATGATAAATATTGCAAAACTAAAGAATTGTTATCACTTTATCCCATGGACTCTCGCAGTAGATGCTATAGGAATCTTTACTTCTATAGCTTACCGTGCTCCTTAATGCTAAAGAATCCTCCTTTTCAACATTAATTGGACTCTTTATTCCACAACTCAAGGGCATCTTACTAAGTATCGCTTTAGGACTTAACTTCTTGAATCCGAAAATAACAGACTAGAAACAGAAAGGTTAAGAATGTTAGAAAAAAAAAAAAAAAAAAAAAAAAAAGCATTGTTGCAAAAAAGAACAAGTTGTTGTTGCTTTGCTTTCAAATCACTTTCAAAATCTCTGTTGTTCTAACTCTTCTCACTTTTACTCTTAGCTTCTTTTAAATTTTCAATCTCTTTCTCACTGTTATTGCTCTCTATATCTTATTCTTCTTCACAATCATTCACTATTGTTCTTTTTCTCATTAATCTCACCTTCATTCTCTCTAATTTCATTTCTTCTACTTTTATGTTAGTGTTCCTTTGAAACCGCTCTCTATCCATACAAGAAATTTTGTTTTGAAATGACCCACTTGTATGAAAGAGATTTGTATCTTGATGTGGAGGAATCTACATTTTGGAGCTATGAAAATTTTCATCTCACCTATGCTCCCTTTGATAGCCTATATTTTGTCAATCTTCGCAATATGAGGATTTTCGCACTCGATCCAACTACTCATGGAGTCTTTCTAACTTCTTATCATGGTATCTATCATAGCATCTTGATGTAAACAACCCCCTCTCATTTGCCTTCAATTCTCTCCAAGTAGTGATGATATGTTTCCCATATCACCTTCTTTGATCATGCAAACAAACCCAAACAATAACATAATCTGTAAAATTACTAACAGCCAATTGTAACTTTGTTCTCTTAAAATAGTCATGGAAGTTGAACAAAGCTTCAACTTTGGCTTCCCATTCCAAATAATCTTCATAATCACTTTTGCCTTGGAAAGATGGAATCTTCAATCTTCCACCTTTCGGTCTCTTTAGGCCTAACCCTCTTAGTTCTCAATGCCAACCATTCCCAATTTTCTCCCATTTATCCTTCCTCCAAACACTTGCCATTGTCCATGAAGCAACAAGAGAAAAAAAAAATAAAAATAGAAAGGACCTCACTAAAATTCCTCACAGCCACTTGATGTGCCAAAAAAAAAAAACTACTCGCAAAATATTATAGGATTGTCGTACTCGCAAGAACTGGTTACTAATTACCAAATTACAATTGCCATAAAATATTATTTGAGTGGTCAAAAACAATAACCAAAATTACAATAAATATAAAGAAAGAAAAACATAAATAAAAGAAGATAATAAAATGTAAAAGCTCTACAGTTTCCAATTTCACCTTAACCTTCCGTATTGAATAGTCTATTTTCATTAATTCAAATTAATTATATCAATTGCCAACTGGTATTCCTAATATGTCCACAAGCCTTTCCCAAGATTAAATTAACCTAGCTTAAACTTTCAATTCAATCGTATCCCTATATGAATTGTAGTAATTTAAGTTGTATTAAGGTCTATGAATTTCCTTTTCATGGTTCCATAGGGTCTTAGAATATTCCTATCCTAAGCTCCTCTATGAAACTATTTCTTGTGGTCTAAGTATCTAATCTCTTCCAAGTTCATAGAAACTCACAAATCTCCCTACTAATTGACTAGATGAATAAGAAGTTGAAAACATGGAAATAAAACTCAATTGAATATAATAAAATTGAATTAATTTATATAAGCATTCAACACTTCAAGCTTTGGCTACATTGTAGCATTAGAATAGAAAGCTAGAACATAAACGAAAAGGAAGAAGAAGAATATTTTAAACTTAGGGGTGAGCATCGGTCGTTTTATGGTCGGTTTTGACTATATTTTTAACCGACCGACATTAACCGATTGTGTAATTTTGTCAAACTGATAGCCGACCAACTATACCTTAAAATCGAAGGTTCGGGTTTAGTAGATTAAGCGGTCAATTAATAGTTAACCGACAATAATAATTTAAAAAAAAAAAACATTTGTTTTCTATTTTATTGTTCTGTCTACTTGGAATACATATTTAATTGGTTTACTATAAATTAAGAATGTGACTATTAGATAAGTTAAAATAAGTTATTTTTTCTAAAGTATCTAGACATCTTACTAACAACTATATAAATAAACAGAAATACATAAATAAAAAACCTAAAAATGTATAAAGATATTTATGGAAGCTATCATCTTTCGGTTCCAAACATATGCACAAATGCTTGGAGAAGGCAAAATTAACATAAACAAATGTCTATACATAACAAAAGTAACATTTTTCAATTTCTTTACTAGAAAATTACTATTTTAAACATAATTACATAAGACTAAAGTACATATCAAATTACCAATATATGATTGTTTTTATACATCAAGATGACACATTATTTGAGTGATTTAGTCAATCAATAAAATAATTGAATCACTAATTAATATGATATATGAAAACATTAAAGTTCATAATGCTTAGCCCTATTTTAAACCCATGAAGTTGTCTTTGTGCCTCCTCTTCTCTCCTCCTCCTCTCAGCCAAAAGTCCTCTCCAAAAACCTAATTCTAAAAGAGGTATTTATAAATAAAAGAAGTCTTATGAAACTAGGAAACCTTTGAAAACTAGAAACCCTAATTACATAAAAATAAGAAAGTTTAGTGGACTAAGAAATCTAATTACATTAAGAAAACTCAAGGCCCAAAGTATCTTCATTAATTGCATCGCGGCTCTCTGAATATGGAAATATCTTCTTTTTTCTCCACTTTAATGCTCCAAATTATTCTTTAACTGCAACAATAAAAAAAAAAACTTAAATTAGAGCCAAATATATAATAATAGAGCAAAAATACTAAGAAAACGAGTTACAAAATATAGATATAAAATCTAATTATCAAATCCCCCAAACTTAGCATTTGCTTATCCTCGAGCAATCCTAAAATAAAGTAATACTTAAGCCCAAAAAACTTAATAAACTTGAAAATAATCTAAACAAGCCTGAAAGAGTAACATATGAAAGTTATAATAGACTAAGTATGAAAGATCATAACAACAAAATCAACTCTATATCCTTGCACAATTGGCATACCCATACCCCAAAGAATCACTCACGAAAGAAGGCTTTAAGCTCAAAACTCTCAACACCAAAATGAGACTCGTGTGATTAAAGTAAAACAAGGTACAACTTTTAAAATGCACACACACAAGTGAATATCCATCAAGTTCCATGAAATCAAGTATGATAGGAATAAATTCCCTCACACAAATGCAAGATGCAGTTAGTTCACTAAAAGTGTTTAAAAGGGTTCATTGTTTCACTCAAGTCAATGAAACACAAAACCTTTTCATATGCTTGTTCACAATCACATCTCCACCACTCAATAAGACTAATTGCACCAATCAAAGGGACTTGGAAGAAGGTTGTAATGGGGTTTGGGTGAAGGCTAGGAAAATAAATGAATGATGGAAATAGGGTGAGAAATACACAATGAAAGTATTATATGAATTCCTTGCTTACCCATTAGCTCAATCAACATCCAAACTTCCAAAGCCTCATACTTAACAGACTTGTTCCCCATATTGTTTAATTAGTGACTTTTAACTCACTTTTCCTCTTCTCTTCTCTCTCTTTTTTTTTTTATTTTTTTTTTTCATTTGCTACTTTCATATTTCTTTCACTTGAGGAAATCTACACATATCTTGAGGCTTAATCCGTTCCACTTTCCAACACAAACACCAAGACACTTTCCACATGAAACTAATTCATATAAACTTTCAAGGTGTAAGGTGCAAGAATCATAGGTAAAAATCATCAAAAGAAGGAATATATGGCTTGTAATGTGGGTTATTGAAAAGAATGGAAGGCTAAGGCTCAAGGGGTTCCACTAATGGTTAAAATGCAAAGGTGGGTAGTTAAAAAGCTAAAAGGGGTTAATCCTAAATGCCCTAATCCTCTTAATGCACTAGTCCTCAATGTGGTATCAACATGCATAATAGAGCAAGTTCTAGAAAGATTAAGGATGCATGACACTCTCACAATCAAATGATGAGCATTAAAGATGTAGCTTAAATGCTAAAAAGCTCACAATTGGCTAACAACTAAATTCATCCATATGCACGTTTATCCACTTCACTCAACATATATTCTTAAGATGTGCAATAACTAGAAATCAACCACAGAAAATAAAGAGTATCAAGCAAAATGGGAGTCACACATCAAAGGGGTTGGCTCAAAATTCTCAGAAGGTTCATGTATAACAAATCTCAAGATATAAGCAAGGTAAAGCAAAATCAAACATGAAAGACAAGTCTTCAGTACTAGACAAATGATCAAGCATGCTCAATTCTATCATTGGCGTAAGGTTTTCATTTTTTTTTCTTTTTTGACACTAAGACACCTAAAACAACCTAAAAATAAAGGCCTCTACGACTACTCAATGCATGCAAATTAAAGCACAATGCTGAAGATAAATTTTCCTAAACCCTCACAAACTTAAAACTTAGCATTGCTCCCAATGTGAGAGGACAAGTAATAAGGAAAGAGAAAACTCCCTTGGAATAGAGTCACATATCCTTAGCTTCTTTCTCAGCTAGCTCCATCTGTATTGGTCTCATATGAGCTACTAGCAATCTCATTGGTTCTCTAGCAAACTGGCGGTACAGCATAATGCCTTAAATTAACCACCTCAGCAACTTCATCAGCCCATCAAAACCACACATAAAAAGATCAAACTACATGCTAAATTTTTTGCTCAAATATCCAAAAGCAAAGGTTAAGCATCTTTAACAATAGCAATCACCTTTCCAACAAAAAAGAACAGCAAAAGCTAATTAGGAATCCATAATATAGAGCACAAACTGAGTGTAATTTCTCTTATTAACCAAGCAATTTAGACAGTAGGAAATACCAAAATAGGGCATATATATGTGTACTAGCAGAAACACTAGAATTCACAAGCAATCATTGCACCCTAATTTTCTAACAAGTACTCAATCGACACATAAATATATCAAAACAATCCAACTCAATTTTACACAAGGGAAAAATAGTAACACTTCACTAAACAACGTACGAAAATGCTCAAAAAAAACTTAGATAGCGGCTTATGTAAAGCAATAATTACCAGTCTGATAAACTAATCACTAAAGCACATGCTCCAATCCGACTAACATATGAGTAAGAATCATCCATGAATATATGATTAAGAGGGTTTTTTTTTTTTTTTCTTAATAAGGATCCCAAACTTGAATTTTTACCTACAAGAAGTAATACTTGAGTAAAATCTAAAAAGACTCTACTAACTCTAAAAACACCAAAAGTAAAAATAACAAAAATATAAGAGAAAGGGATAACACTTGGGTTGCCTCCCAAAAGCACTTGATTTACAGTCTTCAACCTAACTTGGTTATCCATGTTGCTCAAGGATGATCAAATATGAAGAATTTGAGTAACTCATACATAGGAGATACTTCCAATAAGTTAAAATTCTTGATCATTTTCTCCTTCCTAGAAACAGGACTTGAGGGAATTTTCCTCCTTTCTGAAATAATAATTATTCCATCTTCCGTGATCTCAAGTCCTTGAGGGATAGGAGGTAAAATATAGATAGTTCCTTGATTTTCTTCCTTCTTCTTTCTAGCACCTTCTTCGTTAGACTTTCCAAAAGATATGGAGACAACATTGCTTGCATCATTGGGGATATCCTTCCTCAGGCTTGGTGATTCCCTAACAATTTCTTCCTCTTGAATAATACTAAATGCCTCTTGTGATTGCATAGAGCTTGTCAACTCTATATTGCTGATATCTAGGTCAATGGCAAGATATTGTTCTTGTTCTTCCCAACTTGAATTTATTTCTATATTATAAGTGGAATTTTCAAGTTGCATAGCAAGGGCTATTTGACTCAGATGAACCTCCATTCACCTCATAGAATCATCCATACGTGCAATAGAGTGAGTTGCACTTGCTTCAAGTCAAGCAAGAGCTTCATCAAGAGTAATTCTAGGAGATGATTGCTGTAGTTGAGGTTGAACCTCCAGTTTCCTCATAGAGATATGGATTGGGCTACAATTATTATGTGTTGGGACACACTTTCTATGAACCGAGCCGTACTTGCTTCTAGTTTAGAAAGCGCTTCTTCTAGATTGCTCTTGGAGGATGATTGTTGTTGTTGCACTATGTTCAGATTATTCTCCCATGGAAAATTAGACTGATTGTACTAGCTAGGATTATAGGCTTCATAGTGTATGTTAAAATGTTTCCTATCATAGTTAGCACTCTCTTGTGAACTCCCATAGTACATAAAGCAAGCCTCTTTGTCATGATTGCCTCTACATAACCCACAAATCTTATTCCACCACATTAAGATTTCCTGAAAAGCACAAAGAAAAATGGAAAGCCAACAAGAATGATAAAAAAAAAAATTAAACAGAAAAATAAAATAAAAATTTGCCCAAAGTAATACTAGATAATTTCCTTTGATATTAATGAGCGCAGTCCCAGACAACGGTGCTAAAAACTTGATATGTAAAAAATATAATTACTGAAATTATAATGCAAACATACACTATCAATACAGTTGGCAAAGTATTTCAGAGTTATAATACCTGCAAAGACTGGCTACTAATAACAAAAGTACAATAACCTAAAATATTATTTGGGCGGTCAAAAGCAATCACCAAAATTACAAGAAATATAAAGAAATAAGAGAAAACATAAATAAAAGAAGATAATATAATATAAAAGCTCTAAGGTTTCCGATTTCACCTCGACCTTCTATATTGAATAACTTATTTCCTTTGTTCGAATTAATCATGTCAATTACCAACTAGGATTCCTAAAGTGTCAACAAGTCTTTCCCAAGGTCAAATTAACCTAATTTAAACTACCAATTCAATCATATCTTTGTGTGAATTGTAGTAATTTAAGTTGCATTAAGGTTTATGAATTCGCTTTTTATGGTTGTATATGGTCTTAGAATACCCCTATCCTAAGCTCCTCTATGAAACTATTTCTCGTAGTTTAAATTATCTAATCTCTTCCCAGTTCCTAGAAACTTATGAATCTCTCTAATAATTGGCCAGACCAATAAGAAGTTGAAGAATAGAGAAATAGAAGTCAACTAAATTTAATAAAACTAAATTAATTCATGTAAATATTCAACACTTCAAGTTTTGGTTACATTGTAGCCCTATAATAGAAAACTAAAACATAAATGAAAAGGAAGAAGAAGAAGAATAAATTAAACCAGAAGTTGTCTTTGTTACTCCTCTTCTCTCCTCCTCCTCTTAACCAAAATTCCTCTTCTAAAACCTAATTCTAAAAGAGGTATTTATAAATAGAAGAAGTCTTATGAAACTAGGAAACCTCCAAAAACTAGAAACCCTAAATATATATAAAAATAAGAAAGTTTAATGGATGAAGAAATCTAATCACATTAGGAAAACTCAAGACCCAAAATATATTTATTAATTGTAATGTGGCTCTCTAAAATATGAAAATATCTTCTTCTTCTTTTTCCGCTTTAATGCTCTAAATTATTCTTCAACTACAAAAATAGGAAATCAAATTAAATTAGAGCCAAATATATAATAATAGAGCCATAATACTAAGAAAAGGGTTTACAAAATATAAATATAAATCCAATTATCACCACTCAAGTGCTTGAGCTCATGATTTTACCTCTCGTATTTGCACTCAATCATCAAGCTTTTACCCTTTAATGGACTCACCTCCTTAGCCTTTACCACTCAATTATAATTCAAGTCTCAGTGAACATGCTTACCTTTACCAATCTAAGAATGGCAGCTCAAGTCCTCAGTCTCAAAGTATTCAATTTGATGCTCTAAGAACAAGACCTAACAAAAATAAAGGAAGTGATCTAACAAGAAAACCAAAGAAGGAATGGAGTTGAACAAGAAAAGACTTTAAGAAATCAATTTATTACAGATCTCACAAGAATTTTTTCTATTGATTGCCAATCCTAGTGTTGCCCCTTTCTTTTTAATTCTTTTTGCGTGACTTTTTTTTTTTTTTGGACTATTTCTTGTTTACTTGGCAAGATGCAGCACAAGACTAGGACTCAAACTCTTGGAAGTCCCAAGAGAAATAGGTATTTCTTTTGCTATGGGATTCTTATCCAGAATTCAAGTAAGATAGCTATCAAGAGTTTGAATTAATTTGGGAAACAAAAGCTTCACCAAACCAATTTCAATGGCTGCTAGAAGTATGCACAGAATATTGACACAAGAAATTTATGCAAAATAAGAAGAAAGACACTCAAACGGGATCAACGAAACACAAGATATATATATATATATATATATATATATATATATATATATATATAAAACTATGAACCCAAATATGATTGAACAAAAGAACTAGATCATTTTTTTGTTTTTTTTTTTTTTTTATTTTCTGATTTGGTATGATAAGAAAAGACTTACATGGAAGTGACAAAAAACAACTTAAGAAGAAACAAGACAAGAAAGAAAATTAGCATATCGTGTCAACTTTGCTTTGATGGCAATAGAAAATGGTCCCGATCGTCACATCTAGGCCTCGAACAAGACAAGAAAGGGAGAAAGATAGAAGGAAGTAACTTCGACTTGGAGCTAAAGAATAACTTTGAGTGTTTTTAGATATTTTAAGAGATAAGGTTATCTAAATTGTTAGTGGGCTATTAGTTTTGTTAATTTCCCCATTCTATCGTATTAGTGAACGTTAAAGTTCCTACAAACAAAATTTCACATAAGAAACATATGGTTGTTTGATTACATCGCTCTACCCTTCCTTAAATTCCTAAGAAAGTAATAGTGAGGCAATTCACCTAATTACCAAGATTTTCTTAATATCATGAATCTCCTAATTATCCTGCCTCTTAAATTTATAAATTAAAATCTACAAAAATAAAAATAGGATGCTGGACCATATATTAGGAAATAAAGATTAGGCAAGTGCTAAAGATTAGGCAAGTTGACCATTTTGCCTATTCCTTATTTTTTTGCTCTTGACCGAAGATATTTATGGGGTGCGAATTTATTAATTAGTCCCTTAATCCACAACTAATCTGATTCGAGCCAGGTAGAAATACAAAAGTGACAAAGCTCTCCCTATTAGTTTTAACACAGCTAAAGTTCGAACCCCAAAACCTCTAGTTAAATTAGGACAACCGCCTACCAATTAATCTACATATTTAGTTACTTTGCCTATTCCTTATTAATCATGCATGTTTCCTAAAAGAATTAGGAAACTATATATGGCTCTTTCTTGATGGTGCGTCATGTTCCTCCATCTTAGGGTTTAGGTGTCTTCTTCTCATAGGGTACATCCCTCTAATTATCTTCTTGCCCTCAAGTTTATGGCTCTACATACATGGCTCATAGAATATCTCCATTCCAAAGTGAATCTAGAATAAGAACCAAAATCAAGAGTCAATACTTGCCAGGGAAATAAAATGTCTTACTTCTTACAGAATATTATTCCTATAAATAGAA
This sequence comes from Bauhinia variegata, assembly GCA_022379115.2. Lineage (NCBI taxonomy): Eukaryota > Viridiplantae > Streptophyta > Magnoliopsida > Fabales > Fabaceae > Bauhinia > Bauhinia variegata. Next base: position 9,567,289 of record CM039429.1, on the reverse strand, counting down.
GAAATAGAAAATGGAATATTTAGTTGGTATATATGACCAATAAAAAAGAAAAAATGAATCTCGCAAAAGCCCATAATTAGGCTGCAAATGGCTTATCAATGTATTTAGGCTACATAATAATCTTTGAGATTGATCCTAGTCATGTTTCTTTTACTCTGTCAAACAAGATAAAAAAATTTATCATCACATTTTTATGTCTCATTCTCCATTATATGCATTGTGATTACTAATAAAATTCTCTCCCCCAATACTGAACACACCCCAAATCTCAACTCAAATTACAATTGCTTCATGAGAGGATTTTGCGACTGGAGCGAAGAAATCGAAGATTTTATAAAGCTAGATATTCCAAAAGAATACTTAGGTTCTGTTGACCAAAATTAACTTGAAAGTTAAAATGTTAATTTCAAGCTGAAAACTCTTAACTAAAAATTAAGAGTTCTTAAGTTACTTTATTGAATTATAAGTGTTTAATAAAATTAACTATTAAACTAGTTGATAAATGTAAAATGAGATAAAAAGGATATTGTTATATAATTTTTATATAATTATTAATTTTATTTCATTAATTTTTAAAAAAATAATTTTTAATTTAAATTATTTTTGAAATATTCCTTTTTAAAGATCAATTAATTTATCAAAATTGAAATAAATAAAGTAAGCTTTGAGTTTGATAAAAAAAATAATAATAATAATCAAAGGAGATTATTTTTTTAGTAATGTTTTCTTTCTTCTTCTTCAGGGAAACATTGTGAAGTTAAAAAAATAAAATAAAATAAGTAGTATGTAATATTATATTAAGATAGATTTTTTTTTAAAAAAAAAAAGTGAAATTCGTTGGCCAAGAAGATAGCTAATATCTTTTTAACAAAAAATAAAAAAATAAAAACGGTACTGAACTAATAATCTAATTTAGAGTAAAAGTGAAGAGTAAAAATAGAACAAACGATAATACGCTAAATGAAATAGTGTTTAAAAAACGTTATAAACTTGTTAGATGAATTTATTTATCAAACACTTCTACTTTAGTTAAACAAACTTATAAGCTAATAAAATACATTATAAGCTAACTTGTTAGAATTGTCATATACATTTTTATTTCTGTATAATGGATAATATAATGGTTTCAAAATTGATGTTCACTCATACAGATTTTTTTTAGAATGGAAATATGCAAAAGATGATGGATAATAATTTTAAAATATTAAAATAATATGTATTCATACTTTGAAAAATTATTAGGTATCCAGTCTTAATTATAAAAGTTACAGTTAAAAACAATATAGATTTCAGCTCAAAATAAATATTCATTTATAACCAGTTTTATGCATATTTGTCGATTTATCCCAAGGTGAATAGGAATCAAGAACCAAAATCAATAGTTTTATGCATTCAACTTCATATAAAATAATTAAAATTTTTGAAAAATTCAATTATTTTTTTTAACTATATAACATTTTAAAAATATCTTTGATAATATATTCAGAAATATTTAAGCACCCGAAGGATATTATTAGGCCATTTACAAGTAATCAATATTCTTTAATAAATGAAAAAAAGTTACATCAATACTTATTAAGAATATGTTCCCATACTTACAAAGCTGAACTGCAATCAACCACATCTACACATATAAATTAAAATAACAAATAAATGAAAAAAAATTAAAATATCTACTTTTACATCTCCAAAGAAATCTTTGCCTTTGTTTTTTTATGCCAACCTTCAATCTCTTCAGAAGTAAAAAAACTAACAGGGATTAGCACACATGTTGTTTCTCTCTATATGGCTTTTTATTATAATATATAAATATAATAATATACCTCTGGTTGACTTTTCAATTAACCACCAGCTGGGAACATCCTGACGAAGGATGGGGAGATAACGGCGATAAGGGAGGTACACTAAAGATAGTACCCTTAACATCTGGGTCCCAAAAGCCCTTCCAACATGACGGCGTTAATGGACCAACCATTGCACAAACACCTTTGGGGGAATACTGTTCCAGCTTCAATACCTTGTTCTCTGCAAACCCCATGTCTTTTTCTTCGCTCTTATTCTCATATTCTCTTCTCCTTTTTTCTCCAACCTCGACCGTTGTATTTGATTCTGCAGAACTGCAGACCTCAAGAGGAAAATTTAGTATAGCTTTGCTTCCTCTCATCTTGAAAGCAGCTCTATCATAACCTCTAGCAGCTTCAATGGCTGTGTTAAAGGTTCCCAGCCATACCCTAGAGCCTTTACGATTGGGATCACGAATCTCGGCTGCGAACTTCCCCCATGGCCGTCTTCTGACACCTCTGTAGTGCTTGTCTTCTTTACTCTCTGAAGTATTCTCGTTATAACTTGTTACCATAGGATTTTGGGAGCTAAGAGCTAAAGCCTCCGCTGCAGCCGCCATGGAAGGGATTTTGATGTTTTCTAAGAATGGCCTGCGGTTGCTTAAATTGGACGATTTCAGAAGTTTAGAGAAAGTGGCATGGTTAGAAATACCTGTATTACTTATGTTACGATGTAGTAGGTTGGTTGTTGTGAAAGGGATAGCTGTTGCAGAGGTACTTATACAGTGCTCTTTTTCAGGTATCATGTAGTTATTGACATTGATATTTGAGGTAGAGAAACTGAAGCTGGATCCAAAGGTTTCCATGCTTTGTATGGTAAAAAAGCACTATTTTCTTCTATAATTTGAATTGGGTGCTTTTAGAATTTGGAGATGTTTAAGATAGAGAGAGATTGAGAGGAAAGAAAACTTAGAAATGAGGGGAAGTGGTTTGAGTGGAAAATGGAGAGTGTGAGAAGATATATATAGAGGAATGATAGCTTGAAGAGATAAAATCTATTGTCCCACGTGTCTCATATTTTGTGTTGAGATATATGACTAATCAAGAAAATAATAAAATAACAATAAACTTGGCAGAAAAAGAAAGTGGCGGCCTCATGCTACTTTCCTAAACGGTGAGAGGAAGCATCATTTTGGTTCTTTAGCTTTCTTAGAGACTTTACTGCTTTGGTTGCTATCAATTTGACTTGTGCTTTCTGAGGGGACCATAATGTGTCCCACAAATAATGACCTTTCCTGGTTATTTCCTGCTACAAGTTGATTCAAGTGGAATGATTAAGACCGCCAAATGGTGTTGGAATTTTCGGTTGAAATTAAGAGGGTGGGACAAATTGTCACAGGTTAGTTGAAATTTTTAATGGTAGATATATCATTGCATATAATATCTATCTAAGTCATGTAACTAGGTGATTATAAGTCAAAGTATTTGATGTGACGGTTTTATTTCCAGAGTAATACTATTATTTGTATATTTATTTATGCACATTTATTATTATATTTTTTTATTTTATTATTTTTATTTTTTATTTTACTTTTGTATTTACAATTTTATCTGTGAATATATTTAATGTATGAATGGTGTTTAGATAAGTGTGTAGACACAATTGTGCAGATAAGATAACATTTCATTTTATTTTAATATTATAGTTTCGTTCTCCCTGCCCATCGCATTTTAACCATTTATTTTTTACTTTTGATAGAATTAGGTGTAAACAACAATTAGGTGGATTATGGAAGGATCATTCAGGGTTCCAATTGTTTTCTCAATTTAACAGTGTGCTTGGAAGCAAAACAAAAAAAAGGGGGATGTAAAAATGTTTTTATTTTATTTATGTTTATTGAAATCAGATTGGGATTTGCTCTGTTCTTTATGAATTTCTAATCTCCCCAACAAGAGGAGAATGTAGCTTACAATAAGTATCTGACTTTCATTATATTTGAGTTTTTATTCCATTCTTAATGTGTTCTATAGCCTAATTAATCATGCATCAAAAACCAAACACTCCTCCGTGTCCCTCTTGTTATGATGTTAATATGAAAACAAAACATTCACTCATTGCATGTAAGTCTCTATATGATGCATTATATCATAAATCTCTTGATTCATCCATGTTAAAGCTTAGTTGCTTATATTTTTCATACTGTAGACACTATATTTTGTTCTTATTTCCTTTTTAATTTTATAAAAAAAAAGTTGTGCATATGTAGATATTGAAAGATTGCAGTTCTTGGATTTGAGCTTAACTCAATTAATCTCTTGATCCAATGAGAGACTTTTCTTGATTAACGTATAATTTCCAAAAAAAAAAAAAAACCATGAAATGAGAACAATGTAAATTATGTGAATGAGGTGAGGAGTTTAAGATTGAGTGGAAAAGATAAGGATATTCAAGATTTGAAATTTTGGAAGAGGTTACAAAGAAATTTCCCTAACTTGGCATTAAAGATTTATTAAAAGAAAGAGTTTAAGTGAAAGAGTAATTCTAGTAGAAGAAAGATTGAAGTAACATAAATAAAGAGGAGGATAGAGAAAGAGAGTGATAAGAGGGGTTTGGACTTTTTCTTGGTTTTAAGAAAAAAAAAAAAAAAAGAAGTAATATATGAGGAAAAAGCAAGGCAAGTTACGTTGGACAAGGAAGAAGGTGATAGTGTTTACACCTTTATTAATTAAGAAAGATAAGAGAGAGAGGAAAAGGTTAGGTAAGAGTCAAATAAATGTAGTTCGTTCAAAGGGAGGAAGAGACAAAGCAAGTAAGGGATATATCACCTAAAAAAAAAGAACAAATAACAAATGAGGACAAGTTTTTAAAAGAGAAGGAGTTGTAGTCACGTAATTGAAGAGGGAGAAGGCTATTGCTACTATAAAAGAAAGAGACAGTATATACACAAGAACAGACAGAAGCCAGAGAGATATATTCTCTCAAGGCACACTAGTTGCTTCTCAGGTATGGTTTCCATTTTCTTTGTTTGAATCTGTTCTTGTTTATGTTATGCATGTTTCTTTGTCGTGTGAAGTTAAGAAGCTTATTGGTTTCTAAGTCTTGGAAAATGAGATGAAGAAAAGAATACTTGTTGAGATTTTTTCATGGATCTTAATTACTCTACACTCTGTCCCATACGGTTCAACTAAATCACTTATGGATTGTAGTTTTTGTCCTCAACAACTGCACCATAGATACTCACATGGAAGAGGAAGAAGGAAGAAGATGCAACAGTAGTAGCAGAAAAACTATTGACGAGGCTCTGATATTTTTCACTAAAAAACTGTCTGGAGTTTGGGAGACTTTTGGGCTTTCCTTCACCAATGGATATGCACGTAAGAGTCACACACAAGTCAGTTTCCAAAACTGACTCCAATACTTCTCCCTTTTAAATCTCATTTAATTATTTTATTTTGAATGATAAAAAAATAGATCAAAAAGGAAAAACGTTGGTGCCCATTACGGGCAGAGCACACACTTCTTCACCAAGTTTACAGAACGGTGGGTTTTGAGATTATATATTCTATTAAGCTTTCATGAGTTAGGGGTTAACTAATTGCGATGAACTCCGGAGGTCTACTTATGATACGACAAAACTGCCCAAAAGTATTACTGATACAATTACTAAGACATTTTCCATCGAAGATATTATTAGACACTTGAAGAACATAAAAAGAAGAAGATTATGAACATTAAAGGGGAGAATGAGAGGAAACTCCATAAAGAAATGCTTGGTATTATGGGTCCTCTGAAAGACTGTTCTAGACAATACAATTGGTACAGGGTTGTAGAGTAAGAAATGTTAATAATTTTAACTTTTGAATCATTAAAAATGGACACCCGAATCAAAATTATGATCTAAAGCAAGTTTTTGAGACTGTTTCTACCCAACTAGGTTTGCAAACTGGGTTAGGTCGACCCAGTTGACCCGGCTAGTGGTAGGGGATAATCAAAACTAGAAGTCGGTTTTTGTCATGATAATAAATGACAAGTCATCTTGTGTAAAATCTACTTAGTGTTTTGTGTAAAAATGAAAAATAAAAAATAAATTGACTCAATTATTAAAAAATTGTTGTCACTCTCTTGTAGGGCGCATGGGTCCACCCTTAACCCCAATTGCCACATGTCATATCTCAATGGAAAGATGGAAAAGAGTATATCCTTACCATTTGGTCCCCATCGTCAGAAAACGCCCCTAGGCCCCAAATGCTGCACAATGAGAGTAAAGTTGCAGTTCTTTCCAATTTTGAAGGATTTTTGGAATATAGACCTTTTGGAGGCGCATGCAGGCCCATGCTTGGGGATTTTTTAAGCGTGATTTGATTAAAAAAAAATATCCCTATATTCAAGCTCTATACAATTGTATATACTTTACATGGCTTTAGCATATGTATGACACTGTTTATGTTTAAAAAGTGACGATTCCGGTGTGTTTTTCATTGTGTTTGCCATTAATTTTTGTCAACAGCCATGGAGCGTTGTTTCTGAGAGCTTGATGATTCTTATAGCCCTCTGAAATTGATAAGTGGAGACCCTAATAATTTAGACCGGGTAAAAGCTTATTTCATCTTAGGAAAATATTTGTTGCAATTGTAGGTCACTAACTTTTATTTTTATTTTTAATTTTTTACATTCTTCCTAAGAGAAAATAGAATATCCAAAGACATATTTGACACTACAAGAAAAGCGGTAAAAAACTGTAAAAGTTAGCATCGACCTCGAGACCAATGCTAAATAGCGTCGCTAAGCCCATGCTAACTTGCAGCAAAGGAAAAAAAAATTCAAAACAGTAGTAGTGTAAGCCATGGTTGAAGCTAACTTTACACGGATATTAGTGTTAGCAAAAGTAGACGTTGTTGGTCAAACTAAATTGACCAAGGTATTATGCTTCAGCCTAACTGACACAATTTCTTAAAAAATTAGCATCGGCCAAGGTTGACGCTAATTTAAAAAGTAAAGTTGCAGTGATTAGTATCGGCCTTGGCCTACACTAATGTTGCAATATCTTCATCCAGCGTCTCTTTCTCTTCATTTTCCTCCCTATCCTTCTTTCTTCCTCTCGGTTCTCCCTCTATCTCTCACTCCAAACTCGATTTTCTTATGCATTTAAGCCTCCCACTACATTAGCTTCAATTTAATCAGAGCATTTTTTTATTCAGTTATTTTCTTATATTTTGAATTTTCTCTCTCTAACACCATTAATGTCGTTTTCAATTATCTAATTCATTCTCTTTGTGCATTTCAAATACCTCTAGTTCTACTAGCACCCTCTAATTGTCTAGGCATGTTTGATCTCCTATATTAATTTTGGTTGGTTGTATGTTTGGTCTATTATATTAATTGTAATTTTAGTATGTTTAATTTAATTTGTTTAATCAATATGCATTATGAGTATGTTTAATTTAATTTGTTTAATCAATATGCATTATGAGTATGTTTAATTTAAATTGTTTGATTTCAATTGTAATTTAAATTGTAATTTTAGTGAATATTGATTGTCTGATTGAGAATTTTAGTGTATCTTGTTTTTGTTGCTACTTTTGATTGGTTGATACGTTTATGTTAGTTTTGATTGAATTTTGATATGTTATATTTATTGACATGTTAAAAATTTGTGAATTATATATTATCTTAGTGGAGAACAAATTTCAATAAGTTGTTTAGTATTATGTGGGAATCATGTTTAGTTTGAAATGTGAAGTTATTAATAAAGTTAATTGTTTGGAAATGTGCATGATATAGGGGTTATGCTACCGAATTTTTTTCAAGTTCATGCAATACTTTATACATCTAATATATTTAGATGTTTAAATGCGGTAAAATGAATCATATGTAAATGTATGATAGGCTTAATATTGACATGAGAGGGTTGATATTTGAGTTTATTATTGGAGTGGATGAATTAAATAAGTTTTTTTGGCCTCTGCACAATGAATCATATATAAATGTATGATAGGCCTAATATTGACATGAGAGGGTCGATATTTGAGTTTATTATTGGAGTGGATGAATTAAATAAGTTTTTTTGGCCTCTGCACAATATTAGCGTAGGCCTGGCTAATGCTAAGTTTAGTGTGAGCCTAGCCAATGATAAATAGCATCAGCCACACAAACTGCGATCATAGACAATAGCATCCAATTTGCGTCAGCTAATTAATATGGGCTTCTTAAAAGTCGGCGTTAATTGTAGCGTCAAGCGTTTTAGCATTGGCTTTTTGGGCTTAGAGTGAACTTTTGGTTGACATTAATTCTGGTTTTTCTTGTAGTGTGAGGAACGAGAGAAAAGAGCTCCCCCCAACTTTGTTTAAGTGGCTACATTATTGTAAAAAGTTCTCATTGATATTTTTGAGGCAAAAATAATGAAGGAGTAAGACAATGCAGATATAGAAAATTGAAAGCCATGAAGCACATTAAATCGAAATAGTGCATGTGAAAGTTATGGCTTTAAGAAGAGACTTCAAGATGGATTGGAGTGAGACAAAATTTATTGTCTCAATTCCATATTGCGATAAGTACAAGATGCTTTGGCCGCAGTGCACTAAAAAAGGAAATAATTTGGATCAATCAACTCCAATAATCCACTCAATAAAGTTCTTAATATCTTTTTTTAAAAGATGAAGACACTAAATTCAAACTGAGCAGCCCCGATAGGAATTTTGTTGATTGTTTTAACTATCCTAGTGATTTCCTTCTTTTCTTTGTGTTGTGGTTGTGGAACATGTTTATAGTTATCATACTTGTTCTACCTATAATGAGTGTATATATATATATGAATTATATGTCGCCTATATGTGAATTATATTTGTGGAATACCTTAGTTGAGTGGGAGTTCTTAGAATGTGTTCTCTAAGAATAAAACTCAACCAAAGCGGGAGTTTTAAGATCATGGGTTTTCTATGAACAAATAATCTACTTGAGTGGAACTCCTTAGACAAGGAGTTTCTAAGAACAATAGAGTAGTATTATTTGCACGAAAAAATGCTTAATAAGAATAATGACATTATTTAGGAAACATATGATGGGGCAGTCAAATGTATACCTAATAATATCATTATTGTTCTATGTAAGAATTGTGCAAATAAAGGACATAGCATACTCATAAGAAATGTCGAAATGTCATGTCCTAAAAAATGGCAAGTGAAAATAATAAGTGATGAAATTAATTAAGGTGACAGAACAAATGGGGGTAAGTAGATATACATGATATCGAAAAATATCTTGCATTGAAAAGGCAAGGTGTTTTAGAACCATTGAGATGTCATGCTGAAATCTAAAGCGGAAGAATGCCTAACATAAGAAGAGATGTTGAAGCACATGAATTTTCTCAAGCATAGGGAACTAATCATGCTATTTTCAAATACTTCAGAGAAACAAGTATTAATGGCATCAATTCTCAAACAGTTATCTACTTCATCTAAAGGCTTCATAGAATCAAAATTAATATTATATATTACATGCTCATCATTAACTCTCAATTTTAATTCTCTTGTAGCCCCATCAATGAGAGCTCTCATTGTGGCTAAGAATGATTTCCCAAGTGTAGGAGTTGTTTACTTTTACAAGCACATTCTCCACCAAGCCAAAGGGGTATTTAATTGATCTATCAAACTAGCTGCCGAGTCATTGTGGTATGCTTGATTTCTCCAATGGCCAACTTCTTGATCATAAAATGTGGCATCAAATTAACACTTGCTCCCAATTCATGGAGTGATTTGCCCACATCCACATTTCTAAAGTTGTAAAGATATGGTAAACTACTTGGACGTTTCATTTTGACTATAAGCTCTTTCTGTATAATAGCATTGCATTCTTCAATTAGCATCACTTTTTTTCAATATCCTCCAGCTTTCTCTTATTAGTGAGTATATCGTTCAAGAATTTGGCATAAATAGGCATCTAAGCTAAGGCTTTTGCAAAAGGAATGTTAATTTGGAGCTTTTGGAACACTTCTAAAATTTTGAAAAAAATTTCTCCTTATTCTGCCTTAGAAATCTTTGAGGGAAAGGAATTTAGGCCCTAGGTCTAAGAGTCTTGCATTTCTCCAAGTCATATGTCTTCTTTCTCCTCCTAGGACTTTCATCTCTCTATTTCACCTACTATGCATGTTCAGCTTTCGGTGCTTTTTCTTCTTCATCACCCACTACTTCTTCATTCTTCTCTTTAATGTGCTTGTCACCACTTTTTTGGTTGGGTTTATTTCCACTACAATTCCACTCTTGGTAGTGATAGCTTTCAATTCCCCTATGATTATGGATAATTGAACTAGGTAATGTGTCACGAGGTCTATCAACTAATTGTTGTGAAATTTACCCTAGTTGTGTTTCTAGTTCTAAATTGAAGCCCCTTAATTCGTGATACTAGCATCAATTTGCTCTATGTAAGTTTTTGTATTTTGAGACAACTCCTTGATAAGATGCCCTACAGACATCACTGTAAGATCTGACCTAGAAGATTCAATTTATGTGTTTCGTCTCATAGGTGGAGGCTGGTATGGTGTTTTTTGCTGCTGAATATGTTGGGGATTCAAGGCATTATTAGCATTTTTCCAAGAGAAGTTAGGATTATAGGTATTGGAGAATTGATTATTTTGAGGTCTAGATTGACTTACATTGTTAATTTGTGCATGCTCCACTAGGTGAAGGATGGGCATATCCCCAATTTATGAGCAATTGATCATAGAGCATATGTGGTAAGCAATCCATGTATCCATAGCCCTCATTTCATATATTCCCTTTTTTGGCACTTCTCTTACTCCTAATGCCTATTGATGATTGGAAAGACATTAAATCTAGTAGCTCCTGAATTTCCTCTAGGCTTTTGAAGTTTATGGAGCCTCCACCTGCTTCATCAATAATTGTTTGGATGTCAAGTGAGCATCCATGATAAAAGGTTTGAATCTATTGGTGGGGCTCTCCGTTATGTTATGGGCACTTCCTAAGCAACTCTTGATATTTTGCATGCACTATATAATGATTCCCCAAGACCTTGCTGAAATGAGATGATTTGCCCTAACAATTTATTTCTCAATGAAGATGGATGTTACTTATTGATAAATCTTTGCACCATGTAATTCCACTTAATGATGTTGTCATGTTTGATAGAATGATAATAGATTGATGCCTTGTCTGCCAAAGAGAATGGGAAAACTAGTAGCTTGATAGCATCTTCAGAAGCACCATTTATTTTGAGTGTTGTAGATCTAGGTGAACATGTTGATGTGAGTGTAAGGACTTCTGCCCTTTTCTTCCCTCTAAATTGAAGTTGTTGCACTAGTTGAATTAAAGAAGCCTTGATCTCAAAATTATTTGCAGCAATTGTTGGCCTACGAATGTCAAAGCCACATCCTTCAAAAGGAGGCATTGCATAGTTTGTCATAGCATGCCTTGGAGGAGGAGGTGCATTATCATTGGGATTAGAATGCTCTACCATGGATTCTAGCTTTTGTTCCTGTGTTTTAAGTCTAGCTTGCCTCTTGAATTCTCTAGAAGTTTTTTTCAATTTCATGATCAAATAGCAAGTTATGAAAATGAACTACATCTCGCATTCACAAAAAATAAATAAATACATAGAACAATGAGTGGATAGAAGAAATTCAAAAAATAAAAATGCCAAAATTAGTAAATCCTTAAGCTACTTAATTTTTTTTTTAATATTAGAACCATTGCCTCTGTGCTTGTGAACTTTATTTATCAAGTATCATTGCAAAATATCCTATCTATCTTTTCGCAAACCTTGTAACAGCCTGGGAGTTTGGGACCTCTCTAGGTGAACCAAGGCCCCAACCTGGAAACTTTAATGAGGTTGCAATCATTAATCTACGTACTAAATCGTTCACATATTTTTCTAGTTGACTAGGAGACCTCCCTTCTTTTCCAATTTGTTTAGATAGTTATTAAAATCACAGGCCAATACCCAACTTCCTGTCATGGTTGCTTTTATGTGAAATAATGTTTCCCATAGAATTCTTCTCTCTTCATATCTAAGGCTAGTGTATATTGTTGTAAGAAACCAGTTGACTCCATCCAGCTTTGGTATTTCCACATGAAGCCAATTGTTCTTCGGCTTTGAGCACTTGAATTTGAAGACATTGTTCTTTCAATGCCATCTATAAGCCTCCTGCCTTGCCCCTTCCCTCGGATACAACCACTTCTCCATACCCCAGCTTCCTCATCATCCTAGCAGCTCTTCAGGAGTAAATCTTAGGCTCCAATAAGATAAGAACACCAAGTTTGTATTGGGTCAAATAGGACTTAGTTGTCAAGCTAAAGCCTCTGCCCCTAGCCCCTCTACAATTCCAAACAAAAACCTTATTAATCATAAATATAAACTAATGATATGGTGAAGGGACCCGGAGCTGTCTATAGCTAGTTCACTCTCCTATGGAATAGTGTGCACTTATTGGCTATTGACCCCTTACTTCATTTTCCATTAGTTTTCCTTCCCTAAATCTCTATCATCGGACTTGAGGGTTTTGGTGGAATTCCATAATGACCCTACCTACCAAGAAAGCTAGTCAAACCCTTGCACTGGACACCATTCCTTTCAAAATTCTCATGCATCACTCTATTTACATTTGTGCATTGCACTTGTTGCTAGCTATTCTTTTTGTGGACTTTATCTCATGCAGTGGGCCCCTGGCTATTTACCATTCCGGGCCTATCTTTGTTGGTTTGTTCAACATTATTGTTATCTTGGTTCCCTTCTCCATCCTGGATTTCATTCCTTTCCTGAACACATGCTTGGCCCATGTCTATGATCTTTCTCGTGGGTTTTATATATTCGGCCCATCTAAGTTTTATTATTTGAAACTGTTTGGATTCATATCCGATTGGGTCAATCCATTGTCCTTAGTGTTCGGGTTCTATTCTCCCTCCTCTATCCCTTTTAGACCCATGAAATGTGATCTACTAAGAAACCTTGTCCCCGATGTTTCTGTTCCCACTACTATCGGCTTTGTTCCTAATCATTGGTCCATCACAACTCTTATCTTTCCTTGTAGTTCAAGATCTCTAAACCACCTTCCAAGGTACATATTCCAAGCACCTGTAGTTTGTCTAACTGTCCTCTGCCATATCCTGAGTCATCATTTCCACCTCTTCTGGCAGTGTCCTTTTTCTTCCAAATGGAATTCTTAAACTATGCCAATATTTCCCACATCCAAAACAAATTAAATGCAGGCTTTCATACTCAATTCTGAAGTAGTGTTTGTCAATACCAATTCTAGACAACAATGGTTTGGTGAGGTCCACTTCCACACATATCCTTGCAAACTTTCCTCACACTTGCAATGTAGTGTTAAGATCAATCTTGAGCATCTTACCTACTCTACTGCCTATTTCAAATAAAATCTCCTCATCATGGAACTCCATGGCAATAGATGGTAGTCAAATCCAAGCTACAACAAAATCTATGTGAAAGTGCAAATAAATATGTCCTAGAGGGGGGATGAATAGGACACTTAGAGGATTTCCGCAAATAAAATTTTAAGTTCTAGAATCAAGTATAACGTGTTAAGCTTGGTTTAAAATACTTTAGGCTTGATTATGAAAACTTTACAATTGCAAAACGTAGTAAATTAGTGTGAAGCTTAAACATAAATAATAAGCTAGAAATACGAAGATCTTGAAAATAGAGAGTTTAGAGAAGAGAAATGACTTAATGATTTATAATGGTTCGGTCACAACAAGACCCACATCTACTTCTCTCAAACTCCTTTGAGAGAGTTTCTTCACTATCTCCACTAGTTTACAAGCTTTCAACAACCTTTTACAACTTATCAGCAACTCTGTCAGTTAATTTTCCAAGATACACCAAGAACTTTTACAGCAATAACTAAGTCTATCACAAACTAAGTCTAACATCACTTAAGTTACAACAAAGTGTATCAAGGCAAACAGCTTTTACAAAGAAATAGTTTAGAGATGAAGCAATCAAGCACAAAAGCGTGTTGCTATTACAATAGTTTTTCCAATATGCTCAATACACCAAAATAATATTCAAAAGAAGTGGTGTATGAAGATGAAGAAGAGAAAATTAAAACCTTAAGAGCTCTAGAGAGTATTTGCAAATGATGTTTACTTCTTTCTTGTTTCTTTTTATTGTTCTCTATGAGGCTCCCCCTTCTTTATATAATACTTGAGAAAATACGACTGTTGGAAACAAAATGCTATCCAGATTTTTTCTAGAGTATTTCTTTTCTCAATGCACTTGATTTTGTAAGGTTTGTCATTTATTTTTTTTGTATTGTCCTTGTGACTCTTCTTTAGAAGTGGTTCTTTGGGCTGATGCACATTATGCTTACTTGTGATTGCCCATCAGTTTTTTCTGACTTGTGACACTAGTGTGGGCTAGCTATTTTTCTCATCTTGCTTGATGTTTGAGGCAAATGCTGTTAGACTGCAATGGCTTGTGAAGACACTTCTACACATTTAAGAAGCTCATGCTTGACAGATTTTGTGGCCCAATAAAGTAGGCTTTTATTACAAAGTGGATTAAGCAAGTAACCCAAGATTAATGCAAGATTATCCAATTAAGTAATTTATTAATATTGACATTTGCAGCACAACAAGCAATCTGAAGAAAGACTGCAATTCTGCAAGTTTGCTTTTCCCATACTACACCCAATTGACTTTGTGAAAAGACAAAGAGAAGGTTCTGATACTATTCAAACTTTGGGCAACAAGTTTTGCACGGGTTGTCTTTAATGGTAAAAGAAATTTATTTAATAAAGAATAACTTAAAAAATCTTTTTAGTATTGATAAAAGGCTCTGAGGCACGAAAAGCTTTAAATCTAAGAATGTTTTTATCATCAAAATCATTTTATAAAATTTTCAAAAACCACAATCTCCCTCTTTTTTATGATAACAAATATTTTTAGATTTGCCTCATTCTCCCCCTTAACCAATGCCAAAAGAAATGTTCAAGAAACCAAGATTTTATGGAATCTTTTTCTGTAGAAAAATATTCTTTTAAATTAAAATATATTTTCATAGTTACTACATATAAAGAGAATATAATGCTAGTATAGCATTGCAAAATTGGCTATACGAGTATCAAAAAGAAAATTGGCAAAAAGAATATTTAACATGAAAGAATAAGAATAAAGACATAATGATCATAATAGAGATGTTTATCTAACCAGGATAACTAGAATAACTCTAGACAAATGTAACCAGAAAAACCAAGGTAAACATAAGCATTCATCTCTCAGAGTAATCAAGCAGAAAGATAAGAGCAGAACTATCATTCATTCATCATATAACAAAAAATTGTTAAAGGCTTGCAAATCAAAAACAATAGCAAAATCCTTAAATAAGGATTCAGGCAAATCATCTCCCTCCTTTGGCACCATCAAGGGAGGACAATTAAGTATAGTTATACCAGTCATAATTAAATGTTATAACCGAAAGTGTTGTAAGTAACAGTTATAGTCATAACAGTTAGGCAAAATACCTAGACCAGAATACCATAACATAGTTAAGTTATATCATAACAGTCATAGCCAAAATGTCATAACAGTTAAGCAAGTATTCAAAAAAACAGAGACATAACAGTCCTATTCCTCAGCCGAAGTCTCCTCAACCCCTTCTTCAAAAGCAAAAATACCATTATCTGAACCTGTTTCACCAGCATTGCCACTAAGTTTAGTCTTCAATTCCAAAATCTATTGTTTGAGTAAGGGAATCTTTGCTACTAATTCTACCATAGCATCAATACGAGTCAATGCGCACTTAAGCAGATATTCTAACCAGTGCTCAAATCCCCTATTGGGAGTAGAGTGGGAACTTTCTCCTCTTTCAACCAGCTGCCTTTTTTCTTTTCCCTACAAAGTTATCTCAACCTTGCATTTCATTGTAGAGACTACCTTGACACTGAGAAGCTTTTTAAGCACATTGTTTCTAAGCATTGGGGTGTGAGTATAATCCCCAAATCAATAGTAGTCTCCTCCCAAAAAAATTTAGTAAGCAGAATCCCATAAGGCATAACTAACTGATGCTTGGTTTACTTTGCCGATTCAATCATGTGGTTCAAAATAATGAAAGGAAGGTTGAGCTGGATTCCTTTCTTTAGGTGATAAAGGATGGTCATTTCAGTATAGTTGGGTCCAGAAAAGTTACCCAGCTTGGGCATGATTGCAACTTTGATGATTCTTGGCATTGTCTTGGTTATTTTGTTACAAAACAGTAAGCTTGGAGTCAATGTCCAAAGTGGATCAATGGCATAATCAACTATTTTCAGATATTGCTTGTGCAAATAAAACTCCAATGGTTTTGTCATCCCATCTTTTCGAACAATAGATCTTATGACTCCTCAAGGGAACATTCAACATTTCTCCAAGTGTATTTTAAGTTAAGACAATAGAACAACCAACCACTAATGTTTTTATCTCAAAGACTCCTAGTTCTTCTAAGTAAGCATGAGTTAAATTACAATAGAATTCATGTACTAGACTTTTGAAGATAGCATTTTCAAAAATTTTGAAGAAGTTTCTCCACCCTATTTCTGCAAATTTATTCCCTATTTTTTTGCATTTCTTTTCATATGCTTTGAAATCCACCAGCATTCCAAAAGCTACTTTCCTTTTCTGCATTTGCTCCATTCTTGGTGACATCTCTTGCTTTGTTGAAAGAATTTTGGTTGAGCTTCTCGTTTGGCGTTGAGGAATGTGATAAAATGGTGATCATTTTCATTCACCAATCAACTCTACGTCAGACGAAGATTGAGAAATTTCCTTCATTTTCTTCTTCCCTTTCCTAGATTTCTTTGTCTTCTTCTTGGGAGTTAATTCCTCAAAGGAATCAACATTATCATTCTCTGGCTATTCTTCAACTGGCTTGGACTAGTCATCATTGTTTAGTATTGGTGAAATGTCCATACCCTGAGTTCCAAATAAGGCCATATGGCTAAGCAAGGTATCAGCGTTAGAGATAGCCTGGGGATTTTGGTTCAGATTTTCTAGGTGAGTTGCAGTAACATTTTCTAAGCTACATTGAACAGAGTTTGATCCTTCTTTATTTAGAATGCTAAGATGAAGAATTCCAGAAGCTGTGTGGCAGACATTTCTGCCATTGAAGAAGGTAGCTCCAGCAAAACACCAACAGTAGAATTTGTAACAGGTGTGCTTAAGTTAGGGTTTGAGGTGGTTTCTAAGGATATGGCTTGGTTTGTGGCTGAAATAGAAGTGGAAGTCTGATTCTTTTTAATTGTGACTGGATCTGGTTGAGAAATTTTGGAGTAAGAGAGAGCGTTCTTGACCAAAGAAAGGTAATTTTAGTGAGAGAACCAAACACAAATGCTTTGGATAGGATAGAAACAGAATGTGAAGAGATGAGAGAGGACACTAGTTATGAATGTTACTATCCCCGTAATATTTCTTGTTCAGAGATCAGAAACTAATAATCAACTCCACTGTTAAAAGAAGAAGATTGTAGACGACGTTAAGGTGGGCTTCTCTTTTTGTCAGATGAAATCTGATATTTTGTCTTATTTGACCCATAATGCAATGTTGATTGGCCTATAATGAAATTCTGGGCTTTAGTGACTTGGCCCATTCTTAACTTACTTTCTCATTTTGTCCAGATAATAATTCTAACTAGTCTATTCTAAATGTGCTAATGTGCTAGCCCAAGTTAGAATCTGAATCTCTCAAGCGACACCAATGGACTTAATTAGTATTTGGCTCAGATCTACTAGTGTGGTTGCTGTTTAATATCTTGGCCCAAAAGTGAACTTGTTGCACTCATCTCTTAAGGCTTGATACTTTATTTTGCTTAGAAGAGGAGAGGATTAAGACAAGACTAAGGAAATTTTCATTTCTAATATCCAAGCACACACATATATTTATACAAAATAATCAAGCATCATCTTTATCTCAGGTAATCATCAAATTCATACACACAGCAATCAAGTAGAAAATATTCAAATACTTAAAGGTGAAGAAATCGTACCTAATTCACTTCTCAAAATGCAAAATCTTTTTTTTAGCCAGTGGTTTAGTGAAGATATCGGCAATTTGTTTTTCAGTGCTTATGAAGTGAAGTTCCACATCCTTTTTCAGCACATGATCTTGCAAAAAGTGGTGCTTGATATCAATATGTTTGGTTCTTGCATGTTATACTGGACTTTTTTGAAATATTTATGGCACTTGTGTTGTCACACAATATTAGAGTGCATTCTTGGATGATTCCATAGTCTCTAAGTTGGTACTTCATCCATAAGACTTAAGCACAACATTGACCATTTGCAATATACTCAGCTTTAGCAATTGAGATTGAGACGCTTGTTTGTTTCTTACACTACTAGCTTACTAAGGCATTTCCAAGAAACTGGCATCCTCCACTCGTGCTCTTTCTGTCAACCAAGCATCCATCATGGTTTGAATCTATATAAGCAACCAAATCAAAGTATTGGTTCTTTGGATACCATAATCCAACCGTTTCAGTCTCAACCAAGTATCTGATTATTCTATTAACAACTTGCAAATGAGTTTCCTTAGGCTTGACTTGATATCTAGCACAACATACTCTGTATAGCTTTTGATCAACAACTTTGGGTGCATTTTCTAATGTAAGCTTGGTTGTAGTAGCCATTGATGTTGGCATTCTTTTTGCATTTTCCATTCCATACTTCTTGATAAGCTCCTTGGTGTACTTTGATTGATGGATAAATATGTCATATGAGAGTTGCTTGATTTGAAGTCTAAGGAAGAATGTCAATTCTCCCATTATGCTAATTTCAAATTCACCTCTCATTAGCTTCCCAAAATCCTTGCACAAAAGCTCATTAGTAGCATCAAATATAATATTATCAACATAAATTTGGACAAGAATATCATCATCAAATGTTCTAATGAAAAGAGTAGTATCAAGCTTTCCTTTTGAAAAACCATTTTTCAATAAGAATGTACTTAGCCTTTCATACCAAGCTCTTGGAGCTTATTTAAGACCATAAAATGCTTTAGACAATTTATAAACATAGTTTAGAAAATCTTCATTTTCAAAGCCTAAAGGTTGTCTAACATAGACTTTCTCATTTATAAAACCATTTAAAAAGCACTTTTTACATCCATTTAAAAAACTTTATAATTTTTCAAACAAGCAAAAGCAAGCAGCATACAAATCTTCAAGTCTAGTAACTGGAGCAAAGGTTTCATCAAATTCAATTCCTTCTTATTGACTATACCCTTTAGCTACCAATCTAGCCTTGTTTCTTACCACTTTTCCTTATTCATCTAACTTGTTTCTTAACACCCATTTTGTTCCAATCACATCTTGATTCTTAGGTGGTGGAACAAGCTTCCAGACTTCATTTCTTTTAAATTGATTAAGGTCCTCTTACATAGCCATGATCCAAGACTCATCTTCAAGGGCTTCATCAATCTTCTTAGGTTCAACCAACGAAATGAATCACGAATTTGTGACATTATTTCTTGTTGAAGCTTTACTATTCATTTCTTCATTTATATCTCCAATCGCATCATCAAGTTTATGATCTCGTTATACTTGTTTGTATGGACATTGTCTCTGTTAAATGGTTCTTCAAGTTGTATAGAGACTTAATCAACTTCAGTGTTTTGATTTGAATTAGGTATGTCATTTGAAGCTTGATTATACTCAGATAAGCTTGGTTCTTGCAAATCTTAATTTTCCTCAAAAGCAACTTTGCTTAAGGGAACACGGTTAGACTCATCAAATACTATATGCATGCTTTTCTCTACTGATGTAATTCGCTTATTGTAAACTCTATAATCTTTATTAGTCAAAGAGTAGCCTAAAAATATACCTTCATCGGATTTAGCATCAAACTTACTCAAAAAATTCTTACCATTGTTGTGAATGTAGCAAATACAACCAAAAGCACGAAAATAACTTACACTACGCTTTCTTCCCTTCCATAGCTTATATGGTGATTTAAAATATAGCAAGTTGTATTTACAACTTCATTCCAAAAATATTTTGTAACATTGTTTTCACAAAGCATGGTTCTTGCCATTTCAACCAATGTTCTATTTTTCTTTTCAACAACCCCATTTGTTGATGTGTTCTAAGAGAGGAGAAATTGTGGTGGATTCCATGGTTTTAGCAAAAATCTCTGAAAGCTTGATTTTCAAATTCACCACCATGATCACTCATAATAGAACAGATTTTCAATTTGGTTACATTTTCCACTCTTTTTGAAAACATCAAAAGTTTCTTTCTTATGAGCCAAGAAGTAAACTCATGTAAATCTAAAATAGTCTTCAACAATGACAAAGCCATATCTCTTTCCTCCTATGCTCAAAGTTGACATAGGTCCAAACAAGTCCATGTGAAAGAGTTCAAGTGTTCTCTTTGTAGAAAGCTCCTTCTTACTTTTGAAAGAAGATTTTGTCTGTTTTCCCTTTTGACATGCAGCACAAATAATATTATTTTCGAAATGAAGCTCAAGTAGTCTAGAAACAAGCTTCCTTTTTGACAGGTTTGAAATCAACTGCATATGGGCATGACCAAGTTTTCTATGCCATAAAGAAACATTTTCAACTTGGGAAACTAGACAAGTTTCATTTTTGAAAGAAAAATCCTTGTTGGACACTTTGTAAACATTTGAATGTCTATGTCCTTAAAAAATGGTATCCCTTCCATTTAGGTCATAAACAATGCATTTAGAGGATTGAAAACATAACTTGTGACCTAGATCACAAAGTTGGCTTATACTCATCAAGTTATGTCTCAAACCTTTCACATAGTAGACATCTTTCACAATATGATTGGGAGTGAGTTGGATCTTTCCTATGCCAAGAATTCTTCCTTTGCTATTATCTCCAAATCACACATTTCCCGCATCTTGTTCATGGAGTTCTACAAATTTTACTTTGTCCCAAGTCATGTGGCATGAGCAGCTACTATTAAGGTACCAGCTTCCTTTCTTTAACTTAAGCTGCTTTTGTCAAATAAACAATCAAGCTTAGGTACCTAAATTTGTTTGTATTTTTTTTCACATTCTTCTTGTAATTGCATTGATAGGCATGATGACCAACTCTATTGCAATAGTTACAAGTAGTTTGTGAAACCTTAGTTTTCAAATTAGGATTTCTATATCCTAACCCATATTTCCAAAAAGATCTTTGTAGGTCATGTTTTTGCATATCCACCAGCTTATCTAGGTTTTGCCTGCCTTTGACAAAACTAGCTAAATTGTTTGAAAGTTCAACAAGCTTAATTTTTAAAGTTTCATTTTCCAACAGAAGCTTTTCAGAGATATTTTTCTTTTGTTGTAAATCCTCAATAAGCATTTTGTCTTTCTCAGAAATAACACGAATCTCATCAAGTTCTTTTTCAAGAACCTTGTCTACACTATCAACAAGCTCATCATATGCATTATATAAATCATCATATGATAAAGGTTGATCATATACCTCATTTTCTGGGTCACTATCATCGGACATAGCCATGAGACAAATTTTAGCTTCATCATCACTTGATGAGGTGTCTTCATCACTCCAAGCTGCATATGCCTTTTTGTTGTGCTTATTTAAGAAATTTTTTTTCTTTGGAGATTCAAGTGATTTATGTCTAAGTTTCTCGCATTTGTAGCAGATTATTTCGTCTTTGTCAACTTTCTTCTGGAACTTGTGCTTGTTGCTATCATCTTTGTTATATTTTGGTTTGTAGCCAGCTTTACTATATGAAGCTTGTTTCTTGAATTTCTTCCTCTACAGCAACTTGGCTACCATCTTGGAGAGAAGTGCTATATCATTATCACTATCATCATCCGAAAAATGAGGATGTGACAACAAAAGCTAGGTCTCTCTCCTTCTTTCTTTCAGTTGCTTTTTTTCTCCTTCTTTTTCATCATTATTTCTTTAGCTTCAAACTCACCACAAAGCTCATCAATTATCATGTTTGATGATTTAGCATAATACTTGAGTATGTAACCTTTTGTGTCCCATTCATTGGATAAACACTTAAGAAGCTTCTTTATTTGCTCATTTTGTGTTAGATTTCTGCCTAATATCTTAAGCTGGTTTACAATGTGGGGAAATTTGGTAAATTATTTTTCTATGGATTATTCATCTTCCATGTGGAATAGTTCATATTCTCTAGCATAGATATCTGTCCTTGATTCTTTGACTTCGTTCGTTCCTTCATGTATGCTTTGCAATTGATCCCACATTTCTTTTGTTGTGTTACATGCTGAAATAACTTCATATTCTTTTGAACATACAACATTAGAAAGTATATATTTAACCTTCATGTGTAATGAAGCATGTTTATTTTCTTCTTCAATATATTCATCTTCATTTTTGGGAACTCTCCTTCCATCAACTTCTTCGGTTGGATCTTCATGTCTATTTCATACAATGCTTAAGAGTTCAAAGTGATTTGAACCCAAAAACATCTCTCCAATAACTGTAGAAGGTTCCATCAAATAATGGAGGCTTGTTGCATGAGTTGTGCACCTTGAAGTATTCCATTTTCTGCACAACCTAGGACCTTAACTCAAAGGATGTTAGTCCAACTATACAAAGCCCAAGGCTCTGATACCAAATGAAAGTGCAGATAAATGTGTCTTAAAAAGGGGTGAATAAGACACTAAGAAAATTTTCTCAAAATAAAATTTTGAGTTCCAAAATCAAGCACAACGTGTTAAGCTTGGTTTAAAATACTTTAGGCTTGATTATGAAAACTTTACAGTTACAAAACATAGTGAATCAGAGTGAAGCTTAAACATAAATAATAAGTTGGAAATAAGTAGATGCTAAAAATAGAGAGTTTAGGGAAGAGAAATGACTCAATGATTTATAATAGTTCAGTCACAACAAGACCTACATCCACTCCTCTCAAACGCCTTTGAGAGAGTTTCTTCACTATCTCCACTGGTTTACAGGCTTCCAACAACCTTTTACAACTTCTCAACAACTCTATTTAAGCTTGGTTTTCCAGGATACACCAAGAACCTTTACAATAGCTACTAAGTCTAACCTCACTTGAGTTACAACAAAGTGTATCAAGGCAAACAAACTTTACAAAGAAATAGTTTGGAGATGAAGTAATCAAACACAAAAGCGTGTTGTTGTTACAACAATTTTTCCAATATGCTCAATACACCAAAATGATATCTCAGAATAAGTGTTGGTGTATGAAGATGAAGAAGAGAAAATGAAAACCTTGGTAGCTCTAGAGAGTATTTGCAAATGATGCTTACTTATTTCTTGTTTCTTCTTATTGTTCTCTATGAGACTCCCCCTTCTTTATATAGTCCTTGAGAAAAAATAACTGTTAGAGACAAAATCTTGACCAATTTTTTTCTAGAGTATTTCTCTTCTCAATGCACTTAATTTTGTAAAGTTTGTCATTTGTGTTTTTGCATTATCCTTGTGACTCTTCTTCAGAAGTGGTTCTTTGGGCTTATGCACGTTGGGCTTGCTTGTGATTGTCCATAAGTTTTTTATGACTTGTGACTCTAGTGTGGGCCAGTTGTTTTTCTCATCTTGTTGGATTTCTAAGGTAAGTGTTGTTGGACTGCAATGGCTTGTAAAGATAACTTCTGCACATTCAAGAAGCTCATGCTTGACAGATTTTGTGGCCCAATAAAGTAGACTTAAATTCTTATTACCCAATGGATTAAGCATGTACCCAAGATTAATGCAAGATTATTCAGTTAAGTAATTTATTGATGCTGGCCTCTACAGCACGTCAAGCAATCTGAAGACTGCAATTCTGCAGGTTTGTTTTTCCCATACTGCACCCAGTTGACTTTGTGAGAAGACAAAGGGAAGGTTTTGATACTGTTCAAACCTTGGGCAGCAAGTTTTGCACAGGTTGTCTTTAACTGTAAAAGAAATTTAGTTAATAAAGAACAACTTAAAAAAAAAATTAGTATTGATAAAAGGCTCTGAGGCATGAAAAGCTTTAAATCTAAAAATGTTTTTATCATCAAAATCATTTATAAAATTTATGAAAACCCTTGAGCTAACACTATGGTTGCCTCAGAGGGATCAAAGATAGGTTGCCAACGGCAGATGGATAGATAGTAATCGAAGATTAGCCAAGGCCTTCCCATCAATGCCGTAGCATAATCACATTCCATGGTGAACTTCACCAAGAAAAAATCTTTTCCCAAATCTACCAAGGTTACTATTCCTATAACGAACCATATCTGCTTCAACTTCTTCTCCAAGAACTAGAACCCTACTTTTTTCCCTAGCAGTTTCACAGTGAGGCTTCTCTTCCAAGGTCTTCGTATTCGCTTCCCATTGCTAGCAGAAAGGTTTAGCATGGGGTATAGCAGGTGGTCATCATTCCATTCTCTATCTCGGATCTCCTCCGCAATTTCTAGGACTAGCTCATCCTCCAAGGCCTCTTCTTCATCACTACATTCGTCTTCTTGGCTTTTATCCTCCCCCATCTCATCTTCTTCCTTGTATTGCTCTCCTCCCAGTAGCATACGCTTGTAAGAGAGTTTTTTTTTCCCTCTGCTCCTCCCTTGTTGGTTCTGTGTATAGGTCTGCATATGAACATAGCCCTGTGGTGCTCCCTTCAAATTCTGGCCCTATTTTCCTTTGATCTTCTTGTCAAGATATCTTGTTCTTCGCTCAACCTCTCACTCCATTTGTTGTGCAAGATGAGCGTTACAATATTTATTTTTAATCAAACTTATTAATTATTAAGACATAATAATTTTATTAAATAGTATACTTAATATTTATTTTAATTATTTATATTTTAATATCATAAATTAATTGTTAGATTATGTAACCTATTTTAGAAATTTAATATTCAGTATGCTTGTCTTATCTTTGCTCAAACACAACCCAACCTTTTACCCAAACCTACTTATCTTTTAGACATTATAAAAATGGTTAACCCAATAACGTTATCATATCCTAAAGAATATAAGGGAATTTACCTTTCCCCCTCCCCATCTTTAACATCCACCGCCCCCCTCATTTAATTTTTTTGAAAAATTCCCATAATACCCTCACCTCCTTTAGTCGTCTCCCCCCTCATCTTTCATTTTTAAAAACCCTAGCCCCCCCCCCCCTCCTGACGCCAACTTTCTTCCTTCTCATTTCCTCATAGCCGTTTGCTGGATTTAGACTTTCGTGGAGTTTTTTTTACAATTTTAAGATATGTATTATCTTCCATTCATGTTTTACTTTATAAATTTGTTATTTATTGATGGAAAAATGGAAAAGAAATGGTAAAAATTCAAATGAGGGTTGAGCGGCCATAGGAGACTAAAACGGCAGTCCATAGCCGTTCTAAGAAGAAAACGGCCATAGAGAACCGTTTGCTTCTAGAAACGGCTATACACAACAGTTTTGGTCATTTTGATTGTGAGTAGGACGAAAATGGCTTTGTAGGGCCAAAATGATAAAAAAAAAAAAAAAAAAAACGGCTCTCTACAGCCGTTTGAAAGGGGAAACGGCCATGGAGAGCCGTTTTCTCCTTCAAATGGCTGTAGAGAGCCGTTTTTCTATCATTTTAGCCCTACAAAGCTGTTTGAGGGAAGGAGGAGGGGGTTCAATTTGTTTCAGCCCGCAAAGACAATTTTGTAAAATCACAGAGAGGGAGGTGCTGGATGTTAAAGATGGGGAGAGGGAAAGGTAATTCCCAGAATATAATAACTTGTAGAATCATAACCTTTTCAATATATGCAATTAGCAGGTGAAACAAGCAGTATAAGTTCCTAATGAAAAATGTGATTACATCCACAATAGCAAGCAGGAGCAACGTCAAGGTTAATAACCTTGACAGGGCCTAAGAGCATATACCTAAGAACTAAGAATATAAACGTTGTCTAATATAAGAATTTAAAAAATAAATAAAAATTCATCCTTCATTATTTCAAATGTTAATGTTGACAACTAATTATTCATTAGGGGTTGTCAAAAATCAAATCAATTCTACAAATTGAATGATCTATAAATCACTAAAGGTTGTACCTGAAATCCTATAAGGCATCATGTACAAATAATCATCAGTCTAGATTTTTCATGCTAAAACCTCTGTATGATATAGCATACATGCGTAGATGAAATAGTCACTTTGGACCTAGTTCATCAATGTGAACGCTTGGCAACTTGCTGCAATCCCTAGTCTCCATAAACTCTAGATAGAGTTAATTTTCTTGTTATTTATTTCCTCGATTGTCTCTCTATCAACTCTTTCTTGAAGTAAAGCATCAGAAATCACAAAGCTTGGTTGGTTCGTTGATGCAAGAAGTCTAGCCCACATTCTATCTGTGAGACTCACCGTATTCTGTCTCTCAGTCACACGCTGCAATAGAATGTTGCTAATTAGCACTTAAGTATGCATATGTTGGGATAAAATCTCTTGTCCCACCCTATTTCATAGGACAGTAATTGGTCAAAAAATTTAGTTAATGTAACTTGCAATATTAATTTATTATATTTTGACCAATCATTGTCCTATAAAATAGTTTGAAATAAAGAATTTTATCCCTAATATACTAAGCAAAAACAGGAGAAAACAAATATGAAAGAAAAACATGCTATTTTTGCTATCTTATATTGAGTAAAAAAAAAAAAAAAACTATATTTTGCCACTTGTTACAGTTTTGCAGTTGAAAATCGCATGATGTCCTTCGCATAGTTATACACACATACACTACTTAATCAAAGCAACCAGTTACAGCCTGTGTTTATGTTATAACAGGAAAAGAAAAAGATGGTATTTAATTGGATTCTGAAAAGGCTTGCGATGGAATAAATTACTCTTACTTTATAGGTTTCGTGGTCAGAAGAAGGAAAGGGATTTTTTGTTCCTTCACCGTTGTGCTTGATGGTCTGAACAGTATATTGCTATTAAAAGACTTCATGTTTATGAGAATAATGAGTTTTCTCATCCCTCATTAGAAAACAACACTATCCTCATACAAGCCTAAGACTGGAATTCACTTCTTAAAACTCTGATTCTACTGTAAGTCCTTCCAAAGATTCAGATATTCAGGCTAATTTGGGTAAGAAAGATTTTGCTGGGACAAAATTTTAATTCTGCAGGCACACTTCTAGATTTTCAAGTCTAGGTAGCTTCGATGATGTACTCGGTTGCTTGTTTATTGGGCTCGCCTCTGGCACATAATCCTCATTCTGGATCTTCCGGGGATTTCTTAGCTCCAAAGGTTCTAAAGCACTTGATAGTTGAAGAGGCATTTTTAGAATACCTAACACTCTAGTTAAAGCGTGTCTATCTATTATAATAACCCTATAAACTTATCACATCGTAGGATTCTAATTATTGGTAGAAGAGAGTATTTGAAACCCAAAGGACTGTCAAGTGGCCAAAGGCCTCCTCAAAGGGGCATGAATAATGCAAGAAAGCTCTAAGTGTGATTCTTACAGCAAAGCTAGGAACTATGCTATGTATGGCTTGGTAGCTCTGGTACGCCTGAAGCCCGCTAGAGTAGCCTAGGCAGAAAGGACCCGGGAGAGACTCAGCAAATGTTTTTCAGTGCCACCTCACCCTCATCTGGTCCATATCCATTCCAACCTCAATATCACTTTACCCTCTTCACCACCAACAATCAACAATATCCTCCCCACCATCGACATAACGTCTTTGTTGCTGTGGATGAACATCAGAACTCGCCCTTTGATGTGCCTTGTGTGTGCTAGACGGGTTGGCCATTCTCTAGCAGATCCTCCCACTCAGCCTTAGGAGTAGCTGCCCTCTTCCTCTGTAAATGGCCCCCTTGGAACCCAGTGAGGACATAAATAAAACCCCATATTACTACAATAGCTAACCTCTCATCCTCCAATATTTCCACTGTTACTGTCTGAAGTCCAAACATTACTTCAGCACCACAGCCTTAAGCCATACCCCCCACCGACCAACCACTCACCATGATGGTTAATATCGCCTCTGCCATAGTTTACACTTGACGCTCTAAGCGGACAAATCGTTGCTAAGCCAACACCGTCCAAACGCCACCAAAACCCCACTCAACAGTAGCTATACGTTTGAACATTAATTGAATTTTTTTATTTTTTTTTATTTTTTTTTAAATCAGAGTGTGTTAAATTTTAGCATAGCCATCTGACCTTTTTAGTTGTGTGGAAAGCTTAAAGCAAAAATGACTTGTGACCCTAGTAAAAAATAGCCTTAGAACTCCTGAAGCTGCTGTCTTTCAGAGTTTATTTCAGATCTCAGGTTTCTATGTATTGAAACTCTTATTCTCTATTTCTATCTCAATCCCTCCTCTTAAAGCCTTAATTCTGTCACAAATACTTGCTGCTTTTCCCAATACGATATCAGGAAGGAAAGAATTTTCTAATGCTGTTCATGAAAGTTTTCAGTTTAGTAGTGCCACAATATTCAGCAAAATATCAATTTTTCCATAGGCTACTCAAGTTCTCAACATGTCAGTCATTATTGTAAAACAACATTTTACTTTTAGCAATGGTTTCAGCACCTAATATGTTAAGATGTGTTTTATCAAAGTTATACAGCAAAACTAGAGTGCCTCTTTATATATGACAAAGAAAACTCCAATAAAGTTAGGAAGACGGGGATACTACTGCAAATACTCATAAGATATCATCCTCATCAAATTGACATGAGGGGAGAGAGGGGAGGAAAAACTTAGCAACTCTTCCTTCTGGTCCTTCCATTTTTATTTGACAGACCGAAAAAGGTCTGTCATAATTTGCTCAGCTCACTAGGCCACCCAAAAACTAAAGAGAGAAGTGATAGAAGTAAATTTACTTAAGTCTAACTTTCCTTCCATCGATCTATCTATATCTATCCAATCAAATATTAACATGAGATGAAGACAAACCACTTACAGAAATTGGAATATAAGAGTGTCTACTGTTCACAGGTCCAACTGTGAAGCCAGTGTACCCAGCCATGGCTCCATGAACAGCACTATGAGCAAGAAGGGTGCAATAGATATTATCCGATGCATTACTTGGAATAGCTCGAATCATGTAAGTTGGATCTGTATGAAAAGCGACAAATTTGATAATGAAAAATACTGCATTTCAAATTTACAATAGGACAAATAAAGTGAAGATATTTTCCATGATAAATGTGCCCAGACTATTAAGTAACAAATCTAATTTAAATTGTCACTTAACTGGGAAAAATATAATAAAATAAACTCTTACTACACACCACATATAGACTCTTACTCCTCCTATTGCCTACGTGGCACTTTAACCCTTTTTCACATTCCATGCCACTCTTTCCACTATCAAACACGCACCAATTCTTAGGCCCAATAAAGTAAATGAGCCGATTCTCAATTTGCCTATTAGTTTCCTAGCTCAAAAACTAACCTTGTCCTGAGTTCTTGTTTCTAGTTTTGGTTCTTTTGCACTTTAGGACAAAATCTTCTATATCTTACCTTTGGCTAATTTATTTCAACTTACTAAGCACTCCCATGTTTCTATACAATCTATTGACAAACAAAATGCCGAATGTTTAAAATTTTGACTTGATAGAATATTTTCATGAGCGTTCTAACAAAAAGATACAGAAAATTTTGCTGAAACAGGAATCATTAAGGCATTCTTGCACAGCAAAATTAAACAAAATTTTCATTAAAAGATAGCATAATTTACCTATATATTTCATATTTATTGTCATCTTGCGAACATTTGTGAAATGATCCTGTGATGAATAATATAGATCAATAAGAAAATGTTCAGGCTCTTGAGAAATTAAAGGAAATGCTCATCAAACAAACTGAACTTCACATTGAAACTGTAGTGAGTAGTCCTCAGCAAAGATGATATCAACATGCTAAATAACATAATATTTGTCACATTATATAATTTCAGATTGTGACGTTATAGAATTGAACAACTGAAAGCTGCTGATTCCAATCAATGAAAATGTTTTTTGCAAATATAATAGAATAATGTGTTTGGAGTAACTTTTATGCTAAGATCACCACCTACATTCTGGAATTTACTCAGGAAATGATTACCAATACATCTTTAAATGTTCGGTTGTTTATAACTTATTATACCCATATTCCACAGTTCCAGTGATATTATATATAAATTACAAGGAAAAAGAAGACCAGGAACAGAAGAGAGGATATTGCATCATACCTTGATTTTATGGGTTAACCACAGACCAACGTCAAGAAGTAGCCTGTTTCCTGATGCGTCCTTCTGCTCTGCTGCATGCATTTCTGCGGCAACATATTCCTGACCTGCTCCTTCTGCTACGACAATGACTAAATGTCCATTTTCTTTTAGTCTTTCTTCAATAAATTCAAAAAGCCCACCCTTTCCTTCCAAATAAAAGGGTGACTCTGGAATCAAGCAGCAATCCTGTTAAAATCCACAGACCATTAGTCCTAGCTTTTTCTTGTTATAATTTAAATTAAAAAATGTTAAAATATAACATACAACCATTCCTAGGCTTTCACCTAACAACTTAGATTTTCGGTTGATTGGTTCTTGACATAGTATCAAAGTCCATTTGACCTAACAATCAAGAGTTCAAATCTTTCTACCACTACAGTCATAATTCAACTAAAATTTCAATTACATGGTATGAGCAATCCTGTGCTTTGTTCATACTTTCTATTTAAAGGTTTGTGATGTCAACCTCCATTAAAAAATGAAGACCCAACAGTCTACAATGAAGACCCATAATCAACATTTCCAACAAAGACTGTAAGAATATTTGAGAAATTCTGAGATTGGGCGAATGTCTTACCACATCTCGATTTGCAAGAGTTGCGTACATAGCAATAAAACCTGCAGATGGAAGGCATTAAAAGATAATGCTAAAGAGATAAACAATATGCAGATGTACCATCAATAGATCTAGCATCATATATAAACTCCCATTCTTTGACATTTTAATGCCTAAATATAACAAACAACAAGCACAGAAGCATAAACCACAAACTATTTTATTACCACTGTATCTGCCCATTAGTTTAACAACTCCAACTCCATTTTCAACACTTTCAACCTCGACATGAGCAGCATTAATGGCTCTCTGAGCTTCTTCCACAGCAGTATTAAATCCAAAGGATTTGTCTATTACCTGAATCCAAAAAAACTCACCTGGTAAGTGAACATAGACACTCTTTTCATGTCAAGACAGTTGAAATACATTTTTTGCATTTACCTGTAGCTTTTACCCCAAAAATATATATAAAATTTAACAAAAAAATATTTTAGCTATGTACCAGTAGCAAACATTAGAAATTTAATTTAACCAGGAAGTTACAAGATTCACTATTTTATAGAACACTCCAGTTGTCCACAGATTTAAGAAAAGTAAATAAAAAAACAAATTCTTCTTTTCTTTTCTTTTTTTTTGCTTGTTAAATTTTGCTCTTTCCAGCACAAAAATTGAACTGCCTGGCAAACCAGGTTGGATTTGTTCTGAATAACCCAACAGTGATATCCAAGCATTAAATTTTTTTAAGGACAAGATACTTTAATTAGAAAATAGAAATGCATGGAGAAAGGAGGTTAATACATCCTCCAGGCTAAATATCCAGCCATAAATAAATGTAGTATCACCAAGCTAAAAATGCAAACATAGTTAAATACCAACGCCAAAAGAAATTTACATCCTGATCACATCCTTCACCATGTTTGAGACAGAAAGCAGAACACCTCTAAACAAACAATTACAACTTCTCTTATAAGTATCATCAAATCAAATATGGACAAATAGCCAAAAATACCGCATTTCAGATCTTCATGCTAACCCAACCTCAATAGTTTTTAAAAATATTTTAAAAAATTTATAAAAGTTATAAAAAATCATAATTGAAGGAGAGCTCGTAGTCAACATCCTTATGCAAGGGAACTAAAAGTTTTAGTCATAGTAAGTGAGCATAACAAACCAGGAAAAGGAAAATCTCATTGCATTGAAATAACCATATTTCAATATGATTGACAAGCCAAAAGCAAAAATTTCTTCCAAGTGTATTTCTGAGATAGACACAGAACATATATGAAAATCATGGAACTAGAGAATTCCGAAATCTGAATATTTTCTATAATAAAGGAAAGTAGACCTAAAAGCTTAAGCTAAACATGAATTTCTTTTATATCTCCAATACACCTTTGCAAGATGAAACACACTACTACCTCTAATAAAGTTGGAATTAATCTCTAAAACTGTTGGCCAATGAAGGTGTCACACCATGTCAAAGAACTGCACAACCTAAAAACTTTGGTTGAAGACTTATCTATTTCAAAGAACAGATTACATTTTAATACCAACCAAAAGATAATACATGACTTGGGCAAGGTATGAGTTCTTCCTAAAAACTACTTTTTTCATAGTATTGATAGAAGAGAAAAATCATTTCAACAAAGAAAGTTCAGTGAAACAAATAAATAAGAACATTTAACTAATGATTCAAAATTTTGCAGATGCAAAAGCTGAGAACTGGTTATGATTAACTGAACTTACAGCAATATCATTATCAATTGTCTTTGGAATTCCAGCCACTGCCACTTTAAGACCACGTCTTTCAACTTCCTTCACACAACAGTATGCTCATATAAACCATGCCATAGCAGGCCATATCACTTATTAGTTAAAAGCAAGAAGTGGTTACTTGAAAGGAATCAATTACCTCATAAATGAGTGCAGCTCCTTTCTGGGTACCATCCCCTCCAATAATATATACCTACACACGGAAAAAGATAAATTTCCCTTTGTGTCAGGATTTCTTTTTTCCCCACAAGTTAAGAAAAGCTCCCAAGCTAGTTGAAATATAGAATTTTAAAACATCCACCTGATTAATTTCTCGGTCCTGAATGTTATCAACTATTTTCTGCGTATCATGTCCTCCACGTGATGTGCGAAGAAAGGTACCACCACGTTTATGGATATCATTAACAACTTTAGGTGTCAATTTTATGGTATTTTTTGAATAAAATCCTCTATATCCACCCTGTATTATTTTTCAGCAATAAAATGGTGATAAGAACTCAGAGAAGGCCAATGCAAGAAATGAGAAAATATGTCTGCAGATAACTGATAACTTTGGAACAGAAATGATTAGACAATAGAATTTTGACTGCCATGATGGATGCTGAGAAACCAAAAAAATTTTCACCCCTCATTAACTTGTCATCTAATTATCCCATGAATGTAAAGTTGAGAAATTTTACATTAAAGAGAAATGTAAACCATGCTCAGCAAATTAACGAGCCCGGCCAAACCAATAGCAGCCTTCTTGCATGCTTTAGGTAGAAGTGCCTTAGAAGTAAACAATATGCATACATGAGAGGATTCAGATAGCATATTTTGATATAAGCTACATATCTATGACTGAGCCTGTTGCAGGATCATCCATGACCGTGTTCAAAACAAATGGACTTACAATTAAATGCAGACGGAAATGGCATCAAGAAATCATTAACTTAGATTAAGTCTGATTATGAGAGAACCTAGGAGAGATCATGCAAAGCATATGCCAGGGAGGTACAAAATACCTTGGCTGAAGGGAGTGGGTAGAAATAAAATTTTAAGCTTTCTATTCAATTTTATATATTCTTTTTAACTACACCTCTATTCGGTCATTACTTTTCAGCTTTCTGCTGTATCAATAATCACTACATCCATATCTTGTCATGTTCCATTCTTTTTCTGTGGCCATAGATGTATTAAATGAAAAGGAAAAGAGAACATAACAGAAAACCTCAAAACCAAAGTCAAATGTTAAGATGAACTAGTGCATTTTAAGCACTTGAACTGCATAGAAGAAACAAGTTATATTATTGAACAACTCGTACGTAACTAAGTGTGCTTTCTGCAAAAGCTGAAGGTGCTGATTAGGCAAGATATAACTTTTAACAACTCACCTCAATTCCAAGTATATCCTCAACACCATACATGTAGTTCAAGCCACATACTATTTCCCTAATCACTGTATTAATTCCTGGGCATAATCCTCCACAAGTCACTATGCAAGCACGTGCTTCTTCTGACTTGAAATAAACCTAATACCAGAAGGGAACATTATAGGCTTCTAACAATTATACATGAACACATAAATTAAAATGTATTTACCTTTTCTTGAGGTCCTGCACGGCGAAAATGAACACCTCTTGCGCTATCCTTTCTAGTAACAATCTGGATTTAGAACGTTAACACAGTAAGAAATATAAAAATAAAAAAAGGAGACGTCAACCATTGACTATAAAACATTGTTCATAAGCAGGGAGGAGAGAGATAGCTACCTTTTGTGCAACCACATCTTCTGGACTCACAAAAGTTTGCCTAGAAGTTGAAAAAATAATTTAAAAATTCAGATTAAAGTAATTAAAATAACAAAATTTCCAAAAGAACCAAAGCATTATTAAGTATAAGTTGTAACGTCAGAGTGCAAAATCAAAAATATTCATTACATCAAACAATGAAGAACTGGACTCACTTAACAATTGCATAAGCTTGGCTCTTTTGTAATGGATTCGGATACGACTGCAACATAGGAAACAGTGCATCAGGTATCACACGTTCCCTACAAGATCTTTACTTTATCTACAAAAGAGACAAATGCTCTTTCATTTTTAGATAAAAGGAGAATTTATTCAGAAGAATACAAAGAAGGAGGGCAACAGGTCCTGCTAAAGCAGACAAATCACAGAACAACCAAAAATACATCAGCTGATGAGAGCTTTACAATCCCTCTACAAATCCATCAAAGAAACCCCTCTAAATAAACCCTTTGCAGGCACCCAAAAAGAAGATAAGAAAAGTACACTATCCTGTACAAGATGGTAAGGTAAAAAGTCCTTTCACTTACAAACGCTCTGTTGATTTCAATGAATAAAAGAAAAGAAAAAGAAACGTCAAAGGTACACCTTATCTGAAAAGATAATTAATGTCTGTACAGAAGATTATTTGAATTATTTGCTTTTAGAGTTACTTGTTTGACCTGAAACGCAGCAGATACACTACCATATTTTCCAAGTTATTTTTGTCATCAATGTGACGTTCAGATCTTAAGCTATTGTGGAATTACAACTGGTCCAGATCCTCCATAAACTCATGTCATCAAGAGAAAGAAAGAACATTGCCTTTGCAGGGTTAACAAATCATCTAACATATAGTCCTCCTTTGCAATATAAGTTTGTCACATAGAATACAAAAACATAATTCAATGGTGAACAGTCTTCTTTTCTTGGTACTTTAGCCTAGAACTCTATATTTGAAACCCACGAACTCTGACTCTGATACAAGCTGTTTGATAGAAATGAATTATCCAGTACTTGATACCATTTCCAAACGGAGGACAGTCACTGTAAGTTTCCAGTTTCTTGCTCTATCCCATATGAAATATATTGATCCACTTCCCCATAGCACATGCTACATGGTTGACTAGCTATCAAAAATGTAAGTAGTCAAGAAGAATTAAAGCAAACAGATGCTTAGCAAAGCTTTTTTCTTTTATTTTCAAAATAAAAATTTCAAAAATAATGATAAGAATTGTACTAAAAAAGACAACTCCCCTTAGGTACCAAAAATGTAAGTAGTCAAGAAGAATTAAAGCACACAGATGCTTAGCAAAGCCTTTTTCGTTTATTTTCAGAATAAAAATTTCAACAATAATGATACGAATAGTACTAAAAAAGACAACTCCCCTTAACGTCAAATCCATTTGCTTTGTCATGATCATAACAATATTAACAGTACTAATTCCAATCAAACAGTTTGAACAACAAATTGTCTCGTCAAAAGTATGGCATAATATTCTATCCCAAAAAAAAAAAAGTACAGCATAATAAACTGTACCGGTAAATCGGGAAGGAAATTTGTCAAGTGCGGGACGTCTTCCAGGACAAAATCGTCATTTTCTGATTGTTCTGAACTCTGAGCAGCTCTTACCACGTGATTGTTTTCGCGGGAAAGCAATGGCTTCCGGAAAAAGATTCTGCATTGGAAACCAGGATTTGGGGAAAATCGCAATAATTGGGAAGTGTTTGGTTTCCCAGAAAGTTGGAAAGAAAATGGATTAGAAACTGACAAAAACGACGAAGAAGATGATGAGGGGAAGGTTTTAGAGAGAGAAGAGGAAAATGAAAGATCCATTTTCGGAAGTTGAGCTTGCAATCTATTGGACGGAACTGAAAATATAGGGTATCAAAGAGAGGGACATTAATCGGATAGAGAAAATTGATGATCGTGAAAAGGACAAATACATGGCTTCTACGTTCAACGTGGTTCTTGGACCGTGGTTGAAAGAGAAATTAGCGAGGGAACATCTTTAATCTTTAATTAGGAAAAAAAAAAAAAAACAAAAAGGAAAGTTTTGCCAATTAAACAAAATATTAAATTTTATTAATGTTGGATGGTACTCCCTCTTCTCTTTTTATTTTTATTTTTATAGTTTATCTTTTATAAATACTTTGACAACTTATATTATTTTTTATTTATTAAAAATAATATTAAATACGAATGAAATTGAAATGTCATAAATTTTTTTATAAAATTTAATAAAATTAACTAATTTTATTAATTTATATAATTCAATTTAATTACATCTTATAATAAAAATTAGAGTACTCCTCAACTAAGAAATATATATAGAGAGATTTGACAATTCTCATTCAAAGTCATCCGAGTACAACTTTTCAATAGGACAATATTCTTTCTTTAAACTACATTGCGTGTCAAACTTTATATAACCTTGTGATTAATTAAATGTTGTAAAATAATATTATAAATTGTATTAATTTTTGAAAATTAAATAATTTTACTAATTACAAAATTATGAGATAAGATTTAGCACATAATCTACAATGGGAAATTTTCATCGTTTGCCAATATGGAAAGGGGTGAGATGGTGCAATTCAATGTGATTTTTTTTTTAAAAATTATATGTGATTTGATTAGGATTTTAAAAACTGCAAAATAAAAACTAAACAAACATTATTTGGTTCAATCAATTTCACTGTTTCTCCAACAAAAATATCTATTAAACTAAGACATAAAATTTACATATGCGGTCTGTTTCACCTTTTTACTCTCACTTTAACCATACATTTTCTTTGAACATAACTGCAAAATTTAGTGGTAAAGTAAAAGGGTGAACTATTTACTACTTACATGAATAGAACGATGCTGGTCTAAGAAAGTTTTGAAAATTAGTGGCTTCTCTTGTTAATTCTCTATTGATAAAGAGTTTTGCTTAAGGGTGTCGAGATTTAGTGCATGTAGTATTTTGTAATTTTTAGCATCATTTTAGTTTATATAAGTGTCTTTATATATATATATATATATATATAAGCAATTTGACTCTATTGCATAGATTTTTTTTAAGCGTCTAAATCGCCAATTGAACTATAACGTGTTATTTGCAAAATTTACAATCCAAACTCAACAATAACCAAAAAATGTAAATCAACAACATGTGATTTTATTTGGGCCTATGCTTATGCTAGCTCATAAACTACTTACGGGTGTTCCGCAGTTGAGCTAGGTGCAGTTTAAGTTATAAAATGCACAAAATTTAAACTGGTAATTTGATAAAATCTCAAATTGAAAAGTGAAGTGATAGTTTTGATTTGGACAATTTTCCAAAACACAATAGGTGATTTTGAGCAATTTAAAACCATCGATTTATGACAGTTTTACCAACCTTGCAATTCTTCATTGTCCAAGTACAATAGTTAACTACAAACTTTGATTAAAATGTATAATTAGTTCTTAATTCATAAAATCCACATATTTTCATTCTCTGGTGACTATTCATAACTCATAATGTAAATAATAAACTATAAGATTATGAAGAAAACAAGTAACTTGGGTTCAAATTTAAAACAACTTGAACTCCTATACAGAGAATTTGAATTGGAGAGTGTGAATGGAAAGAGGGGAAGGATCTTCAGTTAGGGTAGGGATTTGGCAATTAGGAACTAAGGTTGGATTGTGTTCATGTTAATCTAATGGAATTGAGACAATATTGTTTGTTTATGTAATTTTTTTGTATGTATAATTATAAATAATGTCAAATTTATAAGATATATAACAAAGGTAATGCAATTTGGTTGTTGACAATTTAATTTCTTTTCAAAACCAACCTAACCACACTAATAGTTTGGGAGTCATTGAAATTAAATATTTAAAACCTTAGTCAATTCGAGACAGATTCATTACAATTTAGTTTGGTTTCATCAATTCAGAGCAATTTAAGGTAGTTTGTTAACAATCCCTAAGTTTTAGGCATTAAATCTATTCCTTTGGTGGGATTCCTATTCTCACACCCTATTTTTCTTCTCTCACCCACCTTTTTTTTATTCTCAAAATACCCTTACCCAAAATAGCCATCAAGCTAAGTGTTCCCTCCCTCTCTTTCCCATCTTTTTCTTCCTCTAGCAACCTCTTTTGCTTCTCCAAATCTCCCCTTGCCAAACTCTTCACATTCTCTTTCTTTTTCCTCAACCTAGCAGAAAAGTTTAAGAGGCTTTTCTCCATAAACCTTCTCTTGTATTCCCACAATTTATTGCTGCCCCAAAACCCTCAAAGACCACAAATAAGGAAGACAGATGAAAGGTGAATGTCTCACATATCTCTCTATAAGGTGATACCCACTGCTAGTCAAAGCTTTGTGAAAACTGAAAAATGGTTCATGATAATGTCTTTCATGCATGGATTCGTAAGGAATTTGGACTAAATTCAATTTGTTAATCTTCTCCTTCCTCTTCTTACTCTTACCCTCTTCTTCTTTTTTTACAATTTTAGATTTAGATAAAAAAGTTCTAAACATTGCAACTAAAAATCATAGTTCTAGATTTTCAAAATCATGAATATTAAAAAATTTTCGCAAATGGGTTGTAGTTTCAAATTTTCTTCACTTCCTTTCTCTCTCTATCAAGACTTCCTATGAGTAATTCTATATACCTTATGTTCCTATTTCATGGTAATTTGCTAGGCAATCATGGGGAGTGAGAGCGGGGTGCTATGCATGGTATGGATGGGGGTGTTGTGTTTCCAAAAGAGAGGTGAAGGGGAGTGGCATAAGTGGGTGGTACATTGTGTTCTTAAGGGCATTTGGGGAAAAAGAATAAGGGGTTTGTGAAAAGAAATTAGGGGGTGTTGAAAAAGAAATCCTTTTTTAAAATTTTTAAAAAATGTGCCAAAGAAAAAATAAATAAATAAAAAGAGAAATAGAAAGAAACTACACTAGGAAAGGGGTACAAGAACGCCAACTTCATTAGCTACAAGAAAGATTCTAACTATAGGTGGTGATGAAGTCAAAATAGAGATCACTAAATCCATTTGAAGATGAGTGTTGGCTAAGCAATTTGTTACACAATTTCCTTCGTAAAGTATGCTTGATTTGATCCTTCTAGTTCCATAACATGTGCTTCAATTCCATAAGTAGCCAGCCATGAACACCAAGCCCCTTTCTTCAATTAATGAGATTATTGACTAAAAATGGTGAATCAATCTCTAGAATAATACGCTTATAATCTAGGAAGTATAGATACTCCGTTCAGATGTTGTTTCCCGTACCAAGGACGTTTCAGAAATGGGGGCATTGCTAAGGACACCAAAAAAATTCCGAAAACTTCACTGGCGATCAATGACTAAATAGAAATGTCTCAAGAATGCTTTCCAGGCTTGCTCTCGCCACTTTCATGTATTATTTTTTTAATGCTTTTAATTTTTTTTTCAAAAAAAAAAAAAAGAAGTGAAGGTGAAACACAACCCATCTTACGTTTTATTTTGCATTTTTAGAATGCATGCTCTCTTTTTTTTTTTGTATTTTATTTGGCGTCGTTTCCTAACTGTACCCGCTTCTTGAATTTTGAGAAGTTGATGCTTCCTAGCCACATCTCAGTTTGTTGTCCCAATCTTCATGCTACCTAGCTTATAACCTAACCTCTAAGCCAACTCAAGCCCATCTAGTGCTCCCTAAAGCTTCGACCATAACGCAAAAGCACAACCAATATTACAGACAACTCTTGACACCCAAGTTCTATGCTCATCTTTGAGTAGCATAGTGCTAGAAACAAGCCATATAAACCCTTTACAACACTCATAAAAGTTAATTTTAACCCAAGAGGTTGGAGCAGGGATCCAAACAATACCTTCTCTTAACAAGAAATGAACTGAGGATTTCTGGTATTATTGAAAAATATGCCAAAGAATACAGAGAGTGTAGCTTATATACATTGAGCCCTATAATAGAGAGAGACTAACTAAACTAGTAATAAACCAAATTGGTCAACTAACTATAGTCTAGTAAGAAAGTAACTGAACCCTCAACTAACTAATACAAGCTATGTACAGATATAGTAATACACACAGTAAGCTCATATAATAACATGACGCCATTGTGCTATAACCATTGACAGCCCCCTCAAGCTAAACTATAAACATTATGCAAGTTCAGCTTGAATGTCAACTCTTGAAATTTAGGTGATGCCAATGCTTTAGTGAAATAGTCTGCAATTTGTTGTGAAGTTTGAACTAGAAGCAACTTGATCAGTCCAGCAAGCACTTTCTCCCTTACAACATGACAATCTATTTCAATATGTTTCATTCTTTCATGGAATACTGGGTTGTGAGCTAGATAGACGACAGATTTGTTGTCACAAAACAATAAATCAAGCTCAAACTTGACATTCAAATCTTGTAAGAGATATTACATCCAAATCAATTCACGAGTAGCATAGCCCTATTTTCTATCTCAGAGCTTGATTTAGAGACAATGGATTGTTTCTTAGCCTTCCAACCAACCAGAGAATCACCTAAGTAAACACAATAATTGATAATGTTTTGCTTATCTTTGGACATGTAGCCCAATTTGAGTCAAAGAAACATTTTAGTTGGACACAAGAGGAAAATGAAAAGAACACTCCTTTCCCTAGGCTACCTTCCAAGTCACATAGCACTTTGTGGGCATGCCTAAGATGTTGATCAGTAGGTTTATCTACAAACTAAGAGAGTTGTTGAACAACAAAGGCTAGATCAGGTTTTGTATTTGTAAGATAAATGAGTCTCCCCACTAGTTTCCTGTACATAGACATATCAAACAATAGTTGCCCATCTTTAGCTATCATAATAGTACTTGTTGCTAAAGGTGTTTTTGCTAGTTTACTAACAAGAATTCCAGAATTTGCCAACAATTCAAAGGCATATTTCCTTTAACTCAAATTGATTCCATCTATAGTGCGATGAACCTCCAAGCTAAGAAAAAAATTTAGTTCTCCTAGGTCTTTGATGCGAAATTTCTCATCCAAAAAGGCTTTGATGTCATTTATCTCATCTTATGAATCTCTTGTCATAATAACATCATCCACATATATAAGAAGAGCAATGAAAGACTAATAAGTTTTCTTTACAAAGAGAGAAGGGTCAAAAGCTACAAGTATGAAATTTTTGGAAATCAAAGCACTAGATAACTTGTGGTGCCATGGCCTACTAGCTTATATTAGCCCATAGATGGATTTTTGAAGTTTGCATACTGGAGAGGCATCTTCACATTTCAAGTCACCATGTAAGAAAGCATTATTCACATCTAATTGCTAAAGTATCCATCCTTTGATAGCAACTAGAGCTAAGACAGTTCTTGTAGTGGTAAGCTTGGCTATGGAAGAGAATGTTTCCAAATAATCCACACCTTCCTGTTGAGTGAACCACTTTGTTACAAGCTTTGCTTTGTATCTTTCGATAGCTCCATCTACCTTATGCTTTATTTTGTAAACACATTGCATCCAATAGGTGTTTTTCCTACTAGTAGAGGAGTAAGAACACAAGTTTTATTAAGTTTTAGAGCCTTTACTTCTTCTTCCATAGCTTGTCTCCAACATTTATATTTTGCAGCTTTTGAATAAGTTTTGGGCTCAACTACTTCAGAAATATTCATAGCAAAAGCCTTTGCTGGAATAGACAACTTGTCATAATTAAGCACATTAGATAATGGATGACTTATGGTGCTACTTATACAATTGATTGAAGTATGACAGTCTCAAATATTCAGGTGCTTTCTTTACTCTTGTAGGTCTATCTATGAGTTTATTTGAATCAATCCCTTCTTCTGGAGAAATAATTTTTTCTTTATGGGAGTCAACCTACTCAAGTTCTAGCATTGCCCCACTAGAAAACTCAATCTAACATGTTGCGATGAAAGTTTCTTCCTTTCTCAACCTCAGTTTCTTCAATGATTACATTGTCTCATAAGAAGATCATATCTAGGCTACTAAAACATTGTTGATTTTGCTTTAGAAAAGGAAATTGAAACTCATCAAACATCACATCTCTTGAAACAAAGATTCTCATGCTATACAGATCAATAACTCGAAACCCCTTGATTCCATGAATTTAACCCAGAAATACACATTTTGAAGCTCTAGCATTGAATTTTGTCTTCTGTTCTTTGGGCATTCCAACAAAACAGAGACAGATGATGAAAGTTTGGGATGTGTTTATACAAGATTTCAAAAGGTGAGGAATTCTTCAAGACTACAATAGGGATCTGATTTATCAAATACACAGCATGTGTGATTGCATAATTCCACAATGTTGAGGGTAAACCAAATTGAAAAATGAGAGCCCTTGTTGTGTTTAAAATATGCCAATGCTTCCTTTCAACAATAGAGTTTTGTTGAGGGGTATATGCGCAACTTATTTGGTGTATGATTCCATTTTGACTATAAAAATCTCCCATCTTAAGTTCAACACCATTATCACTTCTAATTGCTTTAATATTTCTCCCAAATTGATTTTGCACCAATTTAAAGAAATTTTGCACAAGGCTTCTAGCTTCTCCTTTAGTTTTCATAGTATACACCCATGTATATTTATTGAAGTCATCTATGACATTAAGAAAGTATCTATGACCATGAGTAGACATAACAAAACTTACTCCCCAAATATCAACATGCATGAGATCAAAGATTCCTGCAATACAATGGTACTAATAAGAAAGGGAAGTCTTTATGCTTTGCCAAATGAAAAGTTTCACATTTTATTTCCGAATACCATTGTACATTGTTATTTTTCTGATCTAGCAATCTTAGGTTCTAAAAATGTGGATGGCCTAATCTAAGATGCCATAGTGCAGAATTATTACTAGAAACATTGTTACAATATGTCAAAATGGCTTTGTTTGAAGCTGCTTCAGACTATTTCCTTTTGATTTCTAGCATCACAATTTGATAAAGCCCATCATTTTCCTTAGCAAATCCAATCGTCTTCCAGTTAGGAAATTCCTTAATCAAACATTGCCCAAACTGCAAGGCGAAAGTACACCTTGAGTCTCTTGTTTCCTTACTAATAGATATTAAGTTGAAAGTAAAAGCAGGAACATAGAGTACTTGATGCAAAACAAGTTGATTAGATAATGAAGTGGACCCTATGTAAGTTAGTTCAACAACTATGTTATTTGGAAGGTTCACATAATAATTTGTTATAGGTTGGCACACATCAAAGAATTCAAGATAGCATGTCATATGATTACTAGCTCATGAATCAACCATCCAACAATTTTTAAAATTGAAATTAGTAGTTTTGTACTAGAGAATCATACCAGTGTTGTCCAAGTCAAGACAACTTTTTCCAAAACCTAAACTTGTTTCATTCTCTGCAAAGCTCAATCTAGTAAAATTAGGAGTCAACATGGCATTTATTGGTACTTGTGTTTTGAGTGGTTCAATAGTATTGCCTGGTTGTGAACTGGTACTACTGCCTTTGGTAGCTTTAATCAAATCCATCAATTGAGAATACTCATCATGTGTAAGTCTAACTTCCTTATCATCATGTGGATATCCTTGCCCAGGGAATTCACACTCATCTTCTACTGTCAAACATGGATCTGTGCATTGATTAACATGATATTGTTGTTGCTCCTTCTTATATCCACGTGGAAAACCATGCTTACGATAGCAAGTTTTAGAAGTGTGACCATTCATCTTACAATAAGTGCAGAATGGTTTTGGAAAACTTCCATTAGAAGATTTTGTTTCCAAGGCCATAGTTTCATGCTAAACTTTAGTATCCGAAATTCGATTATAATTGAAAAATTGTCTCTCATATTGGAGAACTAGAGAGAACAATTTGTAGGAAATCAAGCCAATGATAATTGTAAATGGTTTCCCTAAATAGGAGATATTTTAAGAGACAAATAGGAGATATTTTAGGAGATAAATATTATGTTGACTTAGGATAATAATAGCTATAAATATACAACTAATCTGCCTAATCAATCCCTTAATATCAAGGATTCCTATTTGTACTTATCTGTATATATTTGACATACGTATCAATGAAGAATTATCAACTTCTCACAAAACTACATGGTAACAGAGCGGGAATAATTTCGTTGCTCTGACCAGACCTTCTCAATATTTCCTTGTCCTCCAATGTCTTATTTCTAGGGCACTTTCTCTCTCATTTTTTAGACATCTTCTATCAGCCTCCATGGTAGATTTCGAACAAACTTCAGCCGTCAGTGGCTCGTCTTCTAACCCAATACCTCTGTCAATCCCTACAACCAATCTAGAAAATAGCCTACCACCTATAACCAGTCACAAACTTAATGGGAATAACTATCTACAATGGTCCCAATCAGTGACACTGTTTGTGAGTGGAAGAGGATGGGAAGACTACCTCCTAGGAACTATTACCCAACCTAATGCTACTGATCCCAAATACAGAAC
The DNA here is from genome assembly GCA_022379115.2 of Bauhinia variegata. NCBI lineage: Eukaryota > Viridiplantae > Streptophyta > Magnoliopsida > Fabales > Fabaceae > Bauhinia > Bauhinia variegata. Next base: position 9,522,857 of record CM039429.1, on the reverse strand, counting down.
ATGAAAAGCATAAAACAACCTAATCATGTCCTGGCTTATCAACTCCATGACACCCGAAATTAGAGAAAATTTTCTTCTCTACAATACGGCTCAAGAAATATAGGAAGCTGCTCAAGAAACATACTCCAGTATAGATAACACGATTGAACTATTTCACATTGAGAGTCTTTTATAAGAATTTCAGCAAAGAGATAAACCCGTAACTAACTATTACATTTCCCTTTCTAAATATTGGCAGCAGCTTGACCTATGTGACACGCACGAGTGGAAATGTTCAAAAGATCATGCCCAGTACAAGAAGATTATTGAAACCAAAAGAATCTTTAAGGTCCTAATGAGACTTAAAATCCCTAGATGAAGTAAAGGGTAGAATACTCGGAACAAAACCTTTGCCCAGCCTTTGAGAAGTCTTTTCAGAGGTCTGAAAGGAAGAAAGCAGAAAGAAGGTTATGTTAGGATTTACTGAATCTCCTACCTCACTAGAAGACTCAGCCTTAGCTTCCTCAAAAGGGATAGATTTAGTTGCCTTTTGTAGTTTGTAATAGTAATCAGCCCCAAAGAGAAGAGAAATCTAGAAGAAATAAGCCTTGGTATGAGCATTGCCAAAAACCTGGACACTTGAAGGAAACATGCTGAAAATTGCACGGGAAACCAGCTGGTTGGAAACCTAAAACAAATTCAAAGAAGAGGGGTTATGCAGCAATAGTCTTTGAAGGAGAGAAAGGAGAGAAAATTGCAGCAACAGTCCTTCAGCAACTCATCAGCAAAGCCAGCCACCATAATAATCAGCCCTTAGCCCTTCATGCCACTCAAAAACCTCAATCTTGGATTGTAGATTATGGGGCATCTGACCACATGACAAGTGATAAAACTCTATTTTCACATTTCACTTCATGCCCTAATTTTGCTACTGTCCATATAGTAGATGGCTCAAGTGGCAAGGCTATGGGTTATGAATCTATTAATATCCTACCAAATATTACTCTATCCTCTATCCTATTTGTTCCAAATCTGAACTGCAATCTGCTCTTAGTTAGAAAACTAAATCAAAGTCTAAAGATGTGAAACTAAATTTGTGGGTGATCTTTGTGTTTTTCAGGTTCTGGAATTGGGGAAGACGATTGGTTGTGCTGAATTGGACTCCAACATTGCCCTTTACCTCCTCAAACTTAGATTTGTCCCATAAAAACATCAGACCAGTCGGAAACACAGTTTTTCAATTCAAACAAGTAACCCAATGCAGCCTAGTAATTACAATATCATTCTACTTTGGCATCAACGTTTAGGGCATTCAAATTTTATGTACCTTAAATATTTGTTTCCATCTTTATTCAATAATAAAACGAATCCCCATTTGCTTACATTTGATACTTGTCAATTATCTAAACACACTATGCCCCTCATTCCTATAAACCTTATACTTCATAGTGACATTTGGGGACCAGCTAAAATAACAAATTTAAATGGAGCATGATGGTTTTTACTGTTAGTTGATGATCATGCTCGGCTAAGTTGGACATTCCTCATGAAGGAAAAATCTGACACCACCTACATTTTCAAAAACTTCCATAAAATGATTCAAACTCAATTTCAAACAAATATCAAAATTTTTAAAACTGACAATGCTCATGATTTCTTCAATACCTCACTAGGATCTTACTTACAAACACATGGAATTGTCCATCAAAGCTCCTTCGTAGATACACCATAACAAAATAGTATAGCCAAATGCAAAAACAAACATCTCCTTGAAGTAACTCGGTCCTTATTAATCTCCTATAATGTCCCAAAGCATTTTTTGGGGGAAGCTCTCCTCACAACCACCTACCTCATAAATCACATGCCCTCTAGAGTCCTCAAATTTCAAACCCCAATGAGCCTTCTCCTAAAATCTTATCCTAACAGTCACCTTGTCACCCAAGTTCCCCTTAAAATGTTTGGATATACAGTATTTGTTCATATTCACTATTGAGGAAAACTTAAAGCCCGTGCCCATAAATGTATTTTCTTAGGTTATTCTCCTAATAAAAAGGGTTACAAATGTTATTGTCCTCTTACCCAAAAAATGTATCATTTTATGGATGTTACATTTTTTGAGAACCAACCCTACTATTCCAATTCTGTGCTTCAAGGGGAGAATAAGATAAATGAACCACGAAATTGGGCAATAACTCAAGACTTAAATCCAACCCTAAACTTACCAACAACAGTCCTCTTACATGACTAAAATTATCCCAGTCCAAATTGTACTGGTCCTAGCCTAAACCTGCCAACATAATTCGATCAAGCCCTATCTAACCATAACTGTCCAAATCCAAACATTTCCAGCCTATACCAAAATAGTATTAACCCATACCAGCCAACAAATTTCCAAAATAAGCCCAATAGACTCCTAGTTTACTCTAGAAAAGAAAAAAAGGCGTAAAATTCAACAAGACCAAAAATCTGAACCATATTCAAGTACTCCTGAACAAGCACAAGGTGAGCTCTCAATTGACTCCACTCCATCCATGGTTGAAACTGCAGGAATAAATGAGGATTTAAATTGGCTTATTGCACTTAGAAAGGGAGTACGGAAGTGCAACAACATCCTATACAAAATTGTCTATCCTACTCAAAACTTTCACTTACATACCTAGCATTCACCTCTACCTTAGATCAAATCCAAATTCCAAAAACTGTGCAAGAAGCCATGAAACATCCTAAATGGTGAGAAGCTACATTGGCAGAAATTAGGGCACTCGAAAAAAATCAAACATGGGAGATCACTGACTTACCTCTAGGAAAGAAGACAGTGGGTTGTAAATGGGTGTTTACAATAAAACAGAAGGCAGATGGAAGTGTTGAAAGATTTAAGGCTCGACCTTGTAACAAAAGGGTACACTCAATCCTATAGAATTGACTATCAAGAAACCTTTTCTTTGGTGGCAAAATTGAATACAACCCATGTTATCCTTTTTATTGCTGCAAACTAGAATTGGCCCCTATTGCAACTAGATGTCAAAAATGCCTTCCTAAATGGGAATCTGCTAAAAGAAGTATATATGGATGCACCTCCCAGTTTTGAGGATAAATTAACCAACGGAAAGGTATGTAAATTGAAGAAGTCTCTTTATGGGCTGAAACAATCCCCACGGGCCTAGTTTGATAGATTCACTAGAGTTTTAAAAAGTGATAGGTATTGCCAAGGGCAATCAGATCACACTCTATTGACTAAACAATCAGTTGGAAAATTTGCCTTGCTAATTGTTTATGTGGATGATATAGTTCTCACATAAAATTAGGCAGAAGAAATAACCAGAGCCAAGAAACTATTAGCCATAGAATTTGAAATCAAAGACTTAGGACCATTACGTTACTTTTTGGGTATGAAACTGGAATGCTAGGGTGCAGGCCTATAGAAACTCCTATAGACCCTAACACGGAGCTCGTGCATCAACCCGAAGGAAAATCAGTAGACCAAGGGAGATACCAAAGGTTAGTTGGGAAATTACTCTACCTAACTCATACCCGGCCTAACATATGTTTTGTTGTTAGTGTGGTGAGCCGATTCCTAAACAAACCATAGGAACAACACTTGAATGTTGTATACAGAATTCTAAGGTGTCTCAAAAAGGATCCTAAAAAGGGACTATTTTTCAAAAAAAATCAAAATAGGCAGGTTGCAGTTTACACTGATGCAAACTGGGCAAGTTTTCCAATAGACAAGAAATCTACATCTGGATATTGTAGTTATCTATGGGGCAATCTTGTGACATGGAGGAGCAAGAAGCAACATGTGGTAGCTTGTAGTAGTGCTGAGACAGAGTTTAGATCATTAGCAAATGGCATATGAGAGGGGATATTGCTTAAAAGGTTGTTGTTTGACCTCAGAATCAAGAATACAGACCCTATAGAAGTTTTACGTGACAATCAATCTGCTATAACAATTGCTAAAAGTCTTGTACACCATGATCAAACGAAACATGTTAAAATTGATAGACACTTTATTAATGAAAAAATTGAAATGGTGTCATCAACTTAAGATATATACCGTCAAGGCAACAGGTGACATATATTCTTACAAAGGTGTTGCACAAGCCAAGTTTTGATGAATTAAGTTCTAAATTTGGAATGTTAAATATATATGGTTCAGCTTGAGGGGGAGTGTAGGAAATCAAGCCAACGAAATTGTAAATAGTTTCCCTAAATAGGAGATATTTTAGGAGACAAATAGGAGATATTTTAGGAGATAAAGATTATGTTGACTTAGGATAATAATAGTTGTAAATAGACAGCTAATCTGCCTAATCAATCCCTTAATATCAGGGATTGCTGTTTGTACTTATGTGTATATATTTGAGATACGTATCAATGAAGAATTATCAACTTCTCACAAAACTACACAATTTATTTATATGTGAAAGAGGATCCATTAGCATGACTTGTGACTTCACTGTTACATAAGATTCATTAAGCCCCTGAAGGAAACAGATTACTTGATCTTGTAGTCTATATCTTTTAGCAATAGTCTCGGATGGAGGTATAGGGCTTAGAATGGTCAATTCATCTCACATCTTAAGTCTTGTATAGTACTTAATAACTAAGAGTATCTTGATTCAAGTGAAAAATTTCTTCTTGGAGCTCCATTATCCGAAACAAATCACCCTATGAGAATTGGTCATGTAAGTCATTCTAGATTTTAGTAGCATTATCCAGCCATAGTATGCTTCTTGCAATTATAGGACTAATAGAACGCAATATCCAAGAAACCACCATAGTGTTTCATCTCTCCCAAACCTTATAGTTAGGATCATCTTCTTTTGGCTTTATAATAGATCCATTGATAAATCCTATCTTGTTCTTAGCGGGAAGAGCGAGTCATTTAGCCCTAGCTCAGCTATGATAATTGTTCCCCTTGAGAACTTTTGAAACCAAAACAAGAGCATGATTCTCATTTGAAGCAAAATGGAAAAGATTTGCAGTGATATAATCTTCAATCCTCTATGATCTTAAGGAACTTGAATTAAGACTCGTGTTGCTCCCAAATTGGAGATTGTTATGGTTCTGATTTCCTCTCTGCATTGTTGTGAATTATAGAGATCATCAAACAATCGGTGACACTGACAGAAAGTGGTAGACAAAAGCACCAGCGATGAACCAAGTGTACTAATACCATAACAAGAAATGAACTAAGGATTTTTGTTATTATTGAAAAATATGCCAAGGAATACATAGTGTAGCTTATATACATCAAGCTCTATAATAGAGAGAGACTAACTAAACCAATAATAAACCAAATTGGTCAACTAACTGTAGTCTAGTAAGAAAGTAACTGAACCCTCAACTAACTAATGCAAGCGATGTTTAGATACAATAATACACATAGGCTCATCTAATAACACGACATTGTTGTTCTACAACTATTGACATCTCTCACCACCTTATTTCCTTTTATTTTCTTACACGATGCAAGTTCATTAAAATATTGTGATATCACTACGCAATAAAAGGTGCCTAAACCCCTCTTCAAAGATTAATTTCACAATTTCTCCAATTCCAAATATACTAAACCCTTTTAACTAGAGAAAGGTTAAAAATTTTAGTGTGATTACATGCCATAGAAAAACCTTCCCAAATGCTCTCAGTTTTGCAACAGTCTCATAAAACCAAAAGTTGAGATTCAACTTCCCTATTAGACTGCCTACAAATAGTTAGACCATCCACACCATCTACATATTTTGCTTAAGGTAGGAAGACTATTATGAATAACTCTTCCAAAGAAACACTCTTACCCTCTAGGGTCTAGGTCAACTCTAAATGCTCTTGAACACACTTTATCCTTTTAACCTTTTGAGCATTTTTAATAGTAGTTAACTTAAATTATAAATATATGTTAGTTTTTTTATGAACTTTTTTTAAGATTTTTTTGGTAAAAACCATTAGTATTCAATATCACATTAAGCATCAATTATTTTTGTTTGAGCTGGGTAAGACTAAAGTAAAAAACAAAGCTTTCTTCATCAAGTCTTAATATAAGTATTTACTATACAAAATAAATGGGAAAAAATCTAAATTTCTAATCTTAGATAAATAAAGTTTTGCCAATAGAACATTTGTCAATAATAATGTCTTAATTTTTTAAATATAACTTCTGACACATTAAATCGTACTAATATTTTATGATATTATGTGTTGAGTTAAACTATTATCAATAATTGAAACTCAAAAAAATGTTGTCACGTGATTTAAGATTACAAAAAAAAAGAAGATACTTTTAAGTTTCTTACTCAGTATATTTCTACATAGAGGCTAAGTCTTTGTTGAATAAATGGGATAGAGACTTATGGTCACTAATGCAACTCTCAATAGAGATTGGGAACCAAGATCAAATTGTACTTCACCCTAGAATCACTAATTAAGAATTGCAAGAAAGATGGAAGAAAACTTAAGACCCAAACCTAAAATTGAGTAGAAGTACAAGTATAATTTGGTGTTAATATTCAGAATTGAGAAGGAAATGGAGTGGATAAGCCATAGCCACAACCATTTGATGAAGCTCACCAAGATTCCATGGAATACCACAAAAGGGAAGATAGAACTCTAATATCAAATGTCTCATTTTCTCATTCTTCTAAATATAATTCAATGTACAAGAGTTTTCAGCTCTTAAAACTTAAGATGGATACACCCAAATACCCACAGAGCAAACCCAAACCCAATCCACTTCTAGTGGGTTATGACCCACTTTCAAAAAGGCAATGTCTTAACACACCCCATAAAACCACATGGATCAATCGGTAGAGGCATGGGTGTGTGTAAAGAATTGGCCTAGCCCACCTAAAACCAAGTCTTAAAACCATTATTTAATTGTACCATATTCTTAAATGACCCACCACCACAAAATAACACAATATATCATAGTAAGAGAAATGAAATGATTAAGCGGGTGTTTGATAAAAGGATTTTTTTTTGTATCCTGAGAATCCTAATTTAAGATTTATAGATTCTTGTGTTTGGTACCAAACACCAAGAGGCTAAAAAGACATATGCATGACGATTTTAAAGAAAATCATTATATTATCACTTTGATAACCATGTAACTGCCAACAAAAGAAGAGCAAAAGGATGGATACAATAAAGAATAATTATTGAGAATAATCCATGAATGACAAGTTGATCTATCCTTTTCTCCATAAAAAATAAACAAAATAAACATAAAAATGCCAAAATAAACCCTTGATAAAAAGAGGCTCATGGCAAAACAAAGACAGATGAGCAACAATATGAAGTGAATTAGATAGAAGTTTTTTTTTTCTCACTTCCCGTTTCATTTTGTGTTAACCTCTCTTCTAATTTGTTAAAAGTTTACAAGTATGAAGTTATTAGAAATTACTCCCTCTTTCCCATTTTAATCGGCATTTTAGCAAAATATTTTTGTCCCACTTTATTATCTTTTTACAAAACTAAATGTACAATTAAATATTCTTTTTTCACTTTTATTCTTAACAAGTAACTAATGTGCAACTGTTGAATAATTGAAAAGAAATAGTAAGAGAATTTATTACTAAAGGACAATTTAATAAAATTGTACTACTCATTGAGTTATTTATTGTTTTCCTTAGTCCTTATGTTAAAACCTAAGCAACAATCTAAATAAGACAGAGGGAGTATTTCTTTTGCTACTTATAAAGAAATGAGATAAGGAATATGACTTCAGGGAGTGACACAATTTATACATACGTGTGTGTGTGTGTATTTGTATCTATATCTATATATATATATATATATATATATATATATATATATATATATATATATATATATAGATGAACTCCATTTACGCAAAACTAAATTCAACATATATGAATTCCTCATGCTTGTATGTTCTAAAAAGTCTTAAAATATTGAAATGAAAATGTTTCTATTGAGACAAGCTAGTATTGCACCCAATTATTAATTGTATAAGAGACGAATATAAAGGGGGCAGGCATGATCCTTCACCACAACCCTCTCTCCTTCAAAATATAAACATGTAACATTGACAATTGTAGCTGAGATATTAAACATTTTTTTTAATTTATTTAGAGGTCATGTTAATCTAAAGATAGATTCAAGTAAAGAACAAAAACTTAACATGTTGATCTACGAAGAAAGGATTGCATTTGCATGTGATGGTAAGAATTCAAATATAGTCATATAAGATAAAATCTACTCTTTCCATTCTTTATCCTACTTATTGTGATTAGTCTAAAAAAATAAGACCACTTATTATGTAACATTATTTTATAATTTTTAACTAATCATAATGAATGGGATACTAAAGTGAGGCAACAAATTTTCTTTCCAATCAAACTACTATTTATCTTTGTCATAACAATTTAAAGTTAATTAAAACTTAATTGTCTCATTAATGATCTGAGTAGTTCAAACCTGAAATGTTATCCTAATTAAGCTACAACTGTAAGACATTGCATATATGGCTCCTCTCAATAGGAGTGATGATAATCTCCCAAACTCTTAATGGTATGATATTGAAGACTAGAATTTTTTATATATATTAAAAAAAATTAAGTGAGTTAAGTCCCAATAGTTCAATAAGGCTAGGTCCCAAGGCTTCAATATTTAGGAGAACACTTACATATTATCCATCAACAATGTCTACAAGACCAGATAAATTTATATCATACATACAATGCAATCTAAGAACTGTTATTTGGACAATTTGTAATATATGATTGCTAATTTAACAATTTAGAATGTGAAAATAACATTCTTGATGACTCAGAATTTCAAGTCTGAATGTAATTGTTAGAAGGACAATTTTCTAATTTTACCTTGCACAGTTGTTTAGACAACCTCGGTTTCCTTCCATCCTTTTCTTTCATTCAGCTTGATATTGTGTCATTACTGCTAGTAAGATTAGTAAATGTTATACCATGTGAAGGATCATGAACAAAATTTCACCTTCACTTGAAGAACCAGTTGCTTCAAACCAGCAACATATATTATTAATCAAGGTCATATAATCGGGACAAAATTTATTGTTCCAAATTGTGTCTCATAACCTATCATAAACCTTCTTATTGTAGTACTACTTTAATAGTTTCTTGACCAATAGGAAGCCTTGGGACAAACTAGTAGAATGAAGGCTACGCACTAATGTTGTCTTATATAATTAGCCTAAGCGTCTTCACTGACTCACTCTACCTACTATACAATACATTAGTAGGCTAAGCTAACTCAGCCGCTTACTTCTAAAAATGTAGGGATAATTAGTGCCTTTTCCTTTCTTGAATAACCAATTCTCATTATCTTTCATACATAAGTAAAGCAGGCAAACCTATAGGTCATTAATAGCATTGACAAAGAAGAACAACTCTGACCAAGACTCCACCTTTTGCTCCGTCCATGGAGCGTATGAATTTCCTAGAATGTAGATAGGCCAAATTAGAGGGAATGAAGGGATAAAAGTGGGAAATATAGTACCATTGGAAGACAGGGCGCCTGTGGGAACATCTTTACTCACGAACCATTTCAATAGTAAGAGTGCTGTTTGTTGGAAAATAGAGTAAACTTAATTGATGTATTGATAGTTTCTAGGAGTTAAACATTTTCCTAAGTATGAATTTGTTATTTCAAGGAATCTTTGTAATTTTCTAAGTATCACTTATTGTTTCAAGGAGTCTTTGTAATTTCCCATGTTTGTAATCTCTAAGAATTGTGTTGTTTGGAGCAAAAGGGTGTTTCTCTTCAGTACCTATAAATACCCATCTACTAGTGCATTTGTGAGAAGCCAAGAATATCAAGAATAGAGAAACCTTCATCTAGATTTTGAGTCTCCTTCCTCCTTTTATCTATTTTCCACTAATTTTCTCTTCAAAGTGGTATCAAAGCCACTTTAGTGTACGTGAGAGATGTCAAATTCCCTTGTTTCAATTCCTAAACTCACCAGAGAAAATTATGATAATTGATGTGTGCATATGAAGGCAATTCTTAGCTCTCAAGATGTATAGGAGATGGTGGAAAATGGATATGAAGAACCTACAAATGATGGAAATCTGAGTCAAGCTCAAAGAAACACTTTTCAAAAGAATCGCAAAGCAGATTAACATGCTCTTAGTATTATTCATGCAGCACTTCACAATGGAATGTTTGAAAAAGTCTCGAGCGCAACAAATGCAAAGCAAGCTTGAGAGATTCTTCAAAATGTTCACAAATGAATAGACAAGCTGAAGAAGGTGCATCTTCAAACATTGAGAGGTAAGTTTGAATCTTTACACATGAAAGAGTTTGAATCAATTCATGATTATTTTTACAAGAGTTTTGGAAACCACCAACCAAATGAAGAAATATGGGGATAATTTAGAAGATATTCGTGTGGTAGAGAAAATCATTCATACTCTTGCATCAAAATTTGAAGTTGTGGCTGTGTCTATTGAACAATCTCAAAACTTGGAGGTCATAACCATAGATGAATTGCAAGGCTCTCTACAAGCCTATGAAGAAAGATTGAAGAAGGAGACAATTATTCAAACTCTCCAAGCAAAAGTCTCTTTGAATGATAAAGAAAAAGAGACCACTAGAAGCCACGGAAGAGGAAGATTTCGTGGTTGCGGTCATGGAAGAGAAAGAGGTGTAGATCACTCTAACTAAGAATAATCAACCCAACAATCACAAAATTCAAGAGGTCGGGGAAATTATGGCTATAGGAGAGGAGGAGGACGAAGGCATGACAAGTCTAATATTAAATGTCATAATTGTAACAAATATAGTCATTATGCCAATGAATGTTGGGGCTCTAAAACCAATCAAGGAGAAGTGCTTCTTGTTGTGGAGAAAGAAGGAGATGAAGAACAACTCTTGTTATTGGCCAACAAAGGCAGCGAGGACAAACTTTTGTAGTATCTTGACACCGGTGCTAGCAACCACATGATGGGCAACAAGGAGTTATTTGTGGATCTTGATGAGATGCATAAAGAAGAAATCATTTTTGGCAATGATTTGAAGGTACCCATTGAAGGCAAATGTGATGTTCTTGTCCTTACAAAAAATGGTGGCCATAAACTTATCTCACAAGTCTACTTTATTCCTTCTCTTAAAGTATATATCTTAAATATGGGTCAATTACTAGAGAATGGATATGACATTCATCTCAAAGATACTTCTTGTACTTTGAAAGATGAATCACATAATTTAATTGCAAGGGTACCTATGTCAAAAAATAGACTATTTTTGCTCAATCTCAAAGTTGATCATCCAAAATGCCTTATAGCATTTGTCAAAGATTCCTCTTGGCTTTGACACATGAGGTTTGGTCATCTAAACTTTGGAGGATTGAACCAATTATCAAAGGAGAACATGGTGGCAGGGCTACCTCTCATTACTCAACCAAATCAATCATGCGATGGGTGTCTCTTGGGGAAGCAAGTGAGAAAGCCTTTTCCAAAAGAGTCAAGTTCAAGAGACACCAAGCCACTACAACTTGTTCGTGCCGATACATGTGATCCAATTAAACCATCTTCTCATGGTAAATTAAATTATTTCTTACTCTTTATTGATGATTTTTCTCGTAAAACTTGGGTTTATTTTTTGAAAGGAAAGGATGAAGCTTTTGGAGTTTTTCAAAAGTTTAAAGCTCAAGTTGAAAATGAAAGTGGTCTCACCATCAAAGCTTTGAGAACCGACAAAGGAGGAGAGTTCACTTCCACGGAGTTCAACAAATTTTGTGAATCTAATGGCATTCGGCATTTTCTCATAGTTCCATACTCTTCACAACAAAATGGAGTTGTGGAACGTAAAAATAGATCAATCCTCAACACGATAAGAAGCATGCTAAGAAGCAAGAATATGCCAAAGGAGTTTTAGGCTGAAGCTGTCACATGTGTTGTGTACTTGTCCAATTTGTCTCCTAGTATAAGTGTTCGTGGGATAACTCCTCATGAAGCTTGGAGTGGAAAGAAGCCTAATGTATCTCATTTTCGAGTGTTTGGAAGTATTGCATATGTGCATGTTCCAAAAGAAATGAGAATGAAGCTTGATGATAAAAGTGAAAAATATGTTTTCACCAGCCATAGTTCAAACTCAAAGGGCTATAAGCTATTCAACCCTACCAATGAAAAGATAATGATTAGTAGAGATGTTGATTTTGATGAAGAAAGCTCATGGAAGTGGGATATTTCTCAACATCATGAAAATATTTCACTTCCTATGCTTGGAGATTCTAACCATGAAGACATTGATGTTGCTCCCAACTCACCCAATCATAGTAGAGATGAATCTTCTTCTAGCTCTCTTGAAAATCCTAGAAAAATAAAGTAGTTTAAGAGATATCTATGACTCTATGGAGATGGTAGACGATTCAATATTACTTTGTCTCTTTGCTGACACTGAGCTATTACACTTTGAAGATGCAACACAAGAAGAAAAATGGAGACTTGCAATGTATGAGGAGATTCGAGCAATTCAAAAGAATGACACATGGGAGCTTTCTACTCTTCCAAAGGGGCATAAAGCAATTGGTGTAAAATGGATTTATAAAGCCAAAACAAATGCACAAGGAGAAGTGGAGAAATACAAGGAAAAACTTGTTGCTAAAGGCTATAGTCAACAACATGGAGTTGATTATAATGAAGTTTTTGCTCTTGTAGCTAGATTAGAGATAGTTCGTTTAATCGTTTCCTTAGCCACACAAAAGAGATGGAAGATCCATCAAATGGATGTCAAATGCCTTCTTAAATGACTATCTTGAAGAAGTGAATATTCAGCAACCATTGGGGTATGTGGTGAAGGGACATGAAGATAAAGTGCTAAAGTTGAAGAAGGCTTTATATGGCTTGAAACAATCTCCAAGAGCTTAGTATAATTGTATTGACAAATATTTCCAAGGCTATGGATTCATCAAATGCCCACAAGAACATGCTCTTTATGTCAAAGAAGGTGAAAATGAAAGCATTCTTATAGTATGCTTGTACATTGATGACTTAATCTCCATCGGCGACAATCCAAAGATGTTTGAAGAATTGAAGACGGCAATGACTAAAGAATTTGAGATGACAGACATGGGACCTATGTCCTACTATCTTGGTATTGAAGTGTAGCAAGATAAAGATGAAACTTGTATTTCTCAAGAGAAATATGCAAGAAAGATCCTTGAGAAATTCAACATGAAGAATTGTAGTCCTATCAATACCCCATTTAATTTTGCAACAAAACTGTCATAGTATGATAGAGGAGAGAAGGTGGATCCAACTGTTTATAGGAGCCTTGTTGGAAGCTTAAGTATACAAGACCTGACATTCTTTTTGCAGTAGGAGTTGTAAGCCATTTCATAGAAGCACTAACTAGCACTCATATGGCTATAGCCAAAAGAATTGTGTGACACATCAAAGGTACTATTGATTATAGTTTGCATTATTCTCCCTCATCAAATTTCAAGCTTGTTGGTTATAGTGATAGTTATTGGGGAGGTGACATTGATGATAGAAAGATTACGGGTGGGTTTATATTTTTCATGAGTAACACTATTTTTACTTGGAGTTCAAAGAAGCAACTCATTGTGACTCTTTCTACATGTGAAGTGCAATATGTTGCAGTTGCGTCTTGTATTTGTCATACAATTTGGCTGAGAAGATTGTTGAAGATGTTACATGTGACCTAAGATGAAGCTACAACAATTTTCATGGATAACAAATCTACAATTACATTGGGAAAGAATTCTATGTTTCATGATCGAAGCAAGCACATAGATACAAAGTTTCATTTTATAAGAGAATGTGTTGAAAACAAGGAAGTTGAGCTATCCTATGTCAGAGGTAATGATCAAGTTGCTGACACTTTCACGGAGAGATTGAAGTTTGAAAGTTTCTCAAAAAATACACTCATGGATTGGAGTCACCAAGAAGAATCAAGTTTAAGTGGGGATGTTGGAAAATAGAGTAAACTTAATTCATGTATTGGTAGTTTCTAGGAGTTAAATATTTTCCTAAGTATGAATTTGTTATTTCAAGGAGTCTTTGTAATTTTCTAAGTATCACTTATTGTTTCAAGGAGTCTTTGTAATTTCTTATGTTTGTAATCTCTAAGAGTTGTGTTGTTTGGAGCAAAAGGATGTCTCTTCAATACCTATAAATACCCATATACTAGTGCACTTGTGGTAAACCAAGAATATTAAGAATAGAGAAACCTTCATCTAGATTTTGAGTCTCCTTCCTTTTTTTTCTATCTATTTTTCACTAATTTTCCCTTCACTGTCGTGCCATCGTTCACGACCATAGAAGTAACGAAAAAGAAAAAGTTATGTAGTTGGACCATCTGCTTTATCCATTCCAGTTTCGCTTGACTAAAGAAGATGAGACGCTAAAAATGAAAGTGTTCGCAATACATATCAAAAAGGATAAGCTAACCATTAATGACTAGTTAGAACACCAGGAGCGGTCTGATCACATAAGGGACTTTTCTGCTCTTAGAAACATAAAATAAAAGCAAACTCTCATAGTTTGGAGCCTAGCTCTAACTACTTTTTCGTAAGGTAAGGACATTGTACAAATAAAGGTACTCTCTCTAGCCCCTCTCTCTTGAAAGGAGCTAAACGCTAGGTTTCATCATTCCTTTGCTAGAATGTCATTCCCAAGGCCTTCTTCCGTAGGTATAGATCCCCCTACTCTATCATAAAAAAAAAGAGAACTAGTAGATTGATTCAGAATTTGAATCTTCCACAGCCTTCAATTTAGCAATCAATTAGATCCCAATTGACTTAGCTTGAAGCAACGCTTGCCGTTTGATGCTACTCTTGAGAACATTTGTACATCGACTTTCAAGCATCTCGTAGTTGAGCGTTAGAACCATCAATAGTTCCAACATGGACAAGGACTACCTCACTTGACTAGAAAAGCAAAGGGAAAAACGAATCTATGATCATTTTTGTATCATACCACTAACACGAGTTATTCCACATAACCAGGAATGGAACCAGGTAAGGTAGATTCTAGAACAACGGTTGATTCAAAACTATTCTTTTTGTGCTCGTGGCTATCTTTACTAGAATAAATGTTCAGTTCAGTTCTAAGCCTTTAGGGCTCATGCAGTTAAGTCAATAGTAGCAGTTGGTAATTCAATTGCACAAAAAACACCAAATACTTAGTCTACTATATAAGAATAAGATAGATGCGAAGCAGCTATTGCAGACAAGAGTTAGGGGTAGGTAGGCAAGAGAGGCTGGAGATATTGAATAGCACAGTAAGCAGAAAGGATTAGAGCTGTAGATAGCAGTTAAAACAACGACTGTCTATAGTTATACTTGAGGGCTAGAAAAAATAAACAACAAATGAATTAAAATTGTTGTTTTTAAACAATCAAAGATAACGTTTGTGTGATTGTTGTTGAAAATAATGTGATTTATTAATATGGAAATAAATTGCATTTAGAAGCACTGTCAAAAATAAGATTTATTCGCTATTAATTTTTTTTTTTTAATATAGTGTAACTAAATTCTATTGTAGATGAAACATAAATATGACATGGCAATTATCTTGGATAAAAGGTAAAATGGAAAAGTTACTCTTTTGTTATCACATCTTCAAACTTTATGAATCCAATATAAGCCCCATCTTCACCACAACAATCAAGACTTGAGGGAGAGTTCTTTCATCTTCCTAGTGCATTTAGTTCTTAATGCAATTTTACTATGATTTTGACAAATAAAAAAGGAAAACTTTAAAATATTCCCTTAAATTGTGTTATGTTCATTTTGTCTCAAAAATTTTAAAAACTGCATTTAACCCCTTAAATTTTTAAAATGTGCACTTTATTCTCAAACTTTATTTGTATCTCACTAATTTTTCTATTTTCACTCACTTTCTATTTGTCTATCACAAGATAAAGGTTGATAGAGAAATAATGCAATGTATATGCCCCCTTTTTTTTTTTTTGTCAATTTTTAATAGAAGATAGAATTTAGAAGTAATGTGTATATTTTAAAAGCTCAAGGGATTAAATATACGTTTTGAAAGTTTTAGATACAAAATGCACGTGATGCAAAGTTTAAGGGGGATTTTGAAGTTTTCCTAAAAAAAAAAGGAACTACTACTGTCTATTTCCATCTCTAAATATTACTTATTAGATTTTAATTATGTCAAATTAATGAGAGAATACTCCTTATTATTGTCATATGCAAAACTTTTATAAGTGTAAAAAATATAATATTGGTTTATATATCAAGCTTCTCTCTCTCACACACACACAATCAATATAGTTATATATTAAAGAAGCTAAAATTTTAGACTTAAGCTTAGCTTATGAGCAAAGAACCTAAACTTTTAAAAATCCAATATCAACTCATTTATTAACAAGTTAAAATTTTATGCTCAAGCTTAGCTTATTAGTTCATGAGCCAAATTTTAGCCAACTGACCTAATTTAACTTATAAGCTAACTCAATTTATTTTCATTCTTAGTAGTCATGAACATATCTGCATACTTTTGCTTTTACTTTTTTGAAGCATACCTGCATGCTTTTGAAAAGCTAGTATTTCTAAAGATTTTTTTTTTTTTTAATTTTTCTTTAAAAGTCAATCTAAATGGTACTAAAAATTAATTTTTTTTTTTAGTTTTTTTTATAGAATGACCTTTGGCAAGACAAAAAAAAAGGGTCAATCCAATTGAGCATCTTGAAGTAGTATAACTTTTTAATTCCCATGGGGTCTACATTTGCATATATCTTCTTTGGCATTAATTCCTAAGTTCCATTTCAATTGGCTTTAAAAAAATGCTTTTAAAATACAAAAAATGTTTTTAAAATGCAAAAGCCAATGTAGAAGCAAAGAAAAAAAGTAGAAATTATGTTTAGATATAATATTCAAAGTATGTTTTTGCTTCTAAAAAACTGGGATAGTTTTGCCATTAAAAGGGGATGGTCATCAACAATGACCAACTTCTACTTTTATTGTTAGTTCAACACTGTCATTATGTTATATAAGCCTAGCTACTATAAGCTATTTTTATTCTATTCATTAAGTTATATATTATATAGTTTTTTGGTTCGTTTTGTGCAAATTATCTTGTATTCAAGATTATATTAAATACTAATTACTGAATTCTAATTAAATAGGATCACAAGAGTAACAAAATTATTTCGGTTAAATTTTAACATATTTATATTTTTAAGACAAACTATATGTTAATTGTTCTACACGCTTGGTGAATTATATATAATTTATATAATTTAAATGAAATCGTAGATATTTAATTGTTACAAGCTAATTTAACTCTCTAGGAAGACGATAAATTTCACATGGAGAATACCAGGTATTATTATAACTGGCATATAGATTTTATTAGTGTACTTTTCTTCATGAGTGTGACTTGAGAAAGCAAAGCATTTTGATTACGAGTTGAGACTGGTTCACCCCCACAGGAATTTACAACCGAAGGGCCAAAAAAAAGAAAAATTCTAAACCCTAAATAATTCTCGTGTTGTAAAACTCCAACTCTTAAAATTCAATTCAAAATATTAAAACAACAAAATTCAAAACTACAAAATCATAAAATAACCCACAAACCCCAAACACTAAACCTTCAAAACTCTAAACTTTAAAAATTATAAAATAACTCTAAACCATAAACCATAAATACTAAAATTTTTAAATTTGAGCTTTAAGGTGTAACACAGTCTTTTAATTGTACTTCTCTTACATTCTTTCCTTATACTACCAAACAAAATAATACTCCCTTCTATTGTCGCTTTCTTTCTTCTTTAAATTCCCACCAAAATCCATTTTTGCATACCAGCACATGCTCTGCAAATTGTCATATAAAAAATGTTAAAAAAAACCTATGGCAAGGGACATATGCCTTTTGTTTATAACCCCAAAGAATATTCACTCCTTTTTATATGAAATTAATTCCTCTTTGAAATTAAAACATTTATTAATATATCCTTATCAACACGTGAAACTCTTAAGGGAGTATTTGATATATCTTAAAATTCATAAATTATAAAAAATATATAAATTTTAAGATTTATCAATCATATAAAACAAGAATCTTAAGATTTATGAATCATAAATTTCTTAAAATATATTTAGTTAATTTAAAACATTTATGAGAATTTTTTTTTAAAATGTTGATAAAAGATTAAAAAATCACATTTTTAATAAAATGTACATTAAAAAAGTCATGAAAAACATATTTATTAAAATTTTATTTTTTAAAAAAATTCATATCAAATAAATAAAATAAGAAATCTTAAATTTTTTTTTTAAAAAAAAAATCCTCCTACCAAACATCCCATAAGGTTTCACTCTCAACATTTGAAGCATCTAGCACATTTTGTTATTAAAAATGGCATATGCATTTAATAACGCGGTAACACAATGTATAATCACTCTAGATAATACCAAACAAGATATTCAACTTTGCTTACAGATAGATAGCAGCTGTATTTGTAACCGAAAGAATCTGGACCCAGAAAACGAGTCTTATTCAGGATGTTGCACCACAGCTCAGCTCTTCCTCACAAGATTGTTTAGAAAACAAATGGAATTAGAGCCTTAACATGATTAGGAAAATCTTCAAACTTGGAAAGGTACCACTTTCTTGTCATATAACTCCTCCCCATCAAGTAACAGGTGGCGCCTGAGGCATAGGCGAAGGAATAAAGGTTCTGGGAAATGAAAGATACCCCAATAAACCCTATAATCTCAAAAAGATAGTGGGGGCATATGACAAAGCCAAACAAGCCACCCTTTGGAATCTTATATTCCTTTTCATCTTTCCCTCTCAATTTTGATAGAAGGTAATGGTGATAGAAGTTGCCAGTAATTCCAACCAGGAATAACACAATACCAGGATACATCAAATCAATTGGTGGGTCTGGAAGCCCCTGTGTGAGGTGTTGAGCATAGATCATAGTTGATGCAGCTAGGAAATAACTCAGTGAGATTGGGATTGCAGAATCAAGAACAATACTCCCACTATATTTGTGAACAAACAGAGCCTGCAAAGAAAGAAACTACTCACTGAACTGAAAATAACATTAGGTAATTGCTGGCATAAATGTGGGATTGGACTTTTCTATTTGGCTGCAAAATACTTAATTTTACACTTATTTTATTTATTTTATTTTATTTTATTTTTTATAATTTTATCTTTATAAATAAAATAAAAACATATACATAAGACATTCATAGGAAGTTATTAAAGTTTGTTATTTTAATACACAAAAAGAAAAAATGTCTAAGAAAAATGGAAGAGTGGATCACAAAAGGTGTACACAGTTTTTCCTATTCTAACATAACTCAATTGCAAGAATAAGAATGACCCAAAAATATGCTTGGAAATTGACCCATGAAAAATCTATAAGAAAAAAGACTAATGAAAAATTGAAAAGAAATAATTTCTAATCCAAAAATCATTGCATCACCAGACTAATCTTTCCCATTCCCAATAATCCCAAATACTCCAAAATCCCTAAAAATTTTCCATTTTTCTTATCTGGGTGTGCGAGTAAAAGCGTTACCTCAAAAACCCTCTTGAAGAAATGCAAAGCTATAGCAGAATGAAGGATCGTAGATCTGAGACCCTCGTGAGGGAATATCCAAAACGACGCAACACCAGCCAGAAGCGCAGGACTATAGAACAAAACCATTCCCGTTTTACTCGAAATCTTTATCTGTGTTCGCCCAGACCCAGTGGGATTGACATTGACAAATTTGGAATACTGCAGATGCTTCCCTCTAATTTCAGAGAATCCAGCGTTTGCCTGCGAAACGAAGGTTATCACAGACATGGCCGCAACGAACAGAGACGGCGGCGGAGGAAAGAGGAACTTTAGCAATACAGAGGGCACCATGGTCATTCGCCTTCAATTCTCTGCTCGCTTCGGTCTTGAACTCGCTTGCTCCTTTAGGCTCTTCAATATATCAGTGGATGCGAGTACACTGTGGATCCCTTGCTTAATAACTGCCTTAAATTTTCAGTGTTGCGATTTGAAAACAATAGTCAATAACAATAAATGTTTATGGCTAGTGGGTAGTAGTTGGCTTAGAAATGAGAATTTAAAAGGTAGGACCCGTCTCAACTAAACCATTTCAATCTTCATGAATTTTCCTTTTTCTTGTATGAAATTTTCATGAGAAGTACTAGGTTACTTCAATTATTTTAAGGGGCAAGAATGGAAAAATACTTGTGTTTAAAAGTATAACATTTTCTTTTTCTTCTAATAACAAAGTATAACATCTTTCAATTTGTGGGACTGTGCATATCTTGTAAAAATTGAGTCTAGGAACGGTGAAAATTTGAGCCTACTAATAAGTTTTGTTATAAATATTTATGATTTTGTGAACGTATATTTATAAAACATTCTCTTATAGTTTTTTAGTAATTTATTTATTTATTGTAATTTATTAAAGAATTATTATTCCTTTTAAGATTAAAAATTTATTTATCTCTTATATATATATATATATATATCTTTTAAGTAAATAAATGAAAAGTTTTTTTTTTGAGATTTTATATATTTTTCTTTTAATTCTCTCAACTCTATTTTTTTTTTATATTTTTTATTTCACAACACATTATTAACATCAAACTCTACTCCTACCATCTTATCTGCTGCAGAAGGTTGTCAAATTTTTATCTTTTGGGCATCAAGAAAAAGGCACCACGGCTAGGTAACTACTCATCCTCACTTGATTTCTATTTACACCTTTTGTTTTTCTATTACCACATTCATAATCAAAAGGAAGAAATTACTTGGTGGCATTATCAATTTAGCGAAAATCAAATAGATGCATGCTCAGATCAAAGATATTTTATGTCTTTTTAAGTTATGAAGCAATATTGCAAAGGATCTCTTTCTAATCTTTCTTTTATGTTTGAATATAGTATATTCTATTATTTTATCAAATAATTCAATCAAGATAATTATTGTATATTGAATAAAGAAAGATTGTGTCACATCTTGATGTATGGAGGTAATTCAATTTTCCTTTTTTACATGATATGCGTCATCTAAAAGTATGAGACAAAATCTAATTTTGGACATGTCTCATCCAAAAATATGTGACAATATGATTTTATTGATATGCCTCTCTAGAAGCATGAAGGCAATTTAATTTCTTTTATGTCTCATCTAGAGTATGATATGAGACAATATGATTTCTTTGACACCCTCATCCAAAAGTATGAGGAATTTTATTGATACTTCACATTTAGAAGTATGGACAATTAATTTTCTATAGAATAGATCTTAAAGTTATCCATTCAAATAGAATAAAGTGAATCTCGCATATTCACCCAAATGATATAAAGTAATAAATCATGAAGTTATCTACACTTAAAATAATATAAAGTAATAAATCCTGAAGTTATTTATATTTAAAAATAATATGTAAAATATAATTAATCTCTAACTACTTAAATAGAAAGAGAGAATCTTTTAAGCCTATTATGTGTTTGCGAACCATATAAATTATTGCCGCAAGAGTCATCACTAGTTTATTTGGTTCACCATTAGTTTACATGAGCATACACATGCATCATTTTTTAGTCTCCTTTTGCCCCACCATGACATCATTGCTCCATGTTTAAATGATATTTTGTGGTCTTATTTCCAATTCTATATATAATAATATATTTCTAATTCTATAATTTTGGTTAATTTCTTTTTTAGTAAAATCCAATAGATTAAATAACATTTTTATTCCTTTATTAGTTTTAGTGAATTTTTATTTTTTGGGACTATAACCAATATATTGAATTATGCTTATACATAGTAATCTTTGTGAGCATGTTTATTGATATTGTGATTATTATCTACTTTCTTTTACTTTTTATGATAGTGCAAATATGTCAAATTTAGCAACACTTGACTTCTTAGCACTAGACATTACTATGACGAATTACTTATCTTGGTATTAGATGTTGAGATCCATTTAGTTGCAAATGGTCTTGGTGATACAATCAAAAAGAGCTATCAAACATCCAATCAAGATAAGGCGAAAGCAATGATCTTTTTGCATCACCACCTCCATGAAGTGTTAAAAGGCCGAGTACCTTACAATAAAAGACCCACTTGTCCTTTGTACCAGTCTTAAAGATAGGTATGACCATTAGAAAACTATAATTCTCCCAATAGCTTATTATAAATGGATGCATTTGCGCTTATAGGATTTTAAAACTGTAACTGAGTATAATTCTGCAATGTTTAAAATTAGTTATAAACTTAAGTTGTGTAGAGAAAAAATCACTGATAAATATGTTAGAAAAACATTCTTCACTTTTCGTGCATCTAATATGCTCCTACAGCAACAATATCGAGAAAAGGAACTTAAGAAATATTCCAAGTTAATTTCTTGTTTCTTAGTTGCTGAGCAAAATAATGAATTATTGATGAAAAATCACAAGTCACACCTAACTAGTAGTGCTCCATTCCCTGAAGTGAATGTAACATATGACCACTATACTTATGGACAATCTTGTGGTCATAGTCATAGTCGTGGCAGTGGACAATTTCATGATAGTAATTCTCTGAATTTATATGTTCACCCAAAGCAGAAAAATGTTACAAATAATGTCACAACAAAATGTGGGCAAAAAAACAAAATTGTTTGTAAAAAATGCTATCGTTGTGGAGAAAATAGTCATTGGGCTCATACTTTTGTACCCCAAAGTACCTTATTGACCTTTATCAAGAATATCTCAAAAATAAAGAAAATAAAGTGAAGACAAACTTTGCATCTTATGATAGTTGTAAACACTATATTTTGTTTAAATATTTTTTATTTTAATTTTATTATCTTGTTTTTAAAAAAAAAATAAAAAGGGAAATGAAGAAAAGAAAAAATTAATTATTTTCCTTTTATTTCTGCATCTTATATTAATTTTTTTTTTAAAAAAAATGACACACTCAAATAAAAGATTAAAAAAAAAAAAAGGAGAAGGGAGCCATCGAGACCAAAAAAAAAAAAATCACGCTTAAGCGTGAAAAGAAAAGAAAGAAGAGAAGCGAGAAGTGAACAAAAGAAGAGGAAAAAGAAAAGGGCAGAGGGTGGAGTAGAAAGCTCCAAAGAAGCAAAACGAGAGCAAAGCATGCTCACAACAGTGACGCAGAGCGCTAGCACAGAGTCATGATACAATAGCAAAGAGCGATGGACACAAAGGGGAGCAGACACAAAAGCAGCGTGATTGATGGAAAAGGAAAAGTGGGAAAGTGTTTACAGAGATAAAAAGAAAAGAAGCGAGGCAGTGAGAAGGGGGTGAGTGCTCATGGCATAATGGCAAGCGGGGTCACCAAGTGGGTGAGAGCTTGAGAGTGATGGAAAGGGAGTGAAAGGAAAACAGAGAGCAAGGGAGCAGAAGTGAAGAGCTAGAGAGAGAACAATCAAAGAAAAGATTGAGAAAGGGAAGAAATAGAGAGCTATCAAGATGAAGAGAGCAACAAAGGGTGAATTGAAAAGTGAAAGAGAAGAATAGAGAGAAATAACAATAGCCTGGTGAGAAAAAGGGACAAACTACAGAATAGAGAAGCAGAGAGGAGGTTAGAGTTACTGATATAGCTTGGGAAGTGAAGCAAGGATAAATTGGTGAGCTCGGCAGTAACTCAAGTATGAATGCCCATTTTGTACACCTTGAATTAATTATGTTGTTGGGTACACAATTAATATGAATCTACCCATGTAGTTGCTTTACGGACTAGGTACACAGTGTGTAATCTGGATCTACTTGTGTAATTTCTTCAGCTAAAATTGTATGTGTAATCAAGTATGTTTTCCTTGGCTACACTTGTGTGCAAAAGGGGAATTAGTGTTTCTCTCCTATGCTTAATCACTATATTGCCTCTAGAGACGCCACTTTCTAAGAAAGTCTCCCTTTCTTCCCCATTTCTTCTTCGTCTAGTCATCAAGGGGAGGAAGATGATTTGTTGTTATATTTTCTACCCACTTTTTGAATCTGCTAAGGTACCCCTATATCTCCTGAATCTCTTGCACTTATTCTAGAACAAATTGCTAGAGTCTAGTGCCCCCAGTTGCTCAAGTATAAATAGACAAAAATGCCATGCTCCAAATTCAAAGTCAGATTCAAATTCATGTCCTTCTCAGCTACTTCGATAGAAGCTCTAACCTTTAGTGATTCCACTCTTGCACCAACACTACCACATAACTTTCCTATTACCCTTCAAAAAGGTAAACGTAGGTGCACCTATCCTATTGCTTCATTTGTTTCTTTTGACCATTTGTCTCAAATCCAAAAACTATTGGTGAAGCTTTGGCCCATTTTGAATTGTGTTGCTATGATTAAGGAAATGAATACACTTGATCATAATGGCACTTGGACACTAATGGATTTACTTGTTGGCAAGAAGGTAATTGGGTGTAAATGAGTGTTAATGGTCAAGGTTGTAGTTTTAGTGGAAATATCGATGATTTTCTCATTGAGATGGGTAAGATATATATACATGAAAATAAACAAATAATCCCTAAAATTATGGGATTGGATTAGGTTGATTGAGTGATTACAATTATCCTCAATCACCTTCCTAAATATCTCCTAAAATCCCTATTTATAGAAACCCTATCTACAAAATGCCATTGGGCTTGTTTTCCTACACTCCCCCTCAAGCCTAACGGTATACATTGATCATTCCAAATTTGGAACTTAGTTCATCAAAGCTGGGCTTGTGTAGTGCCTTTGTTAGGATGTCTGCCACTTGGGGTTTTGAGGGAATGTATTTTAGATTGATGACACCATTCTCCACCTTTTCATTGATGAAGTGTTTGTCAATTTCAACATGTTTAGTTCTGTCATGATGAACTGGATTCTTGGCAATTGTTATGGCAGATTGGTTGTCATAAAGAACTTCTATAGGATCTGCATTTTTTATTCTTAGGTCATATAGCAATCTGTTAAGCCATATCCCCTAACAAATCCCTTTGGCCAAGGACCTGAACTTTGCCTCTGCGCTGCTGCGGGCTACCACATGTTGTTTTTTGCTTCTCCACATCACTAGATTACCCCAAAAATAACTGCAATATCCATATGTAGATTTTCTGTCTTTAGGAGAGCTTACCCAATCTGCATCTGTATAAACTTCAATCTGCCTAATTGAGTTCTTTCTGAAAAATAATCTTTTCCTGGGTCATTTTTTTGGTACCTTAAAATTCTATATACTGCATTAAGATGTTGTTCTTGGGGTTTGCTAAGAAACCTACTTACCACACTTACTGCAAAACTGATATCAGGCCGGGTGTGACTTAAGTAGAGTAATTTCCTAACTATCCTATGGTATCTCCCTTGGTCCGTCGGTCTTCCATCTGGGTTATATATCAGCTCTGTGTTTGGATCCATAGGGGTATCTATGGGCCTGCACCCTAGCTTTCCTGTTTCACGAAGGAGATCCAACACATATTTCCTTTGTGAAATTGTTATCCCTTGGCTTCACCTTGCTACTTCCATACCTAGAAAATACCGCAAGGGACCTAGGTCTTTGACCTCAAATTCTGTGGCTAATAGTTTCTTGATTCTAGTGATTTTTTTCTGCCCAATTGCCTGTGAGAACAATATCATCCACGTAAACAATCAATAAGGCAATTTTCCTTGCTGATTGTTTGTTGAACAAAGTGTGATATGCTTGTCCTTGAATATAACCATCATTTTTTAAAACCTTGGTAAATTTGTCAAACCAGGCACGTGGAGATTGCTTCAGCCCATAGAGAGATTTTCTTAGTCTACACACTTTCCCTTGAGGCAACTTATGTTTAAAGCCAAGGGGTACATCTATATAAACTTCTTCTTGTAGGTTCCCATTCAAGAAAGCGTTCTTGACATCCATTTGTAATAGAGGCCAATTCTAGCTTGCAGCAATAGAGATAATTACACTAATTGTATTCAGTTTGGCCACCGGAGAGAAAAGTTTCTTGGTAGTCAATGCCATATGATTGAGTGTACCCCTTTGCTACAAGGTAAGCTTTGTATCTTTTAACACTGCCATCTGCCTTCTGTTTTATAGTGAATACCCATTTATAGCCCACTGTCTTTTTTTCCTGGAGGCAAGTTGGTGATTTCCCAAGTTTTATTTTTTTTCAAGCGCCCTGATTTTAGCTAAAGTTATTTCTCTCAATTCGGGATCTTGTAAAGCCTCTTCCACAGTTTTAAGAACTTGAATCTGGTCTATGGCAGCTGTGTAGGCTCGGAACTGAGGTGACAATTTAGAGTAAGATAGGTAGTTCTGTATAGGATATTGAGTACACTGCCTTACCCCCTTCCTTAGAGTGCAATGGGCCAATTTAGATCATTATTTTTCCCTGCATTTTCCATCATTGGAACATCAAGATTAATTGGGAATTCACCTTGTGTTTGTTCAGGGTTTGTTGGACCTGGTGCAAACTCTTGGACTGGTTGCATTTAATTCCTCTTTTCTGGTCTGGAATAGACTAGGAGTTCATTGGGTTTATTGTGAGATTTTGATGGTTGATCTGGATAGGTATGTGTTTATGGAGTGTTGGGAGAATTTGAGGCCTCATTTGTTTGTTCTAACTTAGGAGTGGGACAGGTGGATAATGGTGGTAGAATGGAATAACTAGTTTGTTCTTGGCTGTTCTGTTTTGGGTTTAATTCCCAATTATGTGACTCCATTGTCATGTGCTCCCCCTGAAGCATAGAATGGGAAAAATAGGGTTGATGTTTAAAAAATGTAACATCCATAGAATGACACATCTTTTTGGTTGAAGGACAGTAGCATTTATAGGCTTTCTAGTTCGGAGAATAGCCAAGAAAGATACACTGGTGAGCACGGGCATCAAGTTTGTCTTAGTGACGTGGGTGAATGTGAACAAATGTAGTACACCTAAATACTTTAAGGGGAATTTGTGAGATAAGACGGGTTTTGGGATATGTGTCTAGGAGAAGTTGTATGGGAGTGCAAAATTGGAGAATTCTAGAGGGCATTCAGTTGATTAGGTAAGTTGCGGTAAGGAGGGCTTCTCCCCAAAAATATTTTGGAACGTTGGAGGAAATGAGTAAGGATTGGGTGACTTCAAGAAGGTGTCTATTCTTGTGTTTGGCAACACCATTTTGTTGTGGTGTGTCAACACAAGAGCTTTGATGGACAATCCTATTAGTTTAGAGGTAGGAACCGAGGGATTCATTGAAAAAATCACAGGCATTATCAGTTTTAAAGACTTGGATATTGGCTTGATTGTGTTTGAATCATTTTATGAAAATTTTGAAAAATTTGAGTGGTTTCAGATTTAGTTTTCATTAAAAAGGTCCAACTAAGTCTATTATGATCATCAACCAGCAGTAAGAACTATCGAGCACCATTCAAGGTTTTTATTTTGTTGGGTCCCTATATATCACCATGAATTAGTGAGAATGGTGAAGAGGGGTTATGACACAGAGGAGCATAATGTGATTTAATGTGTTTAGATAAGTGGCAGGTGTCACATTAAAGCGAATTGAAATTTATTTTATTGAATAATGCTGGAAACAAATGTTTGAGGTACAAGAAATTTGGGTGTCCTAACCGTTTATGCCAAAGTAATATAATTCTTTCAGTGCTTGGCTGTGATGGGTGGCTAGTTTGTGTAGAGTGACAGTGAGAAGTGTGGCTCGGTGAACTGGATTCTAGAGCAAGTCTGGATTTGAGAAGGTACAGATGATAGTTGGAACCAAATTCAGCACTGCCAATCGTCTTCTCCGAGTCCATTTCCTAAAAAACACAGAGGTCATCCCTAAATTTAGTCTCACAATGCAAATCTTGATTGAGTTTTCTGACAGAAAGTAGATTACATTCTAGCTTTGGAACAAATAGAACTAATGTCAGTCTAAAATTGGGTGAGACAGTTATGGTGCCATAACCCATAGCTGTATCCTGTGAGCCATCTGCTTTGTGGACAGTGGCAAAATTAGGACAAGAAAAAAAGTGTAAAAATAGAGTTCTATTACCTGTCATGTGGTCAGAGGCCCCTGAATCTACAATCCAAGGTTATGGTGATTGAGTAGCATGAAGGGCCAGAGATTGATTTGGCTGGCCAGCTTTGCTGATTAGTTGTTGCAGCACACTGAGTTGGTCTTTAGTGAATCGAGCCTTATCTCCTTCAATTGTGGCTGCATAGCCTCGTCGGTCAGAGTTGTTTTTGGGCTTCCAATCCGCTGGTTTACCATGCAATTTCCAACAGGATTCCTTGAGGTGTCCTGGCTTCTGATAGTGATCACACCAAAGGCGATTTCGACGAGGCCTGCCATCTCCTTGAGGTTGAGGAATGCTGCGAGTAGTAAGAGTAGTAGTATCAGTCCCCTTTGATGCACAACTAAGGCGGGGCTTTCCAGCAAGGAAGAGGATTTTGGTGTTCCAAGCATGACTTTCCGCCTGCTCTCTTCTCTGCGAATTGCAAAAAACACCTCACGGAGACTAGGCAGAGGCTTGGTCCCAAGAATTTTTCCCCGTACTTCGTCGAGAGATTTGTTAAGTCCCATTAGGAACTTAAAGATCCTCTTGGTTTCAATGATCTTTGTATACTGGCATGATCTTCTGGGCATCTCCAAGCATGTGTTTCAAAGAGATCCAATTGCCGCCAATATTTGGAAAGAGAGGTGGAATAGGTGGTGACTGAATTGTCGCCTTGCTGGAGGTCATGTAGAAGACTTTCAATGTGAAATAATTCAGCTATGTTGTCTCTGCTGAAGTAGGTTTCTTGAGCGGCGTCCCCTATTTCATGGGCAGTATTGTAAAGAAGAAAGTTTTCACCGATGTTAGTAGTCATGGAATTAATGACCCAGGACATAACGAGGTTGTTTTCTGCCTTCCATGTTTTATAAGTTGGCTCTGAGGGTTCTAGTGGGGCAGTTGTGCCAAGGAGGTAATCTTCGCGTCCTCTGCCACTGATGAAAAGCAATACCGATTGGGACCATTGAAGGTAGTTGTGCCCATTGAGTTTGTGGTTGGTGATAGGTGTAATACTACCTTTGAGAGGTGTGGTTGAAATTATTGGAGTCACTGGATGAGAGGTTGATCCTCTCGCAATGGAGATTTGATCGAAGTTGACCATAAGGAATGATGGAGGTAGTCTCGAAATTGAGACTGAGGATGCCGTGGAATGGCGGCACCAAAAGACGAGAAAATGGAGAAGGATAGGTCAGAGCACTGGCTCTGATACCATGTAGTTTTAGTGGAAATCTTAATAATTTTCTCATTGAGAGGGGTAAGATATATATACATGAAAATAAACAAATAATCCCTAAAATTAAGAGATTGGATTAGGCTGATTGAGTGATTACAATTATCCTCAATCACCTTCATAATTATCTTCTAAAATCCCTATTTATAGAAACCGTATCTACAAAATACCGTTGGGCTTGATTTCCTACAAAGGTGAATCCGAATAGTCCCGTGGCTCGTCTTGTTGTTAAGGACTTTGCTCAAAGTTAAGGTATGTATTACTCTAAACCTTTCTTTCCGATGGCCAAATTGACTTGCCTCGATTCAACTATTGATCTTTCTAGTAGCAACATTTGTTTGGCCTTTGCACTAGATGGATATCAAGAATGCTTTTCTTCACAATTCTCTTCATTAAGAAGTCTATATAGAGCAAACACTTAGGCTTGTTGCTCAAGGGTAGTATGGCAAAGTTTTTCGCCTTTGCAAATCTTTGTATTGTTTGAAGTAGAGCCCTCAAGCTTGTATGATAGATTCAACCAAGTTATATTGTAGTATAGGATAAAAATATGTAAATCTGATCATTTAGTTTTCTATAGGTGTTCTAAGGATGGAATCATCCCACTTGTTATGTATGTTGATGATATTGTAATCATTGGAAGTGACACAGCTCGTGCATCTCAAGTTTGAAGACATTTCTTCAAATCTCATTTTCAAACAAAGGATTTGGGGCCTTTAAAATATTTCTCAGGGCTTGAAATCATGAGAAACAAGAAAGCAATATTCTTTTTATCCCTGAGGAAATATGTTCTTGATTTACTTAAAGATATAGGAAAATTAAGGGGCTAAGCCTAGTAGCACCCCAATGATTCCTAATATACAAATGGAGAAGGGCAATAGTGAACTATTTCATGATCCTGAGAGATATCGGTGGCTTGTTAGGAAGTTGGACTTTCTAATAGTAACTCATCCAGATATTGCTTTTTGCATTAAGTGTTGTTAGTCGGTTTATGTCGTCTACTACAGTTAATCATTGGGCTCTCCTAAAGCAAATTCTATGCTATTTGAAAAGGACTCTTAAGATGTGGATCTTTTTATGGATGTAATGGTCACTCTAAAGTAGAATGTCTTGCCAGCTTGATTGAATCTCGTTTAGATGTAGATTATAAGGATGACAAAAGATCCACCTCATGGTACTATGTTTTTGTGGGAGGGAATTTGGTCTCATAGAGAAGCAAGAAACATAATGTGGTTTCTTGATATGTTGCTGAAGTAGAATATAGGGATATGACTGACTCAGCATGTGAAACTGTATAGGTACATTAGCTGTTGAAAGAAGTTGGCTATGAGCTTGCGGTTCCAACAAAACTTTGGTGAGATAATCAAGCTGCTCTCCATATTGCATCCAATCTTGTGTTTCACAAACAAACTAAGTATATTGAGATTGATTGCCACTTCGTTCATGACAAGATTGAAGAATGGTTCATTTCTATGGGATATGTCTGGTTAGAAGATTAGTTAGGAGATATATTCACAAAAGCATTGAATGGGACATGTATCAATTACATTTGTAACAAGTCGAGTATGATCAAAATATATGCTCTAGCTTGAGGGGGAAGTGTTCATGTAATTGGGATATCCAATCTAGTAGTTGCATATGATTAGGACTCTATCCCATCCAATCACTTCATTTGAGACTCTTTAAACTAGGACTCTTTAAAATTTGTATATATATGTTTGTATTGTACTCCTTTCAGATATATGATATTCAGATTATTCCAAAAGTACAGTCAAGAATTGCCTCAGCGTAGTTTTTCCATAACAATGATCAAGCATACCATTGTTACTTCAATTTAATTTGCTTTCATTTTACTTTACTCTAAATGTTTTTTAACTTTGATTCGTACAGGGTGTGTCCAATCAATTCAACCAATTTTTTTTTTTTAGTGAAGAATTTTCCTATATGGTGTTAGGTTATTTTGACTTTGGTTCATGTTATTACTCTGACATGGTTAAGTCAATTAGCTGGTTTAATTCATCTATTGTGTAGTCCACCTTTAGCTTGTGTACTCTCTCATTAGAGTCTATATAAGGCTCACATACTCTCTCTGTAATCCATAGTTTTCAATTAATGATATTACACAAATTTCCTTTATCTACAAATTCTAATATATGATGAACAATATAACAATTTAATAAAAATGGAGTTAATCTATTTTACCATAGAAATTCTATGTTCTCAAATATGAATTTGCTCTCTTTCAAGATTAACAAGAGTTTACAAAACGTTGGTGAGAAAATTCATAAGTTCTAACTGAAGAGAGCACGATCAGATCACAAAGCAATGAGTGAATAACTTCGAAAAAGACATGAAATATACACATAAGCTAATTGAAAGAGAATTCAAGATATCTAAACTAACAAAACATATAATATATTAAACGAACTTTAGCGTCATGTCCCATGAGAGGGACATCGCAATTACCAAAACATGAAAAGTGTATTCGAACAAAGAAAAGAATAATCAAAATAGAGCTTAAGACAATAAGGGGACAGAGATTACTATGACTTACCATGTTATTAGGATCCACATTTTCTGTTATTATTTTTGTTTCATTTCTTATTTCTTTTCTTTTAATTGGTCAAAAATACTATAAAATAATGTTACAAATATTATTAAGTTATTAAAGATAATTTTTTATTAATGAAAGGATATTGTAAAACATAATATGTGGAGTCCATTATTAGCAACTTTTTACCTTTGCTGTCCCATGCATTAACTATCACATTTTCTGTTTCTTTTTTATTAGCCAAAATAATTATTCTCAATAACTTAATAATAATCAATATTTTATAAAAAAAATTTATCAATTCAAAGGGTGAGACAAAAAATAAAACAAAATGTGAGAGAGAAGACATTATCCCTTTACCTTCCCACAAATACAAAAGTAACTAACCCTTGTTTATACCAGATAGTATCTGTCGTTCTCATTTTGGAAATCCCGGTGCCTTCATTCTTAATTTGTCTCTGGCAGCCTCACATTCTATACACTTCTATATATACTATAACCTAATAGACAAACGATCATTCTCCTGCTGGTTCTTAGAACTTGTACAGCTTCTAAGAACTCAATGACTGCTTCAACCTTCCCCACAGTGGCAAAATGCTCCTCCATTGGCAGTGAAAGGCACTCCGTCGTTGCAGACCTAGACGGAACCCTACTTAGAGGACAAAGCTCGTTTCCATACTTTTCCCTAGTAGCCTTTGAGGTTCTCCTATTGCAGCATTTCTCTATTATTTCGTATCCTAGTCTGTCGGTATCCAAGTTCTCATCTTTTCCGCCATGGCAGGAATGAATATATATATATATATATATATCATATTAACTAGTTAATATTTAGAATCAATGTAGTTTTATGGTTTATGATTTTTATATAAAACCAGTATATGAAAATATGATAACTTTTTTTTATCATATTTTATTGAAGTTCTTCAAAGATAAATTATATATGTAATACTACATATATATTTCGTTATTAAGATAGCTAGTAAAAACTTTAGACTTCATGGCAATATACCAAAATATAAATTCATCCTAATAAAATGTCTTGACTTTAAATTATTTTTCTTTTTTCGAAATTTGCATGTCCAAATACATCATAGGGGTTATATGTTATTTACGTTTATTAATTATTATAACAAGATTTTTTTTCCTTAATCAATGAATAGGGTCTGATTAGTATAGAGTAATGAAAAGGAAAAAGTGGGAAAAAAAATGAGCCAAAAGAATGCAAAGAAAAATAATAATTTTTAAATTTGTTTAGTATGTAATAGAAAGAAAAGAATTTATTTTCCTTTGTAACGTTTAGTTTGTACAAAAAATTAAAAGAATAAAATATATATTTTTGTGTAAATATAAATTTATCTTTCATTTTAAAACTTCAAAAAAAATATTTGAACTTTTCAACTCGATTACCGTGAGATTTCATACTAAATTTAGATTTAATATATCACATTAAAACTTCAAAATTATCCTTAATATTCACACTAATTTTTTTTTAAAAAATAAACTGTACTGGCATTCTATAAATTTAATATCACTTTTTTATATATGATAGTCATTTAAATTTAAATTATTATACAACTTGAACATACGAAAAAAATAGAACTATATAATAATAATAAACTTGTTCGTCAACATTGCCAGAATCAACAAAAAAAAAATCACAATGTTCCAAAAAAAAAAATGTTTCCACCTTACTAGAATATATATAAAAAAAAAAAAAATAAGAGTATTTAACAAAAAAAAAAAAAACAAATAACAATGTCAAATGAAAATAAAAGTTGGATTTTTTTGGAAGATAAAAATTCTTTCTGTTTCCTTCTCTTGCTTTCATTCCAATTTTAAAGGAAAATTGTATCCTTAATTTGAGGGAATGTGGTATCATTGGGATTAAACTTTACTTTCTATTTCTATTGGAGCTACCAAACAATACAAAATGAAAGAAAGTATAATCCACTCATTTTTTTTTTTTTTTGTCCATTCCAGTATATCAAACCGACTCTAATTGATTGCGAAAGAACTTCAATATGAATTTTCTATTGCTTATATTCACAACAAAATCTTTCAATAAAAGCTCCCATTTTGTCCAAACCACATAACAAAACAAATAGACAGGTTGGACAATTCTTTTGTATATATTAGCTTTTCCAATAGTAGTTCAAATATACAAGAAAAGTTGTGGCTGCACATAACTGAAATGCCCATCTTACAGCCCTTCAAAAAATTAAAAAAACATAAGAAATAGAAATTAACTGTCTTAAGCAGAGATTAAAACTTTTCTACCACTTCTCCATTAAAAAGAAAAGATTCTACCACTTTAGTTAAGCACTCGCCGAAGCACTTTGAATATAGAAATTATGTTTTTAAAACTAACTAGGCCTCATCAAGTTTCTAAACCATTAACATGAACTTGATAAAAGGAAGAATAAAAGAATATAAATGGAGATCATGGGGCTCTTCAAAACTTCAATTTTTTTCTTATATGAATTATCCAAATAATTCTTACACAAGTATAAAGTTGGAAAATTTTGAATTTGATGAATGCAGGAGGGTTACATTGTGCCAGCAGAACCCAAAGTAAAGGCAGTGACAAGTGACAAACTCCCCAAGCCCATAATCTTTCATGATGGTAGACTTGTCCAAAAACCTATACCTCTACTTGCTTTATTCACAATCTTGTGGATCCCCATAGGGTTTCCCTTAGCTTGCCTGAGAATAGCCGCCGGTGCACTTCTTCCGATGCCGATGGTCTACTATGCCTCTTGGGCACTTGTGTTCGTGTAATTGTCAAGGGCAACCCTACTCCATCGGTGAAGAAATCTGCCGGAAAATCGGGGTTCTCTTCATTTGCTTACATAGAACCCTACTTGATCCAATTTTCCTCTCCACCGCCCTCGGCCGCCCTATCCCAGCCGTCACTTACTCAGTTTTCCGCCTCTCTGAAATCATTTCACCCATCAAAACAGTTAGGCTCAGCCGTGACTGGGCGCCACCGATGCAGCCATGATAAAGAAACTCTTGGGAGAAGGTGACTTAGCCATATGTCCTGAAGGAACAACTTGTATGGAACCTTTCCTTTTGAGGTTTTCATCGTTGTTTGCTGAACTAACCGATGAGCTTGTGCCGGTGGCCATGGTCAACCGCATGAGTATGTTTCATGGAACGACAGCAAGAGGGTGGAAGGGAATGGACCTATTTTACTTTTTCATGAACCCCAGCTCAGCATATGAGGTAACATTCTTGAACAAGTTGCCCAAAGAGCTAACTTGTGGTTCCGGAAAGTCAAGCCATGACGTAGCAAATTATATACAAAGGCTCATTGCTGCAACTCTTTCCTATGAGTGCACTAGCTTCGCAAGGAAAGATAAATATTGAGCACTTGCAGGGAACGATGGAAGTGTGGCAGAGAAGCCAAAGGCAAACAAAGCAATGGGTTGCTAATTTTTTATTGGATTGGTATTATGTGTATACTTATTTTTTACATTTTTGTTATATTTTTATATTTATATTTTATATTTTATATTTTTATGTTTATAATTTTATATTTCTAAATAATTACAAACAAAATTTATATATAAAAATAATATGTATAAATAAGTGTACAGTTAATATTTTTCTTTCCGTTTTCTATGTCTTCCATCTCTCTCTTCCCTTGTTTCTGAAATTTTTAACTTGGTGCTCAAAAAAGGAAATCTAGGCGGCCAAGAAATGAGAATGGTGTAATAGCCAGAGATTTAGATATAAAAGTTTATCTTCTATAAATGGAATAAGAAAAGGCAGCTATGTAAGTACTTCAGTTTTTGTTTTTTCAAGAAAAATATTTTTTTTTTCTGAAATATGATTAATCTAAGATGACTGTCATCCGGATAAATAGCATCAATCTTCGTGTTGTTATGTTGCAAGTCTAAAACTATGTTATATAGGGACGTCGAATTCATCAAATATTTACAAGAAATTACAAAAAAGAGGTGGAATATTTGCACTATTAGAGAACAAGAAAATTCTTGAACAAAAAAATATATGAGGAAGTTCTAATTAGGGGTGAACACGTGATAAAATTTTATTTATCATATTCTCATCTTAAAAATTAGCCAAAACAAAAAATTTCATTTTGATTTTGTCCTAAAAGCTCTATTCATCTTGTCTCATCTCGTCTCAATTTTAAAGTATATTGTCTTTCTGTCATCCTAATTTTATCTCAAATCTCGTCCTAGACATCATTATCCGATGGATCCAAAACTTAAGTGAAAGGGACTACTCGTAAAAATGTGTATAATATTCAATTTGATTTTAGGAGAATTTTAATAAAAATTCTCTTAAAAAGTTAAATCTCATTTTAATAAATATTTTCTTAGAGAGCTAATTCTCATTTTTCAACTTAGAAGTTTAATTTTCCAAAATTCAAGTATTAATGAAACATGAGGTGTGCCGTGTGCCAAAAGAAGGCAAAAAGAATTCACCGTACAAAAGAAAGAGATCATAAGAGGAGTAAAACCCATAACCTCTAATTCATTAAGATAAACTCCACCATCTCAACTACACATATAATCAATAATATTATTAAAATTAGTATATAATGTTATAAGTTTATAACCAAGCTAAACTCAATAGAGTAAGAGAAAAAAAAAAAAAATTGGATGTGTATATACATTAGCGTGGGCCTATATAAAAGAGTTTTATTATTTATTTCTATTCACTCCAAAATTAGCAAACTAATAAAATATAAAAGAAAAACACTAGCTATAAAAAAAAAAAAAAAACTAAATGAATTATGGACAAAAGTTAAATAAGTAAATTAAAACAAAATTCAAAACAAAACTGAGATGAAATAAATATGTATATTTTGAGATATAATCAGGATATAACAAGAATATACATATTTTGAGAATTGAAAATTCATCAAGACACAAAATCTTATCTTGATTCTATTTTGAAATTGTCCCAAAACCCTTCAAACCAGGACAAGATAATGGAACGTCTCATCTCGTGCCCACCCGAGTTCTAACATAAAAAAAAAAAAAAACAGATTAATCATTGTTAGCTCAAGGATTAATCAACCATAAAGTTGATTCCAAAATTCCCAAGTCCCTTCTGTGAATAATCATTGTATGATCATAGGAAATTAATGATATACACAGTATGCTTGCGTATATGTAATTTTTGATGCATGATTTGTCCTTATTTGATTGCATGTTGATGATATTTGAGTTTCATATGTTTTTATCTTTTTGTGGTTTGTTAATCTTCACCTAGACAACAAAACAATGAGAGTAAGATAAAACATTTTTCTTTAATCAACTTAAAACGTCTTCTTCTGTCACTGCCATTATGATTTTGGGAAAAACTAAGTGTATAATTAGATTTGTATATTTCTTTTGTACACTTGTGATTTTGTAATTGTTTATAAGGATAAAATTATAAATAATTTTTTAAAAAAAAAAGATATAAAATATAAAAAAATATACATAAATAGATATATACCTAACACCGCTCGATTTTTATCCAAAGCTTCGTGCTTGTAAACACTAAGCTTTGAACTTGCTTTGGTTTTACTATTTACATCTGAGAATTTAGGTTTAGAAGGGTTACTAATGGTAGAAAATAGTCTATGGATTGACGAACTTGAATGATTTGGGTAAAACTGAACCCCTAACCGAAACTTATTCAATTCACCTGAATTAAGACTAACCTGTTGGTTTTGAAGAAAATTCGGTCAACTTCAGTAAGAAAATATTTGAAAATTTTCCTTTTGCGCACGCCTGATCAAATTTAATAGTTTATTGTCTTATTTCCAAAATATAAATTAATATCACAATTTCACTTTTGAATTTTTTTATTAATATATTATAATAAAATCATATATAAAATATTATATAAAACAACAAATTTAGTCTCAAATTTGACTGCCGCTCACCCGAGTCAATAGGTGAATTTATTCGAACATGTAGAGCACATCTTTCCTGGATCAGTCTTTTCCCCAAGTACTTCTGCTCGTGTCAATAAAATCAACTGGACCAGAATAATTTTTTAAATTGCCTAATAGGAATCATTTTCTTCTGCTACCTTGGACACCACAAACTAGAAATGAATCTAAAAATTAAATATGGATGGAAAAAAAAAAAAAAATGCTATGAGTACAATTAATGTACATCACTTTTCTATACTCTTTTGTAAAAATTAAAATTGTAAGTAAAAATAAATGTAAACATAAAACTACTCAAAAAAAAAAAATTACATACAATAAGGAGGCATGCTTGTATAAAAATCCTATTAACTTCACTTCTGTCAAAAATGGAAGGGGGAGAGCGTTTCTTCTCTAGATCCATCTATACTATTCACTTTCTCTCAATACAGAAACTATAATTCATCCATTGCATGAGAAATAAATTCACCCACTTTTCTTTAACAATCAATATCAAATTTAACAATTTTTTTAAAAGTTAATTCTTCCACCCTCTACATCCAACAGAAATCAATTCTTGCATTCCCATTGACATAAAACAAATTAGAGAAAAAAAATTCCCTCCAATATATCAGAAACAACTTCTCAGGCATGACTAGATGCACATAAATAGATGATCATGGGCACAAGAACCCATCACAAACATTCTCACAAATCCATTACTTACATAATTTGGCCAAATTAATTTAAGTGGCACTATAATTTCCCTTCACCATGGAACATTGGATATTCAGGATTTGCTTGGGAATTAAGTGCAAGGAATAAAAATTAGAGAAGGCTTTATGTTTTCTTTTCCCTTAACTGAGAGATTCAATAAAAAGAAAAAGAAAAGACAATAATAAAACTCTTTTTCTTTCAATGCATTTTCTCTTGTATCCATTTTTCTTTGCCCTTTCAACTCCCAAACGGATCCTCAAGGAACTATACCTGTGACTAGTGAAGAATAGATGTTGGTAATTACAGAAATGAAACAAACCAAAGAGAATCAAATTTAGGGCAAAGTGAAGTTTCATTGAACAGTAATCAGTATACCTCAAAGAAGAATCTTATGACAAAAGGAAAAAAGAAAAATTACATTGAAGACCCAGCAAAGCATTATGCACATCCCCATATTCTCCATGCATCTCCAATGGAAGAAAATGAAAAACCCAGAATAGGAGAATTGGACATAGAAAATGACAGTAAAATACACCTATAACTTCTATACAAAACCGACCCAAAATATTATGTACCAAATTTCAAAGTAAATTCAATCTAACCACCACAGAGAAGGGTGCTTGAGAGAAAATTAGTTCAAATCACCAAGGAAGCATAATTCAAGGGCATCCTCACCCCAGCCCCTCAGCTAAAGAATTATGCAATTGAACAGAATCGTTCATGAGAAGATCAAAGGCTTCTCTATGCTTCTTTGGATACCTTCAGAAAGTTGCAAGTGCCACTGGAATATGGAATTATCATATTGGCGGATTGAGACGAGATATATTTTTTCTAGTTGTATATCTTTACAGGCTTCTCAAAAGTGTGACGATTCTGCAAAAGTGAGAAACAATCATTGTAGGCTTCTGAAACCTGCAAATAAAATGATTACCGGTGGCATTATAATCATCTGTGGGATAAAACTTCCCAAGTGCAACCACCATTCACAATAAGATATATTTACTATCACAGCTACCAGCAAATACCTCATGGCAAACTTATTCTGAAATCCCCTTCAAGGAATCGTACCCTCCCCAAATATCGTTACAGAAAAATGCCTTATCTTTTATGTATTCAGTACCTTAATTATTTTGTTGAGGAAAAAACAAAAAAAAAAGAAGTTTCCAAGCCTCATGGCATAACGTTTCACCATTTCATGGCGTAGAGAAGCAAAAGAATTTACAAAAATTCCACAGCGTGACTCAGGGACCCTTGGGGAGTTGATCACTCCTACAAATTAAAATCCCAATAGCCATCAACTCAAAAATTACAAGCACAGCAAACTATTTCTTAATCAATATATCATTTTTTTTTTCAGTAGAAAATGTATCTATATATCACTTTTACTGTTCTAACTGTTCAATATTTCCCACAACTATAATTAGGCTTCAGATAAGGCTGATACTTTCTACAATTCAGGCTTAGGCGAACCTTAGCCTATATAATTTAGGAGAAAAGCATTTGTGGTCTCCCTTCAATTTTCAGAAGATAAAGTCCTCAGTAGACATACAAGGGATTGAAACTTTTATATATTATTATTAAACTCTGTCTCAACCTTCTGCAATTTAAAACTGATGTTGCTATGCTAAGGAGAGCTCTTATTCTCATTTTCATTGCCATGCTTCTTTCTTTCTAATATAATTTTTTCTTCAATATAAATATATATACCTGGTTGGCTGCATATGACCTCTTTGGAGCATTGTCAGTGTGTTCTAACCCAAGGTATTGCTCCCAAGCACCATATACATCCCTTTTCTAAACAATCAGAAAATAAAATAACTTAAATCAGACAGGAAACAAACATCATACACCCAGATATGCAAATATGAAAAAGAGAAAGAGGACATACCTGAAACCGAGTTGAAACTATATCAGAATCTTGAAGGTACTCAGGACGACCAAGTGATATAAATGCTAACTTCCACTGGTAAAACAAACAACAAAAAAGGAATGATTAAATTAATGAGATTTCTTAGCGTCAGCTGTTAAGTTTATTTGAGGAAATAAGATAAATTATATTTTATATCCAATACATATAAAAATTACATATTATGCCACGTCAATATCGTATGGCATACCCATGTGGTATCACAGAAGCTCCATTATAAAACCTAGGTCATCTTAACCCAAAAAATAGTTGGCGCAAGACCAGAATGAATTATAAGCCAAAATGATCCGCAAACAGAAGTTATTATAATAAATCTACATTACATTTCAATATTTTAATTATTATGTCTTTAGAAAGATATGTTAAAGATCTCTGAAAATGACAGAATAAATATATATATATATATATAAAGACATAATTACTAAAGTCTTAATTGCAGTAACATCAATAACCAAGATTGAAAAGGTTCTTACATTCACTATAGTTTAGGTGAAAAAGCTTGAGTAGTAACACAACAAAATGAAATACAGCTAGCAATCCATTTGACTAATCAAGCAATACTCACTGGATCAGAGTGCCAAACAACCCCCCGCATTACAACAGTACAGACTTTATTTCATTTACGAAAACACAAGTGAATCCATTTTGCAGCAAATACCTTCGAAAACTCTTCGTCTAGAATTTGCAACTTTTTCTGTATCCGCAATTTGACTTCAGCCAATGTCTCGCCCTCATGGATGACCAAGAAAAATGGATCTCCAAAATTCTGAACTTGCTATTGTCCATGCAGCCAAACCCCCAAAAAGAATGATAACAAGTTCGGGCAGTGATTAAACAAAATTAATCCAAGGAACCATTAAGAGGAACTCTGGGTTCTAATTATCACAATCATTACAAGGCAGAAAAGGACAATTTTATCTTACCACCTGATTCTGAGCAGCTACGTCTTTCATGAAATGATAAACATGGATCACCCGATCATGTGGACTAATAATTTTCTCTTCTTCAGGAATCTGAGGCAACAGAAATAAATATTAAATTAGTGACAAGAATTTAAAATGGAAAAGAATAATCATACACTAACTATTAAACGTACAATACCATCATATGACAACACAAAATGAGGTCAATGAGATGAGAAACTCAAAAAATAGCAAGCTTAAAATCAAACAAGTTATTCAAATATGTTTAAATTATATTTATGCATCATTATGTATATAGCTAGAATTATGTATATCAGGTAATTAGGCTGTAGTTTAGTCCTAAAATTAGGCCCATGTAATCATGTGTAATTATTTGCTTTCCTATATAAATAGAAGCAACCTCCCTCAGATTTTCACCCAATTCTATATAGTTCAGAGCAGGTATGGTCCTAACCTAACCCTGCTAGCCTCTCTTCCTGCTATGCTTCTTACTAGCAGCACCTCCATTGCCGTGCAACAGTCACACAACAGTTTTTTCTCTCTCCTACTTGGTTATGCATCATTCCAGCCATTATAGAGTTTCAATTTCACAACACCACCATTGCAAAACAAACTAAGAACCCTCCAATCATCCTGGCCACAACCGCACCACTGTTAGCCATCACATGTTCCCCCACACGCCACTGTCACAAATCTGCTCAGTTTCCCAAGCATCATCACTTGACAGTACATGACCGAGCTGCCGTCAACCTGATTTTCCAGTCTTTCTTTCCAGTATCCTACCAACTCATCCATGATTTCCCTTCTTTCATATCTGTCCTCAAATATACTTACCCAGTGTGGTAACCTTTCTTTCTCTTAAATCTATTAATCCACAATACCTAAAACAGCATGGTTTTGGATTCTGCCTCTTCTACTATCACACTGATGACCAAAGGACCTATCACCTTCATTAATCTAAGCAATCCCTCAATTACTTCCACAAAATTAAGTGGATTTCCTAACTACCTATCATGGGCAGCCTCTGACAAAATTTGGTTTAGAGACTAGGGCAAGGAGGAATGACATACCACACCTCTTGATAGTGCTGGTAAAACTAATTGTGTTATTAGCAATAGATTGATGCCCAACTCAGCAGTATCCTTAGGAAATTCATTAATCCAGAACTCTAGTACATATTGCAACCTTTTGAGACTTGTTATAAGGTATGGAAGGAAGCTACTGAGTGCTATACAAATGATATTTAGAGGTTCTACCCTGTTGTATCTACCATGATGAACGTGAAACAAGACAATCTCATGGAGAACTACCTGGGGCAAGTTCACCCTCTAATTAACGAGTTGAATGCTCTTATGTGTCTACCTTGTCTATATTTCTATTACAGGCGAGACTCTCCCTAATCTAGGTGGTGGCAGGCTATGGTTGATAAAATGACAGCCTTACATTCTAGCATAGGATTTGGCTTCTCCTCCTCCTGGAAAGACCAAAGTTGGTTGTTGATGGGTGTATTGTCATGGTAGGTCCTCATGATTAGGTTGAATAATAAAGGCTATGCACAGATTTATTGGCTGGACTACGGTGACATGTTCTATAGCAAAAGGCTTTAGACCTCTATCGGTTTTAACAGTTTCTAGTTATCATATTAGGACTTGGCCACTAAAGGCCCACCTCTAGAAAACCAGATAAAAATCAAACCTACAATAAACAACCAAATTAGCACGCAAACAAATGAGGAGCTAGAATAAGATTAGGTTCATGACAACTGTAATTCAATCTATATCATAAAAAAATACATGAACTGCCAAAATCCTTACATTCAAGTAGTATGATACCATTAAATGGTGGCCATGAAATTATAGTTAGATATAATATAGAAACCTTTCCTAGGCTTTCTCTTAACAACTTAAACTTTGGGTTGAATCAGTTCTTGAGATGGTATCAAAGCTTTTTTTGACCTAACAATCAAGAAAACACATCTTTTGCCACCATTTTGATAATTAAATTAAATTTTCAGCACATGATATATAGATAGATCTGTGCATCATTCACACTTCAAGCCTAAAGGGCTTCCTAGTTGGATATACCATAGAAACTATTTCTAGGCATTCTCCTCACAACTTAAGCTTTTGGTTTGAATCAATCCTTGACAGTTATGATTTGCACATCTCTGTTCTAATTTTTCATCTGACTTTCTTCAATCCAAGGCCTTGCAAGTAAACAGTTTCTTTCAAAACCCACCTCATTCTCTGAATGTTCCAATTGAACTAGAGCAACATGCTCCTTTGAGCCTTTCAATCATCTAATCTGTAACACTCTAACCACCATAAGATCTAAAACCTACATAAATATTTGAAGTAAATAGCATGTTTGCATCTTTTGAATTATTAATCTTATAAACAATTTTAACTTCATCTCTTATTTGATCTATTTAACTGCCTTCTAAATGCATATGGGATTTTATTTTGTAGCTTGGGATAAAATATGAATATGAAAAACAGTTGGAGACCTTTCTTAATCAGTAGAAAAGATCTTTCAAGGATTATCACAGTAAAAGTTTTCATATAAGGCCAACCAAACGCTTTAGTACGGAAGTGGAGTTACCTGTCAGGTTAAGAGCAAAATTCCCTTATCATTCAAAAATTGAAAAAAAAAAAAAAAAAACCTCATCCTAACAACTAAAAGCAAATTCATTTACGCATCTCATGCCAAGTACAAATCTTTACCTCCTCTGCACGCAATGTCCAATATTGATCATTGATATTCTCAATCTTCTCATTGAGAGGGAAAATCTGCAAAACGGAGTATACATAATTATTATGGAGACAACTAAACAAGAAGGAAAATCTGAAAAAGGTAGCGAAATTGTTTTCATTTCTTTCCAAGAAATTGATGAAAATA
This sequence comes from Bauhinia variegata, assembly GCA_022379115.2. Taxonomy (NCBI): domain Eukaryota; kingdom Viridiplantae; phylum Streptophyta; class Magnoliopsida; order Fabales; family Fabaceae; genus Bauhinia; species Bauhinia variegata. Next base: position 9,478,796 of record CM039429.1, on the reverse strand, counting down.
GAACAAAAGAAAATGAAGTAAGAAATAGTTAAAAAACCAAATATAAAATTAAAAGGAGACAACAAAGACATAGAAAGAAATTTATCCTTATATTTACAAAAAGGAAATATTTACTTTCGAGCACACTATTACATACACAGTAGCCTAATCAACTTTATCTTTTTCCGCCTAAAAGTCTTAAGTACTGAAGAATAGTACATGCACTGAAAGAAACTAGGGGTGGGCACGGGCCAGAAATTCGGCTGTCCCGGTCCCGTCCCAAAATAAAAATATCTTTTTTGTCCCGTCCCGAATTTTTTTTTTGTCCTATCCCGTCTTGTCCCGATTTTATATAGCCTTGTCCCGGTAAAATTTTAAAAAAAAAATAAAATGGGTGTATAAAGAATAAGAGGAGTTTTGAAAGCATGCAGAAAAAGAAGAAAGTGGAGTGTAAAAAGTAAAAATGGGGGTGTAAAAAGTAATAGACAGGACAAATATAATTTTGGGACGGGACCAGGACGATCGGGACACTGGTCCTGTCCCGAAATTGTCCCAAATCTTTTGGGCCAGGATGGAACACCGGGACGTCCAGTCCCGTGCCCACCCCTAAAGGAAACATCAAATTAAAATTGACAACAGAGATTCACACGGACACATACACAACAAGATTATGATGGTAATTCTAACAATAAAATTGGCGGATAAACTCCAGAAAACCATTTTTTACTGTAGGAAATCAAGCCAACAATAATTGTAAATAGTTTCCCTAAATAGAAAATATCTTAGGAGACAAATAGGAGATATTTTTGGAAATGAATATTAGGTTGACTTTGGCAATAATAGCTGTAAATAAATAGCTAATCTGCCTAATCAATCCCTTAATGTCAGGGATTGCTGCTTATACCTATCTGTATATATTTGACATACTTATCAATGAAGAATCATCATCTTCTCACAAAAACTACATGGTATCAGAGTGGGAATAATTCCGCTGCTCTGACCAGACCCTCTCAACTTTTCCTGTCCTCTAGTGCCTTATTTCCAAGGTACTTTCTGTCTCATTTCCGAGACATCCTCTATTAGTCCTCATGGCAGATTCCGAGCAAATTTCAGCCATCAGTGACTCGTCTCTCAACCCAATACCTCTGTCAACCCATCCAAAAAATAGCCTACCACCTATAACTAGTGACAAACTCAATGGGAGCAACTATCTACAATGGTCCCAATCCGTGATACTATTTGTAAGTGGAAGGGGATGGGAAGACTACCTCCTAGGAACCTTTTTCAAACCTGAAGCTACTGATCCCAAATACAGAACATGGAAGGCAGAAAATAACCTAATCATGTCCTAGCTCATCAACTCCATGACACCTGAAATTGGAGAAAATTTTCTTCTCTACAATACGGCTCAAGAAATATGGGAAGCTGCTCAAGAAACATACTCCAGCAGAGACAACACTGCTGAGCTATTCCATATTGAGTCTTTTACAAGAACTCCAGGAAGGAGACAAACCCGTAACCACCTATTACATTTCCCTTTCTAAATATTGGCAGCAACTTGACCTATTTGACACCCATGAGTGGAAATGTCCAGAAGATCATGCCCAGTACAAGAAGATTATTGAAACCAAAAGAATATTTAAGTTCCTAATGGGACTTAACAAATCTCTCGATGAAGAGGGAGAATACTCGGAACAAAACCTTTGCCCAGCCTTCGAGAAGTTTTTTCAGAAGTCCGACGGGAAGAAAGCAGGAAGAAGGTCATGCTAGGACCTACTGAATCCTTGCTGGAAGGATCAGCCTTAGCTGCCTCAAAAGGGATAGATTCAGTTGCCCTTGCAATCCGTAACAGTAATCAGCCCCAAGGAGAAGGGAAATCTAGAAGAAATAGACCTTGGTGTGAGCATTGCCATAAACCTGGACACCTGAAGGAGACATGCTAGAAATTGCATGGGAAACCAGCCGATTGTAAACCTAAAACAAATTTAGAGGAAGAGGGGTTATGCCGCAACAGTCTTTGAAGGAGGTGGTCTTGCTTCCTCTCCATTTACCAAAGATCAGTTGGAAATCCTTCAGCAACTTATCAGCAAAGCCAGCCACCATAATAATCAGCCCCTAGCCCTTCATGCCACTCAAAAACCTCAATCTTGGATTGTAGATTCTGGGGCATCCAATCACATGACAGGTGATAAAACTCTTTTTTCACATTTCATTTCACACCCTAATTTTGCTACTGTCCATACAGCATATGGCTCGAGTGAAAAAGCTACGGGTTATGGATCTATTCATATCCTACCAAATATTACTCTGTCCTATTTGTTCCAAATCTGAACTGCAATCTGATTTCAGTTAGAAAACTGAATCAAAATCTGAGATGCACAACTAAATTTGTGGATGATCTTTGTGTTTTTCAGGATCTGGAATCGGGGACGACGATTGTTCATGCTGAATTTGACTCCAACATTGGTCTCTACCTCATCAGATCAGTCAGAAACACATCCTTTCAGTCCAAACCAGCAACCCAATGCAGCCAAGTCATGACAATACCATTCTACTTTGGCATCAACGTTTAGGGCATCCAAATTTTATGTACCTTAAATATCTATTTCCATCTCTCTTCAAAAACAAAACGAATTCCCATTTGCTTACATGTGATACTTGTCAATTATCCAAACACACTCGAACACACTATGCTCCTCATTCCTATAAACCTTCTACTCTTTTTTCTCTAATTCATAGTGACATTTGGGGACCAGCTAAATTAAAAAATTTAAATGGAGCCCGATGGTTTTTATTGTTCGTTGATGATCATACTAGGCTAAGCTGGACATTCCTCATGAAAGAAAAATCCGACACCACCCACATTTTCAAAACCTTCCATAAAATGATTCAAACTCAATTTCAAACAAATATCCAAATTCTTAAACCGACAATGCTCGTGATTTCTTCAATACCTCACTAGGATCTTACCTACAAACTCATGGAATTGTCCATCAAAGCTCATGCGTAGATACACCACAACAAAATGGTGTAGCCGAATGCAAAAAAAGGACATCTTCTTGAAGTAACCAGGTCCTTATTACTCTCCTCCAACTTCCCAAAGCATTTTTGGGGGAGGAAACTCTCCTCACAGCCACCTACCTCATAAACCGCATGCCCTCTCGAGTCCTCAAATTTCAAACTCCATTGAGTCTTCTCCTAAAATCTTATCCCAACAGTCACCTTGTCACCCAACTTCCCCTTAAAATTTTTGGATGCACAGTCTTTGTCCTTATTCACCATTGAGGAAAACTTTGAAGCCTGTGCCCACAAATGTGTTTCCCTAGGCTATTCTCCCAATAAAAAGGGTTACAAATGTTACTGTCCTCTTACTCGGAAAATGTACCATTCTATGGATGTCACATTTTTTGAGAACCAACCTTACTATTCCAATTCTGTGCTTCAGGGGGAGAATCAAGAAAATGAACCACACAATTGGGCGATAACTCAAGACTTAAATCCAACCCCAAACCTACCAGCACCAGATCTAAACCTACCAGCAACAATCTCCTTACCTGACCAAAATTGTCCAAATCCAAACCTTTCCAGCCCAGACCAGAATAGTACTAACCCAGACCAGTCAACAAATTCCCAAAATAAGCCTAATGAACTCCTAGTATACTCCAGAAAAGGAAACAAGAGCAAAATTCAGCAAGACCAAGAATCTGAACCAGATTCCAGCACTCCTGAACAAGCACAAGGTGAGCTCTCAATTGACTCCACTCCATCCATGGATGAAACTGCAAGAATAAATGAGGATTTAAACTGGCCTATTGCCCTTAGAAAGGGAGTAAGGAAGTGCACACAGCACCCTATACAAAACTGCCTATCCTACTCAAAACTTTCACCTACATACCGAGCATTCACCTCTACTTTAGATCAAATCAAAATTCCAGAAACTGTGCAAGAAGCCATGGAACATCCTGAATGGCGAGAAGCTACATTAGCAGAAATTAGGGCACTCGAAAAAAATCAAACATGGGAGAACACCGACTTACCACCAGGCAAGAAGACAGTGGGTTGTGTGGTAGAATGGTAGAAATATTATATTTCTCATGTGTCTATTACACTGTACAGTGTATGAATATATACACTTAGGAAAGGTAACTGAAAAACTAAAATCAAGGGATCAGTTATCCCTAATATTCAAATTTAAATTTAAACAATCCTATCTCCTATTTTCCCTCTATGAAACTGCCAGCTTGTTATTCTACACTCCCCCTCAAGCTGAGCAGTAGATGTTTAGCATTCCAAACTTGGAGCCAAGTTCTTCAAACTTATTTTTGAATAGGGCTTTAGTGAGTATGTCTGTCACCTGGGATCTTGAAGGAACATGTTCCAGGTTAATGATCCCTGTTTCGAGTTTTTCATTTATAAAATGCCTATCAATCTCGACATGCTTTGTCCTATCATGGTGAACTGGGTCTTTTGCCATGGCGATAGCTGATAGATTATCACATAGGACATTTATGGGAGTTGGTTGAATAATACTTAGGTCTGTCAGGAGTCTTTTCAGCCAGATGCCTTCACTTATCCCATTAGATAGTGATCTGAATTCTGCCTCAGCACTGCTGCGTGCCACAACTGACTGTTTTTTGCTTCTCCATGTCACAATATTACCCCAAACGTAGCTGCAGTAGCCAGATGTTGATTTTCTGTCTGTAGGTGATCCTGCCCAGTCAGCATCAGTATATATGTCAATGTTTCTGTTTTCATTTTTCTTGAAGAACAAACCTTTCCCTGGGTCTTTCTTAAGGAACTTGAGGATTCTGTATACTGCATTTAGGTGTTGAGTTTGTGGATTGCTCAGAAATCTACTTACTATACTCACAACAAAGCATATATCTGGCCGAGTGTGGGTTAGGTAGAGGAGTTTCCCCACTAACCGCTGATATCTCCCTTGATCAACTGAAGTTCCTTTTGGGTCATATATCAGTTTGATGTTTGGATCCATAGGCGTGTCCATAGGCTTGCAACCAAGCATACCGGTTTCCTTAAGAAGGTCAAGGATGTATTTCCTTTGTGCAATGGTTATTCCCTGTTGTGATCTAGCCACTTCCATTCCTAGGAAATATCTTAGTGGTCCCATATCTTTGATTTCAAATTCTGCAGCTAGTATTTTCTTTACTCTGGTCATTTCTTCCATCCAATTACCTGTAAGAACTATGTCATCAACATACACAATGAGCACTGAGATTTTTCCAGTCATGTGTTTGGTGAATAAAGTATGATCAGCATGTCCTTGGTGATACCCATCATGCTTGAGAACCTTAGTGAATCTATGAAACCACGCCCTGGGAGACTGTTTTAGTCCATACAAGGACCTTCTTAATCTGCACACTTTTCCGGGATGTAATTTTCCTTCAAAACCTGGAGGAATGGACATGTACACCTCTTCCTTCAATTCGCCATTTAGGAATGCGTTCTTGACATCCAATTGTAGTAAAGGCCAATTTCTGTTTACTGCAATAGAAATGATTACCCGAATAGTGTTCAATTTTGCTACAGGGGAAAAAGTCTCCTGATAATCTATCCCATAGGCTTGAGTATATCCTTTGGCAACTAACCGAGCTTTGTATCTGTCTATCCTTCCATCAGCTGTTTGTTTTATTGTAAAGATCCATTTGCACCCTACACTTTTCTTCCCTGGCGGTAGATCAGTAATTTCCCATGTCTTGTTCTTTTCTAGAGCTCGTATTTCTGATATGGTGGCCTCTCTCCATTTCGGATGTTTAAGAGCTTCATAGACAGATTGTGGAATTGAAATCTTGTCTATGGTGGAGGTAAATGCTCGACATTTGGATGATAGGTTGGAGTATGACATGTGATTCTGTATGGGATGCTGTGTGCAGCTTCGTTTTCCTTTTCTAAGAGCAATTGGCCAGTTTAAATCAGGTGGTTCCTCTATATTTTCCATGCTGGCTGTATGGGGAGTAACAGAATTATTACCTTGTATTTGTTCAGGAATAATAGGATCCGGGGCAGATTCTTGGATGTGTGAAGCTGTACTCCTTTTTGTTCTCCTGGAATATACGAGTGGATGAGTTGTAGAGCTGTTTGGGTCATTGTTAATCTGTTCTAGGTGGTCATTAGTGTTGTGGGTCTGTTCTGGGTGAATGGGAGAGGAAGTTGAGGTTTCGGGGTTGTGTGACAAACTAGGTAGATCATGAGTTGGATGAATTTCCCAAGCTGTTGGTTCCAAGGATGTGTTCTCCCTTGAAACACAGTTTTGGGAAAGAAAGGAAGGTGTTCTATAAAGGTCACGTCCATGGATTGATAGAATTTTTTGGTAGCTGGGCAGTAACATTTATAACCTTTTTTGTTGGATGAGTAGCCAAGAAAAATGCATTTAAGGGCACGGGCATCTAGTTTACCTCGTTGATGTGAGTGAAGGAGAAGGTAGGAAGTGCAGCCGAAGGTTTTAAGGGGAATATTAGAGACTAGGTGAGAATTAGGGTATTGATGGAGGAAGGTGTCAATGGGTGTTTGGAAATGTAGAATTCTGGATGGTAACCGATTGATGAGAAAGGTGGCAGTTAGGAGAGCTTCCCCCTAGAACTGTTTGGGAACATTTGAGTGAAGGAGTATGGAACGGGTGACCTCTAGAAGGTGGCGGTTCTTGCGTTCAGCTACACCATTTTGTTGAGGTGTGTCAACGCAGGAACTTTGATGTATGATGCCGTGGGTTTGTAGGTAGGAGTCAAGAGATTGGTTGAAAAAATCACGAGCATTATCTGTCTTGAGGATTTTGATGTGGGCTTGAAATTGTGTTTGAACAAGTTTATGGAAGTTTTGGAAAATTTGGGATGTTTCGGATTTATGTTTCATGAGGAAGGTCCAACTTAGTCTAGTGTGATCATCAACTAGGAGAAGAAACCAGCGTGCACCAGTAACATTTGGAATTTTTGTGGGTCCCCAAATATCTCCATGTAAAAGGGAGAAAGGGGAAGAAGGCTGATAGGGAGTTGGTTTGAATTGAGTGCGGGTGTGTTTTGCAAGTTGACATGTATCACAATGAAGTAAGTGAATATTTGTTTTATTGAATAGGGAAGGAAATAACACTTTGAGATACATATAATTGGGATGTCCTAATCTAGAATGCCATAAATGGATAGTTTCAGCAGTGCTGGAATTTGAAAGTGATGTCTGAGTGGTGTGACATTGATGGGTTGGGTGCTGTTTGAGGAGATATAGGCCTGTGGAGGAGTCCAGTTCAGCACATCCAGTCATCTTCCCGGAGCCCATTTCCTGAAAAATACATTGATGATCAAACTTAATTTGCCATTTCAAATCTTGATGAAGTTTGCGGACAGATATTAAATTGCAGTGCAGATGGGGAACAAATAAAACATGAGTGAGCTGAATGGTGGGTGAGATCACAATTTTACCATAACCATCAACTTTGGCACACTTGCCATTGGCAATGCAAACACTGGCCAGATTTGGATGTGAGTGGAATTGAGAGAACAAAGAGATGTCACCTGTCATGTGATCGGAAGCGCCAGAGTCAACTATCCAAGCAGGTGGGTTTGTGTAAGCATTTAGAGCAAGTGATGGGTTGTTTTGGTCAGAACTATTGAGAAGTTGTTTAAGCCTCTCGATCTGGTCATTTGTGAATGGTGCTGCAGTGGTGACAACATGACTCTGTTTTTCAGAGAGTGATCTGGGCTTCCAATCAGCTGGTTTTCCATGGAGTTTCCAGCATTTTTCTTTAAGGTGGCCTGGTTTTTGACAATGGTCACACCAAGGTCTTGCCTTCCTTGGTTTACCATCTCCTGAGGTGTTTGGATAGCTTCGAGCGGCCAGGGCAATAGGTTCAGGGTCCTTGGCAGATTGGTCGGCAGTAGGCCTAAGCATGACCTTGCGGCGGCTTTCTTCTCTGCGCACTTCAGAAAATACTTCTCACAGGGCTGGTAAAGGTTTGTTACCAAAAATTCTTCCCCGAACATCATCAAGAGACGGATGAAGTCCCATAAGAAATTTAAAAATTCGTCGAGTTTCCAGGATCTGCTTGTATTGAAGGCGATCTTCAGGGCATTTCCAGGTATGAGTATCAAACAGGTCCAGTTGCTGCCAGAACCTTGAGAGATTGGTATAATAGGCAGTGACTGTGGACTCACCTTGTTGGAGATTTTGAAGAAGAGTTTCTATGTGAAAGAGTTTAGCAGTATTGTCTCTGCTGGAATATGTATCTTGGGCTGCTTCCCAGATTTCTGCAGCAGTGGTGTATAACAAGAAATTTTCTCCAATGTCTGGGTTCATGGAGTTGATGAGCCATGACATGAGGAGATGATTTTCAATCTTCCAGGATCGGAATGTGGGGTCTGCTAGGTCAGGTTGTGGAATAAGGCCAAGAAGATACTCTTCTCTTCCTCGGCCACTGACATAGAGGAGGACAGATTGCGACCATTGAAGGTAATTGCTACCATTCAGTCGGTGATTGGTGATGGTATGGAATGGAGGCTCCGTGGAGCTGGCAGGGACAGCAAGGGAAGTTGCTTCACGTGCCATGAGTGATTGGAAAGACTCAGAAAGAGGATGAAGACCGCCTGGGTGATTGGCGGAGGGCTGCCGGAAATGGCTAAAGAGGGAAATTTACAGAGCGCAGAAGTGGTCTGTCTCTGATACCATGTGGTAGAATGGTAGAAATATTATATTTCTCATGTGTCTATTACACTGTACAGTGTATGAATATATACACTTAGGAAAGGTAACTGAAAAACTAAAATCAAGGGATCAGTTATCCCTAATATTCAAATTTAAATTTAAACAATCCTATCTCCTATTTTCCCTCTATGAAACTGCCAGCTTGTTATTCTACAAGTTGTAAATGGGTGTTTACGATAAAACAGAATGCAGATGGAAGTGTTGAAAGATTTAAGGCTCGCCTTATAGCAAAAGGGTACACTCAAACCTATGGAATTGATTATCAAGAAACCTTTTCTCCGGTGACAAAATTGAATACAATCCGTGTTATCCTTTCTATTGCTGCAAACTGGAATTGGCCCCTATTGCAACTAGATGTCAAAAACGCCTTCCTAAATGGGAATCTGCTAGAGAAAGTAGATATGGATGCACCTCTCGGCTTTGAGAATAAATTAGCCAACGGAAAGGTGTGTAAATTGAAGAGGTCTTTTTATGGGTTGAAACAATCCCCACGGGCCTGGTTTGATAGATTCACTAGAGTTCTAAAGGGTGATGGGTATTGCCAAGGACAATCAGATCATACTTTATTCACTAAACAATCAGCTGGAAACATCGCCTTGCTAATTGTTTATGTGGATGATATGGTTCTCACAGGAAATTGGGCAGAAGAAATAACCAGCATTAAGAAATTGCTAGCCACAGAATTTGAAATCAAAGACTTGGGACCATTACGTTACTTCTTGGGTATGGAAGGCATAACAGTATCACAAAGGAAATATGTATTAGACCTTCATGAAACTGGAATGCTAGGGTGCAGGCTATAGAAACTCCAATGGATCCTAACACGAAGCTTGTGCAACTAACAGAAGGAAAATCAGTAGACCAAGGAAGATACCAAAGGTTAGTTGGGAAACTACTCTACCTAACTCATACCCAGCCTGACATATGTTTTGCTGTTAGTGTGGTGAGCCGATTCCTAAACAAACCACAGGAACAACACCTGAATGCTGTATACAAAATTCTAAGGTATCTCAAAAAGGATCCTGGAAAGGGACTATTTTTCAAGAAAAATCAAAGTAGGCAGGTTGCAATCTACACTGATGCAGACTGGGCAAGTTCTCCTATAGACAGGAAATCTACATCTGGATATTGTAGTTATCTATGGGCAACCTTGTGACATGGAGGAGCAAGAAGCAACATATGGTAGCTCGTAGTAGTGCTGAGGCAGAATTTAGATCATTGGCAACTGGCATAAGTGAGGGGATATGGCTCAAAAGGTTACTGTTTGATCTCAGAATTAAGAATACATATCTTATAGAAGTCCTATGTGACAACCAATCTGCTATAGCAATTGCAAAAAATCCTGTGCACCATGACCGAACGAAACATGTTGAAATTGATAGGCACTTCATTAATGAAAAAATTGAAGATGGTGTCATCAACCTAAGATATATACCGTCAAGGCAACAGGTGGCAGATATTCTCACAAAGGTGTTGCACAAGCCAAGTTTTGATGAACTAAGTTCTAAATTTGGAATGCTAAACATATATCGTTTGGCTTGAGGGAGACTGTAGGAAATCAAGCCAACAATAATTGTAAATAGTTTCCCTAAATAGAAGATATCTTAGGAGACAAATAGGAGATATTTTAGGAAGTGAATATTAGGTTGACTTAGGACAATAATACCTGTAAATAAATAGCTAATCTGCCTAATCAATCCCTTAATGTCAGGGATTGCTGCTTGCACCTATCTGTATATATTTGACATACTTATCAATGAAGAATCATCATCTTCTCACAAAAACTACATTTACTATTAGCATTGGTATCCATAATAAAGAGCCAAGGATTGAACATTATCCACTACCTTATAGATCTTGTGATAGAAAACTTCAAGCAATCTGAGTTCTGCTTCAGGATGAGATAAATCTACCTGTTTGAAATGGCATGAAATATCAGTACAAATTTTTTCCAAAAATGCCAAATTTTACAATATTTTAGTATTATACCTCCTGAATAAAGCAATGATAGGCCATAATACGTGATTCATCAATAAAAAATGCTTAGGAAGAAGATGCTCTTCTAGAATGAAGTTATGGTAATTGAAAGCTAAATGAAATGCTTGTCTGCATCTATTTGTGAGTAATTAACAAGGGAACAAATTATAATAAATGCATCAACTTTAACTAGAAGGTTGTACCTTGGACTTGAGATATTTAATTACATCTCCCACAGTGCTCTGTTTTGGTAATCTAATGGTATGAATCGCCACCTAGGCAATGATAATTCTGTTAGAAGTATTAAAACTTAATATAGCACAAACAAAATGATACCAACCGATACCAACACTTACTTCATCCTTGGTGGCATGATGGAAAGCAATTTTGAGTGTTTTTAAGCATTGCAGTTCTGGCAGAGGGATATCCAATATTTCATAATATAGAATGTCAGAAGTCTACAAACAAAATGAAACAGCAACAATTTAGGACATGATAAGTCCAAAAAATGAAAACCCAGTTATTTTAAAGTACTATCAATGGAGTTGCCACAGTTATTTTAAAATGCCACAAAATATCTGAAGATTTTGCACTGGAGACAAGTAACCTGATTGTAGTGAACCAGCATGTCAGACAAATGTTCCACTCCTCGGTACTTTATAGGCTGTGGTTTAGGTTGCTGGGAGTAACAGTTCTGAGATGTAAGCCTAATTTTAGAAGGATCATTCAAACCAAGATATTGAGCGACTCTTTCAACAACATCATCATACGAGTGCAGCTTCGACCTAGGTGATCACAGAACACATATTAACCACTGGAAATATAACAGTAAATAAATCAATGGTACGGCAGGGCAAAAAATAAATAAAATAAACAAAACAAAACAAAACTCACAACTCATGACAGAATTTATCCTCCTTCGGTTTCTCTAAAAATCGGAAGCGTACAATCTGCATATCAAAGTAATGTAAAAGATACAAAGATGACCACAAAAGAAGATATTATATAATGAACCAGTCTTCAAGAAACCAGAATTCTCTTCAGTGACAATGTCCAGTAAGAGCAGCTAAATGCTACAATATGGCAGAAGAGAGCAACTATTATGCAGAATCATATAGGATGGACAAGGGAAAAGAAAACTATGTTTAAAAGCGGATTTATCTCAGAAAATTCGGCCTGCTTTCTTAGATTTCCTCAAGCATCTCTTCCCTTCAAGGTTGTGGTACCAATTTGATACAGTAAAAGAATAAACAGCAGCTACTTGCAATAGGATTAGTGAAAGGAATAGGATATAGATTGACATTGGAGTGAAGAAATAGGGTTTTAGGCTTTAGTTCTATTTTTGCCAGAGGGTTCTAGGGTTTATAATCGACTCATATCTGAAAATATCATATTCATGGGTAAGGAAATCAGCTATCTTCGTTTTACACAAAGAAGCCCCTTCAAATAGGCCCGATAAACTTGACTAGCAAGTAAAACTCTGTCTAGAACGAATAATTCTAATGTAAGTAGGTACTATTAGTGAGACAATTAGGGACATTTCAGGGTCTAGAAACCAACTAGATCTGAAATTTGCATATTCGTTGGTTGAACTATCACTCTCAGCTATTTTTGTCTTACACAAAGGAGATGACCCTTTTAAGGCTGAATAAAACTTGACTAACAAGTAGCAAATAAAATCCTTCTAGAATAATCCTACGCCATGTAATATATTCTATTAGCATTTAGATTCCACCAGAACTATCATAAAATTTCCTACAGTAGTCAAATCAAATCCTTGAGAATAGTCCATTGAAAAATCATTAAAATATAACCAAAACCACTAAACAACCCTAAACTGAAAATTACAATCAGCCTCAAAATCCTAAGATGATTTGGCCATTAAAATTTTAAAGTTAGGTTTTCTATCCATTGGTCCATCCTTCATTTCACCAGGAGAAATTGAAACTGAGCTTACAAAAATTCATAACATAAGAGTCTTGCGAGTAAGAAGTTCACACCTGGCGGTTATGCACATACTCCAAGAAGGAAGGAACATCTGGATAACGATATTGGTCACCACTTCCAACTTGGGGTGATTTCTGGAAGCAAATAATATCCCCGTCCTCAAGCTGCCCATATTGAAAAGGATAATGAAAAAGACAGGTGAGCAAAGGGTACAGAGAAAAGGGGGCCAGTGTCACTACATCAAAATACATGTCTGCCTAGTAAAATGGGTCAAATGACTGACAGATAAACACCAACCAAAACTAGAAAAAAAAAAAAAAAAAAAAAAAGGAGAAGCTAGAGTTAATGACTTATAATTTATACCTGACTGTCATGGAATGTGCACTTCTTTTCCACATGTTCACACATGACATGAGGTTCAAATTTTATTTCCTGAATGTATAGAAGAATATCATAAGCATTATTTCCATTGACATTGCAACCATTAGAATATTTTGAATTTTGATACGAGATAAGAAAAAGAACCACTAACCTCAAACAGTTCTATGTCTTCATCAGGAGCAAATCCAGCCATTTCATTTAGCTTTGCTAATATATCCACTGGCTTGCCACTATCCTTCACAAAAAGCCTCCCAACATACCTGAGGAAACAATTTTTATTTGGGAGAGAAAAAATTATCGGCAATTGAAACACAGTGCTGACTCAAGAAATCAATAAGAGAAAATACCGAAGCTCCTCCTTGGAAGGGTCATAAAGTTTAAAGAACAAAAGCAAGTCCTCTTTAGACTTCTCCAAAGGAGGAAGAGGCCGCAAATCCTAAGTCATTGTGCAAAATGAAACAAACAAATCTATGTCACTAATGAGAGTCAAACAGGTTAGAATCTGCTATCCAAGAATCTCTACCAGAGAATCCTAAAGAGAGATGAAAGCACAAAGAAAAATTTTACCTGCCCCATTTCTACTTCCAAAAATAATTTTAGCTCTGCGTTATTTGCCTTGCTGGAAACTTCTCTCAATTGTCCAACCTGCAATTGTTTGTTTCACAAGCAAACTTACAGTATCACCATCAGCACAATAATCATAAATATAAATATGTAAAGAGCACGTATTAAAAGGCGTTAGGAATTGGGGTCTAGGGCCAGAAGCAAATGGTAGTAAGGAACAGCACATAGATCAGCTGTTGCATCCAAACCCAAAGCCAGCAGTCTGGAAAGTATGTTCCAGACAAAAGTAGTGTGGGTGGTAGGAAGGGGAATTAGTAAATGAGCTAGCTGAGCTGGCATTGATGAGAAGGCTAGTTAGGCTGATTAACAGGTTTCTAGTCTGGAAGGCAAATGTAGGTTAGACGCGTGAATGTAACTAAGTTTCTGACTGAAAATTCATCTGAAAGAAGCTTGATGCTCTGGACCTCGGGTCTTCATAGTTCAGCATAGAGCCATGAGCTCATTTCCTGATTGAATAATGTAGAAAATATAAGAGATAACTATAAGATCCCTAGATTGTAGGAACCATTGTTAGTTACCTTATCAGATAATTATTATCTGATCTAACCTACCAGATTAAGTTTATCTTATCTGCCTTATCTTATAAACCCTTCAAATTCTGGTTCTGTAACCTAGGACTCTATCTGGTAGGCCTGTATATATAGTAGGACTGTACATTTGGAAATGATGAGAAATATTAAACTGAGTAAATTCAAGATGGTATCAGAGCTGTACGGAAACTAGGGTTTCTGGGACAGCTGCTGCACCATTTTCCAGCCACTATTTCTCAGCCTTCATTGCTGCATTTCTACCTCGATCTTCAGCCTTCATAGCTGTGTTTCTAACTCGATCTTCAGCCTTCATTGCTGAATCACCCGTTGTTGCACCTACTACCAGCCTTCATCGCTGGACTTCCATCTTATTCTTCAGCCTTCATTGCTGAATTTTTCCCCCATTGTCTATAAATGGCAGAAACTATCTCTTCTTCACCTGACAATTCACCTCCTCCATTTGTTGAGGATGATCAGCCTGCTCGCACAATTGCGGAGCTTCAAAATATTCAGTTAGCACCAACTCAAGGTATGTGTTCATTGACACTCTCGGGTAAGACTCCACTCTCTCTTGGACTAAATGCCTCAAGTGATGAGTTTAGAAATGCTTGGATTCTTGACTCAGGAGCAACTGATCATATGACTAATGCATCCAATAGATTTCTCACCTATACTCCCTGTCCCAGCAACTGCAAAATTACCATAGCTGATGGCACTACATCCACAATTGCCGGGATAGGAAATATCCAAATCACCCATAATCTTATTCTTAAAAATGTTCTCCATGTTCCTGGTCTATCTACTAATTTGATTTCTATCCATAAATTGACTAAAGATTTAATGTGCTATGCAGCTTTTTCTGCTTCATCCTGTGAATTTCAGGACCAGAACTTGGGGAAGAAGATTGGACTTGCTAAGGAGCCCAATGGTCTTTATTACTTGTGTACACCAGTTCAGCCAAACCTGCGTCATTACCTCCCATCAGTTTCCTTGTTCTCTTTATCCAATAAAGATGACATCTGGTTATATCATAGGTGCTTAGGGCATTTGTCTTTTCCAGCACTTAAAATCATGTACCCCTCCTTGTTTAAAGGATTAGATGTTCATTCTTTCCATTGTGAGGTGTGTGAATATGCTAAACACACTCGTGGTTCCTTTCCTCTCAGCCATAAAAGATCTACTTCTCCATTTCATTTAATTCATAGTGACATTTGGGGACGCTCAACAATACTCGGTCTTTCCGGGTATAGGTGGTTTGTAACCTTCATAGATGATTGTACAAGGGTGTCTTGGGTTTATCTCCTCAAACATAAATCTGATGTGAGTAACATTTTTCCTACCTTCTATGTTATGATAAAAAATCAATTTGGCACCTCAATTAAAAGCATTCGAACTGATAATGCTCGTGACTACTTTAATCAACAGTTGTCCCATTTTCTACTACGAGAAGGTATTATCCATGAATCATCCTGTGTTGTAACTCCACAACAGAATGGAGTTGCTGAGAGGAAAAATCGACACCTTCTTGAATGCACTCGAGCACTCTTATTCCACCATAATGTTCCAAAATCCCATTGGGGGGAAGCTGCACTTACATCCACCTATGTCATTAACCGTATTCCATCTAGAGTTTTGGGATTCAAAAGTCCACTTGAAACCTTGTCTCAATTCTTACCAGATCCACATTTAATCTCTCACCTCGAATTTTTGGCTGCACCTCATTTGTTCATATCCACAGCTCTCACCGGGGGAAACTTGATCCTAGGGCTCTCAAGTGTATCTTTGTTGGGTATTCTGCCACACAAAAAGGTTATAAGTGCTATCACCCTCCCTCTCGAAAATTTTATGTCTCAGCTGATGTTACCTTTGTAGAAGATAAGCCTTTCTACTCTACTCCTTATCTTCAAGGGGAGATGTCTACACATGAAGATAAGGAGATGTTCCTATTAGAATTACCAGCATTTAAAACCCAACCTAAATCCTCATTACCCATCCAAACAGAATTACCCAAGGCCTCACCACCCATCCAAACAGAAGAAAATGATAGAATACCAGTAACCAACCCCGAGTCACCTAAATCCTCACTGCCTATCCAAACAAATGAGCATAATACCACCCAAACAGAAGAAAATAACAGAATGTCTCAGTTTGAACAGGTGTACACAAGGGAAAAAGGGCCAACTACAGTGACGAGGCAGGAACAGGATTCTGACCTAAGTTCTGGAAATAAAACAGCAACACCTGAAGCAGTAACTGCTCCTTTGCCCCAAACTGCCACTATTAATCCTGATCTTGTCCTACCCATAGCCTTTAGAAAAGGAACCTGAGAATGCACTAAGAAACCATTATATCCTCTGGCCCATTATGTATCCTTTGAAAAATTCTCCTCCAACCACAAAAGCTTCCTAACCACCTTAAATACAGTTCCTATTCCTAGCTCATTATCCGAGGCATTATCTAAAGAAGAATGGAGACTTGCTATGAGAGAAGAAATGGATGCACTGGAAAAGAACAGAACTTGGTAAATAGTTGATTTGCCAAAGGAAAAGACACCAATCTGATGGGTCTCTAGAAAGATAAAAGGCAAGGCTAGTTGCAAAAGGATACACCCACACTTATGGAGTTGACTACCAAGAGACTTTTGCACCAGTAGCCAAAATGAATACAGTAAGAATCCTACTTTCTTTAGCTGTTAATTTTGACTGGGAACTGCAACAATATGATGTAAAAAATGCCTTTTTGCATGGAGAATTAGATGAAGAAATATACATGAGTACACCGCCGGGGTTTGGTGGAGCTGGTGGAAACAAAGTGTGCAGGTTAAAGAAAGCTCTCTATGGGTTGAAACAGTCCCCATGTGCTTGGTTTGGAAGATTTGCTAAGGTTAGGTTAAAAAATGGCTACAAACAAAGTCAAGGGGATCACACACTTTTTATAAAGCACTCAAGTTCAGAGGGAGTTACAGCTTTGATTGTGTATGTGAATGATATAATTGTAACAGGGAAAGATGAGTATGAAAAGCATATATTGAAGCAAAGTCTATCAAAGGAACTTGAGATAAAAGACTTAGGAAGGCTAAAATATTTTCTTGGAATTGAAGTGGCTTGATCTAAGCAAGGAATCTTTATGTCCCAATAGAAGTATGTCACTGATTTACTAAGGGAAACTAGGATGCTAGCTAGCAAACCAGTTGCAACCCCCATTGAACAGAATCATAAAACTGAAGAGGCTCACGGTGATGAGAAGGTAAACAAAGAAATGTATCAGCGACTTGTAGAGCAGCTCATTTATCTTGCACATACTAGAACTGATATAGCCTACTCAGTAAGTGTCATTAGCCAATTCATGCATGACCCACGGATGGTGCACTTGCAAGTTGTGTACCAGGTCCTGCGCTATTTAAAAGCGCATCCAGGGAAGGGAATTCAGTTCAGAAAAAATTCAGAACTCAAGTGTTCAGTTTACACTGATGCAGATTATGCAAGATCTCCAGTGGATAGAAGATCAACCACAGGTTATTGCACCTTTGTTGGGGGAAATCTGGTGTCATGGAGAAGCAAGAAACAAAATGTGGTAGCAAGGTCAAGTGCAGAAGCAGAATTTAGAGCAATGGCAGCAGGAATATGCGAAATACTATGGGTTAAGATCATCTTGGAAGACTTGAATATCAGTTGGAATGGGCCTATGAGACTTTACTGCGACAATAAATCTGCCATCAGCATTGCTCACAATCCAGTACAGCATGACAGAACCAAACACATTGAAGTTGACAGGCATTTAATCAAGGAGAAGTTGGAAAGTGGGTTAATTTGCACCCCATATGTTCCCACAGGATATCAACTAGCTGATGTTCTAACAAAAGGATTAAGTAGTGACGTATTTCACGACAATATTAACAAGCTGGGAATGGAAGACCTGTATTCACCAGCTTGAGGGGGAGTGTAAAAAATATAAGAGATAACTATAAGATCCCTAGATTGTAGGAACCATTGTTAGTTACCTTATCAGATAATTATTATCTGATCTAACCTACCAGATTAAGTTTATCTTATCTACCTTATCTTATAAACCCTTCAAATTCTGGTTCTGTAACCTAGGACTCTATCTGGTAGGCCTGTATATATAGTAGGACTGTACATTTGGAAATGATGAGAAATATTAAACTGAGTAAATTCAAGAAATAATTCAACTTCCACCAGCCTTTGATGGTGTTCTATTACAAGGAAACTCAGTATTCAGTTTCCCTTGATAATGTTTTCTTTTAGTTTGAGTGGTAATTATCTTAAACTAAATTCAATTAAAACAAATAATGGCCTGACCAATGTACTCTTCTACAACACCATTACATAATTTGGAAAAAAGTACCTTTACTCTAACCAAGCAGACCCACAGAAATACCCAAATTCCCTGAGACCATGGTAATCAAATCACGATTCAAATCAAGAATCAAAAAGCTTGTTTTTAAATTCGTAAATCATATCAAATCATAAAATCCAAACACACTTTAAAAAATATTAAACAAAAAAGGGTCATAACATTATACTTAAATTAAGTGTCATAAATATTTTTCTAACTCACATAACTTAAAAAAGGCTATTGAATCTATAGTTAGATGCAGAGTGAGGGTAGCACAATAGATATGTTATAAGGCTTAGCCCATCATACTCTTAAGAATCAGAAGTCCAACCTCTTTTTCTCTTAAATCACTGAATAACAGAAAAACCACACACACACAAAAAAAAAAAAAAAAAAAAGGAGATAGAGAATAATAAAGATACTTAAGTTATTTTGACCAGTCAATATGGAGATAAATGCCAACTCGGAGTTAGCATTCTGTAGAATCCCATAAAAAAAATGTAGGAGAGAGAGTGAAAGAGGTAGGGAATGACACTTGAAATAGAGTGATATTAGCATCTTCAAGTTGTAGTTCAGTGTTGAGTAGAAAGAGAGTGTAATTGTGGAGAAAACTAAGGATCAAGGACAGTCATGGTAAGGATCAAGGGCAGTCATGGATGGGAGATTGACAAACCCAATGTCAAGGATCTTGGGCCGAAATGACGTGGTTGGCTGCTCTGTCGCTTCCACCCTTCAATTCCGATCTGTCATGGGCCTCCTTCTCTGAATGGCTGGAATTATGTGACTCATGATTTCCAGTGTGACTCGTACTGTTCCAGAGATTTGAAGGACTAATCAAGCACCACATCGATTCAGTCATGTGATGTGTATCGATTCAAGGTGTCAGATTAAATCATACGATTTTGGTAATTATGCCTGAGACCATCCTTGTCGTGTTTCATAAACCATGATACCCTAAAAATCCCATTCTCTCCCAACAAATCTCCTTTGATATTGTGTGCCAATTTGAAGGCACGAGCCACATCCAATGGTTTGTGTGTTCTTACCCTCCTACAAATGATGTCATTGCGTCCATTCAAGAAGTTTCCAAGGGATTGCACTTCTGGCAGCTCTAACACCTGAGCCATAAGATCTCCAAAGGTTTGCACATACACTTCTGCCCAACCAGTCTGCTTCATTCCTACAAGCCGCTCATACAGATTTTCTGCTTTTTTTGCCACAAAACCTCCAAATTAACTCATCCATATGCACCTCCAAAGTCAGGTTAGGCTCCAAACGCATCAAAGCTAGCTCATCCCAGGACCTTCTCTACTGACAAATGCAAGCTAGACTGAGTTCAGGTCATGTATTTTGAATGTCAGTATTTTTCAGCTAGTGCAATCCAACCTGATGGATTTGATCCATGGAAGCTAGGCAGCTGTTCAAAACTTCTCCCCCATGAATTCTCATAATCAGTGTTCACTTTCTTGCCTTCCTGAGAGAAATTGATGCACTGCCACATTGGAACTCATCCCCCCTCCACCCGATAAGATACGGGGGCATTACCGGGATTACTTGAATCCTATCATTGACTGTCCTCCTGCACCAGCAATTTATCATGGCCTTCATCTCTTCAAATCCATCCTACATCTCCTACACACCATCCAATTTTAAGCCCCTCAATCACTAGCCCTGCCAACTTGAACTTCCCATCTTGCTCCCTACAAATCAATTCCCACTGTTTCTCCCTCCACTTTTGTATCATACCTCCCCATTACGATTGAACAAGTCAGACCAAATTGTTAGGTTAGAGAGAGGAAATGAATGATGACAGAAGGACAAAGAAAGATCAACTGATATTTCTCCTCACAGAACACTACTGAAGATGCAGAGTTGCTGAATTACAATCACACAACACAGAAACAAGGAAACACCACTCACAAGACTACATACTAGCAGAGAGAGTAATCACTCAATCACAATAGACAACCTCACAAAAAATCACTAAACGCCTACACCAAGCTAACAACCTGCCCTTCTAACCTATCCTCCCAAGACTCCCTTCCAACGAGACACTAATAACTGAATCCCACAACATTCAGTTCCCTGCTTTTTCTTTCTCACATACACCTTAACAGCTTTGGCCTCACTAGGCTCAGCAGTAACCCCACTAGGACTGGATGGTTCTCCAACTGGAAGTCCACTAACAGGCTCCCCTTGTATTAGGCTAACACACATACAATAATAAGGTGATGACCATTCTTTTCCATAATCAAGGATAATTATATTTAGGATACCATATATCATGAATTTTACTCAAAATATTCATCTTGCAATAATAAGGTGATGAGCACTCTGTTTCAGAATCAAGGAGGATTATAGTTAGGATTCCATGTATAAAAAATCTTACACATGATATTCATCTTCACACAATAATAAACTAGAGACAAGCATAAAAATAAGAAGACTATCCTAGTTTGGTACCAAGGTAGTTCCCAATCCCAGCCCAAATTTACAGAAATTTCTCCCCCCTCTACATTTTAGAGGGTCATTAATGTTAACATTGTTAATAATAAACACCTTTATACTCCAATCACCACAACATTAACCTAAATCATATGTATCAAACATCAAATTGTCTAAAAGCCCAGCTCAAGCTCTTATTTAACTGACAAAAAAGACGGAACTATAGTAGTAAAATCACAAATGGAAAATTGATATAGGATATAACAAGGATGATGTACCAAAAAGGAAACTACATATACATGCCTGCCACAGTGTGATTTCTGACATAAAAATAATTAAAAGTGAAAAATACTAACAGATTGTGCTTCCTCCTGAAGTGTCAGTGGTCTATTTGGCCGGTATGTGTGGTTTTGGCGCTTTGCCCACAACCAAAAACGTTGACATTGGACAGGTATACCAAACTCTTTGGCAACTTCTTCCTGAGAAAAGGCTTCATTATTAGAAAAATATTAAGAAAATAGAACTTCTAAGGACAATTTCATATGATACAAAATTTTAATAGGTCAATCGATAATATCACTAGAAGCTATGGTGGACAAAGAATAAGTTTGTTACAAAACCATAAATGGGGTAAACAAGCATATCACCAAGAGAACCATGCATATTATTCAGTGAAGAAGGGTTCATCATTTGGAATTAGAACTGATAAAAACCACAACATCTAAAGAAACTACTAACCACCTAATGCTCTAAATGGATAGCAAACCCTCTTAAGCATAAATGCTAAACATGAGCTTAATAAACAAACAGAAAAACGCCAAATGGTAGGAAAAAAAGTCACCAAAGCCATTTTTATTAACTAGACAATTCTTCCATTGCCAACCAAAATTGTATTCCAGCAACCAACGACCTCTCACCAAAAGATGGTCATCTTTACTGTTTATCAAAAGTTAGGCAGGTTATGGACCACTGCAATGGGCAAGGGTACAAACCAGCTATAGCCAAGTTCTTAGCAGTTGAAATCATTAGAAACATAGTACAAGTAACTTTCCAAGAAAATACTTCCATTGAAATAATTTTTTTCTGCAGGGAAGTTCTCTCCATACAGTAACACTATTCTGTCACAATAAGAATGCAACTTAATAAAACATCAAGTTTTAGACCACCAAACTTCTTTGTTTTTTTTTTTTTGTTGGGGTGGGGGGGTGTACCTGTAAAGCACGCACACACACACAGCAGGATGATTTCTGATAAACTCTTCCATACAAGTCCAGCCAAAGAAATAAGCAAATTCAGATACAGATTCTAGACAATAACGATTCATAACAGTAATTTATATGTTACAATTTGATTCAAGGAACTAAATTTTGAGTTCATATAAACCTCCATTAAATAATTATTCAAAAAAATATATATATTGCAGGAGAATGGAGTAGAAATAAAAATAGATTGAATGGTATACAAAATGCATGATAAAGCAACAAATTATACCTTAAAATGGATAAAGGCCATCTGTTTCTGAATGCGAAAACTCCGCACTTTGTCATGATCAACAAGATCGAAGAAAATACCCTTTCCAGTCTGTTCAAGCAGATCTTTATCACATGCAACCTGAGGTCAAAGAATACTTAAATATTGATCGACATCTAAAGACACATTTGTAACATGTCATGAATCAAAAACAAGCAATTCTCTGACTAGGTGCGGAGAACCATTCTAACCTTTATAACAGTATACAAGTGAGCCTCTGCCTTTTCCTTCCTCTTCTGCTCTTTCTGTTCTTGTTCTTTTTTCAATCTTATCTAAAATATGATGTTGAAAGTACATACTTAAATTGGAAATATAAGACCAAAATCAAGTTACAATTAGTGGGTTAAACATCTTACTCTAAGGTGTTCAGCAATGTCCTTCTCATCCACATTACAAATTATTTTGTCCTTGTCACTTTCACGTATATATACAAGCATGTATGCATTTGAGGACTTCGTAAATTTAAAGGGAGAGTTGTTGAATCCAGGGTTTGTATTAGGTAACTGTAGAATACAAGAGGAAAAGAAGAAAACCTTTAATGAAGTAAAAAGTATGACGCAAATGCAGATTAGAGAAACTAAAAACAATCATTAAAGAATCTTACCTCTTCCTCACCACCAAATTGTTCTTCTAAAGCTCTCTTCATATCTTCTTTTGTTACCCGCTCATCATCAAATTTAAACCTAAAAGAAACAAGTCATGATGCACATTACAAATGGGAAATAAGCAACAACAGATCAAGAGACTTTTATAGCCATACAAAGCAAAAATAGTCAAGTGAGCAATTAATGAAAAAGTCACGTCAACTGCATGAATAGAAGAAATCTGAAATATAGAACGTGGCACGGCATATGCATTATATGTACAGTACAAGTATGTATAAAATATTTTATAGATCAATATTGTAAAGAACCGATTCAAACAAAAACTTAAGCTTTTGAGTTAAAAAGGTTTTTGACAAATATCATTGAGAGTTTTCACCATTAAGAGTTTTCACCTAATAACAAGCTTTTGGGTTGAATTAGTTCTTGACATTGATATCAATTTATAGCAGAAAAAATTTGACACATATACTAGTCAAGTAAATAATTAAAACAGTCAAAATTAAGGTAGCTGATTCTTTTCTCAAATTTAATAGGTTTTCAGGCTGTTTAAGTTTTTTTTTTTTTTTTGGCCCAGTTCAAAGGTAAGGTTTTCTTTCGCTGTGTAGAGCTCAGATAAAAGATTGTTCAGAGTCTATATCCATGCACATTTAGACGGTCAGATTAAAATCCATAGCCAGAGACAATCCAAAGTTTACATATAAGTTAAAAGACAAGACGAATTGTAATGGTAGCCCAAAACAAGACAAACCCCATTCTATCCAAGGAACATCTTCAAGTAGCACTTTTACTTTGCCCCCATTTACAAAACCCTAGCGGAAGTAGATTCATGGGCAGCATGAATTGACAAAGGAATAGGCCAGAAGGACAACTAGAAAGGGGATTTGTGACAGATGTAAATATTGTGATAGCACAATTATAGGGATAAGATTCACTAGCAATTCTCCCTGCTCTTGTATATAAATAGGAGCATTCTCCAGGAATAAGATTACACATTTCAAGCCAACTTTATGTATCAAAGTGCTGCTTGAAAATTTATCTAGTTTGCATGAGTTTTTGATTGAGCCTGCCTAGGTCAACTACTCAGTGAGACAATCAAGCTGCTCTTCATAGTCTTTCATGAACGAATTAAACAAATTGAGATTAATTGCCAATTTTTTTCTTATAAAGATTGAACAGAACTTCATTGGTACAAGTTATGTCAAAACAAAAGATCAGTCTTCAAAAAAGCCTTAAAACGAGCCCACATTGATTATATTTGCAAAAAGATGGGCATAATTAACATCTATGCTCCAGCTTTAATATTGTAAATATTGTAATATCGCAATTATAAGGAAATTATTAAAGCATAATTGTAGGGATTAGATTCCATAACATATTCTCTTTACTCTAGCATATATAAATTAGAGCATTCACCATGAATAAAATTACACTTTCCAAATTGACTTGCTGCTGTTACAACTTACAAGATTCATCAACGGATGACAGGCACTCAGATCTATGAAGAGATTAGCTTCCAGTAAGGAGAAATGAGGAGAACTAGTAATAAGTCATAAAATAGAGGTTCTTAAAAAAATACACAGCAAACAAAAAAAAAAAAAAAGAAATCTCTTGAGAGTTTAGATGAGATCCTCCAAACTATTCAGAAGTCTTAAATTTCAAAAACACTCGTGAATGGAACTATTTGGCTTCTGCTTCAACTTTAAAAAAAAAAAATTACTAAGAGCCTGTCAGCATTAACTTTTAAAAGTGCTTTTGGGGTGAAAAAACAAAAGCTAAAAGCAAGTATTTTGACTTCTAGAGGTACTTTTTTATGAACAATAACCGGCTTCTACTTCTACTTTTTTAAGAAACATCACAAGTGTACTTTTTACAAAACCACATACTTAGGTTTTTAGAGGTGCTTTTACATTTTTCCAAAAACCAATTAAAAAAATCAAAAATTGTACAAAAGGGCATTTTTCTACTAGAAGTGCCTCTAAAAGGAGAAAAAAAAAAAATTATTCAAACAGGCTCTAAATGCTTCTCTATCCAAAGAACACAACCATCATCTAAATTAAAGCTATAATCTACATTTAAGACCAAAAAAGAAAGAATCATGTTTCTTAATAATAATAAAAAGCATAAGGTGTTGTGTCAGAGGTGTCATCAGTTACATATGCATTCATGTCAAAGACAAAAATGCGTCCAACTTGCCAACACATGGCAAAATCGTCATATTGGTGATTCATAGATGTTGCCCAAACCACTATTAGAGAAGTTTAAATTCCAACCACAGATCCTTACAAAGATCTGCCAAAATAATGGCAATTGACAGAAACAACCCCATAATCATGAAAGAAACTATACAATTAACGATAAATGTACTATTAGGAGAATGTGCACATAGGATCTGGCATGACTATTGATCTAGCAAAACAAAAGAGTGGCTCGTCATGTTCAATGTGTAGATTTGTCCTATGTCCTAGCGGCCAATATGACACATTGAACAACCAATCATATCAGCGAGTCTAAAATAAAATAAAGCTAGAAGAATTAATAATACAAACAAATGAGCACACATGCATGCACACACGGATTTAAAAGCTTCTTGGAACAAGATGCATACCACTGATTCGACAAAGTTGGCTGAATGTAAGCATAGTAGTGTCCACCATGAACCCCACCACTGTGAACCAAAACACTGAAAAGAAACAATTACTCGAATACTTAAGCAATTCAAGGCCAAACTATTTCCAATGAAATATGACTGTGCCAGAGATCCAACTGGTAGAGTAAGTCCAAATGAGTCATAGAAAATTAATGCAACAAGCTTTTTTTTCTTTTTCCTTTTTTCTGTCTCTTTTGTTCTGATAAAATGTTGGACTATCCAGATATTTATAATTTCCAGCACTGGATTTGGCATTTAAAGGAGCTGAACCACTACTGAGATGACTGAATTATCAAGCATCTTGATACCTCATGCTCATGGTGACACACAACTCTAGCTTGTACAAACTCTTCCTATTATGACACTAATTTAAGACTTCCATAAACCTGCGTAAATTTACCCATGCCAAGGTCTTGAAACTAAATCAAGGATTTAATGTCAGGGCTGTAAGATAGAGTATAGACATTGATGTTTAGGTGCAGAAAGATTAGGTCTACTTGGTCTCGAGAGAAAATTTCAGGACTGATAACCAGCAAAAGCAAACAATAAAAAATTAGGAAAGTTTCTAGATTATCAGGTTTTCAAAGACCAGAGTGATTCTTTATTAGATGTAAAGAAAAGCTTCTCAGTATGTAGAGGAAGTACCCAGTGTTAACAGAAGACCAACAAAGGATAACAAATAAACAGAAACTCTGCTCGCATGCCTCTAACAAAATGAGTACTCAAATTAATCTACCAAGACCTCAGTTATCTAACAGAGTAATTGTTTCCATTACAAAACTCAATAAAGAGAAATGGCCAATACCTGTGAAGTGTGTAAAGGTTGCGAACACTTCTATCTGCTTCAGGAGATAGATACTTGCCATTATCCCTATCAAGATCTAATTCCAGGGGGAACTCATAGCGGTCATTGATCTGTTGGCAATCAAGTTATAAGGATCATTCAACTCACTCCAATTGAAGTTGTAAACTAAACAAAAGTTAAGGATACAATATCTAAAACTAGAAAAACATTATCATCCAGGGTATCCAAGGTAAGACTACAAAGAAGCTACTAAATCAAATTATATTTGAAGATGGAGGTTGATAAAAAGGCTTTGATGATTGAACACACTTACTATCTGAAATCTTAAGATGACTTTGAGGAGATGGGAAGAGAAGATCAGCTTACAAAGACCTTGTACTTTCTTTTCTTTTTAATAAGTCAAACAGTTAAAAGCAACCAAGAGGATGCGCATATGTATACAAGAGGTATAAAAAGTTTCGACCCAAAAAAAAATAGAGAAGAGAAGAAAGAAGAAATCCATTAATATCAGGAAGAAAACACAGGAACTTTAAAGAAAATGTTCTTTGCAATAACTAGAGGGTCTAAAGAATCCTTAAATCCAGAACTGAAAAATGTTCTCAGTCTTCTGACACAGAAAGGAGCCACAAAATAAGATATCATTTTAACAGGCAACCAAGAAATTACAGAATCCACTATAAAAAAGGAAAATTTCTTGAAATAATACTCATAATGAATAAAATAAGTTATTAGCATTTCAGAGCATTCCAATCAATCTATTCCCATAATTAAAATTTCCCAACAAGAAATAACCCTTCAAGAATAATCCTAATCCATATAGTATATCCTATCAGGATTTTAATTCTATCATATGTTTCTTAAAAAATAAAATCTAATAATACAACATAAGAAAATTATATAAACATTATCAGAAACCAACACAGTTTAAATTGAACCCCCTTATCTTCATTCTCAAAATCATCCTATTTTATCAACCAAAAATTCCATCAACAAACCAGTAGCCACAAGTTATTTCAGGTCCATGCACAGTAATAATCAAATTTTTCATTTTCAAGAAAACTTCGTGAAGAAATTAAGAGAACTACAAAATCATCTTTGCCATTTTCTTCTAAATTACCACCCTTTTCATTCAATAAGAAAGGAGAAATAAACTCATAACGCCGAAACAAACTTATAGGGAAATTATCTTTGACAAGAGCAAGTTGCATTCTATTTTCAAATGTTTATTAACCATATATTTAGATTAAGAAAAATATTAGAAAATTATCTTTGGAAGACAGTAAATTATAATCTATCTTCATATATTTAGATTTAGAAAATAAAAAAATGGATGCCAAAATTCCAAATTATAAACACTGGCAGAATGATGGTGTTTTGGTCTAGGTAATTTGGTATCTATTCTAAGAACATTGCCATAGTCAGTATTTATTAGAAGCTGATATCTTTGGCAAAGGACAATTAAAAGCAAATATGGCAGAGTGGTTGGGATGTCATATATCTGTCAGTGATACCATGCATAACTTTGGAAATTAATCTCTCAAGTTTATGCTCTTTTCTACCCTTCTTACCTTTCTTGGTGAAATTGTCAATTTTGGGAAGATAGTGGACAAGGACTTCTCCACTATTTATTTTGCATCGACTCCCGATTTCCAACTTCTATACCTTATGGGAATCCCATGTTTCAAGATTTTCACTTCTTTTACGAATCTCAATGACAGAGGCAGCTGATGTTGCATTGTTATTAGGTAACACAGAAGCCTTTTGTTACTCTAACATGCCCAATAGAAGATTATGGTCCTTGGATTCCTCTGGTTCAGAAGTTCTCATATGCATAATTCTTTCTTGCAATATTTTACTCAAAATCCAATTTCTCAAAACATTTCTTTGGCCAGAGCAAAATACTAGAGCTATTTAATTACCCTAAGGATTTCTTCCATTGCATCTTTTATGGGATAGAGTTGCCTCCTTTCTGGGTGTCAGCAAAAGGTCTCTTTGTTGGAGGCTGGAGATTAGAAATTTTGTATGGGGGCAAAGGGGAGAAGAGAAGAGGTTATTTTCGGGGGAGAGAAGGGGGGATTTTCAAATATAATGGTGAGCTATTTTGAGCCAATCTTTTTCTTGGTTGCCTCTGCTTTCTTGTTTATGTTGATTAGGAGGATCCTCATCCTCCTCCTATTTCCTTCTCTTTGTTTCTCAAATAATACTCTTATATCAGGAAACAAAAAAGAAGCCCAAAAGATAGTAATTTAAAACAACTTTTCTTGGCGTTCTTTCACATAGCATATCCAAAATGGTCAACAAGACGAAGTTTATATAATCTTTGCCCATGAAGCAAGATAATACACCTACTTAACTAGTTTTCCTAATGCATCAATTTATGTAAGCCCAGCTTGAACATTAATCATCCGAAAGTTCAAGCATCTGATGGGAGTTAGGTATGTATATAGTATATGAATTTTCAGCTTACCACGACTTCAAAATTCCACAAAACTCTTAAAGGATTAACAGAGAAGGATTATGCGCTAGTCTTGCAACAACATGATAAGGTTAACTGAAATTCTTTATATTTCTCTAACACAAGTATTAGTCAAAAAGCCCAGGTGACAGAACAGCATTGATGAAAACGGCACCAAGTCCAACACACAGTCATGCAAACACTTACTTCAAGGTATTATAGAATATGAAGAATGTCATGATGTTCAAGAAATAATTATATAGTGTTGCAAAAGTGGAAAAGAAAAACCCCAGAAGTCCAAAGACTATGCTTTTATCACCATCTTTTTGCACCCAATTCAACAGTAAAACATCTACCACAATAAGAGTAACCAAAATGAAACAAGTAAACTAAACGGTATAACTTATGCAGCCTAAATGAACTTCAACATGTTGATGATACATAGAAACATACAAGTGTATTGACAAGGCAATGAATTTCAGTCAAATCTAATACTGACCTTTACCATAGTGTCACGCATGAAATCATACTCAAACCGCTTCAACTGAAGCTGAAGGACAGGTGGAAAATCAATGAACAATACCCCCTTCTTAGCATCCTGAAAGCATATGATGATTAAAGAAAAACAAATAGTAATAAATAATCAAAAGTAACAAAAGCCATATAGATAATAAAGTAATCATCACAAGCAACCTTAGCATATTTATATTGAGCAGTAATAATTCAAGCTAAACACTGTAGGAAACAAAATAGATTTGAAAATACATGAAGGAATGATAACTTTTGCAAGAAAGATGACATTTTGAAGAAGGACAAAACTCTTGATAAATTGGACAGCAAGAGCTCTTTTAAAGAGACAGGTGACTACTTGTCTGCACAATGGTTTTGTGGAGGTATTGCTTAAAGAAGAGATGACTGTCTAGGTTGTAGTGAGTTGAGATTAGGATGATGATTCTGACCTTTTTCACAGGGTAAAATTCAGAGAGTGAGAGAGAGAGGAAAACTTCCTTTTTT
This sequence comes from Bauhinia variegata, assembly GCA_022379115.2. NCBI lineage: Eukaryota > Viridiplantae > Streptophyta > Magnoliopsida > Fabales > Fabaceae > Bauhinia > Bauhinia variegata. The sequence continues at coordinate 9,448,795 of CM039429.1, read as the reverse complement.
TTGGGTAGAGGAAAAACTTCTATTCAAGAAAACAAGAATTGGTGAATTGTATCCAGGTTAGAGATATGAAGGATATTGCAGAGGAGATTACTTCAGGATATTGCTGACCTTTTCTGGATGGTGCAGCACCGCAATCAGGGAATAAAATACACCACAAACTGGGATGATTGGAAGAATGATCTAGTTTTCATGATTGGGAGGGTAGCAAACCAGGTAACTCTAGATTATTCAAATGATTTCAAGGGGAGTAGATACAGGCCTCATTATAATTTAGAATCAAACTTGATAAGGTAAGTGTCTTCTCACCAGCAATACATTTTTTTTTTTTTGTGCTTATGACTCAACTAGTTTCAGAAACAGACATTTATTCTCAAATTTGTTTTGGAATCGGATTGTATTTTTGGCCTCTCTTTGGTGTTCAGAACATGCTTTCTTTAAGTGAGTCTCTTCAGTAAATATGCAGAAGGATTGGAACACTACATTAACGTGTTTATCTATTTATTGCATACTCCTCTTTTTACTCACCTTTCTTTTCTTCTAATGTAATTTTGTGTTATGTATGTATGCATGTAAATACACATACACAAATTTGTATAAATTAGAAGGGGATGGACAGGTTCAAGTCCAACAACAAAAGGAAAGAAGTTCATATTGACAATCTAAAGGAAGGGAAAAAGAAAAAGAAAGAGGAAGGGTTAGTTCCATGCCGTACCTGTAAACCAAACTGTTCTGCATGATACTTGTTATCACCCTCAAGTCGTTCCACTTCCACATACTTGTCAAAAGAAGCATAGACATCCCGACAGCCTTTGACATCAAGCTGAAGATCTACAATTTCATATCCCAAATTCCATAAGGTCCAAAAGTACACCTAACAATGCAATAAACAACAGCATCCCCAAAGCCATACCATAAAATGATTCTTTTCTGGTAGATTTGAAGTTCACATTGATGCATTCAATATAGTTCATATGGTGCCCTTCAAACAACTGCTGTATAGTGCCTTCAACAACAGTTCCCTGAGACAATAAGAAGCCGTCGCGCAATAATCTCCAAGAAAAGCAAAAAATTGTGCAAGTTCCATCTAAAATAAAAAATCATATACCCTGGTATTGACAACATAATTGTAAATAATTACCATGAAAGGACCAATACCTTCATTTTGTCTTCCAGCTTTTCACAAAGAACCCTATTTAGTTCTTGGACATCATGCTGCATGAAAGAGTCATAAGTATCCCAACCGAAAGACTTGGTTAACTCTTTTGTTGCTACACTAGTGTCACTATACTGCAGCTTGTAAAATAAGCTCTGTAATGCTAGAGGAATGCTCCCCGATGGCATATCATTCTCAGTCGTAGGCATATGGTACACAGCCTGTAATAATAACATACATAGGGATATCACTTATAGAAAAAATTGAAAATTTACAGTGTAGACACTGCCTAACCTTTCTGAAATAAGGAATGTGGTACAGTGTTTGAAGGAGAGAATTCATATAACAAGTAGCTCCTTGGTTTTTCAGTCCAACAAAACCAGTTTCCTTTTTCGAGTCATGTGACCAGTAATCGGGAACATTACGTACAGCAACATCAGCCTCAACTATGCAAGTATCTTTCACTATATATCCTCTACCAGGATCATATAATTCAGCAAGAGGCATGAAATTAGAAAAACCCCAATCACTCTCACGTGCATTAAACTGGTGCTGGGTTTCTGCAATGTGCAAAAGTAGTTACATATATGTCATAAATATGAACAGACAATAGGCACATTACCAGAAGAAATAAATGGCACCGCACTGCCTTGTTTTAGTGTCATGTAAATCAATATACTAGTGGACAACTATATTTCTCTTTCAAATTATAGTGACAATTAAAAGAAAACAAATTCCTCTTGACTGAATACATGACTAAAAGAAACCATTAAATCCATTTGCGATCATTTACATGGGATTTAGTTTGCTTCAAAGTTCTGTATCAAGAAAAGGAATATTATTAGGAATCCCAAACCAGAAAACAGTAAGAATTGTATTATTGAAGTTGGAATTGAGCAAAATACTCCTACAGAGAAAGGAAAATAAAAGAAAAACTGCAAGAGCAGGAGCTCCTAGACACTACCAGAGCAGTATGATACGATCCGCGAGAATGTAAGACTGAGATTTATAATTTGAGAAACATCTAGAAACTTCCAGACGAATCTAGAGGACTCTTGAATTGTGTAAAAATCTCTCGTATATTCTAGGCAATGCTAGATAGCTTTAGAATGATCTAGAGTACTCTGCACTAGGGTTTTCTTGAGAATTCCCTGTAAATATCTTGCAGTATTTTCTAGAGAAATAATATAAACCGTCAGATGAAATTGATCTCCACCATCCATTGAAGAGGCAGGAAGCATCTAGAACCAAGGGCGAGGCCTATATAAAGCTCTACCCTCTTCATTTCTAACCATCCAAGCATTTGTGAGTAATCAAGCATTCTAGAGCTATCCCTGTTTCATTCTCTCAAAATCTAACTCTCCTTAGTTGTCTATTTTGCCTACTACCTTCAGGGTTGGGCTAACTTAGCAAAGATCAAGAGGATTAATCAAGCTAAGGCCGGCACAGTAAAAAAGTCAGGAGTACCAATGCCATTGCAAATAGCTCCACAGAGAAGAATCCCTGCCCAACACAAAGACTAACTGAAACTCTATTTACATTCCTCCAACTCCCCCCAACCCCTATAAATCCATAACTCACTCAGAACCTCCTAACAAACTGCTGACTATGCAGTAACTAAGCTGCTAGCTAATGCTTAAACTCTACTGACTCATCATTAGGATTTAGGACCATGGCCCTATCATTGCCTCCCACTAGATAAGAAGAGCCTTTTTTCTCAAGGCTGAGACTCAGCAAACATAGGACAACATTAATGCAGAAGAGGAGTGGATCAGAATCAAAATGACAATTCCTTTCCAAGCATTGATTCCATAGGAACAAAAATCTCTATAGACAAACATGTATATTTTAATTTTTTTGGTTTTATTTATTTATTTGTCATCATAAGTCACAACCACTCTTTCATCCTATGTTGATTTCATGTATCCAACTTTAGATATAGAATGCCATTGACCCATTTCATTCCAGATAGAACAACCAAACATTGAAAATCCTATATAACAAACATGCTCCAAGTGTACAGCATCTACAAATGATACTAAACTGCCTAAAATACAGCAGATACAAACAAAATTTTGTATTTTGGAGACCCATCTAAGTTCAGTATACCACAAGGTACTTTCTCTCTGACATAAACTGCCCCACCCAAATGAGGGAACTTTTATTTGTTATTCATTCAACATAATCAAAATATTTGGATTAACATCTGTAGTTAAGAAAGATACCTTTTCTAGTTGAGTATTTGTTATGTATTTGATTAACAACAGTCAAACTGAATTGAGCATATCTACTCCACCCATAAGACAATGCTGATGAATCTGCAACATCTAGATACATCGACAAATGGTCAACATTGTTCCCTTTTGGGAAGATAAGTATCCGCCTGGGCAGTGCAATTCAAGGTCAGTCAAAACAAGCATAATGCAGCAGCCATACACATAAGTAACAAACATTAGCAACTAAAACATGTGGCAGATATCCACATACCAATTGTAGCCTCCAACATAAAAGACATCAGAGTAGAGTCTTTTTGGAAGCCTTGAAAAATTCTCAATGGTCCACGTGAACCTTCCCGATGGTGGCTCATCAATTAATGGAGCATCCACTGTACTCATGTTTTCTGATTGAGATACTACCAACAAAAAAACAAAAATGAAAAATAACCCAAACCCTTTCTCTGCCATATCAGTTAGAAAAAATGATAATATAACCATTTCTTCATGGTATCGATCATTTAAACCAAAATAACAAAACAAAACCCCAAAAACGTCCAAACAAAATAGAGGGAAAATTTTTGAAGTTCTTCCAAAACCCAACATCCCTAATCATAAAAAATGCAAGTAAGACAAAAGTAAAGCTTCATTGCAACCCTAATAACATAATCATCAGTATTGTTACTGCTCCATAAAATTAAGCAAGATAACCAACCAAAAGAAAAACAGGAACATGGGCATTGCTTGCATCTCTCTCTCCTTCAACCAGACCCTTATTAACACTAAGCTTTACTTGACCTCTTCCAAAAATAAACTACATACAAAAAATTGTAAATGAGATAACTTAAAAGCCTACATCATTTTCTTCATCCAGCCACTAAACTATCCAAAAGGGGATTGCAAAACCGAACGAACTTACCTTCCATGGGTTGCGGGCCCTCTGGGAAGTCGGAGTGGGGGACTAGCATCTCATCGTCCTCCTGCTGCAGCACAGTTTAAAGTCAAGACGAGCACACCCAGATCCGTTATAAAAATAACCTAGCAACTAAGCAAATCATCAAGCAGAAAAGTCCAAATTGGAGTGATTGCAAAGCAGAAAAGAAACAACCGAAGGAAGAATCATGTAAAGCGATTGCTATAGGATTGAAGCAAAAGTAAGAAAGGAGAGGGAATTCGTGATCACATCTAACAGAGGAGTCATCAGAGTCATTGCCGAGAGTAGTAGTAGCGCTTTCAATCCAACAATCGAAGAGAGTCGCTATGGAAAAAGTAGAAAAAATACAGGAAAGAGAAAAAGTGAAGCGAAGCGAGCCAAAGACGATGAAAGCAGTGAAAGAGGTACCTGGTGACTGGTCTAGCACGAGAAAACAAATTGTGAATTTCACAAAAGAGTGGCGTTGTGTACTACAGGCATAGACCCTTTTAAGTAAAATGATCAGCTAGTTAAAAGTGGAAATCTTAATTTTAAAATTATTAAATTTATAATTATTTAATAAAATTAATTGTTAAATTAAATGTAAAATAACATAAAAATATATATATTTATTTAATTTTATATAAATTATAATTTTATTTTGTTAAAAAATATTTTTAATTAATTTAAAAAACATAAAATAAAATATATGATGTTCTTGAGAAAAAATCACAAATATATATAACATAATGATAATATTTATTTATTTATATATATAAAATAACGATTTTATCAACTTTTTGTGAACAAAAAATCGTTATCAACCTATTAAATAATTACAAAAATTAAAAAAATCAGATTTATTTTAAAAAAGAATAAATAGAAAAGAAAAAAAAAAAGTCACTTTAGAAGCCATTGCCTACATTGAAAGAAGAAAAAAAAATTCTTGGCTAATGTTTTCCATAAAATGGAAAAAATAAAAGGTAAAATGATAAGAAAAGACGAGAAGCTATACACTATAAGCTTATAAGCTACTTCAAGTAGCGTATGAAAAAATACTATAAACTAATGAGATAAGCTAATTTACCAAGCAAGTTTATTTTAGTCAAACAAGCTTATAAGCTAATCAAATAGGCTATAAAATAACTTATTAGATTTGCCAAACACATTCTTCTAAGGGCCAGCACATTGTACTAGAAAATTCTGTTGATGTTCCTCTTAAGGAGGTTATGGGTCCTCTACTTACCCAAGGTGGCTCTTAGGAGGGCCCAGTTAAGGTGTTTATCCCAGCCTTTATCAACCCTTCTAATGACCCAAGCTACCCTCCATTTGCTCAAAGAGGAGTGAAGAAGAAGACAACATGTAGGAGGGATCGGGGTTCCTCCATTCCTGTTCTTTCAAAAGGCTCTCTTGGCTTTATTTGCTTAGGTGCTGCTCTGTCCACTTCCTCCAAGTTAATATACTTATCATCTTATTAGAGCAACTCTCGTAAGGATCCTGGTGGATTCAAAGTAATGCTCTCCTTGAATTTTCCTCGTTACAATCCCTCCATTAATGTATGTATAGCCACCTCATCCTTAAGATCCTTAATCTGCAATGATAAGGCAGTGAATCTTTGTATGTACGACCTTTAGGGCTTTCTTCCTCTTGCTGGAGTGTGTCTAACACTGCTGATGTCTTTTGCAGCGCTATGTTGGTTGAAAAATGCACTATAAATTGTTCCGCCAGCTGATCAAAGCTAGAAATTGACTATGGAGGAAGATTGTTAAACCACTGTAATGTCGCCTTCCGTAGGGAAGTTGAAAAAGTGCGACATTTAATCTCATCCTCGACACCTAAAATCAATATAATATTTTCAAAGCTACAAATATGTACCATTGGGTCAGTAGACCCATCATACAGTTTTAATGTAGATTGCTTGAAGTAGCTCGGGAAAGGGTACGACATTATCTCTGGCCTATTTGGTTGGGGTGTTACTAGTGGGTATAGGTTCTGTTTAACGGCAATTTACTTCTAAGTTAGAAATGCATGGCTCGGGCGACTACGTCGTACTTTCTTGCACGATTGGGACATAGGTTTCATCTCGTTCAGCTTGGAGCCTTTGAATTTCCTACAAATCTTAGGTTGTTTATTCTCGTAGCTCATAGATCTCTTTCCTCATGACCTCCATGTGGGTCAGAAGGGTGGTCAGTATGGCATAACTCTGTTTAGGTTGGGTTGTTTGGACTTGAGTGGTTGTGTGTTGAGCGGGGGTCTCAGGGATGAAAGTTGCACTACTCGGTCCAACTTTCTATAAGGGTGTTGGGGTTTGACTCAACCATTTTACCAAAAATCTAAGGGTTGCATGTTCGATCCTCTCTCACCACACCAATTATTAGTAGATCAACATGGTAAATATGTTTGGGCCTTGGTTGTGGTTGGCCAGGTCTCCTCTGGGTCGTGCTAGATTTGTAAGAACAAAAAAAGAAGGGTTGGTTGGGTGATACTCTAATGCTCAAGTCAATAAAGTCTCACATGGTCAGAGTAAAACAGAGAAAATCAAAGCAAGTGTGAGTTAGGGTTTCTTGAGGGTTATGTACCTTTTTCCTTAACGAGGTCCCCTTTTTAGTGTTTTAATCCTAAAAGTCTTTTCACCACTCTAGTAGGGGTGTGAATTATGACATTGGTCCTTTGGCCTCTTTTGGGCCCAATCCTTATGTTGCGCAAGGCGTTCTTAGTGAACACGGTTCACATCAGTTAGCATCATTAGAAGGAATCACTTGTGTGATCCCAAAACTAAAAAATGGGTATAAGATTTTCTTTCAACTTTGGTGATCCAACTCAAAGAACATCTTGCTTCACTACATGAGATTTTCTCTTTTATTTAGTTTTGTTTGTAAGGTTTCCTAATAAATTGTGAGAAAAATGCAAGCAGAGATTGTGAGAAGAATGTCACAAAAGTTGTGACAAGAACCCTTTTAGGCATTGTGGTATTTTTAACTTTGAACGCAAAGGAAAATGTCTAGTTGATTTGGGCAGAGAAGAATGAAGAGAAATTTGTTTGGGTAGAGAAGAATGTTCTTTAAAGATAATTTTTGAATAAAAGAAGTTGAACGTCTTACATGGAAGAGAAGGAATTTTGGGTGAAAGGGAGAAGAACAATAGATGCTGACTTAACATGCTTATAGTCTATCTCATTAAAAATTATTTTACAATAATCCACATGTGAAAATATAAAGCTATGTCAACAACTTTTTAATCATCTTATAATAGAAGAACTATTTTGTTATCATGTGGAATTTTAGAGAGAATAGTTTGTGATTGTTAATTTAAGAGAGACTATTTTATAATGATAAATGTCTAAAAGGAAATAAAAATGATATTTTAGTATTTATAAATTTTACCTTCCAACCTAAACTAATCACCATGTGGAGAGTTTGGTTTACCTTAAGTGGATTGGTTGGCTTAGTGTGGATTTTGCTCATACTTAGTTTATTTTTAAAAGAGAAATGCTACTTGTACATCTAATATTGTAGTTCCTTCATATCCCTTATATTTTATAGTTAATTGTAAGAGTAAAATTGTAAATAGGTATGAGTAAGAGATAAAAGATAAAAAAAAATAAGAAAAATAAATGTAAAAAGGAGGTATGAGTGTATTTGGCAAATCTAATAAGTTAATTTATAGCCTATTTGATTAGCTTATAAGCTTGTTTGACTAAAATAAACTTGCTTGAAGAACCATAGTAGGATGAGATTTCTTAAAAATGGGAGCAGTAACACTTGTTGTAGGCAGAGCTAAGGTTTCATCGGCCTTCCTTTTCCCCTTTCTCAATTTCTCTAACCCACAACCTGATCGCTCCATAAATTTGCAAAGATTTGGCATTGTTTTTCTTTTTGAAAATGAATAAGGCAAAAGGTCAAAAGTGGCCAAAAAGAGTAGAACGATCATAAATAAAAAATATGCACATACCAATATAGCAAAGAGCTCTATAGGCCCCCCTCTTCAGGTTAGTGTAAACCTTCGCCTCCAGTTCCTTTATCAAGAAGGTGGTCGTCGGCCCAAGGTCGACATTAATTATATCATCAACCCTTCCAAAGTGTCATTGCCATCTAAAAGGGAACTTGGGCTCTCCATTATCATTAAGAAAGAAATGGCAGCCTGATTGGGGTTCGATCACCCGAAAGAACCATTTCTTAAAGTTCTTGGTCAACTCCTTGGCCGAAACTATCAATGACCTCCCCTTCTTAGAGATAAAATACAGGTACCCCAGCTCGTGCTTCTTAGGATCCTTTAGAAAATAGAAATGAAAGAAAACGTCCAACCAAGGGGGTTTATTCAGCTCAGCGCAAATTTGTTGAAAAGCATGAAGATAGCCAAATGTTAGGGTGTAGCTACGTCAGAGCTATTTGGAGGGTCTTGAGGATTTCCATTTCAGAGTAGGCGACCCACCAGTATTCACGAAAGAGTCAAACCCTTCAACATTAAAGCTAGTAGTGCAACATCACCCAACTCAGTAGCAAGACAATCCATAAAAGTAACCCTACCCCCTTATGAAATTCCATCAGTGACCTTACATTTACAATACGAGATATCGTGGTACGTTAATAACTTACCTAGGGTACCGACCCAACCATAGTAAATACAGAAAGGAAAAATCAAAATAAAAAAGGAAAGATAAACTAACCTTAGGAAGAAAGCATGTGAAGTGGAAGAAAGAGAAGGTGCGAAGGGCAATGGAGGAAGACAATGAAGAAGGCAAGAACCACTAAGCAATGTGAGTGGGAAAGTAAAGAAAATCGGGGAATGCAAACCAAAGCAAGGGCAATAAAATGAAATAGGTGGGCCCCTATTTATATAGTAGAAGGAAGAAGAATAGACGCTGTGAGCAAATCCTAGAAAGTGGGAAGCAACAACGCAATAACGTCACATTTTGAGACATGAAAGGCCTTGCTATAGTTGCAATGAAAGCTACAATAATCGTAACGGTAAAAAAAACAAGATCGCAAGTTAAAATGGCAACACACCCCAAGAGACAGAAGATGTATAGCCACGTGTTTCGCAAACATCAACGAAAGACTTCCTTTCTTATTAGCGTCATTAACAGAGGTGGCTGGAATAATCAATTCCCCTTGATTAGTGAGATGAAGTAATTACTGTTAATAATAAGGAAGAGAAACATCTAGCTTATGCACCTAATGTATTAGATGCCTGAGCTAAGGGTTGATGATGTGGACCAAATTTACTAAGAATGCCCTGTGCAACATAAGGATTGGGCCCAAAAGGGGCCAAAGGCCTAACGTCATAATTCACACCCTTGCTAGAGTGGTGAAAAGACCTTTAGGACCAAAGCATTATAAAAAGAGGAACCCTATTAAGGAAAAAGGTACGTAACCCTCAAGAAACCCTAACTCACACTTACTTTGATTTTCCCTGTTTTACTCTGACCTTGTGAGACTTTACTAACTTGAGCATCAAAGTATCATTGTACCAACCCTTCTCTTTCCGTTCTTACAGACCTAGCACGACCTAGAGGAGACCTAGCCAATCACAACCAAGGCCCAGACATATTTATTGTGTTGGCCTACTAACAGTAACAAACCCTATTAATTTTTATTTCTTATTGGTGATCCAACAACATAGGACATGGATTTACTTCAGATGTTACAATTTATCAAAACTAAAGAGACAATAGAAATGAGAACAAGGAACATAGAAGATTATCAATTATAAATATGACACATTTAAGCAATAGAAAAAAAAAATTAGCAAATTAACAAATAATGTTAAAGTTTGATTAAAAATTAATGGATCTAATCCTTTGTTTGCTTGGTCTCCCTGGAGTGCAAAGTGTACAATACCTTTTGTATAAAGATTCTAAAGAGAACGCTGTAGAGATTGTGAGAATAACCAGACATTGAGGAATTTTCAACTTTAAGGCAAAGGAATAATGTCTCGTTCTTCTATAGAGAACAATGCTAAAAGAAGTTTTGTTTGGGTAGAGAAAATGTTTTGTGAAGATAATTTTGTAGTAAAGAAGTTGATTGTTTTACATAGAAGAGAAGGAATTTTGGATAAGAGTGAGGGGAAAGGGTGGTATTGACTTAACAGGCTTTTTTACACAGATATAGCAAATCTTAAATATTATTACCAATATATACTACTTTTAAAAATATGTACCAATATATACCACAAAATTAAATATCATAGTACAATAATGTGATATCTAAATAATATCGCATCACCTAGTTACATTATTTGACTAAAAAGCTGTCAACTCACAAATATTGTAGTATGATAATGTGATATCACTAATATCGTAATACCATAGTACGATATCACTAATATCGCAGTACCGTAATATAATATCACTTGTCCATGCAACTTTCTATGGAGAGGCAAGAGTGAATTAATTTTCATGGAAAGGGTAAAGTGAGATGTCACCTTACCTTACTAGACCACACTTTGCAAATTTTTGTTTTTATTTTTATTTTTTGCAAATAAAACAAAGAAGAATCTCAATGGAGTTTTTTACACACATATACAACGTTTCAAAAATTATCACCAATATAAACCGCTTCTATAAATATTTATCAATATATATTACTTTTAATAAAATTACATCATCCTCTTACAACTTTACTTTATTTATTACATGTTTTAATTTTTTTAATAAATTAACTTATTAAAAAAAATTAAATAAGCAATTAAATGTTGCTTCTCTTCACCAAATTAAATTAAACAAAGTAAAGTTATAAGAGGGTGATGCAATTTTATTAAAAGTAATATATATTGGTAAATATTTATAGAAATAATATGTATTGGTGATAATTTTTGGGATGTTGTGTTTATAAAAAATTTCACTATGATTCTTCTTTATGTTTTATTTGTAAAAAACAAAAAAAAAAACAATAATTTGCAAAGTGTGGTTTGATAAGGTGAGGTGACATCTCACTTTATCCTCTCCATAAAAATTTATATTTTTATGTTTTATTTATAAAAAAAATCTGATTCACTCCTCCCTCTTCACAAAAACTTGCACGGACAAGTGATATCACATTACAGTGCTATAATACTTGTGAATATCACATTACCGTACTATAATATTTGTGAGTTTACAGTTTTTTGTTCAAATAATGTAACTAGGTGATGCAATATTATTAAGATATTACATTACTATACTGCGATATTTGATTTTGTGGTACATATTAGTACATACGTTTAAAAATGATATATATTGGTAATAATTTTTAAGATTTGGTATATTTGTGTAAAAATGCCAACTTAACATGCCTAATCATAGTACACATCATTAAAATATACTCCCTCATCTCATATGTTTTGCAATTCAAAAGAAATTTTTTTGTTCCAAAACTATTGCTTTTTTAAAACTTCAAAGTAATGTAAAACATTTTTTTTCCTTGTATACCCTTATTTAATTAATGATAACTCACTTAGTCTCTTTCTTAATTACACCATAATAGAGGAAATTAAATAATGATATTGTAATCAATATAATACATTAATTAATGATTCTTTAATCTATACGCAATAACCTTAAACAACCAAAAGATTTAGAATGAAAGGACTATTTTGCAATAATCCACTTGTGAAAACATAAAGCCATTTCAGCAATATTTTAACATGACGAAGGGACTATTTTGAATCTAAAAGAGACCGTTGTGTAACTATTGATTAAAGTGGGATTATTTTGCAACAACTCCTATCTTAGAGAGATCAAAATCACATTTTAGTCATTTTATAAATCACATGTTAAGATTTGGTTTGCATTTTATACACTTCAAAACGGATCAACCCAAACCAAATTATACTATATATATATATATATATATATATATATATATATATATATATATATATATATATATACAATAATTCTTAAATTATGGTGTGTGTGTATATATCTATATATATACATATATACATATATACACACACACAGACAAAATAGAGATTGGTATAGACAAAATATTTAATTTGAATAGACAAAATTGATAGTTATTTCTATAATTCTTGTATTAAAATAATAATTAAAATAATCTACTGCAAAATATATTGAAGATAAAAATCGAGAAACTAATTGAAAATTTTTAAGATCTGTTGAAACTTGAATTGAAATGCAAATCATAAGACTTACAAGTTTGCTGAGAATATTACAAATTTGATCTTGAACAAGGCTGTGATAAATTACAGACTTGAAACTTGTACTATTAACTGAGGAATGTTTTCAAGAGAATTCAGCAAAAGGAAGAACTTTTTTTAATAATGAAATGTAAATTGCCTTTTATAGACAAAGGGGCAGATTTGAGTTGCTCATAAGTTTGGAACGGACTCTAAAACTTTATAAAATCTGCCAAAGTATTGAAGGCTTTTGAGCTGTAAAGGAATGGATTTCAAACTTGATGAAATCTGCCAAATTATTGAAGGCTTTTGAACTGTAAAGGTCTTCTGATTGATTCTGTCACTTTCTACCAATGATACTTTTGAATCTGCTTTTGAAGAGGACTGTTTTTATTTTGGATGGATCTAGCTGGCTTTCTGATTGTTGAGCTTTGTCTGGATCTGCCAATATGGGAATTATTGATTGGAAAATTCTTATTTGAGATTTATTCTGAAACAATCATCTTCATTTTGATCAATGTCATCATTATAATCTGAACCTTTTGAATTGGAAGCTGTTGACATTATTTCTTCTAGGTTCTTCTTGAATTCTTGTGGATCTTTGGTTTGTGCCAATTCTGCCATAAAGATGGTCTTTTCTGATAAAAATTGTTGATTTTGAGTAGAAGCCAAAGTTTTGTTGAATGAGAATTCTGGATGTTTTCTTGCCCAACTTTTGACAGAGTCTAAAGTGCAGAATTCTAAATTGTACTTGTTCCACCATTTCACCTTTATTGAGTGGACTAATAAATATATTAATGAATTCTTGGGACTATTTTTTATGTCATAATCCCAGCATAATATCTAGGGGATTTTGAAATAAACAAAGAAGTAGACAGATTTCAATTCTTCTACAAATCTGGTTAAGTTTTTGAATTGAAGGAATGATTCTTGAATAGGGATAGGCAATATGCTTTTGACTTGTGCGAAAAGATCGAACCATTCAAAAAAACAATTTGAAAAGATTTTTCTACAATCTTTGTGGAAGTGTATAAACTAGTTATGGGAATAATTTTTAAAGAAAAAGAAGTTATACCAGGCTTGTTGATAATCAAAATAATTGTAGGTGGGAAGGTTGAAATTTAACTGAAAATTTATTTTCAGTGTATAGATTATGGTTCCAGTCTTGAGGTCTGAGGATTTGCAGAATTTGAACCTTTGAGAATTGAGAACCTTCTTGTCCTCTCATATGGGTTATATTGATCGATTTTGAATATACCAGAATTAGTTCATAAAAAGTTCTGGTTTTCTGAAGCGATGAAGGAATAAAATGCCACCAATTAGGGGGATCGGGCGGCATTTTTGATTTAGCTACTTCAAGGGGATTATCTTTTGAATGGTTTGGTTCAAGGGGACAGATGGTGATAGTATGGTCTTTGACAATATATTGAGAATTTTCTAGTTAAGAAACGGATGGGTTAACTGCCTAAGCGAATGATTGGGTTTTATTTACTCTTGTAGGAGTTGATGAGCTTGAGGAGGAGGATATTTGAAGAGCATAATCTAAAAGATTTTAAATTTTTTGTTGAGGAGTTTTTCCTCTGGGGGCAGTAGGCCTCATGATGATTTTTCCTGCAGAAATTCTCTTGTAAGGTAATTAGGCAAAGAATTTTTTTCTCCTTTTATAAATTCGATTTTGAAATCAAAGCAAAATAATAAAGCTTGCCATCTAACAAAAATTTGTTTATAAACTATATTTTGATCATCTTTTTGTAAAATGTCTTTTGCAGCTTTACAATCTACTCTTAATAAAAATTTCTGGTTTATCAAATTATCTTGAAATTTTGAAATGTATAATACTATAGATAAAATTTCTTTTTTGATTGTACTGTAATTCTATTGAGCTTCTGTCCAAACTCCTGAATAATATCTTACTATTTGTTCTTTTGACTCTACTCTTTGTTTGAGAATTCCTCCTAAACCTATTTCGGAGGCATCTGTTTCAACTATCTTGAATGTCTGAGGATCTGGTATTCCTAGGCAGGGGAGATATTTCACTAAACCTTTAATTTTGTAGACTGATTGAGTCATCTCTTGATCTCAATTTGGAGGATTTTTCTTAAGTCCTGAGAATAGAGGTTTACAGATTATCCTAATATTGGGAATGAAATCCAAAATATAATTTAGACATCCTAAAAATCTTTGAAGTTGGACTTTATTTTTGATTTCATCTAAAAATTTGTTTGCAAACTCAATAGACCTATTGATTGGTGTAATTTTTCCCTGATAAATTTCAAATCCTAGAAACTTAATTTTTGTTTGGAATATCTTCATTTTCTTTTTTGATAAAACTAATCTATTTTTTAATTAATAATAAAAATTGTTCTAAATGTTGAAAATGTTGTTCTAAGGATTTTGAGAATATTAATACATCATCTAAATACACTATTGCAAATTGATTATAAGGAATTAAGATATCGTTCATTATATTTTGAAATTCACATGGGGCATTTTTTAATCCAAATGGTGTTACATTCCATTCATAATGACTAAAAGGAACTGTAAATGTTGTTTTGTATTTATCTTTTTCTATTATTCCTATTTGATAATATCCTGACTTCATATCAAATTTTGAGAATATTGAGGCATTTGACAATCTTCCTATTAGATCTTTTTAGTTAGGTAAAGGATACCTAATCCATTTAAGAACCTTATTAAGAGGTTTATAACTAATAACTAACCTGGGCACTCCTCTTTCTATTTCCACTTGATTTTGAACATAAAAAGCAGCACAGCTCCAGGGTCTAATGAGTTTTTTATTTAAATATTCTTGAATTTCTTTTTTGCAATATTCTAATAATTCACTATTCATTTGAATAGATCTAGCTTTAGTATGTATTTTTATTTCACTAAAGTCATCTTCATAAGGAAGACTAACCTCATATTTCTTTCTTTCCCAAAATGCATTAGGATGAGGAAAGCAGACTTCTTTTTTAAATCTTTCTTGAAGTTTTTCTATTCTAAATGAAATATTAGGATTTTTAATTTATTCCTCTATTTTTTTTTATAATGAATTTCTTTTTGAAAAAAAATTAATTGACTTCTTTTTTGTTGAATACTATTTATAGTTATGGAATTTTGTTTTAGAGTATGGACTTCCTTTTCTTTAGGAGGACTTATCCATTCAAAGGGGATAGATTTTCCATATACTTCTGAACGAATTCCTTGTTCAGTAACCCTAAAGGGTAGAATTTGTTGAAGAAAAGGAGTTCCTAAAATCATAACTTCGTTGATATTTTTTACCATAATGAATATATTATGAAAACATAATCCTTGATTACAAATATATACATTAGATAATTTATATTGAATATTTAATTTATTTTTCCCCCCACCGAATAGGGCTTACGTAGTTTTTTCCATCATATTGAGTGGGGATTATTCCTTCTTGGATACAATTCATATCTGCTCTTGAATCTATAAGAGCAACTATTGATTTTGTAAATTCTCTATTGACTACTAGATTGACCTGACAATACCATCTTTGAAAAGTTATTTTTTCTATTATTTGAACAAATTTTTCTTGATCATGTTGAGACTCTTTAAGAAGCTTTATTGGGTCATTATTGGAAATGATACTGGAAGAGACTAATTGAGCTTTTAATTAAAGAATATCTAAGTCTTGATTTAATTCTTTTTCTTTTATTTCTTTAATTTCTGTTTTTAAATTTTTTATTTCTGATTGTAATTCTTGAAGAGTGGTTGGATGGCTTTCTCCTTTAAACTTGCTAAGGACATATGTTATTCTAAGGGGTTTAAATTTTACTAATTTTTGTTTATTGTTTTCTGTTATAACTTCTTGGAGTTTTAGTAGATATTGTTTTTTAATATCTTCTTCTTGAATTTTACCTATTATATCTATCAAAAATTGAGCTTTTTCTAAAGAAATCATATTTATTGTTTTTTGACTAGAACACTCCCTACAATCATAGGGACCGAAAATTGAATTTGGACAATTTTTTGATAAGGATTCTAAGTCTAATTCTTCTTCTTCAGAACTAATTATATCTTGAACTTGATTAATATTCTTCTCTTCTTGATCTTCCTCCTCAGAAGAAGAAGGATAGTCAGAGGATTCTGACAATTCTTCATTAATTAAGACTCTAATTAATGCTTCTTTTTGTTCTTCCTCTATTTCTAATTGTTGAATTTTTTTCTTGGTTTTACAATTTCTGGCATAATGTCCTCTTTGATTACATTTTTAATTCTTTATTAGGATTTTTTGAGGGTTTAGAATAGTATTTTTTATGTTTTCTATATTTTTGAACTTTTGAAGGTTTTGATTTTTGATGATACTTTCTGGTTCTCCTTTCTAATGATGAAGAAGCTTTAATTTTCCCCAATCATATTGATCACAGAAACTACCCAACTCTTTTCTTCCTGCAAAAGAATCTTGCCTATATTTTTGTTGTATTTTGAAGTCATTGCAAATTTTTATACCTTCTGAAATGATAATATTAGTTATTTGTCCATAAGTTAATTGACTATAAGGTATCTGATTATCATTGGGTAACTATTGTCTGGAATATTTTTATCTTTTTCTCAGATAATACTAACCCATTATTCTTAATCAATTGTAAAAATTGTTCTAAATGTTGAAAATGTTGTTCTAAAGAGTTTGAAAATATTAATATGTCATCTAAGTATACTATGGCAAATTGACTCTAAGGAATTAATATATCATTCATTATTTTTTGGAATTCTGAGGGTGCATTTTATAATCCAAATGGCATTACATTTCATTAGTAATTTTTGAAAAGAATTGTAAAGGCAGTTTTATATTTATCTTTTTCTACTATTCCAATTTGATAATATCCCGATTTTAAATCAAATTTTGAGAATATTGAGGCTTTTGAAATTCTTCTTAATAAATCTTTTTTATTGGGTAAAGGATATCTAATCCATTTGAGTACCTTATTGAGCAGTTTATAATTAATGACAAATCTAGGGGCTCCTCTTTCTATTTCTGCTTGGTTTTGTACATAGAAAGCAGCACAGCTCCATGGAGATTTACTTGGTCTAATTAGTTTTTTATCTAAATATTCTTGAATTTCTTTCTAACAATATTCTAATAATTCAGCATTCATTTGAATAGGCCTAGCTTTTGTGGGAATTTTTTACTCATTAAAATTATCTTCATAAGGAAGACTTACTTCATATTTCTTTCTTTCCCAGAAAGCATTGGGATGAGTAGAACAAACTTCTTGCCTAAATTTTTCTTGAAGTTTTTCTATCCTAATTATTATATTAGGATTTTTAATTTGTTCTTCTATTCTTTTGTAATGAATTTCCTTTTGAAGAAAACTTAATTGGTTCTTTTTATTCTATTGTATAATATTTATGGTTATAGAATTTTGTTTTAATGTGTTGATTTCCTTTTCTTTTGGTGGACTAATCCATTCAAAAAGAATAGATTTTCCATAGACTTCTGACCTAATTCCTTGTTTTGTTACTTTGAAAGGCAAATTTGTTGAAGAAAAGGAGTTACCTAATATCACGACATCATTTATATTTTTTTACTAAGATGAATATATTATGAAAACATAATCCTTGATTACATATATATGCATTAGACAATTTGTACCTAATATTTAATTTATATTTTCCTACTCCAAATAAGGATTCTGTAGTTTTTTCATAATATTGAGTGGGGATTATTCCTTCTTGAATACAATTCATATCTGCTCTTGAATCTATAAGAGCAACCATAATTTTTGTAAATTCTTTATTGATTACTAAATTAACCTGACAATACCATCTTTGGAAGGTTATTCTTTCTATAAACTGGATAAACTTTTCTTGATCATATTGTGATTCTTTGGGAAGACCTTCAGTAATAAACTGATTACTAGGAGAGGCTATTTGAGCTTTTAATTGAAGAATATCTAAGTCTTGACTCAACTCTTTTTCTTTTAATTCTTTAATCTCTAATTTTAAATATTTTACTTCCAGTTGTAATTCTTGAAGAGTGGTTGGATGTGTTTCTTCTTTAAACCTACTAAGAACATCAGTAATTTTGAGGGGTTTAATCTCTACTTTTCTTTGATTATTATTTTCAGTAATAACTTCTAGTAATTTTAATAGATATTTTTTTTAATGTCTTCATCCTGTATTTTATCTATAATATCTATCAGAAATTGAGCTTTTTCTAAAGAAAGCACATTAATGAATTTTTGATTAGATTCTTGATGAGAATAGTTTTCACAATCACAAGGACCAAAATTGAATTTGGACACGTTACTTCTCCTATTTCTTCTAAAATAGACAAATTATTTTCTTCTTTAGAACTATCTAACTCTTGAACTTGGTTGATTTTCTTTTCTTCTTGATCCTCTGACTCAGAAGAAGTGTGATTTGAGGATTCTGATATATCTTCATTAATTAAAATTTTAATTAATGCTTCTTTTTGTTCCTCATCTATTTCTAATTGTTGAATCTTTTTCTTAGTTTTACAATTACTAGCATAATGATCTCTTTGATTACACTTATAACATACTATATTCTTTTTTGATCTCCTTTTTTTCCTTTTTTTAATTTCTTGAAGGTTCATAGTAATGTTTTTTTAGATTTTTTATGTTTTTGTTCTTTTGAAAATTGGTTTTTATTATATTTCTTTTTATTTTTCCTTTCTAAAGATGAAGGGGCCTTAATAATTCCGCAATCATACTGATCATAGAAATTTTTACTAATTATCTTTTGCCATTTAATGAATCTTTTCTATATTTTTCTTGTATCTTGAAATCATTACAGATTTTTATTCCTTCAGATATAATTATATTAGCTATTTGACCATATGTTAATTGACTATAGGGTATTTGGTTATCAAATTTTTGTCTTATTGATTCCCTTACTCTTTCTGTAAAAAGTTTAGGAAGTCCTGATATAAATTTTTCTTTCCAATAGTTTGCATTTCCATCAGGTCTACTACAGACTTTTGGAATAAAATTATCCTTATATCATCTAAAATCTGATAGTTTTGGACATCTTAAATTGGCTAATATTGCTAACTGTCTATCTTGATATTGAATTGGATCTTCTATAAAATGTTTAACTATAGTGTATAGAAGTTGAGTAGTGCAATCTGACGATTGTCCTACTTGTCCATCTATCACCTCTGTTTTGACAGCATTTTGAATTGTTAATTTTTCATTAGGCGAGATAATATTATCCCACCAACCTCTTAATGTTCCTGTAAACCCTGTTGTTATTAATTCAAAAATTCTAAGATCATTGTTTCCTTTTATTCTAAATGCAGTTATTGCCATAGTCATTTCTTGTACTATATTAAGGATTTCGGCCTCACTCATACCATCTATTTTCCATTCATAGATGGCAGTTCCATCATATCCTAATTGACCTAAATTGTTCTCTCTCTTCAAATTGTAAATCTAATTCCTAGTTTTTGAGGTTTCAAATTTATGAGTTTTTATTTTATTTATAGTATTGTTGTCTTTTGAAATAATTTTTATATTTTTATCTTTAATGGTTAATTCAGATATCTTTTGAGTTACCTCTCTTAATATATCTTCATTATTTTGAAATTTTATTTCTTTTGCCTTTGAAGCTGATAGAGCTTCATGTTTAACTATTGGTCTAGTAGGATCTAAATGATTATTATTTTTAGGAATTAAAATTGAGGTTTCTGGTTCTCTGTATATTCTGTCTTCTATCCTATCTAATTGTTGACAGATTATTGAAATAACATTATTAGTAAAATTATTTTGTTGTTGAATATTAAAGGTTTCCTTTTTTGTAGCAGGTTCTCCTAATTCTTTTAAATCAGTAGTTTTGAAAGGCGAAGCTATTAATTCATGATGTCATACTTTAAATTTTATTTCTGTTAAAGGATGATGTATTGAGACTACTGGTTGACTATTGGTGGGTAACCATGTTTGAGTTATTCTTCCTGTAGTATTTATTTTTTGAAACTTTGAGAAAGGATATGGTAAATTATTATTAAAGGTGTATTGATCTAACCAATCAAAGAAATAGATATTTGTTTTAATAGTATTCATTTCTGAATACCATTCTTCTCTTAATTTATTTCTTTCTTGGTCTGTGTAATTATTGAAAAACCAAGTTCTCTTTTGAGTGTTTTTTAAAGACATAAATTCTTTTCTTATTAAATCTTTATCTATTGAAAAATCTTCTTTTCTTATCATCATAATTTGACGACTATTAGGAGATTGACTATTATTGTCAAACTCTAAGGCTAACTGAGAGGGAGTTGGTTCCTCTTCTTGTTGAAAATATTTTTTATCTATTATTATTGGATATGTTCTGGGATCTATGTGAGGAGAATATATAGGCCTAGGGATTCTAGGTTCAAAATCTATTCCCCTAAGATCAAATTGAGGTATTGAATCTACTGGTCTTCTAGAAGAAGTTGATGGTTTTGAACTAGACGTGGTCCTAAAGGATTTTGATCTGTTCATTTTAATTATGGTGTCTCCTTCTCTGGCTGTTAAAGAATAGTTTATTGATCTAGATTCTTGAGATTTAGGTCTTACAACTTAACTTATAATCCATTCCTTTAGAAAAGATATTTGGTCATGCTGTAATCTTCTAAGTATTGTTATACTAGAATTTTGAAGGTTTGCTTCAAAAATTACAGTTTCATCTTTTGACGATTCTCTTAAAACCTGAAAATTTTGATTTGTTTTTGACACTTTGAACGCTATCCTATATAAAATATTGACGGTAGAGGTTCCTTCTAGCCAATTTTTATTGTCTTGACTAACATTTAGCACTAAACAATTACTAGCTGTTATATCTTTAAGATTTATTGTAAAATTAGGAAAGCAGTTACAATAAGCAGGTCCATTATGAAGGTTTGATTCTAGTATACTGATTATGGATTCATTGAAATTATTATTCCTCTTGTCTCTAATACATAAGAGGACTGGAGAATTGATTCATATTCTATGAAGAGGTTTGGCTGCTATCTGTTTTAATCCTATGTGTAAATAATAATATTCTTTATTGTATTTATTAATGATTTCTTGATTAATTAAATGGATACTCTCACATTCGTTTTTGACATCTATGTCTTGTTCTACAATTTTTACTATGTTTTTGAAACTAAAGTTGAAAGTTGAATTTCTATAAATTTGAGAGGGTTCAAATCTGGGAATTGTCCAGTTTTGAAGTTTTTGTTCGAAATTTGATATTTCTTCTTCTTGCATGTTAACTACTGGCCTATTTCTAAAAGAAACTCCTAAATCACTAGATTGTGATTGTATAGATTTAGAACTAGGGGCTCTTGTAAAAGTTCGTCCTATCCAACTAGACATATTAATTAGATTTGGGTTCACTCCTAGACTTATCGGGCATAATTAATCCAAGGGTTTTATTGCCTCATCCTGGGACTTACTACTGAGTCCGCCTTATTCCAACACTAAGACTAGGATTAAACTAGATCTAATCTTAATGTCTTGACTGGATAATCAAAACCTAACAAGGCTTTGATACCAAAAATCTATTCAGGATCCTAACCTAGTGATTTATATAGGAGAAGTCAATAGAGATGGACAAAATAATTTGAATATCAAAATAGAGATTTAAATATTCTATAGCAGAATAAATCCTTTGAAGAAGATTAAAAACAATTTGAAAATTTTCAATATCCGAAATTATTGAAATTGAAATATTTATCATTAAGAAAATACAAGATACAAATCTTGAGAACTTACAAGATTACTGAATATGAAGTTACAAAGCTTGAACTTTTGATCATACAAATGTCTTCAGAAAATTATGAAGTTACAAGAGAGTTCTTTTTCAGGGAGAAAGAACTTGCTCCTAATGAATTACAAGAACCTATTTATAGACTTTGATCGGACTTGAAACTTGTTGAAATCCGCAATATTATTGAGCGGACAAGAAACTTATTGAAA
Organism: Bauhinia variegata; assembly: GCA_022379115.2. NCBI lineage: Eukaryota > Viridiplantae > Streptophyta > Magnoliopsida > Fabales > Fabaceae > Bauhinia > Bauhinia variegata. The sequence goes on along the minus strand of CM039429.1, from coordinate 9,426,460 downwards.
TCTGTAACATTATTGGACTACTTTTTGAAACACATTTTAACTTCTTCTGAGATTGCCTACACTACCTTTTGGAATCTACTTTTGGAGGTGGCTGACACTGCTTTGGTCTGCTTTCTTTTGATAGGATTCTGGAGAAGGCGTGCTTGTTTTTGAATTATTGTTCTGCTGCTTATCATTATTGATTAGAAAATTCTTGTTCTAGGTTTATCCCAAAACAATCATTTTCATTCTGATTTGGATCTTGGTCGTCATAGTTGGACCTTTTTGAGCTGGAGGCTATGGACATAATCTCTTCTAGTTTTTCCTTGAACTCTTGCTGATCTTTGGCTTGTGCCAATTCTGCCATGATTATAGCCTTTTCAGATAAAAATTATTGATTTTGAACTGGAGCTGAAGGTTTATTGATAGAAAATTCTGAATGTTTAGATTTCCAGCTTTTGATAGATTTGGTGGTGCAAAATTCTAAATTATATTTACTCCACCACTTGACTTTTATTGAACGAACCAAAAGTTGGATGAGAGGATTTTTGGGACTATTCTTAATGTCATAATCCCAACAAAAGATCCAATGAATTTTGAAATAAACAAAGAAATAAAATGGTTTTAAATCCTCAACGAATCTGGTTGAGCTCTTGAATTGGTGGAACGATTCTTGAATAGGTAATGGAAGAATGCTTTTGACTGGTCCAAAAAGATCGAACCATTCATACCTTATAGTCAATTAACATCTGGTCAAATAACTAATATAATTATATATGAAGGAATAAAAATCTGTAATGATTTCAAGATACAAGAAAAATATAGAAAAGATTCATTAAGCTTTAACTTTGGAAGTATAAATCAATTATTTATATCTTGTTGTAGGTTGTAATGCTACTTTCATTGCATCCATGAAACCAAAAATTATCATCAAAATTGTTCACTTCTTAACAACATCTATCATCTCAAATTTACAAGCTCTAATATTATGTCAAGAATCGATTCATTTCAAAAGTTTATACTTTTAGAATGAGATTTAAAAATTGTTTTTATGATATACCTGCCAATATACATGAAAAGATTGACAGATATGATTTAAAATCACACAAGAATTAAGAAGATATATATATATATATATATATATATATATACACACACACACACATACATACATACATGTAAGTTGATGATACGAGAGTTTCTTTACCTTTTTGAGAAAGCTTGGAGGATAATTTTGTGCAACTTTTGCTAAGGAAAGCCATTGAAATATCTTATGTGATATAGGTGAGGACAATTGATTTGTTTCAATTGCTCATGTTCGAGTTTGTCTTTGCCACCTAAGTTGAATTAAGTGTGTAGTTGGGATTAGAAGTGGATAGCTCATATTATATAAATAAAAATAAAGAAGTCTACATGAAACATGATTACTAACCTTCGCACTTCCATGGGGAGGTTAGAAATGTAACTTGACCAAAAAACCCTTCCTCCTAGTTTAAAATGACCACTCAACTTTTGGTATTTTGGTAATTGCACGATAATTGCACAATAAGAAGAGAGATGAACATATACATATATACATGTAAGTTGATGATGCAAGAGTTTCTTTTACCTTTTTGGGAAAGCTTGGAGGGTAATTTTGTGCAACTTTTGCCGAGGAAAGCCATTGAAATCTCTTATGGGATATGGGTGAGGACAACTGATTTATTTTAGTATTGAAGCTGCTCAATGTTTTGGTTTATGTTTGCCACCTTAATTCTCTCAAATGGCAAGCACTTTGATCACAAGTCCTTTTGTAGTGCCTCTTGTTTATAAATTAGTATAGTGTTCACATATTAGAGATGTTGCATGTAGACTTTGGAGGATCACTATAAGCTTGTTTATTGTAAAAGTAATAAAATTACCCTGCTACCTCTATCCCTAACATAGAGTTGGCATGCCATTTTCTCTTGTGTCTCATTTCTAAACTCTCAAATTTCTTTGCCACACTCTACCCTACTTCCTCTATACCTAACCTAGAGTTGGTATGCCAAATTCTTTCCACGTTCTACCCTATTGCCTTTATTCCTAATCTAGAGTTGACATGTCATTTTCTCGTCTCTCATTTCTAATCTCTCAATTCTTTGCCACATTCTATGAACTATGAAGCTTTAACTTTGGAATCCTTTTCTTTAATCTCTCATCACTAACCTCTCAAGTCAAGCTAAATGCTTTGCCACATTCTCATCTCTTTTGTCTTTCTTGATTGTGGGTTCTATGCATTAACCCCCAACGAGTTTACATCATATTCTCTGTTATGTTCTGTGAATTGTGAAGCTTTAATTTTGGAAGTATAAATCAATTATTTATATCTTATAGGTTGTAATGCTACTTTCATTGCATCCATGAAATAAAAAATTATCATCAAAACTATTCACTTCTCAAAAGCATCTGTCATCACATATTCACAAACTTTGGTACTATGTCAAGATTTAATTCATTTCAAACGCTTAAACTTTTAGAATGAGGATTAAGAATTGTTTCATGAAAAGAATGACAAATATGATTTAAAAATATACAAGAATTAAGAAGAGAGATGAACATATTACGGTCTTGATTATGGTTTTGTTGTGATCAATACCCTTCTCTTAGATTTTAGCACTTTCAATATATTGTTTAAACTCAGTCAACCTATCTAGAGACGATAGCACAACATAATTTAAAATATGGGCACAACATCTAACATGCATAAACTCCCCTTTTGTAACACATCCATTCCAATCATTTATTTTATTCTTCAGGACTTGGATAACTACATCATTTGAGCTTGCATTATCTACAGTGATAGTAAAAATCCTCACAATCCCCTAATCTAACAAACATTTTTCAATTATTTCACCAATAGTTTCATCCTTGTGATTAGAAATTTGATAAAAAATTAATATTCTCTTATGCAACTTCCATTCCTCATCAATAAAATGAGCAGTCATGCATAAATAATTCATGTTTTGCAATAATTTCCATCAATTAATAGTCAAACAAATAGATTGAGTAGCCTTACTAAGAATTGGCTTTAATATATCCTTTTGACTTAGGTAAAGCCCATAACAATCTTCAGCAACAACAACATTGGTTGGACAAAATTCATAAAATATCGAAAGCCTTCTCCTTTTTAACATGCTTAAAAGACATCTCATCTACAATTATCATTTCAACAAGAGCTTTCTTACTTGTTTTGTAAGCAAATGAAACAACAGATAAAATTGTATTGCAACTCCTTCCCCATCTTCTTTCATTTATTGGTTGAAAACATCAACAATTTTATGTTGAGGATCCCTAAATTCCTTTACTTATTGCTTAGAGATTTTTTTTCATCTCTTCCTTAAATATGTCACCATACTGCTAGGTCCATTAAACTTTTGATGACACTTATAAGATTGTCACACCAATTACAAACAACTACAGGTTTATCCCTATTATTGTGGGTAAAATGATTTTAGAGAAAACCCCTTTTTACCCTCCTCACACTAATCCCGTAGACAAGTACCCCCTGACACTTTAAAATTCCCAATTTAAACCCTGAGACTTTAAACGTTTATCAAATCGAACCCTCCGTTCACCTCTGTCACTGCCCACTAATGATTTTCGCCTATGTGGCACGTTAATCGATGACATGGCTGTTAATGGGTGATGTGGCCAAGGGGACGCGGTTGATGTGGCCAGAGTAGCTCTAAAACGACGTCGTTCGTCGTCTGGCTGCCTTTCTCCATCAATGACGTCATTTAGTTGGGCACTCTTTTCATTTTCTCCCTTCTCCTTCGTTCTGAAACCAGCCATGGACTTAAGCATCTATGAACCAATTTCCTTCAAAATAACAACAAATTACCTTTCCACCAAACTAGGTATATCAATTTCTCTCAATTCCTCCCTAATCTCACCCTCGTTTGCTAACCTAGATCGGCGCAAAGGCATCCGAAGAACCCAGAAAACAACAAATTGAAGCCAAACTATACCTAGAAAACCCCAATCTCTTTGGTTTTGTTCTTGAGAGACGAAAGACACAAAACCTTGGTATTCAAACCAAGCTGTATGCGAATGCAAAAATGGTGAACTGAGCATAGGTTCAAAACTCATAAGCCAAGCTACCAGAATGTTTTCTCTTCCTTCTAACTAAAACCTAAAATTTTTCATCCTAAATGACGAGCTTGGTTGCATTTGGAGCTGATGTGGCCACATCAGATGACTCATACTGCCCACGTCACCCATTAACGGCCAAATCACCACTTAACGTGCCACGTAGGTGAAAATCATTAGTGGGCGGTGACAGAGGTGAACAGAGGGTTTGATTTGGTAAATGTTTGAAGTCTTAGAGTTTAAATTAGAAATTTTAAAGTGTCAAGGAGTACTTGTCTACGAGGTTAGTGTGAAGGGGTAAAAGGGGGTTTTCTCAATAATTTTATATCATAGATATTTTAGGTTTCTCAAAAGTCGCAACTTGTTGGCTAGCATTAGTAGGGGTTGTCTCTATTACTTTCCTCTTCATAGACATCAATTCCTTCCATCTTTTTGTTGGACCTTTAGGATTCAACTTGATTGTCATTTTTTCTCCCTTGAATTCCCAGCCTACTTCAACTAGCTTCTCTAAGTCCTCGGGTCTAAGTGCAAGCAACAAGTCCTGAATAATTATAGTTACAATTTTAATTAATGTAAGATAAAGCTAATGTGAACTTAATGTAAGATAAAAGTGAACTCCCTCCTTATTTCAAGACAAAAAATCAAATGAGAAATTCCTTACCTACTTAATGTAAAACTAATGTTATAAAACTATTTCATGATAAAAAATTCAAATGAAATATAGGTATCTCAATGGAAAGGAATTTAGGAACAAATGAGGAAACATACTAAATTTGGCATTTTTTTTTTATTCAAATCTTAGGGTCTGTTTAATTTGCTAAAAAACAAGAAATAACACAGTACAAAAATTTTTGTCACTTATTTGATTTGACTTAAGTATTGGACAAAAGTTTGTCTATAGTACTGAACAAATTCTTAAAATTTTGTTACTTACTAACTCATGGGACAAATATTTATCTAGACTATTGGACAAAAATTTTAACTTTGTCATCTCTCAAACCACCTTATAATCCTTTATACCTTGACTCATTCAAACAATGGCGGAAAGTCCCAACAACAGTCGGTGACTGGTGACCGGCGAGGTACTGGCAATAGTGGGTGACCCTTTTTTAATTTTTATATTTTTATAAATTATTTTAATTATTATAAAATATCAAAATCTTGTTATATTTTTTTTAAAAAAAAAAAACAATGTAATATAAAGTATATTGCCATAAATTTAACACAAATGGTATAAGAAATTTTGTTCAATGCATTAAGCAATAAAACAGTGAACAGTACAAAAAATTTATTGTAACTCAACTTTTTCTGATGCATTGTTTTGCTTATGTTATCGAGTGTTGTGTATCAAATGCACCCTTAATCTACAATGACAAGTGGAAGGGAAGGGAAGCGAATAGGGAGTTGCTACCTACTAGTCCTCAAGAAAGGAAGAATAAGAAATATAGTTAAAGGATCATCAATTCAATATATATATATTATATATATATATATATATATATATATATATATATATATATATATATATATATATATATATATATATATATATATATATATATATATATATATTGGTTCATTTTGGTTTCTTACAGTTTTAATTGTTTTTAGAAACCACCCAACCAAAACGAACTGTTGATTTTAAAAATTTTAAAATGGCATAAGGCTGTCGGTTTGTTTTCTGTCGATTTTAGTGTAGTTTAGGCGGTTTGATGCAATTAGCCTACACCCTTACCCTTAATAAATCATAAATTAGATCTGCTATTCTTTCCTTTCTTTATTACCTACCCACCTGCATTTTTAAACCATATACATACATCCCTTTTAATTTTCTTTTTTAAAAAATACAACTCTTAAATCCAACCTACATCAATTGCACTATTTTGCCATTGGAAAGGAAATATGCATTAAAGATAACCATTTAATATGTGAAAATATCTACTTAAATTGAATTTTTTTTTGGCTTGGAATCTTTTTTTTTTTACCTTTTTGCAACCGACAGAAATTATTTTTTGTCTTCATTTCCTAAGCTTTTCCATTGATGTTGAAAGATAATGTTATCATTATCTTAGTTTAAGTGGCAAATGCTTAGCAAATGTATGCATTTATCACTTTATACATTATATGTACATGTAAATGACCATCAAGCTAAGTTAAAATATTGTTTATGTAAAACAACACAAGCTTTTCTTTTTCTATGCTAGAAAGAAAGAAACAAATAAAGTGAGGTAATCCATGACTTCTAAAATGAAATGAAATCTTCTTTGAACACTTACACTACTTGGAGGAAGTTTTCATTATGCTAGCCAATAATTCTATATGTGCGAGATCAGTTTATTAGCTTATCACACTTAGAACCAAGTCAAGAAAACATGATGAAGAATAAAAATCAAATAGAGAAAGGAGAGTAGTTCAAAAGAACATAGATATTACTTGAGTTTAGATTTTGTCTTTAGCAAGTTGTAGAAGAAAATTTTCATAATAGCACTATAAAACTTAAAATTTCAAGCAACAATTCATGGGAGATAATATTGCAATCATACTATTCTACACTAACGTAAATATAGAATTGAGTGTACTTTGAGTTTGTATCCAAGTGTAAAGAGCAAATGAAAATACTATGTAGAAATAAGAAAATTATTTGAAGAACCAAGTCTAGAAAAAGGATGAAGAATATAGATTGAATAACCTCAATTTGTCAATTTCAAGAAAAATTTGAGTAAAAAAGGAAAAAAATAGAGAAATTCTTGGATCCCCCATTTATCTATAGGCAAAAAAATTCATGATTTGCTAGATAAATGATAAATAAATTAAATAAAATGAGGATATTTTTTTTATGTGAAATTAAATAAATTTAACAGAGATACTTTTAACAACATAGGGCATGTTTGGTGATAAGGATATAATAAAGATAAGAGTAGGATATGTTCATGATAAATTAGAGATTACTTAAGTTTAGATTTTGTCTCTACACAAGTTCCAAAAGAAAAATTCCATAATAGCACTATAAAACTTTAAAATTTCCAATAACAACTCGTGAGATAATATCATAATCATACCATTCTATACAACTACTGAAAAAAAAAACTTTTTAAAACAAGTAAAATTGACTTTTTACATCAATTTCCTATTAATGTAGAATCAAGCAATGTAAAAAGTTGACTTTTTATACTGGTTATTAAACCAATGTAGAAAGTACACTTTTTACATCAAGTCTTAAAATAAGAGAGGTAAATAAAGGTATTAAAATTAACAAAGCAGAACTTTTATCATTGGTTTTGGATGACCTCAGGTGCGTTTGATACACAGTACAAAATAATACAAACAAAATAGCACATCACAAGTAACTAAGTTATAGGACAACTTCTAGTCCTGTTTACTATTTGTTAGTTAATGCATAGGACAAAAAATTTTGTACTATTTATTGTTTGATTAACATAAGTACTGAACAAAATAATGTAAAATTTACTTAATACCCTTGATGTTATACAATATTTGTTATTTTAAAGAAAAAAAATATTGGACAAGATTTTGACATATAAAAAATTCTTATTTTTGGATTTTACAAAATTAGAATTGTAAAAGAAAAAAAAAACTAATCCAGATATTGCATAGGTTCATTTTGCACAATAAAAAAAAATTCAATTCTGAATTTTTAAAATTTGATACTCTGAAAATTATTAAATTATGGAAGAAAGGTTTGCTTTGTATTTTCGGAATTATAATCATTAAAATCTGGTACTGTGGGTCTTTTTTGTCATTTTGTAAGGAAAAAAAATATATTAGTGTGTAAATAGTGAAAGAGGCTTTAATTGATTTTACTTGTTTGAAGGCTTGACTTGTTGAAAGGCCTAGATAGAGGAGGCGAGGTTAAATTTATCTTTTTAAGTTTTTATACTGTGGACAAAATTTTTGTCCCTTGATTTTTTGAGGGACAAAAAATAAAAGATTTGTCCAGTACCTTAGAATATTTTTGTCCAGTACTATTATTTTTTTTAAAATCAATCAGAGCATAAAATTTTTGTCCAGTCCAATCCATCATTTTAAAGTGAATCAAACGGACCCCCAATGTAGAAAATGGTAGCCAAGAATTTATATTAAAACTCCCTCTTTTTAAGACACTTTTAACATCGATTCTTAGGTGAACCGATCTGGAAAGTACAGTACTTTTCTATTAAAGGTTCACTTTTACATTAATTATAACTTGAACTAATGTAAAAAGAACATTTTTTTTAAAAAAAAATTACTCTTTATTTTCTAACTTTACATAACCAAGGATTATGCAAAAAATAAAAAATAAAAAAATTACTAATTACAAAAGTAAAAATTAATTACTAAATATTACTTTTCAAAAATTATTTCTTTATGTACCACAAAAATTAATAAGGCACAAAATTAATAAGGTTTAAAAGTGTTAAATTGAATAACACTCAAGTAAGAAATAAACAGAAAATGTGCCAACATAGATGGCGCCCTTCAGTTGAAATCTAAAAAAATAAAAATTAAGAGACAATGAAAAGGCAAGTAAAATGCTCCACAAGACAAGTATTTTTTTTTTTTTCCTTTGTTTTAAATACCTTCTGTCACACAAGAAAGAGTTAAGAGATAGCTATCTTGCATGAGTAGTTTATTCACTATTGCATTTTGTGTGAGTGATTAGGTGTTGAAATGCCAATTAATCATCAAAAGACAAGTGGATGATATTTGTGAGCTAGCATTTGCATGATTTAAGTGAATAACATACTTAATAGCTTGGGTGACACACAAACAGCCAATGTTTCATTGGTGTCTTCCTTAAAAAATTTTGTTTTTATAAGGCACCATCAAACTATTTTTTATTATTATAAGTTAGTCAGTTAATTTGAAAATATCAATTTTATATTATATTAGAAATAGTTTTGGATTAATACCAGTAATTAGTTTTATTTTGTGTGTTTTTTTTTGTTTTGAAATTAACCTATATATTATAATGGTAAATAAAATTACGAATTACGAATATATTGAGAAAAATAAAAAGAAATACGTATTATTTTTCCGGGTATTTTATTCCTTTTCTCTTTCTTTCTCTTTCTGTCTCTCTGTACATGAAACTTAAAACCCTAATTTTTAGTCTCTGAACCTTTTCTCTTTTATCCTCCACTCTCTTGGGCTTGTCCCTGTCGCTGTTTCTCTCTCTTCTCTTCCTCTCTTACATGGCTACGGCGCGGGAAGAGAACCCCTACGAAGGGGGAGGGTGGGGAACGGGAGGCAAGTTTCGGAAGCGCCCATTTCGAAGGAGCACTCATACGACGCCGTACGATCGTCCTGTGACGGCCGTGAGAAATCCTAGCGGCAATAATGGTTGGCTCTCGAAGTTGGTTGATCCGGCGCAGAGGCTTATTGCCTACAGTGCTCACAGGCTGTTTTCCTCTGTGCGCAAGCGGCTTGGTGCCCCTCCTACTACGCCGCTGCCACCTTCTTCAGGTTTTGATAAATTTTATTGACTGAATCATAAATTAAAGCAACTTTTTTGGACTTGGGTTTTTATGGCACATGCCATTTGGTTGTTCTATTTTCAACTGAATTTGATGGTTGAAACTGTTAAATTGGTTTTATGCTTTTGCTTTTTGTCTTGGGATTTGTCATTTTTGGCGGTATGTTTTGTTGCTGAGGGGATTGGCATCGTATTAGGGTTTAATGAAGGATTTTTTCTACGGGAAATGTTGTGTCTTTAGGTTTCTCTTTCAGAATTAGGTTTCACTTGCTTGTCATGCTCGTGAATGTCTCTTATGTTTGAAAGCGTTCAACTTGATAATTATGTATTTATGTAGTGTCCATTCCTTTAAATAGATACTATGAATGCACTGAAGAATATACATTGATTTGGTGGATTTATTTTAAGATTTTGAAAATATAACATGTTGAAGGGCATAGATTGTTGGAAAAAGCTGGTACTTGATAATGTCTGCTTGTTGACCCAGTTTCTTTGCTCGTTCTGATGGGTGCAACATTACTAGTTCATTCTAGAAGAAAGTTGTTAGAAAAATCCTCAGGGTTCTCTTTATCCTTTCTTTTACTAGAATTTTTGCTAGATCTGCTCCTCTAGAATATAGGGCTGAGTATGAGTCGTTCTTTCTGTTCAATGAGAAAAATGCACGTATTATTTTGTCCTATCTCTTCCAAACAAACTAGGCTTTATCACCAAACAGCAGCGCCATTCATCCCATGGTTACTGATCAGATTTATTCAACAGAGGCAGATTAGTTTGAACCATGTATGTCCTATTACATTTGGTGTATGGCCTGGATTACTCAGACACAGACTGATTCTCCTCTTGCCCTTTAATGTGATAGAAGCTTGAACCAATTTCCTCAAGAACATGACATTGTGACGTGGCATAATTCAGAAGATAGGATAAAATATTGACCCTCAGCAATTTGTTGTTTGGTATTTCTAATATCTAAACTGATATTTTGACATGGCCTGAATGAAATTAAAAAGGCAAAAATACCAAAGGAAATAATAAAAAAAAAATTCTGTGATTCACTGCTATTTTTATTTTGAGTTTTTCTCGTCCAATTGTGGTAGATTGTCATAATGGGATGCTTTATTTGTATCTTGTAATGTTTAGCTTTTCCTTGATTTTCTATTTCTGTCCCTTTTTTGTTCGTATCAACGTGATTCCTTCTTACCATATGTTTTATGAGTATGTTACTTGAACAGAAACGAATCAGGAAGCGAGAGACAATCACCTCGAAGCAGCTGCCTTTGTAAGTATACATGCTCTCCATGTGTTATATGCATAACACCTTTGTACATGTAGTGTTAATGTTGTGTGTGTGATTCTGCATGCTTTTGTTTTTTGTGATAAAATTCCATATATCATTGTTTTCTTTATTATGCCAACAGAAATCCTTTTGGATTTTTCTTTGTTTATCAAAAACACTTTGACAGTACACGAAATCTACCATAATATAGCCGCCGCCCCCCCCCCCCACCCCCCCCCCCCCTTTTTCTTTCTGGACGGGTTCAGTTCTCCAGTACAGAGAGGTTTTCTTTTGTGTTGAATGAGTTTATAGCACCTAAGTGGATGTTGCCTTTTATTCTTGTAGTTCTCCGGGCAAGATGAACTCACTATAAATATTTGGATGGGTGAACATCTGATTTATTTGATTGAAATTAATTTTTGTGGTTTGAATTTTTCTTATAGATGCTGACAATCTCTTGTCATTATTTTCTGATTATGATTTATTAGCTAATTTTATTTTATTTGCCGAGTATGTTTCATTTCTGTTGGTTCTGTGGAGCTTCACTGTTCTTTCTTTTATAAGTGAAACAATTTGTGGATTTTGCATATACACAGCTCATTCTGCTCTATTCTTTCCCAAGCTTTATTGGCTATTGGTTGTTTGCTGTTCACTGTGATCATAGTCATGATCATCACCATTTTTATTATTGTTTTCTATATAGGTTATAAATGACTCTCCTGGAAACAAACAAGGAGCAGTTGGGGGGACTGATATTCAAAGTAATTGTTCTGACAGAGGTGGATTTATTGAACTGGAGAATCTTTTAAAACAGAAGACTTTTACCAGGCAAGTTTTGTATGATTTGCTTGTGGCAACATTTTATTTGTTTCGGTATATGAGTTTCTATTATATGTTGGGCTTTCATAATTCATAATCTTATTACAAAAGTCTGAAATTTAAGTTCTACTTTGCAAAATCCATGGGATGGGAGTTGATGTTGAGATTCTAAGAGGTGATTAAGGAGGCTGATAAAGAATAGATTGGTGATAAAACGAGGTGATTGAGAAGGCCGATAAAGAATAGATTGGTAATAAAGAGTGAAAACCTTTCTAGATATGGATATAAACTATTTCCTATGAGCAAGTAAGTTTTTTTTTTGGTTATTCAATTAAATTGCCAACTAATTTTGCCAGTATTTTGTAAGATGGTGGCCTTTTTAATATATATTTGTGTGGCCTGTAAATTTTTTGCTGAATGTATTTGAGGCCTTGCCCCTATTTTAAGAGGAAGAGTGAAAATTAAAAGGGTCTCAGGTCAAAATATAGGTTTATCTTTGATTTTAGCAATCTCCCTGACATGTCTATTTTCCTCAATACTTTGAGTAGCTTTGTGTCAATTTTCTTTGGATTCTGTCAATGAGTTTAAGTTTTTCTGAAGGTGATGTTGTGATAACTTCTAGTTCTCTATATCATTTTCTTAGGTGGTATGCCCTTTGTGATAACCTTTTAAGTTGATTCTGTATATGATCATATCTATTATTTCACAGATCTGAGATTGATCGTTTGACAGCACTTTTGCATTCAAAAGCTGTGGATTCACCTGTTGGGGTACAAAAGGGGACAGAAGGAGTTCCATCAGAACCAGTGTCCTCTCATGAACAAAAGGAAGAATTTCCAAACACTCCAGCACTTGATAATGGGATTGAAAGCCATCTTGTTTCAACTCCGTTTGTTAATTCCAGTGTAAGGGAACTTGCTATGTATTATGGTTGATATATATGCTTGATGATTTTGCATGTTTAAAATTGCTTATTTCTGTGTCTTGCTTCATCTCCTTTGTTACTTTATAACTTCCGTAGGCCCTTGATGAAGATGTTGCTTCACCTGCGGAGCTTGCTAAAGCTTACATGGGAAGTAGGCCGTCCAAGGTGTCTCCATCAATGTTAAGTTTGCAAAGTCCTGCACTCAAGGAGGATATAACTCCCCTAAAAAGTCAACATTTTCCTTCAAAGTCCCCTGTTTTGTCAATTTTACCAAGGACTAGCGGCCAAGCTAGGGCTCCTGAAAATGGTTTTATGTCCACAAGATCTCGAGGTAGATCTGCAATATATAGTATGGCTCGAACACCTTATGCCAGAGTTTATCCAACCTCTACCTCAAAGGTTTGCAATTTCCAAATGGTATTTTTTATAGAGATGATTTTAAGTCGCAAATTTTGAAATAATTTTGCTAACTTTACAGGTCATTGGAGTCTCTACTGAAGTTGGGCTGTCATCTTCATCTCATTCTGCATTAGATCATGACATGCCTTCTGGATCGAATCAAGGGGTATAAGTCAATTGTGATATTTGTTCTTGTTCTGTAATTGCATATACAAGTCTGTTCTCCCTTAGGAATATATTACTGAAATTATTTTTGTCTTCTTTTTAATGACAGGCATTAAAACGCAGAAGCTCTGTGTTGGATAGTGATATAGGATCTCTTGGTCCTATACGCAGAATCCGTCAGAAGTCTAATATCCCAACTTCTAGAGGCTTGAGCTTACCAGTTTCTGGTAGTCCTCTGTCTATTGCTAGGAGTGGAGGTGGTGCTGATGCTGCTAGACAACCCTCATCTTCCATGCAGAAGACACTTCTGATTGGTGAAGCTGAGCATAATAGGGATGACACAATGCCTAGCACGAGTGTTCCTCCTTTACCCTCAAAATCTACAGAGGTGGCCACAAAAATATTGCAGCAACTTGATAAATTGGTCTCCCCTAAAGAAAAATCATCCCAGTTGAAACTTCCACTTTTGAGTGATAAATCACCAACAAAGTTATCACCATCCATGTTATATGGGCAGGCCCGAAGGAGCATGGAAATTGTTGATTCATCAAAATTCCTGGACAATATCCGTGACAGTAAGTTAGATGGTTCACTTGAGATTTTGTCTGCTGGTGCTCAAAAGTTATCTTCAATGCCCCAAGCTAAGGTTGAAAATGGTCCATCTAAACATGTTGCCTCTTCTGATATAACTCAAGCAGATGCTACATTCCTGAGCAACCAAACTCCACCCAGTGCAAAATCTGTGGCTTATTCTATGGTGAAACCTGTTTCTTGTTCGCCACAAAAGAAGAGGGCCTTCCATATGAGTGCTCATGAGGTATTATGAGGTTTTGCATGATTACTATCATCTGGTAGACAGTTTCCTGGAGTTGTCACATTTCATTTGTTATTCCTTGGCTCTAGATTTGAAGCGAATTTGATAAGCTAGAGGTGGCTACATGTTAGATGTTTTAAGATTCAGCTTTGGTAGGAAAAGCTGGTGTTCCCATTCTTGATGCTTATAATGATTTGCTATCTAGTATAATATGAGTAAAGTTTTCAAATGGAAAAATATAATTCAACCTTTGGTGTTGATTAGTTCCCCCCAATTTTGCTTTCTCATTTTGATAGGATTATTATGTTGGATATGATTGTTCACTGATCCTTCTCTCTCTCTCTCTCTCGTCCCTTCTTTTATACTTCCTCTCTTTGAAAGGATTATCTGGAGCTAGATGATGATGATGGCTCTCCTAATGAGGCTGCATCTGGGAAAGAAAAGACAAACTTCACTGTTGTGACAAGAAACATAGGGTCTACTACAGAAGATATTTTGCAGGATAAGCCTCCTGCTTCGTCCATAGTTAAGCCGGTTGAAAGCTCAGCAGTGGATGGTAAAACAAATGTTGGGACTACTGGTGGTTCTGTGGCTGATGAAAAGGTTACCCTATCAACATCTATAACTCCTATATCTTCTAGCCTGACTCTTCAATCAATTACTGGTGCTACAGCTAGTGAACCAGTTTTAGGTTCTGATAAAGCTACTTCACCTAATGGATCAATTGCTGCTCCCAGCTTGGGGAATAAAGTGGCTTCCTTGACAGAATTGACAGCCACTGCTCCAAAGTTTAGTTTTGGGGAGAAAGTTGTTTCGTCAAAGGAATCGGCTGCTGATGCTTCAGTTTTTAACTTCAGTACCAATAAAATTGCTGATAAGGTTCCTAAAACATCATTTACATTTGCTGGTGAATCAATTGGTTCGAAATTTGGTGCTTCATCTGACTCAAAGCTGCAAAGCTCAACTAGGTTAGTGTATATACTTTAATACTTGCTTTTGGTAAATTTCTCTCTCTATTGCAAACAAATATGCACACAGACACACAAAGGTGCACAATAATCCTTATAGAACGTTATTTTAGATTCACATCTGTTGGTTATGAGAAATAATTAAATTTTAATTTTTTGGATAAAACTTCTATCTTGTACTCTGGGTGGTACATCTTTGATTTTTTATTTTTTCTTTTTTTAATCGAGTTCGAGGTGAGTTTTTTGTGGTGTGTCAGACATAGTCTTTTATTCTTTGGTGCTGTTTTTGATTCATTGGTTGAAATCACATTCGTATATAGGGCTATTGCATTTTGTAAAGTGGTCCGGTGAACATGTGATTTATTGTGCTAATTGTTCCTTCTTTATATGCAGTCCAACTACTGTTAGCAGTGTCACTGATTCAATGCCAAAAGTTCCAGAATCAGTTAATGGTGATGGTAAGACTAACACAGATACTGGATTATCTGTGAGGGCATCAGAACCAGCTGTTTCTTCTGCAACATCAACATCAACCACAGGCATATTCTCTTTTGGCTACAATTCAAATCAAAATAATGAGTCTCTTGCTTTGAGTCCTTCATTTCCTTCTCAGTTTGCACCTGTTACAAATAATTCTAATAGTCAGAACTTGCCCAGTAGCTCCTTCCTTCTGGCCAGCAGCAAGACTTCCATCACTTCTGCCCCTAGCACTAGCATGCCACTCAGCACTTCTGCCATAACTGCATCCAGTAATAGCTGCTTTTCCACCTCAGCAGTGTCATCATCTTCTACTCCTACCATTTTCAAATTTGGAAACTCAGTTGGCCCTTTGACTGGTTTACCTGTATCATCTTCTGGCTCAGAACTAGTGGAAACCAAGTCCAGGCAGGATGCAGCATTTGGAAATGGTAGCAGCACTGCCTCTGGCACCACATCTGCTGCTGAAGGCACAGGGAGTAGCATTTTCAAGTTTAATTCCTCTGCAGTGACAAGTGTAAATAACCAATCTGAGGGTTCTGTTTTTAGTGCTAGCAGTGGGTCTGCCCTTGGGGAAAATAGCAAGTCTCAGGGTACTCTCTTTAGTTCTAGCTGTGGGGCTGCCCTTAGTGCGAGTAACCAACCTCAGGGTACTGTCTTCAGTTCTGGCAGTGGGCCTGCCTTTGGTGCAAACAGCCATTCTCAAGCTTCTGTGTTTAATTCTGGCAGTGGGCCTGCCCTTGATGCAAATAACCAGTCTCAGGGTTCTGTCTTCAGTTCTAGCAGTGGATCTGCCCTTGGTGCAAATGACCACTCTCATGGCTCTGTCTTCAGATCTAGTGGTGGATCTGCCCTTGGTGGTCAGGTATCTCCTGCTACAACAGGGTTTGCACCTTCAACTCAGAGCCAGCCTTTCCAATTCAGTTCATCTCCATCGTTTGGGTTGACTGGGAATGTGGCCTTTTCTTCAGGGAATACAGTATTTGCTTCTCCAAGTCCTGCCACAAATGTTTTTAATTCTGGCACAACTTTTGGACCGACCTCCACTTCCTCTTCAGCAGCTAATTCTGTTAGCTCCAATAGTGGTACAACTTCTAGTCCATTTGGGGTTTCTAGTTGGCAGCCCAGCAAGTCTCCATTTGGATCTACGTTTACATCATCTTCCACTGGGTTTTCCTTTGGAGCATCCACTGCATCTGCTTCTACTTCTGCTACCAGTTCACCTATGGTGTTCGGCTCATCCAATGGTGCATCATCAAGTCCCATGTTTTTCACTTCAGCTGCAGCAACTACCTCCACACAAGCTGCTTTTCCTACTCCCAATTCTGTTTTCGCATATAATTCATCTCCTACGGGTAATAATGATCAAATGAGCATGGAGGACAGTATGGCAGAGGACACAGTTCAAGCAACTCCACCTGCAGCTCCTGCATTTGGTCAACAACCAGCACCACAGTCAAATTTTGTATTTGGAGCACAAACTCCATCAGGAGCCAGTCCTTTTCAATTTGGAGCTCAACAGAGCATTGCTCCACCAAACCCATCTCCATTTCAGGCTTCCAGTAGTCTAGAATTCAACGCCGGAGGGAGTTTCTCATTGGGCACTGGTGACAAGTCTGGTCGGAAATTTATTAAAGTTAAACACAAGCAGCGTAAGAAGTAAGAGCATTGTCTATGAAAATGGTTAATTCGTTTAACTGCTGGAGGCTGCCCTTATTTGTATGTGCAACAAATAAATAAGCTCTAAAAGGTGAGTAATTACTGGATATTGCTATACTGTCGCCAATAGGGAAACTAGTGCCGGTCAATGTGACTTGACTCGACATATTCAAGCTCGGCACTGTTTATCTTTCGCTCGTCTTGAAGATTCTTACAGAATGCGTTTCACAATTTTGTAATGGTATGAATATGCTGTACTTATAAAGGTTCTAGGTTCTCCAGAGTTCAAAGACGTGGGTAGTATGATATGCTGAGATGTGTACTCAGAGCTGTTGTGAATTGTAACATAGCCAGAAATAGGTGCAAATTTATGGCTTAATTTCTTGTGACAGGACATTATAAATCGGCAGTGTCATCAATACATCAACACATCAATGAAATCGTGTACCGGTGCTACAGCAGTTTTGTCACCCTTGAATTATCCAAGAGTTCTAGTCTAGTTGAGTTTGCATCGGCACCCAATTCTTAAGTTGTGTATTTTATGCCTATTTATGGGTCCTAATGGTTAGGCTATGTATAATTATTAGTTATTGAGTGATGGGTCTCGTTTTTATGTAATGTGCATATAGTTGTTCCTTTCACAAGGATTTTTTTTAGGCTCGGCTATCCGCAATGGAGCTATGGGTTCATGGGAATTTAAATTGTTTTTTTTTGGAGAAAGATTGCATTTAATATTTAAGAAAGTTTGTCTAAAAAAAAATAAATAAAGGTACGCAGATAAAGATAAAAGTAAAATGGTAACTAGCATTAATTCTATCTCGTTGTTTGAGTCTATACCTATGTCGCGAAGATCTTTCTGTGCATTAAGTTGAAGGGGAGTGCTTAATTTCCTTATATTTCTTACTCTTTTTTTATTGGTTTTATTTGCCTTCGATAACACCCTAAGTTGATAGTTGAATTTTGATTTAATAGTAAAGATTTTCTTGATTGCAGAGATTGCAATAATTTTAAACTTCTAAAAGATTCAAATTCATTTGATTATCGGGTGACCAACTCTCTGTTTTGGGGCAATTATTTATTTATACGGTTTTATTCAGGAATCTCATTTTTTAAGAAAAATAAATACCAACAGAGGTTGAGTTTAGTATAAAGATTACTCTCTCACAATATAGTGAATAAAGTTTCAGACATCTATATTTAGTGCTTGATAATGCATTAAATAAGATTGTCTTCTACAAAAAATAAAAAAGAAAAAAAATGCTCATCCTCCCTTTTGATGGACGCTTTATTAAAATGTTTCTCTTATGTTAATCGTCATTTTACAATATCAATACATAATTAAATATTCTCTTTTTACTTTATCCTTTAGTAATTAATGTGTAATTTTTGAATATTCAAAAGTAAATGAGGTAAGTATTTACTATTAAGGATAAAATTGTACACTAATTAAGTTATTTTTGTTTTTCTTATTTTTTATGCTGGAACCTCAAACAATAATTAAGAGTCTCTTTGGCATCTAGGATAGGATAAGGATAAATATGATAAGATGTTTAGATATGAGTGAGAGATAATAAAAGTATGATAAGTTTTTATTTTATTTAGTGCATATCTAGCTAGTACTTGAAGTGCATCAAATAATTTTTTAGATAGCATTATTTTATTTTATCATATATTTGAAGTAAATTTGATAATGATAAGATATATTATAAATTATATATAAATGATAAATTTTTATAATAAAATTATATTTTATTGGTTTATGAATATTAGTCTATTGTTTAAATTATTATTTATATGTGTGTGTAAAAAATAAGTTTAATTATAAAAAAAAAATTAAATTTAGTGACAAAAGAAGAAAAAAATTTTAAAAAATAAAAGTATTAACATACTTGGTTTTAATTTCAACACAAAGAATTTAGCATTTTCATTTTACAGAGCTTTACAATATATCAATGTTTTATAGCTACGTGTCAACAAATGACCAAAATCGATTGGGAAGTATGGTCGCGGTGACAAAAAACAATTGTGGTGTCTCACTGAGTGAGAGGAGTGGCATTAGTGATAGTGGTGTGGCAGTATTGACAGTGATAGTGTTTATAACTTTGTTGGGTGGCGGTGGTGTAGTGACAGTAGTGTAGTGGTGCAAAAGAAGGAGAGTTGTGCGGCAAAGAGTAGTGTGGCGATGACAGTGGAGAGTTGGAGACAGAAAGTTGGATGAGTGAAAGTGAGATTAGATGAATATTTTTTATCTTTTTTTTTTTTTAATTTAACTTAATTTTTATAATAAAATTTTAACTGAATAAGATAAAATGAATAATAAGATAATTATATTCATAAAACTAAAAATAAGAATAAAATAAAATAATTTATCTTACTTAACATATAAACACTAAAGAGATGGAAGAAATAAAGAAGGAAGGTCTTTCAACATGTTATTTTTTTTAATAAATATTATATAATAAAAAGAAAATCCAATCAAAGCTATTCGTTGTCTTTTAGAAAATGTGAACATTCGCCTGAAAAGGCTTTAAAGCCAAATTACATAAGCCATGGCATGGCATAACCGTTTAACCTTTAAGCTAACATAATATATATATTGGATCTAATTAAATGTCATGTGATATGCATGTGACTTATCTTTGCCAAAATCTCATCTCTACCATTGCCACTCCTTTTCACTGGATCAATCTCTACCACCGTACTTCAATGTGTTAAAAATTTTAACACTCCCAGCATCTCCACTCGTGAGCAAAAATGAAGAATTCCTTTCCGGGCCCGTCACATGGGCAGAGATACCAAAACTTCGTATGCACCATGACATCACATATATCTACGCCTTCCAATTTCCTCCTATGTTTCCTTAGGAAAAGGCCACTTTCACACCCTGTTTTTTATATTTTCCTGTATATTTTAATTTTTAGTTATGTTATTGGAATAAAATTATAAAAAAGAAAAAAAAATACATATAAAAAGAGAGAGAGGAGACAGATGTTAATAGTTTTATTTCTCATTTGAAGTTTTAAACACGAAAATTCAAAAAAAAATTTAAGAGAATTTTACTTCATTTAAGTCTTTTGATTAACTTAAATTAAATTAATTGTGAGAAATGAAATTAATTAGTGTTTTGAATGTGAGAAATAAAATTAATTAAAATTTTAAATATAAAAAATTAAATTAATAAAAATTTTAAGTATAAAAAATTAAAATAATTATTTATTTAAAATAAAAAAAAAAAACCAAACACATATCAAAAACTCAGCCAACACATTTGCGCAAGGTAGTACTAGTATATATATATATATATATATTATCCTGCGCAAATGTGTTGGGTTGGGCGGCCTGGGTATTTGATATGGTAAGTTTTTTTTTTTTATTATTATTAATTTTATTTTATGCTAAACGGAGTATTTTTAATTTCAAATTTCAGCGCCTAACATAATAATTGTATTTACCAACATTTAAATATAAAAGTAATTAAAATTAATACAATTTTATTTATTCCGATAAACATGTAACTGTATTTGTATTTATATTTATTATGATGATATACTAATAAAATTTAAGATCGAAATTATAAAAAAATATTTAAAATGTGACATAAGTCAAGTGAGTAGTATAGAAACATCCTCTATGTTTCTTAAAAATACCACCATAAAATTCAATAGTGTAGAAAGGGCTCATCTCCCGAAATCCCATCTACCAGTGCATTAGTTTGCTTTAATTATGTTTGCTAACCTGCTAATGGAACTGATAGAAAGCTAAGACACACCTGCGAGGAAACAACTAGTTCAAAGAGAAATTGAGAAAAATCGCCATTCTCTCTGTTTCGAGCAATTCCCAGATCAGGGAGGAAAAAGAGTAAAGGTGGGAGGCATGTTTTCTTAACACGTCCAAGGTTATTCCATCCTTTCAATTTATTTGCTGTTTGAGTTTGACAATTGATATTATTGCAGAATGGAGAACCATGATTGCTCAACTGATATTGTTGTCAATTTTGTCATGCAATGATCTGGTTCTGATAATTGCCCATTAATCGTTGTATAGATTTACATTTTCTATAACTTATTCAGCTGATTACTCAAGTTTGTAGCATTTTTTAACATGTTCAAGGCTTCCACTGCTTCAATTTCTTTGTTGTTTCACATTGCAAAATGGAGAATCATAGTTGCTCAAATGATATTGTTCTTAATTAACCTTAGAGGGAGAATATATATATATAGCCCTATGTTAATGTTCAGGTTCTGAAGACTGCCCATTAATCATTACATACCATTACCTTTTCTATAACTTAGTATTTAGATGATTACTCGAGTTTGAGGCCTTCAAACCTCTAGTTAACTCTTTAGCATCTGTTTGCTGTTTCAGGCCTTCTGCATGCTTAGTGTATGTCACTGTCCTGCTACAGAGGTTATTGCAAGTAGCAAGCTAGAATGAAAACTAGAACACTAGTATCCTCTTCCTTCACCTATTGTTGGGATTTTGATGTCTTCCTCAGTTTTCGAGGTAAAGATACCCGCTTCAGTTTTACGGGCAATCTTTATAATGCTCTACGTCGAAAGGAAATCCGTACATTCATAGATGATGAGGAGCTTCAAAAAGGGGAAGAAATTACACCATTTCTTCTCAAAGCAATTGAAAAATCTAGGATTGCCATCATAGTTTTCTCTAAGGATTATGCGTCTTCAACTTTTTGTCTTGAAGAGCTTGTGGAGATCCTTGAGCGCATGAAGCAAAATAATAGGTTGGTATTACCTGTATTTTACAAAGTTGATCCATGTGATGTGAGACATCAAAAAGGGAGTTATGGAGAAGCATTGGCCAAGCATGAGGCAAGATTCAAGGATAAGATGATGAAGGTGCAAAAGTGGAAATCGGCTTTGAATATAGCAGCTAGTCTGTCGGGCTGTCATTTCAGAGATGAGTATGCTCACTTTTCTTGTACCCTAATTTTTCTTTCTAAATTTGACTGATAATTTTTATACGAAAAATGATATGTTATTGGGCAGCCTTCATGCAGCATTTATGTGCTTGAAATTGAGTTTTATTTCAACTTCATTCAAGTTTTTGTAATTGGCAGGCATGAATATGAATATAAATTTATTGATGAGATTACTGAAGAGATCTCCAAAAAGATTAAACGCATCCCTTTACAAGTTGCTACTTATCCAACTGGGTTGGAGTCTCGGGTACAAGTACTAAGCACACTTCTAGACACTCAATCTATTGAAGAAGTCAAAATGGTAGGAATTTATGGAATTGGTGGAATAGGTAAAACAACAACTGCTTGTGCTGTGTACAATTTGATTGCTGATCAATTTGAAGGTGTGTGTTTTCTTAGTGATATTAGAGAAAGTTCAAAGCATGACTTGGTAAAACTTCAGGAGAAATTGCTTGTTGATATATTGGGAGAGAAAGATATCAAGTTGGGAAGTGTCAAAGAAGGAATTCCAATAATAAAACACAGGCTCCAAAGAAAGAAAGTTCTTTTGGTTCTTGATGATGTTAATAAATTGGAGCATTTACAAGCATTGGCTGGAGGACTTGACTGGTTTGGTTTTGGCAGCAAGATTATTATAACCACAAGGGATAAGCATTTGCTACTTGCTCATGGTGTTGATAGAATGTATGAGGTACAGGGATTAAATTGTAAGGAAGCTCTTGAATTGTTTAGTTGGAATGCTTTTAAAAATGAAAAAGTTGATGCAAGTTACATTGATCTTTCAAATCGTGCAGTCCTTTATTGTGACGGCCTTCCACTGGCCTTGGAAGTAATAGGCTCTAACTTGTGTAAAAGAGGACGGGCTGCATGGGAGTCTGCATTAAATGAATATGAAAGAATTCCTAACAAAACTATTTACAAAATACTTAAAGTAAGCTATGATTTTTTGGAAGATTATCAGCAGAAAATTTTCCTTGACTTGGCTTGTTTCTTTAGAGGATGTAATTTGGACTATGTCACAAATACACTCCTGCATGGTCGTGATTTAGACCCAAAATGTGGTATTGAAGAATTGATTGATAAATCTCTTATAAAGATTGATCAATGCAATTGTGTGAGAATACATGGCTTGATACAACACATGGGTAGAGAAATTGTAAGGCAGGAATCACCTTCAGAGCCTGGGAGACGAAGCAGATTATGGTTCTATAAGGACATTCTTCATGTTTTAGAAGAAAATATGGTGCGCAAGACCAATATGCATGTTTTAATTTCTTTTTACCACTTTGCACATTGAATTTTCTTTTATGCACAAAAGTAGCTTTATTTTCTTAATTTTGTGTTGATAAAATTTTTACTAGAATAATGTCCTTCATCATAATTTAGAAATTTCTTTACACTGTGTCTGACTAAAGCTTTTGTTTCAAAAGGGAACTAATAATATTGAAGTGATGGTGGTTGACTTGCCTTCTTGCAATAAAATACAATGCGATGGAGATGCATTCAAGAAGATGAAGAACCTGCAAGTACTTATCGTTAGATCTGCATGCTTCTCTACATGGATTAATCATCTGCCAACAAGTTTAAGATTGCTCGAGTGGGATCAATATCCTCATTTGTCTCTACCTTCTGATTTTTGTCCAAGGAATCTTGTCTCGCTTAAAGTGACTGAGAGTTGCCTTGTGTTGGACAAGCCACTCAAGGCACGTGCAGTTACTTTCTATATTAATATCATTCCTTGGCTTAGTTTAAATATTATTGAATATTCTGCACTTGAAAATTCTTAGAACTGACTATTTATTCAGCTTTTGCTTTGCAGAACTTCAACTCATTGAGTCATCTAAACTTAAGTGGTAATAAGTTTTTACTAGAAGTGCCAAACATATCTGGAGCACCAAATTTAGTAGAATTGTGCCTTAAAGATTGCAAGAGTTTAATTGAAGTCCATAACTCTGTTGGAATTCATAGCAAACTAAGAGTACTGGATGCTGAAGGTTGCGTTAGCCTCATTGCTTTTCCGCGTCAAATCTTGATGAAATCTCTTGAATTTCTTGGCCTCTCCAAATGCTATAGTCTCCAGAGTTTCCCAGAAATACCAGAGCAATTGGAAAAATTAACCCATGTTAAGTTGAATTCTAGTGGCATACAGGAATTGCCATTTTCCATTCGAAATCTTGTCGGGCTTCAAGATATAGGACTTGACTACTGCAATAGCCTTTACCGGCTACCGGATAGCATTCTCACTTGGCCAAAACTTAAGAGTTTGGATGTTAAAGACTGTAAAAGTAAAAGATTTCTATATTTTTACCAGTATGAAGATGAAGAACAAGAACAAGAAAGAGTCAACTTTATAGCACCACCAAGCATGAAATTTATCTCATTGAAGGATTGCAATTTGACAGATGACTTTCTTCCTACAAGGCTTCCACACTTACCTGACTTGGAAGTACTAAGTGTAAATTCTTGTAATTTCTCGATACTTCCAGTAAGCATCAAGGAATTTCACTTTTTGGGTAGACTTGATTTGATTGAATGTAATCAGCTTTGCGAAATTAGAGAGATTCCACAAAACATAAAACGTGTCTTGGCAATAAACTGCACATCATTGACTTCTGAGTCTTCAGGCAAATTACTGAGTCAGGTAAGTAAGGTTTCTCTCTAATTCATTTGAGTGACTTAATGTTAATTGCTAAACTCATGATTACCATCGTTATTTATTTGTAATTTACAGAAGTTACATGAGCCTGGGAACACTTATTTTGTCCTGCCAGGATCAAGGATTCCAGAATGGTTTGATCACTGTTGCAAGGGCCCATCACTGTCTTTTTGGTTTCGTAACAAATTCCCATCAATTGCTTTGTGCATTGTTCTATCTTCTCCAACTCTGGAATCTTACAAGTTGATCATTAATAGCACTCAGAGGATCTTCTTTCACATAGGAACTCATCCCAAATTCACGACAGATCATATATATCTGTTTGATTTAAAAATGCGAACCAGTGAAGATGACATCAAAGAAATAACTGTAAAGCAGGGATGGAATCTTGTTGAGGTTTCATGTGTCAGCCCAAACAAGGAAGAAATGCCAAAATGGGTGGGAGTTTATGCATACAAGAAAAAGAATAACATGGAGGATATCAGTTTCATAAGGCCTGATTATGCAAAAAGAAAATTTGATGACTTCTTGAACTACAATCCAGATTCGAAGCTAGTGGGCGACCAATCTCTGAAAAGACACCCTGCATTGGTGAAGAAACTGGAGAGGATGACTACTTGGTGCTATCATGCTGCAACTCCTATAATCTTAGAGGCAATATGGAGCATGCAAGCTCCTCCATCAATAAAAATCCTTTTGTGGGAAATTTGTCATCATGAATTGCCAACTTGTGCAGATCTATACACAAAGAAGCTCAGTGATAGTCCCATCTGTCATATTTGTAAGGGGGAACCAGAAACCCTCGAACATGTATTCCTCTTGTGCCCGTGGACGCGACCAATTTGGTTTGAATGCGAGTTTCAATGGATAGTTGACATGAATTCATTGAAGTGCATTGAAGTTTGGCTTTGCCAAAGGCTTCAGAAAATTAAAAGGATCTATCCAAATTTTAGTCAAGTCAATGGTCTTCTTGGGTGTATTTGTTGGTGTATTTGGAAAGGAAGGAATGAATTTATTTTTGATGGCAAACCTGTTAATCCTATGAATGCGTTGAAAAGAGCAGAGACTCTGTATAAGGAGTATTCTAGTTCTTTGTCCAGCAGTGAGGCTTTTTCATCCATATTTTGATTTAAAAGCTGTTCTTTCTTCATTTGTTGCAACAACATTGGCACTTTCTTCAAAAAGGTAATGATAATAAGATTCCTCTCTGTCAATGCCTGCCCTAGCATTTCATTTGGTATTTTCAACATTTCAAATTATTCTACTTTGACCATATTTTGTTCCTGTAAAGTGCACACATTGCTTCACAGAAGTTAACATTATATATTTTTAAGATAGGGGAAGAGAAATAAGGAAAATGTGATCACCCTTAATTCCTAAACAGGTTATTGAGTATCAGATTTGCAGCAGAACTACATTTAGTTTTTGACTCCGGCTTCAGACCTTCACTCCTTCCTAAAAGAATCTGCTGTGGTTCTGGTTCTTTTTACACCAATCTTTTCAACAGCACAATGGGTTTGAGCAGTCTACCTAGGCAGGAACAATTAGCCTAGTAGATGAAAAAGAAAAAAGGAAATGCTACTTGCATTAATGTAATTATTCTTAAATATAGAATACAAATTCATTCTAAAAAGTATTTGATATACAGAATTGTATTAATACTAATGTAACTTTGCAGTTATGGTATAATGCTTTAATGTGAAGAGTATTAATAATAAGCATAATAGTACTATTAATTTATAAAATAATGTTATGAAAAATATTTCTATAAAAATATTATTAGTTCTAAAAAATTACAGAACAATATTAAATATATTTATATCTAACTAAATTAATATACAATAAAAATGAATTAAAAATAAAATAATATTAGTTTTTATCTACAATAATATAATATTAATGTTACAATATATTATTGTTAAATTAAAAATTTTAAAATAAAACTTAAAATAATCATAATTAAAATAAAAAACGATATTTTTGATTTATAAAATTAATATTAAATATCTTCAATTTTATACGCTAATATGAAATATAAAATACTAATATATACACACATACATACATATATACATACATACATACACACACATATATATATATATATATATATATATATATATATATATATATATATATATATATATATATATATATATATATATATATATATATATATATATATATATATATATATATGATAATCAATATAAATTTATACTGACATAAAAAATATAATCTTAAGTTTATAATATTATTAAATTTTCTAGTATAAAAAATTAATAATGATAATAAAAATAGTCATAGAATTGATGATTAATAAAAATAAAATTACATATAATATACTACAAAAATGTAAACATACTTGTTTAAGACTTAAAAACCTAAAGAGTGAAAGTTGAGAAAATAACATTGCTAAAGAGTAACTAAGAGAGAAAGCATATAAGCAAACCAGAAAGAAAGAAAAACAAGAAGAGGAAGATGTGTAGATGAGAAATGTAAGTATAATGTTTGCTTTTATAGAACCACAATGGTCTATATTAAACTTTATATCTAATTTTTAAAGAGAACTTGTTGAAGATTTAAAGAGTGAAAGTTGAGAAAATGACTTTACTAAAAAGGAACCAATGGAAAAAACATATAAGCAAACAAAAAAAAAAAAAATAAGGAAAGGACGAAGATGTGTAAATGAAAAATGAAAGTGTAGTGTTTGCCTAACCACAATGGGCTCTATTAAGTTATACATCTAACTTTTAAGGCTTGTGTAGTCAAATACCAATTCAAATAAAGCAAATAAATTCTCTATTGACTTTTCTCGTCCATCACACCTTTAACTTTTTTAAGGATTTTTTTTTTTCAAAACATCTCACATTTCTATTTATGATTAATTAGTCTAAATTTTAATTAAAAAATTTATTTTCAATTGACATATGGTCATGTCACAACTTTTTTTTATGTTTTAATTTATTTACCAAAAAATAAAAAAATCTAAAATTGTGGTGAGTGATATTTGCATTAACATGGAGATTCTTTTTTGTGTTTTATTTTATTTACTAAAAAAACAAAGTGATGTGGTGAGATAACATCTCATTATTTTGCTTTATGAAAATTTTCACATAATATAATACAAGTAATATTATATTATGATACTGCAATATTTGTAAATATCGTATTATTATATTATAATATTTGTGAGTTGATAATTTTTTAATTAAAAAAAATAAATTAAGTGATGTGATATTGTTTAAATGTTATTGTTTTATGTAAATAAATATTAATAATAATTTCAAAGATGTGATATATATATATATATATATAAATTTTTCAAAAAAAACAAAATATGGAGCTGTAAGCTTAAAAGTTGAATTCTGTTACATCTCTATATTTTGCATTTTTTTTAAAAATAGGTGAGGCTAATAGCTTTTGGCACACCCTAGTTTTGCTAACCACAAACCCTATTCTATCCACCGGCACATATCATAGTTAACGCATCCCCCCCACCCCACACCAGCTCAGAACGTTCAGCCTGCATAGAATTAGGCCCTTTCGGCTTGGCTCATTCTCTTTATTTTTTCCCCTTTTATGCTAGATCTCTAATTTATTTATTTTTATAATTTTTAATTACCACTATTTTTTTTTTTTCTCGATTATTTGGGGTAAAAATTAGGGAGGATAGGCCGTTTTCTTCTCCGGCTGGAGCTAGCTCCTGTGCCACAGGCCGCCACCACGACCAACATGTCTAATCGCGGTGTGTTGGAGCCACTCTTGGCATCAGGGCGGAGCTCGGAGAAGCTGAGCCTGCCATCACTTCAATCAAAAATGAAGTGTGATCCAGAAGGATATGAGTCTGAGCTCGTTCTCGTCTACAGCCAATTCAATTCTTCATTGGAACTTTTTCAGCAGCAAGCAGCCCTAAACTTCTCCTCCATCAGTGGCATAGGCAGTGATCCTTCTGTAGCCAAAGACCTCGGCGATAGGGCTATGTTCTTGGCCCATGTGACCCCCTTTTATCCTAAACATCTTGCTGACTTTCCCAAGAAGCTTGCTGATTTGCTTCGAGTTGCTGCTCGTTCGTTACCATCCGGGCTTCGCTGTCACCTTGCTCAAGCTCTCATCCTTCTGTTAAATAGAAAGGTACGCAGTATAATCTGCTTAGAACAAGTTGTATATAAATTTGGGATATTTGTTATGCTTATATTTTAGTTAATCATGTCTTGGGATACATGGAATTTGAAAGCATCAGAATAAGATTTTAGTTTCCCCTGCTCTGTCAAAGGGAGAATTTTATTGACAGAGAAGAATTTTAGCTTAAAGGGATGGTTGAAAATTCCTTCTTATTAAGTATGACTCTGTTTTATTTGTTTATTTTTTATTTTTTTTATGGTAGATTGTTGATATCGGGGAAACTCTTTCATTGTTCATGGAACTTCAAAACCTTGGTGATAGAACATTAAGAAAGTTGGCATTTGATCATGTTATTCATAGCATTAAGCGCATGAATCAAAAACATAAGAATGAAGCGAAGAATCGGGCGCTTCAGAATATCTTGTTTGCAATGCTACAGGTTTGTAAATGCTAACAAGGTTATATAATTCACGTTTCTATTTATTTATTTATTATTTTTGGATTTTTGGATAACTGATGAATGAATTTATAAATAGCAAGAGGATGAAGCAAGGGCTAAGAGGTCACTTACAACTATATGTGAGCTTCATCGTAGAAAAGTGTGGTTTGATGATAGAACAGCAAACGCTATTTGTACTGCTTCCTTTCATCCATCATCAAGGTATCCTTGGTCTTTGGCGGCTGCTTTAAATTTTTATATCAGCTCTAGAGATTATATTTTTGTATTTTCATATTACAGGATCATGATAGCAGCTTTATCATTTCTTCTCAATTATGAGAAGATTGAAAATGATGAAGACAGTGATGATTCTAGCAGTGAAGATGAATTGACTCAGTCACCTCAAGTCGCCATCAGTAAGGAGGCAATTTATAAGGTTTGGTAAAAACTTGATTAAAATCATAAACATTGAATTACCTATTTGCACTTCCATATCAAATGGCTATCAAACATATTGGTTCCAAACTAGTCTCATCCTTGGGCTCATGCAAGAATATTCTTTATTCAAGTTGACATGAAAACGTTGGCAATGATTATTTTTATTAGCAAAGCACTTTCACCGTCATTTGTGGGAAGGATGTTCCAGAGCAAAATACCTATGTTTCTGATAGGTCTGGCACTAAAAGTCTATAGTTAATGGTTATTCTTACAAAATTTCAGGCACACCATAAAGGTACAGTTGCTAGCAAGAAAAAAAAGAAAGCAAAGCTGCAACGTGCTATACGCAGTATGAAAAGGCAGCAACGTCTCTCATCTGAAGCCAACAATAACAGTTACTATTCACCACTTAATCATCTGAAGGATTCACAGGTTTGCCAAATTTCAGGCCTCCATTTTCAGTTTGTTCTTGAGTTGGATTTTTTGACATTGGGTCATGAACGTCATGATCCTATGTGGTGCAGGGTTTTGCTGAGAAGCTGTTCTCTCGTCTTCAAAATAGTAATGAACGATTTGAGGTGCTTGTTCTAAAATATTCAAACATGCCTTTCATCATGTGATACTAAATATTTTAACCAGTTACTAATATATCCTTGTGTAAATTTCAGGTTAAGATGATGACGTTGAAAGTGATTGCCAGAACAGTTGCACTTCACCGACTAATTTTGCTAAATTTGTATCCTTTTCTGCAGAAATATGTTCAGGTATGTTATTGGATAAATTTGCTGAAAGTTGGTAAATTTATTCATAACAAAAGTATGATTGATTGTGACGTTTGCTCTATGCAATCAGCCACATCAACGAGATGTTACGAATTTGCTTGCAGCAGCTGTTCAAGCCTGCCATGATATGGTATAGCATGCATATTTATTTCTGTATATATATATTTTTTACTTTAATTAATAGATTTTCTCAATGAACATTTACTTTCTCTATTTTCTCTTCCAAAAATTTATCCTTCATTCAAACTGTTATGTCAAATTCAGGTTCCTCCTGATGCTGTTATACCCTTGTTCAAACAGATAGTAAACCAATTTGTGCACGATCGGTCACGTCCTGAGGTTTTTTTCTGCTTAAAATTTTATATTTCTCTGTATGGTTTTATTTTCTTGGTGGAGGCACCCACCCAACATTGGTATCTTGCTAAATTTGCTTTTATTGCCAGGCCATCACTGTCGGTCTAAATGTGATTAGGGAGATATGCATGCGGATGCCCTTGGTAACTACCATAGCCTTCTCTTCCCTTGGATGTGTCTACTTTATATTGATCCTCTTTTAGTGAGGAAATGTATTTGGTACCTATGCTAAGTTTTGCATTTCTGGTGTGGTATACAATTTCAATGATGACCTTTTGATTTTGGAATGTTGTTGATGAATGAAGACTTGCTGCAAGACCTTGCATTGTATAAGAAATCACATGAGAAGTCTGTTTCAGTAGCAGCTCGTTCTCTGATTGCCTTATTCAGAGAGGTATTACTATATACTATTGGCTCTGGGAGAGTGGGATGGGGACATGGTTCCAAGCAACCTTATCTCATTGTTCATGAAATCTGATTATGTTGTTCATTGCAGGTTTGCCCTTCACTACTAGTTAAGAAGGACCGTGGGCGACCTACTGATCCGAAGGCAAGACCAAGGGCCTATGGAGAAGTCAACATTGCAACAGATGTTCCCGGCATTGAGTTGTTACAGAATGTTGATGATGAACAGGAGGGTGATGATTCTGATAACTCTGAATGTGGTGGCTCTGATGAGGAGATTGATAGTGTGGGCGATGATGAAGATAACCAGCTATGCAGTGATGATACAGGAAGTGAGGATAATGGAGTTGAAGATAATGATGTTATATCGGAAGATGAAGATCATGATGAGGGAACATCTGATGACAATAGTGATATCAGTGACAATGATGATGTAGATCAGGAGAATGATCTTGAAGATTCTGGAAATGTTCATGTTGGTGTTGAAGAATATGATCTGCATACATCAAGTGATGATGAGAGCATAGATAGAAAAAGTAAAGCTGAAGACTCTCCAGCAAGGAAAAGAAAGTTTGTCGATTTTAATGGACAACTTAGTGCTGCTGATACAAGTCTTAGAGCTTTGAAGAAACTGGCAGGAGCAACAATGAGTCGTGTCTCATCAGACTCTACAGACGGTATTCTTTCAAATGAGGACTTCCAGAAGATCAGGGAGCTAAAGGTTTGTTCATTGTTATTGCTAAACTGAATTCTCATGTTTTTAACCTTACAATGATTGTTGATTGTTTCTTGGATAATTTATAGGCAAAGAAGGAAGCAAAAAATGCATTAGCTCAGCATGGATTGGCAAAATCAGATGCAATTAAAGTTCCAGATTCTGATAAACTAAGTTTAAAGCGAGTGGATGCTGCCAAGCTTGAAGTAAGTAGTTCTAGCCTGTTCATTATTGTTTCGTAGATTTTATCCGCAGGACTAGCCAGATATAGTGAACATTTGCTTTTGGTTAATAAAATATTAAGTGAACTTTTCCCCTTTAAGTTTTTCCAGTTAAATTGTCAGATGATATATTTTATTTTTTACCCACTCATGATCATGCTCATTCTAGGTTCATGTAAGGAAAAAGCTAAGCAAAGATGAAAGATTGGCATTAGTTAGAGCAGGGAGGGAGGAAAGAGGAACATACCAGGCTCGACGAGCCGTAAAACAGAAAAAGGTAATTTACTTGCTCCATTGTATTACTTTATTTCATACTATTTTCTTCTGCTATGTAATTTTTTCCCCCCTTCCCTCAAAGGGATCCCCACACCTTTGAATAGGGACTTATCCCCATTCAGTCTTCTTGCGGAACTCGCAGTCCTGGCTTTACCTCTGGATTCATCTCACATAGAGCTTAGTTTGCCAATTGAGCTAGAAACCTTTGAAGAATATTTTTGAAATCTTCTTACTATTGCATTTGTTTGTTTGGTTTTTGGGTCTTATGCCGTAAAATTAAGGTTGATGGGACCAATAATTTACTAAAGAAGCAAGAATGATATTGAAGAATTAGAGCTGAAATCAGTTTAATGAAAGTTCTAATTATTGATGTAGCCTCTAAATTATTGACCGGTTATGAGGTTTTGAAATTCCTAAAGGGCTGTTTGGTAGATGAATCCATTTTTTAGTCCTAGAATTCATGAATCATGGGATACATGAATTTTTGTACGGATCTATTTTTAAATCATGGAATTCATGAATCATGGGAAAAATAATCCCAAGAAACATGTTTTTTGTGATTCTAATTTTAAAAAAAAATGCATACCAAATGCAGGAAACAAAGGGATTCTTGGAATTCAAAAACAGATTCATCTATCAAATGCCCCCCTAAGGGCGTGTTTCGTTGCTGTTATAATTTTTTAGTTTGATGAGTGTGTGCTGAGTAAGTGATGACTGGGTAATGTATTCTCCGTTTGGTTGTTAACCAACTTTCCCAATAATAGATGAGGGCAGTAGAACAAGGGCAATTTATCATAAATTCTAATTAGAATTTTACTTTCCTAATTATATAAGGCGACCCATCTGTTAAGGTGGGAATCCAAAAAGTTGAAATCTTTCATAATTGTAGTTTCCCGGTGAAGTAAAGTCAATTTTTTTTTTTTTTTTCTACCAAATATGGGTATTTAACTTATTGAGTTTTCAAGGAATGTAAAAAACTTTCCTTGTACCAAGCATCCCATAAGGGTAAAATATATTGATTTAACTTGCTACTTCCATTACATCAAATTTTTGAAACGGGCACATGTTGTGATACAGACGGGTGGCTTGAGCAACCGACAGAAGGAACATAAGAAGAAAATGCCGCTGGCTGCAAAGAGGGAGAAGGTGTCAAAGTCCCGGGTAGAGAAAAAGAGAAAACAGCAGCGATCCGGTAAACAGTTCCAAGGGAGGAAAGCATGGAAATAATACTCAGAGTGCTGCATGTTACTTGTATGTAAAATTTTTGTTTTCTAAGAATCTGCACTCAGAGCTCATCCTTTCTAAATTAGAATATTATGCTAGGTTAATTGTTTTAAAAGTTTTCTTTTTCCTCCCACCTTTGATAGAATTAAACCGGCCTCTATTGAAATTGGGAGAAAATCTCCAGATGATGTGCAAACCATAGAAATTTTATTTTCTTGTTCCCTAAGTTACATAGAAAGTTTAAAATTTCAAGCTTAGCACAATGACATCCCTTCTAAATTGTATTTAAATTTTTGGTAGACTACATGTCAGCGAATGCCAATTGACCAGTTTGTCTGTTCTATGCCAATAGAGTTATCTGTGGGTTTTTTATACTTAACTAACTTATTATAGATAAGTATGAAATGAACACTATCAACAAGGTTACCTTTTTTTTTTTACCATTTTCTCATTTTCCTTTTTACCTCACCCTTTTCAAGAAAGAAATGTAGTAGGTCTAATAACATCGAATTTTGATCAAGTGCCAGAGATACTCATTAGGGGAATTGAGGAAAATATATATATGTGTTTAATTCTAACATGCTGGACAGGGCTTTTAGCAATGGCAATGGCTAATTTATTATCAACCCAAATAGTAGTAGCTTCATTCTGGTGTTGCTCTAAATCTGCAAGAATATTTCTGAGCCAAATGGCTTGATTTGCAGCATTTGCTGTTGACATATATTCAGCCTCTGCTGTTGACTGGGCTGCCACTTCTTGCTTCTGTGAATTCAAAGAGAATACACTACTGCCAAATGTGAAATAGTAACCTGAAGTGCTTCTACCGTCATCTGCATTACCTCCATGATCACTGTCTGCATAGCCTTCAAGTTTGTCACTTTCATTCTTAGAATACCACAAACCATAATCTGTAGTTCCTCTTGTGTATCTAAGAACTCTCTTAGCATCACCCATATGAACTTGACTTGGAGAATGCATGAACCTTGAAAGCAAACTTGTAGAGAACATTATATCTGGCCTAGTAGCTGCCAAATATAGTAGGCTTCCAATTATGCTTCTGTAAAAGGAAGCATCTGCTTTGCTAGCTTCATCATATTTTGATAATTTTTGATTCACAACAAGAGGAGTAGGCACATGCTTTGCTTTCTCCATATGAAACTTCTTCAATAGTTCCCAAGCATACTTTTTCTGTGAAATGAAAATTCCAGCATCACATTGTTCAATTTCCATTCCAAGAAAATACTTCATTTCACCTAAATCAGACATTTCAAATTTTTTTTCCATATTCAGCTTGAAATGCGCCACAGACCTTGAATCTCCTCCTGTAATTGACAGATCAACTTCACTCTCAACCTTCTTCACATACGGAGTTGCTTCACTCTCACTTCTTTTAAAACCTTGTTGCAGCAAGTAGGAGTCAATTCTGCTGTACCAAGCTCTTGGAGCTTGTTTTAAGCCATATAGAGCTTTGCGCAGCTTGTACACTTTGTCTTCCTTTCTTGGAACTAGAAAACCTTCAGGTTGCTCAACAAATATTTCTTCTTCAAGCAAGCCATTTAAAAATGAAGATTACACATCTAAATGATAAATTTTCCAACCAGATTTTGCTGCCAAAGCCACCAGAAGTCTGATAGTATCTTGCGTTGCTACTGGAGCAAAGGTTTCTGAAAAATCCACTCTATATTGTTGAAAGTAACCTTTAACCACTAGTCTTGCTTTAAGTTTGTTCACAGAACCATTTGGATTAAGTTTGGTTCTATAAACCCACTTAACACTAAGAACATTTTGATCTTGAGGTCTGTCAACTAGTGTCCAGGTTTTATGCTTCTCAATCATATTCATCTCCTCCTGCATTGCAGCTTCCCAATCATCTTCACTTGCTGCCTCCTTATAGCCTTTTGGTTCTAGTGAAGCTATTTTGCATCTTTCATATATTTCTTCAAGAGGTAAGGTTCCTCTTATTGGCTTGTCATCATAAGTTTCTTCATCCACCTCAACTCCTGCAGCATCTTGCTTCTTTGGCATGTTTCTCCCATTTTGAGTCTTATCACTCCTTTCTAATTCATTTCTGTCCTAATTCCACTTGGAAAATTCATCAAACTGAACATTTCTGCTAACCTGAGTTTTTCCAGTCTTTCAAGCTATAAATTCTGTAGCCTTTGGTGTTGCTGCCATACCCCAAAAGAATTTCAGCTTCAGCCTTTTCATCAAGTTTAGTCCTCTTCTCTTCAGCCACATGTGCATAGCATACACACCCAAATATTCTGAGATGCTCAACTGATGGCTTGGTTTCATGCCAAACATCATAAGATGTTTTGCCTTTTAATATTTTGGTGGGTAACAAATTCAACAAATAAACTGAAGTATTCACTGCTTCAGCCCCGACTCTTTGGCAAGCCTTTCTCAAATGAGAGACATCTAGCCATCTCCGTTACAGTTCTATTTTTCCTTTCACTCACTCCATTTTGTTGAGGAGTGTAAGGGACTGTTAGTTGGTGTTGTATTCCTTCTTGCTCACAAAATGCTTTGAATTTTTTTGAAGTATACTCAGTTCCATTGTTGGAGTTTTTTCACATGGCAGCCTGTTTGCTTTTCAACCATAGCTTTAAATTTCTTGAAAACATCTAGAACTTCATATTTTGTTTCAAGAAATACACCTAACACCACCTAGATCAGTCATCAATAAATATCAGAAAGTATCTACTGCCATTCAAAGATGCGATACTCATAGGATCACATAAATCAGAGTGAATAAGTTGCAATTTTTCAGAAGCTCTCTAAGTACTATCTGAAAAAGGCAATCTGGTTGCTTTCCATGTTGACAAACATCACACACTTCTACATTATCATCAATGACAGGAAAGTCTAACACTAGCTCATTCAACTGCATTTGCTTTATAGTGGAATGGTTGAAATGGCCAAGTCTTTTGTACCATAAAACTGAGTCATCTTCAAGACAAGAATAAGTGTGACTGCCAAGGTTTTTCCACTCAACAGGAAAGCTTTTATTTTTCATTTCAACAGTCAACTTACAACCAGAGAGATCATATATAATGCATGACATATCTTGAAAGTGCAAGATATAATGCCTTTCTAGCATTTGTGGTAGGTACACTCAGCAAGTTTTGGCACATATAAAACGTCATATATAAGTTTTGTACCTAAAGGTGTTTCTACAGCAACAACACCTTTCCCTTTGACATCTACATATTTCCCATTGCCAACATTCACTTTAGAGATGTAGGTGTCATCAAGCTCTTTGAAGGTGCTAGCATCATGAGTCATGTGACTTGTACAGCCACTGTCAATTAGCCAAGTGCTCTTCTTGTTGTTTGTTGCATAACAAGTAGCAACAAAAAGTTGTTCTTCACCTTGCTCATGATTTTCTGCAACTTTTGCTTGCTACCCCGGCTGGTTTCCTCTATTCTTGCAAACCTTATCAACATGGCCAAGTTGGTTACAGATCTCATACCCTGCATTTGGCCTTAACCAACAATAATTTTTCTTATGGCCACCCTTCTTGCAATAAGGACAGGTTCTTCCTTTCCCAGTTGCTGCTGCTACTTTGCTATTATCTCCGATTTTCTTTTCTTTCTCCTTCTTGTCACCAGATTACTTCTTTCCTCCACTACTGCTTGTTTGCTTCTCCTTGAGCTATGCTTGAAAGGCACCTTCAATAGACTCATCTTGCCTTAAAGCCTTCTCTGCTCCAAGCCTTGGAAGGCACTCACTACCTCAGTTACTGTCAACTGAGATAAGTCTTTTACAAGCCTCCAAAGAGGAGATTTTTGACTCAAACCTCTCTGGAACACTTACTAGAATCTTGTCCACTATCCTCTGCTCAATGAGTTGTTCACCAAGTAGCCTTAGTTGGTTCACTATCTTCATAAGCCTATCCACAAACTCCTTTATGTTATCTGATTCCTTCATCCTCAACAATTCAAACTCCCTTCTCAAACCTAGCATCTGCATCTGCCTTGTTCTATCATTACCTTGAAACTCCTATTTGAGTTTAGCCAAGCTTGCTTTGTTGTCTCATAATGCATGATCCTAGCAAAGATGAATGTATGGCTACCAAAGCTTTGTATTCTTTAGCACACTCCTCATTGTATTGCTTTATTTGAGCTAAAGTTGGGTTTTGATGAAGAGGAGCTGGTCTTGCTCCTATCTCCACTACTTCTCACAAGTCAAAAGCCCTAAGGTATGCCTTCATCTTCACAGCCTAGATTGGGTAATTTTCACTGAGAAAGGTGGAGGAGAAGGTACAGAGTAACTGATTGAAGCCATGCCTTCATCTCTGGTTTGGAAGGTTTCTTTTACTGGAGGGAAGCCTGATTGGTTTTCCCATTCTTTTTCTCACAGTCCTAGAAGAACATCAAAACTCTTGATACCATTGTTAGAATATAAGAAGAGTATAGCAAAAAATGACAAGAGTACAAAGTTGATATTTCCATAGCAGAAGGAGTAGGTTTTGCTCATCCCAGCTCTATCAACTTTTTTCCCCAAAAGAAGGAAAACCATACTCCCACACCTACTGAGGTAGCACATCAGATTTTGATACAAAGACACAACAAACTATTTTCTACTTAGAGTACTTAGGAAAATCTCATGGTTTAACAAGGGACGACCATTTGTTTCTTCTTTTCTTTGAATTTACGCAGCTTAAAAATTGTGAATATAAGCAGTAGAAAGCGAATTAGGACAAGTGGACAATAGAGTCACAATCCGAGAACCAAAACATAGACCAGAGTACAGAAACGGTGTGTAGGAGAGAAATCATTCGATCAATCAAAGCATAGATTTCATAGGTAAATCTGTTATGCATGGATTACAAGTATGACAAATAAAAACATATTAATCAAGTCCAAATGATCAAGCAATAAGCAATGCCTAAATTTTTACAAGTAGCAATAAAAATGACAAGCTTTATTTACTAGGTGAGATGGATTACATAGATTGCATGTCATTGTACTTTATTAGAAATTATATTTTTCAAAACAAATATTTAAAAGTAGCAATATCCTAAAATTTAACCCAACATATTATCTATTTTATAAAATAATAAAGGTGGTTGCTTTAGTGTTTAGTGGTAAATGTGTATGGCTTCTTTATTGGGCCGAGCCTCTATTAAACACATCTTAATTATTAATCTTTATTTGTTGCCTATCTTATCACCTAGCAGATATCTCTTCATTTGTTATTTATCTTATCACCTAGTAGACGTTTCTTGAGTGAATCTGAATTCTTCATCTATTGCCCTGCAAAGGGACCATAGAGAGAACTCAACAAAGAAGCAGGACCTAGTGACAAATAGAGAAATAGCTACCTTTGTAATGTGGTCTAATAATCCATTGCTACAGTTGTGATTGTAGACCCCATAACTTAAAACATTAAGCACATTTGACGATGATGTAAAGTAATACTTTAAATTTAAAATGATTATAGTCCATATTTCCTATGGTTTGTTGGGATTTGCAATTACACATATCTAAGCAACTTTGGTCCACGTCAATAAGGGTTATTACCTCTTTATTTAATGTCAAACATTGCAGAATTCACCTAAAATAAAACTATGATGTAATGATTTTAAGATTGCTTTGTGACAAAAGAAAGCACATTAGAGGATTTGATTCTGACCTGCTTTCCTCACTCTGATGCTCTATCAACCAAGTATGGATACTCAAGGTCTTCAAAGCACTTTCGCAATGAAGAGAGTGGTTCGTTAAAATAAACTGGGAGATAAATTTTTGAAAGATCTTTCCTAATATTGTCCAAATATATAATTGACCACAAGCCAATGGGCTTCTCTTTCTCCTTCGGCTGTGGTAAATTCTCTCTTCTTTTAACATACAGATAATTTACAGCTTTGATCTCCTTCTCAACCCCATACAAACTATCAAAAAAAAAAAAAAAGAAGAAGAAAGAATCTCTATCATGTATACAAGCATTTCCCATGCCTAAATACTTTTGTAGGAAGCACGAGCCTGTTTGGATTGAGTATTTCTTTTTTGTTAGAAGTCCTTTTGATAAAAAAAAAAAAAAAACTTTTATGTAATTTTAAAATATTTAAATTATTATTTTTTTTAAAAAAAATACCTTTAGATACTAAAAATGTATTTTTAACATAAGCAAAAAATGTAATAATTTTTATAAAAAATATATTTTTAAAAACTCAAAAAAATAACTTTCAATTTTTTTTTTACTTCTATATTTTAAATATATATATATATATATATATTTTAAGCTAATCCAAACAGAAAGCATCTGAAGACAAAAAATCATTCATGTCAATATATGTTCCATCATCCTCATCTGTTTCAACGCATCTACTCCATGTTGACTTTCAGTATCTACTACAGAATCAGTACCACTGCCTTCTTACATGACATAATAGAAATCTGCAATATGGGAGAGCAACGAATTAGGAATAGACATGGAAGCGGTTAAACAACATCGAAACATCAATGATGCAGTTGTTACGACAGGCTATAGATACTTAATAACCCCCTAAAGCTTAAAAATATATATAAGTAGTTAGAAATCCATAATTTATAAACCTTTAAAACATGGTTTTACTTATAGTACCGCGATTAATATAGATAAAGTTGATTGCAAAAAAATTACAGAATTCTACAATAATTATCCAAAACATTAACTATCAACTTTTGTTTAAGGTACATATTTCAGAGAAATGAGAATTCTCTGTCTCATAAGTTCATGATTAGTCAATATATAACAAAATAATTTTGTTAATTGCATCAAATAAACTTTTAAATAATCACTAAATTAAGTGGCAAAGTTTAAGACAATGTGTGAGATATAAGATTTTGTCTTCTCCTCAATGTGATTCACGCTCTTTTGTTTCATCTACTACAATTGTTTCCAACTCTTTTTTTTTTTTGTCTGCATGATATTTTAAAAGATCAAATGAATCCTCGACTAGAAAGAATTTCGTTTGAGTAACAAGGAAGAATATTATGCATAAGAGGAAAATCATGACAAGGAACAAAAAGAATTTCTCAATGACTTTCATGCATTATTGTCCCAATTTTCAATTTATAATATATTTGAGGGAAATATTTCTTTTTGTTCTTTTACACTATTATTAATTTTTAAAAAAAATTATAATATTTTAAATTAGACAAAATAAATTATTACATTTCAAGCTAAAAATAAAAGTAAATTTTTTGTATAAATAAAAAAATATTTTAATAAGGTTCACTTTTGTTCTTAACTTGAAATGTAAGAATTTATTTTATTTAATTTAAAATGTAAGAATCATTTTTAGATTCGATGATAGTGTGAGGGGTAAAAAAAAGAATTTTCTCTATCTTTAATTGATTAGGTTTAGATCATGTTTCTATTGTATGCCTCAGCACCACCTTTAAATAAAGTTCAACTTAAAGTAATAATTATCTGAAATTATGCCAAGAAAAGATGCGAGTTAATTTAAGCTCTTATCAACCATTTTTCCTTTTTCCCCCTTTAGACATTTGAATAACTAAGAGACGTCCCTTGGCGCAAACCTGCAACTGTTAATTTCTTTCCCACACATTGTAAATTATATACAACTTTGTACATGTAGCACAGGAATATTGTATCTCCATAGTTAAACGGCTGGAGAATTGAAGTCGCAGAATAAGATCAGTCATATTCCATCATTACATATGAGAAAGAGAGTTGAAAAACTTGGCCTAGTTGCAAATGCAAATTCTCATTTCCTACAATCACCACAGCTGCCAGTCATTACCTAGACACACATACAGGCCAAGTGAGAGAGATGCTTACTTGGTACTCCATATAAATTTTTATTTGAGTAAAACCTTTTTTTAACTCTTGTTAGTTTTAAATAAAAATTTCATATTTCAAATTTAAAAAATTAAACTCTTATATCACATAAATTATATCAAAAGTTCAATTTCGTAAGTATAAAATGTAAGTATTTTTTTTATAAAAAAAAATTAACAATAAGATAAAGAAACAAAACTGAGTTTTTTATTCTTTTTTCTCTTTAGGGTATTAGATATCTATTTACATCAAAGATCATATTGAGTTATTATTGGTTTTTGTACTTTTTGAGGGCTTTCTATTAAGTCAGAAGCAAAAGCAGGTAAAAAAATGGCAGCACTATAAGAGGGTGTCTAGATTTTACAAACAGATACCAAGTAAAGAGATACATGACTACTAGAGTTCAAAGGCCACTTAAACTCCCATAGAATTTCATTAGAAATTTTAACATGCTATACGAAAAAAAAAAAAAAAAAACATAATTCTAGAAAAAAATCACAGCATAAAGATCACAATAATGAAAGTAAAAGAGTTCCCTTGAAGTAAAATAGATCTTTAGAATGATTACAAAGGAAAGCAAGTTG
Source organism: Bauhinia variegata (assembly GCA_022379115.2). Lineage (NCBI taxonomy): Eukaryota > Viridiplantae > Streptophyta > Magnoliopsida > Fabales > Fabaceae > Bauhinia > Bauhinia variegata. Next base: position 9,384,453 of record CM039429.1, on the reverse strand, counting down.
AAGCTCACCTCTTTGTAACTTTCCGCTGCTGAAGAGAGAAAATGCCAACGAAAGAACTTTCAAGCAACATTTGTCAAATGCAAAATTCAGAACACAAAAGAAACCCAATTCAAAATCTGCCCCATCCTTTGCGAGATAGGCCATGTCTAGCTAGAAGCAACCTTGTCTTTGGTTAACCAAAGTAACTATGTATAAATGTTAAATTGTCTCTCTCGTTTCATTGTCTGACTCCTAAATAGTTTGTGTATCTCTAAATTGTGATGCATTCTGATATGGATCAGTTTTTACATTCAAGCCCAACCCAATAAGCAATTTAAGAGAAATTACCAAAAAAAAAAAACCCTCCATGAACCCTTACAAAAGCCACACTATAACTAAAAGAGATAAAAAAAAAAAAAAATTGACATTGATTTCTAGAAACTTAATTTAGATCAGACACTAACTTGAGTATCAGAGGCTCAGTATTTAGCCCAACCTTTTTCTGTTTATAGGATTTGTAGGACTCAACCCAACTTGAGCTATACTCAACCTTGAAAACTATTTGTAACAATTAGTGTAGTAAGCATAGATCAAACACACAACCTTCGGATACCATGATAGACCAAAATTTCCATACTCCTCAAAAAGGACCTAGCAATGTCCACTTCACTCCTGAAACACCCATACAACTCCCCACCGAATATCTATAATGACCAGCAAGTACAAGCAAATCTAGCCGACCAACACCCGACAAGTTTGGCTATCACGATGGCTCATCTTGGAGCAATGAGGAGGGAAATAGAATATATGAGGGAGAAAAGACTCCATGATAAGAAAGAAATCCAAAGACTCCAGTCTGAAAAGGAAGCTCACCCGTAAAGCATAGAAGATCATGCTATTTCATATTTCCTTAATTACACCACCCTAAGAGCCAAGCAGACAGCATCCGACCACTAGAACCTCTCCCCTCCAGCAGCAATCACTATGAAACCAATCCCTATATGTTGTTACCACCAACAAGGCAAGCCAAACACCCATTCACTCCTGACGTAGTGACATACCTCCTTCTACCCTACTTCAAGCAACCCACCTTGGACCTGATGAATCGATAGACCTGTTGGAACACGTATGTAGCTTCAAGAACATGATGCTAATCTAGGGAGTAGGAAAAAAAAATTAAATGCAAAACTTTCCCAACACTGCGAAAAGCCGTCTGCAATGGTTTAACAATCTTCCTCCCTTTTCCATATCTAATTTCAACTAGCTAACTGAACTATTCATTGCTAGGTTCTCTACTAGTTTAACTCCACAGAAAACCTCTATGGTCTTAACTACCCTCCGTCAAAAGGAAGGTGAAACTCTAAGAGAATACATTTAGAGATTCACTGTCTTGTCCCTTTAGATAAAGATCTCAAGGATGAAGTTGCTATGTACACATTGATAGCTGGTCTATGAAGGGGCAGATTTAAGGAGTGTTACATTGAACCAACTTAACATGATCCAAGGCTACTTCAATTAGCTAGGAAGTACATCAACTTGGAAAAAGTAGAAAAAACAACCTCCAAGCAAGCATGAGAGAAGGGTAATGATAGAGAACAAGAGAGAAGACCTTGGCCTCATCACTACAGCTACACTCCCCTCAATAGACTAAGAGCACACATTTTGAATGAGATATGCTAGACCGGTTTGGCATAGCTACCCCCACTAATCAAAGCACAAATGGGACCAAATGTTAAAAAACCAAATGTTAAAAAATATTACGAATATCACAGGGGTGTCAAGCATGACACCAAGGAATGTCAAGTGCCTAAAGACCTTTATTGGAAACTTGATAAGGAAGGGGCACTTGCAATGATTAAAGGTAAAAAATGAATCAATCTAGAGGAATGTAGGGCATAGGCAACCAATGGCTAAAAAAGAACTAAATGAAAGGCGATCAAATGATGCAAGGCCAACAGACCACCTCAAAAGATTAAAAGATGCACTGAAGAAGAGTAATCATTCTATAGTTAACTATATTCAAAGTAATCATGGTGCATTTAAGGCTAAGATAACTCCCATTAATGCCTATTATGCTTTGAGCCTCGACACTTTTAAAACTGAATGGATAAGAATTAAATTCACGGTAAGATAATGTGTAGAAATGGTTAATGGTAACATCCCAGCTCACCTCCATCTTTTTTTTTTTTTTTTTTTGGGGGGGGGGGGGGGTGTGTGGGTGGTGGTTAATGATATGGACCATTTCAACCAAGCCTAAAACCACTTGGCCCATTCAGAAATAAGAATTCAATAGGATTATGATAATGTCACCTAGACAACTAGTATAAGTAGCCTTCATCATTAATGAATAAGGTATTTTGTTAGCTCTCTTTTATCACTTGACTTGATCACTCATATTAACTTGAGCGTCAAAAGTCTACCCCTCTAAACTCACCCTGCCTTCTTGTTTATAGGATATTAGCTCGGTTCTATCCTTATCAGTCGACCTCATTTGAGCCACATGTCAACCCCCAAATTCATCCACAACATAATATATTTATTTCCTTATTTCATTCGAAGGTATTTATTTCTTGGACTTGAATCTCTAGCAATTACTGTTTAACAGTAGCCACCTCTCAACCATTTGATGAGATTATAATTACAGTGACAATTTTATCTAACAAATGAAAAGTGGCTACTGTGGGCAATAATTGTTGGAGATTCAAATCCCTATTTCTTCTCATAGTAGCCAACATTTTTTTTTTTAAAAAAAAAACTTTATGGGTTTTACAATGTTTCATATTGATAGCTGACAAAATTTAAATCTTTATTTAATTCACTTAAATTTATTTACTATATATCAATAATTAATTAAGATAAATTAATAATGATCAGTTAAATAAAATTAATTTAGATTTTTTGCCCAATGTAAAAAGAAAATTTAAAAATGTGTTTTTTAAATTCAATTTTTTTAATTTCCTAAAATCAAAAATGATTTCATATAATCCCATAAAATATAATTTCCTATAAAAGTGATTAGTTTTTATTTTTGAAGACACTATGGATCCTCGAAATACTTTTTATCAATTTGGCTTCGGCTTCCATAAAAACCAGAAAAAAAAAAAAAAAACAACATCAAAAGGTGATAAAGACATAAAGCCACCAAATGCAAAGACTCATACAAAAAGAGTGGCCCACTCAGTGGAATTCTTATTCTGTGGGCCATGCTCTATGATGAATCATTAACGTTAAGTTCACATTTTTCACTCTACTTTGGTATTAGAGAGATTCCACGATCCAACTTCTGTGTTGAATTCTTTTTGCTGTTTCTTTATCGTGCAACATATAAATAATTTAAAAAATATTTTTTAAATTATGTTATTTTCAAATATATTAAATAAAATATTAAAATGAAACCAATACAAATTCAACCCAACATAAAAATCAAACACACATTAGAGCAGCTCATGGTCAAAAGTGTATCACAAACCATCTCTCAACTAATCCATGTGTTCTATTCACAGTGTGTGTTTCTCTCTCTCGTTTTTTCCTTTCCCCTTGTTTAGCTGTGAGTTGGTATTGACTTGGTTTTTCACTTCACACATAATTTTATATACTCACGTGTACATTCACTTTATTTAGATGTGTTATAAAAATAAAATTATAAATAAATAAAAAAGTAAGTGTATATAAATAAATATGTACTTAACACTATTTTATTATTAATAGTTATCATTACCTCCCTCAAATAGGTGGGACACGTGAGATTTACAATATTATTTAGGTGTGATATAAGGATTTCAATACTGAATTGCTTGATATATATAATATAAAATATAACTTTTTATAAAATAAAAAAATGTCAAAAGTAAATTTGAAAAACTTTTATATATATATATATATATATTAAGTGGTGACATATATAAATAAAATCTCTATTCTTGCATTATACAAATGCTATTTGTTGTGACATAAATTAAGTGGTTTATTATTATTATTAAATTTTTTGCATAAATCCTGAAGAAAAATACTAGTTTCATACTTGTAGGTGTACACTTGGTATATATTAACTATCTGCAATTGTAAATTTATATATAAAAAAGAAGAAGATAAATGTAGAAAAAAAAATGTGTAAAAAAAATAATTATGGCATCCAACGAATGTTCAACTAATGTTTGACTATATTTTTATATTGATGATGTGGCAGGTAATCGTTGGTCACAAATTCCCACTAACCTGCTCTCGGCCGTAAACTAAAATTGCTCTATGCTTACCCCCTCCAACGCTTCGAATTTTAAAATGCGATGACAATTTCTAGCCGTTGTAACTTTTGGCTCTTTGTGACCAGAGGGAAAGCAGAGAATCTCTTCTACCGTTTCTGCTAAAATTTTGCCGTTTGAAGTTTCTTATTGCTGACATTTTCATTTCCAAAGGAAGAAAATGAAGGGGATGATGAAAGGAAAATTACTCAAGAAGCTCAAATCGATTCGACCCATTGAGTACCTGAAACAAGATCGAGTTCTTCAAGTGAAGGCATTAGATGGGTATGTTGAATCTCTTACTAAGACTTCATCTTTCTCACTTCGGACTCCTTTTGTTTCTCGAGAAAATGAGCCTCGGGAAATTGTTCCGAGCTGTGGAAAAGTGCAAGAGCCAGAGATAATCGATGTTGCAGAGCTCATGAGAGACCTTGAAGATGACGAAATGGATCTCGATGATGAAAATGACGACAAAGAGAACATCGGGCCTTCTATGCAGAATCCAAAAGTGCAAAAGGATTTCACGGCAAAAGACATCAAAACAGAGGCAGAATCAAAACAGATTCAAATTTCGGAGGGATCTAGATTGTCCGAGCCAGGAACAGATAATCAGAGACAAACCCCTTTGTCGGAGGTTGACATCTCGTCTTTCCGGCGACCGGACTTGAATTCCGGCAGCCTTTTCGACCCAAATCTTCTCGCTGCCTTCGAGCAAGCGGTCAAGGAACATATTAGAATGATAGAAGCAGCAGAGAGAAGAACAAGAGTCGAGGAATTTATCCTTGAAAGCAATGAAGAAGAAGAAGAACAAGAACAAGAACCGCCATCGAAATCTAGGCGAATCGAGGAACATGCCATCGATGACCCTTTGGTAGAATTTGAAGAGAAATGCCCACCAGGAGGCAGTGACTCTGTAATTCTCTACACGACAACACTCCGGGGAATCCGAAAGACATTCGAAGACTGCAACAGAATTCGTTTTCTTTTGGACAATTTCCATGTTGTGTATTTCGAGAGAGACACATCTATGCACATGGAATTCAAGGAAGAATTGTGGAAAATTCTAGATGGGAAAATTGTTCCTCCAAGACTCTTCGTCAAAGGAAGAGACATAGGTGGAGCAGAACAAGTTTTAGCTTTGCACGAGCAAGGAAAGCTAAGGCCACTCTTCGAAGGAATCCCAATAGATAACTCTACTGGTCCATGCGAAGCATGTGGAGGGTTTCGATTTGTTCTCTGTTTCAATTGCAATGGTAGCCACAGGGTGATGGCCGAAGAAAATCAAGAGAAAATTCAGTGCTCAAATTGCAACGAGAATGGGCTGATTATTTGTCCCTATTGCTGCTAGCCGAAGAGTCCTAATCTTTGTTTCATGATTACCAGATTCATGTATTATTCTGATATGAATCAAAAATTTTGAAGCTATAGTTCAAAATTGAACTTTGAATACGCGACGGGATATTACAAAGAAATGACATGAACTTGGTAATTATACTAGCAGTTGCTGTATGTGCTTTACATTTGTGGGAATTTGATTATTCTTTTGATTTTTTTGGGTGATGCTTGAAGCAGAATAGGTGCTTGCATTGCATGTATGTATGAATTCTTGTGGAATAATTTATAGAGAATATAGTGTGATTTTGGGATCTTTGCTTAACTCAACTGTTGTTATATCTAATAAGCTGGTTCAGAAAACTGGTGATTTAAGAGCATTAGTAACTATCTAGTGTACTGCCCTCTATTTTATAGAGTGTGCTTATTTAATTTGGCCGCCTGATTAGTAGGTGACTTTTTTTTTTATTATCATAATTTGTTTTCAACTTTCAGAGGTTTTCTTCGTATTAGAAAAATAAGTCTTTGTTTCCGTTTATATTTTCCCTCAAATATCTAAAATTAAAACCCCAATTTACCACCTAAAATTAATTAACTATTTAAAAAAAATGTATTATCAAATAAATACTTGTAACTTGAAAGAGAATTTTTGTCAGTTGAAACTAACATTCTTTTAATTTTCTTTCAAAAATACCTTTTACCCTTTACCTTCGTCTCCCTCAGACCTCTCTTGAAAATTGTATTACCCCGCTGACCATCCTTCATACAGTGGAAGGACTCCTGAGCTGCATTCTCATATTCTTCTAATGCAGGTACAGATGACAATTTCTCCTCACTTAGTGGTGTCCGATGGAGACGGGGATGTGATCACCCTCTTTATTCACAGATCTGAAATGTCAAATTATTACAATATTTTTATAAAATACATATAATAAATAGAAGTAATTTAATAATTTAACTTATAAATAATTTTTTTTGTATGAAATAAAAAATATAATCTATAATTTTAAAAAATTGATTTAAATAAATAATTATTTATTAATTTATATTGTAATTTTAAATATTTATTTATATTTAAGTTATAAATACTCAAAAAGTAATATATTTTTTTCTCATAATTTTTTTTTATAGAGTTCCTGCGATTTTCGATTCTCAGTGAAAATGGAGATGGGACTACACTCTCTGCCCAACTGAGATTGGACTAGACTGATTCTGGTTTTTGCTTGAAATCGCAGGTTCAGTGGGCTTTGACACAGTCAACCCAAGCAGTGAAAACATTTAAACTGTCTCAGAAGAAGTCTATTATTATCAATTTCCAATAAGGATCAAAGGTTTTTGGTTCCCAACCCCTTCACATCGACGCTTGCTCGTTAGAGAAGAGGACTCGATCTTAATCTTTACCAGTGGCCAAAATGAGTTTCAATTTTTTCTAAGTTTCTGGGTTGTGTTTATGCGTTTCAATACACTGTCATCCATATTAAAAGAAGAAAATTTCAAATTCCTTATAAATCTGTAAGCCTACAACTTTTCACCAATTTTTTTGACTTCAATTCCACCCATTTGATTTTTATTTTTTTTTGGTTTGTTTTGAAACATCATAAATTTCTGCAGCTGAGGAAACCTGGGTTCTTGTCTCAACTCATAGACTTCTCAGAGAATCATATATGGGAGCTTGCTGCTTGGCGAACAAACAGAAGGTGAACGACAAAAATTGTGGTTTGGTATTGGGATGAAAAAAGTGTTCATTTTCAGTTAGACAGTAAATCTAACTGAAAAAAGTTAAGAATACGCTGGTCCCAAAATTCGATTAATCCAATTTTCGGTTTTGCCGTTGATACAGACCAAGGGCCAGCACAAATAACTAACAAAATGGGCTAGGACTAATGCAATTGAGGGAGTAATGTATTTGTTAAGTAATTTAGCATAGTAATACAATTCCCATACATAAAATTCTAACACCTTTATATCTTAAGAGATTGAACTAGTATAAAAAAAAAACAATAAGTATATATATATATATATATATATATAGATAGATAGATAGATAGATAGATAGATAGATAGATAGATAGATAGAGAGAGAGAGAGAGAGAGAGAGAGAGAGAGAGAGAGAGAGAGAGAGAGAGAGAGAGAGAGAGAGAGAGAGAGAGAGAGAGAGAGAGAGAGCATTGGATCCTATGTACGTTACAATTTTTCTTGACACATTATTATTATTATTATTGCTCAAATCAAAGAGCTTTAATGACGTAGATGCTCCAACAATATGGAAATAGTTCTCTTTTTGGATTATTTTAAGTAATTATGCTTTCTTTACATTTATTTTTGAAGTGATATAGAATCTCTCTTTAAATACTCTTTTTGAACACTCTGAATACTAAATTGGAGAGCTTTATATATTCATCCAAGTTACATTGTTTTTGAAAGCAAATAAAAAATACCTCCACGTCATAGCCTATGTAATATCAAAATGAATCAAATTATATGAATTGATTTTTAGTACGACTACTTAAAACAAGTAAATTGCAAGTCAATTCTATATAGCTTGAATTTATAGATTTCCTTTTCTGGCACAAACATAATGAATGACCCAAGTATCAAATTGTTGAACAAATGAATGCAGTGATCTATCTTTTGTTTTTTGTTAGTTGTGGTGATTACATCTAAGAGAGAATTTTGTTTTTTAAGAATTTTCACAAATAAATACTAAATTCACAAATTGATGTTCAAATCTAGAAATAAAAAAATAATATAATAGCACAAAGCAATTCTAAATTTACACGAGCATAACTAAGAGTGCATATGTATTAAATAATTCAAGTAAAGAGAGATAAGACTAAATCAGTCAAACTCAGTCTACGTCCTCTTCTTAATATTCCACTTGATTCAACTTTCACAAGAAACACTTGCAGAGCCTTTACAATCTTCAAGTGATCTCACACTTGAACAAGGGATATCAAACTCTTCACTTGCAAACTCAAGGCATACCTCACATGTAATTCCTCCCAATCCAATATCTAGGGATACTTCCCCTGTACAAGAGTACTTTTGGAGAGGGACATCTGTTGGAGTGATATACAAGGCTGAAACACTAACAGAATAACTTTCTCAGAAAAATGAACAACAATGAAACTAGAATAATCGTGGAGGCTCTTGGCTGGTTTTATAACAACTTGAGGTCTTCTGTTTAGAGCCCAATTTGAGTTTTAGGCATTGGAAGGAAATAAATGTTAACTCCTTTCCAAAGGGTAGTTGATTCTGCATTGCCCTTAAACTCTGAAACTCTTTAAGTTGAAGGTAGCCTGCTGTTTTCTTTCAGAAGTCTGCTAATTAACAGAGATTTACTCTTTATCAACAATGGCGTCATTTTGTTTTCTGAACCTTGGTTGCTTGAGTATAATCATGTTTTGTTCCATTATCTCGCTTCAATTGCTCATTAGTCTTCTTTGAACTTTCCTAGAAGTGCAGGCATTAAGTGAACAAGCTCATATCAACAATTGATCAAGTTTCTACCAAAGTAACTTGTCTACAACCATTTTACAAATTAATGGATCAAAAAGTTATTCTCATATAGCTGAAATTAATCAAATTTTTAGCTTCATAGTAACTTATGTTAATAAAAAAAGAAAGAAAAGGATCAAATCAGAGAGTCAGTATTGATATGCACCTTGCTGCATGCTCATCTTGTAAAAGGTACTTTTAGGAACATTTGTATGTAGATCAGGAAAAGATCCCTAATGTGCACCCTTTTGGTAGGGGCTCTGCTGCACAATATTCTGATAGAAGCTTCCAGACTAATTCTTCTTTTGGCTACAACATTGGTTTTAGACATGGAATCCATAGATTGATTGGTGATGACCCCTGTACCACTTGTCATTCGAAGGTAGTTGCCATTCTGAAAGCTGCAGCAGAGGCTATGTATTACATTGAAATTCATCCAAAATTTAAATACTCAGATGAACCATGAATGTCAACTATTCGTTGAGAATCTTGGGTAATGCTCTTGCTACAAAAACCTTGAGAACAGACAGAATTGGAAATCAGAATTTGTACAGACTGAAAAATATTGACCTAAAGCATCCCAGAAATTCATAAAAGTAAATGGGAGTGACAATAGCCAGTTAACATCAAATGTCCTAAACTGCAGAATTATATGAAAATACAGTATCTACTAGTTGAGTACCACAATATTCCAGATGAAAGTTTTTACCTCTACAGATCAGGAGCCTTAGCTGTATGAATCCAAAGGCTAAGCCCTTTTATCAAAAAATCAATATCTACTTGGTCATATTAATTCAATATCAAGTGTTAATAAATTCCAGTGATGCTAATTTCGGACCACTATATACTCAATATCACGAACACTAAAGCAAAGTAGTGGTAAAATAGATCTCTACTCATCTCTTCTCTTCATTCCTCTCTTCGTGTCAACCATCATTTACAGATTAGAAGAATGAAGAATGGGCCTGCATCTAACTATTTTTTGACAAATTTAAGTGACATCCATCAGAGTTTCAAAATCAAAACAGAGTAAATTAGAAGAATTAATGAAAGTTTCAATGATATAGGATTTACATTATTTGCCAAAAAAAATGTGTCTAAGAAACACATAATATTTACTGTCATTACTTCTATGAGAAGAATGGATAGTAAGAAATTGGACAAATGCTCCATATATAACCAATTATCTCTTAACAACATAGTATACTAAGAAATCTTATAACAATCTCTCAAATTACTCAGGCATGATAAGCATTCAACAATGGAAAAATATCAATATCCAATTCTCACTAGGATAGTACCTGAAACAAAAGTAAAATAGTTCTTTGGGTTAGGAAATTGCAATTTTTATAGCAGATTCACATTTGAGTGTAGTCTCTGACCTGTAATGTTCCCAATTGAGAAAATATTTGTAGAGCAGCTACAAATCTTGGAATCTCCAAAAAATCTAATTTGCTTTACAGTTACAATTAAAATATAGACATATCATAAGAAAAAAAAAAGGAAAAAGAAAATGGATTGATAATCAGTAGAAAAACCAAAGACATGTACTTACTACAAAACTAATTCAGAGAAAATTTGGACAGTACAACAGAACTTTTCTTGAAAACTACACAGTAGCTTGTATGCTTGCTCGCAATGCAATGCAAGAAGCGATCACAAACACCTAAAATAATATATAAACAACATTGTACCATTATGAAGAACAACTCAAGAACAAATCAGACAATATCATCTTGAACGCATGAACAGAACAAGCTTTTTATATCCCATTCTCAAGCCCTGATATGGTGAGGATGGCAGATGTTTCCCTGGCAATAGAGAAGAATGCCCTCTTTTCTTTGTACCTACCAGCAAGTCCTACAATCAACTGAATCAAGAAACTTCGTAACTACAATGAAATAAAGAGAAAATCTTATGGCTGTTATTTTGTTTTGATTAACATAAAAGAAAATCAGTTATTTTGTAATTGAATGGCTCACACTATGATATAAAGGATAAAAGTATTATACAATGAAAGTTACTAGATAATTATCATTTGAGAATTATAAAACTCAAGTATGTCGAATTGTAATATGCTTTCTTACATGTATAACTTTCACGATTCATTTCTCTATGCCATGGATTAGTGATTTCATGATTCAATAATGCTATAGAAGAAGACATACGATATAAATTCTTACATTTAACCTTTGACATAGATATTGTCTGTCAATTTGTTCAATAATTTAAGGTAGGCATGCCTCCAAGAGCGTTTGATAAAAATTGGTGCCAAGAGTCCCCAGAATCCGAGAGGAAAACCAAGCCCCGTGCTCATAAAAAATGCCTTAATGAAATCAGAGGTCCCATTATCTTCCTCGTTACCTAGCGATGCATGAGGTGTTGTCGGTGCTTCATCTTCTGGACACACTTTGTCAAGCGGTTTCCCACAAAGATTGATATTTCCATCAAAACTATATGCTTCAAAAGTCTGGAGTTGACTGCCAACTGGGATTTCCCCATATAGCCTGTTTTCTGACAAGTTCAGTATGCTGAGAGCGTAAATTTGAGCAAGACTAGGAGGAATTCTTCCTGAGAGATGATTTCTTGACAAATCAAGAACTTCTAGTGATTTTAAGTTGCCAATTTGAGAAGGGATTTGTCCACTCAAACTATTTCTTGATAAATTCAACGAAATTAATCCAACTAAGTTGCTAAGTTCAAGTGGTATTTCCCCTGTTAGGTTGTTATTTGAGAGATCAATGATTCTAAGTAGCACCTCGGGATTGTTGAAAACATGTTCTACACATTTCCAAGTTAATGATATGTGAAAATGGTACCTAGACCTTTGAAAAGCAGAACTCCAGTAATGAAGTGCATATTTATCAGAGCCATTACTCTTTTGAGCAATTATTGTGAAATTATTTAAGCAGGTTGGAATATCTTCTGATAACTTATTCTGTGATAAATCTAAGACCCTGATTTGCCTTAGATAACAAAGATGTAAAGGTATACTTCCATTTAGATCATTGGCTCTTAAGCTTAAGAGTAGCAATTGTTGAAGGCTTTCACCTATCCATGAAGGTATTGGACCAGAGAGCTTATTTTCTCCCACATCTAGCATAGCCAACTTAGAACAGCTCTTCAAGGAGGAAGGTAGTTGTCCAATTAAATTGTTGTTTCGTAAAGCCAAAGCATTCATTTCAACAAGACTCCCCATGGATATTGGAACCCTTCCAGATAATTTGTTATTACTGAGATCAATAAACTCTAATGATTTAAGATGAGTCCAACAATCAGGTAAATTCCCTGTTAATTCATTGTTTGATATATCTAAAATACCCAAAAATTCATATGTGTTGTTGGCACATAAAAATTGAACCATATTTGAAAATTTATTTTTGGAGAGAAACAATGCATTTGCCTGTGATAAAAAAGATGGAATTACACCTTCGAGTTGATTTGAATCTAGAGCTATAAGAGGTGCATGAGCCAACTTAAGTGGAAAATTTGGAATTTCACCAACAAGATTGTTGTGTGAAATATTAATTGAATATATCTCTTGTAGCATTGATGCATTCCAAAACCACTCTGGTATAGAGCCACTAATCTCAGCATTAGATATATCAAGGTACCGTAAGTGATTTTGAGTTTGGAGCCAACTTGGAAAGCTTGGACCCAACTTGCAAGACGCCAACCCCAAAAAAACTAACTGAAAAGGAGGAATCCAGGTTGTCCTAAATCTTAGAATCAATGAGCTGTAAGATAAGTATAACTCCTTCAATTTTGAGAGTTTCATGAAATGGGATTCTGTCAACACACCTTTCAAAAGATTCCGATCAAGATACAATATCTCCAACTCAGGTAGGAATATGATACTCTTAGATATATCTCCATTGAGTTGATTATTATAAAGTGATAAGATATCCAAAGATGACAAATTTGAAAGGTTGGGTATCATGCCACTCAAGTGATTATTTGAAAGATCTAACTTTTGCAGTGCGCATAAATTTCCGATGGAATTTGGGATTTGGCTTTTCAGATTGTTAGAAGAGAGATCTAACTCCTTAAGAGAGTTCATTATGTTCCCAAAATCATCAGGAATAGGACCTTCTAAAAGGTTATCACTAATGTAAAGCTCACTTAGATTGGAGCTGAAGTTGAATATCCAGTGAAATATAGTTGATGATTTCAGCTTATTCTCAGAAAGATCAAGGGTGGAGAGAGAAGAAAAAGAATTCAAATAAGGAAATGAAGGAATAAGATTAACATCTGAAAGATCACATCTTCTTAGATGAAGTTTTTGAAGGTTGAAGCTCAAGTTGAACAAAGATGAGAATGTAGACGATGTGAGGTTGTTATCGGAGAGATCAATGATGAAAAGAGAAGGGGAAAAACTGAAATAGGAAGGAGATGGCAAAAAAAGATTATTATTCGAAAGACTACAGTTGGATAGATAAAGCTCCTGGAGATTGGAGCTGAAATTGAGCACCCATTGTGACGTTGATGACGTCAGCAAATTATAAGAGAGATCAAGGATGGTAAGCGAAGTGGAAAAATTCAAATACGAGTCAAACAAAGGAAAAATATCAACATCAGAAAGGCTACAATCGCTTAGGCGCAACTCTCTAAGGTTTGGAAGTTTACCAAGTTTTTGCAACCATTGATGAGAATTGTTTAGATATGGCAATCCATCAAGGTCAAGAGTATTTAAGAAAGAGAGATTAGATAGCCACTCAGCACCACCATGATTCTTCTCATAAATTTTAAGATTATAATTCCACCCAAGCCTAAGAGACTGTAACAAAGAAAGATTGCCAAGCTGATATGGGATTACTCCACTAAGATTATTCGCTTGAAGAAGAAGATGTTGCAACTGTGAGAGATTCCCAAGCTGATAAGGGATTACACCATTCACATGAAAATTCCAAGAAAGATCAAGATATCGTAAATGTGAAAGCTTCCCCAGTTGATAAGGGATTATACCATTCACAGAATTCCTAGAGAGATCAAGATATCGTAAATGTGAAAGCTTCCCAAGCTGATAAGGGATTACACCATTCACATGAAAATTCCAAGAAAGATCAAGATATCGTAAATGTGAAAGCTTCCCCAGTTGATAAGGAATACTCCCAACAAAACGACAATTTGAGAGATTGAGATAAACTAAGTTGTTGAAAGAGCCTATGAACTCTAGGATGCGACCAGTTAATAAATAATGTGAACTGAGATCCAAATATGTTATATGTTGCAACTCAACAAGTGAAGGATTGATTTCACCTGACAAATAATTTGTTTCATCATCCGAAGCTCTAAGATCAAGGATTTGAACATGACCTGTTTCATTAGCGCATTGAACTCCTCTCCATTTGCAACAATCTCCATTTCCATCATCCCTCCATGTTGACAGCATGCCACCATCATCATTGAGTCCTTGTTTAAAGACGAGGAGTGCCTGTCTCTCCCTCTCTATGCACTTCACTTCTCCACCCTTCGATCCAAGAACGGATCCTGTATAGAGTGAAAAGATAATTGATGCATAGACAATTTTGAGCAGAAAAGTACTCATTATAATGTTGAGAGCAAAAACAAAAACAGAGAATTAAGATCAAGCAAGGTCTTCTTGGTGATACATGAAGTCTCAATTAGAGGAGCTATGTATATATAGCTGATTATAAAAAGAATTAAAGAATATCCTGAAAAAGAAAATAAAATATCATGCACGTTAGAGACATAATAGACATAAATTATACAAAATAGAAAATAAGTTGGATTGAGAAGGCTCTCTGTCAACATATGGAAGCACGGAAGCACGAGTCTAGGTAAATTTAGAAATATCACAGTTCCTTCTCCTTAATTACACAGATGTAACAATTTTATAAGAAAATTTGAATTAAATATAGCATTACATTAGATGATAAGTGTTATTTTAAGTCTAGAGAAAAATTTAGACCAAATTTAAATTCTCCTTCTGATTCATTTTATCTATAGTTCTAGGTTGTCATGCTCATATTAACACACACAATTAAAATGTCAATTTTTTTTTGAAAAAAACTTTTTAATATATATTTTTATTCTAATATTATCTAATTTTATGATAACTATGTAAGATAATTAAATTTTATGAGAATAAGTACATAACTTAAGATGCTAAGACAGGAAACATGTAAAAAGCTAATTCCGAGGAATATGAAATGAGCAAACTCGCTTTTGTAGTTGGAACATTAATTTATACTTATATAATATAAAATCTTGTTTAGACTAAAATGACTATTTTTTTAAAATATATATATTTGCTATATATACAGGAATGCTCATTCCATAAATCCACTATAGAAATGGAATTAGAGTTCTATCTACCGAACAGGTTCTAATTGAAATGAGTGAACCCAAATAGTGTTAAATTTTAGAGCCAGTAATTTCAGGCTAAGTAAAATAAATAATTTTAGGCAATTAACCTTTGTTACAAAATATTCTATAAAATTTATCCTTGAAATTTTGAAAAATTAATGCAAAAATATCATGCATGTTGATTCATATAAAGTCATATCACAAAATTAAACCAAAGAAAAAAGAACGGAGTAAGATTTTCAATGCTTGACTTCCTTAAAAATACTTTTGGATTTAGATGACTTTGTCAATATATGGAAGCATGAGGCTTGGAAACATTAAAAAGTTCCTTATCCTTGATTAAGATAGATGTAACATTATGTGCCGACCTTAATTCTAGCATTCCTTCTTATATTCTAACCCACCATACAAGTTAGAAAACCTAATATAAACCTAACTTTTAAGTAAATCACATTACTTGTTTTCGTAGAAATTATTGAATTGCTCTATCAACTTGTGTAAGTCTAAAACACGTTGTGGATTAAGAAATTGTAAGGCTAGAAAAATGGAAACCTTGATCAATGTCATCAACTCTTTTTGTTGAATTTGAGTCACTTTTCTTTTTAATTTGATGTGAAATTTGAGGTGAGTTTCAAATAAAAATGAGTTTATTATTTTCAGGAAAATCAATCAAACATATTTAACTTTACTATTAATTTTATGGTTCGTATTAATTTTATTGAGGGGAAGAAAATATGAAACATATAACTAATAGATGACACAAAATAAAAAGAATTTATCTTTTATTTGTCAAAGAAACTCTAATATTATGTTAAGAATTAATTTAACATAAAAACTTAAATTATTTGATGAAAACTCAAAAATAATTTTGTTAACAAATAACACTTTTTGATAAGCAAAACTCCGAAAGAATCAATTTACTCATAAAGATTCCAATTATAAATTTACCCATATAAGGAATTCGCCCCCAGCTAACTACGTCATTTCTCTCGTAATTCAGCCTAACTTCAGTAATTACATATGCTTTTGTCACATTTATTTTGGAGAGATGCAAAGTTAGCTAAAACTTGTAATAGAAATAATGGAACTATACTTTTAAATTGATTTGAATAAAAAAAAAAAAGTTGGATTATTAATAAGACATGAATAGTAAACTTGGCATTGTCCAACGAGATCGTTGTACAAAATGTTCCTATTCGAAGTGATAGTTAGGAAAGTTGGGACCTAACTAAAGTATTTTCTTTATTATTATTATTATTTTGTAGAACAAACTATAACTTAAGTAAATTTGATTACACAATTTTAGGCTAATTAATATACATAACTTTAGTCAAATAACCATTGCTACAAAATATTAAATACAAAATTTGTCTTTGAAATTGTCAAAACTGCAAAAATACATTAAAGTTAGATGACTCTGTCAACATATAGAAGTATTAGCTTTCAGAAGACTTGAAATATCAAAGTTCATCATTCTTGATTACGATAGCTGTAACTTTTTTATAGGCTAATCTCAATTCTAGCATTGCATTATTGGATGATTCTTATATTCTAACCCATTCTACAAGTTAGAAAATGTAATTAAAACCTAAACCATTGAGCAAGTCAGATTGTTTGTATATGTGGAAATAGTCTATCAACTTGTAAGTATAAAACACGCTAGACACTAAAAAATTGTTGCTAACAAAAATTATCTATATTTTCCTATTAATTATTGTTAAGAGTCATTTTTTATTGAGTGAAAGAAAATAGGAAACAAAAATTATCTATATTTTTTATTGAGTGAAAAATAATCTTTCAACTTGAAAGTTGGGACCTAACTAAAGTAATTTCTTTTATTATTATTATTATTATTTTGTAGAACAAACTATAACTTAAGTAAATTTGATTACGCAATTTTAGGTTAAGTAATATACATAACTTTAGGCAAATAACCATGGCTAGAAAATATTCAATACAAAATTTGTCTTTGAAATTGTCAATTCTGCAATACATTAAAGTTAGATGACTCTGTCAACGTATAGAAGTATTAGCTTTCAGAAGACTTGGAATATCAAAGTTCATCATTCTTGATTATGATAGCTGTAACTTTTTTATAGGCTAATCTCAATTCTAGCATTGCATTATTGGATGATTCTTATATTCTAACCCATTCTACAAGTTAGAAAACGTACTTAAAACCTAACCCTTTGAGCAAGTCAGATTGTTTGCATATGTGGAAATGGTTCTATCAATTTGTAAGAATAAAACACGCTAGCAAACATATAACTAAAAAATTGTAGCTAGCAAAAATTATCTATATTTTCCTATTTATTATTGTTAAGAGTCATTTTTTATTGAGTGAAAGAAAATAGGAAACATATAACTTTAACAATAATCTTATGTTATCCAAAAAATAAAAAGTCTTACTGCAAAAGATTACTTGTATACCTTTCTTTTTATAGGGGTAAACTCGTAATTAGTGTATCATCTAAAAATTTAATTAGAGATATTTAAAACTTATAAAACTTTGATATATTTTGCTAAATATGTTTGGCTTCACAGGTTAAAGGGTTTAAATTTGCATATTAAAATATACAAACATGTACATGAATGAGATCAAACTCAAGATATTCTCGAACACAAATCACCTTTCCACATTTAACATGCATAGAGATCATATATAAAATTTAAGCACGTTGGAATTCCCTCCATGCAAGGGATTTCTTAAATGAAAGACTTTACTTTCAATTTAAAAACTTAAATCATTATATAAAGAGACAATGTTATATCTAATATACTCCAATACACAAAGCACTTTGGATTGAAAGTTTAATCTAAATGCAATTATATATTTAATAAATAAAATAGAAACAAAAAGAGTTGATCTCTTAATAGTTTATGGTAAAGAAAGGTTTTAATAACAAGTCAAAAATCAATGCAATTTTAAAAACTTCAGCTCAGAAAAAGCAGTTCATTCACAAACTTAAGATTTCCAACTCTTGTTAACTTTTCCTTTCTTAAACCAACATAACTATATCTATTACAATTGAGGGAGTAATGTATTTGTTAAGTTGAGGAAGTAATTTGGCACAATAATACAGTTCTCATAGATAAAAGTCTAACACCTTTATATCTTAGTGTTAAACTTGGGCTTCTCCCAAAAACGTTTAAACTAGTATTAAAAAATTCTTATTCTCATCCTATTCATAACATACATATATATATATATATATATATATATATATATATATATATATATATATATATATATATATATATATATATATATATATATATATATATATATATATATATATATATATATATATTCCAACTTTATGACACATTTTAAAACGTTCCCACAATGCATCTATTTCAAAGTCAATGGACAACTCTTCATATATATCATACATCAAATTTGAACACCCAAACTTTAAACGCTGCCAATGCATATACACAACATGTAGTGGAATTGAGGCATACATCCTATCATACTCAATAAGCTCATGTGCGCAAGGTAAGCCTTATACTGTGTTAAGTTTGCACTCACAAATGGACTTATCAATCCCAATAATCTTGAGTTTGCTATTCTCATCAAGGATATGCTACATCTCACTTCTTGAAACAAGATAATCAAGTTGTACATACTTTCTCAACAACTACAAAATTCTTGTGTGCTATTTTGCAACATGTTCTTCAATCTTGAATGTGCACCATTAACCCTATTAATACAAATGGAAGCAAGACATTAGATACAATAATGGAAGGTAAAACATTATACAATAAGTTTCATCTTCACTAATAGAGACCATAACTATTAGTTGTTGTATTCCCAAGGTGCATAACCTTACCTGTCCATGTAGAGACAAACTTCTCCTTATAGAGAATCAACCATGTATCTTTAACGTAATCAACAAAAGTAGTGAAGCCAACACAAATAGCTTGAAATGGTTTCCATCATATCTCAAACTCATCCTCATCAAGAGAATCCAAATCACAATCCCATGCATACATCATCGAGCCCCAAATTTCTTTGGGACTTTTGGGACTCACCAACAACTTGCACTTGGCCCTTATATTTTAATTGATAAGGAATTGACACAATAAATTATTAGAATCCGAAAAAATTGCCTTCACAGCAGTCATCAATGTAGTGTTATATCGATCACAATGGCATGTGGTAACGCATCATTTATTATAATCAACTCTCTCAATTTTTGCAAAGCCCAAACGAAGTTGTTCATGCGCTCGGACTCCATATACACGAATGTCACACTAAATGTCAACTCCATTGAAGTTACACCAACAATATGAAGTAACGGGAGCCAATACTTGTTAGTTTTGTTAGCATCCATGATCAACACAATATGAAATGTGTAAAAGATTTACAGGATTTGGATGCATCTAGAATATGTCTGTCACAACATCGGTAATCTCATGCTTTTGATACTAGTACAAATAATGATTATCATCCATTAATTTCATCAAATGCTGCATTTATGTTCTGGGTCCTCTTTGAGAAAGTCGGAATGCATGCCATACTTTGTAAATTTGCTTCATAGTGGTGACATTATCCTCACTATGCCTCTTCAATGTTAACAATACTTTTCTTGGTTTCACTATGTTCTTAGTCATATCGGCCAACATAGTCATCTCTTCCCTGCTTAGCCAACCAACATATGCATGGCCAACCAATGTTTCGACTCTTTTGATGGTTGTGATACCCTCACAATACCTTAATCTTTCATCCTCCACCATCTTTCAATGGTCTTCCATTTAATTTGAAAGGATATCCACATTTTTTAGATCTAGTCACCTTTTGTTCTAATTGGCTCTAGTATTTTTTATATTTCCCAGAGCCTTGTGATACAATTGTCTTCTTTCCTAGATCCCTTGAATTTGACCTTGTGATGACAACAACAAATTTATTCTCTTTCCTAATTCTCATAGCCCAATTCAAGAGATCATCTCGAGTAGCAAAAATCTGTCAAGTATACAAGAAGTTAGACCTTAGTTGGATCATCATAGAAGTCTACGGAGAGGTTATTGATAAAACATTTGCAGTTTTGCTATCCTCAACCAAAAATAAATAAATAAATAAAAACACTAACAAGAGAAGAGTTCCCTCGTATAAAGCTGAAAGGTTGTGACGCTACTAGGACTATTTTGGGGTGTTGGACCTTGAGTTGTGACCAAGAAGATGAGTGGTGATAAGGAGCTATCTTAGTCATTGCCAAGGAGGCTACCTCCAAGGGATAACAATTAGGCATTTGCTTATGTTTAAGGGTTTGTCAAGTACATTGCCATTGGACATAGTCAAGGATGGTGCCTTCTTCAGCACCTAGGGCATGTGCTATGGAGTTTGTTCATCCAGAGCAGCCCCCGTGTGTTGCTTGATGAGGCTGCTATGAGGCCTAATGAAGTCTTCCCTCGTTATATTGCAATATTCTTTTGGATGCAAGAGAGAAAGAGAGACCACGTATCCAATGAATGCATTTGCACATGAATATCCATGCTTATGACAATAATGTCAATGGATGTAGATGAATGGATGGTGCAAATGTACATGAATGATGTCATTTTGATATAAATGTAGGAGTATCCTCGAGGGAATAATTTGGTAGATAGTGTTACTCTATCTTGCTAAGGAGGGTGCCTGTTGGCAACTAGGTCCTAGCTTCTTTGAGGATGGTGGTGGGTGAGGTTTTATGTCAGCCACAGTAACTAGCTTTTACAATCTCGTATAGGAAGCATCTTTAGGCACGTTGCGCCAGACTCTACTGTGGGTGCCTTTCTCGACAACTACTCCTAACACCCTTGTTTTGATGAGGTTCGAACAGGGCAGCTCCTGAATGAATTTGTTAAAAAGAAAAAAAAAAATGCATATGCAAGAGGAATATAAGGATGTATATGCAGCACTATGCATGTATGAGGACGCTCAAAGAAATGTATTTATGTAAAGCATTGAGAGGGGATGTTATACGTATCTCCTTATGTCACCATTGAGCACTATAAAAATTGAGAGGGGTCATAGCATTTGGAAATATGTGTTGGTCAACATTTAAAGTGATAGGGGTTATACCTATTCTTGAGAAGTCTAAGAGCAAGATAGGATCCAGGATTGAAGAGATATTCCCACATTTATTTTGATTTTTTCTTAATCTTTGCGAAAGTTACATGACTAGGAGATTTTCCGATTAAAGCAGCTGGGGATGAGTCATAGATCGGGGATGATTCATAAGATCTATGACGGGTAATATAAATTTCTAATCATTTTGGTAGAGGCCCTCCTTCCTTCTTTTATTTAATCATACCCTTTGCATCATCTCGTTCACCCTCCTTCTCATGTCTCAAACATCCTTGCTTTTAGGCCATTCTAGCTGCTTCCGTCCTTTTTGATTTAGGATCCATGATTGCCCAATACAATCACAACGGTGAGTATATATATATACTAGTTTTAATTTATTCGTGATACTCCTCTTTTCCTTTCTTCAACTTAAGCTTAAATTCACTTTTTAAAAACGCCAGCAGTTTGCAATGTTTTTTCCTGGAGGTGGCCCTCTATGTTCTGATCCCCATCTCGAATTGAGAGCGCACAACAGCTCTGGAAGCACGCTTTTCCAGCTGGAGACACTGGCAATCCTAGCCTGATTACTTTCATAAATATTTTGAAAAGCATATATACTCTAACCATAAATTAATTTTCTTTTAATATGGACCGGTAGGAAAAATTATAAAAATATGAAAAGGCTCAAAGAATGCACTAATTCACATCACAAGATCTTACATTAAAATTAGCCTCATTCAATTCGAGGATGGAAACTCAGAATACACAGTAAAATACATGTGCAGTTATACAAACAGTCTACCCACTACATGTGATCAGCCCTGCCATCATCATCTTCATTGATTCCATCACCAGCATGCCTGCAGTGACAGAGAACATCAAAACATGAAATTAGTTCATAGATTCCACTGGAAACAACAGCAAAGATGGTGATGATAAATTCAAGTAGCAAGAAAGGAGAAAGTGAATTCCGGTAGAACCAACCGCCAAGACGATGTTAGATTTCGGGCTTTTCTGTCCAACTGGAGATTTTCTAGAGCACTTGAAGCTCGGATTACATCATCTGAAAGTTCATCGCTGTCATATCGCCAATTGTAATCATCCTTCCTGTAACCAGACATTGACGATCCTCCTCTTCTATCTGAATGCTATAAGTGTAAATAAAGGAAATTTCAAGCATGTAGATAAAGTAAAACAGATGCAGATAAATCATATACCCACCAGATGCTTGAGAAGAAACAGGCCTGCAATAAGCATATATATTAAGTTAAAAAAAATAATAAAGATTTGAACTGGAAAAGAATTTTAATTTTAATATATATATATATGGCTGCATTAAATCACAAAGTAAAGCAATGAGATCAGCTATGTACCTTCCTAGTGGAGGCAAGCCACCAGCAACAGATGATGGAGAAGGCCTCCGAACATTCCGAGACTCTAAGTTTGGCAAGGACTCAGTTTCTAAAGTAGCAAATCTCCTCCCACCAGCCCTTCCTTGGGATAAATTCTGAAAAATTATTCACCTTGAGTAATTAATCAAAGATGATAACCCATGGTACTATCTATGCTTTCCAACAGTAATGATCTACCTAAGATTTGAAATCATTGCTGTTTTGCATCGTGCAAGACAAAAGTGACGGCCACCCTAACATATAAAGATCAATCGAGAAAAAATCCCTAATATCATGAGCAAAAATATGGCTGTTCTTTTATCACAATACATAACACGCATGTGCCTCCAGGGGTGTATCACAAATGTCAAACACAGAATATGTTCAGGTGATTTTATCTAAGCAGCCTATACTCTGAGAAACATATTTTTAACTTTTATAAAATTTCAATCATTTCTATTAAGTCATTAGTCCCCTATCCACATCTCCATATGTAAAATCTTCAAAGCCCCTACTTTGTCACTGTATTTTCTAACTTATGATTAACCCTTATCAAAATAAGTGCCAAAATATTAAGACCCTATAGCACTCCTATTTTATTTGGATTTGGAGCAAACCCAAACGAAATTACCAAACTAAAAGCATTAGAAGTGGTATGTGAGGCTGCATCACATAATAAGTGGTATGTGAAGGTTTTTGAATACTCAGCGGCTTCACCATCCAAGATTTCAATATGACGACTTTGCTAAGGTGAAGACTGGAAAAAACCATATCATAGAAATGCATATTCAGGCCTTGGTTCCAAAAATTTTAGGCTCCAAATCACTTTAAGCTTAAATTTAGTATGACTAAATACAATCGACAATGTTCAGCAAAAATAAATAAATAAATAACATAACATAAATTAAAGAAGCCAGAAAACAGAAAGTTATCTCAAATGCAGCAATAGTAGAAAACCTCAAACTTCAAGAATCCTTCAAGCACATCCAAAAGCAAAGGACTATCTCCATTTCTGTTGAGATCGTATCCATTCTTGCTACTAAATTCTTTCAACTCAGCCTTCCAAGATTCTTTTTGCTGCAAGACAACAAAGTCGATCAAATCTCAGATTCATAACAGAAATTCAACAGATCTGCAACAAGATCATAATTACATGCAGAATAATTACTTTATTACCAAATTACATTCTGGAAGATAAACTTTTAAAGTGTGGTTGAGCTGTGCCCAGTCTAGGTATTCGCATACCAGTGCAGTTAGAAGTCTACCTGCATGGAGAAAATCAAAATTTAACTTTAGGAAATATAGAATAGAATACTTTGCATAATAGATTCAAGTCAAAAGCCATAATATACAAGAATTGGAATGCATAACAAAGATTAATTTATACATTATATATGTGTGTGTGTGTGTGTGTGTGCACGACAAAATATTACCATCTTCAGACATACTTTATATCAGACCCAAAATGAATTAACTAACAATTAAGAAATCATACAATAATTGGAATCAGGTCTGGGACACATAAGGGGGAAAAAGAAGGAACCTAAAATGGATAACACAGATATGTGTCCACATTCTTCATATTTAAAAAAAAAAAATCATCAAACCTAAAACAAAACAATGTAAAACCATTTTTCTTTTAGTTATTAACAGGGAGCTCATGACCTGTTTCTTGCAAGCACATTGTTAAATATCATATCTAAAACTTATGCTGGGAATAGATCCATTCATTAAAGGCTCCTCAGCGGCTCAGCCACATGTTAGATTTTCTCTAGAAGTTTCTTTCACACCATTTTCCCATTCGTTAAATGTCTAATAAAGTTGGGGTCCTATTTACTCTAAAATAATGGCTGCATTATCTTTTCTTCATCCCAGAGGGAGGCAGGAAAAGGATGTAGGATGGAAGTTAATGCTAAATTCATAATAAAAAAAAAATTGAAACACCTTTAGCCAAGGATGAATAAATTAGAAGGTTTATACAGACATCAGAATCAAAATTTACATAATCTTCAGGGAGATAGATATCACTGATAATTTAAAAGAAATATTCAAAGCAAAATTCTCAAAGAATAAGCCTTAGAGGTTTTAAGGTGGTTTTTATAAAGACATAAGTTGTTCATGGATATCAAGACTGTAGTTGGCTAAATAAAAGCAAATTCTCAATACTTCAACAGGGAAGCAAATAGTAGAAGGAAATGCAAGCGTTGGAGCTCAAGAACACTAGTTGGATTATCAATATTATCAATATAGAACACATTGATAGAGAGATTGTTAGCTTCTTGAAGAGGGAGGACTTATATGGAGCATCTAGATTTGTGTCCAATCTCCAACGATAAGACCAATTAGTTGGAGACCTTTAAAGTGCAAGAAACTAGAATAGACATTATTGAGGGGTATCTTTTTCCTTGGAGTTTTGAGGTAATGGTAGGATTTGCATTAGTATGCATGAGCACTACCTTCATCTCTGTGCCAAGAAAGAGATAATCTATTAAGGTGAAGAATTAGAGGTCTACAGTCTAGTTTCCAATGTGCACAAAATCATCAGCCAGGTTCTTTATACAAAGCTAAAAACCTAGACAGTTCGTACTTGATGCAAATCTTGTTTTTTGTTGGATGTAAAGCCTGTTAATTAGGAGGTGGATGATGAAAAGACAAGGGATTACCATGGTTTAGCCCTTGTTCAATCTGAACATCAACTTCACCTATGATTCTGAGCAATGGAGGTTCCTAGATATGATGCTTGATAAGATGAGATTGGTTGTAAATGGAGGAAATACTTTATTATCATTCTACAGTTACTTCTTATGGCATTATGACAGTGAGCCTAAATCTTGGTTCTGGTGGCAGCAATGCAACTGCTAGCATATCCTATATCTACTTTTCTTATTGTTTATTAATTTTAATTAATTTATTCTTTTATACAAAAATTTTACCAGAAGAGAGAATCTAAGATGGGAAGAGAACACATTCTACAACTCCAAGAACAGCCTAAATAAAGGGAAAGAAAAGAGTAGCTAGAAATGATACAAAACAGCTCAAACAGAGATCCAATCCCTTTGTAAATATGGGAAAGGAACCCCCTGAGGAGAGCTATGCACTAAAAGCTCATCCCACATAAAACATAGATTCTAAGCATGGAGTTCTTCACTTTCTTTCAATCAGATTTGTATGACTTTTTTCGCCTTTAGGTTTGATTACAATAGGTAATGGTTAAAGGATTAGATTTTGTCACAATGTACAGTTGAGAGGGAATTTCTTGTTCAGGTACCTATCCTCATCCACATCTGTTATCATCTATGACAAGACAGGCACATAGTTCCCCATTGTTGGAATCTCCGTCTCTCAAAAATACTATTTAAAGGGAGAGAAAGAGAGAGAGAGAGTTCCATCTTCCATTATCTTGCCAATCGCAAAGGAAAAGTTCCATCAGCTATTTCCAATAAATTATCCCATGGTAAGTATTAAGTAGTCTGGTGTAACTGGCTTGAATGAAATGCTAGGATTTCTAACAGGGAATTATTTCCCCTCACATCTATAGCAGATTATTAGAGTTATATTGCTGCCTCGTTTGGGTGTTTAGCTCAGATGTTCACTGAGGAAGTCACTTTAACAGATATGGCAAAAGACTGAGGAGGGCATTATGCCATGGAGTCACATCTATTGCAGGATAGTTTATCCATTATCTTTTGTAATTTATCCATTATCTTTTGTAATCCTTCTTTCTTCAATTAAACTTCTTTTCAAATATATATATATATATGATCATGAACAAGTATAGAA
Organism: Bauhinia variegata; assembly: GCA_022379115.2. Taxonomy (NCBI): domain Eukaryota; kingdom Viridiplantae; phylum Streptophyta; class Magnoliopsida; order Fabales; family Fabaceae; genus Bauhinia; species Bauhinia variegata. Next base: position 9,357,856 of record CM039429.1, on the reverse strand, counting down.
AATGATAAGAAAGAACAGTAAAAAATAATTAGCAAAACAGTATGATGCAGTCCAGGAAACTTAATTGATCTTATGGGTTTGGATTAATTGGGACCAATGGGAAATGGAATAGGTAAATGGGTGTGGTGTTAGGATAAAGGGGGCTGTGGAAGGAATCCACCTCCTTGGATAGAAATATGAAACTTGGAATTATATGCCAAAAGAAAACAGGAAATACTTTTCAAGAATCAAGAGCAGCTTGATAATACATAGGAAATCCTTATCTAAAGACCCCAAAACTCCTTAATTAATGCTCTACTGCTACTAAACATTTCCAACACTTTATTTGATTCTAAACACCTCCTAAAGTCCTCATTGAATTCTAAACATTTCCAAGATTCCCTCAAACGTTCAATTTCTCTAAATATCTAAATATGACTTTCACTGTTACTTGTTAGAACAACACATAGTTACAAGGGGAATGGACCTTGCTTTAATAGTCCAATGAGGTAGAAATTGTACAAGAGGAGAAAGAAAACAATGAACTCCAGAAAATATAGGCAGTTAGTTGGGAGTGGCAATTGGGTTGCAGGGAAGTAAGGGCTATAGGCATTGTGGGTTGCTACTGGGCAGAGGCATTCAGGAATATTGTTGGAACAGTGTTAGGAGAGCTTGCTCTCCATGTGGGACAATGGCCCTGGGCCCTTAGAGGAGGTGAGAGTCTACTCTCTGTCCAGTGTCACCTAAAGTTTTATATTATATCCAAAATCTCCCTTCTAGTCTCTAAAGCAGCACTGCTTGAAGACATATTCCAAATTTCTTGTACCACATTTAACATCAAATCATCCCTCTCACTATCTTAAGTCTTCCTTGGAATGCTCTTCTGCTTCTTGTTGCCATTGAAGTGTAGAACAGTCCAAAGGCACCCCACCCCAGCTTTGATACCAGAAAATTGATGCAGTCCAGGAAAAACATGATGTCAGAACCTCAAAAGGCAGGTCAAAGACAGAACCTTTGAACACAAATTCCTAGACCAGAGACTTATGATCAGAAATATTAGACCAGGTATACCTTTATTAATGTGGTGTCAGAGGTCCTCAGTGTGCTACATGCCAAATCTAAAAACAGTGAAGGTACCCCAAACAGCTCATAGAGTGAAAAGAGTATGCCACTATCTAAGCATTGGACTTGGCAATATGATTCCTTCAACCATATCAAACAGAACATCCCAAGTGCATACATTAAAAATAGTTTTGACAGCACAAGTTACATGTAAATAAGTAAAGAAAAAAATTATGAATAGATAGGGATGCCTGAAGGAGAAGCATGAAGTTGCTTTGCCCGATCATTGCAGCTACCAAGTAATGCAGGAGGTAAACCCTCTTCCTTCTCGACTACCTTATCCTCCTCTTCAATAGCCTCAAACACACTGGCTCTGAGTTCAGCCTGATTAAATCCGAGACAACAAATCAATAAGCTATGAGTTAACATCCCTAGGTACAAGTTGCAAGCAGAAGTAGTGAAATGGCCAAGAAAATGAAAACAATATATATTTATATATATGTATGTATGCAGACCAAGTAGGGAAAAGGGAAAATGATATGAGCTATTTGATCAATGACCCAATAATCGGGAACCACAACTCTCTAAAAGCCTCAAATGCCAAATATCATACGTCAAAGCCGAAATTACTTCCTCCGTTTCCATTCGATAGAATAATGTATCAAATTAGATCGATTACGTTTTCAAATTCTTCTTCTACGAAGGCTCTACCAACATCTACGCACAGAAATATTCACTTCAAAAGCACAACATAATTTACAAAATGAAAACCCTAGCTACTTCTTAGTTAATTGTGAAATGAGCTTCAGCCACATTTCTCCAAGGACTCGAAACGAAAGCCCTACTTTCAACACAAACTATCAAATAAATCAATATTGATAAACAACAGAAAAATCCATCGACAAAGGCACAAAAAAATGGCTGAAACCAGAAGAAAACTAATCGAGATCAGAATACGAAAAAAAATCAACAAAAATAAACAATCAAATTCGCAAACTTACTCGGATCCTGGCGAGGACGCCTTTCTTCTCTAATGTGCGAGTGACGAGGGTCTTGAGGTCCATCATTTCCCTCGTGTAATCGTCCATGGCTTCCAAACTGAACTTTGTTTTCTGCTGGTTGGATTAATCGGTGCTTCGCTTCCACTCCAGTGGGCGTAAATGCCCGCGCTTCCTTCAAAATAGGGGATTAATTTTTGCATCCAAATTTCATATTTGCACCCCAACTTTTCTTTGTCACGTCAAATTACCAAAAACGCCCATTGGACTCATTATATCTCATCATAGTTCAGAATTTCCGGAATTGATGTTCTTTCTATAGTTTCAAAATTTGCAAAATCCTAAATTACAAACAAATTTTCAACTTACGGCTGGGTTTGAGTTTTATATTTATAGTTTTTAAATATAAATAAAATTAAGTGTTTTAAAACTTAAAAATAAATTTGCTATTTTTTCTTCATTTTTAAAATTATTTAACTTTATTTTCTAAAACTAAAAACATTAGATTGGAATTGTAAAAATTTTGTTAAAAATTAGTATATTTTGCTAGAAAAAAAAAAAAAGATTGATTAACCTTCTTTTTAATATATATATATATATATATATATATATAAAAACTTAAATTTAAATTTTAAAACTGAAAACTTATAACAGTGCCTTAATTTTCAAAATTATGTCTTTACATTTTAACAATTCTAGAATTTGAATTTTCAAAATTATATTACCTCTTATTCTAGAAATCTAAATTTTGAAACCATCCCATAAAAAAAATCCCAAAATTTAAACACAACAATAATTAGAAACACAACTCTAGAAATGTTAAAATTTCAATTCCAAAATTCAAGTTCTGTAACAATAACTCGAACTGCGCTTCTGGAACTTTAATTTTTGGATGTAAGGGCATACAGTTGACAAAAGCATTTTTAAAAGAAAACTGGGTAGGTGCCAAAATTAATCTCCTACAAATAGACCAAGGAAAGCTGGGTTGTGTGCAAGAGAAAGCATAATAGGATTTCGTAAAGTCCATTGAACATTTGATAAACATAAAATATCTTTTCTTGACCCAAAATGCATATGATTTTAATTGTGCTTCACATCAATCATTAATTTATAAATATGTCCCAATTCATTTTTATGTCTGTTCATGGGAAATTTTGGCCAAAGTTTTCTTGATATTAGATGTTTTATGTGGTTGCTGCTCCTGTTCTTTCATGATTAGAAAAGATTGGTAATAATAAACTATCCAATAATTAAGAAAAAAATATATGTGCTACCCCTTTTTAGTCCAATTTATGTCTATTGTTACACATTTCTTTAATTTGTATTGTGTAATTTTTATGTCTTTTAGCTATAAATTTATAGAAATTATAATTATATATTCAAATGGAAAATAGGAAAAATGATACTCAAGAAATATACTATATATATATATGAATAAAATCATAGCATTTGTCGTGGCTTAAAACCCTCACAAAGCATATAAAATGTTCTTTCATTTTTTTTTTAAACAATTGTGAGGGTCGCAAAACTGCCATAAATGATTTTAAAGCATTTTGTGGTGGTTTCGCAACTCTCACATAACACATGAAAATTGTTGATTAGTCAACAAAGGAATAAGAGATTAGACCTCCAGCAAGGTCAGTTAAATCTTGAGCTTTTGAGTAAGGCTTACGTTACTTGTAAGGAGAAAAAGAGTCAGTTCGGTACAAACACTTTAATGCTCAATTAAGTGCAAAGGTCTTTTTGGCTAAAAATTACAAAGAGTGTTATAGTAATTTTTAGTTTTTCAATTATGTACTTTATTGATGAGAATCTTTATTTATAGTATTTTGGTTACGAAGATATTATTATAATTTATTCAAACCCTACGAATGTAGGATTAGACCTTGAACCTAAGCCCTCATTTTATGCAATGTCGGCTAGGTCCAATAACTTTTGGTTCATATAAAAAATATCCATAATATTGCATCTATTTTGTGATGCATACAAAGCGCTGCAACTGTTAGCATTCATGGCGATTTTCAACCCTAAAAAATGCGTGAAAATTTAACAATTCTAAACGCACCACAAATGCAATATGAAGTGTTTATGGCACCATGATTTGTCTAAACCACTACAAATGTTGCTCATGATTTCAATGGTCATTGAACTATTAAAAATGCTCATTTGTAGTGGTTGAAACAAAGTAAATCTTCTTCCCTTCCTTGTAGTATGTGGGGTAGATGTTACATTTATCATGGCGCAACCCCCTCTAGGTTACATTGCCACAATGAAAGCTTTACTCCTTTGAGGGGCAAATAACTATTTCACATGGGATAGATCTTAGAAGTCATCCTTATGCTGATCCTTATGACTTTATGTACTACAATAATCTTTATGTGCTTCAAAAATAATAGACTTACAAGTAAAAAGTAAACACTCAATTGCTCAAAGTAAAGAAAAACTCGTTAAAATGTGGTTCAATAATAAATTATTATTTTTTTAACAATCTATTCGCCGTGATCACATTTGCCATCTAGGTCAACAAAGAAGCCAGCAACATCTAAATGTGAGACATTAATATTTTCATATTCAGAATCATTATCTTCAAAAGCAATATTTGTCTATATCTTCTTGCCTTTATTTCTAAGCAATTTGTGGTACAAATCAATAAAATATTTTGACATATGACAAGTACAAGCCTAATAACTTTTACCACCAGAACGGTAGCATGTATTATCACAATGTCTATGACCATAACCATGATCATGTCTATGACTATGGGTCCCAACAAAGTGCAAATTCAATTTGCCCCTACCATACTCCAACCTTGAATTTGCCCATAATTATAGTGGTTACGTGTTGTTATATTCACTTTTAGGAAATGAATTAAAAGTAGTTGAATGATGAGTAAGAATATAAAATTAAATAAGTTTTAAAATTTATAAATGAGATGTATTACTACCAATATCGCAACATGACAAGGAAAATTTACTACATGAAAGTACGAATGTCAAACCCAAGGAAAATTTGAATGCTGAGATGTATTACTACATGAAAGTACGAATGTCAAACTCAAAGAAATTTACAGCTATGGTTATTACATGAATTAGCTACTATCTAATCTCAAAATTATCAATGAAATTAAACAAACTAGACAAACGAATGAATTATTAAAAGAGTGAAATATGACAAACAATAATAGAGATATAGTCTTAGAATTGACTCTAACTATACTTCAATTATAAAACTAAATCTTAAATTTTAAAATTTAAATCTTAAACCTGAAATACTAAATTCAAAATTTAATTTTAAATTCTAAACTCTAAAACTATAAAATGCGCAGGCTTGTATTTTAATATATAAACTAAAACTGAAGTTTGTGAATAAAAATATGGTAGAAGGAATAAAAATAGATTATATATAAAGTAATTACTTTAAATTACCAAATAATCCAACTCAGCTTCTAAAAAAAATCTGTTTATGGATTGTATTTTGGGTAATATTTGATCGTTTTCTGCCGTCACCACAAATCAATATTTCCAACCTTATATATATATTACTCTAGATACCACAACATATAATTGATAATTTAAGCAATCAATAACCTTGAACCATTACAGAGCTCTGTTGCCATCTCATGTAATTTTATTTCTTGGTAGATATTCAAGAGTGACATCTATTATACTTTTAGGTATTTTGAGAGATCATCTAAGTAACACGTATATATTTCACCTGTAGGTGATTACCATATTTTGATTCAGGAAATCCAAAAAGAAAAATTAATATATGAAAGAAATATAATTTTGATGTGTAATTTATTAAAACTCAGTTACAACAGTGAAAAAAAATTAATGAGATAAAAACAATTTCAATAATATAATAATATATAGAGTAAATATTTATTTTGGTCTCTTACACTTGAAACCCTTATCAATTTAGCCATTTACACTTTAAATTTATTAATTTAATCTCTCACACTTCAAATTTATCAATTTAGTCCCTTACACTTAAAAACCTAATCAATTTGGTTCTGTAAATTTGTCAAACTTATTAATTTACTCCCTCACACTTCAAAAATATTGATAAATTTAAGGGATAAAATTGATAAAAAAAAATTTTAAGTATAAATAACTAAATTGATAAATTTAAAGTGTGGAGACGAAATTGATTAGGGTTTCAAGTATAAAAGACTAAATTAATAAATTTAAAATATAAAAGACTAAATTAATAAGAAGTGTAAGTATGTGAGACCAATATATATATATATATATATAAGCTAAATCATTATTGATTTCGCTCTAGATATTGTTCCATTTAATCATATCTAAAATATTATATTGCGCTCCACAAATTTTACAATATAAAACTTTCCATTAAGCCAAACAATTAAGCATGCATTCCCATTCATACACTTGGAGTAACAATTACCTGAAAAAAGTTTGTCTGTGTCCTCCCAAGTCAGATGCCAACAATTTCCAATCATTGAAAAATGATATAGATCTAGCCAAGAATCATTGCTATTTCAAATTCAACCTACATAAGCATGACTAATATAGTAAACTCTAGAAGATCTTTTCTTTTCTTTTTTTCATTGTTTTCAATAATTTAATTTATACATTTAATTTATCATATAACCTTTAAATAATATTTATATACTCAATTACAAAAATATTTAAAAAGAGAATAATGTAAAATGGAGAGTACAATAATTGAGAAGGTAAGCTTTTCTTTTATTTTCACTCCTCTTCTTCATGTACAAATGAAGTAGTTCTTTTATAAGCACAAAGACTTATAGCTTTATACAATATTATAGTAAATAAGAATAATACATCATGAATTTTATTAGGTAATTATTAAAAAGTTATGTGGAGGTAAATAAAAACTTAAGAGTTATAATTTACAAGAACGATGAAGTATAATACACTTAGAAGTTATAACCCTAAGATATAAATCACGTTGAATATGGACATTCACATAATATTTTTCATAATATGAATGAATAATTATCCTTCATAGGATTTAATGACAACTATAAACTCAATTTTAAAATTATAACTATTAAGTATTTCATATAACTGAAAAATAGAATTAAAGGATTTTGATTGATAATTTGTCTTTTCATATTATGATAAATTCGATGGTAACTAAAAATAATGTTGAGAGCATATGATTGCTCATTTTCTCTTGTATCTGTTAATATATTCTGTATCGGGTGGACAATGCAACAATATTTGATCTCATTTAACCGATAATAAAAACTGTTAGATTATTTGGTGCTATAAACCCAGGTAGTACGTTGATGAAACTTAACTAATTTTTAAGGTTATTTCAAAAATTATTCATTAAAAGAAGTTTAATGTTAGACAGCTATATATTAACTCTCTTCTTTTCATGGTATTAAACAATCTCTGTCTTTTTCCCTTCTTTTTCAGAGTTATCCAAAAAAAAAAAATATGGATTTTTTTAACAGCACTGATAAATATACAATAACCCGTGGAAGATATTATTCCCAAAGGTAAACCCCTCAAATAAGATAGATATTTGAGGGAAGGAAACTCCCATAGGTTATTTAATAAATCTATGTTTATTATACTATTTTTTTATAAGAAAGTTTATTATACTTATTAAACTTTAGTATGGGCCTTTTTGTTAAAAGGAAAATTTGCCTTTATTATAATTCAATATTTTTTAACAATTTTTTGTTTGCAAATATCATTAAGGAATAAAATTATGAAGGGGTTTGATTTTAAGCCTTTGTTAAAGTATTTTGCTTAATTTATAAGGGTTGAAAAGCCTTATATGGAAAAGTATCTTACATGAGCTCTTTATGATAATGCCTGTGATAAGGAGGTTAATTATTACTTCAAAACTACACTACTTTGGTATACTAAATACCAGATTATGGTTGCTTGATTCCTTATATAGCAAATTGGTGTCCAAGAGTTGGCTCTTTAGAGAGTGTAGATCGTGTATCAGCTCTCTAATTTATTATTTATTTTAATAAATACTTATTTTGGTCCCTCATATTTAAAATTTTTATTAATTTAGTCTTTTATACTTTAAGTTTATTAATTTAGTCCTTTACACTTTAAATTTATCAATTTAGTCCCCAAACTTAAAATCCTAATCAATTTGGTCTTTTAAGCTTGGTAAACTTATCAATTTAATCCCTCAAACTTCAAAAATATTAATAAATTTTAAAGAACAAAATTAATAAGAATTTTAAAATGTAAAGAATTAAATTGATAAATTTAAAGTGTGGAGATGAAATTGATTAGGGTTTCAATTGTAAGAGACCAAATTGATAAGAGTTTTAAGTGTGAATGATCAAAATAGGGTTTTTTTATTTATTTATTTAGTATAATGCCTCTTCACTTGCCTCATATTGCAGCAATGATGGCCTATAATTGTAAGCTCATCACTCGTGAGGCATATACGTACTATACCTTTGATGGCATATCTTCATTGAACCAATAGTTGCAGTTTCAGGGCCTTTAATGGAATTAATGCTAAGCTCCACTAATAATCAAAGACCAAAACCATGTCAGAATCTCAAATAGCAAGACTGTAGAATCAATTAATTTCAACAAATTGCAAATGATTTCTTCAGTTTTCCTACCATTGGAATCCCTGATACACGAGCATTAATTAATTAGCAATATCCACGTACCATATAATTTTCATCTTGATGTGTTGTTTGATGATGAACACATTATTTTACATATATAATTTAAAGAAAAATAAAAAAACTCAACCATCTTTCTCTTGTTTTTGTGCACAGCACATTAGAAAAGGGGATACAAAGATCTTATGTTATCCATTTTGGCCTATGAATAAATTAGTATTCCCTTCAGGCCTCCAACAAAGAAATATAATTTATATACTTGACTTGCTCTTTCCTTCAAGCTTTCAACCAACAAATGTAATTTACACATTTGACATCATGCTGGAAGAATCCGATAAAGAAAGAAAAAAAAAAATGTTGGTAATGGAGAAACCAAGTCAGTTTCATCAATGAAAGAATAGCAGCTAACCGACCTTCATCAATGAAATAGCCAATAAAATACAAAAAAAGAGAATAGAAACCCACATCTGGAAGACAGGCAGATATAAATCATAAAAGGACAATCGAAGCCATAAACTTGTACACATATGAACACCTTAAAAAATTAGAGAGAAAAAAAAAATGGACAAAGGAAAGTCATGTGGTACAAACAAAGAAAATGAGAAAGGTAAGTGGTAGATCTAGCAAATATAGAAGAATTCAAAGAAATAGTATATTCACAATACCTGAAGCGGCAACTGAACCACTTCCACAGCAACAATCTCTTCGATGGTAGCACAGATAACATTTCCCTGCAATCAACTCAACACCTTCATTAAAGGAAAATGCTCAAAACACAAGACCAAAATAAAAAAACAAAGGTACCATTATAAACACAAAACTAAAACAAAGCAAACCAAAAACAACAATAAATAAATAAAGCAAATTGATTGTGGAACTGCTATACACACACACACACACACCAATATGTAACTGTTGGTAGGCAACAAAGGGATAAGAGATTAGGGCTTGAGAGGGGTCGGTTGAATCCTGAGCTTTTGGGTAGGTCATGGGTCACCTACAAGGAGAAAAAGGGTTAAAAGGTAATAAAACACTCTGACACTCAAGTCATCATATAGTCTTAAAGGTTAACAATAGTATTGTAGTAATTTCTAATTTTTTTCAGTTGCATATCTTAGGAGTCTCTATTTATAGTGCTTTGGTTTGGGGGCTTTCTCGTAATTTACGTAGGCCTACGGGTATAGGGTTGGGTCTTGAGCCTAATGCAACGTGGGCTAGACCTAATAATTTTGGTTCATGTCAATAACTAATGTATGCACTTGTGTGTTTTGTTTAAACCAGGTGTCATCCAAAACTTTGAACTTTTTTTTTTATTTTCCATTTTAAAATTACGATCTGAAGGCAATAAAGGATATATTTCATGATAAGAGAGAAAAAAAATTTTTTTTTTTTTGGAAGTCATGAAGGACATTTTTTTTTTTCATTAACTTTTTAAAGTTTTATTTTAAAAGTAGAGGGGATATTGATTTTCACAGTGGAAATTTATGTATATCTATTTTATTTTTTTGGTCAATTTGTAGGATTGATATTAAGATTGTCATAGTATAAGAGCAAATGACAAAAAAAAGAGCCTCCTGAATTTGAAAAAGCTATAAATTTTGTGAACAAGATTAAGGTGAAATAATATTGTAGTGGTAAATTTGACTATGTTATCAATGAACCTATAAACAGAAACAATAAATGAAATGATAATAAAAGGTAAATCATAGAGGTAATCTTCTTGTTTTGAGTCTTAAACTTCTTTTTTTCTTTCCTTTGATGCATGTACAATCACTTTTAAGGGGATGACTATATTTATAAGTCTTTTTTAAACATATTGAAACTATTGGAATTCATGTAATTCCACTTCTAATGTTGTATAAATCCCCATATATTAAGGTGTAACGCTATTTTTATGATAAGTTGTAACTAATATTGTGTTTCTCTCAATTTTTATTAATGTACTTTTTATTAGATACTAATTAATATATATCATAATTGTTATATAATCCTCTTTTTTATAATTTATATTTTCAAACTCTATTAAAATCTAACCAGTAATTGTGAACTCTTTTATTCTCTAGGTTTACTCTTCTCCCTTATCTCAATTTTCTCTCATTTCTCGCACTTTTATTTGAGAATAGTTTTATAGTTTTACAATACTCTCAAATTTATTTCAATTTTGGGGCCCACTACAACAGTATGCCTGATACAGACCTTTTTACACGCATATACCACTATCAAAAATTATTACCAATATATACCACTTTTATAAATATTTACCAATATATATTACATAACTAGATACTGCATTACGATAATACAATATCTGAATAATATCGCATCACTGATAAACACATTTTAGTGTTTATCTTTGTACTCTTATATTTAATTCTAGCATTTCAAACTTACATTTAATTGTTTAATTAATATCTATTTATATCATTAAGGTCTAATAAGAATTTTTTATATTTCATATTAATTTTTTCACTTTAAGATCCAATTTTACTTGTTAAGAATTTTTAATTTCAGGACTAGATCCGGGAGGCCTCAAATCGTGTTGGGATTTATGTCTAAGCTTAGGATTTGAGCAATAAATCTTCATAAATTCATGAAGTGGGGGCATAAAAGAGAATTTCTCAACTCAAAAAGGCAAAATAGGCATTTAACAACTTAAATTAGGGGTAAGGTCATCATTTGGGCCTCATTAATAGTATTTTTGTAATTTTTCCCAAAAAACCCTAGGTTAGTTTCGGCCTTCTTCTTCCTCCACCCTAATTCACGCCTCCTTCTCCTTCTCTCTCTAGGTTTAGCCTCTTTTCTCTTCTTCCATGGCTGCCTCCATGAAAATAGAAGGCTAGAAGCTTCTGTAATCAACCTAGGATGACTTGAAGATTATTAGTTTGATTCTTAAGACTAATATTGTATTTATTTTGAATTTAATGAAGGTTATGCTTCTCTACTCCTTATTTCTTTCTTTAGAATTGTGTATGATGATTTTTATGCATGATTTTTGGATGGATTGTGGAATTTCTAGGTTTGATCACTCTATGAGTAATTTTACGAAGTAAAACTTAATTTGGTTAGATAAAAGTTCTGATTTTAGGTCTTGGATGCTTTAATCCCATGTTGTGGTTGGGTTTGGTTGCAATGGCCATAGCCTATGCGATTGTATAGTAGGAATTGCTAAGTCAAGTGCAAGGATCCTGGCCTAGTTAGGGTTCAACCAGATTAATTAATTAGATAGGTTAATATTGAGATTTTAGGGTTAATCTAGTTAATAAGCATAATTGGAATTAGATTTTATCTTTGGGTTGAGGATAGAATCATTAGATGTCGGATAGTTCCGAAGTCGATTACATTTACATCATTGATTGACTTATGTTTTACTTGTTTATTGTAACTGTTAGCTACTGTATTGCTATTGATTATGCTGAGAACCCCCATTCCCTTCACCCAATTTGACTGAGACTTGTATTAGTGATTCTTTGAGAACACAACCATTGGTTGAAAACTCAAACTTAGATTTTTAATTTGGCCACCACCTATAGTAGTGATGCTATAGGCGTACGCATAAATCACCTAATTATATTTTTTGACCAAAAAGCTGTCAACTTACAAATATTATAATATGGTAATGCAGTAGTCACAAATATCATAGTATCATAATGTGATATCACTTGTACTATATTCTGTGTAATTTTTCGTGGAGAGGAAAGAGTGAAATGCTCACCACACCACTTTTCAAAAAAAATTTTATACAAATAAAAATAAAATAAAACATAAAAATATAAATTTCCATAAATATGGTAACGTGAGATGTCATCTCACCTTACCAGACCATACCATACAAATTTTTATTTATTTATTTATTTATTTATTTTATAAATAAAATATAAAGAATAATCTTTGTAGAGTTTTTTTTATACACGAGACATCTCAAAAATTACCATCAATATATAAAATAAAAATAATATATTTATACCTAATTAATACTAATTCCATAAAAATATTAAACATATTTTTACCTAATTAATTAAATATACAATAAAAATGAATTAAAAAATAATAATACTAGTAATTATCAGCAACAATATAATATTAATATAAATGTAATAATATACTATTAATAAATTATAAAAAATTTAAAATAAAACTTCAAATAAATAAAAAATTTATAATTTTAAAATTAAAACAATCATATTTAAAATAACAAAAGCAATATCTTTAATTATAAAAATTATACTGAATAACTTTAATTTTATAAGTAATAATATACGAAATATAAAATATTAATATAATAAATAAATCAAATTTATTATCAATATATATATAATATTATTAAATTACAAAATAATAAAATAAAACTATAAATAAATAAAAATAATTTTATAAAAATATATAATTAAAATAATAAAACAATATCTTTAATTATAAAAATTATACTAAATAACTTTAATTTTATAAATAATAATGTTATTATAAAATATAAAATATTAATATAATGATTAAATCAAATATATATATATATATATATATTATAGACTTAAACTAAAATAATTTAGTTACTAAATTGCTATAATATTAAATCAGTATTTATGTTCTTTTTAAATTATAAAAATATTGTAATGGAATAATAAAATAAATAAATAAATGGTTTTTCTTAATAATATAATATTTATTAAATAAATTTAAATATTACTTTTATTTTCTTTTTAGTAGTTTGAACTTTTCAAAATATAGTAAAAAAGTGAGTACCTACTGATATAATAATTACTAGTTTATGATTTATTATTTTTATTACAATATTAGTTTATGATTTATTATTTTTAATTTTAATATTATAAATATAAAAAATATCTTATCAATATAGCCTAACTAAAAAAATTTCATTTAAAAATACAAATGATCAAAACAAAAAATATGTACCAAATTATCTTAATGTAAATATAAATGTGCTTTATCACTAAAAAAACATTATGTCAAATATTTAATAAGAAATGCATTAATTAAAAGTATTATATCAAATACATAATGATAGTATAAATCTATGTTAACATAAAAAAATACAATCTAAAGCCTATAATATCACAGAAAAGAGGGATTTTGGGACTGATGTTAAATAGCGCAACATGGCCTTTTTAAAATGTAGCAGCTGGGTCTGCTAGGGGTCTCTGGCTCCGTGCACATATTTGTTTTCTGCCCTTAGAAATATATTGATTTGTTTTTGCTCACAATAGGTGATCATTGTGAAATCGATGCTTTATTTCCATTGCACATTCTACTTCTTTCTTCCTCATTTTATTGCCTTTGTTGTCTGTTATCTTTTAATCTTTTGAGATTTGAGACCTCAATCTAGTTGTGCAGTCAAAATATAGTTTGTACTAGAAATTGGTGCATTAAAAGAATAAAAGCTAGGAAGTCCTTACTCTGATGACATTTCATGTATTCTGTAGTGGAATTGTATCTAATAGAAATGCTTACAAAATTATATCCAAAATTATATTCAAAATGTTGAAAGTACAATGGACGAGAGAAATAAGCTGAGAACATTATTCATTTTTCATTTATAAAAGCAAGCATACCATATAGGGGTGGGCATCGGGCGGTTTGGTTCTGATTTTTAAAAAAAATTAACCCAAACCGCAAAATAATTTTCGGTTTGGATTGGTTCGGATTTCTCAAATTTTTTTTAAAAATCCAAACCAAACCAAACCACTCAAATATGGTTCGGTTCGATCAGTTTAATCGGTTTGTGAATAATATTACAGGAAAAAAAAATACACATATATACACAAATACAAAGTCAAAATTATCATAAAAAATTAAATAAATTATAATTTTTATCTAAGTAATAAATAAACATAACATACCATTTATATTCATTTTCTTCCTTTTTTTCTTCTGAACTTCATCAGTTACAAATTTCACTTCCTTGCAATTTGCAAATGCAGGACAAAAAGAAAATAAAAATGCGTAGACTCATTTCAAACTAAGAACAACTCAAGCCAAATCCCTGAGAAAGGTTTATGCCTATTCCATTGACCATACAAGGAAACTCAAAGTTCTAAAGTGTCGGTTTCTCTCATTTTCTCCCAAAGCAACCATAAAAACGAGATCAAAGAAGAAGCAAATTTGCAGTACCCAAATAATAGTGTCAGAGTAGCAGTAAGATATGCAGAGACTAGCAAACAGCAACAAGTAGCGACCAGCAAACGACAGCGAAGAAGAGAAAGGGAAAGCGACTTGGGGATTTCGATTTCGAAAAGGGAAAGCGTGAGTTAAATATTTATTGTTTACTAGTTTTTATATTTATTAATATAAATTTATATTTATAATAAAACTATTTCATAAATATATAATAAAATTTAGTTATATTTAATATATTTAAATCATATAATATATATATAAAATATAATATAATTTTCAGTCGGTTCGGATTAGTTCGGATTTTAAACATCCAAATTCGAAAATTGAACCGCTGTAATCGGATTGACAATTTTGTAATCCAATCCAAACCGTTAGTCAATCGGATCAGATCGGTTTGGGCAGTTTAAGCGGATTGGTTTCGATTTTGCCCACCCCTAATACCTTATCCATTTTTCATCTTCACATCTTCTTCCTTTCTTGTTTTTTCTTCTTTTCTAGTTTGCTTATATACTTTATCCCATAGTTCTTTAGATTTTTTTTTTCACAAATAAAAATAAAAATAAAAATTTTCGTGGAGATAGTAAAGTGAGATGTCATCTCACCTTACCAAACCACACTTTGCAAATTTTTGTTGTGATATTTTTTACAAACATATACAATATCCTAAAAATTATCACCAATATATACAATAAAATAATATATTTATACCTAATTAATTTAATATATAATAAAAATAATTTAAAAATAACATAATACAAGTAAATAATATAAAAAATAAATTTTATATATATATATATATGCGTGTTACGCTTCAACTAAAATAATTTAACTAAATTTTTATAAAATTAAATCAGTATTTATATTATTTTTAACTTACAAAAATATTAAAAATATAATACTAAAATAAATAAATAAATTGTTTTTCTTAATAATATAACATTAATTAAATAATTTTAAATATTATTATTTTTTATTACTTTTGGGCAATTCTAACTCTTCAAAAAGTAGTGAAAAAGTGAGTAGTCACTGAGATAATAATTATTGGTTTATGATTTAATATTTTTAATTTTAATATTATAAATATAATAAATATCTTATCATTAATATTAATATTGTAAAAAAATATCATTTAAAAATTTAAACCAACAGAAAAAAAAATATGTGCTTTACCATTAAAAAAATATTATGTCAAATATTTAATAAGAAGTACATAAATTAAAATTATTATACTAAATACTTAATGCTAATCGAATATAAGTTTATGTTAACATAAAAAATACAATTTAAGCCTGTAACATCATTAAATTTTATAGCATAAAAAATTATCAATAATTACAAAAATAGTAATTTTGTTCATGATTAATAATAAAAAAATATTATATATTACATATTGTGAAAATGCAAGTGTATCTGTTGAAGACTTAACCACCCAAAAAGTGAAAATTGAGAAAATAACATTGCTAAAGAGGAACAAAGAAAAAATGCATATTAGCAAACCAGAAAAGAAGAAAATCCCATTTCTATTTTTGATTGATTGGTCTAAATTTTAATTAAAAATTATAAAATTTATTTGCAACTGCATAAGGTCATATCACAACTCCTTTCATTTTTTTTTTGTTTATTTGTAAAAAAAAAAAAAATCTGAACTTGTGGTAAGTGATATTTGCATTAACACATAAATTTTTTTATATTATATTTTATTTTTATTTAAAAAAATAAAAAATTTAAGGAACTATGGGAGAAAGCATATAAACAAACAAGAAAGCAAGAGGAAAAAAATATGTGAAAATGAAAAATGAATAAGGTATGTTTGCTTGTGTATATGGAAAATGAATAAAGTTCTCAGCTTATCCCTCTTGTCCATCACACCTTCAACTTTCTATAGGATTTTTATTTAAAAAAAAATATCAAATTTATATTTTTGGTTGGTTCGTCAAAATTTTACTTTAAATATTATAAAATTTATTTGTAATTGCATATAATCATATCACAACTCCCTTCATATTTTTTTTTATTTGCAAAAAAAAATCTAAATTTATGGTGAGTGATATTTGCATTAACATATAATTTTTTTGTATGTTTTATTTACAAAAAAAAAATATATGAGGAATTATGAGAGAAAGCATATAAATAAACTAAAAAAAAAAAAAGAGGAAAGGAAGAAAATATGAAGATGAAAAATGAATAAGGTATGTTTGCTTTTATAGATGAAAAATGAATAGAATTCTCAACTTATCCGTCTCGTCTATCACAACTTCAACTTTCTGAAGGATTTTTCTTTTTCTTTTCAAAAACATCACACGTTTTTATTTTTGATTGATTGGTCTAAATTTTAATTAAAAAATTATGAAATTTATTTGCAACTGCATATGGTCATATCACAACTCCTTTCTTTTTTTATTTATTTGCACAAATAAAAAATCTAAATTTGTGGTGAATGATATTTGCATTAACACATAATTTTTTTTTTTATGTTTTATTTGTAAAAATCTGAAAAGTGTGGTGTGGTAAGGTCACTCTATTCTCTACACAAATTATTTTTTTTAAGTTTATTTTATTTTAATTTACAAAAAAAAAAATAGTAGATATTGAGATGATGTGCAAGGAGCCATTTTATTATGTTTTGTTTTATCTTTTATTTACTAAAAAACAAAAGTTTGAACAATGGAATTTAAGTCGATGTAACAAGTCATGCCATTATTATATTGCAAAGAAAATAAAAATAATTAAAAGTAGTTAGTGAGGGGACAATTCACTTTTATCTTTTTACAGGAAATTACTGATATTGCATTGATATTTATAAATATTACATTAATAATTTTTTAGTAAAAAAATATAATTAGGTAATGTAATATTATTTAAATATGGTATTATTAAATGTGATATTTAGTTATGTAGTATATATTAATAAATATTTATAAAAATTATATATACATGTATATAAATTTCTGGCCTTATACAACACAAAGCGTGTTCTCAACCGCATTCTTCGCGGGCATACAATCTTTTAAACTAACAGTTATTATTACACTACATTTAGCGCCTTTTCTTCAGGCCTTCTCCATTAGACGCCGGCCTGGATACTTTGATTGAGCTATACTTTTTTCTTAACCAAAGGATCCGGAAGTTGATTTTTCCGTATTTTTTTGAAATTTGAAATCCCTTTCTGCTGAAACTGAATTCCACCGGGAATGGTGAGTAATTAACTGCTAGATTTGAATTCCTTTCTCTTTCTAAATTTTGGAAAGGCAACGGGAATCTCTGTTACCAATTCTGTACTGGAATTGTATCTAATAGAAATACTTACAAAATTATATCTAAAATTATATTCAAAAAATTGAAAGTGTAAACAATATCTTCTTCTTTTTCTGGTTTTTCTTCTTTTCTAATTTGCTTATATACTTTTTTCCATAATTCCTCATATTTTTATTTTTTTTGTAAACAAAAAATAAAATAAAACATTAAAATATAAATTTTTATAGAGATAATAAAATGAGATGTCATCTTACCTTACCAAACCACACTTTATAAATTTTTGTTATAAAGTTTTTTACATACATATTTGACATCCTAAAAATTATCACCAATATATACAATAAAAATAATATATTTATATATTTATACCTAATTAATACTAATTCCATAATAATATTAAATATATCTATAAAATAATACTAATTCTAAATAATTCCAGAACAATATTTAATATATTTATAACTAATTAATTTAATATATAATAAAAATAAAATAACTAAATTATCTAGAACAATATAATATTAATATTAATGTAGCAATATAATATTAATAAATTATAAAATTTTTAAAATAAAACTTAAAATAAATAAAAATAGTTTAATAATAATATAAAATTAAAATAATCATAATTAAAATAATAAAAGCAATATCTTTAATTATAAAAATTATTTTGAACACTTTTAATTTTATAAATAATATCATAAATATGAAATATAAATATTAATATAACAAATAAATTAAATATATGATCAATATATATATATATATATATATATATATATATATGTTACGCTTAAACTAAATAATTTAACTAAATTGCTATATCATTAAATCAATATTTATATTATTTTTAAATTACAAAAATATTGTAAATAATATACTAAAATAAATAAATAAATTGTTTTTCTTAATAATATAACATTAATATTAATATAGTCAAAAAAATCTAATTTAAAAATATAAACTAATAGAAGAAAAAATATGTACCTAATTGTCTTAATGTAAATATAAATGTGATCAATATTCAACTTTTGGAAGGATTTTTTTTTTCCTTATTTTCAAATATATCCCACGTTTCTAAATTTTAATTAAAAAATTATAAAATTTGTTTGCAACTGCGAATGGTCTTATCACAACTCCTTTCATGTTTTTTGTTTATTTACAAAAGAAAAAATTGAACTTGTGGTAAGTGATATTTACATTAACACATAATTTTTTTTATGTTTTATTTACAAAAGAAAAAAATTTGAGAAACTATGGTATGTTTGCTTTTATAGATGAAAAATGAATAAGGTTTTTAGCTTGTCCCTCTCGTCCATCACACCTTTTAACTTTTTGAAGAATTTTTTTAAAAAAAACATCTCACGTTTCTATTTTTGATTGGTTGGTCTAAATTATATTTTAAAAATTATAAAATTTATTTATAATTGCGTATGGTTATATCACAACTCCTTTCATGTTTTTTATTTATTTGTAAAAAAAAATTAAACTTATAGTGAGTGATATTTGCATTAACACATAAATTCTTTTTTATGTTTTATTTTAATTTTTATCTGAACAAAATAAAAATCTAAGGAACTATGG
Organism: Bauhinia variegata; assembly: GCA_022379115.2. NCBI lineage: Eukaryota > Viridiplantae > Streptophyta > Magnoliopsida > Fabales > Fabaceae > Bauhinia > Bauhinia variegata. The sequence continues at coordinate 9,338,242 of CM039429.1, read as the reverse complement.
CAGAAAGCATATAAGCAAACCTAAGAGGCAGATAAAGTATAAGTCAACACAGTTTGAAGTGTCGTCTAGTGAAAATGCACAAGGAATAGAGAGATCTGGTTCTTCCAGTTCTTCAATGTCTAATCATGATTCATGAGGGGATTCTCTTATTTGTTCTAGCAATATCTCAAGTAAGATTGTGGACCGTTACGTTGATGGAGAGCAGCAGGCTGATAAGAGTAGATCAATGAACAATTACCCAAGAAATCATCCTGGAAATGGAAGTTATCTGAAGCTTCCTTCAAAAATTCAGCACACGGCACCTAATTCACCAGTATGCATAGTCAGTTGGTGTAAGGATAAAACCAGATATATTCTGCAATATGTTCAGAAAGAAATTGACAAGTCAAAAATTCATTGCAGTTTCTGCCTACATGTATTTCCTTTCTTTCAAAGGAAACCTTTCTATAGTGTAACTTATGTAGACTATTTCATTTAAAACCCATAGTAGCACATATAATATTAGATTGGTTAATTACTACACAAGTTTGAACCCTGTTATTTATTTATTTTTTTAAAATGTGTTAATATTGCACTGTTGCTATATTTCATCTGCCAATTTTAGTTTAATGACAATCTAATTTATGTCATTCGTTTTTCTTGAACTTGAAAATTTTCTACTTTATAGTGTATTTGAGTTCTAATGATTTGGCAATCAACTTGCTACTCTATTTTTGATTAACACTGTTTTTCCCAGTATTTGTGATGTTTCCTTTGGTTTTTTACCGAGTATATTCTACTTTGATCACTGTGTTTGAGGGGCTGTTTCTCTTTCCCTATCATTAAAAACAATATTTTGTTGTGTTGCCCACTTGCTTGCATCTTTTTCTTCTGTTTTTTTAAAGAATAATTTGAAATAAACTTTTACTCCTTTGTAATAGATGTTAAAGAAAGATGAGAGTGTAGACAATCGTCTAAGTGAGCTGCAAGAATCAATCAAGCAGCTATCGATCATGAAGGGAATAATGCCTAAGGTATCGGAGGAGAGAGATTACATGTGAGCTGTTAGTAGGTCAACAAAGGAATGACACTTTAGCCTCGAGTAGAGTCGGTTGGATCCTGAGTAGGTCGTTGCTAACCTATAAAGAGAAAAATGATCAATCAAGCAATAATACTCCAAGGATCAGTCATGCGGTAATACTCCGACGCTCAAGTCAGTATAAGGGTTTTGTAGGCCAAGGACAAATAAGAGTACTACCTCATTAATGGGAATAAGAGTCTCTATTTATAATGTTTTGGTTATGAGAGCATATTTGTAATTTACACAGGCTCTGTGAATATAAGATTGGGCCTTGAGCCTAACCCTTTATGTAATGTGGGCTAAACTCAATGACCTTAATCTATATCACGAGAGAAAGTAAAGTAATACAATGAGCAAAATATGCTACTAAACTCAGGAGTCAATGAACTGAAGAAGATAGATGCCCTTAATGAAGACATTCTTATGAAGGAAGGGCAAATAACAATTTTGAAAGACTCCCTTGGTCAAATGCCCTTTGATCTCCTTGAAAGTCCTGACACTATGCACCAATTCTTGCAAAATTGAGGATTATAGAAGCTCATGTGTCTGGTAAAGCTCATAGTTTTATACACGTGAATGATTTGAGATCGTTCTTCATAGTCTTATAGCTGTGTGAGATAGGTTGTTCTTTGTAATTTTTGTTTTTAATTTCCTATAGATTTAAAGATTGGTGAGGAAGAGTTAAAAAAATAAAAAAATGTACTAGTACTAATACCTTTATATCCTGAAATCAAATTCGACTTTTGTTCCAAATACTTGAATTAATATTAAAAAAATCACATCTTTGTCTTATCTATATATATAAAATATATATATATATATATATATAGGACTGAAGTAACTATCTAAACATATTAGACTTAAAACACATGGTTATAAATATTATCAAAAATATAAACAGAATAAAAGGAATTGTTCAAAGAGATGCAGCCTTGGATATAGACACCACATAAAACATATGTAATCAATCAAAAAAGGAATAACATTAATGAAAAGAACTTAAGTAAACAACATAAATATTTACATTTGCTTTTGTTTTTTTACAACTGTTGGAAGTTCGGGAGAAAATAAAGTGACGAGTTAAACAATAATAATTGACCTCTTTCTCGCAACTATCAGCTAAAAAAAATTATCTTCCCCTCACATTTTCTTTCTAATTACACTATTATTCTTAGCACATCTTTGAATAGTATGAGCAAACAAGGAACCAGATTCTACTTAACCTGCACGGGAAGAACATCTAGAATATCTTTATACAATCTTCTTAACTACTCCTGTATTTTAAGGCCATTACTGTCTTCTTGTGTGCTGGTAGTTTGTCCCTCAATGGAGGATCTTACATCGGTGGGCTCTTCGACATTTGTGGGTTTCCCCTGTTGCAACTAATAATCAGGTTATCTTTCACAGGAAAACAAACTATACAAGTAATTCCAACTTGAGAAAATAAAACAGCACAGGTTTCCACTGTTAATGCTGGCATTCTTACTTCGAGTAATGCATAGAAATCGAAACTAACCTTGTTTCTATCGCGCCATCTAGAAAGTAAACTTATCCTCCTAGCAGGCTGGTCTGCCATGGCCTCTGGACTGTTTTGTGATACAGAGGGATCTGCCTGTAAAGAACTATAAAGTAAACCTTCCATCAATTAAAGGGCATCATACAAGCAAAATAGTATTTCCCATTCCCTTTCCAGTATATATGGCTTTAGCTTTTGTCATTTTTATGTTGTAATAGGAAAGGGAGACGTTGATACTATGTCAAAGTCACAACAGAAAGTCATTCAAAGAAAAAATGATAACTAAATTCACACAAACAAATTGGCATAGCAACTATAATAAAGAATCACATATTTGGAAACATGGATACAAACCGTGGAGATGGTTGCATTTTAACTTGGCCAGATTGATACTGCAAAGTAGCTTCCAGCATTGATTCTGCCATAACCACTCTCTTCTCCATTTCAGCAAGTGCAGCAGTTGTTGCTTCATACTTTTCCTGCCAAAACATTATATAATATGGTGAAATCAGTAACTAAGACAGCACAGAATAAGGAAGCAGTACACGCATAAAAAGAACTACAAATGATATATGTGAATACAAGATATCTACCGACAAGCAAAAATAAGTCAACTTCATGAAGCAAAAAACTATCAACCAGGGTTAAAATTAAACTGAAAAGTAGTTATAAAAATAATTCAACTTCGTTAAAGCAACAAGAACTATCATCCAGGGCTTGAAACCTGAACAAAGCACCACTACATTGTGCTGACCTGAATCTCAACACGTTAAACTAGGGAAAGAAAAGACCAAACTTATACTGCGTAGCCAAGGAGTTCTCATAAGTCAAAGAACCACCAATCCTAAAGTTTGTTAAGGATTAAGGGCTCAAGAAAAGGTTTTATATCTTAAGCAGCTCGGTAACCAGTATAAAATACAAAGATTTAGAAATTGTATATTTAGATAAATGTGTAATTTAATACAAAATCACCAATATCTAGAACGACAAGACCACATCATCTATTGTATGTCTCAAACTGTATATAACAAACTTTGCAGGAAACAGTTTGGCAGAACCCTAGCAAAAAGAAAAACTCTCAGCCAATTGTATGGGATGCTATAAAGATCTTACAATATGTTACAATCACGTATAAAGATCTTGCTGAATAATATAGCTCCTATTTGCAGCAGGATTAGGTGAAGTATAAGGGTAAGAAGAGATGGAGGAGAGGAGAAATGTTAACCTGAAGTACTTGAGCAGCATATCTCTGTGCTGCTGCATCTTGCTCAGCAAACCTATGAGCATCCTCTGTCACCTTTTGCTCTTGCTCTACCCGCATCAAGACCTACAAGATCATGATAAATCTTCCAGCATCACGAGAGAAAACATATTCTTCCTTGAGAAATCACTAAAACGACAACCACTAAAAACAGAGACCTGAAGCATGATATGTTCCTGTTCTTGCTTGCCAGCAAGTGCCCGCTGAAGCTCAGCAATCTCGTGCTCTAGCTGCTCAACCTGGATATGACAAGAATTGCATAGAATAACTTCAAACATACTTCACAAAAAGAGAGAGAAAAAAAAAAAGAAAAAAAGAAGGTCAAGCTAATTAAATCTTCATTAGAATTGGCATTAAAGCCAACTTTCCAATGAACAGCCTATGTACTATGATATAGTCATTAACAATCAATGCCAGTGAGAGTTTTGACAAAAGTATCTATCCCAATCCTGTTTAGACCTGGCACATGAAATAGATGTTCATTTACAATTAACAGAAAGTTGTAAACTTGTAAGGTCAAATCATACAATTTATACGCTAGGAAAAATAACAAATACAGCAGTCCCTTTTCAACAAGAACATAATCATAGTTTAAAAAAGAATTAAGCCAAAGTTCACTAGTGCTTGTGCTTTTGAAAAGCTGCTTTATAAAAGTTAGAGCCTCTTCTTTTTTTTTTTCTTTTCCAGAAGTATGTACTTACTATTTGGAAGCAGTACTTCCAGTAACTTTTTTGTAGCATTTTGTTCGAGTTTTTATCAAAAGCTGAAACACTTAAAGAAGACAAAAGTTGGATTTTATTGTTTGTTGTGTTCTACGTATGTTGTGAAGATAGGGAGCACGTTTCACATCAGATATGGCTTAGTGTTGTTGTTTATCTTCGCTGCTTAGTTAAATCAACTTTCCATTGAGCTGGGTTCTATGTGAGTAGCCTGGTTAGAAATTTCAAAGGAAGGGCATCATCTATTTGGACATTTTGTCAAGCATCGCAGGTGTATGAGTGCCTCCTTTTTTCTGTACTCAAAGAAATCAAATAAGAATAGGAAATTCTCAAAACAAAGCACAAGTCCTATCCCTCCTTAAGCTCTTAGGCGGTGTATTAATTGCACAACTTACTCAGAAAAGTTATATCATTATTTGGCCTGAACTATCCTACACATACAATATTCTTCATACTTCAAGAATGACAATAGACAAAAAGCTTCCAGCAGCAAGAGTGCAATAACTCATCAAGTAATATCAAAATGGGAGAAATAAAAACTGCAATGTGGATTCAGAATATACCTTGGCACTCAATTGCCGCCTATTATCCTGCTTGACCATCTCCATCAAGGCTGTTTCAAACTCCTCCGCCCTAACAAAGAGTGGATTAAACTGAAGGTGTAAATGTTTAATGCAAAAAATCATACTTCCAACTTCTACACAGAAGTTTACCCAGAAGAAAAGAAAGAAGAAGTTACTGATATTTTCAGGGGAAAAGGAATACACTAATTCCTATGATTCAATTCCAGCAGTTAGCTATTAAATTTATGAGGGGCACTGTGTATGTTTCAAGATCATAGGGGAAGGATGTGTATACAACAACAACAATAAGCCTTATCTCACTAGATGAGGTTAGCTACATGGATTGCATGATGTCATTACGTTCTATTAGAAACCATATTTTTTGAAATATTGTTAACTACGAGATCCCTTATTATAACTTCTTCAAGTATCCGTTTAGGTCTCCCTCTATACCTTTTCACAAGGCTAAAGACCATAAAATCAACTTTCCTCACTGGTGCCTCTAGCAGCCTCCTTTGCACATATCCAAACCACCTTAACCAATTTTCTGTCATCTTCTCCTTAATAGATGTCACTCTAATGTCTCCTCTTATGCAATCATTTCGTATTTTATCTTTTCTTGTTTCACCACACATCCATCATAACATACTCATTTCTACCATGTTGTCCTTTCAAAGCCCAACATTCACTCCCATAAAGCATAACTGGTCAAATAGCAATATGATAAAACTTCCCTTTAAGTTTGGTAGGTACTTTACAGTCACAAATAACTCCAAAAACCTTTCTCCATTTTAACCATCCAGCTTGTATACTACGTGTGACATCCTCATCAATTTCTCCATCACTTTGTAAAATTGAACCCAAATACTTGAACTTAGAAACTTGTGGTACAAAATGTTCTCCAATTTTTACTTCCAAATCATTCTCATCTTGCCTCTTACTGAAATTGCAATGCATATACTCTGTCCTAATCCTACTCAAGTGAAAACCCTTTGATTCTGATGTTTGTCTCCAAAGCTCCAGTTTAGAATTAACATCTGCCTTCGACTCCTCAACCAAAACTATATCATCTGCAAATAACATGCATTTAGGGATAATCTCTTGTATGCCCTTGATGAGAACGTCCAAGAATTAAATAAGTAAGACTTACGGTTGAGTCTTGATGTAGCCCTATTCTTATAGGAAAGCCCTTTGTCTCGCCTCCAGACATTCTTACACTTGTAGATACCCCTTCATACATATACGGAATGACGTGTATATCATGGGAAAATATAGGGGAGGGTAAAGTATTTTACTATTATTCATACCACAAAGTAAGGACATTAGCAACTCCCAGCATGTAGCTAATTAACAATTGCATTCAACCAATTCAAAAGATGAGAGTGTAGAGGTCTAGGAGGTTGGTAAAAGGCTGCTGCATACTTGCAAAAAATATTAAGAAATAGAACTATTGAATCCACCTTACTAAATTACAACATTTTGAAATGCAGTCAGAGAAATTTGCAAAACATTCAGCCAAAGGGGAGGTGTTACTTCATACAGCCTTTCCATTGTACTTCACTATTTTGCCTAGCAGCCATGTAAGGGTCTATTCTATAAAATACATTGTTGAAAAGTTTATCATCAATTTGTAATATAGTTCACACTTTGCAGGCAAGATGAACGTGTAATTTTGTACAGCTTAGCAAGTTAGCAACAAATCAGGCTACTGCAAGAATGGTGCCAGCATTCTCACGTTATAAGCTATGGGGTTAAATGTGAAAATTGAAGTATTGCCAGATTGATTTCAGAAGGACTGGAGTTAGTATAAGGAAATAAAGTCAAAGATTATTCGAAGACAAAGTTGAAGGCAATAGAGTTTCTAGTTCAGAAAGAATGAAAGAAAAACCATATATATATATATACATTGCGGGAAAATATTGGTGCAATACAAAAGCAAGATTGTTTCAAAGGAGTGGGGCTGGTGGGAAGGGGAATGGATGCAAAAACATCTTTAATAATTGATTGTGACAATCAAAAGGGAAAGCCCATTCCATCCCAAAATCAATAGGATTTCCATTCCTATCCTGCAGGAGTTGTCTAACTTGCCATATTAACCTCACTTTTTAAATATTACCAAAAGAAAGAAAAAAAAAAAAAAAAACTATGCTTAATTAAAAGAATTCAAGATAAGTGAATAATAATTGTTGTCGTTCATGTGCCTATCTCCAGTTGCCATCTCTATGTTTTGACCGTCATCATACTACTCTAGTTGACCCAAAGGAATGTTAAATTGAGGCAAGAACAAGTCAAAGGTGAAGAGAGGAACTGTGGTTGACCTACTAATTATTGTAATTAGTGTAAAATAGGAAATTATATCCTTCCTAATCTCGGAGAGGATTTTGAGGTAGAATAATTAGACCTAATTAGGATATCTGATCCCGCCTTAATGTTCTCCTAAACTCTTGGGATCGGTTATCATCCATTAGTGTATATATACCTTGTTGTACTGCTGCTGTTATATACGAATTGATAAAAGGCTTCAGACTCTACATGGTATCAGAGCCTGATATCAATTCTGAACAATCCGAGGACGAGAGCACCTCCAGCGAGTCGTACCTGCATCGTTCCACAGAGGACTTACCTGGTCCGATGTCTTCGAACGACGGGTCCTCAACTAGTGATCCGAGCAAAGCTGGTGGCTCCTCCGGGATACATACCAGCTTCGAAGGATCATCCATGCTCATCGTCACGGACAAGCTCAATGGAGCAAACTATCGGGAATGGGCTCAAGCCATGAAATTGGCTATCGGTGGCAGAGGAAAGATGGGATTGATCACTGGAACAGCCACTATCCCAAACGCAGCAAACGCCCAAGCCACTCAACAATGGCACACAGAAAATCTGCTAGTCTCTTCTTGGCTGATTAATGCAATGGTACCCGAAATCAAGCAGAGCTTCATATTCCTCCCAACCGCACGAGAAATATGGGATGCAGTTCGTGACTCATATTCTGATGGAGAAGATATGGCACGTTTGTTCGAGATTAAAACAAAGATTTGGGAAATGAAGCAAGGTGATCGGGACGTGACAGCATACTGGTTGGAAATTTCTGCCTTATGGCAGGAATTGAACCTCATGGCTACGGAAGAATGGACTTGTGCAAATGATGCTGCAATCTATAAAGGAAAAACAGAAAAGGAACGTGTGTTTCAGTTCCTTGCGGGATTAAATAAATCCCTAGATGATGTTCGCAGCCGTATCCTAAGTAGATCACCGCTCCCATCCACTCGAGAGGTGTTCTATGAGATACGGCGTGAAGCCTCAAGACGCAAAGTTATGCTCCCAGAAACAGTCACAATTCCTTCTCCGGACTCTGCAGCGCTGGTAAGCAGAAGTAGTGCCACTAATGGGCGAGGACAGAGAAAAAGACCATTTTGTGACCACTGTAAAAAGACAGGGCACACCCGTGACACTTGCTGGGAGATCCATGGCAAACCAGCAGACTGGAAGCCTCGGAAAGGGAAGCCTAAAGGCTACCAAACGTCACAGGAACCAGTAGAAGGTAATCCCATACCTCAGATTGATACAGAACAGCTCAACAAGCTTCTTGAGATGCTTGGGGCCCTTAAAAAGACGGAACAAGGTTAGAAATCGAATTCCAATCCGACTGCCTCAATAGCTCACAAAGGTACATGTGCTTTTCTTACAACTTCTACGAATTATAAGTGGATTGTTGACTCTGGTGCATCCGATCATATGACGTCGGACTCAAAACAATTTAGCACATATATTCCTAGTGCTGGAAATGAGAAAATCAGCACTGCCAATGGTTCTTCATCACCCATAGCTGGCAAGGGCAGTGTGACCATCTCTGACTCTTTGAAACTGAATTCTGTTTTACATGTTCCGTATTTGGCTTGCAATCTTCTCTCAATTAGTAAGCTAACACAGCAAGCAAACTATTGGGCTCATTTTTGTTCTACTCACTGTATTTTTCAGGATATCTCATCGGGGAGGATGATTGGCAGTGCTAAAGAGCATGATGGTCTCTACTATCTTGATGAATCCAGCATGAAGAGTCTAAGGTCCCGCATCCAATGTCACTTAGCAACCAACTTAGAGAATCTAGATGAGAGAGATCCCATGTTGTGGCATAGGCGAATGGGTCATCCAAATTTTAAATACTTGTGTCAGTTATTTCCTCACTTCAATTTCAATAAAACAGAATTATTCCAGTGTTCTGAATGTGAACTTGCTAAGCATCATAAAACTACCTTTAAACGTGTTGATTACAAATCCACTCACCCTTTCTCTATTATCCATAGTGACTTGTGGGGTCCTGCCCGAGTTCCTAACCGCACACACACTAGGTGGTTTATCACCTTTATTGATGATCACACACGGTTATGCTGGGTATACCTTCTCCATGACAAAACCACTGTCACAAACACCTTTATTGAGTTCTACAACATGATTAAAAATCAATTCCACACTTCCATTCAAGTCCTTCACACTGATAATGGAACTGAATATTTTAATAAAAATTTCAGCAAGTTTCTTACACTTCATGGTATAATTCACAAAAGTACTTGTCCCAACAGCCCACAGCAAAATGGTATTGCTGAGCGGAAAAACCGCCATCTCCTTGAGGTTGCACGTGCTCTCCTATTTACCTACAATGTTCCGAAATTCTTCTGGGGGGATGCCATTCTTACTGCTACTTATTTAATAAACCGCATGCCCAGCAGAACTCTATCGTTCTCTACACCTCTTGACAAACTCCGTGCCTCCCATCCTACCACTCACTTAGAAACCAACTTGCCCCTTAAAATCTTTGGCTGTACAGCCTTTGTCCATTCATACCACTCACATAAATTGGACCCTAAAGCCACTAAGTGTGTGTTCCTAGGCTACTCCTCCACCCAGAAAGGATATAGGTGCTATGACCCTACCCTTAGGCGTGTCTATGTGAGTCGGGATGTTACCTTTGCTGAAAGTGAACCTTTCTTCCCTAGAGCCTCAATTCAGGGGGAGTGGTGGAGTGAATTTCAACCTATGGAAGAACAGAATTTGCAAACTGAGAGTGTTAAACAAACCGAGAGGATAATTCCTGAACCTATTGTGAGTATTCCTCTAGAAACTACTCCAATCCAAATAGAACCCGACAAAAACCAAACAGAACCTCTTGTCTATACTCGGAGGAGGAAACATGATAGTAGATTCATCTTGCCAGATGCTATGCCAATATCTGATCCGGTAGAGGTCCCTGAAAGTCCTAAAGAAAATGAGAAGGAAGAAACTCAACAGAATTCTGACATAGTAGAATCAGAAGCGGTGGATCTACCTATTGCCCTCCGGAAACAACCCAGGTCATGTACTCAACATCCTATACAAAAGTATGTATGTTATAAAGCTCTTTCTACTCAATATCACTCATTTATCTCTAATGTTGATAAGGTAAAAATTCCTGATGACATAAATGAGGCATTGAGCATACCAGAATGGAGGAGTGCTGTAATGGAGGAAATTAAAGCATTAGAGAAGAATGAAACATGGGCGGTGATTGATCTCCCAAAAGGAAAGAAGACCGTAAGCTGCAAGTGGGTTTTTACCCTCAAGTATGACTCAAATGGGAACCTTGAGAGGTATAAAGCTCGCCTAGTAGCAAGGGGTTTCACTCAAACATATGGGCTGGATTATAAGGAGACCTTTGCACCGGTAGCAAAGCTAAATACCATCCGTGTTCTACTTTCTGTGGCAGCAAACCTGGATTGGCCACTGCAGCAACTTGACATCAAGAATGCTTTCTTGAATGGAGAACTAAAGGAAGAGGTATACATGACACTACCACCTGGGTTTGATAAAGGCAGAGAAAACCAAGTCTGCAAACTGAAAAAGTCATTGTATGGCTTAAAACAGTCACCAAGAGCATGGTTTGAAAGATTTTCAAAGGTCCTAAAGTCGGCAGGGTATAAACAAGGGCTATCTGATCATACTATGTTCATTAAAACCGAGGAAGGGAGAAAATGTATCCTTATCGTTTATGTAGATGACATAATTCTCACAGGAGATCATGCAGAGGAGATGAACAAAATAAAGTCCATTTTGAGAAAAGAATTTGAAGTTAAGGATCTTGGAGCTCTAAGGTATTTTCTCGGGATGGAGGTTGCAAGGTCAAGAGAGGGTATATATGTATCTCAGAGGAAGTACATCCTAGACTTATTAAAGGAAACCGGGATGCTAGGTTGCAGACCAGCTACAACACCCATGATTGTTGAAAGAAGCAAGCAAAGGACAAGTCGGAGCCTAATTGTAGTTAAGGGAGACAAGGAGAAGTCGAAATTGAGTCCACTTGTGGCTAAGAAACAGAAGAATAAGCTTGAGAAGGAAGAGGCAGTTGACAAAGTGAGATATCAGCAACTCGTGGGAAAACTTCTCTATTTGTCACACACAAGGCCTGATATAGCCTTTGCAGTAAGTGTCGCTAGTCAACATATGAGTTGTCCAACTAAGAAACGCTTAGAAGCCGTGTACATGATCTTGAGATACTTAAAAAGTACACTGGGTAGAGGATTGATTTTCAGGAAACAAGAGCAGCGGACTATAGAAGTCTATACAGACGCGAATTGGGGAGGAACCTGTAAAGATAAAAGATCAACTTCAGGTTATTGCTCATTCGTATAGGGAAATTTGGTTACTTGGAAGAGTAAGAAGCAACGGGTTGTATCCAAGAGTAGTGCAGAATCAGAATTACGAGCATTGGCACACGGGATTACAGAAGAGTTGTGGTTAAAGCGAGTGATGGATGAAATAAATGTTCAAGTGGAGCCACCAATGAAGCTCTACTGTGATAATAAAGCTGCTATCAGTATGGCACTTAATCCGGTACAGCATGAAAGGTCAAAACATGTGGAGATAGACCGGCATTTCATCAGAGAAAAAATAGAAGAAGGAATTATATGTTTAACATTTGTTCCTACAAAACTCCAAACAGCAGATGTGCTGACCAAGGGCCTACATGGACCTGCGTTTGAGAGTTGTATCAGCAAGTTGGATATGATTAGCATCTATGATCCAACTTGAGGGGGAGTGTGGTTGACCTACTAATTATTGTAATTAGTGTAAAATAGGAAATTATATCCTTCCTAATCTCGGAGAGGATTTTGAGGTAGAATAATTAGACCTAATTAGGATATCTGATCCCGCCTTAATGTTCTCCTAAACTCTTGGGATCGGTTATCATCCATTAGTGTATATATACCTTGTTGTACTGCTGCTGTTATATACGAATTGATAAAAGGCTTCAGACTCTACAGGAACAGATCAAAATAAGAACAACCACTGCCGTCCAGCCACTTGGAGAATGTGAAGCGAAGCTTCTCCGGCAAAAGAATGGGAGAGGGAGGGGAAACCACATCAATTTCTTCTTAGCCTCTGTTTGATGCTACACGTTCTGAAAACAAGATTATGAGTTTTAAATAACTTCCAATTAGAAAGTTAAAAAAGTTCCACAGTAATTTCTTCTCTCTGTCTACTTTGTTTTCATCTGCATATTTCGCCTCCTAATTCACAATTTAGTTTTATTCAGCCTAAGGAAGTGAGTCTAGCAATCCAACGTTTATGTCCTCTGTAGTTTCTCTAGGGTTTGACGACCCATTGGTAACAAAGAGGAAATTAACAGAAATAGCATATTTGCAACATGTGAAAAAAGGAAAATGGGCAATACGAGGTTGGAGATGAGATTCAGTGTGATTAAGAAGTTGGTGTAAAGCTGCAACATCTGCATTCTCTGTTCTATCAGTAAGTAAAATGATTTGAAAGATAGTTAAGTGTTAATTCCTTATTCAAATGTTGTTTTTCAATTCTATTCCTTCTTAAATCAGTGCATATAACAGTGGAATGTAGTCGTGATTCCTTTCTTTTGCCAACCAAAACATGACAGCAGAAGTGATTATTCCATTCCATCCCATTACATTCCCTTTCCATTTCTATCAGATTTCATTCTGTAAATATCATCACTCTGAAGACAGCCCCAGGGGATTTTATGGGACAAGAGAAAAAGCAAAGTTTAGGATGGCATAGGAAAAAAAAAAAAGAATGATGGTCCATACTTAGACACCAACCGGGAAAGTAAAAGAAGAGAAAGACATTAGCTATATGGATAAGCCTTAAATAATTTGATGCACTAACATTTTCATCACTAAATCTAATTTCCAAATAAGGAAAATATATAAGCTTACTTCAGCACCTACAATGTACAGTAGGACTCCCATTATTTCTTCTCTGATAACCACAAGAGCTCTGAAAGATAATTGATTGACAGATAAGACTTAAATGAATGTTACATAGTCTGAATAATTCATTAAACCTAGCTCACTCAAAAAAATAAGATGGGCTACCTTAAAAGGACAGCCCAAGAGAAACAACCTGGAAACCAAACAATAACCTAATAAACTCAAATCTAAATAAATTTGCCCCATCAAAACAACCTGGAAACCAAACAATAACCTAATAAACTCAAATCTAAATAAATTTGCCCCATCAACTACAAAAGACTTGTTCATGGAGGAAAAGTCTTCATAAAGAAAATGGGAGCCATGATTTGGGCTTCCAATGGAAAAGAGTTCTTTTGCTTCCATTCATGAACACTGTAAAAGATGGCAATAAGACCTTTCTAAGCAAAATGGTAATGTGACAAAACATGATTTCATAATATCATTAAATTGGTAAGAGAATTACCAAAATGGATATTGACCAACATTGCTGCTTTTGCCATGCACTAGAAAGTCACAATCATCTCTTTTCTGAATGTCCTTATTCTAAGCAAGTGTTATTTAGGGTTATGAGCAGGGTTGATTTGGAAATAAATTCCAGTAGCATTGAAACTTATATCCAGATTTTTGCTGGAGCTAAGAGACAGCAGAGTTTGGTTTTCAGAATGCAAGCAGCTGCTTTTTGCTCTTGTATCTATTTTATTTGGCAATGTCGCAATCTTCTAGTGTTTCAACAGAAGAGTATCTCTGTAGATTTTTGTTGTTTTAAGATATGTAATGCCCTTAAAATTAGATGGCAATTTTTGGGTGTTAAGTCTAATAGGGGACTAAGAAGAATTGGTAGAAGATTCAATCTCTTTTAATTTTTTGGGTTGAACATAGGGCTAGACCCTTGTTACACTTGTACAGTTGATTTGGAGCTATAAAATTTTTCACCTTCATTCAAAAAAAAAAATCATGGAGAGGAAGAGCAATCATGATATATGATGTGATTAGAAAATTCATTGTACTTGGGTCAATTTAGAGCCCATTTGGATCGAGTCTTTTTTTTTTTGCCCGAAGCACTTCTAACATAAAAAAATAAATAAATAAATACTTCTGTTTAACTTTTGAGTGTTTGGAATTGCTTTAAGGAAAAAATAAAAATAAAAAACAGAAGCACCTCTACAAGTCAAAATGCTTGCTTTCATCAAAAGCATGTGGGAGGATGCTTCTAAAAAAGGTAGAAATAGGAAATGCACATCTAAAAACCAAAAAATCTGCTTTTGACTTTTGCTTTTTGCTTCTGCATATCAAAAGCAACTTTTTTCAAAAGCCAATCTAAACAGGCTCTTAGTTATTTGTCATACTGTGTTTAGGCCTATCTGGATTTTCTAACAATGTATTCTGTTAGATTAAGATTACTTGACCATCAGTATTATCAAAACAGAAATTCTTATTCCAGTTGAATTATAATTGGTTAGATTTTCCAGTATATGGGCCTCTTACATACTCTGATTTCCCAATATAACACTCAAAATGAAATTAAATGTAAGAGGACATATTACTGAATTCAAAGGAGATCTACACAGAAAACTCTAGCTGAGATAACACATGGTACCCATCTAGAGCCTATAGCTCCTCAGAGAAAGAACCCCTTCTCTGCCCAGCCTAAAGCCTAACAAACCAGAATGAACTTCCCTGTCCATGCACACACAGCCCCTCAAAATAATCTCTTATGTACATGAATCATCACTCACCAATGCTAACCACCTGCCATCTCATCTAACCAACTAACCCTGAGCCTCTCCTATTCTTTCTAGAATAATCCTTCCAAATGATGGGCCTTTTTGGTTGCTTGTCCAGTACCTGGTCCTCATCGTTGAACTTTATCCAATACTACCCATAATAAAGTACATTGCCAGTTTAAGTTAAAATACTTGATCAAGATGCAGTTTTATTACAACAAGCACTATGAATGGAACCAATTTTCTTTAAGTTGATTTGAATCTCACTACTTACATTCAGTAAACAGAGCTTCTAAAAATCATTGGTAATACAAGTATATTAAATCAAAAGTAAAATCTACATAATAACTACAAAAAGTAATCTCTATTCTCTAATGTACATAAAGAAAATTTTAATTAGGAACACAAAAAACTTAGTAACTTGTACTGAAAGGTTATCTGGAACAAAATAGACACAAGTAAAATACAATAGAACAAGGAATAACTGCATCTAACCAGCCAAAAGAGAAGGAAACAAAACATGAACAAGATATGAAGACCTAAGACAGACAATAAATTGGTGGATCCTAATCTTAAAGAAAAAAATAAATAAGTGAGCAGGAAATTATATTATCAAACTCCTTAAATGCATGGAAAGTTTTGTGGATCAGTGAAAAGAATTGTATCAATATACATGGGAAAGCTTTTCATCCATTGAGCAAGAGAAGTTGAAAAACAAAAGGAAGGGGAGAGAGAAACAGTAACTCTAAACTCAGTCTTATTAAGAAATATTCCCCTTAGATCATCTTGCATGTTCCTAAACAAATGACTACGAAATATAGCAAAGATCTCTCAAGCCAATAGTTCCTAGCTACCACATCTACAAACTAACCAGCTAAATCCTCACCAAAGAGAAAGGATCATTCATATAGAAGTAATTTTATGTTCAAAGGAAAAGAGTACAAACAAGAGCCTTGGTTGTTATACCCATGATCTAATACTGAAATATCAATGCTCAATTGCAGTTTATGTTAGTCCTAATCCTAAAGTTGTTCGATTTTTCAATATAGTCAAGTTTACATTGCCTCAAAAAAAGTAGAATGAACTGATGCAAGAATAAGTATGTCAAACAGAAATTTATCCAATACAATGCACTCTGGGGAAAGGGTTAAAATGGCAACTGCAGAGAGCAGACAGCGGAGTCAATATCACTCTAAATACCTTAGAACAGCTGATCTTTTCTCCTCTAGCAATTTGCACAGCTCAACCTTCAACCACACCACCTGCATGGGGTTTGCAAAATATTACCTTCCCATATTTAGAGGCGCTGTATTTTTCTATTTTTATTATATAATAACAAATCCAAATGTTAGAGCACTTAATTCTTCTGCAATATAGAAACAACAAAGAGCAAAAGAAAAGAGGAGGGGGGCAGGGAATCAAATCAGAACTGGAAAGACATTGCAACCTGCTCTTGAAGATCTGGTACAGAATTGATCTCACCCTCTCCAGTCAAGCTAATCAAAACTTCATCTGCATTACTGGAACCAGATTCTACACGAGAAAAACTGCCATTTATTTGCGTGTCATCTGATTCCTCTATTTTATTTGTTTCCACTATTATTGATTTAGGATCACGCTTAAAACCAAAAAGTTTAGATGCCACGCCGTGAGAACCTCTCCAAGCTTTAAGTCCTTTTGATCTTTCTTCAATTGCAGCTATTACAGCTGGTCGATGTTTATTTCTCAACTCTTGTAACAGGGTTTCATTTACATTTTGGTAACCCATGCAAGCAGTCAGTACAAGTTGACTACTATCAAATGTGGAGCCAGCCAAAGACTGAAGCAAAGTCACTGCATCTCCAGCACCCTTAGTTGTTACTACAGCTGGGCCTAGAAGATAGCAAGTGAAAGTAAGTATATAAATGGCTCAAATCTTACTATTTACCTCGGTCAAATAACACAGAATAAAATTCAAAAGTCTAAAAAATGAAAATATCCAAATATAATAATTTTACACAATACCATATAGCTCCATCAAAGCAAGGGCTGTTTTAAATAGCATGACACGATTTCCTTCAAAAAGAAGCACATCCCACACTCGAAGAACTGTAATTCAATTTCAAATTATTACAATAAATAAGAAGGCAGCTCTAACTAAAGAATTAAACTTCCAGATTGTTTAAGAGGTTATGAAACAAGAGAATGAGAGACTAAATGCTAACATTTAAAAGATAAATCATAAAACCTGACCACTTTCCCAAGGGAGCATGTTCATAAAAATGGAAAGGAACCATGGTCCAGTAACCCATGCTACCTGCAGTCCGAGGTAATCTAGATGATTGACTGCATGAAAATTAAAGTCGAAACAAAAAAAAATTTAAAAAAAAAAGAAATGCACTAGAAGAAAAGGTTTGAATAAAAATGAATGATAAATATACAAACCCAATTTGGGAAATCTCTCGCGCACCAACTCCTCAAAAACAAGTTGGTCCACCTGATAAAACAAGAAATTTATCAGAAGAATGCTGAAATATCAAATAGAAATTGTTAAAGAATATACTTTGAATTTACTCATCAATAGAGAGAACAGTAAAAGTTACCTGAAACTCTATCATTTCTTCGGAGTAGTAGCCATCAAAATAATCATCCAAGATACCCACCAAGGTCCTGAAAAGAAACCATAATAGAAAAACTTCATATGTAGAACTTCAGATAAAAACGTAATATAAGGCTGCTGCCCAAGCAGGAAACAACACTCCAGGCATTTCTTCAGGATACAGTCCTAAATAAATCAGAATACAGCTGGGGTGATATTCTGGTAAGTTATTCAATCATCTAAGTTGGGAACCCCTACCAAAAGGCATTTTCTTCAGGCATCAAAAGCAGCAAAAGACCAGCAAAGAAGTTCATGGCCTGCAGTGCAAATGATACCAGCAAGCTCATAGTAAGGATTGGTTATCATGTAGAAACCAGAAATTAAAAAAATAAGAGAAAAACCCCTTTTTGCCCCCTCACACTATTGTCAATTTCAAAAAGGGCCTTCATGTTTCAAACTGAACAAATTGAACTCTCACATTTCAAGCCAAGAACAAAAGTAAACCTTACTGAAGTGTTTTTTGTCTGTACGGAAGGTCCACTTTTGTTCTTGGCTTGAAATGTGGAGGTTCAATTTATCCAATTTGAAATTTGAAGGTCTTTTTTGGATTGATGATAGTGTGAGGGGGCAAAAAGGGG
This sequence comes from Bauhinia variegata, assembly GCA_022379115.2. NCBI lineage: Eukaryota > Viridiplantae > Streptophyta > Magnoliopsida > Fabales > Fabaceae > Bauhinia > Bauhinia variegata. The sequence goes on along the minus strand of CM039429.1, from coordinate 9,319,925 downwards.
TCTTTCTCAAAAAATAAATACTTTCACGTGTTTTTATGCTTGTATGCACATATATTGACCCTCTAAATTTTACAGCTTAAACCATTTCATCATCCTAGTTGAAGCACTCAGATATTAACACTCGTTAAAATATCATACAAATAGCAAAGGGAAAGGATCCTTGCAGTGCTAGGTCCCTCAACAGTCTTGAGGCACACTTCCCTAAAAATGGGCTGGCCCGTGTGAAGTAAGGCACTAAGTATTAAGCAGGGAAAGAATAACTTTGCTTCAACTACCATAGCATAAAATTATCAACATGACTCAGTTAGGCTTAGGCATCTTAATTTCAAATAGATGCTATGAAGACCAAAAGATATTCAAGTTCACAGCCAAAAAATTGAAAGATAGCTCCAACATTTTATATATATATATATATATACCAAAAAACAAATTACAGCTCATCATTACAATCAAATTTGCCATAGTTTGCATCATTTCTATCACCAAATGTCATTAGAAGAGGTGGAAGAAGACAAATTCAAACTTTTCTTCAGATTACACATTTGATCCACTTCATATTAGCTACAACAACTTCTTGGAGGTGTCATACACTAAGTAGCACGGATTATTTAACCATATGATAATGAAGCATGATAAGAAAGCTTAAAAAGGGAAAAAAAATACAGGTTGATCATCTCCAACCCATTCCACCATCAACCTCGAGTTACCCAATACTTTCTGCAATCACCCCAACCAAGAAAATTGATATCATCTAGTTGAAATAAATGGTAAAGATCAGCCTATCTATAATTCATGTTCATTCTCTAAATAACTACTAACAAACTGTAAATGGATGGCAATGCTGGTTTCAAGGACATTTGATTTTGAAGCTATTTATTACCATAGATACCCTTGACTCAAGAAGTTCATGAAATTTAAGTTTCCCATGAAGCCAACTTTGGAGTTTGGGTTGCATAATTTCTTTGAATCTGATTGGCTCACTTACCTCTACATGCACTGCACTTAGACATGTTTTCTAGTCTTTCCAGTTATGTTCATTGGCATAGAGTCAAAAGGCATTACAATCCACTAAAAAATATCAAGCAGAACAAAAAGAAAATACGCAAGTCTTATGAGAAGCAATGACCTGGCAGTAACCAACAGAAGGATTATGTCGGGCATATGCAATTAACAAACGCCTCAAGGCATTCCTACCATCCTCATCCAGAGCAGGATGACCTGGAAATGTTCGTGGCAGATCCTGCATGAAAAAGTACCGACAGTGAGTTCAGTAATTTAATTTCTAGTATCATAAAAATATGACCACCCTACGAGCAATGATGGTGAAATGTCACAAGGAATGACCTTCTCAATCTGGCCTTTCCATTTTTCTTGCACACATACGGTATCTCCATTTGTTCCACCATTATTGTCAGCTGACTGCAGGTTCTGCTGATCCATTTTACTTCCCGAATCATTCTCAGGAGTTAGCAAATCCTGATAATACTTCTCCACCCGCCTTGCTTTTACACCCACAAAAGCTTGCCAAAGCTGAAGCACAAGAACAAGCACAAACAAGAGGCTAATTCACCAAAATTAAATAACCTTCATGATTTCATGTAAAAAGCATATCTCGAGTTATATAATGACTACCTCTCCCCTCAATGCCATAGGAACTCCCCCACGAACAAGAACCTCCAATTCTTCTTTCCATGGAAATGAAGATTCTGGTCGCACTGCATCATTGGCAGAGGCATTCACACTATCAACTGAAGGCACATCTTGACTAGGATCTGACCTCTCTATATCATAGAATTCATCATCAGAGGCCTCCTCACATGCTCCTTTATGGGGTTTAGCATCACCTGTATTAGAAACAGAATTCTCAATTCCCGTAATCTGTTCACCTTTTAACCCACTTTTCTTGTTTTGTTCATCTTTTAAAGATCCAGTCTTCTTTACACGGATGCTCATCATATCCTCAATGGCACGAAGTGATGATCTTATCTCTGTCCATACTTGAACTCTATGAATTTTTGTCAACTTGGAAGCTGATACCTCCATCTTTTGACCATCATTTTCAGCTACACTATCAGGATTAGGCTTCTGGCTGCTTAACTCATATCCATGAACAGCCTTCTCCAAGCTAGAATCAGCTTCAGCCCCAAAGGTTTTGTCGTCTTCATCAATATTTGACCCATTTACAGCCAATTCAGCAGATTCTGCCAGGTGTTCCAGCAAAGATTTCCACCGATCCGACCTTTCCTCTTCTTCCTCCTAAAATTATAAGTGTTACATGTAGAACATTCTGTTCAAATTTCCACAAGATTGGCAACTACCACACGAAAAAGGATTACAAATTATCTGCTTTCAGTTGATATAATAACAATTTTCATCAGCACATAACACAGATACTATAATGTGTTTTGGTAAGCATTTCAACAGAAAATGAGAGTGAAACTACCATGTCATTTCATTCTTATTTCTTCCTCTTTATTAGTAACAAGATTAACAGACGCAAAATAGAAATTATAAACCCAAAGTATGATAAAAACCTTGTATATATTAGCATATTCACGGTATCTTTGCAGATGCTGAGGCCGCACAGCAAACCCATATGCATCCCTGTTCACCAATACGCATTAACCATAAACAAACTACACAAGAAGATACAAGAACTGGATCTAATAGATAGCCAAACAGAGAGGGACATTGTAAATCCGAAGGAAAAATGGATTCTACAGGAATTAAAGAGTAAGAGAAGCGAGGAGAGAGCAGAAATGGGATAGTAGGAAGGAAGCGTACCTCTTGAGCTCGAAGGTGATGAGAGGATTTAGAGCTTTCTCGGCCTTCATTGGGAGATTGGATCCGATTGACCAGTGAAGCGCGAATTTTGGTTTGGGCCAGATAGATGAAGATCTTCAGCTTCGCCTTGATTTTCTGCTACTGAATGTGTGTAGTTCCAAGTAGAGTTGGGTTGGGACTTGGGAGTGTGCTGGCAGCAAAGAGGGGGAGAAGGAGGAGAGAGAACACATGCATTGCACAGCGGCGAGATTGCCGTCACGTTATTATTACACGTTACACGTGGGGATAACTTCCACCATTGTTATACGTATCTATTCTGGTTTGTAGTTGCATATACTTATACTGGTGTTATAAAAATTTTAGTGATATATACTTCTTTTGTCAAAATTTTATCGCTAATATCGCTGCTAGTGACTAAAGTGGTATTACCATGATACTTTTGTAACATTTTTTTATTTTTAATCTAGAATTTTAAACTTGTCTTATTCATGTAATAAATATTTTATTGATATATTATTGATGAGTTATGTGTGTATAAATTAACAAGTAGACATGTGTTAATTAATAAACATGCCAAAATAAAGCATGTGTCATAACTAATAGGGACTCATTTTGAAAAGGAATTTGTCCCTTAAGGCTAATGATAACCAATAAACCTTATTAATTGTGCAGAATTTAAATATTAAAACAAGTTTCATTAATTACAAAAAGTAATTGTAAGCTTCATTAATATCTTATATTTTTATGTAACTATTTTATCATTTTCTCTTTTATTAATTTTTAAATCCTATAACATAAACTCTAATTTAAGGTTTTTGAATTTAGGATTAGGGTTTATGTTTTAAGGTTTAAGATTTATATTTAGAATTTAGGATTTGTGTTTTAGGTGTTTAGGGTTTAAGTTTTAAAATTCAGAGTTTATATTTAAAGTTTAAGATTTACATTTTAAGTTTTAAGGTTTATATTTAACGTTAAGATTTAGGTTTCAGGGGTTAAGATTTAGGTTTTAGGGTTTATATTTAAAATTTAAGGTTTATGTTTTAGAGTTTATATTTGAGGGTTTAAAAATTCTTAAAAAAATATATAAGAGTCGTTTAAATATAATTGAAATTAATAAGACTTATAAATTAATATTCGCAATTAATGAAAGTTGCTTTAATATTTGAATTCTGCATATTTCATTGGGGCTCATTAATTGCTTATCCTTAGTCCTTAGGCTAAGGTTAACAAGACCCCTTTATAAAAGCCTCACTCACCTATTTTCAAATATATATGGAATGTCTCTATGCTCTATCTAAATTGATATTTGATTACACAAATTTTTAAAATTAGATGTAAAATTAATAGAGGTATTGTGGTTCTATAAAAGTAAATACTACACTTTCATTTTTTATCTACACATATTTCTTTCCTCATTTTTCTTCTTTTTTGTTTGCTTATATGCTTTTTCCCTTGATTTCTTTTTAATAGTGTCATTTTTTTAATTTTTATTCTTTAAGTCTTCAACAGATATGCTTACATTTTCATAATATGTTATATATAATTTTTTATTATTAATCATCAATTTTATTATTATTTTTATCATCATTGTTAATTTTTAATGTTAAAAAATTTGATGATATTATAAGCTTAAGTTTTTATTTTTTAAGTTAGTATAGATTTATATTTGATTATCATTGTGTATTTAGTATAATAATTTTAATTATGTATTTTTTATTAAATATTTTACATAATGATTTTTTAGGGATAAAGTACATTTAAATTTACACTAAAACAATTAGATACATCTTTTTTGTTTTGTTAGTTTGTATTTTTAAATGAGATTTTTTTAGTTAGATATAAGATAATTGTTATATTTATAATATTAAAAATTAAAAATGCTATATCATAAACTAGTAATTATATCCTAGAAACTAATCACTTTTTTACTACATTTTAAAAGATTCGAACCGTTTAAAAAGAAATTACTAAAAAAATAATGTTTAAATTCACCTTATTAATATTATATTATTAAGAGGAACAATTTAATTATTTATTTTATTATTCTATTTGCAATATTTTTATAATTTAAAAAATAACATAAAAATATTGTTTTAATATTATAGCAATTTGGTTAGATCATTTTAGTTTAAGTAATAATATATATATATACCTTATAGCTTCACTGTTACAAGTCATTCTCTCATTCCATGGTCAAATCCCAAGGCTCAACCCTGGATAAGCGGTGGAAACTAACAAGCTGGAGTATGGTAGGGGCAGAGAGAATTTTCGGTGGAGCGGGGAAATGCATAGAGATCGGAAAGAACACCAACAACGAAAGCACTCTGTTGTCCTATGGGTGAAGTAGGGAACGGAACGAGCAATCAAGTTAGCCAGGTTAAGGCGCAAAGCTAGCTCTTCGTATCATTAGAATTGGGCAGGCTTTTAATATTATAAATATAATAAATATCTTATCGCTAATACTAATATAATCTAATTAAAAAAATTCATTTAAAAAATATTTACCTAATAGTCTTAATGTAAACATAAATGTGCTTTATTATTAAAAAAATGTCAAATATTTAATAAAAATACATTAATTAAAATAATTATACCAAATACATAATGATAATTGAATATAAATCTATGCTAACATAAAAAATACAATCTTGAACCTATAATATTATTAAATCTTTTAGTATAAAAATTAACAATGATTACAAAACTAGTAATATTGTTTATGATTAATAATAAAAAATTATATATAACATATTATGAAAATATAAATGTACTTGTTGAAGACCTAATGATCCAAAGAGTAAAAGTTGAAAAAATGACATTACTAAAGAGGAACTAAGGAAAAAAAAAAAAACATATAAGCAAATTAAAAAGGAAGAAAAACGAAGAAAAGATGTGTAGATGAAAAATAAAAGTATAGTTTTTGTTTTTATAGAAGTAATATAGCATTTATTAAACTTTACATCTAATTTTTAAAGGATATCTATTAAAAATCTAATGAGTAAATGTTGAGAAAATAACAATACTAGAGAAGAACCATGGGAGAAAGCATATAAGAAAACTAGAAAAGAAGAAAAACGAAGAAATGAAGAAAATGTGAAGATAAAAAATGAATAAGGTATATTTGCTTTTATAGATGAATAAAGAATAAAGTTTTTAGCTTATCCCTCTTGTCCATCACACTTTCAACTTTGTGAAGGATTCTTTTCTTTTTTTTTTCAAAAACATCCTATGTTTCAATTTTTAATTGGTTGGTCTAAATTATAATTAAAAAATTATAATTTTATTTTGCAATTGGCATATGGTCATATCACAACTCCTTTTATGTTTTTTTTTTTTGTTTATTTGCAATAAAACAAAGAAATTTGCGTTAACAAATAAATTTTTTATGTTTTTATTTTATTTTTATTTATAAAAAATAAAAATTTAAAAAGTGTAGTGTAGTAAAATGAGATGACATCTCAACTTATCATTTTCAAAAACAATATTTTTATGTTTTATTTTATTTAATTTTTAATTCATAAAGAAGCAAAAATAATAAGTATTGAGGTAACTTGCAAGAAGACATTTTGTTATGTTTTATTTTATTTTTTACTTGTTAAAAGAAAAGTTTGAATAATGGTTACAAAAGTTTAAACAATAGAATCTAAAACAATTCGTTATGTTGCAAAGAAAACAAAAAATTGAAAAGTTAGCAGCGAGGTGACGAATCATTCTTCCATCTCCATTACAGTACTTTGGTGTTTGTGATATTAGATTAGGTAAATATTTATAAATATCGCTGTATTATAATATATTTTAATATAAATTATAATTAAGTGATGTAATATTATTTAAATATTATGTTATATATATTAATAAAAATTTATAAAAATAATATATATTAATAATTATTTTTAAGATGTGGTACATGTGTATAAATTTCCCTTATTAAATCCCCTAGATTAACCAGAACTCTTAGATTAGTGGAAACTTTTATTTATTCGCTCCACTTCCTGTGCGTTCTCTCTTCGTAACCTTAAGTGATCCACTCAGCTTCAGCTAGGTATACCTCTGAAATTCAAGTAACATGGCTTCCAAGCTTCTAGCTTCCAATCTCCGTCAAAAGCTTGCGAAATCCACCCATCTCTTCCGCCGCCAGTTGCTCTCCACGGCAGCGGCGGTTGCAGAGCCGTACGATGATTCCGCCGGAATCACGGTGAAAGGAGTTAAAATCTCCGGCAGACCCCTTTACCTCGATATGCAAGCGACTTCCCCGGTGGACCCTCGGGTCCTTGATGCCATGCTTCCTTATTATCTCTCTCGCTTTGGTAATCCTCATTCGCGTACCCACCTCTATGGCTGGGAATCCGACTCGGCCGTGGAGAACGCTCGTGCCCAAGTCGCTTCTCTTATTGGCGCTTCCCCAAAAGAAATCGTCTTTACTTCTGGCGCCACCGAGTCCAACAACATCTCAATTAAGGGTGCTATGCATTTCTACAAGGAAAAGAAAAAGCATGTGATAACGACCCAGACAGAGCACAAGTGCGTGCTTGATTCCTGCCGCCATCTTCAGCAAGAGGGTTTCGATATTACTTATCTTCCTGTTGGGACTGATGGTCTGATTGACTTGGAGAAGCTGCGTGCTGCGATTAGGCCTGATACGGGGCTTGTGTCTGTGATGACCGTGAACAATGAGATTGGGGTGGTTCAGCCAGTTGAAGAAATTGGGAAAATTTGTAAGGAGTTTAATGTTCCTTTTCATACTGATGCAGCACAAGCATTGGGGAAGATTCCCATTGATGTGGAGAAATGGAATGTGAGTTTGATGTCTTTGAGTGGGCATAAGATTTATGGGCCAAAGGGTGTTGGGGTATTGTATCTTAGGAGGAGACCAAGGATTCGAGTTGAGCCGCAAATGAATGGAGGTGGGCAAGAGAGAGGGATTCGAAGTGGGACAGTGCCCACTCCTTTGGTTGTCGGGATGGGTGCAGCTTGTGAGCTAGCAATGAAGGAAATGGAGTATGATGAGAAGAGAATTTCTGCATTGCAAGAAAGGCTGCTTAATGGGATTAGAGAAAAACTTGATGGGGTGGTGGTGAATGGGAGCATGGAGAGGCGCTATGCCGGGAATTTGAATTTGTCATTTGCATATGTTGAAGGGGAGAGTCTACTCATGGGTTTGAAGGAGGTGGCTGTCTCCAGTGGCAGTGCATGCACAAGCGCAAGTTTGGAGCCGTCATATGTGTTGAGAGCATTGGGGGTTGATGAGGACATGGCTCATACTTCTATTAGGTTTGGCATTGGGAGGTTCACTACAGAAGCTGAGATTGACAGGGCAATGGAGCTTACTGTGCACCAAGTGGAGAAGCTGAGAGAAATGAGCCCGCTATATGAGATGGTGAAGGAAGGCATCAACATTAAGGAAATTCAATGGGCACAACACTAATTTTCTGGGTGAGTAAAGTTATGATCAAATACTTGGCTCGCGTCTCCGAATGCTCCCATTTGATGTATTTATTTAAAGCTCAAACTCAAACAGATATGGTGCTTTGCCATCTACATGGTCATTGGCCATCCAGGTTTTCTTTTTGGTAATTTGGGAGATCAGCACAGGTAGTGTAAGGCATAATCTTATGCAAACATACATGATGCTATCTTTGACACTTTGTCTTGTATGCATTCGGTTGTTATAGGAATAGCTAAATAATATAAGGATGAAAAAAGAATAAGGAAACATTTCAAATTTTGTTTGTTTGATGGTTTGGCAAGTTCTTGATTATTTAATCTCTATGGTAGATATCATATACAGTTTGTAATGTACTATATAACCCAACTGAGTAAATCAATTAAGTCAATTCTGATTCATCTTGGAGAGTACACTTAGATAAGAGATTTGCTAATAAATTCAATGATGATTCATGAACAGATTAACTTTTGCTGTATCAACTCTTTCAAGAGTTTTGTTTGACTTTTTATTGTTTTTTGGATCAAACATCATAAGAAAGGTATTGATTTGATGATTCTGCTCCTTTTGATTTTTATCAGCTGCTTTTAGCATCCGTACTCTATCTTTCTAGTTATAAGTTCTGGAGTTTCTCTTAACAATGACTTATTCTTCTTAGAAAACTGAACGGTGAATATCTCATCAAAAAAACTAAAATATGTTAGTCTCTATCCGTACTCTATGTTGATGAAATGCTTGTTCTAATATTCAAGTTATTTAGCATCTTGTATGTATTACTATGAGAGAATGCTGTTTTGACATGAATTAACCAACTTCTTCTACCACAAAATCTTTTGGTAGCTTCAACTTAGGAATACTTTCCTTTTCCCCCAGCAGGGAATTCTTTTCCATATCAAGTGATTTGCTCTTACCCATTTTTGGAGTGAAATAAGTGTTAAGCCACTGGATGCGATACGAAATGGGTAATTACAAGCTAGATACTGCATTCAGTGTTTCTGACATCATTTAATGTAGAAACATGCAGACAGGAACCTTTTAAAAACTTTCTCGATAAGTTTAGGGTTGTGTTGGTTGAGCTTTCAAGTGTTCTGATAGGATTTTTTTGACTAATTTGATATATGAATGATACTGCATTGTACTTTTTTTCTCTTGTAGCTTGGTCTTATTGCACAGATCTATGAAAGAATGCCAAGAATGTTGATTAAAATGGGGAAAATGAATGTGTAGAGGGTAGGGAAGAAAATGGAGTAGCTTGATTGGTATTTCCCTAATATATTAACATTCCTTTAATACAGGATTGGCTTGAATTAGGGGTGTACGTCGATTCGGTTTTTTAAAAAAGTTACAAACCAAAATTTTACTATTTTCAGTTCAGTTTGAAAGTAATTTGAAACTATTGGTTTATTAAAATTTGTAATTTTTTTTTTTTTTTGAGGTGGTTTTGAATTTGTTTGAAACGGTTTGGAAACGTTTGAAATTTTTCAAATCAACAAACCAAATTAAATTAATGGTTTGAATATTTTTGAAATCAATTTGAACCACCCTTAGTTGATTTGAGTACACTTTGAGGCAGTTTGTGTATCCTTAACTGCAATTAGTGATTGAGTCAAGTTAACTGTGTATTAGAGAGAGTTTCTAGAATCACGATTTCATTGGAGTTATTATCGGCCTGAAAGGGCTCAGTCACCATTAGTCTTTATAGATATTTTTCCAATTTCTTCGTTTATTTTCAATCTTCAAAATTTCAGGCTACCACAGTATTGGGACATACTGAATTTACTTAGCACGCTATAGGATTGAGTGCTAGAATATAAAAATGTTAGTTGCAAGGTACAATTTTTGTTATACGATTCATTGGCCAAAGATGCCATTAAGATTCATTAAGGGCTGTTTGGTATATAGTTAATGGATGGATACTCAACAGCACTTACTAAACATGTTTCCCATCACGGAATTGGGCATTTTTTGAGGACTTGAAGGTCTCCAAAAATTGTTTAGCATTCTGCAACTCTTGTTTCTGCCTTGATTTATCCCATTTGTGCTCAGCAGCCAATATCTCAATAACACGTGGCAATGCCCGTCCCGCTGCATCGGTGTCAAGGAAAGCAAGACTGCATCTCCTTGCAATGAAGTCAACAGCAGATTCACAGTATTCATGACGAGCACAATAGGCCACCTCTGCCTCTAGAAATGGGTAGCCATGGGCAAGTCGCTTACCCAGATATTCATTCTATAAACAAAATGAAGAATTAGAGTACCATTAACCTTCAATGAAACAAGAAAAGCAATTTAACTAGAATAAAATTGAAATTCACTTTAAAGAAGTTCACCACACCACTAATAAGATTTTGTAATCATATAATATGCATTGACAATTAGCAATGAACATCTGTTTGAATTTCATTTTTTGTCAAACTATCTAGCTAAAAACTTATATCGTGTTCATACCAAATCTGCAGAATTGCGTATATTATACTTCCAATGAACAGCACATACGATTACATCATAAAAATGTCATATAGTTATGTTGTATATTGTAAAGTCATACTAGAGCTTATCCTTGAACAATACCAAACTTTCAGCTAGCACAATAAGAATATTTTTTTGGGGTCCCGTAGCACAATAAGGATGAATAGCGATAGGAATCTAGGAACAGAAATGACAAAAATGGAAGTAAATTGAGGGACATCCAAAGATAGAACCAAGATGAAATTAATAAGAACACCCTAAATGTCTTAATCAATTCAAAATGGTTTCTACAATGGCCCAAAACTGGCTCCTCAGAGAGAAAGACTCTATACCTCACCCAAAATGGAGATTACGCAAGATTCTCCCTCCATGCTTTCCTCCTCACACTCTCTCCAATATATACCACCTCTCACGCTCACCTCACTCTGTTCCTAACCACTCCCTTCCTGCCCTATTCTGCTTCCTAGAGTCAACTCTCTATATTTAGGGCCTCTCATATTGCTGACTCATCTATGGTGCAATTTTTTTTTTTTTTATTTGCCAAAGATAAGAATTCATTGATATGAATAAGAGAGTAGCCCTCCAAATACAATCAGGCAACTCGAGCCAAAAGAATCACTGGGGTTTCCCAAAAAAAAATCAGAGGCCACAAGGGCACAAGACTACTCCTATACAGCACATTAATCTGTGGCCCATTACTAGGACTATGGGCTCTATCATATAAATAATTCCAATAGAAATTACCAGTGAATATAAATCCTACTACAGCTCAATCCTGAAAAACCAACACAGCCGAGCCCTCGGAATCTATTGACAGGATGAATTTAAATACAAAATCAAATGCCATTGCATGAAAACGTTACATTAAGGTATATCCTGATAGAAAAACAATCCATTTTTTGCCTGTTTTCTACTAGAGCATTCTGTTTTATGCAAAGAGACCAGAAAGAATAAAAATTTAACAGAATAATGAAGTACAACTAAAACTCTAATGAATCAAAAAGCCAAATCGGAAAAATGTCGTGTCACATTACAACACAAAATGATATAAACTTTGAGTATTACAACTGAATTCAATAAGATCTACATGTTCATGCGTCATTGTCTTACTAAATATTTAGAAAGCATGTTGCATGAAAGAGGGTTTACCTTACAGGAAAGTATCTAATCCAAATAGGAACAACTGATGGTATTCAATCAAAGCCCAGGGCTTCCATAAAATTCTAAAGTAATATATTAAAATTTTTATCAACAAATAATAAGACATCTGATGACATTCTAATTGAATTTAGACAGGTGTAAGGGTTATGATAAAAAAAGGTCAACTGAAATCGTCAGGTGTTTATTTAGTAATAGCTACGGTTGCTAAATAAAACAGGACAGAGCTACCAAATCACCAATGGTAGACTCAAGCAAAAGTTCGCTATTCTTGTAGATGCACTTTGGATATTTCTGGTGCTCAAGATCTTTCCAATCCTTATATTGTTATCTTTGGGTTCATTGTAAAAGAATATAACAAAATAGGATATATTACTAAAATTTCTTGTTCAAATATCACTATGGACATTATGAAACATAGAGAAACCTAAACCAACCTGAGCAATGGCAGCCACACGTTCAGCCAAACTTCCATAGGCATGAGACAGATGCTTCGCAGAGGTAGTGTCCATAACCCCAGAAACAACTTTACTTCTATATGTTCTTTTCATACGCTTATACTGTTGGGCAATAACTGTAAAAGATGCAGGATGCCATCCTTCTCCACCAACAATCCGCAGATTGTTTGTTACACATCCATTGCTAGGGTTCAGATTTCCAGACTTTGTAGCTGCATTAACAGCATCTTCTGCCATGCTGAAACATATTGCAGTAAATATAACATTTTTATTTAAGAAGAACATTGGTTCTGGAAAAGGAGACAAAAGGGAAATAATCAGTGCAGCAGCATAACTTGCAAAATTCAGCGACAGAATACTGATATGACTAATTAACAGCCTAGCCAGAGAAACAACATTAACAAAAACTGATAACCTTTCAGCTTGATCCATTATTCCATTAAATCATCACCTTCGATAGGTAGTCCACTTGCCACCAGTGATTGTGACTAAACCAGGGTAATCTTCAAAGACAACATGATCTCTGGAGATACTCTCAGTATTTTTTGCTGATGGGTCCATTGCCAAAGGGCGAATACCACTCCAAGCAGAAAGGACATCTGTGCGCCGTACCTAAATTTTTCCACAATATTTAGTCCCCACAATAAGAATGAATATGAAAAAAAAAAAAAAAAAAAGGAACAAAAAAAACGCATTAATTGAGTGACTGCAGTTTCACATTATTTTCCCATTTAATCAAGGTTACAAGGACAACCAAGTTGACCATTGGGGGGGGGGGGGTAGGGGAGAGGAGAATCCTTGATTGAGTCAACAATGGAGCCTAAGCATATGTAAATGTGTAGTATCATAACAAGTAACATCTATTATCTAATTTTATTATGAATCTACCTTCCAAAAAAAAAAAAAAAAAAAGGATAAGTCAACTGTACTGCCAGAGATAACGTACTTTGACATTAAGGTAATCAGAGATGGCATCCAATATAAATTCTATTTCATCTTCATGTGGTTCTGGAAGTAAGGTAATGGTGGTACTAGAATCAGTAGTTCCAGCAACCGTTCTTCCCAGCCATGGCAGCATGAAAACAACACGTCCATCCTTAGTTTTAGGCACAATTAAACCCATTCCTTCAGGAGAATAATAATCAGGGAGCACTATATGTACACCACTGCTGGGACTGATTATGGCTCGTGCATCCTTGTCAGCCATTTTCCTGATGGAGTCACAAAATGGCCCAGCCGCATTCACAATTACTTTTGCATAAGTATCAAACTCTTTGCCTGCACAATTTGACATACATGTAATTGTAAAAAATTGATTGGAAACAATCAAGTCTCTAGATCTAAGAAACTAAAAAATAAGAATAAAAACATGTTTTGCCCCTGACACTTTTGCCAAAATAAAAAATAACCCTCATGTTTTAAACTTGCTATATTAAACCCTCACACTACAAAAAAACCATATCAAAGTCAAGGGTCTCTTTGGTCTGTACAGAAGGTTTAATTTGTTAGGGTTTTGTAGTGTGAGGGCTTAACTTGGCAAGTTTAAAATGTGAGGGTTATTTTTATTTTGGTGAAAGTGTCCGGGGACAAAGTAGGTTTTTACTCAAAAAATAATTTAGAAGGCTAAAACTCACAAATTAGGATTTGCAGAAATACATACATGTATTCTTTTTCCATAACCATTTAACTAATATATCAATTATGATGTAACACACATATGCACATAGACACATGCAGATAGTTCAGAGTTTCCATCTACAAAAAACACAGAAAAAGAAAACAAAATAGAAACTCCTCATGCAAACTTTTATAATTCAATTTTCATAAAACTAATTTTTCCATTTGAACTACCAATATAATCATTCTTTCTAGTGGCTGAAGAAGAAAGAGAGGTAAACAGTAAACCTGTGTTTATATCACAAAATTCACTAAAAGACATCTTCAGTTTCATAGACTCCTACTAAATGCTTCAGAATTAATACATAATACATATGCCATTATACAGTCTACATGTCTTTAAAATGATGAAATATGTAACCCTGCAATACATTCTAGCCAACTTGTAAACTACAAATGTCTCTGGTAATAGTTAGAAACTAAAGGACATGAATTACCAGATAAATTATCTCGAATTCGAACACCAATTACTCGTTCGCCTTTATCATCCTTCAGGAAGGATACAACTTCTGCATGGTTCAGCACTGCAGCACCAGCTAGGGCAGCAGTACAAGCCAATCCAACATTAAGTCGTGAATCATTCATCTGTCCATCATAATAAACTACTGTGCCCCTCAGCCTTCTACCATTCCCCTCTCTTGCCAGAGTGGGGAAGAGTTCAGCAGACTCGTTTGCAGAATAATATCTGGATAAGTGCAAGAGTCGTGCTCCTGCGACCAAATCGTACATTTTCAAGCCAATCCAATAGTAGACTACTTCAAACCAGTCAAAACATGGTGTCATGCAAGGCAAAGCATGGCATAGATGTGGTGCATTGTCAATAACCTGTTTACGCTCCTCAAGTGCATGGAATACCAATTTCAATTGTCCGTAGTCAAAATTAAATACAGCTTTCTCCAGATAGCGGACACCTAATAGTTTACACACATTGAAAAATTATTCCAGCAAGTATTACAAATAAATAAACAATTTTATTTTTTTTTAAAAAAAGAATGCCAACACGCAACATGAACAAAACATTATCATTATAGAAAGTATCCATCTTTTCGACATGAGGGTAAATCTATTGGATGGAGAACACAACAGAAAAAATTGAAAATAGGGCTGGAATACTCATAGCATATATAATTATTTGTAGGGCATTCCTTAGGATCTTAGTTATTATAATCTTTGAAGAGTAAGTTGGGATTTCTTCATGAAATAAAATTACTTGCTATGAAGTGAAGGTTCTCTCTCTCCCTTCTCCCGCTATTTCCCTTTTTCCTTTCTCTATCATTTCCCACGGCTTCCTATATGAGAGACTCTTGCAGTAAACTTTAAAAGTTAGTTTTCACTTGTCAAAATTGAGTAAAACTGTAAAAATAAACAATTATTAATATAATTTCTCCCAATTCTTTATTTCTCTTCCCCTGTCCTACATCACCATTAAAAACCTTGCCGAAAAAATATTATTAAATTCATATTCATAGAAGTTTCTCAAAGAAGCTACTCACCGACTTTCACTTTTATGTATTTTTTAGTAACTTTCACATAGAAAAGAATAAGTGAATATTATATTGATTGAGGAATAATGACAAAAATGACTTGTTTGAGAATATGAATTAAGCGAACAGCATAGATGTAACCGTGAATTATGAAAAAGTTGGTAAAATGCCGATCACTATTTTTATCACTTCTACTTTCCATTGCCAAAACTTCCTAATCGTATTTTGCTTTCTAAAATTCTATGAATAAAAAAAAAAAAAAAATCACACACGTATTGACATATGTACCTCCATGAATGAGCTTTGTGGAACGCGATGAAGTTCCAGAAGAGAAATCCTCCCTTTCAACGAGACCAACCCGGAGTCCTCTGGTTACAGCATCGAGGGCAACGCCACTACCGGTAGCACCACCTCCTATGACAAGAATGTCGAGAGGATTAGTCGAGCCGGCGCCGATCAGAGTTGACTGCTGGGCCTCTCTTGACGGCACAACGGCAAGGGGGTCGTGGATCTTCTGCCGCAGAGCCACAAGGCTGGAATCGCCACCATGATCACAGGTGGCGATTGGAGGATTGAGGAGGGTTGTTCCGCCGTACGCGGTGGCTATTGCAGCTCCGACAGCGGTGCCGATGCGCCTCAGGCGAGTCGAGGCCGGCATGGGGACGATGCTGGCACTGTAGTGAACCTCAGTCTGCGCTTGTTGGGGCGGTCTCTCGCTTTTAAGAAAAGCTAGATTTGCTTCCGGATATTTAAAAAAACAAAATGCGGTCTCACGTGAGGGAATTAATTATAATCCTTCTATTTTAGCGAAGATACCCTATAATCTTAAATTTTACTTAAATACCTTTTATTAAAACTCTCCCTAATTTTCTTTCTTTCTTCTACAACAACTCTTCCTTCGACTCCACTCTCACGTATTTCCTTCAAACCTTAAACCTTGAGCTGGCACACCCCATCAATTCGATGAAAGGTATTGCATTTAGGTTATTTATGCTTTTGGGAAGTTAATCCTTGTATCTTAGGTCAAATAATCAAAGAAAAGAGGTAGAAATCAAGGTATAAGTCATTTTTTGGTTAAAAACAATTCTTTTGCATCACACAATTGTATAAAACTAATTTTTTTTTTCGCTAAACAACTCTAGTTAGCCGTTTTGGGTCTAAAATAGCTCTATAAAGCTGTTTGGCATTGATTGCAGTCATTGAATTGTCACATTTATTTGTTATTCATCAAAATTGTAGTTGTTAAATTTGATATTTTATTTCTCTAATTGTAGTATAAAGCAATTAATTATACATAATGAATAAGAATATTTACTTCAATTGTGAGTACATCCTATGCATTAATAATAAATGCAAATTTAGTTAACGAAGTATGCTCAAATTTTAATGCTAAACTAGTAATTAAATATTTGTGTGTATATTTAATTGTAATGATTGGTATCAAAATTATGCTCATTAGTGAATGAAGATGGAATATGTGATGGTGGGCATTCTTACATTCGTCATAACTTTTCTTTTTAGCACCGATTAGGTATAAATTTTTTATGTTTCAATAAAAACATAATACATAATTTGGTCCATGATTGTCAGCTAACTGTGATTTGTTTGTATACAAACATTTACCATAAGGGATGACCTTCTCAAATAGGCAAGAGGAACTAGAAAGATGGTCAAATTTGTTGTTATAATGCTAGGTCTAAGATAGGAGGTGAAGGGAAGTGTACATAGGTGACATTAGGTGCGAATGAGGCGGGAAGTACAGGCCACGTAAGAATGTCCATACAAGGGCGGAAATCACAAGAAGAAAATGCAGATATCCATTTAGAGTTAAAGGAAGACAATGGGCTAGTGGGTTATGAAAAGTGTGAGTGCAATGTGGATCCTATAACCATCATCTAGGAAAGTCATTGGTTGGACAGCCATACATAGGACGCTTGAATAAGGAAAAGTCAATTATGGTGGAAGACATGACCATTAACAAGGTACTTCCTAGAAATATACTATTATCTCTAAAGGAAAAATAAAAATGTAGACAACTTAACCACAATTTCACAAATATAAAATATTATACAACAATTGAAGCTTAAGATTAAGGGTCTATGAATGATGCTGCAGCATTTGATGAAATCCTTATATGAGTGCAACTATTTGTATTGATAAATGAGTGATGAGGAGTCATTATTTGAGTCATTTGAAGGAGCCTTTGGCCAAATATCATGGATGGCATCATGTGGAGCCTACTCCTCATTCGTAGCTTGTGCCCTCCAATAAGTGATCCACTCTTTGGGATCAAAGGTAGTTGGGCGACGACGGTTCGCATTCTGGGGCTCCTCCAATTGAGGATTTCTAAAGTTTGGGTTCTTACTTCTCGCCATACTTATATACAACAATTGAAAGATTCAGTGAATTTTCATATTAAACAAATAATTAAAAGTAATTAAATTAATTGATAAACAAGTTCAATTATTTATTAAACAAATAATAGAGATTAAAACACATAAACAAAGGAATGGGATACTCAAACATTTGTCAAGTAAGTGAATAACAACAATAAAGATAAAACAAAGGATGTGGATTTCTTGCCAAAAACAAATGTGATTTGAGTTGCAGAAAAACACTAAACAATTGTGGAGAGTTGTTACCCTAAACCCTAAACCAAAAAGCATCAAACGGTTCTACACAGTTGTTTAGCACTTCATCGGCTCTTTGTAGCCATTTAAGCTACCCATTTGTTGTAAAATGCTGTAAATCAACATGCAATGGTGTTTTTACACTATTCTCACACAAACACAAACAATCCTAGCTTAATCGAAGAGCCATAACTCACATTATGTGGAAAAAGCAAAAAAAAAAAAAATGGAATGTGAAGAACTAATCTTGATGGATTAGAGAAATGGAGGAGTAACCTTAAAGAGAAGTCGCAATGACCACAATGAACAAGGAAAACAGGTGAACAAATGGAGAAGCACATGGTTTTTGTGAGAAAATGGAAGAAGAAATGGCTTTGAAAGACTTGGTTAGGCAACAATAGAGGTTAGAGGGATGGGTGAGCTTTTGGTAAGATGGGAAAGAAGAAGGAGAAAGGGAAATCTGGGGGTATGTGGGCGGTGGGGAGCTGGGGTTAATGGGGGTATGCGGGTAGGTTTATTAGGTTATGACATTTTGGGTATTTTTGGGGTAAAAATTAAGAAGGGGGAGTGGATCCACTAAAAGGGGGGGGGGGGTAATTAAATCCTCTCAAAGTGACTACTTTACTATAATGCTACTATTGGAACTTTTTTTTTTATAGGTTGTTTCTTTGTGTAACAATTTAAGAATACATCATGGTAATTTTTTTTATTAAATATATTTTAGGTTGTTATAATTTAATAATTTATTATTAATTTTCTTAAATTAAGTATTTATATATTTTTTTGGTACAATAGAGAAGAAAAAGAAAACCACAGCCTTAAAAAGACCATTCCCAAAGAGTTTGCCATAATTTCCGAGTTAAGTCAACTTGGAAGGTGATCAATCACAATAAAAGGAGTCTCATTAGTAACAACGAACTTAGAGTGTGGTAAATTTAGACTTGCCACTTCCTTCTAAGCATAGCATTAATATCTTTAATATAGCCCTGTATGGAACTTGGCCTAAGGGGAAGAAATGCAATGCAAAATGTCCATGCAATTGACATTAACTTCAAGGTGCTGAAACCCTTTTTGTCAAGCAAGGGAAAAGCCCTTACGCACTAGCTTAGCTTGCACATTACTCGTAAACCCCAAATAGCCCATCAAAACTAACTACCTAAAAGACATTGTCATTCCTAATTACACCACCCATCTAAGCCTTGGTAGGGTTCCCAAGAGAACTTCCGTATGTGTTCAATTTGAACCAACCAACTCTAGAGTAACACCATGTAACTAACATTGATTGTTTAAGGCAGATAATGGTATTATCATTTGGAGTATTGTGGGCATTTACCATTAACATTGCCTATCTTCTAACCATCCAAGAAGGCCAACTATGGTTTTCCAATAAACAGCCATTCTTGGCTTTCCAAAGTTGCCAAAGGAGACTGCAAAAAAGCTTTGGTTCTAGTGTACAACAAGAGGGCTCAATACTTGCATGGTTAAGAACTTAAGATTCAAGACTTATGTTGAAAAAATCCATGCATCCACTAGCTCCTTACTCACTCCAGACATGGCATAGGCACACAGGGAGTGAAGGTTAGACTTGGTAACCTGAGAGTAGTAAGAACAAATGGGAAATGGCAAAACTTTCCAAAGGAATTTGGTTTGGTTAATTGGGAGGTTGTCATGTAGAAAAAAACTAATAAGGAATCTAACTCTTCGTAGAATGTCCAATCTCCAGACCTAAAGCCAGTGAATATTGGTAAGAGTATTTATGTTACCCATAATCAACCACTTAAAAGCTTCCTTCATCGAATAAAGCCCATTAGGTGCAAAGTTCTAGATCTAAGTGTCTTCTAAGGTATTTACTCAAGGCAAGGGATAACAAGGTTATCCTAAGTAACCTCATAAAGGAAGTGATATATAACCTTTTCCATATCCCAACCTCCATTGTGCAAAAGCTCTGCCACCACCAAAAACCTTATGCTCAATAGGGATATCAATATCTATCCATCCACAATCACAATGGTTCTCCTCCACCTATAAGTCTTCCCAAATTAACGTTGATTTCCCATTGCTTACTCTTCTTATAAAGCCATCCTTAAGCCAAGAAACACATCATGATGAACTTCCAAACATATGACGCATTAGACATGGTTTTCTTTGAGATATTTATCTTTCTAGATATGCCCCCATAACTTGTCACTTTCCTAGACTACCTCTTAGAGAGACTTATCAAGAAGGGCTACATTACACAAGCGAGTTGAATATATTCCCAAGCCTCCCTAACTTCTAGGGAGAGAGATTTGATCCCACCCAACTAGATGTAAGCCTTTTGAATTAGTGGTATCCCACACAAAGTTTCTAGTAATGGTATCAATTTTCAGAGTAATGTACTACATGAACCACATAGTTTGCATACAATAGATTGAATAGAGTTGAGGGTGGCTCTTGCTAGAGTAGTCCTACCCACTTTGTTCAACAACTTCCCTTTCCATCCCGATAGGCATTGCTTGATCCTGTAAATAACATGCTAGAAGTATCCTATGATGAGAGTTACTCCAAGATAACTCCTTATATCATCAATGAATTAAACGCCAATAATTAATATCCTTTAACCTATGCTTATGAGACCGATGAATACTTGGAGAAAACATAACTCTGGACTTATTTAGGTTCACTTTCAAGCCCGAAAAAATTACACTATTTCTTGATTATTTCAATGACTATATTCACTAGGCTAGGAAAAGCCTTCGAGAATAACAAGACATCATTGACAAAAAATAAAAGAGAGATGTTAGGCCTATGTCTAGACCATTGGAGAGGCTTCCAACTATTACTTTGAGCCCTTTCATTAATCAAAAAGGAAAATTTCTCCATGCATATGACAAATAAGTAGGGTGACAACGGATCACCCTATCTCTTAGCCTTCTTAAGGTTAAAACTTGGGCATTTGTTGCCATTCTAAAGGATGGTGAAAGTTGGGTAGGAAACACAATGAATGATAAGATGAATTATTCTCTCTAGGAAGCCAAAGTCCATGAGAGAGGATGCAAGAAAATCCCAATCTACCCTATTGTAAGCTTTCTCTAAATCAAGTTTAAACAAGAGATCCCCAACCTTACTTTTGGAATGATAGATATGATGAACAAGTTCTTAAGCTACAAACATATTATCCTCAATCCCCCTTCTAGTAATAAAGCTACAATCTTGCACAATCAAGATTTTGACTATTCCTAGCATTAGAGATTCACTACTCAACCATCAATGAATTTTCAAAACACTAAAAGAGAATCTCCATAGATCTTAACAACTCATGTAAAACCAACATAACAAACACAAACAACATAAGGGATTTGAACCAAGAAATTTAGTTTTTGTAAAACTTCAAATTTGCTGTCAATCCTCACTGTCCAATAATTCAATCGTAGGTACTACGGGCCTTATCAGGTGAATTGTTGCATTAGCTTTGTCGCATATGAACTCTAGTAGCCATAATAAAAAAAAACCCACCTAGTATTTCACATTTTCCAGCTATACCCTTGCCATGGCAACCTCAAGTGCCTTAGGTGCCCCATTTCTCCATTGGCCTCCATAGAAAAATTAGTACTAAAGCCAGAAGACATCATTGCACACATTATCTTGTTCTAGTCAATAAATAATCACAATTGCAATGCCTAGTGAAATGGTAAACTCTCCCCACTACTAATGCCACCTAGGAAGACTATAACAACTTGCTCGACACTCATCTACATCTTGAGGACAAGATCCTTTTTTGAACTGGGGTGATGATATGCCAAGTAATGAATTTGGGTTGCAGGTTAGCAAAGACAGGCTTAGAGAAGTTGTTATCACCAATGCTGAATCAAATGGGCTCACACAGAATAGCAAGCCCAAGCACAATACCAAGTTGCCCAACCAGGCCAAGGACTTCGTGCTTGATTAAACTTACAAAATAAGTAGCCATTTGTCTAATTTGTAGGGACATTAGTATTATGGGATTATGCAATAAAGTAGTGGAGCACTTCTAGTAGTTTTCTTGTTTCTAGAGTAATCGTTCTTCATTCTTAGGATTTTAGTTTCTATAAATTTTGTAATTTGGAATTTCTATGCAGTGAAGAATTATTGTTGCACTATCTATCCAGTCTAACATTATTACTTATTTTCTAGAATCGACATCCCCACTCAAAGAGGGATACCACTTGTGCTATCAGTTTTCCCTCTTCCCTAAGAACTTGCTTTCTTCATTGTAGTTCATGATATTTTGGTGAATGATTTGGCATCTCTTAGTACAAGAAGCTTGCGATGAGGAATTATGGGAAGCTCACATATTTGGTTCGTTTTCACATAAAATAATTTTAACTTTTCTCTTCTTTTTCCCTATTGTGTTTACCAATTACTGTTCTCCTCCTCACTTACCAATTCGCTTTTTGGGCACCCCACCAACCAGTTTGCTTTCCTCCACCAAGCACTGAACAAGGGAAAGAAATGGGAAATCAATGAATTTCTTTAAATCGGCTTTGCAACTCCTTTCGCTAGGCAAACTAAATTTCTTCAACTTTGAATAAAGGGTAGTTCTTTTCTAATCCCTCATTTTCTTTCTTTTCTTTTTCATTGTTGAACTCCTCCCTATTCCTTTTTCGAGAAATGCACTACAGTGATTAGTGAAAGCTATCTTTCTTCCTTGGGTGTTGTGATTGAGAGAATGGTAGAGAGAGAAAGCAATAGCTCAAGATAAGAGATGCAATGTGGTGGTGAAAGAGAGAGATGGTGAAAAGGGTTGAGAGGTAGGAAATGTTTATGTGTTTAAGGGTATTTTAGGAAGGTAGTAAAAAAAATAGTGGAATTGTTGCTTTTAATAGCACTAATGGTTGGAAGTCCTTATTTAATGTAAACTTTATCTCGCAAGTACATATAGTAATGTCAAAAATTTAATATGTACTAAATTAATGTCAATCAAAACTAACATGTACTACATTGAAAGTTTACTTAAATAAGTATAAAAAAACCAATAGAAGTTGCAACACAACTTGCATTATTAGAGATAATTTTAAAAGGGTATAACTAGTGACACAACCATAATTGAGTAAAAAGAATTGAGATTAAAATGCTAGGATTTATAGAGACCAAATTAATGCAATTTCACTTAAAATTTGGGTAGATGTATAATAACTTTATAATATTAAGGAAAAATTGAAAGGGTTTTAATTATACCACCCCTTGTCCTTATAAAATTACCAAAATAACCCAATTGAAAAAGACTACACCCATCCCATTTTTACGAAAAAAGACTCTATAGAGCCGTTCATCACAAAAAAGGCTCTATAAAGCCATTTTTGGTGCATGAACGACTTTGTAAAGCCATTTGAATTTAATTTTCCCGTTCTTGTGCATATTGCCTCATTTTTCTATTTTCATACTATTTATGATGATTGTATTTATTGATTTTCATATTTTATTTCTATAAATATAGTAGAAGGTGATTAATTATATTTACAGAATACGTAAAGATTCATATTTCAATTGTGAATACACCCCATTTGAGGATGCGAATTTAACAACAAATGCAAATTTAGTAGACAAAGTATATTAAAATTTTGATGTTAGACTAGTAGTTGAATATTTTTGCGTATGTTTAATTGTAATTATTGGTATCAAAATTCTGCTCACAAGTGAATGAAGATAAAATATGTGATGGTGGTTCTTCTTATGTGGGAGATGACTTAGTTTTATAAGACCATTTGGAGTGCCAAACAAATCTATAGAGTCATTTGATAGTCCAGACGGCTTTAAGGGTATTTTGGTTAGTTTTTATGTTTTTTTTTTTTAGGTGGGGGTCATGGTTATTAAAGAGGGGGTGGGTTAATTAATACCCAAATTGAAAAGTTAAGAGGATTGTGACACCTTTGGTTCTCTCTCTATTTGCCCTTGGTTATTATGAATTTTAACAATAGGGGCCAAATTAAAAATACTTCAAACTATATGAACCTTCATTGAAAAAAATAAACTCTTTTGTTCAAAAAGAAAAAATCTAGAGAATGTAGTGAAAATTGACAAACTATGGGAACTTATAGAGGTATTAAAACAGGTTGATTAGATTATTTTAACCTAGTCCGTCACGAGCTATGAGCTTAATTAATTTGCGCTAAGACTATCCTTTTTTGTAGCTCTAAAAAATTGAGCCCAAGACTGACCCTATGTAGGTAGCAGACTTATTTGGGCGTTTTGGGCCTTGCACATATTTTTTTAACAACAAAAATTTAACAAATCTACTATATTTTGGTATAAGAATTCTTAACTTTATATATATATATATATATATATATATATATACACACCCAAAGTCTGTAAGTCAAGTCATCTTTTAATTATAAGTTTGTTAGAGAATAGAAAGACAAAATATAAACTTACTGAGTGGGTTAGGCAAAATTATTTCTGTGCCTATTTTTTTTTTTTAGTGTGTTGCACCACCAACTAACCAATAATTACATAAAATAGGGTGGCGAGAAACCCCTCTTTAGAGTATTCAAAATCTATATTCTTTTTCAAGATTTTCTTAATTTGTGATAAAAAGTCACCAAATTAAAATTCTTGAATTAAACTTCATGACACTGAAGAAGTAAACACTCAAAGCTTGACCAATTGAGCTACCAAAACGTTAATATTTACCAAGTAAAACAACCTAATGTTATGTCAATGATAGGCTTATCCCCATGAAACAGGCCCAAGCAACAAGTGATAGTTCAAGGCCCATTTACAACCCAAGCTCATCCTCAAGGCCTAAATGAACAACCCGTGCTCCAACCTAGATGTCCGACTTCCTAGTCACCAAGCAGCTGCAACCAAAATAGGCCAATAAGTTGAAATGTTCAAAATGAGAAAACAGGAAGAGCCTGGGATTATGGAATTAGGAGTAACTCAAATTTTGAACTATTGTTTTGATTTCATCTATTTTTTTTTTTTAGGACTACTTTTCCATTATAAATTCCATAATTCATCAATAAAAAGGCAGAGAAATATTTGTGAACCTACTAGTTAGCATATCTTCGTCCTTATTTCTTTTGGAGTCCTATCCCTACTCGAATTGGGATAGCTACAGCTTATCACTGGTGCTTTCATAATGTACCATGCCTCCTAAGCCCTAACGAAACCCCCTTCACAAGCCATGGATGAGCTTTTCCAAACACTTACAGAAAAATTTGAAGCTCTTGAAATCATCATTGATACTAAATTTTCAGCCCATCACCTCTAACTTGAACAACAACTTCAGCAACACCTAGACCAAAAAAATTGATGTTGCTATCTTAGACATCAAGTCCCAATTAGATTCGAACAATACCATCAAAGATTACAATTATTATGCCATAGACAAAAATCCCATTAGCTTCCACCCACCCTGAGAGTCTCTCTCTCCCCCTTCCGTCCACTATATATATATATATATATATTTACAATTAAAAATGCAAGTACTTAAGTCATAGAAGAAGTGAATAAGACAATAAAAATTTTCACAATAAACTGTTTGATTTTAAAATCAAGTATGAGTTGAAAAGCTTAGTTTAACACAGTAAGCTAGATAATGATACTAGAAGATAACATATGTTGAAAGTAAGAAGAACAGGGAAGAGAAAGTGCCTAATTATTTATAGTGGTTCGGTCTAGACCTACGTTCACTCCCCTCAAACTCAGTTGAGAGATTTATCTCTACTATTTGAACTAGTTTACAGGATTCTAGCACTTCTTACAGCTTCGCTGAATACAGCAAAAGACTTATGCTTGGTTTTTCAGGAGTACCAAAAACCTCTCACAACTAAGACTATGTCACTCAGGTGTAGCAACAGAGTTTCAATGCTCATGTAATGATGATACTTCAAGATATCAATAAATCATATGCTAAAAGTATTATAGAAAAACGGGGAAAAATGAAAGAATGAGACTTGTTATAAATAATTTATGAATTCAATTAACTTGAGATGTTTAATCTTCCTACAAAACCATTTGAAGATTAGAAGTTAATCTGAAGAAAGTGGAGCTCTCCTGCTGATAACATATTATGAGTTACCATAAATTTGGAAATCAATGCAAAAAGAGAAACAAGTGAATTGAGAGAATCAGGGAGTTTTTCATCAATTTCATTCCACGCACATATCATTATACGTAAGATGCCTATTTACAGGCATAAGTCAATAACACCATGTAATTCAAGGATTTCATCTTGTTTAAATGTGAGAAGATAAACTGCAAGGAAGACATGAATTTTATTACACAGATGTGAGGAGATGAAACTCAAAAGACTCTAGATTTACAACCTT
Organism: Bauhinia variegata; assembly: GCA_022379115.2. NCBI lineage: Eukaryota > Viridiplantae > Streptophyta > Magnoliopsida > Fabales > Fabaceae > Bauhinia > Bauhinia variegata. Next base: position 9,293,528 of record CM039429.1, on the reverse strand, counting down.
CAAGGAAATAAGAAAAACTTACAAACATCCACACAATGAACTATTTCATTATGCACATCAATTATTTCAAATACTATTTTACTATATCTTGAATCTTTCAAAATGCAAATGCATGTTCACTCAACATTATCCATAAACTTGACTTGACAGACGTGGCTTAAGAAGGACTTGGAGTGGGGAGGCTTTGATGTTGGTAAGCCCTACCTGTTCACTCATATCAATTGGCTCATTATGAGGGTTTACGACATGAAACGCATGCAGCAGATTAGCAAGTATCAGTTGCACAGATTGGACAGCAAAGGAGAATCCAGGGCACATTCTTCGGCCTGCACCAAATGGAATCAACTCGAAATTCTGGCCCTTCATGCCCAAACTCTTGTGCTCTTCTAGGAATCTCTCGGGACGAAACAAGGTTGGATCCGAATACACCCGTGGATCTCTATGAAGTTTTGAAATGTTAGTTAAGAGGCGTGTGCCAGCAGGTATATGGTAGCCACCAACAACACAAACTTCCATGGATTCATGTGGTACGCTAAGTGGTCCTGCTGGGTATAAACGCAGCGTTTCCTTGAGGATAGCGTCAAGGTACTCAAGCTTGGTCAAGTCTGATTCCATCACAAGCCTTTCCCTTCCAATTTTTGTGTCTAATTCATGTTGTGCCTTGCTTACAACTTTAGGGTTGTTGAGCATTAAGGCAAGAGCCCAAGTTAATGTCCCAGTTGTGGTATCTGTGCCACCTAATATTAAGCCCTTCAAAGCCAAAAAAAAGTAGAAACCAAAATCAGTCATGAAATGTGCAACATAGTACCCAACCGAACTATCACAATCAAATTTTATTTTATTTTATTTTGGAAGAAGATATATGGTGAGTGTTTAGAGGCTGTTATTCATTCTTCTTTGAAAGGTGTCACATGGTCTAGGTTGTGTCATTTTTCACTGTTTTAATTACAGACCATTTAATTATATATATATTTTTAAATAATTTGGGTATTTCATAAAAACAATTGGAGCTATTATTTCCTCAACCTAGTTTGCTAATGTCACGTCTCTAATAAGTCTCTAATAATGTCTAAATATGATATGGACTAAATTGCTGGTAAAAAATGAAAATTTTTAAAATTGAATAATTATAGGAAAAAGTCAAAAAAAAAAAAATCTCCAAAACTTTGTATAATATGCATTTTATTCTCAAAGTTTTAAAACATGAACTTCACCTCTTAAGTTTTTAAAAAGTGAAACTTCAAACTCTAATTTTTATAAAAAATTTAATAGAAAAACGCTTTTGCATTTAACTGATTTCACTATTTTCACTTATTGTTTCTATTTGTCTATCACAAAAAATAGGTTAATAGAGCAATAATGATATGCATGTGACTTTTTCCTTTAACAAAAGTCAAATTTTAATGGTTAAATGCACTTTTTACAAGTTTTGAAAAGGTTAAAGGTCCATTTTAAAAATTCTCCAAGTCAAGTACACATCACAAAAGTTTAGAGGGTTTTAAAGATTTTTCCTAATTATATGTTTTCATAACTACAAGATAAATCTAGAATTAATAAATTTTGAAATCTTTCTTGTTTGAAATGAGGGAAATTTGGATTTTATCATATTTAGATATTAAAGAAAGTATGAAAAATTCAAAGAAATCCCTAAACTATGTGTGATATATATTTTACATCTAAAATTTTTAAAACATACACTTAACATTTTTGTTTTTAAAAAGTACACAACACCCCAAACTTAAATTTCATTTAACGGAAAATTTTTTGTGCTATCTCAATGTTTTTTGTTAACCATTCTCTTATCCGCAAATGAAATAATGAATAAAAATAAAGAAACTAATAAAATGCAATGACTTTTTCTACTAATTTTTAATAGAATTTTCTATTAACAAATTGTGGTGTGGAAATGTGTAACAACTCAAGAATATAAATTTCTAATGTTTGGTTCGGCTAAACAAAATCATTAAATTTTAGTTGCAAATTTGTTGTACTAAATATTAACTAACTGATCAAATGAAAGCCAAAAAAAAAAAAAAGCAAAAGTTAACTCTAACAATTATGATTGAAAAGAATTTGGATATGAAACACGTACGATGCATGTAGCTTTAATTGTAGTGTCAACGTCATAACGAGCATCAGGCACTTGATCTTCATCAACAACTGAAAGAAGTGCATCTATAAAGTCATGCTCATGCTCCCTTTTTCCTGAAGTGCTCTTCTTGCGTTTGTGCTCATCAAGCCATACTTGAGCGAGTTGGTCCAACTCTCTCATAGTTTTCTTCATGGCCTTCTCTTTACCGTCCAAATCCAGCCATCTCAAATACGGCAGAGCGTCAGAAACCGGAAATGACCCACTCAGTTCAAAAAACTCTCTCAGTACTCTCTGAGTCGCTTCATTCCTTTCATTGTCGTTTACATCAGCACCAACCTCAACAAAACGTTTTCCTATAATCATTCTGAATACGATATTGAAAACTATGTCACCAAACCAGCTCTTCATCTCAGTGCTCACCGTTGTCATTCCCTCGTCCGAAGTCAAGCAACGGTTATATATCTCTTTGATGCCTGCCTTCACCTCTGCATCTTTGACATGCTTGAGCATCTCCAGCCGGTGGCTCGAGAGAAGCTCCAGGATAGATATCTTCCGTGCATAACGCCAGTAGGAGCCATAGGGGCTCGACCCAAACATGGCGAAGTTGTAGCCCATAACATCAAAGGCTAAGAGTTTAGGACGGTTAGCAAACGCTTTGTCGTTTGCAGCAAAGCATTCTTTGGCCATTTCCCAACTACTGACAACCAAGGTTTTGTGAACCCCTAACCTTATGCTGAAAATTGGTCCATATTTGTCTGCCATGTTGCTCAAGGTTACATGCGGTGGCTGTGGTCCACCAAAGTGGTGGAGGTGGCCAATCAAAGGCAACGCGCCGCCAGCTTCTGGTGGTGCTTTTCTGAGTTCATTGGCAATACCATGGTGGCTTCTTCGAATCAATGAGATCACGTAGTGAAACAGCAAGAGCGCCAAGGTTATCAATGCCAAGGGCATAATTGTTTGGGAACTAACATTAGTAAACTCCATAGAATTGCAATTTGGTTCTTTGAGAGCTAAGAACAAGAGTTGGGATTTTTTCTTTCTGCCAAGACTGTGAACATTTGTTGCTCCATTGCTCCTTTCAATTTATCTTTCAAGGTATGAAACAAACAAATTATGTGAAACAACCTGGTAGGCATGAATGAGTCAGAAATGTCTACACACGTGAAGGAATTTTCTTGATATGACAAAAATAATATCACTGTCTTATTTAATATTATTTCAAGCAAATACCAAAATATCTATTAGATAAGGTTGACAGGACTTATAAAATTTTTGACATTAAATAAAGACCTATAAAATTATTTGACTTCAATTAAAGACTTCCATACAAAATTACTATTAAAGCTAACAGATTATTAGTTTTATTTACTTTTTTCCTAAAATGTCCCTGGACCCTTAATACCCAAAACCATACTCCCATTTCATTCAATTATTCCTCTCCTTCTTCCAAACTCAACCCCATAGCCACTTCTCACCACCACTAAATTTTATCAAATTTCTTGTATGATCTCATCACTTTAGCTCACAAACACCAAAGTCATTAAGCTTTAAATCAACATTTTAACTTCTATCCAATGACTCTATTGTTAGTTTACTTTTAGTTTTTTAATTCTAACCCCTTTCCCCGTTTTTTAATCTTATAACCAAAATCGCTTTTAGAAATATCGTTAGTGTCTTACTCACTTTGTTCACACTATACTCACTAGTTATGGAGGCAATGTTTATCATGGAAGAAAAATTAAAGGTGTTTCATGTTTAATTTTTTGTCACCACGATTGTTTGTGGTTTAGGAGATCGATAAAGTTGCAGAACTTCTTTCAGCACCTCTAATTGTTTTTTTTTTTATTACACATCTCCATTTCTTTAACTTTATTTAGAAAGGGATGAAGGATGTAAAAAGAAAAAATGGGGTCTTCAAAGAAATCACATACAATTTGCAACCTTTCATTTTTTCCATTACAAAGTTTTTTCTACTAATTATTTTTTTTTCAAATGTTATGTCTCAAGCAAATTATATTTAAGAAAATTGCATAAATCCCCACTGTGGTATTGAAAGTTGCAGTTCATCTCATTCTTATCCTGATATATTCTACCTCCTTCAAGTTGAATTTTAAGATGAGTGAAAGCAACCCGCTGCACATAAAGTCAAACAAAATATGAATAAATTGACCATTTGAAAAGCCAAAGTTGTTATCTTTCACTTTCTGGTCACTAAAGCTAAAACAACTAGAGAAGCCAATTCCACTCTTTTCTTCTCTATGAACAGCGAGTCAATTATTGCATTAGAAACTTCAGCGCCACTTCTGGAATTTTTATCCCTATCCCGTTACCTACGCCGTCGTCTTTCATGGACGATTATATGTGAGAAATGTGTCCCATTTGTTTCCATGTGAAATTTTATGGAAAAAGGTACGAACCATTTTTTATAAAAGAAAATAGATATTATCTTTCTAAGTTTTTCTTTATTTGGTGAATTCTCTTTTTATTTTATTTTATTTTTTTTAGTTAGGAAATTGATCCTTTACATGTAATTTATTCTTTTTTGTTTTATAAACTCTTGGAAACGTAAGTTATGACTGATTTTACCCTTTTGTGATTGGACTGTGTATGTAAGAGACAGTTTAATTGTCAGTTTTAAGCTTTAAATTTTAATTTTGAATCACATATTTAAGGAAGGAAATGGTAGTAAAATTTTATTTTTTTTTCAACAAGATATACTAACCTTTAATTAAATTTTTGTAAAAAAATTAATTAAATTTATTTTTTTGTTAGATTATAAAGCTAAATGTTTGAAAAATAAATGAATAAATAGTTTCATTTTTTAATTTAAAAACACTTAATTTTAATTATATTTAAAAATTAAGAATATATTGTCTTAGGTTGTTTTTAATTCTTTTCTTAAAAAAATTTCCAAATAAAATAAGTATTCTGAAATGGATGAAACTGTAACTTTATTATTTATTACCAATATTGCATACATACTTAGGTGTTTCAATATATGTAACTATCGATAACTGTAAATGGGAGCCTAATACGCAACTTGCATTAACAGTCAAGTAACTTAGAACTACAAAATATTTTTTAATTATACAGCTTCAGCTAGGGACAACATTTTTTTTTGTCAAATAATGTCTCATTGTATTACTATTGGTTAAAAAAATTTAAAATAACATGTGAAGGTATTAATAAATTATTTAAAATATATTCGTTTCATCAATAAAAATAAGGCCCCTGCTTGCCTTCTCTACCTCTGCCAATTATGCCGAATTTTATTGCTTCTACTCTCTTTTATTTTTATTCATATACTCCCCCTTTTTCATTATTTTTCTTTTTTGGTTATATTATTTTTACTATTTTTGAAAATTATTAATATTAAACTACGTAATTTAATTATTATAGTATTTACGTTATCTATTTCAATATATAATAAAATATCTAACCTTTAAGCAAAAATAATAAGAGTCAAAAATTTTTAAAAATAAATTATAATTTAAATAAAAATTATTTAATAAGTCTTTATATATTATTTTATATTTATTCGCTTGTTCAACATTTAATTTTACCAAACATTTTTAATCATTAAACTAATTTAATATTTTAAAAATTAACATTTCAACTTTCAACTAATTTACTAATTATTTTTGCCAAATTGAGCTTAAATGTCAGTTTACATAATATGGGATAAAATAGTACAGCAAAATATTTTAAATTAGACATCAAACCTGTTGGGTTATGACCAGCAGAACAATCATCAATAGTCCAACCCCAAACAATTTGCAGGCTGTGTGAAACAATAACAGTTATTTAATGAATAATTTAAGAAGCAGAACAACCAAAAAAAAAAAAAAGATTAAGAAAAAAAAAATCAAAGACGCAACCAACTTAACGTAAGTTTGTCTTTCCACAAAAGAGAAAAAAACAATTTGGTATAGGACACTACAATCAATTTTACTTTGTTAAGTGACCACTTCTTTGAACATATTCTTAAATAAAAGTATGTGAATTTCAAAAAAATTACTATGTTTCAAACTGAATAAAATAAACTCTTATATTTTAAGTTTAAAATAAAAATAAATTTTTTATATAGACAAAAAAATATAAGATAAAGTTTTTTTTTTTTTTTTTTTTGAGTTAAAATGTAAAGGTTTATTTTATTTAATTTAAAATATAAGAGTCTTTTTTAGAATTAATGAAGAGACAAAAAGATATTTTTCTCTAAAATACAATTGTGATAACACTAAGTTGAGTTGATCATGAAAACAATTTGTAGCATCTTTTCATATTTTGTTTTATTTGCAAAGAATTTTCAACACGTCCCGAATAATTGAAATCTCAAAATGCCAAAGCTAATATATCATAATATATATAGTGAAACATATCACATCATAATCGATGTAGAAACTATATTTTATTTATATATTTTAAAAATAATACTTTGTTCGTTTAAAATTATAAGATTATATTTGTAAAGTTTTATATTAAAAAATGTAAAATTATTTTTTATTTTAGAGAGTAGTTAATAATATTTTTTTAAAAAAATCTTACTTAAAGTCTTATTTTGATGATTCTTTATATATTTAATTTAAGAGATAAAATATTAAATACGAAATAAAAGTAAGAAGAACAATTATCACAACAAATTGAAACAACAAAATATTCTATAATTGTAATAAATTGCAGTGCTTTTCTTGAAGGATAACAATAGAGAAAAGAAAGTTATTAAAAAAAAGAAGAAGTTAGAGACAATGAAGTCATGGTGATTATAATAAGGAGAAGGTGAGTGGTGACTTGCTTTCTCCATATCTTGCAATTATGACAACAATTAAACAAATATTGATGCATAGATAATCTGAAAATCATAGAAATTCCATAAGAAAATATAGAGATTTCAAAAAGTCAACACATGATTATTGAAGCGTTTGAAACCAAACATCAAGAGCTACAAGTTCCATGTTTATTAGTCCAGCAGATTATGTCATCTTGAGAGTCTAAAATCTATGAGAAATCCAATGTCAAGAACATAGCTGCAAATGGTAACCCCTATTGATTTTAATTTATGTCCCTACACATTCATATCGACAGGTTTCAAGAAAAGTTTATTTTAAGAAAAGTTTTCATTGTGCTATGCGCACTAGAAATCCAATTTATGTTATATTATTTAGTTTTTTGGGATCTTGTTTTAACTTTGTTTTGAGTTTTAGATTATTTATGTCCCTAATCCAGATTGGGCTTGTGGGGCACTGATCCATGTGTCAATTAAAGTTTTATGATGTATGATGTTTTAGGCAGCGTTTCACACATTGTATAAAGCTTATTAGTATTTGATGAAATAAAAATTTAATAATGTACAATATTTGATTAACATTATATAAAAATTATGTATTATATTAAAATTAATTATTTGACAAAAATAACCTTTGTATTATAGAGTTTTATCTTCCATGATTCCTTTATCACAAATTTCAATGATTTTTCCTTCTCAAACCACAGAACAGCTTCCAATATTTTGTTTTTAATTGATCAAAGCCCCACGTCCCATAGAACCCTCATCTCCCCAAAAATTAACAACTTCGACAATTATCAACAACAAAACCAGTATAAATTTTTGTTTTTTTCCTCTATCATATTTTCTTTATTAAGATACAAGGGCTAAGTTACGAGGCACTTAAGGGATACAAGATTGATGGCGATCTCTGTAACGGTAGCGTTATAGGGATAAAAACACAAAGACCATACTAGATTTCTTCCTGTAGATTTGTGTTTACAATTTAGCCTCCAAGGGGCAGTGGTGGAGTTGACTTCATTGACAATGGTGAGGGGTTAAGAGGATTTGAGGGAAACCATTTCTTTGAAGAAGAATGACGGTAGAGGAAGTTGGGGACAATGGAAGAAAGGTCACAGCGGAAGGGAGGAGTTGGGTTAAATTTTTTTTTTAATAATATAATCACTTTCAATCAAGATAAGAGAGACCTGATTATTAACATGGTGATAATATGTATTAGGTGAAATTGACCATATAAAATTATATAATGTAATTTGTACACCAAACAACCTTATGAAGTTAGGCAGGGGAGTGGGAAAGTAGAGATGAGGACAATGAATTGAAGACTGATTTTATAATCATGAACTTAGAATGAAGAAAAAGGAAAACCATATAACAGCTTGATTATTGACTGCTGGCATAAGTCAAAAGTATATGACTATATATGAGAGACAAGGACAAATTAGAGCAGTGCTTTTAGTTGACTTTCCCATTGTTTTTCCATTTTAATTCATATTAACGGAGAGATTTTATTTTTATCTCTTATTAGAGCTTTATTAAACATGAGTTGAAGCACCCACAATAATAACCTTCTTGAAAGAGTATTTTGAGATTATCATTTTTCTTATGATTATATAATTATAATTATTATACATCTAGCCTTGATAAATATATGTAAAATTTAGCACTTATCTTGGTTATTTTTTTCCTTAGCTGTGTATATGTTAATTTCATTTAACTTATTGGATTATTTCATGATTTGTAATGGGACGGGTATGTGTAGATGAATAACTTGTTTTTGAATTTTGTTTTTATATTCCATAATTGTAAGTAAGAAATAAGAATCGGGTAAAGAGATTTGGTTTTATATTCTATAAAAATGTAGTTCCTTGCATGTTGTGTATACTATAAACATAATACATTTTATCTCTCCCTACAATATGACTATCATATTTTATGGGACAGGTACGTGTAGATGAATAGCTTGTTTTCTTTGCTTTGTTAGGATACAGAATATGGCATATCTTGATTGGATGCCAAGGGTTGGTATAGAATTTGAGAATATAGAAGAAGCATGGCAGCTTTGGATCATATATGGCTAGAAAACAATACACAAACACAAGTAAGAAAGATAAGATTATTACCTCTTTTAGATATGTTTGTATTAAGGAGGGGGTAGACAAAAGAGACGTCTCGGTTACCAAGCATAGAGTTGAGACAAGAACCAATCTGTAAGGCAAGAATTTCAGTATGATTAGCAAAGAATGGAAAGTTTGTGGAAAAATGAGTTTATACAAGAGCATAACCACCCTACGCAACTTCCAGAGACCACAAACATGCTAGCTTTGCATCTAAGATAACCAAGGTCCAAGCATATGAGATTGATTTGGCTGAAGACTCTAGGTTGCCGCAAGCATCATCATTTAAGCTCATGAAAACACATGTGGGGCATAGAGATAATATTAGATATACTCGGTTGGATGTAAAAAATTACCGTGAGGCAAGAAGATAAAGAAATATGGTGTATGGGGAAGCCAATTGTCTTTTGCAATATTTCCAATGATAGTTATCGGAGAACTCGTCTTTTTTCCATGCATACTAGATGGATGTGGACGAACAAATGACAAATGTGTTTTGGGCTGACGCAAATATGGTGTTTGGATTATGGGTATTTTGGTGACGTTGTCTCTTTGGATAACCCCTCTTTTTCGTCCTCTAAAACTTACACCTCACCCCACAACACACTCTAACCCTCTTTTTAATTCAAATGCATTCATACTTAAACCACCCAAATTACACTTGTAGTACTTTGATGGCTCCAATCCCTTGGGTTGGCTTTTCCAAGCAAAGCAATACTTCTCCTACTATAACATCCCCATGGATCAATGTGTCCACATTGTGTCCTTTTACGTGTAAGGTCAAGCTTTAAGCTAGTATAAATGAATGCACTCAAATAACCAACTTTCCAATTGGGATTCTTTTTCAAAGTCCTTGGAACTTCGCTTTAGCCCATCCACTTATGAAAACCACCAAGCTACTTTGTTTAAACTTCGCCAAACTAGTTTTCTTATAGATTATCAATCAGCCTTTGAGAAAATCTGTAATAGAGTTTATTGTCTTTCTACTGCTTCTATTTTGAATTACTTTCTTTTGGGCTCATGCTAACATATCCAACAAGAATTAGCAGTCTTTTGTCCCCACTCCATTGCGGAAGCAATTGGACTTGCCAAGCTTGTAGAATCTAAAATCAAAAACCAACGACCATGACAACCCTTTCTTAACTAAACCCTTCCTACCACATATACCCTTTGATAACCCTAAACAAACCCCTTCCCTCTTCCTAAACCCCCCAAACCAATAACCCCATTACCCATTAATCGTCTTAGCCTAGATGAAATGCAATCACGACGTGCCAAAGTTGCGTTTCAACTGTGACGAAAAGTTCCACCTAGGCCATCAATGCCACCCACCATACTTTCTTCTCCTCATCTCGATGAGACACTTATTCAACTAGATTCTAATCTTGAAATCACCACCCCACCAACTAATCAACTTTCATTTTTCCACCTTTCATCAGTTGCTTATTTTGAATTGACACACCTAGGATATTTCACCTTCCCAAAATTATCAGTGGCCACACCTTCACTATTCTTTTGGACTCTGGTAGCACTCACAACATTGTTCAAACCTAGTGTTGCTAATATCCTCAAACTACCAATCCACACTACACCTAAACTTTCTGTCCTAGTGGGAAATAGTCAATCCTTGGACTACATGGGCCACTACCCCTAGTTTCTCTTTCAATTAATGGCCATGATTTTACTACCCCCTTTCATTATCCTTCCTATCTAAGGCACTGAAATCATATTGGGTGTCCTATGGTTATGAACATTAGGCCCCATAATCAGTGACTACTCAATTCTTTTCATGTCCCTTCTACACTAAGGCCAAACCTTACCCTATATAGTGGCATCGATTTGTTTGGGTAATTGTTGACGAATTTACTAAATTCATGCACTTCCTACCCTTACCCACTCACTTCACCGCTCAAACCTTAGCATCCTTATTTCTCACTGACATATACAAACTCCATGGTATCCCAAAAACAATAACCACAGTCGAAGACCCACAGTTCTTAAGCCATTTTTGGAAGGAGCTTTTCCAGCAACTAGGTGCCATACTAAAATTCAGTAGTTCCTACGACCTACAAATTGATGGACTATCAAAAGTAGTAAACAAGTGTTTGGAGACTTACTTTTTCTGCTTCTGTTGTGATCAACCAATATCCTAGGCCTATTACATCCACCTTGCAAAATTCTAGTACAACAGCTCCTTTCACAACTCCATTAAAATGTCCCTGTACCAAGCCCTATATGGCCACCCCCTCCCAACATCCTAACTTATGCCACTGGCACTTCCCACCATACCACAATTGGCGAAACCCTGACCAATCACATAAACATCCACCAATCCCTAAAACAAAGCCTCAAAAACACATAAGCCATGACCACTTAGCACAACAAACACAAGCAACAAAAAGATTAACATGGGTGATTTAGTTTTTGTGAAATTGCAGGCTTACCAACTAGGATCAATTTGGAACTTGCCACACAACAAGCTATCAAGGAAGTACTTCAGATCGTTTCCACTGACCAAGCGCATTAGTATAGTTGCATATCAAGTAGAGCTGCCATTGTCGGCAAAGTTGCATTTGGTATTCCACATTTCCAAGCTAAAGCCTTGTGTCGATACTCCATCTACAATGACATGCCCACTACCTATATTGCTTGCAGATGACACGCTAGTGCTTAAAGCTATTCTAGAAACTCAAAATGTTCTGAAGAAAGGAGAACCCGTTGAAGAGTACCTTGTGTAGTGGAAAGGCCTTCCTAAATCTGATGCCACGAGGGAAAATGCCAGCTACAGCCATAAGTCCTTCCCCAATCTTGACGATAAGATTCATCCCAACCGGGGGAGTAATGATAGGCTTATTCCCATGAAGTAGAGCAACAGGCGACAGTTCCAAGCCCATTCACGACCCAAGCTCATCCTCAAGGCCCAAACGAACAACCTATGCTCCAACCTAAATGTCTGACTTCTTGGTCACCAAGTAGCTGCAACCAAAATAGGCCAATCAATTGGAATTTTCAAACAGGAAAATAGGAAAAGCCTAGCATATGGAACTAGGAGTAACTAAAAATTTGAATTATTGTTTTGATTTCATCTATTTTGTGTTCCTATGTTTTAGGACTACTTTTCCATTATAAATTAACATAATTCATCAATAAAAAGACAGAAATATATTTGTGAAACTATTGGTTAGCATATCTTTCTCCTTATTTCTTTGAGAATCTCATCCCTACTCAAATTGGGATAGCTACCGTCTATTAGTCTAAGCTTGCATAATTGAATTAGCGTATATTTACTTACCAAATACATGGTATAGAATGGTAATATGAAATAAATAAAGAAGCGAACAATCAATCTACTCTTCACTCAATTTTATAAAGAAAGCAAAACAACTAAAAACTAAAAAGATTATTCAAAGCTTGTTGGAGCTTATCAAGTAACCCATAAAAAACCCAACTGGGGATGGGGCTTTACCAGTTTAGGTCAAAATACCTGTTTTTTTTGGGCCTAATTTTCACTAATACTTGTATTTTTATTGAAAAAAACTAAACAAACTTATTGAGTTAGCCCATTTTGTCAAGAAATTTCTACTAACAAGATTTGATTCAATTACTAAATAAATTGAGTTTAGTGGTGAAATAATTTTTGTAATGTCAAAAGTTTAGTTCATACTCATATTAAGAAAAAAGATAATGATAATTTTTTTACTTTTTTAAACGGGATTAGTTATATCTTTAATAAGATAAAAGACATTATGGGAAAAGAAAGTACCTTCTGCCAATTTGGGCCACACCACGTTGGTTTAGTCGTTATAGGATGACCTCTATTTGTCCCGCCAGATCGTTTTTGCGATTTGTCATCTTTTTATTTTTTTATTTTAAAAAAATATATATACCAGGTACTGTGCAAATGGCGTATTACCGCGTATATGGTCCTTCCAAAGCGGTGCGTTCAAGTATACATTCATCTCTGTTCAGGCTTCTCATCTTTTTCCCCAGTTCTTTTCGGTTATAGTCAGAAGGAAACCAGCATGGATCCGCCAAACGAAATCCCACAACAAATGTCCTCCTTTCCACCTTCCGTGCTTGCCCCCTGTACACCTCAACAAAACCCTAATGTTTTCCTGGATTCTAATGCCAATGCTACCCCAAATTGGGTTCCAATTCCGGTTGAAAACCCTAATCCTAACTTAGATCACTATCTCTCTTTCTCGATCCCCAAGAAGAGGAGGCGTGGGAGGCCCCAACGCAACCCAGCGTCATTTCGCATTCCTATAGTTCCCAGCGGGAATAACTATTTTGCATCTTCTTCTACTTCAGTTTCAGTCCCTTCAGTGAAACAGAATGTTGAATCCCCATCAGTGCGACCTGTACCCGATATTTCTGACGAGATTATTGTGATAAATAAAGAACCCAAAACCGAGGCTTTGATTGCTCTCAGTGCTGGATTTCCTGCCGATTCCCTCAACGAGGATGAAATTGAAGTTGGGGTTCTTCCTGTTCTTGGAGGGATCGAACAGGTTAATTACATTCTTATTAGGAACCACATTATTGCTAAATGGCGTGAAAATGTTTCGAATTGGGTCAGTAAGGAAATGTTTATTGATTATATACCTCGACATTATCATACCCTTTTGGACTCTGCTTACAATTATCTAGTCTCATATGGGTATATCAACTTCGGAGTTGCACCAGCCATCAAGGAGAAAATTCCAGCTGAACCTAGTAAGCCAAGTGTGATTGTTATTGGTGCTGGTCTTGCAGGATTGGCTGCTGCCCGGCAGCTGTTGCGCTTTGGGTTTAAAGTGACAGTTTTGGAAGGTAGGAAGCGTGCAGGTGGCCGGGTTTATACTAAGAAAATGGAAGGAGGTAATAGGGTATGTGCAGCTGCAGATTTAGGTGGGAGTGTTTTGACAGGTACGCTTGGGAATCCTCTTGGGATTGTGGCACGGCAATTAGGTTATTTGCTTCATAAGGTGAGAGATAAGTGTCCACTTTATAGGCTGGATGGTAAGCCAGTTGACCCCAATACTGATATGAAGGTGGAAAATGCTTTTAATCGTTTACTAGACAAGGCAAGCCGACTTAGGCAGTTGATGGGGGATGTCTCTGTTGATGTGTCCCTTGGTGCAGCCCTGGAAACCTTCAGGCAGGTACATGGGGATGCAGTGAACGATGAGGAGATGAACTTGTTCAATTGGCATCTTGCAAATTTGGAATATGCCAATGCTGGTTTACTTTCAAATCTTTCACTTGCATTCTGGGACCAAGATGATCCTTATGATATGGGTGGGGATCACTGCTTCTTGCCTGGAGGAAATGGAAAGCTGGTTCAAGCTTTGGCTGAGAATGTTCCAATTTTATATGAGAAAATTGTACATACTATCAGATATAGTAGTGATGGAGTGCAGGTTACTGCAGGCAATCAGGTCTTTGAGGGTGATATGGCATTGTGCACTGTTCCCGTAGGAGTTTTAAAGAAAGGGTCTATTAAGTTTATCCCTGAGTTGCCACAGAGAAAACTTGATGGAATAAAGAGATTGGGTTTTGGTCTATTGAACAAGGTTGCTATGCTTTTTCCTCACGTGTTCTGGGAGACAGATCTAGACACATTTGGGCACCTCTCTGATGATCCAAGTCATCGTGGGCAGTTCTTTCTGTTTTACAGCTATGCAACAGTTGCAGGGGGTCCCCTATTGATTGCTTTGGTGGCGGGGGAAGCTGCACATAAGTTTGAGAGCATGCCTCCTACAGATGCAGTGACACATGTTCTTCAAATTCTCAAAGGTAATCACAATATAAGTGCTTGTCTCCCTTTCATTAATCAACTAGAAATTATAGTTGCATACTTAACGAATATTTCCAGGTCATTTCATGGTTTGCTCAAATTTCCTTATGCGCATCTAGGGCTGCAAGTGTCATTCAGTATATACACGAGTTAAAATGTATTACTGTTCTATATCTCCTGTAAATGTTTTTTTCTTATTTTTATTTTTTTCACTTGTAACTAGTGAGGGAAGGCCTATTCAGTGAGCTGTTTATCATTATTCACAAACTTGCAAACAATCAGAATTCAGATAATGAGCCATTATGATAACTTTTCAGGATGAAAGAGTCTTCTCTTTACACCATTTGAGTTGTGATATCGAATTGGTTTATTTTATTTTATTATCTAAAATCTTTTGCTGGTTCTGGATTTGAAATATCACTGAGAAGATTTAGTGACTCTCCTGTTGCTCAGTTTTAGTATTTTGTGGTAATATAACACTTGTTCTATAGAGTTTTTGATCACCACCACTGCCAAGCAAACAGCCCTGCTGTTGTCCCTGACAACACTATTTTATAATCATTGTTACTGTCATCATAGCCTTGTCCACGTGCAACTGAAAATTTTCCTTTGAGAATTGTTATATATTTTAATATTGTCTCTGAAACATTTTAATACTTTTTTTTTCAACACTGACAATTTGGAATTTAAGTTTTTATCTTGGAATACTAATCTAATCAAACAAGCCCCAAATTCCTCAACATCACAAAATGTCAATTGTTCTAGCATTACAGTAGTATGAAATATAATCAATCATTCAGTTAATATTTATGAAGCTAAACACATGCATGCAGGTATCTATGAACCTAGAGGAATCAATGTTCCTGAACCCATCCAAACAGTCTGTACTAGATGGGGTGGTGATCCCTTCTGCTTTGGTTCTTACTCTAATGTTGCTGTTGGAGCTTCTGGGGATGACTATGATATATTAGCAGAAAGTGTTGGTGATGGAAGGCTTTTCTTTGCTGGAGAGGCAACGACTAGGCGATATCCTGCTACAATGCATGGAGCTTTTCTAACCGGTCTAAGAGAAGCAGCAAATATGGCTCACTATGCTAATGCTCGATCCCTGGGGACAATGGTTGATAGAACCCCTTCTAAGAACGCTCATTCATGTGCTTCCCTTCTTACAGATTTATTCAGAGAGCCTGATCTTGAATTTGGGAGCTTTTCTGTCATTTTCTCTCAGAAGAATGCAGATCCCAAGTCACCAGCAATTTTGAGGGTGACACTCAGTGATACTAGAAAGAAGACTCATGAAGTTTCAAAACAAGACCAGCAACACTCGAACAAATTGCTTTTTCAGCAGCTTCAATCACATTTTAATCAACAAGAGCAGCTTCATGTTTACACTCTATTATCAAGACAACAGATTTTTGAACTAAGAGAAGTGAGAGGTGGTGATGAGATGAGATTGAATATCCTCTGCGAAAAGATGGGAGTGAAACTGGTCGGGAGAAAAGGATTGGGACCAACTGCTGATTCTGTCATTGCTTCCATTAAAGCTGAAAGGGGAAATCGTAAGCCTGGAACAACCTCTACATCCCTAAAACCAGGTAGTGGCACATTAACTATTTTTTTTTTTTTGGTTTATTTCTTTTCTTTCTTTTTATCCTCCCTGCAGAGTTAGAATACATGGTTATTGTTGGAAGACTTGAAATAATATTTTATTTTATATGGTTTGTGAAAGGGATGTCAAAGCTGAAAACAGGTATTTTGAAGCGAAAATTAATCAGGTATGAGCTGAAAATCTTGATATTTATTTTCTTGGATCTCTCAAATTTGTTGCTTTTTATTATATCAATATACTCCATCTTCTTTGTCAACTCAGAAAGGCAAAAGTGATTCGCAAAAGCAATGGACCAGCACCTCCGGCAACTGTAAGTACAGTGGGTGGCAAAGTGTCAGAGGAGGTTAGGATAACAGATCAAGTGCTTCCTGACATGCTTGGTTCAGGTAAGTATGTATTTTATTTTAATTCTTTTTAAGATCCCCCTGAACATCTTGTCTATGTTTCAAGTTGAGCATTCCCTTTGAAAATGCACAGAATTTGAGCAAGTGTGTTTGTTGCCTTTTTTAAATGTTTTAGAATCTTAATCCCATTTCCAGTTCACTAAACCTCTTAGCCTGAGAAGCAATTTTGGAAGAAAAGCTCAAAGCTAACTTGTACAGTCTAACATGATCCACTTTTATTTATTTATTTGAAAAAGCAGTAAAGCACTTTATCCATTTTAACCTTCCATATAGTTTTAGTAAAATCTTCCAGCTTTATCAAACCTAATCTTCTGCCAGGATCATTTCATCATATACAAGTTCAGCTGGTGTTGTTGAATTTGAATTTTTTTCCCTGTCTTTCAGACGGCTCTATATGTCATTCTTTCTTTAGACTCCCAGCAGGAATGTGCAATAGTTCATATTATTCGATAGAGATTTCTTCCTGTTTCCATTATTCTATTAATGAATATTTCACCATCAACATGCATTTAGGATCAAGATCTTGATGAAACAATGGCAGCTGACTGAGCTCCTTGCATTAAACTTTTGGTGCTGGAGGTGATTTCTTTCTCCTGTGCATCCTTAGTCCAGAAAAGCACCATACGTAAGTTTTGTATTTCTGCTTTGATGTACTTGTCTTTTTTCGTTATGGACTACTGGTATTTGTGTGGATCATCCTTGGTGCTTTTGGTCAGTGGATTGAAGATGGCCTATCTTTCAGCAAAGTATTCTGGTGCTGATGGTGCTTTAATTTTGCAAGCTGGCAGGTGCTATGTCTACCTGAACACTGAACAGTAATTTGACATTGCCTTGGCATCTACAGCTATTTCCCCTGAGATACCTGGAATTGGAATTGTTGGATCTGTTGACCGCCCAATAGCTCAACTTGTGAACAGAGTAGCTCCCTTCACTATGATAGGTGTTATGAGAATTCTTCTTCAATTTGAGAAGTCCCTTGGTCTTTGTATAAAGATTCTGAACTCTCAATTGCAGTCACTGCATTCGAAGGAAATTTTAATTTCAAGTTGGGGATCACCTACAGTAACATTTTGCTAAGCTAACATGCTCAACATGCCACATAAGTTTCATGAGAATTGACAACCGAGTTGTTGCATAGTGCCTTGAGTTGAGGAGGCTTTGACAAATGTGATCTTGCTGATAGTCTAGGTACCTTCCTCTATCTCTTCCTCATGTCATGTAGACCGATTTGTGCAGCTTCTTGTGATTATGTTGAGGCTTCTGTTCTGTAACATACCAAGATTTCACACTTGTACATAACCTTTCATTTGTATCAAAGCTTTGTGTTTCTTTTGAGTGAAAATTACAGAGGTTAAGTTTGGTACTGTTAATGGTTAATTATGATTTTTAATTCTACTGTTACCAATATTTTAAAAAAAAATGATTTTTAATAGAGTACAACAATCTATGTAATTAATCTTACTTAATAGGATAAAGTTTTTTTTTTTTGGTTGAAATTATTTACACGCGTTTTCACAAAGATAATAATATGTCAAATATGTAAGGTAGTTCAGAGATTAGATTTTTTTTTTTTAAAAAAAAAAAAGAAGAGAAAAAGGGTCAGTCTCTAGTATTGAGACTCTAGGTCAATGTTGCTGTCTTTTTTTTTTATTATTATTAAGTTTTTAGCGTTGCTGTCTATCATAAACAAAAATTTAAAGAAAAATTTAAGGTGCAACGGGGGATTTATGTTCCACTCTCAAGCATCAACCGGTGTTTGTATGTTGCATGAGTGACTTAATAATGATTTGAATAGTGCTATTTCCAATAAATAATAATATCATTTCATACCTTGAACAGGATTCAATGAATACCATTCAACGTCTCATTTAAACATTTTTCTATCAAATCTTAGACGGTTCATCTGTAAAAGTGTAAAATGAAGGAAAAATGACAGTGATAGAGAATGAACTTTCAGAGGATTTTGACCTATTAGACAATTATATATTACAATTTAGCCACGGTCTCTTAACTTATAATTAATTTGGTTCAAGACGAATAGGGTCTGAAGGACAAAAAAGTTATTCTTATTAAATTTTAAAGTATTTATATTCTCATAATTCAAACTCAAAATCTCTAATTAAACTAAAATATCCTCATACTAATTGATTTACGTGCTGAGTGATAATATAATAACATTTTACCCTAACTTATTATTGTGTTAAATCAATTCTTGATGTGAAATCAAATTCTTAAAAATTTTAGCACATAATATAAGTAAATTTATACTTTATTTACATTTATATTTTTTTAAAAGTAAAATATATGTTAAATATAATATAAAACTATTCAGTTAATAATTAAAAGTTGAATCAAATTATTAATAAGAAGTATGAATTAACATTATAAATATTTTTTTCTAAATCTTATTAGATTTCCCTCCTCCTGCTGCTACCTGTTGGACATATAGAGAAGATGATCTCAAAACAGGAATTGAGGGGACCATAATCCCATTAAATGATCAGCCCAAAGTTTTTCACATATTATGTTCTTTTACTCTAACTTGAAACCTTAACCTTTGTCAGAGGGTCTGAGAAGAATATAACTAAGGTTATCGTATGCAAAGGATATAGAAAGAATAATCCCATTAAAAAAAAAAAAAAATCAGAAATTTTGAAGAATTGACAATTGCTTGGGATTTTACACCATTATAAACCATTACAGTACAATTTGTGTTTATCATCATTCTCAAAGGCTCCTTAATTTTTGCACTTTTTGTGGAAGATTACTGCATCTGTTCAAGACAAATTGAATGTGTATACTTATTTTTTACACACATTTTTTTTGTTTGTATCATTTTTACTTTTTGTTTACAATTTTGTTCCTGTAATCAGTTACAAATTACAAATTTTGAGGTGTGCACAAGAGTGTTCATTCATAAGTGTAAAAGTAACATTTGAAAAAGATCTGACGATTGATGCACAATTTAGAGCAGTACTAATTATTTTACACATAATCGCCTATTCATAGACAACCAGATATCAAACAACAGTATAATACAGGCTGAAGCTCCATACCCAAGTATGGCCAAGCTAAATCCTTTCTGCATAATCCACATTGGAATTCTTATCAAGGTTGCTAGTTCCTTCCAGCCACTCCTCTAGCTGGGCTTCTTTATTAGCTTTGAAGTCATCATACTTCTCTGACATCGACAAGAGTTTGTTGCTGAGCTCAGTGTTATCACTCTCTTCATTTTGCGATTCATCTTCAACCTGGCTTGACAAGGGCAGCTCATCGGTTTCCATACCCGGTAGATTTGAGGCAGAGCTTGCAGCTGTGATAGATATTGGTGGATCAGGGTATGACTGTGACTTGCCAACCATGGATTCTATTGATCCCCTGGTATCAAGCTGTGGCCACTTGATACCGCGCGCCTTCTCTTTTGCTGACTGAAAAACAGTTGAGAAATAGTTACCCATTTTATGACTGCTATCCTGGGCAAGGAAAGAAGCACTTTCTGTCTGGAAATCTGAAGCTGGCTGATGCACTAACCCTCTTTTTGTTTGTTTTGTTGACAAAGTTAGCAGAGATTTTTTAATGTCTCCAATCATCTCATCTGCTATTGGAAATCCACACTCCTTCATTGATTTCACCATTGAGACAGAGTCCTCCAAATCTTCAGCGTGCAAGGTTGTTTCATGAGACTTCTCAGCAACATTTTTCTTAAGCTTCAGGACATTGGGCACTGCATTTTGAGTATGCTGTTGGATATAAAAAAGGCCAACAGATGGTTCATTAGCCACGTATTTAATCATCTCCGCCAACGATTCACTTATCTCCACAAAACCATCAACAGTGGAGAATCCATGCATCATCCCAAAGGCAGATTGTAGTTCATCACTGACAGTGTCCAACATAAAAATATCAGAAATATTATTCTTGGAGAAAACACTAAGAATGTCAAATGACAATGATAGAATACTTCAATCAAGTTTTCTGAGTGCATTCTAAAGAGACATGCCAAGATATCTCTATTGTCCCTTTAAATATTTCTACAAATGATACCTATTTTATATATATGTGTAAGCATATGTGTGATCTTTCAATATTGACATCTCAGATATGATAAGTAAATAAAATGCAAAAGATTTTCCAAATCTTTTATATTATGCAGTCCCATGGATAAAAAGGGGGAAGAGAAGCTCATTTTTCAGCTCCCACTGTTCACAGCTTTTTTTTTTTTTTAAAAAAAAAACTACTATGGTCTCTTCTCATCTCTGTTTGTCCACTTACACTTTCACCATATCAACCAATATGGTTTAATATTAAAAATCAACTTTGCTGGTTAGCCTTTTACAATGTGATTAGTTCAAATGAGGGGAGAGGAGGAGAGAGGAGGGAAAATAAACATAATTTTACCTCCCCTCGTCTGGTTTGCAATGGGAGGGGGAGGGGAAAGAAAATAAATTGTACATCATAGCCCCTTTGGGTGAATAAGGACAATGGTAGAATGAAGTAACCGGAAAAAAAAAAAAAAAAAAAAAGGACTTCAAAGACAATCCACCTCATCAATATGCAATTGCTGCTAATGACAATCTAAAGAATAAAGAAATCTAATCTACTTCACAGACTACACAGTCAAAAGGATGGAAAAATTCATCATGGCTGAAACGAAATGATATGTAACTGCAATAAGATTGCATTTGGATGACTGAATTTGGCAGAGATGGATGCAAAATGACAAGAATTAGTCTTGCAAGTGTCTACATATGAAAGCATCTGAAACGACAGTAAATTGGAATTGCACTTTTAATCCAGTCATCACTCCCCTTTCTTCTTTTAGACTTAACCATCATATAATCCCTTCTCAGTTTAACTCACAGGATTACAAAGAAGATTTTGCAGGGAACCAAAAAATTTCTTAAAGCTGTTAAGATATTACAGATACAGAGAAGGCAAGAAAACATGAAATGAATCAGGGTTGTATGTTATCCTATAAATAAGCCCATTGATGGTGGCAGCTTAAAAATATACTGAGTAAACACAATTAAGTTTCATGAAGCTATGACCTAAACAAACACATCAGGGTGAATATAATCATAAAACCTTCTTTGAATGTTAGATAAAGGTTCCAAACATGACCAAAAGATTAGCTAAGCTCATATCCATATTTCATTTATATCTTAGACTAAGATTGAACTTGTAAGTTCTTGAGGCAACTTTGCTCACCTAGTTATACTTCTTTAGAACCAATAAATTCTTCCACGTATTTTGATACAAAGAAGGGATCCATGGTGGATAACATTCCTGAAAATCTGGATTCTGATAAAAGCCAATGGCATTGTAGCTGACTTCTCTTAGTGGAATAAGGCTTACTGTTGTTGCTTATGTATTTGGGTACAAAGAAGATCTTTGGATTTCAATTGCTATATCCTCTCAGCTATTCAAATCTGGGTGGCAGTGCCAAAGATCAATTAAACATATACAATAGGGAAAAGAACAACACTTATTGTGTCAATCAAATGACAAACTACGATCTATGTATATGTTGGTCCACTGCACACGGTATTGAATATAGACAGTGACAATCACCTAAAAAAATTTCATAATACAAAGGAAAAAAGTTTACATATAAGAATGAATCAATCAAAGGTTCTATAAAAGGAAAGTGAATGTGCAAATAGTAGGGTTCAAGGTTCTCAGACCTAGAAGGCTTATAAAGTATCAAAGGCTGTACAATGTATCCTTCACTGTGTATTGGGTAAAGTCTTACAAAACTAATCTATGTAGATATTGCATTCTTTTGAATAGAAACCATTCACCTCTATCAAAGTTTTCAACATCCCATAAGTAAAATTTGGGTCATTGGGGTCTCTAATCTCAGAGCTAGAAGGCAATTCCACAAATTAAGGACATGTAAGACAAAAGTAGCATCCTTTACCACCTCCAAGAATTGTCTTCCCTCAAATGCTACTTGTATTAACAGCAGATGAAGCTGAACTAGAACAACTATGGCAGTTTAAACAGTATAGATGTAAGCGGTCGCTGCTTGTAGTTTTGAGACAATGGCAACTTTGTAATTAAGAAAACAAAATGAGGATGATTTTTATAATTATATTATTGGGCTTCTTCCCTCCCCTCCAAATCCCCCCACTTTTGGAGGGGAAGGATACGGGGGGAAAGAGGGGCTTTCACCTCTCAATTCCCTACCCTCCCCCTCAATTTCTTTATACAAACAAGAGAAGAGGAGAAAAATTTCTCTCCTTTCCTCCCCTCCATTCCCCTCAATCCAAACACTATTTTAAGCCTATTCCAAAGTGTAATTAACCGGTAACCCTTAAGGACATGGAACCTCAACTACTAAACTTACCATATAGAGAATCTTAAGGCCAAGCTATAGATCAAGTCCAAGAAATCACAAGAATAAAGCAAAGAATAAAATAAAATGGAACTGGATGAGCAACCTCCATTTCCATACGAAACATATGAACAAAAGCTAGAAATAATTAATGTAGCATTAAGCCCTAAACCAAAAGTAAATTAGACTGCATATGATTGTATCTTTCCTCTTTGGCCTTCCTTGAATCTCCAGCAGCTAGCAACAGGATGCTATTATGCGTAGCTTTTACTTAACATGGTCACAAAATTACATAAAGAAGAAAATAATATATATATCAATAATAAAGGTGAACATTCAAAATCTCCTAATGTATTAATATTGTTTCTCTTAACAATTTATCTACATCTTATAAGCAAATTTCAAGCTTTAACCTCTGAGGGTACATTCAAGCTAGAATTGAAATTTACGATCAGAAAGCTAATCAATAATGAAGGTAGATGATCAAATTCTCTTAAATGTATTATTATTGTTTCTCTATCCCTTCATCCCTTTATTATCATTTCCTTTCTACTTGCAGTAATTAAATGACTGTTCCTTAAAACGATAATGCAAACTCCCTATAAATTCAAAGCGAGCAATTTTAAAAATGAATTACTTTATATTTTCTCACATATAAATCTTAGCCAGCTCAGAAGAGGTCAAGGAAAACAGCTTTGTTTTGCTATTTGATATATATTAAAAAAATGATTATCCTACGAACTCATAAATCTACATCTTAGAACAAGAAAAAGTGAATCAGTGCACATTGTTGTGCATACCCAGATACTGATACTTGTTTCTCAAACAAACGAATGGAGGAAACAAGGAAATAAGCATCCAAAATTTTTATAATATAAACATCACCATAGAGAAATCCAAGATAAACATACTCAGTTTTAACTCAGAAAAAGTCAAAGGCACCTACCGCTCAGTCAATAAAAAACAAAGGAATATGAGCATGTTTGGTAGCTACACTTACACTGGAAACAGTGTGATGCTCAAAAGCAAGAAGAATAAGAAGTGAGAGAACACCAGACAATACGCCATTTAAAAAAGAAGAAAACTTTAATTAAAACCGAGTTATTGTCGTAATATGCTACCTTGTTCATTGATTTCAACAACCCATCTAATTGGGTATAACTAAAATGCGCAGCCATTGAAGGAAATTCTAAATTCTAACATGGACCCTCGAGAGCTGGCTTACTGAAATAGAAAGCTCAGAAGCTGAGGGAACAGAAAACGATGAAAGGTTAGGAAGAATCGGTGTTCGGAGGACTCACCCGGCAATTAGGAGAAGATCGGGGAGCATCAAGCAAAGGAGAAACCCATTTTGATGTTATTGCTCCCTTGTCGTTGAATTTATCTTCGTTCACTGGAAATATCGGTATCGCAACACAGGCAACGCATGTCCGTAGACCCGCAGAGACAGACGTGAGCTCCCTCCGGCCTTCGCTAACCTACGCAATTGTTCGTCTATCAGCGGTGGATTGGATAAGTGACCAGACAAGAACTTTTGTCCTGGGGAGGATTTTTTTTTTCTGACCCCCGTTTTTGACATTTTAAGTTTTAACTCTTTTTTTTTTTTATCTATTTATTAAATTATTTTTCTCCGGTATTGGCGTGATGTTAAATCCTCCAAAGTTTTAACATCAAAGTGCACACTATATATATATTATACTCAAAAAAAATTTATCCACATATATCAAATCCAAATGTAATTACCACAATGTACTAAACTTTTGAAAAATAGTATTATTATAATACTACTTTCACTTAAATTGCGAGACAAAAGAGATTGAGATTTTTGATTAAATATGACTTCAAGGGTTTTAATTAAAACACCCCTTATTTTTAATGAACACACTCTCCCTCCCATATTTAATATACATTACTACCTAGAATATCCCTCCCACGAAAAAATTGTACCCTTGCATGCCCCCATTTCTTCTTCTTTCCCTCATCATCATCCATGAACACCTCCCCTGGCACGCCAATCCCTTATTGTTGTCGATAGTTGTGCAGAGCCATTTCTTCACCACTTCCCCCTTGTCCATTAGGGTCCTCACTGCTTCCCAACAAGGGTGCTCCATTTCTCTCATCCATCAAAGTTAGTTCACCACACACTTTTTTGTTTTTTATGCTTTTTTCGTATAATGTGGGTTAAGACTTTCTGATTAAGCTGAGATTGTTTCCATGAGAATGGTGTAAACAACCCTAGTATGCTGATTTACAAAAGGAGAAGCAAAGAAACAACTTAAATGGCTTTGTACAATCATTTTTTACTACATGCAGTCCTAAACAAATGACTCTATATAGTCGTTTGAGACTACATGGAGTCGAAAACGGTTGTATAAAGTCGTTTAAGCAAGGATATGCACCAAACAGCTTTACACAACTGCTTTTGACTCCATGTACCCTCAAATGTCTATGTAAAGCCTTTTTAAATAGGACATTTGAATTTTTCTCTTTATTGAAAATTTTTTATTTAATTTCTCTAAATGATCTAACTTTCTTTGTTTCATTTTTAAATTAATGGGGAGTTATTTTCCTATTTGGTCTACACAGCTTGTGGTTGTGACATCTATAAGCTCCAAGTAACTGTTGTTAGTCACTTACTTGATAGATGTTTGGGTCTCTCATTCCTTTGTTTATATGTTTTTTTGGCATAATGCGGTTTAGGGTTGTTTTATATTCTTTATTATTTGTTTGATATATGATTAAACTGATTTATCTACAATTGAACTGGTTTATCAGTTAATTTAACTACTTTCAATTATTTGTTTAATATGGAGATTCACTTTCAATTGTTGCATGTAGGTATGGTGAGAACCAAGAACCTTAGCCTTAGATCATCAATGACTCAACTAGAGGAGCACTAGGATGTGGACTATCATTGCTCGACCGCCTCTAGTCATAAATAGAGGGTCACTCATTGGATGACACAGGCTACGGATAAGGAGGAGGTTCTACCTGGGCCTATCTATAACATTTAGCTAGAGTCTCCTTCGAATGACTTAGATGATGAAGAGGATTTTGAAGATGAGGACAAGGGAGCAGGACGTGATCAGATAGTGGAGGTGATTCACAAGAATGACCTCCTTATGGCTCTAGCCACGGGTGATCCTATGATATTTTGGTGCTCAAGAGGTATGATGGGCACACTGCTAGCCATGTATGGATGCAGGAGCTAGTAAGTTACGATAATTGTAAACTATGCATATGCATTCTTCATTGTTATTGTGTTAAAATATGAAACTAACTATTGTTGTGACAACACAAGATCATAATCTTCTGAAGACATTCATACATGGCAATAAGTTGCGAGGCTTGGAGTACAAGCAAGTGACTAAGCAGGTGCATCATATCATCAAGCGTTCGGGGTTGGAGTCACTTATTGTGTTCCGATACTCCATGGTTGACAAGGTGATTGTGTCAATATTTATAGAACGGTGGCATGCTAATACCAACACCTTTCACCTATTAGTAGGTGAGATGATTATCACATTCGATAATGTGGCATCATTACTACACCTCTCGGTGCAAGGTCATTTTGTGTTTGTGCCTGCCTTGTTGATAGAGACTGTACTGTTAGTTGTACATAAACTTTTAGGGCTCTAACATGGCTTTACACTTGAAGAGATGCAAGTCAATAACAAACCCATATTTTAATTCGATAAGCTGATAGAGGTCATTTGAGGTCACATCAACCGACTTAGATAGGTCTTTGCAGTGAGGACACTTACTATAAGTTCTTAGATGCACCATTTTTGTTGATTATTGTGCAGGTAGAGTATCTTGAGCTATTGAGAGACTTAGATGCACTTGGTGAGATTCCTTGGGGTTATATGTCTCACTCATATGTACAGACATCTCGGTTTTGTTAGCAGGCACCGTGTAAAACAAGTGGTTAGCTATCTATCGGTTGTATTGGTATGATAATTATGCATTAAGTTATGCCTATATAAGTGTTGATCTTGTTATCCTAACTAACTTGTTTATGAATATCTACAAGCGTAGATATACGAACACTTCCTCGGCTTCCACCATACTTCCTATATGAATGTTGTGTATATTGAGGACCTCCCATGAGCAACACGGTGGATATCTCGTCAAGGAAGTGGACAGTTAACTCTGATACACCACTAATTGGATCAGTTGAGTTATCGAGATGTGAAGCAGAAACCATACTCAATGCACACATCCATCATCTAGTTCACAATGTTGTCTTCTTCTCTAGCAAATTGCAATTGTCGTGGTAGTTTAAGCCTCATCAGTCGGAGCGAGTGCTTCACC
Source organism: Bauhinia variegata (assembly GCA_022379115.2). Classification (NCBI taxonomy): domain Eukaryota; kingdom Viridiplantae; phylum Streptophyta; class Magnoliopsida; order Fabales; family Fabaceae; genus Bauhinia; species Bauhinia variegata. The sequence goes on along the minus strand of CM039429.1, from coordinate 9,266,093 downwards.
AGCTGTGCCATGTCTAGTCAATCTCATGCCCTCCCATCCATGTGAGATTTGAGAGTTTTTCCATAGTAGAGGTGCATGCTATGTGGGAACATTTCCCACTCTTAAAAGTTCAATTTTCTCCTTTATGGCCAGCCACCACTAGCTCCTCTAATATAGTAAGCAAAGTTTCTTTCTCAAGTTTTCTCCAATTACATCTACATTTCTTGTTACCCAATAGTTGTTCACTAGTGCAATCTTGAGGAACCAATTTTGGTTGAGCAAGTAAGTCATTTTGTAATCTCAAAACAACTGTTAATTCTCTATGACAATATCTACTAATTGTTTAGCCCGATCTTAAGAATCTAATTTGGATACTTCTGTTCTTAGTGAGATGTGCAAGTATATTTAGGGAAATAATAACTTGCTCATCTATAGTCACTTCTCTAAGTTGCTTTAATCTCCCTTGTACTCTTAAAAGCTCACAAAGGTGGGCAAAGGTGTTTGTGTACATTCTCAAATCCCATATACAATGAGAATCAGTTTCCCTAATGAGAGTCAACGACATCTCTTCGTGACTCATACCTAGCCAAGGCTTTATCATTCATAGTCTATCTCATAATTATTTCTCATAACAAAATTAAAAACAATAGAATCCAAGGGCGTACATGGCCAATATATTGACATAGATTCTCCATCCAAGAAGATGACAAAACAAGCTTTAATAATCCATGCCAACTATCAAGGAAAAATAATAAAAATAAACTAAGTTCAAAAATTGTGAAATCATAAATAATCATTCACACATAAGTTACTATTTATTAAAAAAATGAGATTGAATATAAAATCACAACAAAAATTAATAGGACAAAAAAATTAAACTCAAGTATAGTTCAATAGTAAACAATTATAGAATAAAGATATGTATAAAATGTAAAGCAAGTGTTTGTACTAAACAATTATAACAATTGTAATAATGATTGGAAGTAATTTCCACAAATATAATCTTATCTATATGCTCAATGGTATGTTTGAATTCTATTTTAGCATTTATATAATATTTCACCATTTGCTAATATGAGCAACATAAATAGGTTAGGTTTGAACTTGTGTTGTTAAAATTTGTGGTGAGTTTTGGTTAAAAATGGAAGTTTTTATGTGTGACAAATAAAAGGCCACTAGCTATTATATCCATCTAATTCTTATGGGATTTGAGCATGAACTATTAATTGGATCTGTGAGGCTATGAGACATATTAGCTTTCTTTCTAATTGTCTATCAACAAAAAAAAAAAAAAATATCACAAGTAACATATAATGTCAGCAGAACAATCAAAATGACAAATTTTTATCCTATTATTCAATATCCATTATAGAACAAGCTCAATCACTATAAGAAAAGTGTGTCTTGCCTAGCTGTAGTCCACTACTAAATTTATTATATTTTCGATTGTGCTTTTTCAATTTCTTGCAGTGAAAATAAGGAGAGAGAATATATATATATATATAGATAGATAGATAGATAGATAGATAGAGAGAGAGAGAGAGAGAGAGAATTGATTGCACTAACATGTGCCCAAGAGGAAACAAATTGGTGAGCATATATATATATATATATATATATATATATATATATAGTAGCCATCACGCAGAATCTAATTCATCCATTCATTAATTACTAAAAATAGAAGATTCATCCATTCATTAATTACTAAAAATAGAAGGCTCACCAATCTGTTTCCTCTTGGGCACATGTTAGTGCAATCAATTCTATATATATGCCATTGTATTCACAAATAGAATGTCACTATCTTTACGATATGCATCCAAGAGTAGCTCATCAAAAAATGCCAACTTACCAAATAAATTTTCAGAAATCATTGACAACCAAACTCCAACAGCAAAATAGAAAAGAAACAGTGAAGAATTTTAATCACAATAGGAATGTGGAAACGTTAAGAATCGAAACAACCATGGGAGCATCCACAATTATAGGGACATCAAAGCTTTTCATATTAAATTTTAACGTTATCTCAAACCTTATAGTTTTGATTAAATTAGTCTTACAAATTGATCTTATCTATTGCTTAATGGTATATTTAAATTCTATTTTAGCATTCATAGAATATTTCACCATTTGTTAATATAGGCAACATAAATATGTTCGGTTTGAACTTGTGTTAAAATTTGTGGTGAGCTTTGGTGAAAAATGGAAGTGTTTGTGTGTGACCAAAAAAAGGCCACTAGCTATTATATCCATCTAATTCTAATGAGATTTAAGCATGAACTATTAATTGGATCAGTGAGGCTATGAGACATATTAGCTTTCTTTCTAATTGTCTATCAACAAAAAAAAGTAACATCACAAGCAATACACAATGTTAGTAGAACAATTAAAATGGCAAATTTTTATCCTATTATTCAATATCCATTATAGAACAAGCACAATTACTACAAAGAAAGCGTGTCTTGCCTAGCTACAGTCCACTATATATATATATATATATATATATATATATATATATATATATATATATATATATATACTTGACTGCACTAACATGTGCCCAAGAGGAAACAGATTGGTGAGCCCTTCTATTTCCTAGTAATTATGAATGGATGAATTAGGTTCTGTGTGATGGCTACTTTATATATATTGCCATTGTATTCACAAATAGAATGTCACTATCTTTACAACATGCATCCAACCAAGAGCAACTCATCAAAAAAATGCCAACTTACCAAATAAATTTCAAAAATCATTGACAACTAAACTCCAACAACAAAATAGAACATAAAGGGTGAAGAATTTTAATCACAATAGGAATGTGGGAAAGTTAAGAATCAAAATAAACACGGCATCATCCACAATTTCAAGAGCATAGACTCAACCATATCATAGAAAATTATCCTATTCTAGGCTTTGACTTAATCACGCATAACACAAATTTTGGGAATGAAAGAGAAGTTGAATGGTAGTTTGAGACTTACCAAGTTTAGTAGGCTTGCGGCAATAGTGAAAGTTGGTGACTAGTAGCTTGTGGTGGCAGTGAAAGACCCTAGCGGCAACTTACAAATGAAAGAACCTTAGCCACCTTCTAAATTGAAAGACCACGACTTGTTGAAAGACTGTGGATAGAGGTGAGGTAAAAGGGGTTAAAAATGTCTTTTTAATTTTTATACCGTGGAAAGAACTTTTGTCCCCTGGTTTACTGAAGGACAAAAAATAAAAGTTTGTCCTGTATCTTAGAGATGTTTTTGTCCAGTATTGTTGTCTTTTTTAAAATCAAACAGGTACAAAATTTTTTGTCATGTCTAGTCCATTATTTTAAAGCAATTCAAACGGACCCTAGGCTATTTTCTTTCCACATACATAGGCATATATCAAGCAAAACATCCATGTAATGAGTTACATACCCCTTCAAAGTGTAGGGTTCAAAAATATGAGAAAATAATCAATGAAGGATGGCTTATAATGTGGTTAAGTGAAGGGAAGGGAAAGCTAAGGCTCAAAAGGGTTAACTAATGGTCAAGATATCTAGGTGGGTTATGAAAGATCAAGTGGTTAATCCTAAGTGCCCTCATCTTCTTAGTGCATCTAGTTCAACCAAGAGTGCATAACACACTCAATCAAATTAAGAGCAATCAAAGATGTAGCTTTATGGCCCAAAAGCTCACTAATAGTTAAAATATTCATCTTGCAGCATTTTCATTTAGTTCACTATCAACATCTCCACTAAGTGCACTAATGGGAATTATCATTAGAAACTAAAATGGCATAGGAAAACATGGAATCAGACACAGTAAAGGTTGGGTTAGAGTTTCCAGAGGCTTCCCAATTAACAAGATAAAGTGTAGTAGAGTATAAAGAGTAATCATGCATACTAAGCATATATCCAAGTCTCCTCAACCACCAAAAAAATTAATCAAGTCTAGTTTTATCATGGCCATGGTTTTTAGTCTTTTTGTTTTTAAAGAAAAAATAACTCAAATAAGCCAAACACACTAAAAATATAACTATTAAAAATAAAAAACTCTACTCAGGCACACAAGTTAAATTATATTAAAATAATGAGAATTTCCCCTAAACTTAAAGTTAAGCATTGTCCCCAATGCGAAAATAAAAGAGATAAGAGAAAAAGAAACTCCGCAATTAGTAAATGCAGGCTAATATGGTCCATGTGTTGAGGTGCTTAAATGCTAACAATCCCACCAAGCTTGAGTTTTAACCTCTATGAAGCTTCCATAGTAGTTGGAGACCTTCAACCTTGCCTTAAAGCTTAGAAAATTTCCCACCCTTGTAGAGAGAGAAAACCACATCTAGAGTGATGATTTTCTTTTTCAATCTTACCAATCTTGAGTGCAAACACCTTTTAAGTGTGATTGAAGATAATTTCTTGAACACCCATAGTTAGATCTTAGAGAAAATTGATGGATTTGTGAGTGGGCATGGTGAAAATGGAGAGAATTTGAGAGGTAGGAGATTACGGGGATGGAAGAAATAGGCTAAATCACGTGAATGGGCCCTTTATGCTAAAGGTGGCGTGATAAACACTTTTTAGTGTTTATCTGTGTACTCGTATACTTACTTCTAGCATTTTAAATTTGCATTTAATTATTTAATTAGCATATATTTTTAATCAGTGAGGTCTAATTAGAATTTATTGTATTTCATATTAATTTTTCCATTTTAAGGTCCAATTTTACTTGTTAGAGATTTTTAATTTTAGGACTGGACTTGGGAGGCCTCAGAACCTATTGAGATTTATGTCCAAGCTTAGGATTGGAGCAATAATCTTTACTAATTCATGCAGCAAGGGCATAAAAGATATTTTCTCAACTCAAAAAGGGCAAAATAGGCTTTTAGCAACTTAAGGAGGGGCCATTTTGTAATTTAGGCCTCATTAATGGTATTTTTGTAATTTGGGGCTCATTAATGGCAGTTTCATAATTTTCTTGCATTTTAACCTAGCAAATTCGGCTAGGCTCATTAGATTCCACCCATTCTAGTCACCACTTTCATCTTCCTCTTTGGTTTTCTTCATTTTCTCCTCCTCCCATGGTTGCTTCCATGAAAATGGAAGGCTAGACACTTTTGTAATATACCTGAGACGACTAGAAGACTGTTGGTTTGATTCTTGAGACCTGTATTATGTTTATTTTGAATTTAATGATAGTTATGCTTCTTTACTCCTCATTTCTCTCCATGTGATTGTGTATAATGATTTTTATGCGTGATTGCTAGTTGGGTTTGTGGGATTTCAAAGCCTGATCACCCTAGGAGTTATTTCCACTGAGTAGAACTTGGTTTGGTTGGATGCTCTAATCTTTGCTGCGATGTTGGTTAGGGTTGGGTTTAGTTCCAATGACCATAATCTATGCAATTGCATAGTAGGAATTGCCGAACTAGGTGCAGGGATACCGACTTAGTTATGGTTTGACCAAATTAATTAATTAGGTAGGTTAATCTTGAGATGTCGGGGTTAATCTAGTTAATTAGCATAACTGGAATTAAATTTATCTTTAGGTCAATGAAATAATCACCATTGTTTGATAGTTTCCTAAGTTGATTGCATTTCCATCATCTGTTTATTGTTGATTTGCTGAAAATCCCCCTATTTTGCCTATTTTGACTGAGACCCATACTATGGTTCTTTGAGAACACGACCCTGGTTGAAAATGCAAACTTGAAAATTTTAATTTGACCACAATCTATATAGCGACACATGGAATTTTAAAGAAGTTTGGGATCAAGGAAGAGAAATTTGGTTCAAGAATCGTCCAACTAGACCAAATTTGTCCATTTTGGTCTTTCTTTGTTTTGACTAGCTCCAAAGTCGACCAAACCCAAATGTCAAGCATAGATTGATGTAATATGACATATTAAACCCTTTGAAGAAGTTTGGGACCAAGGAAGAGAGATTTGGTCTAAGAATTATCCAACTTGACTAAGTTCGTTCACTTTGGTCTTTCTTCGTTATGACTAGCTCCAAAGTTGACCGAACCCAAATGCCAACATAGATTGATGTAATATGACACAATAAACCCTAAACTCTAAAGGTGGTGCCATGTTAGGCCACAGTAACAGAGTGAGGCTTTTAGTTGTTCTTTAAACCTGAAAGGGTGTTTTTGAGGCCACAACCCTAGAGTGGTCAAGCCATGGTGTAGGACTATTGGAAAAACACCATTTCAGCTTTAATTGGGCAAAATGTTCCCTCAAACTTGCTTCCAATCTCGTATAAGTTAAAAATAAGTGTCTGAGTAACTTTAAAAAGACTAAAACCTTGACAACTAGACTAAACTAAAGTATGAAAAATTGACAACACTAAAAGTAATGGAAATTAAACACTTGGGTTACCTCCAAAGAAGCACTTGATTTAATGTCCTCAGCCCAACTATCTCTAATTCATTATGGGACATCTAGAAGGCTATAGGGAGAAATCGTAGATTTTCCACCTCCCTTTTGATTGTTGCTTGGGCCACCAACCATCTTCAAAATTTTCTTAAGGCAAGTTTGGCATCCTAAACAGCACCACTCTAAAATTTCCTTGCCTTTGCTCTTCTTTTCTTTAGTTTTCTCTTTCTTTGTATTTGGGTCTTTTTCAACTAGATGAATATGTTCTATAGCTTTGACTTCAACCCTCTTTCCATGAAACTGATCATTCATGTTAGATGGGTCAATATCTTCAAAGAGCTTACAAGTAGCATGATCTCCATTGACCTTTAGCCTAAGCTCTCCAGCATCTATATTAATCACAGCTTTACCAATTGCCGAGAATGATTTTCTCAAAATAAAGGGGATATTATCATCCTCCTCCATGTCAAGCACTACAAAATCAATTGGGAAGAAAAATTTTCTTAATTTGATTAACACATTCTCCACTAACCCACATGGGTATTTAAGAGATTTATCTGCAAGTTGTAGGGTTATCATGGTTGGGTTCACTTTCCCAATACCAAGTTTTTTGAACATAGAAAGGGGTATTAGATTTGCACTAGCTCTCAAATCACATAGTGCTTTTCCTACATCCTTGTTACCTATGCTACATGGAACAATGAATTTCCCAAGATCTTTCACTTCACTAGCAATTTTCTTTAGAGTGTTGCACTCATTCTTCATTATCTTCTAGCTTCCTTTTATTGCTAAGAAGCTCCTTGATGAATTTGACATATATTGGTATCTTGGTGATAGCTTTTAAGAAGGGAATGTTGATATGTAACTTCTTAAACACATTTAAAAATTTCAGGAATTCATCATCTTCCTTCTTTTTTTAAAAAAAAACTTCTAAGGGAAAGGAAGCTTAGGCACATTAGGTAGAGGGTTATCTGGAAATAACTTGGATTTAGGTTTTTCAACCTTAGGCTCTAGTGCCCTAAGCACTGCATTAGTCTCTTTTTATTCTGGAGACTTGAGTTTCTCTTCTATCTCTCCTTTAATTGGGGGAGTCTCCTTAGTAGGTGTCTCTATCACTTTACCACTCCTTAAAAAGATGGCATTGACATGCTCTCTAGGATTTGTCTCTATAGTGCTAGGCATGTTGTTTGGTTGCTTACCAGTCAACAATTGAGCGATCTACCCACTTGGTTCTCCAACTATTTAATTGAAGCAATGGTAGTACTTATGAATTGATTTGTCCTTTCTTGGAGATCTGCTTGTAAAGTTGCTAGCCTTGCCATTACTTCTTCTAGATTAACCTTTAGATGTCATTGTTATTGTTGAGGTGATGAAAAATTGGGGTGATTGTGCCACCTGACATTATAGGTCTTAGAGTATGGGTTATTGTTACCCACATAATTCACCTTTGTAGTTACTTTTTTTTTTTTTTATTGTTCACCAGAATCACCATCAAACAGTGTAGCTTAGAATGAGAGAACTTGATCAATTTTGGTAGACAACTTAACCAATGCATTAACATCATTAATACTAGCTACTTTCTTCTCATTTTTCCTCCTAGTACTCCAATTAGAAGCATTGGTAGTACCTTCCTCTAGTAGTTCATATGCTCCTGCATAATCCTTGTTCAAGAAGGCACTTCCTATTGTAGCATCAACCACTGTCTTTGTGTAAAAGCCTAATCCTCTATAGAAAACTTGCATCACCAGCCAATCTTGCATACTATGATGTAGGCATTTTTTGAGTAGTTCTTTGAACCTTTCCTATGCATCATATAATGACCACCTACATGTTGAGCAAAATTCACAATTTCAGTTCTTTAATGGGGAAAAGCACTTTTTCAAGAACTTCTGAGCCAAGGAGTCACAACAATAAACTAAATTTGGTGGTAAAGAATTTAGCCATCTTCTAACCCTATCTCTCAATGAAAAAGAAAACAACTTGAGTTTTATAGCCTCATCAAATACCTCATTATCCTTGAAGGTGTCACAAATCTCTAGAAAATTAGATATATGAAGGTTGGGGTCTTCATTAAGAGCTCCAGCAAATTGGTTATTCTGCACCATTTGAATGATTGTAGGCTTGATCTCAAAGTTGTTAGCTTGAACAAATGGTCTTCTAATGTTAGAGTGCATTCTGAATATTACGCATAGCAAATATCCTAGAGATTTGCTCATTGTTATTATTATTGTTAGCTTCAGCCACCATATTTTATGAATTTTCTTGAGGAGTCTCAACTAATCTCTTCTCTTTCTTGATCTTTTTGTAAGTCTTCTCTAGTTCAGAGTCAAATGGAATTAAAGCACTATAACAAGTACTTCTCATATATAAGAATGTCCCTAAAAGCAGGAAGAAAATTAGTAACACTTGGATATAGAGACTCATGCAATGAAGAACGAAAAACAATAAGAAAAAGGTTGCTTAAGCTAACACTTAGTTAATTCTTCTAATATTAATTGGCACAATCCCGAACAACAATGCTAAAAACTTGATGTATAAAATTATAACTATTAAGAGCATAGGGCAAGTGTACACTATCAATGTAGTTGACAAAGTATCCCAATATTGTTGTATCCAAGGGACTGTGAAAAGAATTACGAGAGCACTATAACTAAAATATTACTTAAACATTCGAATTGTAGTGAGAATCGAATAAAGCAAATATACAACTAAAAACAAGAGCAATAAAGAAAACAAGAGTAATAGCAGAGTAAGGAAAATTCAATGATTAAAGCCTAAAGGTTTTAATTTCACCTCAACCATATGTATTAGTTCTTTTAGTTTCATTAATGCATTCTAGTTTTACCAATTGTTAGCTAGACACTTCCTAATTTTTTAAAAATTCTCTCCCGATGTCAAATTAAACTAATTCCAATTACCAATCCATTCATATCCCCATGTGAATTATAATAATTAGAATTGCTTTAATCTTTATGGATTCCTTTAAATGGCTACACAGTGTCCTAGGAATATTTATGTCTTAAGCTTCATTATGGAATTAATTCTCATGGTCTAGATTAACAACTTCCTTCCCAGGTTATAGAAATTCACAAATTCTCTAATTAATTGGCCAAAGCAACAAGAGAATGAAGAACAGAGAATTAAAACCCAATTAAATAGAAACTAAAATTGCATTATAGCCCTTAGATAAAAAAGTTAGAAATCCATAATCAAACTAGTAAATATCATAGATCTAGTAGAAAATATGGAAGAAAGAAAACTATGTAGAAGCTCTAAGATTGCCTCCTTCTCCAAGATCTTTCTTGCCTCTTTAAAGTGCCAAAAAGTGCTAAAAAGATCTTAAAACCTAATTCTAATTACCTATTTATAGTTTAGATTCAAAGTCTCAACCAAATAGGATTCCTAATCAAGCTAACAAGCCCCAAAGCCTATAAAAACTTGCATACCTCAACACCTGGTGCCACGATGCCAATCTTCATGCTTCAGATTGCTTATGCTCCTCTTTCCATGCCACAGCACCAATTGCATGCTTTCGGGCCAATCTGCTCCCTTGTGGCGCCATGGCCTTAGTACAATCAGGCCGCAACACTAGCTTGTAATCTCCAGCTATTCAAATGCTTTTTTCAACCTCTCCATGGTTTTTTGTCGCCCCTTTGTCATATTCTTCTCTTGTTTGGGCCTAGATTGCTTTCTTTGGTCCATTTTTCATCAATATTTGCCACTTTATGCTCACTTTCTTGCTTTGTACCTCCAATTCATGTAATCCTACAAAGTGAAAAATAGCAATCAAATACACATAAATTTTCGTCAAATAAGGACTCAAATGCAAGGGGATTAAAGCCTAAAATATCTATATAAAATGCACTTATAACATGTTTGGATAGGAGACTCATCCAATGGGAAACTCGTCAAGCACTTGTTTACCAATTGAGGGGATGCTGCTCTAGCTTGTGGGATGATGGTCGTTGTGGATGCAAGGTCAAGTAGGCGAGAAGTGGGCGACCCTTGGCCAAGAATGGATGCCACAAAGCTAGGTGCATGGAATTTGGTGAGCCCACGTGGATTGAAGCATGCAACTCAAATGCGTCAAGATGCCACGACGTCACCATGCACAAGGGCGTGCATAAAATGAAGGTGGGAGAATGTAACAACCCAAAAGTTTAGGAGTAGGGTTGAGCACAGTTGCGTTTGAAGCATGGTTCACTTGATTTTACTTTTGTTACACTTTGGGAATGCTCCAATGGATGAAAGTATAGTGCGTTCTTTCAGGATTTGCCATGGCACCTCACTGGTTGGGAGTTGAGGCTACTCTCCTAATGAGTCTATGGCAAGGCAAAACCAATAAATCTCATAATTTGTGTTAGAAAGACCCACACTCCCCTATGAGACGGGGGTGGGGGTGCTGCACGAGTTGATTGTAGCGCCAAATCTATGGGCCCATGGCATGCAATTGTGAAATTGAAACTAAAATTATGGAAAAGTTAGCTGCAGTTGTGCCAGTGCCGATGGCTGCACTGAATCACTGATATTCACAACAGATATAAGAAGCATATTTGCCAAGTCATACTATATTTATCTCCCACCTCAAGAACAAGATAAATCATAACGCAGCATCATAATATTAGTACGCATGTTGAAAACATGAAGATCTAACGAAGAAGGGGAACCAACAACAAACAGTCATAAGTAAAAGGGAGATTTGATGAAGGTCCTGGTCTTGTATTTTTAGTGGGCAGCGAAGAAACCTTAGAGATTAGAATCACATGTGAACTGTGAGAGTATCCTTGTCTTCAATTATAGGAGAAAAATCCAATGATAGAGGAAGAGATATATGATTCAGTCCGAGAGATGTCTATCAATTAAAAGGCAAGTAGAAATTGGACTGAAAAGGTATAATAGTCTTATAATGATAAATTTAGAATAATATAATATATTTATATTTTCGGCAAAATAGTTAACTTGTATTCAAGACATAATTCTTATATGGTATTATATCAAATATTGTCTAGTATTAAATTTTTATTAATCTTTATCTTATTGATCTGTACTTTATTATATTTTTATACTATCAAACCTTATACAATTTGCCAAATGAGGCCTTAGAATAAGGGAAAAGAAAGAGATACTTTATTTATTAAATGAGCTCAATAGTTTATAATATTAAATGAGCTCAAAACCAATTGGATTTTAGAGTAAGGGGAAGGAAAGTGATACTTTATTTATTAATTTAACATGTCATTCATTATATGCTTTTTTTTTTTTTGGTTTGCATTATATGTTCAGTAAACTTTGTAAGTGTATTTTAACATTAGGAAAAAAAAAAATTTTACTACTCGGAGGTCTTTTATATACAGATAAAAAAAAAAATCTTTTATGTAGATGCCAGTCACAAATATGAAATAACCATAATATCTTGTATTATGTGATTATTTCATTTATATTGCAATATAACAACAATAAAATATAATTTACACATGTTAATAACGTATTTAAACAAAATAATCACATAACACTAAAGAACATTAAGCTATTTTATCCAAAAAAGCCTAAGAGACACATTAAGCTATTTATATATACACATATATGAGGCCATTTTGAATAAGAGACATGTTCACGAAAGATAATTTCCTTTAATAACATTAAATCTTTAAAAAAAAAAGTATAATATTCATATAAAAAGTATCGTAACAATCTGAGCAATCATTTATTGTTAATACTTTTTTAAAATAAATACTCAATTTAATACTTATGAGATAAGATTTTTAATAAATTGTTACTTAATAAATTTTTAGCATCACTTAAATATATGTCAACGTCTATACATGTAAGATTAAGTTTATATAACGCAGAACTTCCCCTCCAACTTTACCATTAAGACTAATGGTGATAATTTTTTATTTTTATTATTCTTAAAATACTCTTAACCCTAAAAAAAGAAAAATCTTAAGAAAAACTCTTTCCACTTTCAACTTCTTTCTTGATGTGATAACAGGGCGTATGGAACAAAAAGTTTGAATTTTCTCTCAAGAATTCTAAAAATGCTTAGTGTATTCAATAATCAAAGAGCAAAAACTATTCTGAACTGTTTACAATGTAACATAAGGATCTTTAAATAGGAGAACAACTAAAGAAACGTTATCTTAACATCCAATGCCTAGAATTAAATCCTAATAACTAAGGGATGATAGAGAGTTTGAGTCATATTACAATTAGGAAAATTAAAATATGAAAACCAATTAAAATAGGAAACAGAATCTAAACATCTTCAATTCTGCATTGCTGGCCGCCCTTACAACAAGGTGAGCTCTCTGCCACCGTGGTGCTGAGCAATGTCATCAAGATCCTGAGCTGAAATTTAACGAGAAGATATGATCATCAAGATAGCGGAATTAGCTATAGTCATAAACACAAGTGTTATAGCTTCAAATCTTAGCTTTCTAACGTCTCAAAAATCATGTCAATCCGATGCCTAAGCAATGAGTTTTGCATGTTTTACTACATGCTGCTCAGGATACCCGAACCTTGATCTCCATGTTGGGTTAAATCCATCTTCCACGCCTTGTAGACAAAGCTTCATCTCTACTCCATCTTGGCCCTCATCATTCTTTGTACTGAGCCTTGAGAATAGTCTCTTGAAATTGGATCTTTCCCATCAATGCTTAGCCACTTCCATTTGTCATCATTCTCCCCCTACAAAGGAGTCATCCTTGACTCTCCAAGGTTTATGTCTTCCATAAGGTATCCTCCAGGGTCAAAACTTATTCAACTCTTTCTTTTTCACCTACGCAAGGAAACTCATCCACAAATTGATATGGTGAGAATTCAGCAATTAAAACATAAAACATGTTAACATGACCTTGCCTTGTTCCAAGCAAACCAATCATAGAATCCATAGAATTCTCAATGTAAGGTCTATAAGATAAAGACAAATCATCATAGTCAATGATTAACCATAATAAAATACCCCTTACAGTTTAAAAATACACTACATTTAAATTTAATTTTTAATAGTTGACTAGTGGAAGAAATAGTCAATGATTAACCATAATAAAATACCCTAACTACCCTTCATAAATTGAAATTTTAATCGCTTATAATTATCTTATTTCTCACTTACCTCTATTTTTAAAACCTACTCATATTTTTTCTTGTAATTTCTTTTTTTTTTTAAAAAAAAAATAACACTTAAATCTTATTGCACTAACTTAAACACTAATCATAAAATTTTTAAGTCAAATCTTTCCAACCTTTATATATATATATATATATATATATATATATATATATATATTACAATATATTAAAATGTAATAAAAGAACTCGCATGCTAAATATAAATAAAAATTCAAATATCTTTTAGTTGTCTGAACTATTTTAAAGGTATGTATTATGTGATCAAAGTGAAAATTACAAAAAAAAATTAATAAAAATGAATTGCAATGAGAGACTCGATCTTGCTAGTTTAACCCAATTGCAATTTAGATATATATGATTCTAAAAATAGAATGAGGTATAAATTTTTTTTATCATAAAGTTTAAGCCATAATTTTTTTTAACTCTATCTTAATTCCCACTTCGACAATAATTACGATTTCTAAATTTTATTTTATGATATGAATAATGTTTTTAATTTTAAAATAACTTAATATTTACATATATAAACATTTATTTTAAAAGGTTTTATATAAGCCACTTATAGACAATTTCATCATTTCAGTTGTATCATAATTTTTAAGAAATTAAAAATTAGACAATTTTGTCATTTACTTTAAAAGGTTTTATATTGACATGCAACATTCATGCAAAATGAAATAGAAGAGATGGAACATCAGCAATTATAGTGCAATTGCCAATTGCAGGACATTTGTGAATCACATATTCAAGCTGTGAAAAGTAATTTCTTCTATTATCTGAAGTGTGTTCACAAATTGACTCAACCATCCCAAACCACTCAAAAAAATTTATAAATTTTAATAAATCCAAAGTTTCAAATAGCTTACAAACAAAACAAAACCATACCAATCTATCTTAAATCCCAAACTGACAACAAAATTTCAATTTATAATTTTTTCAAAACAACCAAGTCAGTTTAGGATTTAGTGCAATTTACCAAATGAGGAACACCCCTACTTCATAGTATGCAAGCACTGGAGAAAATTTCAAGTAATTATGAGCTACCAATGATAAAATTACAAAATTGAAAGACTGCAAAATTCTCTCTGCAAGTGTTTTGAGAATACTATTTCCTGATAATACCTCTTTACAAGACCAAAGCTATAACAAGAAAGGACTGATTGTTTAAACCCAACATTGAAGCCCCCCTATGCAGAAGTTTCCTTTCCTGCTACAAGACCATCCCGATATCCCATCTACATTTGAATTTTCAAGCTACGCCATGAAAAATTTACACTAACTTAACAGATTACCATGTGAAATTGGCCACGTCTCTTCTGCCACTCCCTCTCTAAATCCGAAGCTTTATCCAACTCATCATCAGAGCTACCCCACACAGATCCATCTTCCAGATCCAAATCATTACCATCAAAATCTAACAGCATAGAATTCAATTAGATGCCTCAAAAACAAGTACCTAATACACAATACATTAGATGCATCGATCCAGAGTACCTTCACTTCAAGGTGTGTATATATATATATATATCTTTTGCCTGTAGATAAATCGTGGATGGGGGACCAGGAATTTCAACCTGGAGGGGAAAGGGGGATCAAACCTGGGTGCCAAAGCAATAAAGCTGGCGGCAGACTAACTCAACTAAATTTATGTCAATAAAATAGAACATAGAAAAAGCTTGTAGAATAGTTTTGATAATACTATAGGGGATGGAACCCGGGTGCCAAAGCAGCAAAGTTGAGGGCAGACTAACTCAACCAAATTTATGTCAATAAAATAGTAAATAGAAAAAGCTTGTAGAATAGTTTTGATAATACTAGAGGGGATTGAACCTGAGTGCCAAAGTAGCAAAGTTGGGGCGAATTAACCTAACCAAATTTACGTCAATAAAATAGAAAATAGAAAAAGCTTGTAAAATAGTTTTTATAATACTAGGGGAGATCGAACCCGGGTGCCAAAGCAGCAAAGCTGGGGGTGGACCAACTCAACCAAATTTATCTCAAGAAAATAGAAAATAGAAAAAGCTAGTAGAATAGTTTTTATAATACTGCAACTTCCTTTTAGTTGGAAATGGGAGCTTCAATTAAGAAAATGCACAATATAACTTAAGAAAGTGGGACTTTTAGATGCTACATATAACATTGTGCAAATCTGCTAAAGATTATGAAAGTTATTTGTGAAAGTTATACTCTGCACATCCACATAGCCAGCAATATCTAATATTTTAATCATTATTACCTTACATTGAGCAAACTATTAATAACAAAAAACTTCATATAAATTCAACCAGATGGACTCTTACCATTTAAATTATTTTTGTGATCATCAGTACTAGTTAGTCTTAATTCTAATTTTGAAAGTTGCAGAGTCTCAACATAAAGTTCTTTAGTAACCTGCTCTCCATTTGCAAAGAAATAACATATAAGAAATGAGGGCAAGCTAATTTATTTCACATATAGCAAACAGATAATTCCAGTTCAAATGTATTAACACAATAAAGTTGCTCCTAAACTGTAAAACAACTACTTAATATACAACTCTTAAAATATTAAATGACTTAATTTAACTTTCCCAATCTAGATTAATAATGAAAAGAGTAAATTGAAGGACATCAACTCTAGCTTCTATTATGTCTGCACCATAGTGATACAATTAAGAGAATTGAATGCACCAAATCCACGATGACATTCAAAAGTACCAAGATTAGCTATCAAATCAAATCTCTCCCAAGCATTAAACTATGCAAGTATTAAAAAGAAAGATAACAAAACTGGAGCAATACTATGTCTAACATTAGAAGACTCTTTCCCCCAAATCAAACAAAAGTTATTTCAAGAAAGTTAATAGCCCAAACTATTAAAAAAAAAAAAAGAGAGAGAGAGAGAAAGAAAAAACTTCAAAAGCAGAATGGTAAAACAAGAACTAAGAGAAGTGAAACTGAACGCAACAAGCTTGCGCTTAGGCTTCACCAGATGGGTACAGGGAAGCAACTTGAGAACTGAGCCAAGCACAATTGATCCAAATCAACCTCCACATAGGGAACAGAGGAGGAAAAGCATACAGAACAAAGATGGTGTGTGTGGGAGGCAGGGAGTAAATATAAATATTAAGTGGATTACCTTGTAGAAGAAGACCCAAGAGCTAAAATCCACAAGAAGAAGAAAGAACCTTAAAAAGAAGATCCAATCTTCCTCTTTTTCTCTTCCTGAACCTTGTTATTGGCACTATAGCACCCACTTCCCCTCGGCAAAGAGGTGCAAGTTGAAAATCCATGAAGGGTTGTAGGCAAAGTCGTAGGTGAAGATGAAGAAACCTGCCAGTGAGAAGTCAAATATTTTAGGAAAATTTTGGAATGAAAACACTGAAGTAAAATGGAGGAAGTTTTCTCTCAAAATCTCTCCATACTGGAAAGACAAATTTTAGGTGAGATTTTAGGTGAGATCTGTATCTAGTTTCACCCCAAATTTTCTTTCCCTCTTGTTTTCATATACTATCCAAGCAAGAAAAAATCTATTTCCCTGATGTTTTCTCCTCTAATTTTTTCTTCCCCCAGTTTTTCTCCATCCAAACACAGTTAAAGTAGTTTTTATATAATATAAGTAATTTTACAAGTTGGTATCTTTTATATTGCAAATAACTTGAAATCTATTCACTTATAGGAGATATTCTTTTCAAAAACACCATCCAAACCTTAATTATCCCCCAACCCACTCAAGAAAAATTAAAAAGAAAACGTATTGTAAACAAGATGCCATTAAACAAGGCTAGAACACATTTGGTTAAATGAAAACAGAAATTTTACTTCATGTCCCTTTCATTATACACTTCATTCTTACCTTTTCCATCTGTGGACACTCCGAAGTTTCTGCTAGTACTTCAAGCAATTTATTTGTTAGGGTGATTCTTCCAGATTCATCGCTTTCATTATATCGCCGCCATAGAGCCTCTATTGCATCGCAAATGCACAACTGTTTGAATGAGTGAATGCACGTCTTTTTGATCATTCCTTGGATGCTTAGCTTCCTCCAGTGTGGATGCACAACGTGCAATGGAACCTCGTAACCCATCTTATCATAACCGGCAAGCTCATGTGTGCAAGGCAATCCGTGTGTTGTTCTAAGTGAGCAACCACAAAGAGAGCTGTCATCTCCGACATGTTTTACTCTGTCATACTCAGCCAAGATATGTCTCATTGCACTCCTTGATACAAAGCCCCGCAACTTGACAAAGAGATAAGTGGTAAACCTATGTTCCACTGTTATGATGCTTCTCTCAAATGAGGACCTTATCTCATCATATTGCAAAATGATCAAGTTCCTCATGCTATCCCAACAACTGCAAAAGTCCCTCGTGCTATTTTGGAGCATGTTCTTCAACCTTTTGTGAGCACCCTCAACCCTATTAGCACAAGTAAAAACACAATATATAATACAATGATGAAAAGACATATGAAGTAAATTTGAATATCTTTGAATGTGAACAACTCACCTATTACTTGTGTTCCCAAGGTGCATCACCTTATCTGTCCAAGCTGAGACAAATTTTTCTTTGTGGAGAATCAGCCATGTATCTTCCACATATTTAACAAAAGCAGGAAAGCTATCGCAAACAGTTTTGAACATGACCCAACGCCTTTCAAACTCAGCCTCATTAGGAGAATCCACAATAGTCTCCCAGGATGACATCACCGACTCCCGTTCCTCTTTGCAATTCACCAGCATCTTACACTTAGCCTTGACGTTCTTATTAATGTGGAACCAACATAACAAATGAGTTGAATGAGGAAAAACAATCCGTACTGCATTCATTAAAGCATTGTCACTATCGGTTACAATGACTTGTGGAAATGCTTCATGCCTTTCAATCAAGTCTCTCATCATCTGTAATGCCCAAAGATAGTTATCTGCTCGTTCAGTCTCCATATATGCAAATGCTACAGAAAATGTTAGCTCAGTTGAAGTTACACCAACAATCTCTAACAGTGGAAGGCGATACTTATTAGTTTTAAATGTATTGTCAATGATTAGTACAATATGAAAAGCATTCAAAAGATCTATGGCATTTGGATAAATCCAAAATATGCCTATCACAGCACCAGTAATCTCATCCCTCCTAAGCCAATGCATATATTTAGCATCTTCTAATATTTTTGTCAGATGTTGCATTTGTGTTCTGTTGCCTTTTTGACAGAGTTGAAACTTATGGCGTGCATTGAATATTTGCTTCATAGTGCTCACATTACTCTCGTTATGATCTTTCAATGTTAGCAATATACTCTTTGGTTTCACCATGTTAACCATAGATTTCTCTTTGCCATGTAGCTGACCAGCATACAAATGACCCACCGATGTTTGTGCCTTTGAATGGTTGTGAAATCCACACAATACCTTAACCATCCATCCAGCACCATTTTTCAATGGCCTTCCTTTTAGTTTGAAAGGACATTCACATTTTTTAGATTTAATGCCCTTATGTATTACTTCTTTTGGAGTGTTATTCTTGCATATTCTATATTTTCCACTCCTTTCACATCCCAATGTTACAATTGTCCTTTTTCCTGGACCTCCTGTCTCAGACCTGATGATGACAATGCCATATCCATTCTCTCTCCCAATATTCTTAGCCCAAGTGATGAGATCATCTCGAGTAGGAAAAATCTGGGAAATAAAGAAAAGGTTAAGTTTACATTTATAACTTAAAAATCTAATTTATACTTTAATTACCTCTTTTGTAGTGAATGCACTGCTACAATCCATTAATTCATTTAATGATACGGGATCCGGATCTTCCATGCCCAAAGCATTCTACAAAATCATTTATCAAAACATCAATCCAATTATGAATACAATATTGAAGATTATTGCTACTCATTGATGATAGATATATGAAGAATAATTCTTACCTCCTCATTGATATACTCGTTCATTGGCTTGTTGACTTCCTCGGATGCATTGTAATTCCAGCTTGAACATTCTTCCATATTCACTTCTTTTGATAATGAAACAGTCCAAAAAAAATATGACAAAAATATCAAGTATCAATATCATATTGATTCAAATATAGGAACACTCTTTTGGATTTACACTAAGTCCAAAAGTGTATAAGAATAAACTTGAATTTACACTAAGTCTGGAAGACTCGAATATAAGAACACTCTTTTGTCTTTACACTAAGTCTGAAAATGTAATGTATAAGAATACACTTCCGAATTTACACCAAATCTGGAAGATTTGGAAGTGTATTCTTATAAACTTCTAATTAGTCAACAAAATAAGATTAAAATTTTGAAAAAACGTGTAGAACAAGAGATGTTATCCCTATTTTTTTTCTTGTTTCGAGAAGTTGATCATAGCTAGGAATAAAAATGAACTGAGCTAAGTTGAGATCAAATTTAACTCACATAAATTTGTGAACTCAAGCTCAACTCACTTAACTAGGAAGTTTATTTTCCAAGTCCAAGCTCATCTCCAAGTTTGCAAGTTAAATAAGCTCATAAGCTAAACTCAATTAAACAAACTGAATTAAGTGTTATCAGCTTATATGCCCTAAATAAGCTTGATGAGTTTAGCCAAAATTGTCTAAAATCAAATTCATTTAACATAAATATATACACATTCCAAACTATCAAAAAGTAAGCACTAGTCCATTAGCATTAATCAAGTTCTTGCTAATATCAACTAAACAAACATGTCAGGTACTACTTTTAACCATATACTACAAGAAATAATAAAAGAGTCATAGAATATCTAGAAACATAGAAGAACCCAAAAAAAATGTCCAAAATGAAAAGTTCATTGCTATATTCCATGAAATTGCCATATCTTCAAAGTTCATATATAATAAAAATAAAATAAATATATTGTTCATCCATATATAGTGACATAATACAAAAATAATATAATAAAATAAAAATAATATTAATACATGACTGCATATATATATATAAGCAAGCCAGCTCACAAGCTAATGAGCTGAACTTATAAAAGTTAAAACTGCGCTCATAATAAGCCAAAATTGTAGACTCACAATACCTCATGAGCCAAGCTTGTAGAGCCATTACCAAGCAGAGCTCGTTCAACTCATGAACCCACTCAAGTTATTTCTCTCCGTAATGACCACAAAAGAAAAGGTGTTGTTAACACTATTCAATTGTATGTCAACAAAGTTGTTGTGGCTATTGGAGTTCAAGAAGTAGTTGGTCCCAACTGTACATTCAAAAGTTGTTTCTAAACATTGTGATCCAAAGGATACATGGTGGAGCAAGCATTTTAGGGAGGAAGTCAATTCTTGTGGTCATCCTCATATGGTCATTTAGCTTTTCTATTTTGATATTATTTAGGATTGTTAGCATATGTGGATCTAGGATGTGGGAGCTATACATACATGGGTATCTATATGTACATATATCTTTCAAAGGGCCTTAGACACACTCCAATACTAGCAATTTGCACTTCTCAACAATAAGATTAAATTAAGCTTAACATACAAAGTATGAATATTAATGATAGAATCAAGTTTTATTAATTTAAAGAATTCTACCTTTTTAATTGATTCCATCATATAAAAAGTTTCACCTATTAATACTAACTCTTCTCACTAATGGAGATGGGCAACAGTGAGAGATGAAAGATGGCATTTTATAATTGAGGTAAGACATCATGGTGGGTTTTACGGTTGAGGTAAGATGTAGTGGCAGGAATGAGGGTCATCACTTGCTGCCATGAGTAGAGGAGAATAAAAAAAATGATAACATAAAATTTTACACCTTTAGTACCATGGCAAAAGCAAGATAGAAAATTCGATGAAAGCCTATGCATAAAAATGTAAAACTGATTTACATTTACCCACTAAAATAACATGTCTCTACCCATGATCCTAGCATTACAATTCCATTTTTGTCTAAATTTCAAAGTAAATGGGCTTCGAGATGCGGTATCTCTTTAGTGATTCTATTGGGACCATGGCTTGTCAAATAAGTCTAAATTTCATATTTCTGTATGTAAAAGGAAGTATAAATATCTTCATGAACCAGACACTTGCTAATGAGTACAGCATCTTCAGAATTGTAAACTTCCCATGACATAAACTACTAATACATTTTTTCCCAATGCAAGTTCACCACCAACTGTAGCAGCGCCATCTGCTAAATTTGTCCCTTTTAATGGACTAAGATGTGTTTGAATTTGAATGAGATCTCTTAGATAGAGTATATGTGCATTGCCAGATAATTTCTAAGTTATCTGTTGCACAGTATGAGCAAAAAGTACATAACACATCCACACAACAAATGAAGAAAAATAAAACAAAGAAAAAAGAACCAAAATGTGACTGTTAATTTCTCATTCCCAAATAAACAATCCCTCATACACTTACTGCTTCAACAGTGTTGATGTACATTATTCTTAAGTAGCAATATGGGCTCACATAGAACTCTAGGAATATCATAACAAATATGATTTCCAATGCTGAGAAAATGTGACTTATTGACTTAAAATAACATTTATTGTTAGATAAAGACAGAATAACTGCATTTGTTTGCTTTTGAGAGCCTGACAAATAATGAGTTCTTAATAATCTTGATTCTTCAACATGATTGTAGGTTGTAGGAGCTACACACACCTGCTTTAGCACCAACCCTATGGGTTATAAAGACGGAAGATATATGCTTAATGATCCAATAGCTTTTGCCTTTGTCTAGATCCATGCTAACAGCAAAATCATTTGGCATGTTAAAGAATTCTAGAGTAACCAGCTTTCTTCAGTGTTGAGTTCCATCAAACACCTTGAGTTTCTGAAATCCTCCCACTTTAAAGTGCATTCCTCACCATCATATGCCTTATAAGAGAATCAAAGACCCAGCAAATTGTGCAGGTTCTGAAGTTGTTTAAGTGGACTATCTCGCAATCTCAACCAAAATATCCGCACCTTTACTAGACTTTGGAGTTTCCGGATCCAGTCCAGCAGCTTATCCAATGTCCTCTTAAATAAAGAGGCTGAAGAAACTTAGGAGCAAATGAAATTGACTACTAGAGATTCAAGGTCCTTCAATGCTTCAATGGAAGTATGAATAATCTTCGCATCTTTACTTCTCAAATATTTGACGTCCAACTTCCTTGACTGTCTCAGGTTCTAGGAAGCACAGACACCTCTTGATTTAGCAGTGTCGGAGTGTCCGATACAACACCGACACTGACACATGTGTCAGACACCTCTTAAATGGAGTCCAATTAAAAAAAAATATTTTTTGTCGGCTCCAACGGCTGAGCCAACACCTTGAAATAGATAGGACACCTCTATCTGATTGGTCATAAAACTTAAAAGACAAAGGAAACTATTTACACAAGAAAAAAAAAAAAAATAAAAGGCTAAGATTTTAGCTCAAACTTTTAACTTAAAAGTTAAAACCATAAAAATTAAAAGACAAAGGAAGCATCACACAACTTAAAGCGAATCCTTGTATTGGAGTTCTTTTTGTAGAGAGACAAACTACTTCCAATGTAAAATGATGCCTCTTAATTTTTTTTGTGAGGCTAATTATCATAAAAAATGTAAATCTTGACAAGTTGTGTTGAAAAGGTGAATGTATAAATTTTGAATCTTAAGATATAATTGTTTAGATATTTTTCATGGTGTTACATAAAAAATATTATAATATATATAGCAATGTCCTGGTGTCCTATATTTTTGACATAATCAATGTCCACATGTCCGTGTTGGAGTCCATGCTTCATAGCTCAGATTTCTTAGGCACTAATTAATTTTGTCCCACCATGATTTACCTCCACATGACATAACTTTTGCAAGGAAGTTAATCTATCAACATCCTCTTGTATCTTTACTCTTCATTCAATAGAAATATTAAATTGATTGTCAAAAGTTATAATAACAAGCTGAAAGATATTGCAACATAAGAAGCCTATTCATACCAATAGGTAATACATACACCATGGAATTCTTCAAATCCAAAGTCTCTAGATTCTGTGGCTTAACTATCCACTTCAGAATTTCTTACACTTAGATATCACAAATGGAGTAATTTCCCTACATCATTTGGAAGATGAAAAACTGAAGAATTCTCAAAATCCAACACTTTCTAAAGTTTGAAATTTGCACCTACTGTGGCAACAAAATGCTTTGGTAAGTCATCTACATTGAGCACAAAGATAAACGAATAGAAAGTGTTTAATATCAACAATATTATCAAGTGAACAATTACTTATTGAGAACCGACGAGTTATTCCATGGACAGTAGGACAATAATCTGATAAAGAATGACAGAAATTTGTGTCTTCCATGATTTTGAGGATAATCTCATGGAATAGAAAATGGACCTGGCATTTTCTTAGTTTTCCATCAAACTTAATATAGATACTTGAACCATGCTGCTGTGGATTAGTTGAGACAAATATTTTTGTGCAATCCCTTCCAAAGTCCTATCTTTCCTTGGTTTATGAAGCCTTCTGCTATCTATTGCTTACCAAACCTTGTATGCTTCATAGAATAGCCCTCAGGGAATATGCTAAAATACAGGAAACATAATTTCAGATTATAAGGCAGATCCTAAGAAAAAAGACATAGGACCTTTGTGATACCCATAAGATGGGGTTTGCTTTCCAACTCTGATTTGAGACCATCTGTCAAGGTTTTCCACTACAACCCAATCTTGTCCTTGGTTGACAAAAGACCAGCTATGGACACAATTGCAAGAGTCAGCTGAATGCCTCTCATGGTAATATGGAACACCATATTGCAAAAGAGATCCCATGCATTTTCTAGAGGCAAAGCTTGTAACTCAAAGATATGAACAAAAGAAGACCTTGAAGAAAATAGCAATATCATTGATTCTTATTGTTATCAGTATCCTTCCTCCTTTATTATTATCAAGCAAAGCATGTTCAATGATGCCAAAAAGTCCATATCACACACACCATCAAGGACAATCATATACCTCTTTAGGCATCTCACAATGCCAATTAGAAGCTTCTCATCTATTGTATTGAATCCCTCAGGTCAGGCTTTGCTTCCTTTCTTGCATTGGAAAATTGCTTAATTATTGTCCCTAATATGTCCAGCATGTTATATGATCGGGACACTGGGATCCAAGCAAGGCAATCACAGTGATCTATCATAGCATGATCATCATAAACTTTCTTGGAAAGTGCAGTCTTACCAAGGCCTCCAATGCCAAGCACTGAAATCACAAAGTCCTTGGATGATCCAGTTGTCAACCAATCAACTAATTGAGATCTAGCAAATTCAATACCCACAAATTCAGCTTCCTCAAGGAAAAGGGAGGCCATTTCCGGGTCATTCCACATACCACTCAGAGTACAATTTTTCCATTCACGCACAGGAGAATTGAATTTGAACCCATGTCTTCCACTCCTATCCTTGATTTCATTGACAGATATTCTTATACCTTGAATCTCAGGGATCATTTTATGACAGAATTTAAAGTCCATTGTTAAACTAGAAATTCTGTGAAGGGTTCCAATGATTCTAATCCCAAGAATACATTTTTTTTTCCTTTGATGCGTATATATATATACATATATATGTGTGTGTGTGTGTGTGAAGAGCCTGTTCTCTTACCTGCTTCACCCAAGTTTTTATTCTAGAGTAAATGTTGTCTCCTCAAGCAGCACCAACTGAATCTGCATCCTTGAGGTATGATCGGATGCTCTTGAATTCATGTCTGATTTTAACAATCACTCAGTGAAAATCAGTCAGTTGATTTGCTTCTTCAGCCAGAAATTGAATCAATTTGTTTATGAGAAAGCATACTGCATTTTCTGCCATTTTGGTTTTGCATAAATCATATTCTCTAAGTAAACTTGGATGCTTTATTCTGTGGACATTTTCAAGCTAAGCGTTTTAAATGTTCAGGCATTCTTGTTCCTAACTAATCAGAGTTTCTGAAATGAAGACTTAACTAACAAGAGAAAGCATAGACAGAAGAAAGCAATGGGGCTGTTTTAAAAAAATAAAAATGGTCCGAGCATCACATAAGATTTCATCAACAGAGGGGTTTGCCGAATCCCGCAGCCCTTCTAAACAATTCGTAAGCAAAGGAATTATTCACATTCACTAAAGTCAAAATTAATTGCAACTCCACCATTGTAGGCTGTAGCTCTTCCAACTTTGGAGCCAAAAAAATTATAAACACACCGGCACAATGCAATTTTGAAAAGATTAATTGGTTAAAAATGAAGTGCAGAAGTAAGAATTTATGACTCAACAATTCAGTAGAGATAGAGCTCAGAATATACTCCTATTATTTAAGCTGAATGAAAAAAATTCATGCATAAAACATTCAGTGGAACAAAAGAAAATGCCACATATAAGGAACAATTCGAATCATGGAGAGCAAACCGGGACTCTTGAAAGCAAAGGACAAGAAACAAAAAGCATCATTTTGTCTTTATTTTGCACATATTCATAAAGGAGAAAGAGGATTACCGATGAACTAAATCTGAAGGTTGAAATACTCGTTGTCGCTATGCTCCTCTTCTCCCTTCTTTGGTCTCCCTGTTTCTATTCCTCTTGCCCTAGCTCCGCCATCTTAACCCGCTTGCTCACTCTCTGTTGCACTCTTTACTCTCTGCCCTCGTTCTTTTTCTCTAGCATTTTTTATGTTTCACTTGAACTGTAATTATTCTCACTTCGGTTGCTTGTTGAACTAAAAACGACTTATAATATACTAAATTTTAAATTTGTGTTATTTTAAAAATTTCTATATGTATTTTAGTAAGTAGATATGTAATATGTCAAAAGATAACATGTGTCATGATCAAAAGTTGTGTCAAGAGCTCATTTTAAAAAAAAAATCTTATCCACCTTTTTTCTAAGTACACATGAATATATGGACTGATCTGAAAAAAGGGAAAAAAAAAAATGCAATGCAAAAGGAAAAAATTTATATGCGTGGATATGTGTCAATTAATGAATATGTCAAAAAAATGACACACATCATGATCAAAAGTTATGTGTCAAGAGCTCATTTTAAAAAAATCTTATCCACCTTTTTCTAAGTATACATGGATATATGGATTGATCCAAAAAAAGGGGAAAAAAATGCAATGCAAGAGAGCTATACATCATGTCATAGGCATATCTCCCAAAAATCAAATAATAAAAATTAGTTACAATTGAGCCTTTCATGTAACAATTTAGTTCTTCGATTCAAAGTTGACTGAACAAATTTTAAGATACTTAGTGCCTATTTGGTTGGGCTAAAATGGAAAAGAAAAGAGAGTGTGAAGCCCATTTTCCATTGTTTGAAATATAGAATGAGGTAGAAAGGTCTTTCTAATTGGACTCATTTTTCCAATTGTTAGAAAGCCTATGTGCCCATTTGGTTTGGTGGAATGAGCCAATGTTGGAATGGAAAAAGGAAATGATGCGAGAATGGAAGGAAGCATTGAAGCCCAATTACATTGTTTAGTATGACACTCAAAGTAAAAAATCCTTAATATATTCCAATGTTTGGTATGTGAGAAAAAATGTTGAAATGAGTTTAACAAATTAATAGATTGATTGAAATACCTCTCTAAATCAAAACAAAACAAAAAGTAAGTTGAGAGAAATTTATTTGTGCCCTAGTAGAAGCAAAGCAGCTCGTAACAGTAGCATCCTCCTTGGACCAAAGCTGGCGATGGCGCTCTTCCTCAATTGGTGATTCTAGGTTTTGAGGTTTGGTTGCTTAGTTTTGCTCTCCTTCTATCTCATTCTCATCCCATCTCCTTCACTCCTCCTCTCTGCCTTATTATATATTGTTCTTGTTCTTAATGAATTCATTCCATATACATACATTGTTCATGTTGAATGTTGGAGTTTTATGCACGTAATCCTCATGGTCAAATTGGAATACACTTGTTAGTTATTTTAAGATGATTTTTGGCACTTGTTCCTGGCTGGTATGCGATGAATACATTTTACATAAAAAATTTGTATCTTATTCCCTCGCATTTAAGTCCTAAATTGAGGAAGGATTAGGTGCTTTTAATCTTTTTTATTCATTTTGTAGGAACCAAGCACTTAAGAAGGCAAAACAAGGAAAATTCAGCATTGGAAGGAGCCTAGCGTTGTGGCGCCAAATTTTCTAGAGAACACCAAGTTGGTGCCGTGAAATTCCAGCGAAGGTCTAGTTGGTGCCATGGCGATAGAAAAATTCCAAAAAGCATGCAATTGGCACCGTGGCACCAGGAGGTTTGCGCAGTGGTGCCCTGGAGGTCCCACCATGCGATTTTGTGGGCTTTTGAGCCAAATATACTATTAGGAGTCTTAGTTTGAGTTAGAAATTATACCTAAACTATAAATAGGCACCTAGGATTAACAATTGGGATCTTTTTGTAACTTAGGAATTGGAAGACGCAAGAGGAGAGCATGAAGGCAAAGAAGATCATGGAGCTTCAAAGAGTTTTTCTTCTTCTCCTTACTCTCTTTATGTCTTCTTCTACCCATCTGCTGTATTTGACTTTTACCATGTGTAGCTAAACTTATTTCGAGGGGCTATGATGTAGCCCAATCTATTTATGAACTTAAATGATGATTTAATGAAATTATATGCTTGATTCAATTGAGTTTTAATTCTCTATGCTTAAATTTCTGATTGATCTAGTCAATTAGTTAAGGAAATTGTGGATTGCTATGAACTAGAAAGGGAATAGTTAATCTAGACCATGAGAATTGAATCCGTAGAAGAGCTTAGGGTAGGAATGTGCCTAGGACCCTATGTAGCCATTAAAAGGAATCCGTAGAACTTAAGACAAATTCAGTTACTACAATTCACATAAGGATATGATTGGATTGGTAATTGAAATTAGTTTAATCTGATCTCATGAGGGGCTTTTTAATAGATTAGGGAGATCTTGGCTAGCAATTGATAAAACTAGAATTCGTTGATGAAAATAGGAGAATTTATGCATATAATTATAGTGAAATCTAAACCCCTAGGCTTTTAATCACTATTTTTTACCATTTTATTCTCACTATTGTTTTAATTGTTGCTTTACTTCATTTTACATTGCTCCCATCATGATTTGATCGCTTGGGTAATATTGTTATCATAGTATTTTAGTAATCAATTTCACAGTCCCTTGGATACGACAATCTTGGGATACTCTACCATCTACACTGATAATGTACACTTGCACTGCATTCCATTATACACACATTTTTCACTACACCAAGTTTTTAGTGCCGTTGACGGGGATATGAGAAGAATTAACTAGGTGTTAACTCAAGCACTATTTTTTTTTTTTTTTATTTCCTTTTTGCGTTAGTGATTAAACTGCTACAAGTCTCATGTGCTATGAGCTCTTATCTCTGCTGTGAGAATTTTTCTGGTGTATGAGAAGTGTTGGAGATCACAATCTACTCCCTTTTGATTTAGAGATTGAGAAGACTTGTAAAAGAAATTGAAAAGAGAGAAAAGCAACTAAAAATCTACAACCAGATCCAAAGAAAATGGCAGCTGAAGACCATCACAATGAAGAGCACATAGTTCTAAAAAATTTGTTGTCCCACAAATTCAAAATGCAATGTCTAGCATTCGGAGACTAGTTGTGGAGGCAAATAACTTTGAAATTAAGCCTGTAGTAATTTAGATGATGAAGAACAATTAGTTTGCAAGAGGACCTAATGAAGACCTCAATCTTCTTAGAGATCTGTGACACTTTTAAGTATAATGGGGTGTCCGATGAAGCTATCAAACTCAGACTATTCTCTTTTTCACTGAGAGATGGAGTTAGGCGATGGCTCAACTCCCTTCCACTAGGTTTTGTGGAGAATTGGGACTCTTTAGCCTAGAAATTTATGACAAAATACTTTCCTCCATCAAAGACAGCTAAGTTGCGGACGAAGATAGTTAATTTCACTCAATTTGAGAAGGAATCCCTCTATGATGCTTAGGAGAGATTTAAGGAGCTGCTAAAGAAGTGCCTACACCATGGTATGTAAGTTTGGCTAGTAATGCAAGTATTCTATAGAGGTTTGGGCTCTCACACTAAGATAGTAGTTAATGTAGCAGTTGGAAGAGTGTTTCTAACAAAGACTATGCTGAAGCCTAAGAGTTGCTAGAAGAAGTTATCACTAATGCCTCTGACTGGAGTTCTAGGAGAGACAATGAGAAAAAGGTAGCTAGCATCCATGATGTTGATGCATTGGCTAAGCTATCAGCTAAACTTGACCAAGTGCTCTCTTTTCAAATTGCACTACTTAAAGGCAATCTTTGGGAAGGCATAGAAGAAAGACTTGAAGAGGTGAATTATGTGGGTAAAAATAATCTATACTTCAAGATCTACAATCTATGGTGGCGCAATCACCCCAATTTTTCTTGGAAGAATCAAGGTCAAGGGAATCTTTCATTTCAGTAACAGTCACCACAACCACCCAAGATGAACCTAGAAAAGGCAATGACAAAGCTGGCAGCTTCTCGAGCAGACTTCATTAAGAGGACTAATCAGTTCATGAGCAACACCAATGCCTCTATTAAGTAGCTAGAGAATTAGGTGTGGCAGATTTCTCAATTGCTAACGACTAGACAACTTGGCTTACTACCCAACACCACTGAAGTGAATCCAAGGGAACATGTCCATGCCATTTTTTTGAGAAGTGGGAAGGTAGTTGAGACGGACACTAAGGAGACTTCCACAACTAAAGGTGAGAAAAAAGAAAGGCCCAAATCTAGAGAAGAAGAAGAGATCACTATAGTGCCTAAGGTGCAAGAACCCAAGAAGGTGGACCAACCCAAATTCAAACTATTTCTAGACAATGCACCACCATATATGCCTAAAGTTCCTTTTCTACAAAGGCTGATGATGAAGAGAAAAAATAAAGAGGATGAATTTCTAAAATTCTTTGAGACATTCAAGAAGCTGCATGCCAACATCCCTTTCCTAGAAGCTATCACCAAGATGCCTAAATATGCAACTTTCATCAAGGAACTTCTTAGTAAGAAAATGAGGCTAGAGGGGGATGAGAAGATAATGCTGAATGAAGAATGAAATGCAATCCTCCAAAGGAAGTTACCAATAAAAATGAAAGATCCGAAAAAATTCATTATACCATGCAATATAAGTAACATGGACGTGGGAAGGACACTGTGTGATTTGGGGGCCAGTGGGAATCTAATGCCCCTCTCTATGTTCAAGAAATTAGGCATTAAGGAAGTAAAGCCTACCATGATGATTTTAGAGTTTGTAGACAGGTCTCTTAAGTACCCATATGGGTTGGTAAAGAATGTACTCATCAAAGTAGGAAAATTCTTCTTCCAGTGGATTTTGTGGTGCTTGATATGGAGGAGGATGCTGATATCCCCTTGATACTAGATCCTTCTTGGTAACTGGTAGGACCATAATAGACTTGGGTGCTGGAGAGCTCAGATTGAGAGTTAATGGAGACCACGTCACTTTTAAACTCTTTGAAGATCTTGTCTCAAGCAACATAAATGAAGAGCCCCAAGAAGAGAAGGTTGAGTTAAAGCTGTGGAACTAGTGCAACTAGTTGACAAAGCCCCAAATGTAAAGAAAAAGAAAGACAAAAATAAAAAGAGTAACCGTAAGAGAAAACTGGTGCTGTTCAGGATGCCCGACTTGCCTTGAAAAAATTCTGAAGATGGTTGATTGCCCAAGCAAGGAAGGAACGAGAGTTAGAGAGTTTATGAATAGCCCTCCAGATGTGCCTTAGTGAACTTGAGATAGTCGGAGCTAAGGACTATTAACCAAGCGCTTGTTGGAAGGTAACCCAAATTTCCTTACTTTTAAGTTTTTGCAATTTTTAGCTTAGTTTAATTGTTTATTTTTGGTTTTTAGAGTATCTTAGACAATTCAATTGACTTATGCAGGTTTGGAAGCAAGTTTGGAAGGTGGTACTGATGCCACCTATGAGGATTGTGATGATGATTAGTTAGCCTCACATAGGGAGTGTCTTTTTCCTTCTCTTTTATTTTCTGAACCAAAGACACTGCAAGTTTTGTTTTGTTTAATTAGTTTGGGGGGGGACACTTATGCCTGTTAATTTGTTTTCTTGTAGTATTGTTATTGTCTGAATAGGTTAGTTAGTTGGAGTGTTTTTGCATGTTGCCTGGTTCTTATATTCTTGCATGATTGTGTGTAGTTGATTAAGTTTTGTTTTGTTTAATTAGTTTTAGTTTTATTCGAAAAAAAAATTCTTTGACTTAAAACCATGGCCGATGATAAAACTGGACTTGATATATGATATTGTGGGTTGAGGAGACCTAATTTCATATGTAGCAATGCATGATTACATATTATGTCCTAGTAGATTGATTTGATGCCTTACAATGCATGTTTTACCTGTTGAATTGATTATTGGTAAGCCTCTGAGAATTTGAGCTAACCTTTATGCTATGTGATCCCATATTTATTGTTAATTCTCAATTTGTGCATAAACAATTTGATAGTAGAGTGAATGAAAATGCATGAGGATGAATATTAGCCTTTTGTGAGCTTTTGAGCCATAGAGTCACATATCTGAAGCTCTTGAATCATTTTTAAGTGTGTCATGCATTTTTGGTTTTTCTAGAACTTGTTTTGTTACACATGTTGAGACCATAGTGGAATCATTGACACTAAGGTGATTAGGGAACTTAGGACTAGCTATTTTAGCCTTTCATAACCCAACCTTGCATGATCACCACTAGTTGACCCCTTTTGAGCCTTAACTGTAATGTCCTTCATTTAACCACATTCTAAGCCATGTACCCTTCCTTGGACTTACCCCATTTTGCACCCAACACCTTGAAGGATTGTGTGAATTCAATGCTTGGGATTGTTATTCAGTTTGTATCGAGGGAAGTGGGAAGAAATAGCCTCAAAAGGTATGAAAAATCTCCCAAGAAAAAAAGGTAAAGTACAAAAAAAGAAAAAAAAAAATGAAAGAAAGATAGCTAGAAAAGCAAAAGAATGAGAAATAAGGGAGAAAAAAAAATTGTGTAAGTATGAGGCTTGGTAGTTGGAGAGTAATTGGGTTTAAAGGGTAGTTTTTGATTCACATAGCCTCTTCATGGTGTGTTTTACTTCCATCCTTATAACCATTAACCCTTTTTACCTTCTTAAAGCCCTATTACAACCCATAAAAGTCCCTATGATTATTGTTTTTGGTTCATCACTTAGTAGTGGAGATTTGATATATGAGTAAGCCTATGGAGGAATGTTGAATTGCATTGACTTGAGTATTTGTTTAACCCTTTAGACACTTGAGATATTGGAGTGTAATTTCACTTGTGTGAGGGAATTCATCTTCATTGCACTTGATTTCATGAAACTTGATGAGTTGTTGTGTATGTGCACTTCATTTTATGCTTTGTACTTCTTCGACAAATAATGGCTTTCCATGATTTGATTAACCATCCACATGGTGACTTGTAATGTCCATTTGAGTGAGAGCTTGAGCTTGAACTTTCATCTATGTTGAGAGTTACCTTGGGGGTTTGGGTTGTTCATATTGTTATTTGATCTTGTATTGCATCTTAGTCTCCAATGATCCCTTGAGTGTTTTTTGAGACCAATGTGGTTAGTAGGTTCTAAGTGATTGAATTGATGTCTTGCTTTTTTTTTTTTCTCTTTAATTTTACTCGAGGACGAGCAAAATGATAAATTTGGGGGAGTTTGTTGAATACATTTTATATAGAAATTTTGTGTCTTATTCCCTCGCATTTAAGTTCTAAATTGAGGAAGAATTGAGTGCTTTTGACCTTATTTATTCATTTTGTAGGAACCAAGTACTCACAAAGGCAAAACAAGGAAAATTCAGCATTGGAAGGAGCCTGGCACCGTGGCGCCAAAATTTCCAGAGAACACCAAGTTGGCGTCATGGTGGCATTGTGAAATTCCAGCGAAGGTTTAGTTGGCACTGTGGAGACAGGAAAATTCCAGAAAGCATGCAATTGGCACCGTGGCACCCTGGAGGTCCCAACACGTGATTTTGTGAGCTTTTGGGCCAAATAGACTATTAGGGGTCCTAGTTTGAGTTAGAAATTGTACCTAAGCTAAAAATAGGCACTTAGGATTAGCAAGTGGGATTTTTTGGCAACTTAGGAATTGGAAGACGCAAGAGGAGAGCGCGAAGGCAAAGGAGATTGTGAAGCTTCAAAAAGTTTTTCTTTTTCTTCTTACTCTCTTCATGTCTTCTTCTACACATCTGTTGTATTTGACTTTTACCATGAGTAGGTAAACTTAGTTCTAAAGGCTATGATGTAGCCCAATCTATGTATGAACTTGTATGATGATTTAATAAAATTATATGTTTGATTCAATTGAGTTTTAATTCTCTGTTCTTAAATCTCTGATTGATCTGGCCAATTAGTTAAGGAAATTATGGATTGCTATAAACTGGAAAGGGAATAGTTAATCTAGACCATGAGAATTGAATTCGTACAGGAGCTTAGGACAGGAACGTGCCTAGGATCCTTTGTAGCCATTAAAAGGAATCCCTAGAACTTAAGACAATTTAAGTTACTACAATTCACACAAGGATATGATTGGATTGATAATTGGAATTAGTTTAATCTGATCTCGGGAGGGGCTTTTTTATAGATTAGTGAGATCCTGGCTAACAATTGATAAAACTAGAATTCATTGATGAAATTAGGAGAATTTATGCATATGATTGTAGTGAAATCTAAACCCCTAGGCATTTAATCACTAGTTTATACCATTTCATTCTCACTCTTGTTTTAATCGTTGCTTACTTCATTTTACATTGCTCCTAACATTATTCGATTGCTTGGGTAATATTGCTGTCATAGCATTTTAGTAATCAATTTTACAGTCCCTTGCATACAATAACCTTGGGATATTTTTCTGTCTACACTAATAGTGTACACTTGCATTGTATTCCATTATATACACATAATGGTACCAAAAACTAGGTGTAGTGAAAAATGTGTGTGTGATGGAATATAGTACAAGTGTACACTATTAGTGTAAACGGCAGAGTATCCTAAGGTTGTCGTACCCAAGGGACTATGAAATTGATTACTAGAATACTATAACAGCAATATTACCCAAGCGATCTTATTAAGATGGAAGCAATAGAAATGAAAGTAGAGCGGCAATTAAAGTGGAAACAAGAATAAAAGGATAGAAACTAGTGATTAAAAGCCTAGGGGTTTAGATTTCACCACAAACTTATGTGTAAACTCTCCTAATTTCATCAATGAATTCTAGTTTTATCAATTGCTAGCTAGGATCTCCCTAAGTTATTAAAAAGCCAATCCTGAGATTTGATTAAACTAATTACAATTACCAATCCAATCATATTCCTATGTAAATTGTAGTAACTAAAATCGCCTTAAGTTCTATGGATTCCATTTAATAGCTACACAGGGTCCTAAGCACATGCCTACCCTAAGCTCCGCTATGGATTCAATTCTCATGGTTTAAATTAATTATTCCCTTTCCAGTTCATAGCAATCCATAAATTCCCTAACTAATTGGCCAGATCAATAAGAGATTTAAGCATAGAGAGTTAAAACTCAATTGAATCAAATAAATAATTTCATTAAATCATTATTCAAGTTCATACATATATTGGGCTACATCATAGCCCCTAGAAATAAGTTTAGCTACTCATGGTAAAAGTCAACTACAACAAATGGGTAGAAGAAGACATGGAGAGAGTAGCAAGGAGAAGAAGAAAAACTGTTTGAAGCTCCATGATCTCTTTGGCCTTCGTGCTATCCTCTTGCGTCTTCCAATTCCCAATTTGCCAAAAAATCCCAATTGCTAATCCTAGGTGCCTATTTATTGCTTAGGTAAAATTTCTAACTCAAACTAAGACTCCTAATAGTTTATTTGGCCCAAAAGCCCACAAAATCGAGTGTTGGAACCTCCGGGGCTCCACGGTGCCAACTGGATGCTTTCTGGAATTTTCTTGTCACCATGGCACCCCACGGTGCCAACTGGACCTTCGCTGGAATTTCATGGCGCCACCACGGTGCCAACTTGGTGTTCTCTGGAAATTTTGGTGCCACAGCGGCAAGCTCCTTCCAATGCTGAATTTTCCTTGTTTTGCCTCCTTGAGTGCTTGGTTTATACAAAATGAACAAATAAGGTCAAAAACACCCAATCTTTCCTCAATTTAGGACTTAAATACGAGGGAATGAGACACAAAATTTCTATATAAAATGTATTCATCAATATGGCTTATTGGTTTTGATTTTTGTGACTTGTCATTGCTTTTACTATTTGATTTCTTCTTTTTTCCTCTTTACTATGTGTACTGTCTAGTGGGTATTATCTGCTCAATCTTATGTATTCTAATTTGAATACTATTTTGGATTGTGTTTACGCAATAGCTTTGTGATATTTCTTTAATTCATCATTATTCTGAAATCATGAGTTAGGTATGTGAAATTATTGTTCTGAAATTTTTCGTTTTCTCATGATAGTAAGTTATGAGATAGAATTTCTTTGTTTGTTTTTCTTCTATTTTTGTTATCTTCACTATGGATGCACTTACCCTGTGACTTCTGGACATTGTTTTGAATGATAGAAGTCATCAATACTCTTTCTCATTATGTTGTCACAGTCCCAATACTTGGAATCGCATTACTGACTAGTTGAAGATATAGCTGGTATTAGCAACAAAATTTCTCAATCATACACCCTTTTAAACATTAAAAAAAGAAGAAGAGATATTCATATTGCCTTCACACTTATTGTTGGTTAGTTAATTAGATGCTACAAAACCGCACAAGACAGTATTATGGATTCAATCCAAAAGTTGGAGATTAAGATAATATACCTTATTATATTGTATCTTGCCCATATTTAATGTTGTTTGTGGCATTGAAAATGTCCAGATTTTATGTTTGGCTTTATAAACAAGTAATTTGCTTATGCCAGTGAGTTCTTGAAGCCAGCAAGGAAGTCGACTAATCATTGTTCCACAGTAGCAACTCGTAGTGGTAGATTTCCTTTGTTATATAGTTAATTTTCTTTAGCACAATGTTGTTTGGGTGCAAGTTAATAAAAATATTTTGTTTGGTTCATAACCAAGCTCTACAACAAAATAAGAAATGCATTGCAATTAAATTACCATTTTGATGAACAAAAGTAGAAATATTTTTGCTAACTTGCACCTCATTAAAATTCTATTTTTGTTTGTACTAGATTCCTTTGAGGAGATGAGAGGGAATCCCACTTCTTCCATGTAACTCATGCCGCTCTATGTAGGAATGCTCTTCAAGGAAATTGTCTGTCTTAATAAACATTGGTTTAGTAAAATGGTTTTGTTTTCTTGCAGTCTAGGGTGAAACTTGGAATTCAAAGCCCAACTAATTATTCTATTCATTATCCAAGCAATGGTCAATTATTCTCCCTTTTGTAGTTACTCTAGGAGTGGAGGAGGAGACAGTCAACTAATTAGCAACTACTGTGCCAAATAAAAACAAACAACCTCTTTCATTTAATTGTCTTTTCTTCATTATTTTTTAGAAAAAACTTTTATTAACTAGCCCCACCTGTAGTTTATCCCCAAATAAATATTTTAAACACTTGTTGTCGTTGCTTCTAATATTTGAATTTTTTTTCCCTCTATTACTATGTACGTTGTCCAATGGGTTTTATTTGCTCAATCTTATGTATTGTCTTTGTAAGGGCTATATGCTATGATGTCTTATCTAGTCTCAATAAGTTCCTTGTTTTTCTTACTTGGAAGCTATGACATATTCTATTTTTCTTAATTCCTTTGAATAGGATCGATGACATCTTCTAGTGTTAGTGATAGCAATTGTACAAGTGGTGGACATGTGGGTGCAATCCTATGCAAATGCGGAAAAGAAGCGTATGTTGCAATTTCTTAGTCCACTAAGAATCCCGGCAAGGTGAATGCCAAATGTGAAGGTGAGAATCTCACATCTACAACCATGAAGAATGAGCATGGTGCTTCCTATATGCCTACTAATATGAATAGCAACCAATTAGGTTGGCACTTACAAACATTGGATATAAGCCAAAAGTAATAAACAAACAAATGGATTTAAAATGTATCCCAAATGCCCTAGGGTTTCAAAAGTATAACAGTAAATTATACAACTCTTACATATCACAACTACTTGTTGAAATCACGAATAATCTTGTGCTTAACAGCATTAGGCAGTGTAGGGAACATGACCAACAATGTTTCTTTATTCCCTATCTCAATGGCTATAGTGGCTAGTTCCTCCTCAGTGAACCTAGGCACATTGTTCACCTCATCCCATAGCTAAGTCTTCATGTCAACCATATTTGACTTGTGTGCAACTCGGTGAACTTGGTTTGTAAGCTCTATGGTCACCTCTTTGAACGCACCCTCCATCCCCTCAAAACCAACCCTAACCGCATCCACAAAACCATCATCACCACTATTCCTATTCCTTTTGCGTGAGGCTGAGCTAATCACACTTTTGTTTTTAGATGGTTGCTTTGAGTAAACAACATTTGGTTCATTTTCTTGATTCATTTTTGTATCCCCAATGTCCATATTCAGTTCTTCGAATTCTTCGTTGGCATCATTGTGTTGGATTTCATTCAAATTCTTTGCATCCTAACTAGCAGCCCTATCTCTACCCCAAATGGTGCATAGAGGCTCAAAGTGGGGCCATGGCTTGAATTTGAATAGAGCTGCTCTCTTGAATGACTAAAATCACCATGTAAAAGTCAAAAGATGAGGGCAAAAGAATTAGAATAAGCAAAACCATATATCAAATTAACAAAAGAAACTTGCTGAAGTTTTAGACACGTATTTAGTGCAAATAAAAATTTTAAAATCATTAAATCCCACATTCCAAATCTGGACTGGTACATAAGCACCAAATTCTGCAAAATATTACAATATAGGCTTAAGCTACAAGCCATCATCACTTTATTTGGTGTCATTATTATAGCAAAAAAGTAACATCAACTAAATAAATATTTGAACTTCAGTATACCCAGAAATAAATATTTCAAGTGACAATTTTTTTTGATATACTTGCATTACCTTAAGATACTCATCCTAAATAGCATTTGGTGTTGTCACGGTCTTTATATCTAGGTTCCATCTAAACCCAGATGTGTTTGATCCGTATACCATGTCATAAATTAGTTGGAAGTTGATTTGAGAGTTATTTCCTTTGATCCCACATCCAAGAAGTCTCTTGTTCATATACCCCTCCATAAAATTTAAATATCCAACTCAGAACCCATTTTCCACCAAGTATGTGCCTTCAACCTTCATATCCACCAAACACTCCACAAGGAAGCAGTCCTACTCCTGGGTCCAAACATGCTTGTTCCCCTGGCTACTTCCCACGTCCTCCATCCTCTCCAGCTTATTGCCAACACATGTTCAATTAATCAACTATAACAAAGAAGACTCTCAACAACTAATATATAACAAATAACAATTTAAGTAAAATAATTCAAGTAAACCATTGAATGAACTCATTCCATATCAAACAAAAACTCCATATTATTTAAAGGAATTATAGCCAATAAAAGTCACAATACAAATTAATAGAAAACTGATACATGGACTATAATTTCACCCAAGACCCTTCATACAGTGAATGGAGCAACACCATACACTTATTAAACATTTCATTAAATACCATACACTCATTAAACATCCTACACTCCTCTATACACCCTCCTAAACTCATTAAACATTTCATTCACTAATACATCATGCCAATTGCTCCAGGCGTTGGATGTTTCCATAGTTAATATTTGGTGGTCATCCTCCAATTGATTTTCATTTTCAGACTCATCCTCTATACCAACTATCGAATCTTGCCCGTTATACCTCTTGCACAAATTATGAAGCATATAACAAGCCATTATCACACAATTGTGAGTTCTAACAGGGTACCAAGATGGATGTCTAAGTATTGCCCAACGGTTCTTAAGCATCCCAAAACATCATTCAATGATGTTTCTTGCTGAAGAGTGTTTCATATTGAAATACTCTCGTGGAGTGTTTGGTTGGCAGCCTTCTCTCCACTCATTCAAGTGGTATCTTTGCCATTGGTATGGTGCAAGAAATCTCTCACAATTTGTGTAACCCGCATCAACTAAGTAATAACACCTTACATGAGATTATTTGGGAAAAACATCGAGTTAGTGATTTGCAATACATTATATGCTTTAGTTTAACTTTACTAATCAAAATTAACAAGCTCACCATGTGAAACTTTTAGACCATCGTTAACCCTACTTAATGCATCACGTAGAACCCTTTCATCCACTGCAAAGCCCTCCTACCCAGGGAAGACATAAACAAACTCTCTGTCGAACAAACTTCAAGAACATTCGCTGATATCACCCTTTTTCTATTACGATATCTTGGTTGGTCGTGCATTGGCCCCTTTATTGGTATGTGTGTTCCATCAAGTGTACCAACACAATTCTGAAAACAATTCAGACAATGTAGTTACTCAAAAGGCCAACAAAAAAGTCAACAATAATCATTCTAAATATGTTTTCATATGGTTTATACACACCTTGAACCATGTCCATCTGTCATCTGTTGAATTCTCAAGAATTGGCTCTAGGTTTTTGAAAAGTACTCCACCTAACCGCATCATAGCTCTTAAAACTAGATTGATATACCTACTCACTATCTCCCCAGACCTCCTAAATTCACATTGAATGACTCTATTCCTCAAGTCATGGTCGATGATATCAAGAAACATTGCTACTTGCTCATCAACTAACATATTTTTTTGAAGGCTTTAATCCTCCAATATTATCAAGCATGGAACATAAAACGTCAAACGTTGGCCTACACCCTAATTGTGTTAAAGCATGTAATGTCATTAGAATAAACCATGTTCCTAAGCCAAGTTCTCTTCTCATGAAAGTCTAATCTAACCTATTTAATGACCTACAGCGTTGAATGGCAAAGACTAGAAACATCAAAATACGCATTTTTTTTTTGCATTATTTGAGTCGTGTGCAACCACCAAGAAATTACAGCAGCCAATACTTGTGTTATTGTTTGTGCCATAACTGTAGAAGCGAATAGTCTTGCATTGTTTAAAAAACGAGAGGGAAAAGTAAAACTAATATCACAATCTAAGTACAAAAATAACACATTATATATAATTTAAAAAAAATTAAGGATTATGAAATATAGATTGATGTAATCAGAATAATGAAAATACCAAATAAGGACTGTGAAATATGTAAACAAAAAAAAAAAAAAAAAGATTCTACTGTCATCAAAATATATAAAGAATGTTAATGAAAAAACTCATTGATTTCCAGAGTACAATCAATAGGTTTATACTCGATTAATGACTTTTAGTTCAATATGCAAATCAGGATCCACTACCTTTTGCATATTAATATCATAACACCCACTTTGTTCCCCGACAATACAATAGCCAAGACAAACAGATATGATAATGATTATTTATGTATGTGGTATGCCGTAGATAGTACTAGTAGATAACTAAACAAGAATGACTTATATAAGTTCATGACAACCTTCATACACCCACTAACCATTAAGTCATCAGATAACATAAATTTACAAGTGTTGCATGCACTTGCCTTCATTGTAACTGTATGACATCAACATCCTGAAATTGCAAGTAAATAAGTCTTAGAGGGGAGTGAATATGACAAGTAAAATTTTTTGCAAAATAAACTATTAGTTTCCAGAATCAAGCACAATATATAAAACTTGGTTTCAAACAATTAAAGCTCGATTACAAAATCTTCATAGTTTTAAAATGTGATAAATCAGAGTTAAACTTTAAGTGGAAATAATGTACTAGCAGTAAATATATGCTGAAAATAAAGAGTGTAAGGAAGATAAATTGCTCAGCTATTTATAGTGGTTCGGTCATAACAAAACCTACATCCACTCATCTCAAAATCCCTTGAGAGAGTTATCTTCACTA
This sequence comes from Bauhinia variegata, assembly GCA_022379115.2. Classification (NCBI taxonomy): domain Eukaryota; kingdom Viridiplantae; phylum Streptophyta; class Magnoliopsida; order Fabales; family Fabaceae; genus Bauhinia; species Bauhinia variegata. The sequence goes on along the minus strand of CM039429.1, from coordinate 9,224,736 downwards.
TCTCCACTGGTTTACAGGATTCCAACTACCTCTTATAGCAATTCAACAATAGTGCCTATGCTTGGTTTTACAGGAGCACCAAAAACTTTTACAACTTAGACTATGTCTCTAAAAGACTATGTCTACTCCATTCCCAGAGTTACAACATAGAGATTAAGGCATGACAGCTTTTACACAGAATTTTGAGAAGATGAAGAAATGAAGTGCAGAATGTGTTGCTTCGTCAACAGATTTTCCAATAAATCCTAGTACACCAGAATCATATACCAGATGAGAGTATTGGTGCATGAAAGTGAAGAGAAGAAGATGAAAATTTGTGAGCTTCTTGAGTGTGTATGCAAATGAACCTTTTTGTAATCTCTCTTTCTTATTATTTGCTTTGAGGCTCCCCCTCATTATATAGCCATCTGAAATATGACTGTTGAGAGTCTCTTTTCTCTAGGTGTACTTGGTTGCTTGTGCCAAACTTTTGTCTAAGGGATAAAAGTGGTTGCTGTTACTTTGTTCCTTGTTGCATGTTGGTCTTTGTGAATGATAACCATCAGTCTTTCTGCTTTGGAGGCCATCATGGACTTGCTCTACGAAATACCAAAACAAGCTTCTGACCTTATGCTTGATAAATGAGATTTATGTTTTTTGTATAAAAGAGGAATGTTTTAGGTCTACCAAAGTGACAGGCTCATTCTGAACTCTTTTAATGTTCCAAAAATAGCTTGTCTTGGTTATTGACCAATGGTCCAAACATAAAACCCATACATGTGATTATTTTTTCTGTGCATGGTCCAAACATAAAACCCATACATGTGATTATTTTTTCTGTGCACAAAGGACAGCTCTTTGCACATTGCAACTGTCATATTACTGTCATAGTACAAGGTTGACTTCTGGAGCACACTTTTTTCTGCAAATGGTCAAAAAATTGGAAACTAGTTTGGACAAGCAATGTCCAACGTCAGGGAAGGAAAACTAATTTGTATTTCCGTGAAAGAGAAGAAAAGAGATGTTTGCTTGTGTAAAATAAAAATCTGGAGATGGAAGAAATTAAAAATAATCTTCAAGTGACTTAAAAAATTGTTTAAGTTAAAAATAAAATTTTCTAGCTAAAATAATTTTACCAAAAATAGTATTTGAGAGTATAAAATTTTTCTAAGGTAAAAACCATTCTCAAAAATATTTTCTTCATCAAAATCAATAAAAAGGTTGACTAAAAATAAACCTTGAGCTAACACATCCAACCATTAACTAAAAGCTAGAAATGCACTAAAAATTTCCTTGTCTTAATTTTCAAACCTATCTAGTTATATTAATTTGTTCTTTACAACTGTTTTAACTAATACCCACAAATGAAAAGGTTTAACTTTTAAAATGCTCCATTTTAATAACAATTTCAGAAAGAGTCAGAAATTCAAATTCATCTTACAAATTTAGTGGCTGCTTTCATGGGATGTTTCAATAGCTATATGGATTTCATATGCAACTAATTTAAAACACGACCTTACATTCAATTCAACAAACTTCTCATTGATGGAATAACAATTAGCAAATTCTAACAACACACCAGCATCATAAACAAACATATCAGAAATGTACCAAATCTTCACATTGAGAAATGAATCAAATTTTGATTACAAATATTTTTTTTATGAAATTTTTGTGTCTAAGAATTTTTGAAACAAGCTTGTCTTAATTCAGATCTATGAAATAAAACCATCATTGAGAAATTTTTTAATCAAACTCAAAACAACATATGAAGATATTAGCATTTTGAAGAACGAAGATTGGCTCGGTTGTGTATTAGGGTTAGGCAATGGGAATTTTATTTTTTAAATGTATCTCAGAAGTGACAACGTTTTTCTTTTTAATTGGAAAAGTCCATCATATATATATATATATATACTTTTACGTAAGAGTTTTTTGAGTTTGCATAAAAAAAATTAAAGAAACCTTTTATCACAGTATTTTTCTTCTATGTTACGTGTTGACAACACACGAAGACAAAAAATGAAAATTTAAAACGTAAAAGTAATTGCAATCAATACTTATCCTTACTCTATGACATTTACTTAGTGTATTTAGTTTCATGAAGTGTATCAGGGTAAATTCAACTAATGCCCTTGAATTCAATAAGTTGTAATCAGTGGTTTTATATGATAACCTAATTCATAGTTCACAAATTCTTCCCTATTGATAAACAATATCATCACGTGTCCATAATCACATTCAATATGTCGATGGGAGCAACCAATCAATTAATAAATAACCATAAAAAATTAATCAATCAATAGTAGACATCTTTATTTGTTTTTATTTTTTATTTTTTATTAAGTTTAACCAAATTTCTGCCTTGCTGAGTTTATTGGCAATCTAATGAACTTAAAGCAAATGAAGGGAGCGAAGAGAAATGCTCGGGAGGCACAAGTGGAGGATGCTGCTTCTGGCATTTATGATAATGTAATAAACCATGGAGGTCATGACCATTCTTCCCCTATTGAGCAGATGGATGTAGGGGAAGAAACAACTATGCAGCAACCAAAAGAGAATGCTGCAGGGACTGAAGCGGCAAGGGAAGACGAGCAAAATGAGGAAGAAAATGAACCTGCTGAAGAGGGAGAGCCCCACACAACTGAACGTCCAGAAGGCTACTATGAAGTCGAACCTATTCACGCTAAGACGTTGCGGAAGGTAAGCTTTTTTATTTTCCTCGTTCTAAATTTTATCTAGATATTCCATGTTACCACTCATTTTTTCACAAAGATGAGTTCTAGTACTTTTTGTTTATTTTTGTTTTTTGGAGCTCATTTCTTTTCTGCTTGGATTTTGCTGTCATTGAATTTTTTTATTCCAAGATCCATGTTTTGTTTTGTTTTTTTTTTATTTTTTTTTTAATTTTTTGTTATGCTGAATCTTAACGTTCTCTCAATTTTCTTTTGTCCGACTCTGAGTTTTGTCTGTGTTTCTTTCATGCTATAAAATCACAAATTACAAATATAAGGTCGAAAGCAATACCTAATCAAATGGTAAGTGAGCTCCTCTTACTCCTTTCTCTTTTCATTCTTTATTCTTAGCCTGCATTATATTTATATGGAGAAGAAAAACTTTGGGTAAATATTATTTTTTGCAGGCTTGGTTGGCCTGAGGAAACCAACACTTGGGAAACCATTGAGGCATCTGACAGGTGAGAGATATGACTAATGACTTTGAAAAGAGGTATTGTCAATTTTCCTTTTACTTTTTTTTTTTTTTTCAATTTTCTTTTTGTTTTATGTTCTGTTTACAAATGTATTTTTTTTTTCCTTGTAATGATGTTGATTCACAAAGGATAACAAGTATTCCTGTTGCTGCAATTGAACAAGCTGAGTCTATAATTGCTGGCAATGCAGACAACAATGATCACCGCAGTCATGTGGAGGAGGTTGTGGATAACCATTATATCGTAAAGATTATCAAGCCACAATATCGACCTCCTCAGAGCGACACAGACGATCCTACACTAAGATTTTTGGCCTTGAGGTTAGTCGCTCAACTGAACTGGTTAAGTGTCCCCTTTGATACGAGTGGATCATTTACCAGTATATCCTAGCTAGTTTTGTTATGTTTGTTCCGATTTGATACATTATGAAAATAATGATTACTTATAAATTTCATTGTTGTGCTTTCACTTGATTTTCTTTGATATTATGCCAATAAAACAATATCTTGTTGCAGTGGCTATTATGTAAAGGCACTCTAGGTTGTGATCTTAATAACAACGCTTTTGAGGTGTAGAAGAAAAAGTAGATGATAAAAGTAGGTTTTGGTTTTTTGGAGGTGTTTTTTAATGAACAATGATTGGCTTTTGTTTTTACTATTTTTATAACCATCATTTCATGCTTTTTACGTTTGTTTTAGAAGTCAATTCAATTATTCAAAATTTACACAAGAGTACAATTTTTCACAATTGAAGAAATCAATGCAAAAAGGCTCTAAAATAAGATTGCTAGATTTCTTTTCCATTTACTAATGGAAGTTTCAAATTTTAAAAATAATAGTACCCTTTCTGGATCGTATATAGTGTAAAAAGAATTTTAATAATGATATCTGCTTCTTAAGTTTATCCGATTACTTTTGTAGTGCTGACGGTGCACTAATGTTTGTGGACAACCATTATCTCAAGGAAAGGAATCTTCAACTGGTAATCAACTCTCTCTTAGAAAATTGTCAAATTTGAGTTTTCTTTATGCAGATTGCATGGCTTCAAAGATTATTAAAATGTTGCTTTGCTCTCCTTTTACCAGAAAGTAATGACTTTTCCTTTCTGTCAGCTCTTCAACTACTATGAGGAAAATATTAATTGGCAGTCCCACTAGTATAGACATCGAGGTTAATTGAAGGAATTTTCCTGGTTTAGCCAGAACATATGTACACAGGAGAAATTCAGGGCTGGTTGATATTTTTGATTTTATTTTTATTTCTTGAAATGGGATTTTATATGTACATTCTCATCTTTTTTTGGGTAAAGCGTAAAATATATTCACTGAGAAACTATACACAAATACACCATGAAAATGATTATCTTGCTAAGCCACCTTTTAGGAAGAGTTCCCACAAAGAGAATTACAAAGAGCTATTTTACAAAATGATAATCAATCCAAAACAAAAAAAAAAAAATTCATTTAATTACATTTATCACTATTTTCAAATATATATATATATATATATATATATATATATATATATATATATAACTTCCCTTATAAGTTTATCTTTCAGCACTTGTAACTTTATCTCTATAATACCATTGCACTCTCCATCTCACTTACCATTTTATCACTTTAAAGATATTACAGAAGATCTCTCCTTATTTCTGAACAGTCTATCATTTTATCGCAGAAAAGTGTTAATCTTCTGCGATTAATATGTCTCCAAATGTGCAGGATTTTCTTCATGAATCTTCCACTCTAAACCTACAGCTTTTATATTCCCAGCCAGTCTATTATAATCTTGATATTATTATTAGAGAAATGGCAATTCTATCTCCAAAGGAATGCTTGGGTAAATTATATCTCCCCCGTATGAACTTTGAAGTTGAGAATTTATCTTCATTTCCTTGAAGCCAATTATAGACCGAAGCCTCATTGCATATATACCCCGTCTTTACTAGCTCTCCATACAGCACCACTGAATCCATGTTTGAATTTGTTTCTAGTCTTAATTGGTTACATTTTCACTTTCTGAAATTATGTTTCTCAATCTTTTTTCTTTTTTTGCTATTATACTTTTATGCCTTTCAGCTATGAGCTTCTGAAACAACTGCTAGTCCTTTCCCTCATGTTATGCTGAGTTTCTGACTCCTTCAAACTAGGTTTTGATGCACCGATCGTCTCCTCAATAGGTCGAAAAAGGAGGAGGTGGAACACCTTCTCTGTATCATGGATTTGAGTTTGACCAAACCCAAAAGAAAAAATAAACAAACAGTCCAAGACCAGCACATGACAAACTAAATGTGAATACTAAACATCATAGACATGCAACATGTTTTTCTATTCTAGATGTTTAAAATTAAAAAATTACATAAATGTTTCTGACAACCTAGAGTGTGTTTGTGTCGGTTTTTTTATTACTTCGAAGTATCAAACTTTGTTTTATGGCGAAATGTATTCACGCAATTAGCTTTTGGTCTATCATGATATATTTGGAGTTTTGAGACTACTTTTGACAAGAAAAACAGAAAGAAAAAAAAAAAAGAAGAAGAAAAAGTTACTCATTTTTGGTTTTTTAGTAATGCTAAATTATTAATTCGGTAGCTGGAATGGCTTTATATTTGCATTGACACTACTTCAAGGCAAAAGATGCACTCACAAACTTGTTTCTCAAACCATAATTCTTAAATTGTCCAGACAGTCTTAATTGGTATTGGCACAATAAAATTTCTTTAAAACTATACATAGTAAAAAAATTTGGTCATATCTTGGAAAGTTGGTTGGATTGGTTGGATGGAATAGGGTTTGGTGAGATTGGAAAAAGGAAAGAGAGTGAGAATGGAAAGGAGTGCTGCTTTCTTTGGAATGTTAAATAAATGAGTAAAGTAATGAAATGAAAACATATCAAAAAGATCATATTACCCTTAAAAAATTTATGGTCATTAATCAAATGTTAAATATATTTTTCTTTTGTAAATAACTAAACTCTCTTCTTCTTCCCCATTGACGGCCTCACCCTTTGACCTTGTAAAAGTCTGAGGTTAATGGCCATAATGGACGCCAAAACTCTTTCACCCCACCCAATTTTCCATAAATTCCAAGGCTTAAATTCATTACAAACAAAGCTCATAATCTAGAAAGGTAAGGCTTGTTTATCTGAAAACAAGTTGCGACGCTGATCTGCGACAATGAAGCAAAGTGATTACTCTGTGCAAATAGAGGAACTCGGAGAGCTCGTGCTTAATTGACGCTCACTTTTCCATTTGTGATATCATACAAGTCGAATGCACTAAAGTTGCAACATTCCTCACCGGCGACCTTGAGCTCATTGCAGTGCCAGTGACTTTGAGCTTATCAGAGTCAAGGTGGCTAACTAGACGAAGAGTATGATGTGGGAAGGCAAGGGCAAAAAGGGACAAAGCCTCTCATTCCCGCAGGAGAGGATCAATCAGGAAAGGGTCTCTATCCTTCAAACACATGTATTTGGGTATTAGTTGGAATGAACCTTTCTTGTTCATGGATAATTGAAGTTATGAATAGGGGTCGATTTGGATCTTTAGGTCAGGTCGGGCCACAGATCTGTTCAAATCGCAGATACCTCTCTACAAATAAGAAAAGCATTGGGTTGGACGTGACACCTCCGATGCTAAGTCAGTATTCTAAATTTGATAATTTTTTTAGAAACATGTCAAATTCCTTACCTTATTTAATAATGACGTAACCAATTTATATTAGATTTCAGAAGGGATTTTCTCATAATTCTATTTTGATTTCACCATTTGGCTGGGCTGATTTTTGCTTTGTCCTAGTCCATATCATTTCTATAGTGTATAGTAACCAAATGCATGATCACTTACCTCTTTCCATTGCATCACTCAATTCCTTTCCTACTAACCAAACGCATTCTTAGTTACCACCCTACAAACTTGAATAGGATTTTTCTTTTCATTTTGAAAAATCATAAGGTTCCTACACTTCCAAATTGCACACATCAAAGCTGAGGCACATGTGAGAAAGATATCTCTACTTTTCTTTTCAACCAAAAGAAAACAATGTTGTCAATCAACTAGCTTTCAAAAAAAAAAAAAAAAAAAATCAAATCCAACCCAAGGCATGACAGGATACAATATAGTTTGAGCAAATTCACACTCAAAGAATAGATGATCCCCAGTTTCTTCAAAAATATGGCAAAAACTGCTGTGAGTTTCTTGTAACAGTTCCATCTTTTTGAGTCTATCTTTTGTAGCAAGTCTATTATGAAAGATAAGCCAAGGTAAAAAAAGAACTCGAGGAAGGTTAAACTAGTGCCAAACAAAAACTACCCAATCAACAATAAGAGAGGTGTTATGAAAAATAGAATAAATTGTAGGACATTTGATAGAAACTGTATTTAACTTAAATTTATTAAAGTTTTCTACCTTGAATTTTCAAATGAAATTTAACCCAAAAATTTGAGCAAGTTGCGCCGCCACAAGAATTTGTGATTTTAGTCTGGACCACCCAAATATCAATCCCTTGAAGATGATAAATGCCTACCCATCTTCAGGGATGGATTCAAGGGAGGGCGACCAGGGGGGCCTAGCCTCCTTAGGGGTCCCTTCTTTTGTTCATTAGTATTCATATGACAGTGCTATAAGCAACCTGTTTCTAGTTTATTTTCCACCACTGCAGCAACATATGCCCATGTGGCAGCAAAAATGGACATACACATAGGCGCGTGTACCTAGGTAAACTCTTTCTAGTTTATTTTCTTAAATGCTTGGACTCTTTTTCTCTCATCTTTATTAGTTGTTAATTCTCTCCACTCCTAAATGAGTGTATGGAGATTATGCTAATACCTTGAGCTCTATAAGTATTAGATATACACCTTGATGAATTTTCTTTCCTGCATAAAAATCTTAGGATTTATGAATTAATGTTTTCTTAAAATTTGTTTGGTTAAGTTTAAACATTCTTGGGAAACTTTTTTAAAATGTTCTTAGAAGGTCGGGAAACTACAATTCCAACATCTCATATGAGATTCTTTTTAATGAAATTTATATTAAAAAAGAGTCATGTTTCCGAGGATTCTATTTCTAAAAAAATCCATACCAAACACAAGAAATGAAAAATCCTAAGTTAGGATTCTCAAGATTAAAAAAAAAAAAAATCTTTCTACCAAAGAGCCCTTAAGGTTTTCATTCGCTTTGTTTTACGTCAATTTGATATTTAGATCCAGGTTTGATCACTCATTCCGCTGTCATTTACCATGATTCAATTTTCCTCCCCTTGAACTTTCATCATTCAATCCTTCTTTACCACGTTGTTTTGAAACCTAATACCCATCTTTTCTATTTTTCTTTTAGTACCCCCTTAGAAAAACCTTTGTATAGCCTCTTCCTCACCCTTAGACAAGCTCTCATGGAAATCTTTCTATAGGAGCCGATGGAAGGCCTAAAAAATTCAAGCTCAAAAACTGACAAGGAGAGTTAAAGGCAACCAAAGGTGACTTTGATGCAAAACCACCCGTTCCTGTTGATTCATCGCCACTTTTGAACTTTCTAGAAAAGAGTTCTTCCAATGGGGAGGGAATGGTGTAAATTAGGCATTTTAGGATTTCTCAAGAATTAGGATTTATAATTATCTGTTTGGCTAATTATAGGCTAGAGTTCATCTTAAATTCCATTTTAAATAATTATTTATTTTCTTATTAAATCTCCATTAGGGTTTATTTTTTATTTAGTTGAACTATGTTGCTTATAAATAGGTCTCTTTTATATTCATTTTAGTTAGACTTTATGAATTTGAATAATACGTATATTTTTATTTAGAGAGTATTTGAGCAAAGTCAAGGGAGTTTTGTCCTAAAAGAGTACTCTAAATTTATTTTAGGGAGAGTATCATGCCTAAGGGAGTACATGATAAGGATTAGGATTTTGAGTCATTGACAAAAGACACTGTATCGTGTCCTTGAAAAAATGCATCAATGAGGGTTCTCTAGGACGAGTAGTTATAGGAATGTGAGAGGCGGTAAAGGAGACTAGCAGAGAATTGGTCATGTGGCCATTTTGTGAAATGAGGATATGAGTATTGGAGGTAGATGAGTTTGTAGAATTTGAGGATGTGAAGCAATGTGCTCTAGATCCCTAGTAAAGGCAGTATTTTCACGTGAAAATACTGCCTTTACATTACCTTAGAGTTTTCATCGCTTTACTGTTTTATGAACATTTTTTAGATTTAGATTGCCAAGTATTTGAATGTTCGTAGAGAGCTTAATAATTGATGCAAAGAATGTAGTGGAAACCATGTGTTCCCACTTTCTGGTACTCTCATTTGCAATTCATTTTCTCAAGACAGCCGAAAACAATACTAGATTACTTAATTGATGTGTGTCATGTCAATAATTTACAGATCGCTAGTAATCAACTTCCCTGTAATCATTGACTTGTCAAAATATCAATCATTGTGATCGATCAATCGATTAATCTAATAGTTCATGTTTTGTCACATGAATTAAAAATGTTATATTGTGTACACCGGCTATGCTAACTTTATCACAGTTGTCAAATAATATTGTGTTTCCAATGTTGACCTTATTCTTCAGAGTATTTTTTTTATTACGCTGTTTTATGATATATTTGTCATTTTTCTGCATTCAAGACACAGCTAAGATATGCCACTATTGGCGAAAAATTACAGTTGAAATGAAAAGGGTGGATGGTGCATTATACATTAATCTGATCACTCTAATATTAGTGGATAAACCAACACTTGGAATTGCTCCAAAGACTGTTTCAAAAATTGACTTGAACAACCAATTAGATATAAACAGCAAACTGATTGTCCCCCATATATATATATATATATATATATATATATATATATATATATATATATATATATATATATATATATCCTAAACCCTATATTTTCTTTTATTTGCTTTTTCTTTATTTCAATCTAACTCAATGACTAGAAATCTAAGGAAAAATAATCAGATGTTTTCTTCATTGTACAAATTAAAAGGAATAACACTTGAAGCGACAAGTACAAGTATGCTGCAATACATCTCCTATGAACATGAACCTACATGAAGATCAAAATAAGGGACAAGAACTTGCGAAAATTTTGCTTGTATGCATAAAAACTGCTTATACATAACCTAAAAAAAAAAGAGTAATGGTAAGAGAGAGTTTAAGGGTTTTCTTCCTAAACAATTTTACCACATGGTTTGTGTATATTAGTATTGCTTCACACTTCAAGTCCACAGGGCTTTTGTGTACGAATGTGTATTAGATATAATATAAAATCAATCAAGGGCCTTCTCTCCAAACAGCTTAAACTTTTGGAATAAGTCGGTTCTTGATAACCTTTAGATAACAAGTGAATTTGTGAACACTATAGATCTAGATTGACAAGCATTTGAATGTTGGTAGAGTGCCTATTTAAAGACATGAAGGGTGTTTTATAAATGGACACAACTCTTCAATAAAGATACATATTATATTATTTCATGAAGAGATATAATTTTTTCAATAGTTATGACTCTTCAATAGGTGTGATTCTCTAATAAAGAGACACATCTCTTCAATAAAGAGATACAACCTTTCAAACGAAAAGGTTTCACAACTTTTCACCAATGGTTATTTAAACTTAAAATTTCATAAAGTGTTACAACCTTTAATTAGGTAAGATTTCCATGAATCAACATAACCTTTCATCATTTACATTTTCAAGAAGTGTTATAACCACTTTTGCGTCTTTTGGTTCAAATGACCAAATTAAATTACCTTGCTCCATTTTTGTGATGCATCATTTAGAAAAACATAATGACTTTCTATAAAACTATGCATATAGGTGGGCTTGACTTTCTAAAAGATTATATATCTTTATTTTGAAAATCCTCCCTCATAAGCTCGATTGATTAGTGCAGGACAGGTCAGTCTTGAAATCAGTCTAATCTTAGGAATAACATCCATAAAACACGCTCTAGGTTGTAATACCCAGACTCCATAAGTCAAGTTAGATGGAGATCCCAAGTGGATAAAATCAAAATTAAAATGTGCTAGAGTTATACACAGCTGATTCCTTTCTAGCAAAGTGTGTTGCATGCTGGCTTCGATCCTCATCTTCATCTGCGATTAGGGAGAAACAAATATTGAGCTCCACTGGTGATACATGATTATATAGCTTGCATTATTATTATGATGATGATTATTATTATTATTATTTATTAATCCGACCTTTTCATATTGACAATATTTAAAACATGATATTTCAGATCCTTTATATTTTGTCTTTTCAATGTTACAATTTTTTTTAAAAAAAGTGTCAATGTAAAATATCAAAGTAAAGCAAGTAAACATAGACAAGAAAATTTGTGTATATTGAAGAGTATATATGAGTCTGTCAAACAAGATCCTATTATATAGTGTGGTAGACGAAGGAAAGGGATGATGACAGTATACAGTGCCAGCTAGATACAATTATAGGAAAAGATTAGACACAATAGGTGAATATGTCTAATACCCCCCCCCCCCCTCAAGGTGGACGAAAGTCATCTTGAAGATCAAGCTTGGAATTGAGCTCAAGTAGGAGAGGTGCAGCAAGAGCTTTAGCAAAGCAATCTGCTAACTGAAGTGAAGTACTGATGGGAAGAAGCTTAATTTCACCAGATTCGACTCGTTCACGGACAATATGACAGTCAATTTCTGTGTTTGTTTCTCTCATGGAACACTGCATTACGGGCAAGATAAATGGCAAATTTGTTGTCACAGTAAAGGGTAGTAGTGGCAACAGTAACCCCAAAGTCTTTGAGCATGTAATGCAACAACTAAATTTCACACGAAGTTGAGGCTAAAGCCTTGTACTCTGCCTCTGAACTAGATCTGGAAACTGTGGATTGTTTCTTGTACTTCCATGATATGAGGCATTCTCTAAGAAAAATGCAAAAGCCAGTAACAGACAGTTGTGTCTCAGGGCATGTGGCCCAATCAAAGTCACCAAAGGCCTTTAATTGAGCCTTAGAAGTAGAAGAAAAATGTAAGCTAGTCCCAAGGCTAGACTTGATGCGACAAAGAACTTTGTGGACTGCCATTTCATGAGCATCAGTTGGCTTGTCAATAAATTGGGAGAGTTGTTGAACTGAATAAGCAATATTTGGGCAAGTATTAGTCAAGTATAGTAACCGTCCAATAAGTCTTCTATAGCTAGATGCATCTGAAAGTGGAGTACCAGATGTTGAAGTCAATACAGTGCTAGCACCAGTGGAGTTTTGGTAGGTTTACAGATTAAGTAACCTACATTAGAGAGAAGCTGCAAGGCATGTTGACATAAAGAGATCCCTTTAGGAGTGTGATTAACTTCAATTCCTAAGAAATAATGAAGAGCACCTAGATTTTTGATTTTAAAAGAAGAATTTAGAAAATCCTTGATAGCATGTATCTCAGATTGGCTATTACAAGCAACGATAATGTCATCTACATAAACAAGCAAGACAATGAAGGTGGTGTGATTCCTTTTTAAGATGACAAAAGGATCAGAATTTGTAAGGTCGAATCCCTGAGAAAACAATGCCTGGGAAAGTCTTGAGTGCCATTGACGACTGGCTTATTTCAATCCATATAAAGACTTATGCAATTTACATACTAGATGTGGGTTGCTGGTGTTCATACTAAGAGGGACTGTCATGTATACCTATTAATTCAAATCACCATGCGAGAACACATTATTTACATCAAGTTGTTCAAGGAACCAATTATTGATGGCTACTAAACCCAATAGAGTGCGAATTGTGTTGAGTTTAGCAACTGGAGAAAAAGTATCAAAGTAATCATTTCTTTCTCCTGAGTTTAACCCTTGACTACTAGTCTCGCATTGTATCTTTCAACAGTAGCATTTGCTTTATATTTGATTCTGAAAACCCATTTACAACCTACAGTATTCTTGCCCCGTGCTAAAGGAGTGAGGGACCATGTGTTATTTTGCTGCAAAGTTTTTAATTCAACATCCATAGCTTCTTGCCAACAAGGATACTTAGTAGCCTCTTCATACGTTTTTGGCTCAACAAGAGTGGTGATATTTAAGGTAAAGAGCTTGTCAGGATTAGGAAGATGAGAGTATGATATAACATTGGAGAGAGGATATTGCATGGGGGAAGAAATGATATAATTGATAGAGGCATGATAGTCTTGAAGGTATTTTGGAGGATAATGTGACCTTGTAGATCTTCGTAAAGGTAAGGGACTTTGTGGATTGGTAGGATCACATGATGCATGAACAGAAGTATCAAGTGAAGATGGTCATTATTAGAATTCAAAGAAGGAGTATTATTGGGCTTGGTTAGTGACAATGAAGGATTAGGTACTGAAGGAGTAGGCTGACAAATTGTAGGAGGTGGAATTGAAGGAGTTAAATCTGATGGTATGTTAGAACCAAAAAAGGGATAAATTAGTTTAGCTGTGGTAAAGGGATTTGATAAGAATGGAAATATATGACCATATAATGCGATATCTTTAGAAATATGAAAACTCATATCAGAGATATAAAACTTTGTAACTTTTAGTTCCAAGAGTATAGCCTAGGAAGATGCACTTGTGTGCTCTAGCAACAAATTTAGGTTTGTTGTGAGGTAATGTGGAAATGTAACATAAGCAACCAAAGACTCTTAAGTTGTAGAAGGTCCGATGTTGAAAAAGGACTTCAAAGGGGGTTACCCCTTTTAATACTAGAGTAGGAGTCCTATTTATCAAGTATACTACATAACAAATAGAAAAATTCCATAGAGCATCAGGAATGCCAGATTGCATACACAAGCATCTTGCAACATTTAGATTGTGTTGGTGCTTACGTTCAACAACACTATTATATTGAGGAGTTTGAACATAGCTAGTTTAATGAAGAATGCCATTTTTATGGAAGAATTATGTCATGTTGAATTCAATTTTATTGTCACTTCTTATGATTTTAATTCTGGCCCCATACTATGTCATCACTTATTGATGGAAATTCTAAATTAAACTCTGTGTTTCTCCTTTGTTTTTCATCATATAAACCCCAGTAAATTGACTACAGTCATCCACTATAGGTTGGAAGTATCTATGTCCATCCAAAAAAGTAGTTGAATTTGGACCCCAAATATCCATATGAACCAAGTCAAATAGCTTATCAGAAACATATGTACTTATTGGAAAGGGCAATTTTTTATGCTTAGCAATATGACAAACATCGCAAGGAATTTGAGAATTACAAGAAACACCATCAATATTAGCAAACAATGGTTTAATCCTATCAAATGAAGCATGACAAAACTGAAATGTCACAAATCAAATTTATTTTTAGCCTTAGAGTTATTAACAGTAATAGTATTCATATTAGTGTGAGTTCCTCTATCCCGCATAACTAGAGCAATAAGGTAATAAAGTCCCTCAAATTCCCTAGCCAAGCCAATAGTCTTCCAGCCATGTGGTTCCTTTATATAACAAAATCCAATTTGGATAACAAAAGCACATTGAGAATCTTTGTCTAGTTTGTTGACTGAAATCAAGTTAAATGAAAGGAGGAAACAAATAATACATGTTATAGAACCAGTGTAGATGAGAGTGCAAATGTACCAATATGAGTAACTTGAACATTTGTTCCATTTGGCAAACTCACAAACCAATTTGAAATAGGTATATAGGTGGTAAGTGTATCAAATCGACATGTAATATGGTTAGTTGCTCCATAATCAAGTATCCAAGTAGAATTAAGTGGAATATTAGAAGCACTACAAGAAAGAACCATACCAACGTGAGTGTGTTTTGCAAGGATGAGGCCAGCAAAGCTAGTATTCACATTCCTTTCTGTAGGTTGAGTCACTTGTTTGTTTTGTTGGACTGGTACCATTGCTACAACTGGACCATTGATAAGGGACATTAATTGGTTGTGCTCTTGTTGAGTGACTCTAACTTCATTGCTGTCAAAAACGTTAGTCACTATTTCTTCCAAAGTAATGTCTTCTTGTTTAAGACTAAAGTGATTTACTCTATTGACCTTGGATTGCTGTCTTTCTTTATAACCAGGTGGAAATCCATATTTGCAATAACTATTATTGACGATGTGTTCCTGTAGACCACAGAAGGAGCATGAAGGCTTTCTATTTCCTAAGAATTTTCCAATATAACCTTTGCCTGCCATTGCCATTGTTTGATATGTTAGTAGATCATAATCAAGCTGATTGTTGACAAATTGATGTTCATGTTGTAGAACAAGTGAGAACACTTTATTAATTGATGGAATCGGCTCCAATTTGTGACTTCACAATACTGTAGGCTTCACTCAATCCCCAAAGGAACTTTATAACTTGATCTTCTATTTGGTATTTTCTTACTGTATGAAAGCATCTACAACCTCTAGGAACATAGATGTAGGTTGGTATGGGCCTCAAATTACTGAGCTCATCCCAAAGGACCTTCAATTTTGTGTAATATTCAGTAACACTACTGGCTCCTTTATGTAATTTGAAGATTTCTTCCTGCAATTCCATGATTTCGAATGGATTGCCTTATGAAAATCAATCTCATATGTCCATCCAAATTTCAACTTCTATGTCTAGCCAGATGATGCTTTTGTGAATAGTAGGACTAATCGAATGCAAGAGCCAGGAAACAACCATTATGTTATACCTTTGCCAAGAATTGTACATCACATCATATTTAGATGGAATTGGTTGTGATCCATCAACAAACTGAAGTTTATTCTTAACCAGGAGTGCTAGTTTCATAGCTCTAGCCCAACTGTGATAGCTTGCACATTCAAGAAGTTCAAACACTAATACCAGCGACGGATTCTCATTTGTATGGAGATGGAAGCAATTTGTCAGATCATCTTCAGCTCTTGGCAGAATAATCGGAGGAGTTCATTGGCCGAAGGAAAGTGATGAGCCTTGACCAGAGCCACTGTGGCCAGAGCCAGAACTATTTGTAGCAGCCATTCAATCAAGGTAAAGGAAAACAAAGAAGGAAGAGAGGATTTAAGAAGATCAATGGCGCTCAAGAGTCATGCATGAAGCGTGTTATAATATCATATCATAGTAAAGCAAGTAAACATAGAGAAGAAAATTTGTGTATATTGAAGAGTATATATGAGTCTGTCATACAAGTTCATATTATATAGTGTGATAGACGAAGGGAAGGGATGATGATAGCTATACAGTGCCAGCTAGATACAGTTATAGAAAAAGATTAGATACAACAGGTGTATATGTCTAATAAATCCCATTTTGGAAGAATTCCAATTTAGTTATTACATATATGAATATCATGCACGCATTTTTATTTATCCTTTTTTTTTTTATAATGACAATATCACGTAGACCAAATTGGAAAATGTCAAATCTTTTTTTATCACATATTTGAAATTTTATCATGTTAGCAAATATAGTCATGTATAATCCCAAGGAGATTTAATATTTGGTATTTCATCTTATTAAAAGAAAAAATTGATATTCCATTATAATGATACCATGCACATGTACTCACACACACACGAAACAACCGCACTATAAAAAAGAAATAAATGGGCATTCAGTAATTGAAAATATGAGACATCCCCTGGTTAATTTCAATAAAGTTAAATAGATTTAGTATGATACATCCCCTTGTAGGGGGTTAATTTCAAAATTATAAAATTGGGCCTGATATTAAAGTTAAAGTGTTTGGTGTGCAAGGTTATTATTGTCCATGTTCAATCAACTTTACTTTAAAATGATAAGTCCTAATTATAAATAAACTAGTGTAGAGCCCAACGAGTGCCACTATCATTTTAGAAACACAGAAGAATCCACATCTCAAAAGTAAGAGAAAGGAACAAGACGATTGAAGAAAATGGCCTCATGGATGCAGTTCCTTCCTCTTGAGATGCGCAAAGATTTCATGGTATCAATTTATCTTGTTATAACATGCATGGTTACTATTTTATTGTGGAGCAAATGCTTGAATTGCGGATTCTTCATGTTATAACATTACACTCATTTGTTTTTCTGTCCACTAATCGCTGATTTTTGTTTTCCCCAAAATGAAACAGATCTATATGCTTTTTCCTTCAAATAAAAAGTTTATCTAAATTAGATCCATCCACTTGATATTAAATCGAAAGGGTGGCTATGGATCTATAATCAAATTTTGACTACAAATATTCTTTTTATGAAATATTTGTGTCTAACAATTTTTGAAACAAGCCGGCCTTAATTCAGATCTATGAAATAAAACCATCATTGAGAAATTTTTTTAATCAAACTCTAAACAACATATGAAGATATTAGCATTTTGAAGAACGAAGATTGGCTTGGTTGTGTATTAGGGTTAGGCAATGGGAATTTTTTAAATTGTATCTTAGAAGTGACAACGTTTGTTTTTTTTTTTAATTGGAAAAGTCCATCTATTATATATATATATATATATATATATATATATATATATATATATATATATATATATATATATATATATATATATATATATATATAATGTTGGATTTACGCTTTTTATATATATAAATTTTGCGTTTACTTTTACGTAAGAATTTTGAGTTTGCATAAGAAATTTAAAGAAACCTTTTATCACATTTTTTTCTTCTATGTTATGTAGTGACAACACACAAAGACAAAAAATGAAATAAAAAAAGTTGTGTGTCCTTTAAAACGTAAAAGTAAATGCAATCAACACTTATCCTTACTCCATGATATTTACTTAGTATATCTAGTTTTATGGAGTGCATCAGTAGTTTTAGGTGTTAACCTAATTCATAGTTCACAAATTCTTCCCTATTGAAAAACAATTTCATCATGTGTCCATAATCACATTTAAAATGTCGATGGGAGGAACCAATCAATTAATAAATAACCATAAAAAAAATTAATCAATCAATAGTAGACATCTTTATTTGTCTTTTGATTTTTTATCAAGTTTTAACCAAATTTCTGCGTTTCTGAGTTTATCGGCAATCTAATTCACTTAAAGCAAATGAAGGGAGCGAAGAGAAATGCTCGGGAGGCACAAGTGGAGGATGCTGCTTCTGGCATTTATGATAATGTAATAAACCATGGAGGTCATGGCCATTCTTCCCCTATTGAGCAGATGGATGTAGGGGAAGAAACAACTATGCAGCAACCAAAAGAGAATGCTGCAGGGACTGAAGCAGCAAGGGAAGACGAGCAAAATGAGGAAGAAAATGAACCTGCTGAAGAGGGAGAGCCCCACACAATGGAACTTCCAGAAGGCTACTATGAAGTCGAAGCTATTCGTGCTAAGAGGATGCGGAAGGTAAGCTTTTTTTTATTTTCCTCAGTCTAAATTTTATATAGATATTCTATTTTACCACTCATTTTTTCACAAAGATGAGTTCTAGCACATTATGTTTAATTTTTTTTTTTTTTGGAGCTCATTTCTTTTCTGCTCGGATTTTTCTGTCATTGATTTTTTTATTCCAAAATCTATGTTTAGTTTTCTTTTATTTTTTGTTCAACTGAATCTTAATGTTCTCTCAATTTTCTTTTGTCTAACTCTTGGTCTTGTCTGTGTCTCTTTCATGCTATAAAATCACAAATTACAAATATAGGGTCGAAAGCAATACCTAATTAAATGGTAAGTGAGCTCCTCTTACTCTTTTATCTTTTCATTCTTTATTCTTAGCCTGCATTATGTTTATATGGAGAAGAAAAAAATTGGGTAAATAATAATTTTTTGCAGGCTTGGTTGGCCTGAGGAAACCAACACTTGGGAACCATTGAGACATCTAACACAGGTGAGAGATATGATTAAAGACTTTGAAAAGAGGTATTGTCAATTTTCCTTTTACTTTTTTTTTTCAATTAATTATCTATTTGGAACAAATAATGATGATGTTAAGACGCAAGGTTTACAAATGTATTTCTTTTCCTTGTTGTATTTGAAGCTTGAATTCTAGAAAGCAGCGTAAGCAAAAACAAAAGCAGGCAGTTCGTAATACAACGAGCAGAGCAACAAAGAGAAGAAATGGTAGTTCTGTAAGGAGGTTTACAAGAGAACTTCGTGTGTGTAATGATGTTGATTCACAACGGATAACCAACATTCCTACAATTGAACCAGTAGCGGAGAATATGCTCAACTCTGCGGATTCACAAAGGATAACAAGTATTCCTATTGCTGTAATAGAACGAGCCGAATGTATAATTGCTGGCAATGCAGACAACAATGATGACAGCAGTCATGCGGAGGAGGTTTTTGATAACCATTATATTGTAAGGATTATAAAGCCAGACGGTTATCGACCTCCTCAAAGTGACACAGACGATCCTACAATAAGATTTTTAGCCTTGAGGTTAGTCACTCAACTGAACTGGTTAAGTGTCCCTTTCGATACGAGTAGACCCTAGCTAGTTTTGTTATGTTTGTTCCGATTTGATACATTTTGAAAATAATGATTTCTTATAAATTCCATTGTTGTGCTTTCACTTGATTTTCTTTAATATTATGCCAACGAAACAATATCTTGTTGCAGTAGCTATTATGGAAAGGCACTTTTTGTTGACCATCTTAATCATAGGGCTTTTAAATAACCAATGATTGACTTTTCTTTCTACTATTTTTATAACCATCATCCGGTGCTTTCTATATTTATATTAGAAGACAATTCAATCACTTAAAAATTACATTTCACAATTGAAGAAATCAATGCAAAAAGGCTCTAAAATAAGGTTGCTAGATTTCTTTTCCATTTACTAATCGAAGTTTCGAATTTTAAAAGATAATAGTACCTTTTCTAGATCTTATATAGTATAAAAAAAAAAATTAATAATGATATCTGCTTCTTAAGTTTATCAGTTTACTTTTATAGGGCTGACGGTGCACTAGTGTTTGTGGACAACCATTATCTCAAGGAAAAAAATCCTCAACTGGTAATCAACTCTCTCTTGGAAAATTGTCAAATTTGAGTTTTCCTTATCAGGATTGCATGGCTCCAAAGACTATTAAAATGTTGCTTTGCTCTCCTTTTACCAAAAAGTAATGACTTTTCCTTTCTTTCAGCTCTTCAACTACTATGAGGAAAATATTAATTGGCAGTCCCGCTTGTGTAGCCAGAACATATGTACACAGGAGAAATTTAGGGCTGGTTGATATTTTTAATTTTATTTTATTTATTTTTTTAGTTTTTATTTTTGTTTCTTGAAATTGGATTTTATATATACATTTTTATTTTTTTTTGGGGTAAAGCGTAAAAGTATATTCGCTGAGAAACTGCACACAAATACATCATGAGAATGATTATCTTGCTAAGCCACCTTCTAATAAGAGTTCCCACAAAAAAAAAAAAAAAAATCACAAAGAGCTACTTTACAAAATGATAATCAATCCTAAATAAAATGAATTTCGTTTAGTTACATTCATCAGTATTTTTAAATACATATATATATATATATATATATATATATATATATATATATATATATAACTTCCCTTATAAATTTATCTTTCAGCACTTATAAGTTTACCTCTATAATATCATTGCACTCTCCGCCTCACTTCCCATTTTATCACTTCAAAGATATTACAGGAGATCTCTCCTCATTTCTGAACAGTCTATGATTTTGTTCTTCCCACAAATTAATGATAAACAGCCGCTATCATTGCTAAATGTTAATCTTCTGCGATTACTATGTCTCCAAATGTGTAGGATTTTCTTCATGCATCTTCCATTCTAAACCTACAGCTTTTTAATTCCCAGCCAGTCTATTATAATCTTGATATTATTATTCGAGAAATGGCAATTATATCTCCAAAGGAATGCTTGGGTAAATTATATCTCCCCCATATGAACTTTGAAATTGAGAGTTTATCTTCATTTCCTTTGCTGACGAATTGTTTAGAAGGGCTGTGGGATTTGGCGATCCCCTCTGTTGATGAAATCTTATGTGATGCTCGGGCCATTTTTATTTTTTAAAACAGCCCCATTGCTTTCTTCTGTCTATGCTTCTTTTTCTTGTTAGTTAAGTCTTCATTGCGGAAACTCTGATTGGTTAGGAAAAAGAATGCCTGAACATTTAAAAACGCTAAGCTTGAAAATGCCCACAGAATAAAGCATCCAAGTTTACTTAGAGAATATGATTTATGCAAAACCAAAATGGCAGAAACTGCAGTATGCTTTCTCATAAACAAACTGATTCAGTTTCTGGCTGAAGAAGCAAATCAACTAACTGATTTTCACTGAGAGATTGCTAAAATCAAACATGAATTCAAGAGCATCCGATCATACCTCAAGGATGCAGATTCAGTTGGTGCTGCTTGAAGAGATAACAATTACTCTAGAATAAAAACTTGGGTGAAGCAGGTAAGAGAACAGTCCAAGACCAGTACATGACAAACTAAACGTGAATACTGAAAATCAGAGTGTGTTTGTGTCGGTTTTATTATTACTTCGAAGTATCAAACTTTGTTTTTTGGCAAAATGTATTCACACAATTAGCTTTTGGTCTATCATGATATATTTGTGTTAGCTCAAGGGAATTTTAAATAATTCTTTAATTGATTTTGATGAGAAAAATATTTTAGATTCGTTAAATTTATTGAAAAAATTTATATATTGCAAAATATATATTTTATGATTTTTAGAAATATTTTCTTAAATAAAATTAATATTTTATTTTTCTCTTTGTTTTTCTAAATTTTTTTTTTTTGGTTATTCTAACTAAACCAATGAGTATTTTTTAGTTCACTTCCTAAAATTATTTCTTGGACCAACATCTAGAAAAAACTTTCTTTTATTGAGAAAAAGTTTTACTTTTACAATGTAAATTTATTATTTTAATATGTTGTAAACTTGTTATTTTAATATTTTTTATGTCCAAAATCTTGGTTGCTATGGGAAAAAAAGCTTTACCACAAAATTATTTGTGTTTCCCACAAGCACAGCCAAAATAGTATTAAGTAGCTGTTATGCTATTAAATCTATTAATTTGTTATCGGATTATCTCTTAATCTAATGGGTAAAGAAAAAAGGTTGAAGTCCATGCCTCATGCAATCTGAAAACAGGCCCATGCTTTTACAGTTTGAAAACATACTTTATTGAGTCACAAAATATTGTCACAATAGCAAGTTGTCCATTGGGTACAAACCAAGCTACAAGCGCACGTTTTTTGCAGTTTGAAAACAAACTTTATTAGGCCACCAAAAACAATTGACCAAGCTATATTTATGTTAACAAGAAATCAATGTCTGGCCATAAAAATTTGTAGTTTCACAACAAAAAAATTCAGAATGTTGAACAAGCCCAATTGGCCTTCAATCAAGCCCGTCTAACGGGCTTTAATGGCAAAAATCCACTAGAAACAAAGCCTAACTTCCTTTAACTGCTAGGCCAAGAATATATGCTATCTTGAAGGATTATTACAGAAAAGACAAAGGATCAAACATGGAAGATAAAAATTAAGACTCAAGGATATTATTACATGCAAGAGAAATCTGGTTAGGATTTTTGTTCAACAATAATTTTTTTCTCTTCAATAGCTATTTTTCTCAAAGTCTATATAAAGGAGAGGGAGTCACACATTTGAAGTGATGAAGGAAGAAGTAAGCAATATTACCCATACTCTTTGGAGCTCTCAAAATTTTTATCTTCTCTTCTTCATCTTCACACACCAACACTGCTTCTAGGATATTATTTTGGTGTATTGGGCATATTGAAAAATCTGTTATAACAACAACACGCTTTTGTGCTTGATTGCTCCATCTCTAAACTATTTCTTTGTAAAGGTTATTTACCTTTATACACTTTGTTGTAACTCTAGTAAGGTTAGACTTAGTTACTATTATAAAAGTTTTTTGGTATATCCTACAAAACCAAACTCAAACTGAGTTGCTAAGAAATTGTAAGAGGTTGCTAGAAGCCTATAAACCAATGGAGATAGTGAAGAAACTCTCTCAAAGACATTTGAGAGAAGTGAATGTAGGTCTTGTTGTGATCGAACCACCATAAATCATTGAGTCAATTATCTTCCCTAAAATTTTTTATTTTCAGAATTTACTTACTTCCAACTTATCATTTGTTTTTAAGCTTCATTCTGATTTACTATATTTTGCATCTACAAAGTTTTCATAATCAAGTTCAAACTATTTTAAACCAAACTTAACACATTGTGTTTGATTCTAGAACTTAAAATTTTATTTTGAGAAAAATTTTAGTGTCCTATTCACCCCTCTATAGGACACATTTATTTACACTTTCAATTTGGAGTTTTGAGATTACTTTTGACAAGAAAAACACAGAACAAAAAAAGTTACTCATTTTAGGTTTTCTAAAACCTAAATTAATGTGTCTAAACAGTCTAAATTGCTATTGGCACAATAAAATTTCTTTAAAACTACACACAGTAAAAAAATTTGGTCATATCTTGGAAATTATCCTTCTCAATAATTCACCCAAAATTTGGTTCCAACATCTTTTACAAAAGAGCTATTTTTTAATAGGAGGTGTAGTAGATCACTTATGTGATAAAGTGTGTGAAGAATGTCAGTCATAGGGATTTGATGATCCTATACCAAATTTACAACTGGAATTTCAATCTAGGTGGATCATAAAAGCGGGTTGATGAATAACTAATTAATTTAGGAATTACTCACTAAGGAGCAGTAATCAATTTAGGGAATTAATTAACTAACTGGCAGCAGGGGTTTTGGGGTTCAACTAATATTTTATATATGAAATTTAGGACAATTTGTGTATGATATTTATCATGTTTCTCAACATATACCCAATTTAGGGCCAATTGAAACTTATTATCATGGTTAACCAGTCCTCTTTCCTATAGTAATATATCTACTGTTGTGGTATAAATTAAATAAGACCAAACATTAAGTGACTTGTGGAATTTCTTAAAGTAGCCTAATGATCTATGTTTGCCTATGTCTAGTTTTTGTTCAAACCCTAGTGACTACCCATGTGCACTTCATATAGCCCAGTTAGTAAATGTTATATGTAGTGGGGGTTTTCAAGTTTGTGTGACTTAGAATTTGTATGGGTTAAAATTGTTAGAGTCGTTACAAAGTCATGTCTAGTTTTCGTTGACCAACTGTTCATTGGCACCATTGACCACCGAAAAATTTATCCTTCTAAGGTTTTTATATCTCTTGAGCTCAATTTTTGGGTTAACTTGGCATTTTGGAGTCTCCAACTACTTGTTTTGGGCTATCCAAACTAGGTCTATTTCTCTTTGTACTTGGGTTTTCATCCCTAAGCTTGATAATATATTGGATTTGATTATTGTATAGTCATTATCTCCAGATTGGGTTTAGGCTATAGACAAATGGAAGCCTACCTTTAAGGTCCTTGATGACTTGTGTAAGCGTTTTGTGGACCTTTTGGATTTACTAGTGCCCTTAGTACATTCTCTGAGTGTTACGATTCATAGCTTTTGTCCTTTCTTCAGACCATTTCTATTAGTTTATGAGGTTGTTTCTTGTGGTTTAGATCACTTTAATCCTTTCTTAAGCTAGTTCTTAGTAGTACACATTAATTATAGCCTAATCCATGGTAATCCTAGATTTGTAGGGCTACTACTAAGAGCCTATTGGATATTGTTCATGGAATGTCCCCTCCCCAACTTTTTACCTCATACTTTTGCCTATTTCATGAAAGGATATAACTCTTCGATATGGAGACATATGTTATTTTACAAAGAGATATAATTCTTTAATAGATATAACTCTTCAACTAAGAGATATACACTTCTTCAATAAAAAAGATATAACTTTTTAAATATAAAAATATTTCTTCAAGTAACACAATTTTTCACATTAATAAAACAAATCATTTTACGAAAAATTTCAACTTTTAATTGTGTAAGATTTTCATGAATTAACACAACTGTTCACCAATAACATTTCCAAAAAGTGTTGTAACTACTTTGTGCATTTTGGTTTGAATAATCAAAATAACTTGGTGACTTTTGCATTATAACCTTTTAAAAAGACATAATAAAATCCAGCACGACTCTTCATATAGCTGCTCTTAATTTAAAGGACTTGACATTCAGAGAGATATACTTCTTTATATTTTGAAAATTCTCCCACATATATTTCTTAACAAGAGAATCGGATTCAACAATGAGATTATGAATGTTCAAGGACAAGGCAAAATTGTTCTCCATAATTCCCCTTTGCTAATTGTGGGTTTTCCCTAAGATTGTTTATATATCTGATGATCCAATTTCCATGGAATCACATATGACATCCACCAAAAGCAAGAATGCCCACGTTGGTAGGGCTAGGCTGCTACATCAAAATATATACTCTCTATCTTATGTACGAAATAAAAGAAAATGTCAATGTACAAACCGATTTACTAAATTTGAACATCAGAAAATACATACAAGATTATATATCTTACATTATTATCAATCCGAGACTCTTTCGTATTGACAATATTCTAAACATGATATCTTTTATATTTTGTATCTTTTCAATCTAGTAAATTAAGGAAAATAAAAATGCCAGCGTAAACATGAATATTATGCATGCTTTTTTATTTATACTATTTTTTTATAATGACTATGTCACGTGTACTAAATTGGAAAATGTCAAATTCTTTTTTATCACATTTGAAATTTGATTTAAATATATTGTAACTCCTTAGAGTTTCATTTAATTTTTAACCAAGTCTTTATACTTTCTTTTTTTTTTTCTCTTTTTAGGGTCTTTATAGTTTTAATTTTTTTTTTTAATTGAGTCCCTATTTATATCTCTAGTTATAATATCGTTAATTTTATGATGATGTGGCTAATTATGTATTTGCGTGTTAATAAAAAGGTTGATGTGGCATTGAATAATACAAAATTTGCCACTTCATCAACTTTTTTCTTCTCTTCACTCCCCACCTTTTCCATTATGATGCAGCCAAATCATTTGTAGGCGCAGGCCAATAAGTGGGCAATTGAGTTTCTGCAGATTCACCTAACTGGCTAACTCACTAAGCACGAGCATCCAATATACATTTATACAATTAATGGTGATGGCAGAGAAACAGAAGAAGGAAAGAAACAATGCTCATGTCATGCATCGCTCAACAACGGATCATCATCACTTAGGAAACATCTCCACAATTGTGAAGGGTTTCCCAAAAGGGAAGACGGTAGAAAGTGAAGGAAAGGAAAGGAAAAAGTTTATGAGGTGGCAAATGTTATAATTGACACATAAATGCATGGTTAGCTATGTCATCATAAAATTAATATTGTTATAATTGAAAATGATCAAAGAAATCTAATTAAAAAAATTTTGAAACTATAAAAGCTCTAAAAAAAAAAAAAACTACAAGGATCTAGTTAAAAAATAAATAAAATTATTAGAACTTACAGTATATTTAAACTTGAAATTTTATCAAGTTAACATATATCGTCAAATATAATTCTAAGGGAATGTGCCAGTGGTTTAATATTTAATATTTCATCGTACCAAAAACAAAAAACATTGATATTTCATCATAAAGAAACCAGGTAAGTGTACATACACACACACACAAAACAAACAAACTCTAAAAAAGGAAACATAAATGGGCAAGAAGTAATTGAAAATTGGAAAACAGAAACTAATCAATTTGAGGAAATATTAGCGGGCTAGGAGGGAAAATAGAAAATCCTCACAGTTCAAAACATATGGCTAATTTCAATAGATTTACTATTATACATCCCATTACAGGGAAGTTAACTTCATAATTACAAATTGGGCAAAGTGTTTGGAGTGCAAGGTTATTCTTGTCCAAGTTCAATTAACTTTACATTAAAGTGATAAGCCCTAACTATTAATATAATTGTCTAGAGAGGGTTTTTCCCAACGACTGCCACCATCATTTCAAAAGAATCCATATCTCAACAGTGAAAGAAAAGAACAAGAAGAGTGAAGAAAATGGCCTCATGGATGCAGCTCCTTCCTCCTGAGATGCGCAAATATTTCATGGTATATCAATTATTTTGTCATCGCATATGCAACGTTGCTATTTTATTGGTCAACAATGCTTAAATTGTGGATTCTTTATGTTATAACATTGCTCTCATTTTTTTCCTTTCATTATGCGTTGATTTTGATTTCCCAAAAATTAAACAAATCTACTTTAGACCCATCTACTCGATATTAAATCAAATGTATAGCTAGGGATCTAATACTGGATCTATAATCATGCCACCCCCCTAAAAAAAGCAAAAATATGAATCTGATTGCCAATGGAATGGATCTCAAATTTTGAATACAAATTTATTTATCAAATATTTTGAATAGGAGTTTTGTAATGATATTTTGAAACAAGCTTGTCACTGGATCTCTCAAATTAAACCATCATTGACCAAAAATAAATTAAATTAAACTAAAAAAAAATGTAAGATATTATCATTTTGAAAAATGAAGATGACGTTGGTTGTGGATTAGGGTTAGGCAGTGAGAATTTTTTGTATATTTTTTTTTTAATATGAGCAGGAATATTTTTAATCTTTTCTTAGAAGTCACAGTATTTTTTTTTTTAATTAGAAAAATCCATAGATGCGACAAAAGTAGAGGTGGGCACGGGTCGAAAATGCCCGGTATCCTAGCCCAGCCTCAAGAGTTCAGGACATAATCAGAACAAGACAAATCGGGATGCAATTTTGTGTCCCAATGAATTTTTAAGACGGGACTGGGACAAGCAAAATCCTGTCCCAGTCCCATCCCGAATTTTATGTAAATATATCCCATCCCGTCCCGTCTCGAAATTGTTTCGATGAGTATATATATTTGTCCCCATCTATTACTTTTTACGCCATCATTTTTATTGTTTACACCCTATTTTATTCTTTTTTTATATACTTTCAACACTTCTCTTATTACTTTATACACCCATTTTATTTTTATTTTTTAATTTAATCGGGACGGAATTGAACAAATAGATCGGAACGGGACCAGAACAGAACTGGGACAAGGTTATATAAAACCGGAACAAGACGGGACAAAAAAAAAACTTGGGATGGGACCGGGACGGCCCAATTCCCAGCCTATCCCGACCCGTGCCCACCCCTAGACAAAAGATTTTATATATATATATATATATATATATATATATATAATGTTGGATTTACTTTTTTATTGATATTTTGTGCTTACTTTTACATAAGAATGTTTTAATGTGTTTGCATAAGAAATTTAAAGAATCTTGTCATCACTTTTTTTATTTTTTTTTATGATAACACACAGACAAAAAAGGAAAGAAAAAAAAGTTGTGTGCCATTTTATACATAGAAGTAAATGCAATACTTAGCCTAATTCATAGTTCACAAATTGTTCCCTATTGATAAACAATTTCGTCACGTGTCCATAATCACATCAAATTTCTACCCTGCAGAGTTTATTGGCAATTTAATGAACTTACATCAAATGAAGCGAGCGAAGAGGAATGCTTTGGAGGCACAAGTGGAGGATGTTGCTTCTGACATTTATGGAATTCTATCAGTAAATTATGGTTTCACAAGCCATAGTATCCTGTACAGTCCCATGAAACTATTCTGGAAAGGAGTCTCTGAGAGTAAGATACACTTTTTAGTTTTAATTTCTAATAGAATTTTAAAAATTTGACTTGTCATGTTTCGAGGAGTGTGACCTTCATCAAGAACTAACAGACCAAGAGTTTTTCACACACAACCTTCCTCATCACTTCACTTTGTTTTTGCTGTGTTTGCATTGGCACTTTTTCCAGCAGTCTTTTCATATAAAGTGTAGCTAATTCCAAGAATGCTTTTCTATCGGTACCATGAAAGCAATTTTAACAAACGTATGTCATCCCTTTTTAGGCTACGACAGCTAAACCGCTTAATTCCACTATTATTGCCTATAAGTTTTTTTTTTTTTTTTTCCATATAATATATTCAACGTTGATGACACATTGTGTAAAGGTATGCCTTTATCCCATTTTCGGAGCTCCTCTTGCCAAGTAAGCAGTACACCGGCAGAAGCAATGATAACAAGATGGCACAGTGGAAATAATTCCAAATATGACCTGCAAAACACAAAGATAGCAAAATTATGTGAAATTTGGTAATTATATATAGAACTGAACAATATTGTATATACCTTGGCATCTAGCATTACTAGGTTTGCTGGCCATGCAACGAAAGTCCCTATTACCTCTTCCAATACATCTACACTGTCATTTAGTATCAATAATGGAGTAGCCGCCTCAGGTTGATAAACATTGTGGATGGCAACTTTAACATGTTGTGGGGACAACTTTACTATGTGAATCACCCAATCACCAGGTCCATTAAATGCATCCGCCCAAGCAACCATGTGGTGAGGCTCTGGTGGAGTTAAGATAGCTACGTATTTACCCTAAGAAAATCAACTATCTAGAAGTACTTTATTAAGTATGAAAGTATATATAATCAAAAAATGCTCTAGTGTACCTCAAGAATAGTGTTAGAACCAATCATGCAGTTATCCCTCCTGCAAGGGCCAAGAACTTCCCTTTCATCATCCTGAGGTGCCAAGTAGTTCCTCTCTTGAAATCTCTACTCCATTTGAAGGTATTTTTCTATTACTAACTTCAGTTGCTCCTGAATAGCGCTCAACTCATTACTCTACTAAGATGAGGATAAGCTATTTATCGAGAAATACCTTTTTTGATGTACCTCGAACCTGACATCCCTTTCATGTCTAGGGTGTTTAGGGACACCCAATGCTCGGCCCAGGATGTCAATAATACCATACTGTTGTAATTCCTCCTCTAGAACAGTCTTTGATAAAACCTCATGATACACATTACTATATACTTACACATTCATCCACCACTCTCTAACCGAAAGGGTCAACAATGATCTTCTCTTTGTTGAGCCTAGCTTCCTTCTATTCCTCTTGATGGGAGATATTTGATCTCATCTTCTGTTGCAACTCTTCTTATAGGAATAGGATATGTTGCGACCATGCTCCCAATTTTCTCTTCATATTTTCTATGAAAATAATACACACTTAGATAAACAAACATTACCTCGAAGTCATCGCCCATACAGCGGCTGACAAATATCCTTTATGGTTTAGGATTGGCATAAATGTTGAGAATTCTCCCGAGTGTAGGAAAACACTTATAGGTTGATGGGTTGAGTACAAAAGAATGTCTCTCCAAAGTTGAGTGCATGTGAGTGTCTCTTCATTGGATATTACAATCCAAATTCTGAATAAGAAATTTATTTTAATTGTTATATTTTTCCATCAGAAGTGGTATCTTAAGAATTCATTTTCATTAGAAGTTGACAAATTGTGAAGAATGAGAAATGAATAGTATAAGTACAATAACAAATATGTCAAGCACATGCTACTCACTAATAGTACATCAATACACAAGTATTTTAGAGATAAGAAATATTTCTTCAATATGATTACGAGTAATGCCAAAGTTTATAAGATATATGGTATTACAGAATTTGAATTGAAGCTCTTGAAGCGCTAAAATCTCTTTATTCAATGAGATAAGATTTATTATAAATGATGAATTATCCTCCTAAGTACAAAATGATATTTGTATATTATATTAAAAATATAAATGGTAAAACCATAATTGGATATTTCATTTTCTTGTTACTTAATCTTTGTATAAAATCATGAATGTTTTGATATGAATTGCAAATATGCATTGTAGTATAAATTTTAATATATAGACTAAGATTATTTTAATGAATGTTGCACTAGTACTATCTCCAGATATCCTCAGCAATTTAAAAGTGACTGAAGTTCAACAACTCCATCTTAGATCAAAATATGACAACTAGGTTCGCACCTCTCACAACTAAACTAGGATTTTTTTTTTTTTTTTTGGAAATACTGAAACTGTTTGCATGCCCCGCTTCCTACAGAAATCAACAACTACAATTTCTGTTCCATTTTTCTCAACACGCCATTTTCTTCCTCAGCGAACTGGAGAGCATAGGAAGGACGGGAGACTATAGGAAGGAGATAAGGATATATTTGGAAATGGAATAATATTAGAATTGGAACAAAAATGAAATTACTGGGGAAGTTAAGTAATAACCATGTGTATCATTTAATTAAGAAACACTTTTTTGTCAAATTGCTAAAATATCATGTCAGTTACCACACTCTATCTAAAGAGTATACATGGGATAACCTTACAAAACTCAACTCATATCAATTTTATGTCAAAATCGAAAGCTTTAAAATTTTAAAGCATATGATTTTAGAAGTTAAAAAGTGTATTATTTAGTTTTTAGAATTTAGCATTAAAGTTCAAGATTAAAGGTTAAGAAATTGTGGAGAATTTAGGATTAAGTGTATATGGTTTAAAATTTAAAGTTTAAGGTTGGTTGTTTAAGATCTAGGTTATTAAGGGTTAGTATGTAGAATTTAGGTTTTAAGGTTTAAGGATTTGCAAAATAATGTGATAGAATTTGTTTGGCAAAATTAGCTCATAAATGTGAAATTATAACTGTTATAACGTACCATTTGGAGGTAAAAACGCTACGACGAATAATGAAATGATTTTATTTTAAGAAAAATTTATTATGAAGTCGCCACCAATTGTTTAAGAATTAGAGTACAAGTGAAAACCCTATTTATTTCAAAATTTATGTATTTCTTTTATTTTTGAAAAGGCACTGAAATGCAAACCAAAGATGAGTTCGGGAGTCAGTTATATGTGAAAAAAGTGTTAGGCATCTCACAACATTTGTCAAAAATAATTACCCAAATTGGTTGTACAAAATAATATATGACTCGAAACTGTATTTTATTTTTTTGCTAAAATAAATATTATAATCTTTAAAACAATGACAGAAAGATAAGCATGTATGCATAAGTTTTCTAGATGAATTTAGAGCTCTTCCATCTTTCAAGACAGATAAACTGTCCTTTCAGATGGCGTTTATCCTCACCTAGGTTAGATATTGTAAGCTCAACCTTATAAAAGACCGGACTACCTATCCTTCCATGATAAGTGAAGAGCCTTGGGATCCTTAAAATAAATATTATAATTTTTAAAACAATGACATAAAGATAAACATGTATGCATGAATTTTTTATATGAACCTAGGGTCCTTCCATCCTTTAAGATAGATAAACTGACTCTCCAGATGACGCTTATCCTCACCTAAGTTAAATATAGTAAGCTCAACCTTATAAAAGACCGAACTACCTACCTTTCCATAATTAGTGAGGGCATTAGGATCCCAAAAATTCAAATGAATCCTAAGATGTATGCATGTTAATCACAATTTAAAATTGGTGCGGGATATATCCAAAATTACATAGTAAATATAGCATGAAATAAAAATAAAAATAAATTTTTTTGTTCTCGCACTCTTCTTTCTGTCACACCCCCCATAATTTCTACTTACACCTTTTTACAATCTGATTTCTTTCTGCACCCTCACAATTCCTATTCGCGCGCCATTTCTTCTGAACACATGATCTTCTCCCTGCACCCGCACAATTTCTATGCACACCTTTCCCAGCTTTCTGAACTAATGTTTTCTCTCAACACCCCCACAATTTCTATTTACACCCCTCATCAAACCAGTTTTTCTTTCTACACCCCCCACAACATGCCACACTTAGCCAGCTGAACAAATAGCCTTCACACACGTGATAAACAGCATTCCAGATCACCAAAATAAACAAAGCATGCGATAAATGGTCCATACATTCAAGCTGTCGAAAGATATATAAAAGAAAGACCAAGACCAGAAAGGTATTTTCATGTTAAAACCCCTTTAAATGATACTACATCCTCTAGTTGCAAATTCCACCCATCTGTGAACGGGCGAACAGAACATGATTCATCACATGCACAAACAGAATGTAAATGACAAAACCAAACTAATCAAAAACAAGATGTTTATACCCACTGCAATCTGCCCTGGTGTTCAATTTTTAATTTAGTCTTCACACTAAAATCACACCAAGCTTCAACATATCATGAATTGAAACATCTTTTATTCTAGAAGAAAATGGGAACTGATAGAATACATATAAATAGGAGGCAAGGACAGGTCTTCATCGGTGCTGCATGTGGAAATAGGGATATCATTCCAAATGAAGGCGTGAACCACAAACAGGACTACCACATGTAATACCATACAAAACAACCAAGAGTTAATCAATCGGCATTCCAAGGTTAAACAATGCACAGGATTTTATTCAACCAGATTATGAAGCTTCAATAAATTCAGCGAACCATGTAACCACAAAAAGAGACCACCAACGAATCAACCATCTCAAGTATTTATAAATCCCCAAACTCATTAAGAAAGGAACGAATGATTAAAACTGGATACAACTACTAGACGAACACAAATGATAGACCCCGACAATTCCTCTTGCCTATCCTTACAGAAGCTCAAAGGAAACTCACGGTTAAGACAGTGAATTCCGGGAACAGGGTCACAAGGTTCATGCATGGTTTTGATTCGAAATCACTAGGGGCCAGCAAATTTTAATCATCTGATCTAATTGCAAGTTGAATGAAACAGCGACATTATCCAATAGAGAACAAATTCAACATCAATCACAGTATACCCAACAGCAAATCACAGAATCATAAAGCAAGAATTACCGAAAAACTTGGAAGTCGTACCACTAGAACAAATCCAAACCGTGGAGATCAAGAACAATGAAAATATATTTACCCTGAGCCTCTTAATCGTCAATCTGCTCCCCTCAATTCCTCTTGAATCCCGCCTGATCTTCTCGGCTTATCTCTTTTCTTCTGCGCTCCGTTTCTTCGATTTTTCTCACCACTTTCACTCCATTCTCTTCTCCGATTCCTCCCACGCTCTCTGTGCTCTCTCTCTGCTCTCCTCTAACGAGCTCCCACTCTTTCTCTATTTCTCCGCTTCCACTCCGCCAAATCCGTGTCGCTTCCCACTTTCCTCCAACGAACTCTGCTCTCCGCTTCGCTTCGCGATTCTTCTCTATTTTTTCTCCAACTAACTCTGCTCTCTCTCTGCTCTTCCGTTCTTTTCTTTTTTTTACTTTTTCCTTCTATTTTTCCTTTCTTTCTTTCCTCTATGTTTTTTCCTTTCTTCTTTTCTCTTCTGCATCACTGATCTCCTTTTCCTTCTTTTCTTTTTTTAAAAAAAAAAAAAAAACATATATATATATATATATATATATAAAAAAGAAAATAAGATGCAATAAAATAAAAATAAAAAAATGAAAAAGAAAAAGAAAAACAAAATAAATAATTAGTTAAATAAATAAAGTGAAAATTAATTAAATAAAATAAAAATTTAGACAAAATAGAGTGTCTACAATTTACTCCTCTTTACATGTTTTTCTTGCAAAGACAAAAGAGAAGCTATGCTTATCAGGCATCTCTTGTAAAAAAAATATGTAAAGATAAAAAAGAACATTTATTTTGGTCAAAAAAATACGTTATTAAAAAATGAGTAAAATGTTAATGACGAGAAAAAGTCAATAGACGAAATTGGCTCAAGAAAATATTTTGATGGCTAAAAATCAATTATAAAGAAATCTTAACAATAAAAAATTTAACAGGAAAAAATTGATGGCAAGAAATTTGATGACTGAATATTCTTTTGAAAGGAATTTAATGGTTGAAAAATTGACAGCAAAAAATCTAATGACTGAAAATTGACAGTAAGAAATTTGATGGCTGAAAATTGACGACGAGAAATTTGACAATTGAAAATTGACAGTTGAAAATTGTGGCAACTACATTTGTGAGGCTACCACGTGCTAGTAGTTTATTTGTAAGGCGGTTATTTGGGCTCAGTTTATCATCACACCCATCCACTTTAGATTTTGTGACACATGCAACTACATTACATAGAGTTCCATCGTTCAAGCCATCTTAAAGGTTTCCCTTAATGGCCTCTCTCAGATCAATTCCTATGCTAGACTAATTACTAAAATACATCAATGGTTTCATTGAGGACGTGATTGATGTATGGTATGATGAGAATTGTGGCTATCGGGTAAATGCTGTAAGACTTGGGCTTCATGAGGATGAATGGTTCAGTATCCATCAACAATGCATTGCAAAGATGCAAAGATGCAAACATGACACATACTATATACGGACATATTTCTCGAGCAAGGGTACCAACAACTTCTATCTTCACTTCCATTGACCTTAGTGTGCATGGTGCACCACATGATAAGTGGATGTCCATACCAGATATGTCATATGTAGTTGCTTCAAGGTTTAATATAATACTTGTTGTTTTACACTTACAAGTGTCACATTCATATTTTCCCTTTCACTCTCCATCCATGTTGAGTCTTATGAGGCATCAAGTAGTCGTGATCACTCATGTTCATAAGAATCATTCTGTGCAAGTACCTATTTGTCATTACTATATACTTAGGATGTATCATTACATTAATTTGATGTCATGTTTAACAAGTGTAATAATTTTTCTTATGATCCCATAGGTGAAGCTTAAAGACAATCCCCTATTGTCACTAGTAGCACCACAATGGAACTATTCAACATCATAGGAAGCACATGCTTGGGTGATCTTGTATTTAACAAGTATGCATCAATTTGAGAAATTGGTAAAGTAATGTCATGATTCTTTGTAAACAAGCAATTACCAATTTTGTATATAAACAATTTGACCAAGTAAATATACTCTATCACATTTATCCTAAAAGTGTTTGCTTAAGTTATTATAGACATTTGACCAGTTTGATATTATTTGACAACTTTGGAACTATGAAATGACTTTCCACAACCATTTATAGGCCAAACAACTCTACAAAGCCGTTATGGACACTAAATGGCTTTATACAGTCGTTTGCTTGAGTTCTAGCTGATGATGACATATGAAACAGCTCTCCACAACTGTTCCACCCATCTTAATTCCATTGTTGCCACTGTCAAACAGCTTTATAGAGCCATTTAGAGTCCAAATGGCCCTACAAAGCTATTTGGACAAAAAAAGATTATGTAGAGCCATTTAACATAGCTAATTTGTGCCTTAGACACTTAAAACTCCAAAAACTCACAAAAACTAACTCCAAGCATAATGAAAAATAACTTTGATATGACCAAAACACAGAACAACACTTGAAAATAAATAATAAATGAAGGTATGAGTGTCACATATTAAGATTATGAGAATGTGATAATAGAGATGATTTAATAGATTGTGAAATCATGATGTTTCTTGAGAAGTAGGTGGAAGATGGTCTAAGTTGAGTTTTTATGTTATTTATTGGATTTTTAATCTTGTTTATTGGATATTTTGTTTTGGTTTTGTGCTATGAATTTGGGTATAAAACACATCGTAGAAATTAATATATTTTTCATAACATTTTATTTATATCCTTTTATTTTAATTTTCATAATATATTTTCTAAGAATTGATTTATAGAAAATGTGACATATGAAAGAAGAATGCAATCCATCTCATATCTTTGTAGCTCAAGTTGGGCACTTTAAAACATGAGAAAGTGCCATAAATGAAAAGCTATATTGTAAGTGGAAGAACAAGAAGTCCTCTGATTGCAATCAAACCTGAAGCTTTGGTTGTTTTGATGGTGGGTTTGAAACTGAGATTGTTGAGGTACATTTGGAAGACCAAAAATGAAGCCGTTATCAATTTCACAAATAATACTATAAAGCTCAAAGATCACTTGAGAAAAGTAGAAATGGAAAATGAAGCATGGAAGATATTAGCTGAGGAGAGTGATTAATTATCCTAGTCAACATTCATGTCAATTAGAAATGTTATGGTGTAAAATATAATTATCATATCAACGATAAATTAAGTGTTATAACTTAAGGATTATTTTGTAATTTTTTTTTAAATATAAGAGAGACAATTTTGTAATTAATAATTTAAGAGAAATTAGTTTATGACGACGTCAATTTAAAAAAAAATTAAAATAATTTTTTAATCTTTTTATAATATTTTATTTGTATATTTTTATTAATTATTATATTTCTTACACGTCAAAGTCTTATTTAATATTTTTTTTTAAAAAAATAAATATTATATAATAAAAAAATATTATTATAATAAATTTTATATTATTTTATTTAATATTTATGTTAATTAAATAATAAATAATATAAAATTTTTTATCAGGTGCATTAATTAATAGATAATGAATAAATTTAAAAGTTAATCATTTATATTTTATTAATTTGTTTATATTATTATGTACTATGTATCATTGTACCCAAAAAGTTACCTAAGAGAGTGAATTTATCCATCTCTTCAACGTTTCGTGTGACAAAAGTAATCAAATGTTTTAGTCAATACTATTTTTTATGAAAATTTCATGTCCATACTTTTTTTTTAAACATATCATTTTGATCGTATCTTACAAAACATTTTTAATACAAACAGGTGAGAAAAAGGGAAAACAGAAAAGGAAAAAGAAAAGTGGAGAAATAGAACGGAGGGGGAGACGAAAGAGAAAGAAGAGAGGGTAGCGTGAGCAAGAAGAATAGAAACAGAGAGACCTAAGAGAAGATCGAGAAAGAGGATTTCAGTTTCAGATTTAGTTCATCGGTAACCCTCTATCTCCTATATGAATATGAGCTAAGTAAAAGCAAAAAGATGCTTTTGTTTCTTGCCCTTTGCTTTCCCTCAAGAGTCCAATTTGCTTCCGTGATTTTCTTTTTGATTGTGCCCCAACTCCCCGGGATTTGAATTGTTTGTATATAAATTTTTCCACCCAAAGTTGGAAGAGCTTCACTGGGGAAGTTGCAATTGATTTTGACTTTCTTTGCTGACGAATTGTTGAGAAGGACTGCGGGATTTATCAAACCCCTCTGAAACGTAATCATATGTGATGCACGGACCAAAAGCTTTTCCTTTTGTTTTTTGTTTTTTTTTTTAAATTATTTTTTAGCAGCCCCAATGACTTTCTTCTTTCTATGCTTTTTTCAACTTAGTTAAGTCTTCCTTCCTGAAACTCTGACTAGTTCAAACAATAATTCCCCTGCAGTAAAAAATGCTTAGCTTGAAAATGCCCACTGAATAAAGCATCCAAATTGACTAGAGAATATCATTTTTGCAAACCCAAAATGGCAGAAATTGCTGTAGGCCTTCTCATAGACAAGCTGATTCAATTTCTGGCTGAAGAAACAAATCAGCTAACTGATTTTCACGGAGAGATTGCTAGAATCAAACTTGAATTCGAGAGCATCCGATCATTCCTCAAAGACGCAGATTCAATTGCTGCTGCTCGAGGGGACAACAACAATAGCATAAAAACTTGGGTGAAACAGGTAAGAGAAGAGGCTTTTCACATAGAAGATGTTATTGATGTGTATATGCTTCAAAGGGGAAAACATATTCACGGGGGTAGAATCATTAGAACCCTTCGTAGAATTTCTAGTTTGATAATGAACTTTAAATTCCATCATGAAATGATCAATGAGATCCAAGATATAAGAATATCCATTTGTGAAATCAAGGATAGGAGTGGAAGATATGGATTCAAATTCAATTCCCCAGAGCATGAATGGAAAAGTCGTGCTCTCAGTGGTATGTGGAATGACCCAAGAATGGCCTCCCTTTTCCTTGAGGAAGCTGAAGTTGTGGGTATTGAATCTGCTAGATCACAATTAGTTGACTGGTTGACAACTGGATCATCCAAACGCACTGTGATTTCAGTGCTTGGCATGGGAGGTCTTGGAAAGACTACACTTGCCAAAAGAGTTTATGATGATCATGGTGTGACATGTCATTTTGATTGCCTTGTTTGGATCTCAGTGTCTCAATCATACAACATGCTAGACATATTAAGAACTATAATCATGCAACCCTTAAAGGCAAGGAAGGAACCAAAGCCCGAAGGATTTGACTCAACAGATGAGAAGCTTCTAATTGGCATTGTGAGAGAATATATGTACCAGAAAAAGTATATGATTGTCTTTGATGATGTGTGGGATATAGACTTTCTTGGAATCATTGAACTTGCTTTGCTTGATAATAATAAAGGAGGAAGGATAATGATTACGACAAGAATCAAGGACATTGCTATTTTCTGTAAGAGATCTTCTTTTGTTCATGTCTACGAGTTGCAACCTTTGCCTCCTGAAAAGGCATGGGAACTTTTCTGCAAAAAGGCTTTTCAATTTGACTATGACGGATGTTGTCCCCCTCCATTGGAGAAATTGTCTCTTGAAATTGTTGACAAGTGCAAGGGGCTGCCTCTTGCAATTGTTTCCATTGGTGGTCTATTGTCAACCAAAGACAAAAATGTATTTGAGTGGCAAGCCTTAAAAGATAGTCTCAGCTCAGAGTTAGAAAGCAATCCCCATCTTGTGGGTATCACAAAAGTCCTATCTCTTAGTTATCAGGATCTGCCTTATGATCTGAAATTATGTTTTCTGTATTTTGGCATATTTCCTGAGGGCTATTCTGTTAGCTGTACAAGGTTAGCTAAGCAATGGATTGCAGAAGGCTTCATAATACCCAAAAAAGACAAGACTTTGGAAGAGATTGCACAAGAATATTTGACTCAACTAATCCACAAAAGCTTGGTTCAAGTGTCTTCATTCAGGTTTGATGGAAAACCAATAAAATGCCAGGTTCATTCTCTATTCCATGAGATTATCCTCAAAAACATGGAAGACACAAGTTTCTGTCATGCTTTATCAGATCAGTATCCTACTTTCCATGGAATAACTCGTCGGTTCTCAATAAATAATTGTTCGCTTGATAATTTTGCTGATATTAAACACTCTCCAATTCGTTCTGTCTTTTTGTTCAATGCATACAAGTTACCAAAGCATTTTGTCACCACACTGAGTGCAAATTTCAAACTTTTGAAAGTGTTGGATCTTGAGAATTCTCTAGTTACTCATCTTTCTGATGATGTGGGGAAATTATTCCACTTGCGATATTTAAGTGTAAGAAATACCAGAGTGGATATCCTTCCAAAGTCTATAAGTAAGCTACAGAACCTAGAGACTTTGGATTTGAAGAATTCCATGGTGTATGTATTACCTATTGGTATCAACAGGCTTCTGAAGTTGCGATATCTTTCCGCTTGTTATTATGACTATAACAAACGCTTTGATTTTACAACTGAAAGAGGAGTGAAGATACAAGAGGGTGTTGATAGATTAACTTCCCTGCAAAAGTTGTATCACGTGGAAGCCAATCATGGCGTGACAAAATTAATTAGTGACCTAAGAAACTTGAGGCAGTTAAGGAAGTTGGGCATCAAATATTTGAGAAGAGAAGATGGAAAGATTCTCTGTGCTTCCATTGAAGCAATGAAGCACCTTGAATCTCTTGAAGTGTCTTCCTTAAGCATAGACGAGATGATTGATATGCAGTCAATTTCATTTGCTTCTAAATCTCTTCAGCGTCTGTATTTAAGAGGGCGTTTGGATAAGCTGCCGGACTGGATCCCAAAACTCGAAAACCTAGTAAAAGTACGGATATTTTGGTCGAGATTGCAAGATAGTCCACTTAAAGCACTTCAGAACCTACACAATTTGCTGGAGCTTGGGTTCTCTTATAAGGCATATGATGGTGAAGAACTGCACTTTGAGGAGGGAGGATTTCAAAAACTGAAGGTGTTGAGACTCAAATTCTTGGAAAGGTTGAATTCATTAATTATAGATGATGGAGCATTGTGTGCATTAGAAGAGCTGCGCGTTGGGGCAAGCCCTCAACTGAAGGAATTGCCCAGAGGAATTCAACACTTACGAAAGTTGGTTATTCTGGAGTTCATTAACATGTCAAATGAGTTTGCAGTTAGCATGGATCCACACAATGGCAAAAGCTATTCGATCGTTAAGCATATACCTTCTGTCCTTATAACTCATATGGTTGGCCCCAGAACTGGTGTGTATAGCACCTACAACTTACAATTAGGTTGAAGAATCGAAATTAAAGTACTTAATTACTATCTGTCAAGCTCTCCAAGGCAAACAAATGCAGTTTATTCTGTCTTTATCTTAACAATAAATGTTGATTTAAGCTGTACATTTTCCTGTTGGCATTGTGTATCATATTTGTTATGATATTCTTGGAGTTCTGTGTGAGCGTGTATTGCTGATTATGAATAATGTAAATCAACACTATTAAAGTAGTTGGAGTATGAGGGCTTGTTTTATTTGGGGAATGAGAAATTAAGAGTCACACTTTGGTTCTTTCTTTCTTTTTCTTTTTTTCCTCTCTCTTAATTTGTTGGGTTGATGTGGTATGTATTTTCTGCTCGCTGTGGTGCAACAGATAACTGACTTACAAGCTATCTGGCAGTGCAAATATGCTGTATTTAAGAGATCTTGTTCAATTTCAAACATTTCTTTGTCTATTGTTTGAGTTAGAGGGCCATACGGCCATTACTACCATTTACATTACAAAAGAGGATTGATCTTTGGAAAAAAAGAGGGGGAGAGAGTGTTAGATATACAAGTGTGTGTTGAAATAGAAAGAAATCCCACATCAAAAGAAAATAAGACTTGTGAGAAATATATAAGTAGAAAACACTCGTTCTCCTAATACCTTTGTGTTTTTGGTTGATATGTGGTGTTAGCCTAGTATTTTGTCTCACAGGTCCAATATGCAGTGCTTCTCTCCTTGTTGGTTGAGAGACAACCTTTAAGGTTGGAGATGTCTCCATTGAATCAATCACTCTTCTTGTTTCTTATTTTATGCATATGTATAAGCTTTCATCCAATTTTCTATCTTGCTTTACCATGGTACCAAAGGTGTAAATTTACAGATATCATTTTTTATTCTCCTCTACTCATGGCAGCATGTGATGACCATCATTACTATCATTTACAGTATCATCTTCTCACCGCTGCCAATCTCCGTTATGGGGAAGAGTGAGTATAAATGGGTGAAGCTTTTTATATAGTAAAACCAATGGAAAGGTAGTATACTTTAAATCAATATAATTTCTTTTTGTAAGTGAACTTTAATTTAATCTTCTTGTTGAGAAGTGCGAATTGCCAATATTGGAGTGTGTCTAAGGCCATTCTTTGTATAATATACACACACACACACACATATGTTGGTCCCAAATCCTAGATCCACATGTGGTGGTAATCCTAAATAAAATCAAAATAGAAAAGCCTAAATGACTATAAAAAGATGGGTTTAGCTTTTCTATTAAACTACTTACTTGAAAATACCTTAAATAATATTACTTGGAGAAGCTATGATTATACACTAAGATTTGGTCTATTGAACTACTAATCTAGTTTATTGATCTGTCGATTATCATAGGCAGCTTAATAGAGAAATCAAGTATAATCCTATTTAGAAACATAAATTTTAAATGTGTAGTTGGGACCCTGTTGTCATACAATTGAATAGCATGAACAAAACTTTTATCTTTTGTTGTCACCAACTTATCAAAACAACAAACAAAAAAGAATCTATTTCCTTATGTATGTATTATAATTTTCTTTTCGTCATGCTAAGACCTTATAAAAATCTAGCACAACTAAGTAGATTTGTAAAACTAATGTAAGACCTTCAAAATATACAATCTAAATTATCTTTATACATGTATCCAT
Source organism: Bauhinia variegata (assembly GCA_022379115.2). Lineage (NCBI taxonomy): Eukaryota > Viridiplantae > Streptophyta > Magnoliopsida > Fabales > Fabaceae > Bauhinia > Bauhinia variegata. The sequence goes on along the minus strand of CM039429.1, from coordinate 9,182,076 downwards.
ACTTTTGCAGCATAGAATAAAGAATTTCTTATAATAAATCTCTTATGCTGCATCTAAATACGAGCGTAAATTAACATATGATGAGAAAATGTTTGTTATCTCACTTTGCCTGTTTAGAAAAAAATTAATGATAAATTATTGAAGTTTTAATAAAACTAATTGTTGAACTAGTTGCTAAAAGTAAAATGATATAAAATGACGTGTTTATATAAATTTTTAATAAATTTTATTTTGTTATGTAAACAAAAATAGGTTTTATAGTTAGTTTTGAATTCTTATTTTCTTTAAAGATTAAACATTTTATTAAAAATTCAAAAAAAAAAGATTAATGTAACGAAACTATATGAAATGGAAAAGAACAAACTTTGCTTGAATTTACAAAAGCATGGCCAGAAATTTCAATTTTTAAGAATTCCGATGATTTCATTATTTTTGAAAAATCGGGGATTCTACTGCAAATCTAATACCTTGAAGAATTTTGACTAAAAACAGTTCATCAAAAGTTGTCCGTTTCTGCTTCTTTTTTCCTTTTTAAAAGAAAAATATTTTGTTGGAAATTTATAGTTTTAAGTTTAAAATTCTTCAAAAAAATCACAAGCAGCTATATATTTTTCTTAAAAAAAATATTGATAGAGGAAGTGCTTAATGCATCCTTCTAATTTTTTTTACACACTTTCTTATTTTTCTTACATATTCTCTCAATCAATATGTTATTTTAAAGATACACTCCTCGTTAAAAGAGTGTCTTTTAAGTAACCCTCGTTGATAGATTGCACTGTCGAGTGTTGATGTTCATCGGCCAGGAATTACTAGTGCCTAACCACCTTCATAAGATATGGATAGATTGCAAAATATGAGTTGAAGCATTGCCTGTTTGCATTGAATGCCAAGTCTGAAGAAACCAAGATAATACATGTGAAACTCTTTTGATAACATGTACAGTTATGTCCCAATTTTTTTTTTTCTTCTACTTTCTGTACCTGTTTTTTTCAAGGCTAATATGCAACGAAAGAGATCACATGTCAGCTACCAATTTTTCCTGATCACCTCCAACCTCAGAAAGGCTTCCCTGAGTCCACTTGTTCAGCATCTCTAATGCAGCCTTAGGCTGGTCCATTGGAACCATGTGACCCGCATCGTGGACCTGTTTTGTTATAAACATAATATGCAGCCAGGTCAGCATTTACCATGAAATAAAATTTTCTGTCTCACACTTTGTTTCAAATTTTAGCCAATATAATAAAATGACACCACAAGTTACATTAATTGAGTTTTTTTGACTAATTGCATAATCATGGGACATGGATTAGGACAGAATATGAGATAGAAGATTTTGTCCCATAAATTAGGTAGCTCAAGCCAAAATACATTTGTATTTCAGTGGCAATTTGTTGTAAGTGTGTGGGGAGAGGAAAAGAGAGTGAGACCTTGAGGAAGCTTAAGGGCCCGTGGCTCTTCAACAATCCAGCTTCTGAGTCACCAACAACAAAAGGAACTTCAGCTGATGCAACAAACTCTTTCTGACCAGACCATTCCATGGCATGAACCCATCTTGAATTACCTACTCAATGAAATCATACCACCAGGCTTCATCAATTCATGCGTTTTGAGTGTTTCAAGTGTAAAATCTTAAACACGGGTTAAGCCGGGAGACATACCAAGCCAATTGCAAATGAGATCATATTCACCAGCATAAATAAGCAAACTTATTCCATCTTCAAGAAGAGCAGGTATGCCAACTTCAAGATTTCTCATCCAATCCACTAGCATGGCCTGATAAACTGTAGTGCTACAAGACACAAAATCAATGTCTCCAACCCCTAGTGCGTCCCGAACAGATTGCTGGTTCATGAACTTCTCCAAGTTCGAAAAATCATAACAAAGATTTCCCTCACACTTCTTTCTGATGTCATAATACTGCAAAGTGAGTAAGATCAATAATTTAACAATCCACCAATGTTATCTCAACACCTTGCAATGACCATAGATGTCCAGGAACAAGATTCTGACCCACAAGAAGAATTCAAAACTTTCTTGACAATAGCTAATAAAGCTCATTTCCTGAGATATTTTTGACTAAGGGCTAAAGGAGGAGAGTACTAAACAGACATAATTTGGAAATGGTTAATCACCTACATGCTTATTTGTAGAGAAAGTTTCATACAATTTAACTAAGCCAAAATCAACATTCCTTTTTCCATAAATCGTGTTTTCCAGAAAGATAAGAACAATGTAACAGATATCTTACTAATAATAAATAAAGACAATATATTCATTCAAGATAAACAAAAGCCCTTCTTTGGTCCTCATTTTAGCAGTAGAAACTTTCAGATTGTACAGTTGTTTAACAAAGTAAAGCTTTTATGCGCAAAGTGGGTCATAGTTTGATCCTCACCAGCCTCATTCTTACTTAAATTTCACAACTACTCAAACCCAGTGTTCTGAACATGCTACATACTGAATAATCTTTCCTGTAAGGATTCATGTTTAAGTTAATCAAGAACCTGACCTTCCACCCTAAACTATCAGGTTAAGCTTCCACTTCTATAGATTCATTGTCAACATTATAAAGCATCACTGATGTCACCCCACAAAAGAGGAAGAAACTTAGATGCTTACATTTATATCACCAGCATGCTCCATGATAGTGCTAAATATTGTGTTGCAAACAAAATATGAAGCCATGCAAGTGATCGTGCCATCAGTGCCTGAAATGATTAAAACAACCATTAACTAGAAATGACGGGAAAGACAAATTTTGCTGAAAAGAAAATTAAAGTAATTTTACATGTAATTTACCACATAATTTTATCGCCATTTCACAGGCTGGAACCTTCAGTTTGTTGATGTGTTCATAGTCAGCCTTCTGAATTATGCCCATGTCCAATGCATAATCAGTGTAAGCTTTATACTGAATTGCAGGATCAGTAAGTCCGTTCCCAATGGCAAATCCCTGCTTAACAACTTTAAATCAGTTGAGCAAGTCTTCTCTTCTTACCATTAAATGTAATTTTGACAGACAGATAATTGATATGTTATTAGGCTATGTAAAGAAACACCTTCAGGTTTATATGAATTCCTTCGTTAGCTTTGTTTCCTCTGTGGACTCGAGCAGCGAGAGCAGGAATATAGTGCCCAGCATAGGATTCTCCCGTAATGTAAAAGTCATTCTCTGCATATTCAGGATGCTCGGCAAAGAAGGCCTGAAATTTGACCACCCAAAAGCAAAAACAAAGAAAACATGCTTAAGTCAATATAATATTGGTAAGCCCAACCAGTTGACATAAGCATTATACATTAAATTTAGCAGTACCCAACAAATTAAACTTCATCCTCACAAACAAAAAATACAAGGTAACACAGGAAAATTGCATTGAGATTCTATAACCAATATTTGGAACAAAAGCAAGCACCTGTAGAAAGTCATACAGGTCATTGCTAACACCATCTTCATCATGACGAATGTCATGCCTATCAGCACTGTAACTAAAGCCAGTTCCAATTGGTTGGTCAACATACAAAAGGTTTGATACCTGCAAAATCACCGAGAAATTTGTTACTCTCTTATTGATATTCTTGAACATGGTTAAAAAGACTAACAATCAGGGTATTAAGCTGGTTTTTCTTTTCTCCTCACAGAGCAATTTCATAATGTTGACACACTCAAAATCAAAACTGAAGGGAAGATCTTTAACTTTAATCCTTCAGAGATACTTTTGTATAATATGTACAGGTACAACAATATTTCTTAAGGCACCTAGTATATGACAACTTTAATTTGGAGGTAAAGTAAAATAAACTACTAGTATCATATGACAACTTTAATTACTTCAAAGAACATATTATTAGCTACTAGTTCAAGTTGATATAGATGCATATCATACGAAAGAGAAGGATATGCACACACATGGACACATGCATTAAAGACACAAGGATATCTAAACCATAGTAAGTAGTAACTTATGAAGATAATAACAGAATTGCAGATACCTTGTCCCAACCATATTCATTCCACAAAAGAGACATGTTGTCAGCAATTCTGAAAGGACCATTTTCATAAAACATAGCTAATTCACTGCTACACCCAGGTCCCCCAGTCAACCAAATAACAACAGGATCCTTCTTGCTGTTGCGCGATTCAAAGAAGAAATAGAACATCCTGCCAAGTCCAACCAAAAATGAATAAAGAATAACAACTCTATACAAATACAAGGATCAAAAACATCTTTTCTGGCATTTCTACAAACATATCCCGCACACCCAAACGTTGAAAAGCTAGCGTCTAAGTTGAATCAAAATCAGAGGATAGTCAAACACAGAAATCAAACCCCAAATGAACCCAATCAACCAAGAAACACAACCAAATCGCCAACTCGAAAAAAGAAAAATCCTACCTCGCCGCGTAAGAATGCTCAATCTTGTAATAACCAGCATGGTGACCCAAGTCCTCAACCGAAACTCCAGACTCAGAACCCACCAAATTGGGGAATCTAAACCGCTTCTCAACGATCCTCTTCGGTTCAAGAGAATAATTGCGGCCATGGACGACGTTAACATCCTCCTTGGGAAACAAATTGAGTTCTCTGATTAACTTGGTCGCCAGAACGGAAGAGTAATCGGAACCCACGAGAGGAAGATCACGGGAAATCAACGAAGACAATGATGGTGAGAAAAACAGGACCAAGAGGAGAGAAGGGACGTAGATTGGGATGGAATTCCGCATTCTGCGAGAAGGGTTTCGTTTCGGGGAGAGGACTGAGAGAGAACACAAGACGTGGTTTTGGGAAAAGAGTAGGAGTGTGCTGGTTGATTACGTGGGCGTGAAGAATCGAGGTGCTTACAGGTCAGTGTAACAGAGAGTCAAGAGATAGTTGGGAAGCGTTTAGTTGAAGAGCATGTAGTGACAGTTGCGGTGACACTTGGCTTACATAACGGAAATGGATTGATTCTGTTATTTGGTTCTGCATATGTGTTTTTTTTTTTTTTTTTTTTTTTCGGTGTTATGTAGTTATTGTGTTAAAAATAAAACAAAATAATCACCAAACACTTAGAAATGCCAACATATAGGAAGAATCAAATTGAATCATATTTGAAACCAAATGTTTTATATAAACTTAATATAGACATAGCTAAGTAATTTTCTCTAATAAAACAAAATAAATAAAAATTATAACGTTATATGTTATACATAGAATAACTACATTCTTTTCAAGAAGCTGTTTTAAAATATATGTATATAATTTGATATATATATATATATACACACGTAATTGTGTAATTCAATTATTCAAGAGTATTTTTCTCATTTTAATTTTTAGAGATGTTAATTTTTTATTCTCACATCCTACTCATCTTTCTTTTATATTCCTCTTGGTTTAGTGTCAAGAATTCAAAAAATAAAAAATAAATTATATAAATGGTTACTTTTTTTTTTTATACCTCTAAAATTCTATTCTGCATTTTTGAAAAATTTTAAATATTTACCATTCCTAACTCCTATACTCCTGATGAAAAGAATCAATTTAGGGAGGACAAGATTCTTTAGAACTGTATGAAGTATATTGATCAAAACATGTTATAAATGAATTCAGTATTTATTTGTATCAGCAACAAAATGAATCAACAGATAAAAATTAAATAACCAAAAGGACACAGAAATTGCCCATAGCTTTCCTTTTCCCACCAATGACAACTAACAATACACAAATGGGAAGATTACAACAATTTCAATGCATATACAAGTGTATTCAATACTACTATGAGGTTAGTTTGGACATTCTGGCGAGTCTCCTTCTATCATCATGATCAGTAAGAGAGATGGAGGTCATTGCTGGTTAACAGATTTAAACACTCTCGTTTTCAGTTTCCGTCTAACTAGGGATCTAATCAAAGAGCCCTTCGTCATGCCAAATATCAACTAAGAAATCTACCATCTCCTGCTTGAGTCACCAATCCATCACATTTACATCAGTACATGAAGGAGAAATTCCACATGCTCTTGATTTAGGATTATGTAAAAACATGAATATATAGTTTGCCAATAAGAATGATGCCAATCCTTAAAAAATTACATATATATATATTCACACAAACGGGGAGGATCCACTTGCTCAATACTTACTCCCTTCAATAACCATTTCAAGAAGACGATATTTATATATTTAACGGTTGAATTGTGTCATATTATAACTTTGATAATTTATGTCAAGTTTGATATAAATAAAAAAGTCTTAAGTATTTAACCGTTTTCTCATGTATTTAAGTAATCATTTTTACTTATAATTTAAAATCTTCTTATTCCATAAAGCAATTGATAATGTATCAATTAATTCTAAGATTTTATAAAAAAATTTAATATAATTTACAGAATGAAATCTTTTAATTCAATGGTTTGATATATGAAATTTATATTCTATAAAATGTTAATGGAGGAAGTAAGTATAAAAAGTCTTACTCCTAGAATAAGAGAATCTCTTCTCTGTATATATATGTATGTATGTGTGAAGGGATCCAAAAAGTCAAATTTCAATATTTAGTCTTTTTAATAACTTTTGTAAGAGGTTGATTTATATTCAATCCAACCACTGAATCATGTCTATTGTGACATTGATTATTTATGTTAAAATTTTCACATAATTAAATTAGAAATTTTTAAATATTTAATATAAGTGATGACATACACTGATAATTTAAAACATTATTCATTAAAAGAAAGTTATATGATAAAGTATTAATCAATTATAAAATTTTATGAATATGATCTACAACATAAGATCTTTTAATTCAATGGTTGAATTTATGAAATTCACATTCTACAAAAAGTTATCGAAGAAAGTAAGTATAACAAACCTTATTCTTAGAATAAGTAGATCTTCTCATATAATAATGTAATGACACATAAGAGTAGAGATAGTGAAAGGAATATACAAATGTCCAAAGAGGGCCTTTCTAAATTTAATCATTCTATTCTCACTCTCAAGCTTCAATTTCAGTATTCTGTGTCACTCACAAGTCACATACTCATCATGGTCATGGATGTACTAAGTGTCGGAAAATGGTGGGTATTTCAAAAGTCTCACATCGTTTGAATGCACTTCCTTCCTTCCATTAATATCAATGCCTCACATCGCTTTAAGTAAAATAATATTCACCTCCTTCCATCTATAAGTAGCCACCTTAGTCATTTAAGATACACCATTCCCTTCTTCCTCCTATATCTTATACAGCCCTATATGCTGGGTTATTACTATATTATTGTTTTTTGCTGTTCTATTCCCTAAGTTTCCAAGAGAGATTCGGAAGGGCCTATTTAATCCAAGAAGACATTTTTCTTATGCTTTTACTAGTGTGGTGAAATAGTCCATAAGGGCAATTGTAACTTTGTGTGACTTAGGCTACCCTCCTTTAATTTTTCCAACACTAAAGGGGTGTTTGGTAGAAGGATTCTTTTTTGAATCCTGTCAATCCTAACTTAGGATTTTTTGTTTCCTATCTTTGGTATGGATTTTTTTTTAAATAGAATCCTAAGAAACATGTTTCTCAAGATTCTTTTTTAATACAAATTTCATTAAAAAGAATCCCAGAGGGGGTGGGATTCTAGTTTTCCATCCTTCTAAGAACATTTTAAAAAAAATTCCATGAATATTTAAAGCCAACCAAACACATTTTAAGCATTCTAGGATTCATAAATCCTAAGATTTATGTTTCCCATGATTCATGAATCCTGGGATTCAAAAAGGGTTCCGTCTACCAAACACCCCCTAAGGAGCAACTCCTTCACCTAAATACTTTAAATATTTCTCTGAATCATCTTTTAAGTAACAGTGTCAGCTTTAATATGCATGCATTATGTATGTCAATGCATTAATGCAGTAGAATGCGGTTCAGAAGAGTCTTACAGGCAAAGGTATTGGCTCTGCGAAACGTTCATTAGTCGAAAGCAGATCTTCGTACGATGTTGACCAGCTGCAAGAAAGAAATGATAAGTTATACTGTCATATGAATTAACCATAATAAAGCAGTTCGTAAAACTAATAACAGCATAAAAAACTCTGATTTATAAACTGATTGGTAACAAGCAAAATTTCAGTGATGCCCAGTCCTACTCCACCCTCTCCCCTCTGTTTCAAAAAATAAACAAAAAAGAAAAGTAATGCAAACAAAATCCTGATAATTGTGGGAAATCATCAGCTGATCTATACTTAAAATGATCCATGCTTATTCAATGAGCATCAAACTCTTCCTTTCTTTTTACATTTTTTTAATTTTTTTTTTCTTGTAGGTGTATCAAGTTTTAAGATACAGGTGGATTGAGTGCTCTGAAGGGACAAAAAGAAAAGAAAAGAAAATAGAAAATTTATATTTTAAACTTATGCCATAGTTACAGCTTTCTATTGGTTCAAGAGACAAACTAAAAATTTCACATGAAGTGACTGACAAAGTGTGGATAGTATAAGTTCAGTACAACTACAAGAGGGGTTCATGGTGTTAAAACATTTGTCATAATCATTAAAACTAGTCTTGATTAATTACCAAGCACTAGTCAAAATAATCATTTTATTTAGTAGAAGAAAACATGATGTTTAGAAGGATTAACACTAGAGAAGCTGTCTATAGGTTGAGATAAAAATAATGTATTAATCTTGGGGAACATAAGAGAGTGAGGCCAAAACTACTTTCAAATCTTTCACTTTCCCTCCAGATATAAGTATACTTAATAAGTAAAAAAATGGAACCCCTTCTCAATCTTCTACTGTGATTTTTATAACTGATCCTACTGTAAGTGGAGGGAAAAAAAAAAAAAGAAGTAATAAATGGGGATAGAGTATATACCTAATAATTGGATCCTTGGGCATTTTCTGTGGACGTTGACACTTATCGCCTACCCACTTTCTTCTGTTCTCATGCCATGCAATTGCAGCTGCATAAAATCAGGTTATAATTTATTACTAGACAGAAACTTTAATCCAGATCACAAACATCTTATGATACAGTGGAGACTCTCTACATTTAAGCAAGACCCAACATACTTTAGTTTTAAAATGTTTTGAAGGCCCAAAATGCATTTCTTCATTTCAATTTCATATTGTAAATCCAAATCAGTTTATATTCCGAGCACCAAATGACTAACACCATAGACTGAAAGGGGACTCTTACAACAATTTATTCCTTTATTCTATAGTCACTATCTACTCCTTCATTTCCATGACTGTGAATCAGTACTGCCAGCATATCTAGAAACAAACAGGATTTGTTTTGCCTACTTTTCCTTGTCTGGTAAGACATCTAGTTTCTAGATCTTATGATACATAATACTAGTCATCACCAAATTCATTGAAAAGTAGGATTATGCGAGTGATTACATTTTTTGTAGATGCAAGGTTTAAAACAAAGCTAAATTCAAAGTTAAAACAAGTGACTTGGAAGCATGCTAATTTGGGTTAACCTTCATATGAGTCTCCTCATTGAGCCAGCTTATTCTTCTGTTTCTCTTTGCAGTACTAATTTCTTTCCAAAATTCATTTTTAAGTTAGAGCAATAGAAGCAGATATAAAAAAGCATAACTTTTTTTGTTTTTTTTTGAAAAAAAGTTCCATACTGGATGTTAAAATTTTAAAAAATTTCTTTATTGTTGAGCTGTAAACTAGTGACAGAAGGAGGAAAATTGGCTAAATAAGAGGAAGACATCTTGAATAGATTAATCAAAACACAAACTCACCATGATTGACAAAAGTGGAGGATTGCTTCCCATTAGAATGCGAACTTCTGCAGGTCTTTCCACTAGCCCTTTTTCCTTCATCTGTAGAAGAGGAAAGCTTTGAAGTTTGTTTCCCATTTGAATGGGAACTTCCAGCGCTGAACTCCATCACATTCATATTGGATAAACATTCCCCGAATTAACAATAGAATATTTTTAAACACTTTCCTTCAAGAAGGACCAACACGTTTCCTTACACTTATTGCCGGATCCCTTACAGTTTCCTTCTACCTAGTCAGATCTCTGATATTAGAAGAACTAATGCTCATCATGAAATAGCTATGCTACATGATATAAGAAGTGAAAGAAAAAATGAAGGAAAAGGAAACAATTAGTATAACGCAATATGCCTAAATTATGTAACACTAATAAAATATCTAAAAAAAATGTAAACAGATTCCATTTGCATTTCTAAAAGACAAAGGCAGAGTCAACTTAGGTCTCAGGATCAGTAGTTAAGAAGTATTAAAGGATAAAGTAATAGTAAATACTAACTTTTCCCTTTTGTTACACACAGTTCAGGAAAAAAAATATATACATATATTCTTGAAAACTCATGAAGCATATCTTCCTTTGCAGCATTTTACCCTTTGCACTGATTTTTCTGTTATATGCTTCCCTAAATGTAATATCATATTTCTAATTTTAAGGTCTTAACTGAAAAGCTGAAGGCTTGGTTCATCAATAGGTCAAACTTCGTATGTTTATAAAATGCTAAAAGGGCAATGTTCTTAAACCCAGGATGCAATTTCAGTGGTACTTCATGCAATGTTTTCCTACAAATAATGTGCATGACTTATCTTAGAAAGCCAATCAAGATATGGCTTTAGCAACCATAGCAAGCTTCCCAGCTATTGCTAACTAGTTAGAACTCCAATTTCAATTTCTGGTTAATAACTGAAATATCTAAAGAAAATATGAATATCAAAAGCTCAGACTCTGCAATATAAGATATACATAATCCATACATATCCTGATTATATTTCAACTAAAAGGAACTCCAGTTCCTACCATAAGAAAAACCCACATTATAGTGAGCTAGCACTTTGAACACCTCCCCCAAAACACAAAAAAAGAAAAGAAAAACCCCACCATATTAAACAAGAGACTTGATGCCATGCTCATTCAAATAGAGTTCAACTTCTAAACTTCAAGCTGTTTAGTGAGAAACCCTACTTCCAACCTATATGAATAAAACTCTCCTCAAAATTGATCAAAAAATAAAAATCTAATTATGCATTTTAGAATGGGGTACAAAATAATATATAACTCAGGTTTTCCAAATACTCCATTCATATCTGAGATAAAAGTTTATCACGCATTTCTTTTAGTGATAAACTCCAAATCTCTCTTTCCAAACCTCCAATCCGACAGTGCCAATTAATAAATCAAGAGAAAAATAAATATTAAACCACTCAAGCACCAAAATTTGGCTATTGCCCCGCACTGTTATACGTTACAGGACTTCTGGGGTTTAAAAGTGTAATAAAGATAACACAATCCTGTCTAGAAAGCAAGGAAAACCACAGCGAGAGCATACAGAACATCAAGAACAAAATAAACAACAATCAAAAACGAGAATCTCAACCATTCCAACTCATAGACGAAACCATTACTATTTTTCCCTCAATGAGCAATGCATTTGAAAAAGAACTGCAAATTCACCAATTCAATTGAGATCCAATCCAGGTTCAAGGAAATAGCAAATGAGATACAAAACGTTACAAGAAACAGTTTTCCCAAAATCCTGGCGAAAGAGAAAATTGAACAGTACCTTGTAGCGCCCGAACTGTTGAAGAGATTGAAGGAGCCACAGAGACGAAGGATTTGAATGTAGGATTTTGATAAATGGGTCTGAGGAATAATAAGCGTTTAGCGGTAAAATTAATATTCCATTCTCTGATCCATGTTTGGCTTCTGCTGGCATGTCTTGTTGCGATAGGTGAGCTGTCTCCGTTGTTGGAATTAAAAGAGCGCTTTACTTGGATAAGCCTTGTCATATATTTTTAAGACTAAAATACCCGCCACCTACCAAAAATAACAAGTGGACAACTGAGATATACAGGGCGTTTTAGTCCTTTGATACCATAATCAGGTAACAGGTTCTCCTCGTAATAACCACATAAAATTTTAAAATAAATATTTATTTCAATTTTTACGCATAAAATTATTATTAATTTAATTATTTATTATTTAAATTTATTAATTTAATTTTTTATATTTAAAATTTTAATTAATTTAATCTAAAATTATAAAAATTTTAAAATAAAAAAAATAAATTAATAAATTTTAAATAAAAAATATTTAATTAATAAAAATTTTAAATATAAAAAATTAAAATAAATATTTACTCATTTTACTACGTGAAGTTTTCATTTTTTTTTACCTTTTTATAATCTTGAGTTGGTTATCGATGAATAATTATCCAAAATAAGATTAATTGATGATAAAAGAATGTTTTATTTTGCTATAAACGTAATCACATAGGATAAGAGAAGAAAACAAATAAACTAGCCTAGGAAAGGCTACCCAACACGATCCACGTCAAGCTCAACATAGAGCCAAACTGAAGGATTATGAAGTTCAACAAACCCACGGTAGTTCAAGGCTGTAAAAATGTGACAAAAATGGTATTGATTGTGTTCAATTTTTTTATGCTACTATTTTAATTTTATTACTAAAAAAATAGATCCACATTTTCATCTAAAAAATGGATTCATAATCTTTAATTCACATATTTTATCTTACCCCATATCTTATTATTTTTTGTACTCTCTTATAATTAATCAAAAATTATAAAATAATATTATAAATATTTTTGAAGTCATTGAAAATATTTTTTATCAATTAAAAGAAAAAAAAAATTATGTGGATTCATAAATTATTGACAAATAAAAACTTTGTAAGATTAGTTTATTACAAAATAAAACACTTTGCTCCTGAAAAAGGCATTTGGTAAATTTGTTTTTTGAGTGTTATTGAAAACACTTCATTTAATAATGATTATGTGTTTAAAATAAATCATGATTAGTACCTTTTATACATAAACTCGGTGAGTTTTCAAATCAAAAAATTAGTTGTTTGACAACCTAATATTAAAAGTAAAAATGCCATGCTTTTAAATAATTCTCTTACTTCCCCTAAAATACACACGGATCCTCTCTTATTTGGGAAACTGTAGCAACAATTTATGGCTTCATAATCATTAGATGAATCCAAAGGTCACAAAGAGGACACGTCTGCATTTTCTTTTTAACACAAATGTTTACAAACTCCTGACCGGAAGCTCCAACGTCCTCTCATTGCCAACATGTCTTCCGTGAGCTCCTTCACTTAATCAATTTTAAAGTTTGTTTAGATTAACTTTTATTAATATATTTTTTTTTAATTTAAAAAATAAATATTTTATACAAAAATTCATTTGAATTGACTTTTGTGAAAAAAAAAAAATACACTTTTAAAAATCAAAATCACTTTAATTATTTTTTAATAAATCTTATAATGTCACATTATTTTTTACTATTAAATGCAACTCTCATAATAATTTACTCTAATCACGCAGCTTTACAAATACAGTAAATACTTTACATAATCAATTATGCAATCCACTTTTTAAGGGAATAGACTTCTTTGTTAGGCTAGGTTGGTGCTATGCATGCCTAGCCATCTATCTCTTGCCCAACAAATATTTTACATAATAATCGTGTCCCATTTATTTACAATAATTCATTTGGGTCATCCATCTTCTATCCAATAGATACTTAATAGAAAAAAAAATCCAATAAAAAAAGCTGGATCCCTTTTTGAGTTGCTAATATGTTGACACGGAGCTTTGAGGTTTGCACTCTAATGGTTTCAACTCATTGTTTCAAGTTACATAAATTGTGCAACTCCTTATGCAATCTCATTGGACATAACCTAAAAGAGGTGAAATTTCAGTCAACAATATAAGCTATAATTATGGAAAGATAAAACTAAGTTGTTGTGAGAAGAATTTCAAAATGAAGAGATATTTCTCTTGAGGAGTCATGCCTTTTAAATTGACATCTATATGAAGAGTCATATAGAAAGATACTATACCTACTTAAAAAACACACGCAAAAAGTTACCAAGGTTGATTGTATAAGTTAAAAGACATAAAAGTGGTTATAATACATTTATGAAAGTTTATTATACAATTAAAAGTTGCAACTCTTCATAGAATACTTAATAGCCATTGGCAAAAGATTGTGTTGGTTTTTCATTTGAGATATTATATTTATTTAAGAGACTTGTCTCTTTAATAGAGGGTCATGTCCCTTGAAAAATTATATCTAAAAACACAACTTGCCCCTTCATAGAAGAGTTACATCTATTCATGTCTATAAATAGACAATTCCCAGCAACATTCAAGTCAATTATTCAAGTAAGTTTTTCATGGATGAGTTTGTAAAAGACATTGTTGTCTTCACTTGAGTTTTGAGAATGCAAACCATACTTAAGGGTTTTCATTGTATTCTAAAGCAGATCCACCATCAAACCCAAGTTGCACCCAAAGGTTGTTATTGGTGGGGGTGAATCAAGCCTAAAGCAAAGTGTTGTCCATGCCTTGAATACTTATGCACAACTTTCTTTCTTCTCTCCACTTTTAACTTCAAAGAGTCATTTCCACCAACAATCTTTATACTTTTATCTCATAATCTTTAGGCTTGATACAAAGTTCTAAAGATTATGTCTAACAATCTTTAGGCTTGATTCAAAGTTCTCAAGATTTTGTCTTACAATCTTTAGGCTTGACTTCACAAATGTGAATGGCTTCTTTGAAGGACTTGATAATGGATTTTGTGAAGTTAGAGAGGTTTGATAGAGGCAAGGAACTTGCAAGAAGATGCAAAGGAACTTTTTGAGAAACTAGAAAGCAAGGCACATGCAAGATGATGTGAAGAAACTATTGGAGATGAATAGAGGCAAGAATATAAAAGGAAAATTTGGGAGAAACTCAAGATACATGCAAGAAGGATGAATGGAAACAATTTGATGCAAGTTAAATGTATGAGGATGACAAGTAAGAACTTTATTGTTATATTTATATAATTCGCAAGAGTTGTTATTGGCAAGAGTGAATCAAGTCTAAAGGAAAGTGTTGCCTACGCCTTGAAGATTTATGCACAACTTTCTTTCTTCTCTCTGTCTACAATACAACACATATTTAAGTTGTAAAATTGAGTAGAAGTTGGAAAAAGCAATTAGAAGCACTGATTAAAAGCAAATTTGATTTGAATCCTGTTATTGTATTGCCAACATATGTTTAAGTTACAACTGTAGTTTTTCTAGCTCTTCAGTTTATAATTTGCCTATATAAAGGCTTATGATGTACCTGTTAAATAACAACATGCTCATGAAAATAATTTAATATACTCTCTTTCTCTCTTGTGTAAGTGTGTGGGTGTGTGCTTCTCCTGCTCTCAATTTAAGTTATCAAAATGAAGAAGTCCAGGAATTGATGATCTTGGAAGGAACATTTGGTGCCATCTATGGGAATCATTCATTCCATTCTTTCATTTGATCTAGACTATTGAGCTATAAATCACGAAGATAAAAAAATTTAAAAGACTAGTCCCCAGTTTGCTAGCAAGACCCCTCTCCTCTTACTAGGTTTTAGTAGCCTGGAAAACAACCAAGCTCCCAATTTATTGAAGTTATCTATATAATGTAGAAGAAGTTGGATGGGTTTTGCTAAAATGCACATCATTCTTTCAACATGGGCTTGACATTTGGAAAGTATAGCCTTCACTGCTTGACACATGTCAAGTTTATATCAGCAAAACTCTTATTAAGACCTCATCTCTTCTCAACTTTGCTTACACAGATGGAAGGCAAGGGTGGAGCATGTGAAGGGTCGCATAATGAAGGGCTATAATGTAGGTTCACAAGTGTCGTGGGATAGATTTCTAATGGGCTTGACACTTAGAAAGTATAGTCTTTACTGCTTGACACATGTCAAGTTTATGTTAAAAGTATAGTCTTTACTGTAAGATTGTAATAATTTCGTAAAAAGATATTTTTTCTTAATTAAGATTTTTTTATCTTCGTGAATGTGTAAATCAACACAATTTTATTTCAATTAATTTGATATCCTTTCGCCATTACAAAGAAAAAAAGTTGTTTTTTTAATTTTATTTTATTCTTAATGTGTTGAAAAGTGGTTAGCTCAGGTAAAGGGAAGCGTACAAGGTACTCCACCTTTGATAGGTAACTCCATTAAGTCACCCAACTTGTGTCACCCACCTCTTTATTTTTATTTTTATTTTTGTTTTGCTTTTAAAATTTAATCTAATATTTTAATCTAATCTATTATATTATAAATATAGTTTGCATATATGTGGTATTATCACTATTTATTATAAATGAGTATTTCTTTGCATATATATGGTCGGTAGTTTCTTTTGGAGTTATATGCTCACAGTGCAAGATTTTATTTTAGTATATTACAAAAATAGGTGACAATTCTATAGTGTTGACATTTAGCTTGCCAACTAAAAGACAAATGATAATATATTAAAATTTGATTGTAAGATTGCATTTAAGAAACTAATTAATTTGCAATGAAATCAAATTAAATTGAAATAATAATAGTTATTAATCAACAAATTAGGATACTCTTAAGAAAATCAAATCATACAAAATCAATTAAGATGTTCTTACAATAATTAGAAAAATTATTCATAGAATATTGAAAAAGAAAAGTCAATTACTATTAGTTAGGAAAACCAACAAATATAAACACCGTATTACAAAATCAAGAAATTGATTATGGAGCAGAAACAGAAGAGGATTGCCATTCAGGAACAAAATAAAGAAATTGATTCTAGAGCAAACGCAATTCAACCCACACTACATCTTCTGGGTTTGTCATGATTTCCATGATGTTTATGAAAAGAGGAATTCAAAATCGAATGCCGCTTAAAGGGTTGCAGCTTAAGGTAGACCCAGTCACCTTCCTAGAATTCTTTGTCTATTATTTTTTGTTTATGTAGTATTTCATTTTGCTTTTGGCTTTGGTGAGATTGTAATGAAGGAAATTTTTAATATTTTCCCTGGTTCTGACAAAAAAGCCCACCACTTGAAGGTCAGATTCAGCCACAACGAGTGGGTCTACATTTGTAGGAGCATAACCATATAATGCTTCAAATGGGGCCATGCTTATAGTTGCATGCCATCTAGTTTTGTACCATAATTCTGCAAATGAAAGATAATCCACCCACTTTTTAGGAAAATCACTAGTCACACATCTTAAGTAACCCTTTAAGGTGTCGTTAAGATTCTCAGATTGCCCATCTGTTTGTGGGTAATGCGTAGAGGATTTTGCCAAATGAATCCCATGTAAAGAAAATAACTCCTGCCAAAATTTGTTCATGAATAATGGATCTCTATCGGAAACTATCTCCAAGTGCCACCTATGTAACTTAACAATGTGGTCAATGAAGTTTAGGAGCAGATAAAGGATGTTGAAGTCCCATAAAATGAGTGTACTAAGTAAATCTGTCAATAGTGACCCAAATAATTATCTTACCCTATGACTTAGGCAAATGGGTGATGAAATCCATCACCATTCAGGACCAAGTGCCATTGGGCATAGGCAATGGTTGTAATAAACCTGTTGGAAGGGTATATGATTATTTAAAGCGACTACAAGTATCACATTGTTGAACAAAAAGCTCAACATCTCTTTGAAGCCCTTTCTAATAAAAGAGTTGGCCAATATATTTGTAGGTTGGATAGATGCTAGCACGACCTCCAATAGGGAATAAGTGATAGTAGTTTAGTAGCTGCTTTAGTAGTTTAATATAATAATTAATAATTAATAATATTATTGTATTATTATTTTTAATAAAGTTAGGGCATGGATGGAAGACAAGGGTATGGTATTGTTTTATTATTATTTTCTAATTTTCTAATGGGTCAGGTTGGAGCACGTGAAGGGTGGCATAAGGAAGGGCTATGGGTAGGTTCACAAGTGCTATGGGATAGGTTCTTAGTGTGATTGAATAGTTTTGCATTTTGTCTAAAATATTCAGACCTCATATTCTCAATTTTTTTCTTTCTTCTTTTCCTCAAGAGTCTTTTGTCTTGGTTTCTTCCACTATCCACACCTCATTTCTGAAATTCGCTTTTGCCTTTCTTCTTTTCCTTAACAGTTTTTTGTTTGCATTTCTTTTCCTCCAGTGAGGTAACGTCCAATTTATGTTGTTAGTATTTGTTCTTAGTTTTTTTGAAATAAATTATTTTACACCTATTGCAACTACAGTAGGTTGAAGCGGCATGGCCAAAAACCCAAGTAAGTTGGCCGAAGTGGACTATTCATCCGAGACATGGAAATTAACTGTTAGGGTAACAAGCATGTGGAAGGTTTTCAAGTTCGGGAAAATGCAATCTCTAGACATGGTTTTCATGGATGAGGATGTGAGTTATTTATTTATTTTGTTTCTTTTGCTTAATATACAACGGTTATCACTTTGGGTTCAAAGTCTTATTTTAAAATAAATTGATTGTGATTTATGGTTCGAAGATCCTAGCATCCATACATCATTCTATAGTGGAAAAATTTAAGCACTTATTGGAAGAAGGAAAAACTTATATGATGACAAATTTTGAGGTATTGGAAGATGACCAACAGTTGAGGGTTTCAAAGCTGCCTTACAAGTTGAAGTTTGTGAGGACAATAACAATTAGGGAGTGTGTTCTTGCAAATATTCCTCTACATGCATTTTTATTCACACCCTTTGAAGAGATTTTATCTGAAAAGGCTCCATCAAACGTTTTAGTATGTAATGCAAATGAGTTAGCTTTATAAACTTGGTATATGATATATTTGTTCGTACTCAACCTATTAGTGATGCAACTCCCTTTTTCTTTTTATGATGATAGATGTTATTGGGCAAGCTTTCAATGTGGATGATGGGAAAAATGTCAACGTGAAAAGAAAGAACATTGTGTCACCAATGGTTAAGTTCAATCTATTGGACCTAAAGTAATTTGTGCAAATGTCTACATCTTAAAATGTGCAATAATACATTATTTTTATTTGTTTGATGAATGAATAAACTATTTTTATGTATGGTTTTTAGTCAGAATGTTATATCATGTACTTTGTGGAATGATTTTTTCGGTAAATTTATCTCCTACATGGAGATGAAGCCTCCTAGCCCAGTGGTGATTATTCTAACTAGAGCAAATATCAAAGACACCAAAAGTAAGCTATTGTCCAGTATGATTTTAGTCATATGCATGTTTCATTTATGTAGTTTATTTATTTATTTTTTTAATATGTGTGTTGTGATATTGTTCATGCCGTTGTAGGTGGTCCATATCCAGCTGGGGTTCAAAGCTATTGGACAACATCAAAACTGTTTATTGATGAGGATATCAAATATATCAATGAGTTTAAAGCAAGGTAAAAGCATATGTGTTCAGTTTAGAGAAGCAAGTGTAGTTGTTTAATTAATGTATGCTTCATTAACTAAACTACATAGTTACTCAATGAGCTTGCATGCTATAGTTTGACATAATGGGATGATTCTGTCTCCGAACAATATTCGCAGTATTCACAATCTTCTCAAATAATTGATGATGAAATATTCCTAAAGAATGCTCCTGTGAAAGCTATGTTTGAATTGCAACACTTCAAGGAGGTAACTTCAAATATGTGTTTCTATTAATGCAAAGTTTGCTCGAGTTTATTACAAAAAGTTTTAAATTTTATTTTTTTCATTTAGGTTACTTACATTTAATCATGTTATTCTATCTCTTTTCTAGGCCAATTTGTGTGTGATAGTTGGATGGACTGCCAAGGTCTACACTGATCCTGGATGGTTCTTCTATGCTTGCATTAAGTGTGGGAAAAAGACAAATCCAATTGATTAAGGAAAATATAGATGTGGCCAGTGCAAGACATTAGACTCGACCCCGCATACAAGGTGCTTATTGAAATCGTTATAATAGAAAGAAATCCATCGATTATACTCAAGCTCACTTATTATGCATTAATTAATTGAGCGAAGCTCATCATTTAATCAATTTGAAAGTTGTCATGATTTTCATTAGATATAGGGTTGAGGTTCTGGTGCATGATGATGAAAACCATGCAAGGTTTGTCCTGTGGGATCATGAATCCATGAAGTTGACTGGCCATACTGTCAATGAGTTGATTGAATAGCTGCGCGAAGTAAATCATTCACAGGAGACAAGTTTAAGTTTGTGGAAGCTTGAATTCTTCACAAGATCTTATTTTCGTGTTGACTTGATTTATACTTGCAGGCAGAAGTGACTAATTTCAATGAATTCCCACAAGCTATTGATGATTTAGCTGGAAAAATATGTGCCTTCAAAATAAAACCACATATTAGTGGAGCCACTTCCTCGGGGCAAGAAATATCATTTTCTATCTTGGAGTTGAAGGATACAAAGGACTTAGTTGATGCTTTATGGGATAAGGTTGAGCATATTAAGGTATGTGTGAGGTTAAATTATCTAAATACATACTAATAAGCTCAACCCATTTTATAAATGCATAACATGACCACTTTGCTAATTATTTCTTACAGACAAGCATGTTAGTGGATAACCAATCACAAGAGGGATCAATTGGCTTTGTGACCCCATCCAAGAGACTCTGGACTTCTTTCTTGGATGATGATGCCATTAATCTATCCTTTGGGATTTGTCTACGACCAAATGCCATAAACAGAAATTTGCTAAATGAAGTTACATGCGAATAGGCCAACTCAACAAAGTGGCAATGTGACAGCTTTTTGGAGTTGTGTAAATTCACCAATGTAGGGTGCCTAATTATGGATGATACACATTTTGATACAACCTTTTGTATGTATTTAGGTTGGCTCTTTTATATTTATGTTATAATGTGTAGCCTCTTTTGTATGTATTTAGGTGCTAATTGATGACAAGTATATGAACTTATCACTGCTTTGATATATTGATTTCCACACCCCGTGCAAAGCACGGGTTTAGTTCCTAGTACAATATATAACAGCAATAATAGTTAGATATGTCACGGACAAGAGGAAGTCCCACATCAGATAGGTAAAGGGAGGTCTTGGGCCTTATAAACATGGGCGCTGCACACCCCATTAAGACGTCTTTTTGAGGAGAGGGTAATGGCCCCGTGACAAGTGGTATCAGAGCCGACCCGGACCCGACTCCGATGTTAGCTCCAAGCGCCCCAATGAGAATGGGGTAGGCAGGGGGCCCCACCTATGACGAGGGCGTCACAGGATTGGGTGGGGAAGTATGTCACGGACAAGAGGAAGTCCCACATCAGATAGGTAAAGGGAGGTCTTGGGCCTTATAAACATGGGCGCTGCACACCCCATTGAGACGTCTTTTTGGGGAGAGGGTAATGGCCCCGTGATAAGGTTGTGTGAGTAGTGTGATGCCCTATTTTCATAAGAAGAACTTAGATGAGATGAAACCCTGAAAAACCAAAAGTTTGTAAATGTCTATATTTATAGATTTAGCATTTTTAACTTTTAGTTCTTGCACCAATAACAATCCCATTGACTAAAGAAAAAACATCGATGCTCTTTCTCAAAAAAATTATCTTGCTTTATCTAGATGATTTTATGTGTGATTATGTTCTCTTTTGTAGGAATGAGACTTCATTTATAAGCAAAAATTCTTAACCTTTTTAAATCTCAATCAATCAATAGATCCCTTAACATCGTAAGACGTGTGACTAATATCAAAAAAAATTTCAAAATTTTATCTCGTAATTTCTTTTAGTATGTGATCGCACATGATAGTTTAGGTATGTCAGTCCAGTACTAGCATTGCTCAATGTTTTATTTCTTTCTGGAACTATTCATATGTATTCTATTCCCAATATGCCTTGCAACTTAACTCATGATTATGTGATAATCTATTATGGTGAGATTGCATTATCATATAAGTCCTCCAATGAAATATTAAGTCAATGCCTTCCAATGTATGAAACTCGTTAAAGCCTTGATCAACCACGAGTGGGCTTGCCAAAGCAAGGTGCCTTGTCTATCTTGGTGATGCATTAAAGATAATTGTAATATCTATCAATCGCCTGGCTTAATTGGTGATTTCTCAATAAAATTAGGGCCCAAAGGCATAGGGTTAGTCTTAAGGCAAGTGTTGTCCGCCTAAACCATCCAAGAATTGCATGTGTTACAATTGGTAAGAGTTGCATACTTGTGGATTTGCGTTGGGTGATCAGCCAAAGTTGACTCAGTATTGGATGAAATGGGATCTTGGCCCATTAGAAAGTGTATATGTGATATTTACTTTTCGAATTAATAGTGGGGGCTATTCATTTGCAAGAAAATAGGAGGAGTAACATTTGATAAAATACCTTATTGAATGTATTAAATGTGATACTTACTTTGCATATTTTTGTTATAGATATCTTATGGCTAACACTGCATATGCAAACAACTTTTCATTGCAATCTATCCTTAAGAAAGATAAATTGAATGGGACAGACTTCCTTGACTGGTATAGAAACTTAAGGATAGTCCTCAAGAAAGAACGAAAGCTATATGTCTTGGAACAACCCATCCCTGCACCACCTATAGCAAGGGCTCCCCATGCCAAAATAAATGCCCACAGGATGCACTCTGATGATGCTTTGGATGTGGCTTGCCTAATGTTGGCAACCATGGACTCTAAGCTTCAAAAGCAACATGAGAACATGGATGCCTTTGACATGCTTGGACATCTTAAAAAGTTGTACGAGGAGCAAGCACGCCATGAAAGATATGATGTCTCTAAAGAATTATTTAGGTGTAAGTTAGCAGACGGAAGCCCAGTTAAGTCTTATGTGCTCAAAATGATTAGATATGTTGAGAGCCTAGAGAAATTAGATGCTCCTCTTGGTCAAGAGTTGGCCACTAACTTGATCATGCAATTGCTACCATCAAGTTACAATCAGTTTGTCATGAATGAAATTGACAAATCTTTGCTAGAGTTGTTAAGCATGTTGAGAACTATTGATCAAAACCTGAACAAGGCTAAGCCTATGGACATAATGATGATCCATAAAGGCAAGAAGAAATAGAAAGGTAAAGAGAAGACCAAAAAGCCCAGACCTACTTCTAAGGCACTAAAGCCCAAGAGAGGTGTAGGAAAATATGCTTCCATTGTAGTGAAATCGGACATTGAAAGAGGAATTACAAGATCTACCTGGAAGATCAGAGAAAGAAGGGAAGTGAGACTTCCACTTTAGGTATTTATGTTATAGACATAAACTTTACTTCTTCATCATGGGTATTGGATATTGTGTAGGAACTGAGAAGGAGTAGGACTCTCAACAAGGGAGAAGTGGACCTATGCATAGGAAATAGAAGAAGAGTTGCTACTTTAGCCGTAAGAACATATTCTATGGCATTACCTTTGGGCTTAATTCTTGAATTATAAGACTATTATTATGTGACTGCACTTAGCATAAACATCATTTCTATTTCATGTTTAGATTAGAAAGGTTTTCAATTTATAATAAAGGACCTATGTTGTTCCATTTATTTTTTAAAAAAGATGTTTTATTGTAGTGCACATATATTTAATGGTATCTATATTCTAGATCTTGAGCTCACAATTTTTAACATTAATGCCAAGGGATTAAAATCAAACGGTTTTCAATCAGACATACCTCTATCACTGTTACCTGGGCCAAATATATGAGAAACCCATATCCAAGCTCCATCAAGATGGACTCTTGGACTTTTTGATTTTGAATCATATAAGACATGCAAGTTTTGTTTATTAGGCAAGATGACAAATGCCCCATTCAGCAAGCAGAGTGAAAGCCCCATTCATAGAAGAGTTATATATCATGAAGCATCCATTCATGTCTATAAAATTGTTCACAAACTAACTTGCCTTTATCTTAAATGCGCACAAGATAAACAAGTAAACCATCACTTTGTAAAAGATATTGTTGTCTTGGCTTGAGTTTTGGGAGTGTAAACCATACTTAGGGATTTTCATTGTATTCTAAAGGAGATCCACCATCAAACCCAAGTTGCACCCAAATGTTGTTATTGGTGGGGGTGAATCAAGCTTAGCTAAGTGTTGTCCATGCCTTGAATACTTATGCACAACTTTCTTTCTTCTCTTCACTTTTAACTTCAAAGAGTCATTTCCACCAACAAGCTTTATACTTTTATTTCACAATCTTTAGGCCTGATACAAAATTTTAAAGATTATGTCTAACAATCTTTAGGCTTGATTCAATGTTCTAAAGATTTTGTCTAACAATCTTTAGGCTTGACTTCACACATGCGAATGGCTTCTTTGAAGGACTTGATAATGGATTTTGTGAAGTTGGAGAGGTTTGATAGAGGCAAGGAACTTGCAAGAAGATGCAAAGGAACTTTGGAGAAACTAGAAAGCAAGGCACATGCAAGATGATGTGACGAAACTATTAGAGATGAATAGAGGCAAGAATATGAAAGGAAAATTTGGGAGAAACTCAAGGCAAGATACATGCAAGAAGGATAAATGGAAACGCTAGGACAAACTTGATGCAAGTTACATGCATGAGGATGACATGTAAGAACTTTATTGTTATATTTATATAATTTGTAAGATATTTCTTATTAGTTATTTCAACAACAATGATATTATGGGTGATAAATTTATCATGAAATATTTGCATGAAATTGCATAAGTTTTGAATGGTCCAAACAACGCGACATGTGTATGGATCTATATCCATTATTGTCTCCTCAATTATAGATAAACTTCCTCAATGTGAAACGCTTCAAAAAGAATCTTGTATATATAAAGGGAATAAATCTCTCTTGAGATAAACTTCCTCAATATGATCAAATTCAAGAATCACAGTGAACCACATTTGGAACCTCAACAGAGTCCACAAGTTGTTATGGAACAAGAATCTACTTTTGCAGCATAGGTCCCATGTCGATCCAATAGATTTATTAATGAGCTAGAGAGATGGATTTCTTGTGACACAACATGGTCATGTTCTACTCATATTATTATCAGTAAGATCACAAATCATATTATCTGAAATATTTTTTTATTGCTATGTGATATTCCTAATTAGATTTTAAGATTTCTTAAAATCATTAAGAGCCCGCAAATATTTTCAAATAACTATTGAGAATATTTATAATTAGAATTTTTATGGTCCTTATGAATATATAAATATCTCCTAATTTTTGTTTAGGACATTTCTAATTAATATCCACATTAGTTTTCCATATATATCCTTATGACTATTACCATTAATAAAATAAAAAATCTTTTTTTAAAAATATTTTCCAATCACGTATAATTAGATACTCCAATCAAAATATTTAAAATGTATTCTTCATATAATTTGATTTCTTAAAATTTTAATTTAATATTGCCACATGTCATTCTACACACTCCAAAGATGCAAAATATTTTTATAACATAAAATGTTAGATTAGATTTAATACTTTCAAATATTATTTAAGTAGAATGACAATTGCAATTTCCATTAATGATATTTCAAATCACTATGAATCCTAGTTTCTTTCATATATATATATATATATATATATATATATATATAATGACTTACCATTAATAAAATCACAATTCATACCTATATTTGCTCAATGAATACAATATTAATGTCACATTTAATATTGTTAGTTTATCTCTTTATGATGCAAATAATGGGAATGATGCAAATCAAAAGCTAGATCAAGCTTATTCAAATGCTCTAAAGCATCCATTGCAATCCACTACAACCTTTTTTTTACTAGTTGGTATTTAAAGATGATTTAATTATAAATGTTGCTTATATTTAACTATAAAATTACATTAATTAAGCACGAATTACAAAACCATTTTATGTCATTTCGATATGAGTTAAAGATTAATTTAAAGAATTAAGATAATAAAGTTATGAATATTTAATTTTTTTTTATTAAAACTTAAGATTTAGACTCAGTTAAAAAAAAAATCTATAAAATTTATGTTGGTAGAATGGTTGTTTGAAGTGTGCAAAAAAATGAAAAAAAAAAATTGAAAGTTGTGCATAAGGTCTTCAAGGAATGGATTACACTTTTAGGTTTACTTCACTTACCAATCCAAATTCAAAATAATAGGTCTAAATTGGGTTAGTGACAAATTTTCTTTTGGCACAATTAAAATCTTGAGTATAATATGCATTTTCAAAACTCAAACTAAGATATCAAATATGTTTTTGAAGTAATAGTTTACTTTTATCTTATGTGTTTTTGAAATAAAGAGAATTGAATTTTTGAACTTTTTTTTTTTTTTTTTGGGATTGATTGAATGTTAGTAAGAGTTAACTTTTTTTTTTTTCCTTTTATATACATAAATTGATGTTTAATGAGTGAATATAACTCTTTAATAAAGAGACATGTTATTTCACCAAGAGATATAACTCTTCATAATCATGACTTTTCAATAAGAATATATACTTCATCTTCATATTTATAAGGTCTCTTCTGGAAAGTTTAAGTATTTCTTAATATAGGGTCCTTTACAAAGTTTTATGATTATTTATTATTTTTTATATTTTCCTTAATGAATATTATTTTTTAAAATTTTATATTTTGATTAATATAAAAAAATTAATACATCAATATAATAGCTAATTAATAAGATACTAGAGTCTAACATTAAATGGGTTAAATTAAAAAATATTATAATTTTTTTTATGAAAAATCAATAAATCAATTAATTTTAATTATTTTTCTTAAATTATTCAATAAATATGACTTTTTTAAATAAAAATTTTTCAGGAATCAACACATCTTTCACTATTAATTATTAAAACTAATGATTTAATTAGGAATTACCACTTCTTAATTATGTAAAATTTACATGAACCCACAAAAACACAAGTTATAACTACCATTTATAGTATCTTTTTTTTCATATTTTTTCAATGTATTCATTGTTATTACAAACTACATGTGTGTCTTTAGATTTAAATAATCGAAATAAATATTTTGATGACTTTTTATATTTATTATATTCTTCAGAATTGTATAATAACTTTTTTATTAAATTTTTCATATAAGTATATTAATTTAAACCACATGATTTTTTTTTTAAAAATATCTATTTATTTTGAAAACACTCTCAATAAAAAAGGCCATATATATTGGGTGAAATAAAAGAAAAAAAAATATTTTACTCAAATACAAGATGGGAGGGGGTATGAATCTTAAGATTCCTTATATATTTTTTTAGAATCTTTTCAATGGAAAATTTTTCTGAGAATCTTTATTAACTAGGGAAGATTAGTGAAACAATTTCCAGTCTCACATGATTTTCCCTTTTTTGACCATCAGTATAATAAATAAGGGTATTTTACACAGACGTACCAAATAAAAAAACTTATTACTAATATATACCACTTTAAAAAGTATTTACCAATAAAGTCTTACTGTACTGCGATTTTTGAGAAAAAAAGCTGACATCTCATGAAAATCGCAGTACTGTGTTGCAATATAGTTGAAAATCGTAGAATAGTACTGCGATTTTAGTGAAAATCTGCCTACCATCTCCGTGAGTCATGCTGCCATCTTCAGTGCCCCCCTCCCCCGTGAGTCATGCTACTGCCATATGCACAAAAAAACAAATTTTTTGACTTCTTCCATGCATGTTTTATTCAGTCCTCGTGAGTCTGCCCAGGGAAATTGATTTATATATATATTTTTTAATATTTTTAATATATTTTAAAAATATAATTTTTTTTCTATAAAAGGATGCAGCCATGCTTCCAATTCCAGTTCACATTCTTCATTTCTTCTTCCTTTCCTCTTTCTTTCCTTGTCTTTCTTCCTTTCTGATTTGCTTATATGTATTCTCCTATTATTTTGTGAACTTTCGCTCTTTACATCTTCAATAGGTATGTTTTAAAAATTAAATAGAGTTTAATTCTTTATCCACATATTTTCTTTCTCTCGTTTTTATTTTTTTTGTTTGCTTATATTTTTTTTTCCATGAATCCTTTTTAGCCGTGCCATCTTCTCAACTTTCACTCTTTGGGGTTATTTGATCTTCAACAGGTACGCTTATATTTTTACAGTATGTTATATGTAATTTTTGATTATTAATCATCAATAATGTTACTATTTGGTAATCACTGTTAATTTTTTATGGTAAAAAAATTAATTGATATTGTAAGGCTTAAGATTGTATTTTTTAGAAGTTAGCATAAATTTATATTCGATTATTATATATTTAGTATAATAATTTTTATTAATGTATTTTTATTAAATATTTGACATAATATTTCTTTAGTAACAAATCACATTTATATTGAGAGATTTTTTTCTTCTGTTAGTATGTATTTTTAAATAATTTTTTTTAGTTTAAGCGATATATATATATATATATATATATATATATATATATATATATATATATATATATAATTAATTTATTTGTAATTTTATTATATTATATTTTAAATTTGTGTTAGTATTTATAAAATAAAATTTATTCAATAATAAATTTACAGTAAATATATTTTTTATTATTATAATATGATATTATTATAAAATTAATTCTTTATTTTAAGTTTTATTTAAAAAATTTTGTATTTTGTTATTTATATTTTATCAATATATATACAAAGAATATATATATATATATATATATATATATATATATATATATATACACACTAATAATATTAGATTTATATGTTATATTAATATATTATATGACTTATTTGCGTTATGTATTATAAAATTAAAATTGTTCAAAATAAGTTTTTAATCAAACATCATGTTTTTTATTATTTGAATATTATATTATTAAAAAAATATTTTCTTTATTTATTATATTAATATATTATATTTTTTATTTGTGTTATTAATTATAAAACTAACGTAGTTCAAGTTTAAAATAAGTTTTTAATCAAACATCATGTTTTTTATTATTTGAATATTATATTATTAAAAAATATTTTCTTTATTTATTATATTAATATATTATATTTTTTTATTTGTGTTATTAATTATAAAACTAATGTAGTTCAAGTTTAAGTTTATAATGAAAGATATTGTTTTTTATTATTTTAATTTATATTATTATATAATTATTTATATTAATATATTATATTTTTTTATTTGTGTTATTAACTATAAAACTAACATAGTTCAAGTCCAAGTTTATAATGAAAGATATTATTTTTTATTATTTTAATTTTATATTATTATATAATTATTTTTATTTTAAGTTTTATTTTTAAAATTTTGTAATTTAGTAATAGTAGATTATCAATATATATATACTAATAATATATTTAAATTTATTTGTCATATTTTGCATTATTAATTATAGAATTATCGTAATTCAAAATAAGTTTTTATCAAATATGTTATTTTTTATTATTTTAATTTTTATTATTATAAAATTATTTTCTTTATTTTCAGTTTTATTTTAAAAATTTTGAAATTTAATAATGATTATTAAATTATGAAAATTTTGAAATATATACTGATAATATATATATTTATTTGTTTTATTAATATATTATATTTCTTATTTGTGTTATAAATTATGAAATTAAAGTTATTTAAAATAATTTTTATAATCATAGATAATGCTTTTGTTATTTTAATAATTATAACACTAATATAATCCACGAATTTACATTAGCTTTATTTTGGAATTTGGTACCAGTATGGGTATTATTAATTTATTTGCTTTGAATATCTTGTAATTGTGAATTTTTGTTTAATTATAATAATAGGTGCAGGTTTATATTATTAATAATAGTCATGAGTGAGATATCTTGTCTCATATATCATGGTGGAAAGGCTTATTATGGACCATATGGATATATGTATGATGATCCATTACCAAAGATGATTCAGATCAAGCGTGATGTGACATTGGAATCTCTTTGGAGAAAAATCCACAATTGTCTTGGGTTAAGATCTGAGCAAATTGTATCGAATGTGACATATAGAATTTTGGTGGAACAATTTCCTTGTCCAAGATACAGTATTATAGAAATAAATACACCTCAAAATGTGGAAGTAATGATATGTCATCATGAAAACAATTCTAACAATAACTGCATCGAGTTATATGTTGAGCGTGCAGTTGTTGGTGAGTCGAGCTGCATTGTATCACGGCCAAGCAGGAACGTTTATTATAATGAAGGATTTGGTGAAGAAGAGCAACAGAATTTGTTTTCATATATGGCATTAACAGATCACAACATAGATGGTGCATTTCAATTAACTCAACTCAGAGAGCAAAACATGGGTGGTGCGTCATCTTCAGTGGCTCAATTTAATCTTAATGAACCATACAATGAAAATGAACCACATTATAATGTTCTACCAAATGAAGATGTACCAATAGATGCTAATATGTCAGATTGTACTGATGATGAGCATGCTGATTCAGAATATGAGTTTGAAGATAACCCTTATCATATTGAGAATGAAGATTCTATGTCTCCTAACCCAATTTCAAGTTGTTATGAGCCGACAGCTCCGTTTTTTAAGCAAATTGATTGGGAAGCTTTGAACAACATGCCGGCTGATGAGTTAGAACAAATGTTACCTCTTAGGTGGAACCTCGAGCATGAGCTTGATATAGGGTTACAATGGCCTACTGTGGAGGATGTTAGCAATGCTGTTAAATTGTATAGTATCAAGCATAACGTTCAATTCAAAGTTAAAAAATGGACTAGGCAATGGTACAGTATATGTTGTAAACAGTATGATGCTGGATGTCCACGGAGGCTAAGGGCAGGGAAATTGAAAAAGTGTGATGGCTGGATGATTACAAAATATGTAGCTCCTCACACTTGCATGTCAGTCATGCTTAATCAAGACCATTACCACCTAAACTCTGATTTAATTTGTGAAGAAATTGTTGGACTTGTGAGGGTAAACCCAGACTTTAAGCCCTCCGAGATTATTCAACACATTAATAATCTACATAATTATACCATCTCGTATAGGAAGGCTTGGATTGCCAAGCATAAGGCCCTTCAAAGGGTGTATGGTGACTGGGCCGATTCATACAATTTGTTGCCAAGGTTTCTATACACTGTTAAGCATTATATGCCGAGTAGTGTTGTTGAGTTCATGACAAAGCCAGAACAATGTCTAGATGGAGAAGCTCCTAGAAAAGCATTATTTTTTCGTGTGTTTTGGGCATTTAAGCCGTGCATTGATGCATTTGCATACTTAAAGCCATTAATACAGGTTGATGGAACCCACCTTTATGGAAAATATCGTGGGACGTTATTGATCGCGTGTAGTCAAGATGGTAACAAAAAAGTAATCCCACTTGCTTTTGCAATTGTAGAAAGTGAAAACACCAGCTCTTGGCCATGGTTCTTAAAGTTAGTACGTCGACATGTGGCGAAGGATAGGCAAGGTATTTGCCTAATATCAGATCGCCACCAAGGCATATTGAAAGTTGTGCATGAGAGATTACGGTGGAATGAACCATGGGGATACCATGTATTTTACCTTCGTCATCTTGCCTCCAACCTTAACTCAACTTTCAAAAACAAGAAATTAAAGGAATTGTTAGTAAGTGCAGGTAATTTTTATTTACAAATTTAAAATTATATTTATTTTACTGATAGATGGATTGTGTAATTTATGTCTAACAAATTTTATATATTAATAGGATACCAATACATGCCACACATGTTTCAACAAAAATTGGATCAGTTGCGTGCTTCCAATGAGCAAGTTTGTGGATGGGTTGATAAACTAGACCTAAGACAATGGAGCAGAGCATATGATGGTGGGAGACGCTATGGTCATATGACCACAAATCTTGCTAATGCATGAATGCCATCTTAAAAAGTATTAGACGTCTCTCAATTACTGCCATTGCTGAGGCAACATTGGGAAAGCTTGCAACCTACTTCACTGAGTATAATAACCAGTACATAGCTCAAAAGTCAACTGGTTTTAAGTTTAGTGAGTGGATTGAGAAATAATTAAAACATAATGTTCGAGTTGCGACCGCACATAGTGTCCAGTCATTTAACAGAGAACACAATACATTTCAAGTGATAGATGTAGGCGGTAATCCTAATTATAGAATTTCTGGCATGTATATGGTTGATCTTATTAGAAAGACTTGTACATGTGGAGAATTTCAAGCTTTGCACTACCCTTGCTCTCATGTGATAGCTGCTTGTGCGTCTACCTCGATTGATTACACCTTATTTGTAAACCCTGTATACACATTGGATCATATGATCAATGCGTATAGGTCTGAGTTTTACCCTATTGCTAGCAAGGAATTTTGGCCATCTGTTGCAGGTCCAATGTTACTCCCAAATCCAGACACACGCCGGCCAAACAATGGTCGTTCAAAATCAACAAGATTCCAAAATGAGATGGATTGGAGGGAGCCAAATGAGAGCTTGAGATGTTCACTGTGCAGAGTCCGAGGACATAATTGCTCTGGATGTCCAAATTGAGATTGATTTGTTCACTATGATTATTGAAGAATATTTATGTTATTTCCTAATGTTTATTTTATAAACTTATATGTAACTTGAACATGTGTAATGTAATTTTTACTTTGTAATATGAATATATGCCATAATTTCTATTACATGATTAAGATAGTGCAACTGATAATTATTTAATTATTTTAATGTTTTTAATTTTAGCATGGATCTTAGACAATCTCACCAACAATTACTTAAGTTGCAAGAGAGGCACATTTCCCAATTTGTTGCAAATGGTCGCAATGTGAGTTATTTTAATTTTTTCAGTTGAAGTTTTAACATTATTTTATGTCCATTGATTTACTTGTTCGATGCTAATTGCAGACTAATCGAGTACTTTGTTCTAGACGCGCAACAAATGCATTAAATGACACCCTAGATACTCAGATTGTTCCATACCTCATTCAGGCAGGATTCTATGGGGTTTCTCGTATTGGTAAAGTAGAGTCGTGTATGACTCTTGTATATGCACTGGTAGAGAGATGGAGGCCTGAAACACATACATTCCACTTGCCATTTGGGGAGTGTACAATCACTCTACAAGATGTGGCAATGCTTTTAGGCCTCCCCATTGATGGTGACCCGATTGTATGTCAATTTTCAATAAACCAGCTCCGAAATGAAACATTGAGGCTTCTTGGAGATATACCTAATGAATGGAATGGGCAAAGGATTCAAATGAGATGACTTGTTAATAGATTTAGATCACTACCTGAACATGCAGATGATAATACGATTCAACAACATGCTCGTGCATATATCCTACGCATGTTGGGAGGATGGTTAATGGAGGATACATCATCCAGATGGGTGTATACTATGTATCTACCATTCTTGGCTGATTTTCAAACAGCCAATAGATATAGTTGGGGTTCAGCGGTCCTCGCGCATTTATATCGTGCCTTTTGTAGGGCTTTAGAGCCAGGCACTATTAATTTTGCAGGATGTCACACATTGGTATGCATGTGGGCTTGGGAACGATTTCCTGCCATTTCTCCACGACTAACTGGCCTCCTAGCTAATCGAGATATGGAGCAGGCGTATACATATCCATATCCAGCTCCCTTTGGACGCCGGTACATTATATTAATTTGTTAACATAATAAAACTGGTAAATATTTATTATTAATTAAAAAATTCTCAACATATTATTATACAATGTTTTACTTTTAAACAGGTGGTCTGACCAGACAAGACCTACTCAATCCAGACAACAAAAGATATTACATGTGTATCGCCTTTGGTTTGACACGTGTAGAGAAGAGCAAGTTAGTTTTATATTACTTGATTTGCTTATCTTATATTTGTCATTTCTTTTAACCATAAACTAACATGTTTTTATTTATAGTTTATTTGGACACCGTATATTAACAGGGATGCACCTTCGTATTCTTTAAATGGATAGCAAATATGGCGAACAGTTGTACCATTGTTACATTTTCATATTGTTAAGGTACATCAAGCTGATAGAGTGATGCGCCAACTTGGTTTAGATCAATCAATTCCGAATGACCCTTGGGATTTGGACTTACAACACTCACAGACTATGCAAGGCCGTTCTGGTGAGGATTGGACTACTATTAATGCCAAGTGGATTGCAGCTTAGAATAGGCGATCTAACAGTATAATTGGTGTCAATACTTCATCATTTCGCTCTTTGCATCATCGATCAGCTTATATGACATGGTATCTTAGTGTCACTCGTCGATGCATTGATCCATCCAATGCTTTTAGGACCCCAGCGGTATTAACACTATTACATATGTATATGTGCGATGTATTTTATAATTTGTGCATTTTAGTTGCATTTTTAATTTAATTAGATTTTGTTTTTTGTAGGCTGAACAGGTAGAATGGATATATCATGCACAAAATATGCCACAAAATCGTCGTGATATAGCTGCAACCATTTTGCATACCATGGCTGAGCCAGGTGGGCTATCAGTAGATCTTCCACGACAAGATCCGCCTCCAAGTGTTCATTATGTCCAACCACAATGGACATATTATGAGGATATTCCTCGTAATGCTGCACGACGAATTCCTCGTAGCCAACGCCCCATACAACGACCTTATGTTAGAAGGGCCCAACAACAATCAAATGATAACGAACCTCAGCAGCCACAGTATGTCGCACCTGAACAGTCGCAGTGTGAGCCAACGCCTAGTTTTTATGATAGTGTTTACCGTCCAATGCCACCTGTTTCTGATATGCACGGAGCAGGGCCTAGTAGGACTACACAGGATCCATTTCGGCCTACTTTTAGTTCAAATGACTTTACATTATTCAGGACTTCTGGTTCGTCACCAATGCAACAGGTATCTTCTTCATCCCAAGAAAATTACATAACATTCATGTTAGATCGCTTTACAATTTAAACGAATGGTGTAATCCTCATTTATCCTCATTATTGCAGGAACATGACACGCCACCATTTTCTGAGTTTGCTACAACTATTGGGACTCCAATCTCAGCTCAATGTGAGTTTAGAGATCCTGTGGAGACAGAGTTTTACATTAGTGGACAACAAAGTTCACAAGATCAAAATATGGAAGAAAATGAAGAAGAAGATGATGCACAACCTTCTCCACCAATGGAACATCGACTCACAGGTGCAATTGGGAGGCTAATTGGCTTACGTCCCATTATTAGAGAGCCGCGTTGTGGTACAGGTGGACATAAAGGTCATGGATGGATAAGAAACAAAAAGAATTAAAATTTAAAATTTAATCATGTATTTCTCTTCACATTTGTAATGCATTTTAATATTTTTTTATCTTATTTTCACTTTCGTACAATTTTTTAAATATATTTGTAACACATTTAGTTTATTTAATTAGATGTTATAATTTTTGAATTAATAAAATTATTCAGAACAAATGAAATGATTAATTAATTAAAATAAAAATACATAATAAAATAATATAATGTAATTTTATTAGTAAATGCTTTTATTAATTTTATAATAATATAAAATTAAAATAGTAAAAAAAAATTTATAGACAAAAATATAATTTTTCATCTCTATATTTAATTTTTAAAATATACCTATTGAGAATACAAAGTGTGAAAGTTCACAAAATTATTGGAGAATGTAAAAAGGAATAGGAAATGAAAAAGAAAGGAAAAATACTAAAAGCGTAGAGGTGCATCCCTTTTATAAAAAAAAAAATTATGTAAAATATAATATAAAATTATATTTTTAAAATTATATTAAAAATATTAAAAAATAAATAAAATAAAAGAAGAAAAAAAAAAGAGTCCCGCGTGTTTAAAAGAAGGAAGGTAAGGAGGACACGTGACACATTAAAATCGCAGTACGGTATTGCAATTTTCAACAATATCGAAGCACAGTACTATGATTTTCATGAGGTGTCAATTTTTTTTTCAAAAATCATAATACGGTATTATAATTTTATTCAAAAATTACACAACCGTACTGCGATTTTTAATTTTTTAGTATATATTAATAAATATTTTTTAAAATAATATATATTGATAATAAATTTTTTTATTTGATACGTATGTATAAAATTCTTAATAAATAATTGGACACGCGATGACAGGGAAGATAATAAAATCTGTTGAAACAGGACGATAGGTCGAAAGTTTTTTAAGAGACACGTGTTGTTTTGTTTTCGGACGCGGACAGCGACCATGTAAACTATTCCCGTGTTGGTCCCTTCACCTTTCATTGTTGCCTAATCCATAAGCTGATTCCAAGTATCCCAAAGAAACAACTGGGGTTGAAGAAAAAATAAATAGTACCCATTTGGGATTTTTTGAGTTTTATCTGTTCTGCTTGTTCTGAACTGTTTGAATCTGGAAGAGAAGGAAACAGGCAAAGATTCAAAATGCTAAATGAGGATATGGTGCTTATTTGTGAGGCTGAAAAAGGAGGTGATCCTACTGTGATTACTGTAAATTGCCCAGATAAGACTGGGTTGGGATGTGATTTGTGCAGGATAATATTGCTCTTCGGATTGAGCATTTCCAAAGGAGGTGAGTTCTTTGGCTAACTAATTTTTGATTTTCTGTCTAATGTAGGTAGGTATGAGATTTTGCTAAAGAATAGTTGAATCAAAATTTCTCTCATTGTTGGAAGATGAGAAAATCTTATTGGGTGAGCTTTATCTTTTTGCATTTTGGACTTCTGGGTGAGGAAATTTGGGAGTAATGGGACTTAATCTTTGGTTTTGAGAATTTGTGATGTTTTTGATTGTGCAATCTTAGAATTATACTTGCAAAACTAATTGGTATTCTGCATTTTGTTTTCATGTCTAGTATTTTTTGACTTATAAGTACCTGAGTGAGATCTGAAAGATTATTCATTGTTAAACTAGTTTATGGAATATTGAGAATCTTTTGAAATTTTTCTTTGTTTTCTGATCTTGTCTTGGAAAAGATGTTATCACGGATGGGAGATGGTGCTATATAGTGTTGTGGGTTCGAGGCAAGCCAACAACAAACTGGAATCTCTTGAAGAAGAGGCTCCTGGAGGTTTGTCCGTCTTATTTTTCAACAACAGGAATTGAATATTACACTCTCGAAAATCAAGAGTCCATACCACTTTATGTTTTCCTCTTGAAGTTTTGGTGCTCCTATGATCACAAGGGCTTGTTACATGGTAAATTTTTCTTTGAGCTATGATTCTACTTTCTTGAGAATGTTGTCATGATATTGCAACTGTCTTTTTACATTTGGGATTTCAAGTTTATCTTTTATAGGAAATGTTATCTTTCATGTGGAGAAAATCTGAGCAAAAAGTTGAGTGATTTGTTATTTTTGTTAATTAGCTGAGAGGAGGATGCTTTGTTTCTTGCTAATAGGCCTTTGTATTAGTCCTCCTAGCATATGAACCAGGAAGCAAATGGAGAAGATATAAATCTTTCTTTAAAGGGGGTAAATTGAAAGATAATGACTATGAAACATGGACTTTGACATGGATACCGGACATGACACCGACACGGGACACTGGCTATGTCAAAAACATAGGACTCCGAGACACCACTATATATATTATAATATTTTGATATAACACCATGAAATCAATATAAACAGTTATATATTAACATTAGATGTAAATAGTTTTCTTTGTTTATTAAGTTTTATGGTTGTGAAGCATACATTTTCAAACCTTAAATTTTTTATGTAAGTATTTGCTAAAAAATTGAAAAAATAAAAGAAAAATTCAGACAAAGATGTCATATCCAAGTGTCCAAGCTATTTTAAGGTGTCAGCTTAGGTGTCCAAGCTGACAAAAAATACTTTTTTAATTGGACATTGTTTGAGAGGTATTTGACACCTGTCATACAGGTGTAGCATAAGTGTCGGTGTCAGACACTCTGACATTGCTAAATCAAAAGGTGTCCGTGCTTCTTAAGATAGAGAAAATGCTCTATTTGCAACTCGTGTTTAATTTTATGTTGATTGTTTGTATCCGTATTCCGTGTACAATCTACAAACACTTCTGATTCTTCCTTGTAGATGTAACTGAGGTCCTCTGTCAGCTAGAACTAACAATCAAGAGAGTAAAGATCTCTACTGCACCAGATGGGAGAAGGATGCACTTATTTTTTGTAACAGACACAAGGTTTGTCATTTGTGGCATTCAAACTTCTTCTAATATGGTTTTCCTGTTGATATCTTGGCTGTTGGCTGCAACCTTATCATCAAATCAACTATTTAGATTGCTATAAAATATACTGAAACAAGTTAAGATTGTTTTCTGATGCTGAAATTCAGTGAATTGAAGTTATTCTATTCTCAAGCTAACCCACCCAAACTGATGGAATAAATAGACCCATGAAAATTAACACCTCGTTAATCATTAGCAGTCTTATAACATAAGATAAAATGTAAGGCTGAATAATGATAACGAAAGCAAATCTTAAAATTCTTTATACCTGGGTTATTCACTTCACACATGCCTGATGACAGCATGCCTAAAATGCAGACTCTTTAATGGTATTCTGATATAAGTTTTCCCTTACTTTATCTTAAAATTTATCAATATAATAATACAATATGCCACTAACTACCTTGCAGATAAAGGACTACATGCAAATGAATGTAGGGTGTCATTTGAACATGTTATAAAATTCCTTAACAAGAAGATAGATGAAGGTTAACATATTTCTTTGGTGTTAGTTTGATTTAATTTTACAACAGGTTTAATTGGGAATTTAAAAGGGCAAAGTAACTTTCACATGCGAATTCCACATGCATTTGACCAATTTAAGCTGTTGGATGTGAGCAAACTTGTCCATTTTGATGCATGGTCTATATGTTAGAGTAGTGGGAGTACCAACAAAGAGTTTTTTCTCAGAGATCTAAATCTGCATATCTTTTGTCTTCTCTTTATCAGGAAAATGCTTCATACAACAGAAAGAAAGGAAGAAACAATACTTCATTTGAAAACAGTTTTGAGAGATACCTTTATAAGTTGTGAAATTGAATTGTCTGGCCCGGAAGTTGCAGCATGTTCACACAACTCCCTACATCTTCCTTCTGGGATTACTGTGGACATATTCAATTTAGAAGCATCCGAGGGATACCAAAGCAGATACTCCTACCCTATTTCCATTGTTATGGACAACAACCTCAGCCCCTCTCATACGTTTATTCAGATCCACTGCTTGGATCACAAAGGCCTTCTATATGATATCATGAGAACCTTAAAGGACTACAACATTCAGGTTAGTTTTTTGGATGATGAATAGTTTAACACTATGAGGAAGTGGTTTGGTACAGTGGTGCAACTCTCATAGATAAAACTCTGGCACCCTCATACCTTGAGATTAAACTCGACCCCTCTCCATACTCTTGAGCGTGTATTAAAAAGCTCGCACCCCATCTTATCTATGACAAAAAAAAAAAATGCTTAACATCATGCACGTTGATATGTCCATTGCCCGTTCTTATCTAAGTGGAGAAATTCTGTCTTAGTTATGTTTATCTCACAAACCTACCATATCTTCATTTTCTTCCCACCTGATTACGAGCAAACTCAATGATAAATACTCTTTTTCTAGAAACATTGATATATGTAAATATTATGTTGTTAGAATTTCAAATTGACATTCTAAGGTGTAGGTTATGAATGATGGTGACCCTTATAAGGAATTTTCAAGTCTAGCAGTTTCTGTTTGGAATTTTATCAAATTATATAGTTATCAAAAGAGAAATTAACTAATCTTTCATTTCAGGTTTCTTATGGACGGTTCTTTGCAAAGTCAAAAGGGAACTGTGAAGTGGACCTTTTTATAACACAGACAGATGGTAGGAAAATTATGGATCCAAACAAGCAAAATGCGTTGTGCTCTCGTCTGAAGATGGAGCTTTCATGTCCTCTTAGAATAGTTATAGGAAGCAGGGGACCTGATACTGAACTGATGGTAGCTAATCTTGTTGAACTATCCAGCTGGGGCCGACCCCTTGTCTTCTACGATATCACTCATGCTTTGAAGATTCTCAACATAGACATCTTTTCAGTGCTTCCCTTAGTCCTTTCCTTATTTACTTTGCAATTAGGGGTCTACGGTGGTTCAATTTGGCGTGGTTTAAAGGACCTACTTAGTCGATTTAAAAAAATTACAAACCAAAATTTTGTTGTCAGTTTGGCATTTTGGGCAATTTGGTGTGGTTTGGTTTACTTTGAAAGTGGATTGAAACTGTGGATTTATGTTGATTTGCTAAAATTTTTATTTTTATTTTTATTTTTTGGTGTGGTTTGGAGGTGGTTTGGGATTGCTTTGAGTTAGTTTGGGGGCTATTTAAAGTAGTTTAGGGTGATTTTGGATCAATTTGAAAAAAAAATTCAAACAGACAAACCTAACTAAACCACGGTTTGGGAATATTTAGAACCAACTGAAACCGCCCTTAGTTGGTTTCATTATAGTTTGGTCCGGTTTGATCGATCTAGTACAATTTGAGTAAGTTTGTGAACACCTAATTTACAATTTGCACAATTAGTGTACAATGTGATAGAAATTAGTCTATTTCTTATTTTGCAATCTAATAATTTCAGTCTCTATATTTTCATGTATAGGTGGAGATTGGAAGGCACATGATCCAAGATCGCGAATGGGAAGTATATAGAATCTTACTTGATGAATGCGATTGCTCTCCCCTTCCAAGAAACAAGATTGAAGAGGGAGTGAAGAATACCTTGATGGGCTAGGATGTTGATAGATATTGAACATATCTTCTACTTGCTCAATTTAACCATCATTTCCTTCACCTTTTTCAAGTTACCACTTGCAGATGCTAACCGTGAACCAACTGTAAATAGTTAGCTTTAAAATGTTAAATGGCAATGGTTTCATTACCTAAAATATGTTATTTTAATGGAAATGAAAGTTGTGGAGCAATTTGAGCTACTTGTTCTGAACTTAAATCTTTAAGGTTGAATGTAATCTAATGGAGCCCGTAGGGTTACTTTTACCAACATAAGCTTTTATCTGAATTTGAACTTTTAACATTATAGAAGTTTCTCAATTATTAACCTTAATTTGCTTACAAATTAAATCATTTTTTTTTCTCTTTTTAAAAGGTTCTATTATTAGAAATTTTATCCAAGTTTAAATTGATAGTATTATAAATTGTTACTCCATGAAAATTTATCTCATTTTGTTTTTGCCGTATTTAGAAAGGGATATAAGAGATTTTAACCTAAAGGGATTTAATCCAAACCCCACTCCTGCTCACTCTACAGAAATTCATCTCTTTAGAACCCTTGACAACGTAGTTTGTGGCCCAAATAATGATAATGTTCATGTACGGCGAGAATCATCGTGGAGTATGTTTGTACTCTATTCCGAAGAGTACGGATCACAAACAGTTTTATCCAATAATGCAACTCTATGGTGCAACTGTCTTCATATCTTTCACCTCTTTATTGCATCTCTCGTATTAACAAATATAAATATTTTCTAGGAAAATTTTTCTGAGCTAGAAAAAAAAAGTTAATTGTGTTATGAAAGTTAAGTAAATAAAGAACAATAGAGAGAATAGGAGATGAAAGAATGTGATAACGTTGTTCTTATTCTTCTTGTATTTTTTATACAAATGGGGTGTCTTATTTATGGGCACAATCTTGTAACTTCAATCATTATAGTACATAATGTGCAATGAACGCCCATTACAATTGTGTATGAAAGTTACATGGAAGAGAATAAAATCTTGTAGGTCATATCTAAAAGAGATAATGCCATATAATTCATAATGATGATTTGGGAGTTAAGAAGCTAAATAGACATCCACAATAATAACGGATTCATAACATTTCTCCTTTGATATCCATTGTATAAGGAATATGCCTTATTAAAACCTTATTAAGGAAAAACTTAATGAGAAACCTTAATAAAGGAAAAAAGAGTACACCATTTATTATATGCTCCCCTATTCATAACATTAATGAAGATTTATAAGCCAACACGTTCCAATCTTGTAAACCAATCTTTCAAATGTTGATGTAGGCAATGCCTTGGTAAATAGATTTACTAAGTTATCACTTAAACAAATTTATTGAACATCAATATCACATTTCTTTTGAAGATCATGGGTGAAGAAAAACTTTAGTGAAATATACTTTGTCTGATTCACTTTGATATATCCATCCTTCAATTCACCTACACCTGTGACATTGTCTTCAAAAGAGTACAGTTAGAGTTCCTTTGCAAGAGGATAGTCCACACGTCTCTTGAATGTGTTGAGCTATATTTATATAGAACCGTCTTAGCACCTTTTCTATGTAAGCTCCTTGGTGCACAAAGTTTTATTGTTTGAAAATTCAATTTGTAAACAAACCCAAGACAAAATATTTGCTCTCATAAGGTTTCAAACTATTTCTTCAAACAATTTATAATCTTTTGGAAGCTCTTTAAGAGTTCCAATGATCTCAAATAATCTATAAAAAGCAATTACGAAAACTCATATTCATATCTTTTTGTAAAATTACATGGGCAAAAAGGATCACATTATATCCTTCCTTTTATCAAATACTCATTTAGGCAATTATATCACATATCTCCAAATTACTTCAATCTATGAGGAGATTTGAGTACTCATCTCAAGAACTCAAACTATTTGCTTCAAGCAAATAAAATCCTTTAGGATTTCTATACAAATATGCTATAGCAATATCTATTAAATGCCAAATCAATTCCTTCATGTAGTGCCAGATTAATTAAGTACAAAAATATATTTTCATCCGCCACAAAGTAATACTTCTCTTCAAAATCAATGCTAGGCCTATGCGAAAATTCTTAAGCAACAAATTGTGATATATATATATATATATATATATCAAAGTTTCATCATTTTCTTATTACCTTATAATTTTTCCTTTCTCATTTCATTTTTGATTCTAGTGTAAGACTTGATTAAGTCCTAAAGCTTTTTTACTTTGCATGCGAGTTTAATTATACCCAAATGTGTCTTTCTATTTTGGCCAATCATTTTTGTGTGTAGACTTTGATGCATAATCCTCATTATCATTCACTATATTGCACGTTACATTATGAGTAAACTATAATCAATATGGACTTTATTTTGCTTTTATGATATAATTCATTAAGATCTCTTCATTTTCATAACTTTTAAATACCTACAGTTCTTTTGGAACTAATAATTATGTCTGAAGACTCTTCTAGAGTTAACCTCTAGGCACTCTTCTAGAGCTGCCACATCCTTGAATATACCATAATGATTCTGAATTCTTTTTTAATTTTTGAGGATGTTTATCCATGGAACTAGTGGGCTAGCCACGCTTGATGCATTTAAAATTGTCTAATAGATTTTCAAGCTTCATGTATGCACCAAGCTTGTTTGTCTGACATGGACATTGGAGCATAAGTAATTGGAACTTAGCCATTCTTATTTGGCTAAATGAATTTCATGAACTTCCAGTCCACATTATTTTGAAGGAGAATCAATTCATTCTAACAAATCTCAAGATGATAATTTATTTCAACTATTATTTCTTTTCCAATTGCTTATTTCCTCTCTCATTATTATTGGGAAAACTAAATTATTATAATGAATAATAGTAAATCTCCTTTCAATGATTCAATATACCTTGACTTACACATGGAGATTTGTATATTCCCAACCTCGAGGTCTTATCATCATGCATTGTGGTCGAACATTTACAACATTTCCAAAACTCTTAGATGAGAAATACTTGACTCCTGAACATAAGCCAATTGTAAGAAAAGGGGAATTTATCATAGTTTTTTGGCATGATGTGTGCAAGCGTCACTACTTGTAAAAATATCAATCAAAATTATTTGGACATAAAATATCTTGCAAACTTTAGGTTGCAAGTTTATAACAAACATATATATGACCATTTAATCGATCCATCACTTAAACCATAAAATACCTAAATGATCCATATTGTGGTTGTACCCTTGTATATGTTCCAAAAAACCACGGGTTTTGTCTAACTTTGACTTTACAACCTTTTGATCAACTTTCTTTAAGAAAAGCAACATATAAAATTCACTAGATTATACGAATCTTCAGGTTCTTCAATATGTGATTATGTAAATTCTCAGTCATCTTTTGCATCATATTGACCTGGGATGGCTTAACCAATCATGTCAAATAACAAACTTTTATAATTCGTAAGCTTCTGGTTTACGATAACAAGTGCTTCAATTGCACTAACATAAGTGTAGTACAATTTGGAGGAAAATGCATATAATTTCTTTGATACAAAATATTCATTACTTTCCTCATTTTTGTCTCAATATGATATCAATTTCATTGGATATCCTTGAAACTTATAACTTTATATGAGACTTTATGCAAAATCAATGTATAATTTTATTCCTCTAAGTAATAATTCTTTATCTTTACATGAGCTAAAAAGTTATCTTTCTTGTTCTTCTTCCAAAGAAAAATTTACCAACTCTTCGGGAGCTATCAAGGAACGACTTACTAACTTTCAGGAGCTTTAATTTATCTTTGTACTACTATATATGATACCACATAAGATAATATCATTGACTTCTTGCATTAAAAGAGATATTTCATCCATGAAGCCAAAAATACATCAAATGAATAATTTTTGACATGACAAAATGAATAACAATACACTGATGCAACATTTATTAAAATATTCTTAATTTATATATTGTCAAAATCTACAATACATATTTGCAATTCATATCAAAACATTCATGATCTCATCCAATCCAAAGACTAATTAACAAACAAATGAAATATCTAACTAAGTTTTTACCATTTATAGTTTTAGTTTGATGCACAAATATCATTTTGCATTTAGGGGGAATAGTTAATCATTTATAATAGTTCTCATCTCATTGGATGAAAAGATCTTAGCTCTTTAGGAGCTTGATTCAAATTCTGTAATGTCATGTATTTAACAAATTGACATTACTTATAATCATACTAGACAAATATTTCTCATCTCTAGAAATATTGTGCTTTGATGCACTATATATTCATTATTGTGCATACTATTCTTTTCTCATTCTTCACTATTTGTGAAATGGTGGAAAAGTATAATAAT
This sequence comes from Bauhinia variegata, assembly GCA_022379115.2. NCBI lineage: Eukaryota > Viridiplantae > Streptophyta > Magnoliopsida > Fabales > Fabaceae > Bauhinia > Bauhinia variegata. The sequence goes on along the minus strand of CM039429.1, from coordinate 9,137,273 downwards.
TAAGATAAATATCTTACTCAAATTTTGGATTGAAATATCCAATGTGGAGGCATTTATATGTATATAACCTTGGGGAGACATTCTTTTGCACTTAACCCATCAATCTAAAAGTGTTTTCTACACGTGGGGAGAAATCTCAATCTCTTATATTAAGACTCACAATGGTAATTTCATTTAGAATATTTCATTTTGCCTTATCTATTTATTCTTCTCCCACTTTCTTGTGGCAAGAATTATTTGGTATTATAACTATTACCCATTGCTATGACTATGAATGATCATGGGCTTAATATATTCACTTCAGCAAATTTAGCAAATCTAATCGATGAGAGTTATGATTTCTTATAAAAGGCTCAATATTCTATAAAACATTTTTCTTTGTATTGCTATTGCAAGAGCAAATTCGAAGACATAAAAAAATAGAGAGTATTTTTTCTTTATCACTAAGGAGAAAGGTTTAATATAAGTAAATCACAAAACAATAATTTGACATGGTAAAAGAGGATAAATAAATCTTATATATAAAGATATAAAACAACTAAAATCAATTAAGATATCATGCATAATTACTAGATAAGAATATTATCAAATGATAAAAAAAAAAACTAAAATAGTTAGAATAAAAGAAGTGGTCTTAGTTCTCTTTTGATGGTTCATTTAGACACATAACTCATTTATATTATTCTCTTATATGTCAAGGTGCTTTTAGACTCAAGTTAAAATTTCACCAAATCCATGCTATTACTCTTTAGGGCACAAAGACCAATTTATATAATTTTATGCTATGACACTTCAGGGCTTATAGATTTTAATTGGACAAGATGTTTATCCAAAGCTAATGAATCATCCACTTGGCTCCAATATATGATTAAAATGCATAATAATCCAATATTAGCCAAAGAAACAAGATAGTTAAAAAGAATAAGGATGAAGACCATACAAATGATAACATGTAGAATGATCTCTTTTAACATGTATATGCTTCTATGAAATTAATCCTATATAGGCTTCCATTGTTGAAATTAAAGCCAATAAAATATTCTAAATTAATGGTTCAATGAGTTGAAAAACATAATCAAATGATCTTGGGAGGAAGATAATATGCCTTAAAGGAATAAAATATTCAAATGGAGTTCATGCATACCTTTAAGTCTTGAACTCAAGGAAATTGAAGAGTGGATGCTAAAAGCTTCAAGGCCGTCACCTTGATTAGAGACACATGCTAATAACGTGTTATAAAAGTAAAGTAAATAGAGAACAATAGAGAGAGCGAGAGATGGGTGAATGTGAGACCGTTGTCTTTTTGTTTTGTTTTCCATACAAATGGGGTGTCCTATTTCTAGGTAAAATCTTGTAACCACAATCATCATAGTACATAATGTGTAATGAACACCCATTACAATTGTGCAGAAAAGTTTTATTAAAAAAAATAAAATCTTGTAAGTCATAATTTAAAGGAGATAATGTCATATAATTCATAGATGATTTGGGATTTGAGAAGCTAAATGAACATCCACAATAATAATGAATTCATAACAAATTGGAAGAAAAAAAATAATTTCAAGGATATGCTCTTAATTAAAGTTTATACCACTATTATCAAGACAGTAGATTGAGTCTTAAAGTATCTCAAACTAAATTAAAAGTCTTGATCTTAAAAACTTAAGAGTTACATTTTTTAAAAGGAATTCACCAATTACTTTTTTCGTTCCAAATAAATTTCACACCCCGAGAATATCAACGTTAAAAAAAGAAGAAGCTGAAATGACTTAATTTTTTTTGTTTTTTGGGTATTATAGGAATATTTTGGCTTACTTGAACACGACAGTAACACATTTTTTAAGCATAATGATTATACATTATGCATATGAATAAAATAATTATATATTATTAAAAGGGATAATTTGACAGTCTCTTTGAAATGATAAGTTGTATGCATGTAGAGCAAATTGTTACATACCTACAGATTTGGCTTTAGGATCCACCCATGCAGTGCCCCCCACCCCTACCCTCATAGGCGATGGATCAGCCTTCCAGTTCCAGTATTTGGCAAAAATAACTAAAATGCTAATATTTTAGCTAGTTGTTAAATTAGTTTATTATAGCATTAATAAAATTATTAGTTAAAGTGGTTGATAAATATAAGATAACGTAAAAGAATATGTTCATATAATTTTTAATATAATGTTTTTTTTTTGCAGACAAAAATTTCTTTTGGATGAATAAAGCTTTAGAAATTTTTTAATTGATTTTAAATTCTGATAATTTCTGTAGTAATATTAAAATATTAAACAACAACCTAAAATATCAATAATAATCCAAAGAAATAAGGGGACTGAGTTTAGTGGTGAATAACTTTTATAATATTAAGAGTTTAAATTTACAAAAGAGCACATATTAAAAGAAAAATAATTATAATTATAATTTCATATGCAAATAATAATTCTTAAAGTACTAAAATAATCGAGTTTCATTGATTTTGTTCTACCAATAAACTCAACGGAAGAATGACCTAACTCCCCATCAGTGTGATGCTCAGAGGTCACATGATCCTTTGATTTCTATGACCAAAATACTGCTAAATCATATGTCAACAGCAATATGATCTCTAAATTTAAGTATCTATAATATAAATTTTACTCAAATAAACCAAAATGTAATTATTATTTATAGTTAATGACCAAATTACATTTTAAATTTTAAATAATGAACCTTCAAAAACTCTTTAGAACTAGATTCTTTTTTCTTTGAAAAAGGTTTAATCAAGGAGTTGTCTTGATTTACAAAAACAAATTAAGAAGTTGTCATATAACAATCAAAATTTGGTCAAGCTTCATATAAAAATAAAGAAAAAGAAAAAGAAAAATTGGTCATGCTTAAAAGTCTATGTCTGAAGAGATAAAAAAAAATAAATTATGTGCATACTTATATATGTACACTTTTATTTTTATAATTGTTTTTATAAAAGTAAAATTGTAAAAAATAAGAGATAAAAATAAAAAATATATAAAAAAGTATGAAAATAGCCATAAAATTATGAATATATATATATAAATCATGTTGGGACAAGCCTAGTGAGGTTTAGGCGAGTGAAGGCGTGAACGCAAACTCAGATTCTCTCTCACCAATGATCAAAGAATGTGTGGTCCGCAGCACCAACGGCTTTTAACAGTCGCTTTCCTTCCCTCCTTACCCCACCCAGTTCTTCCCTTGGATCCTGGAGGAGATACCTTCGAATCTTCTACTTTCGTGATTTTCTTCTTCACTCTTCTATAACTTTGAAGAACATCCACCTTACAAGCTAAGGTGAAACAGAGAAAATACAGAGCGTGCTACCAGAATGAGAGCTTGGAATTCGCATTTTCTGCTAATCGATCTGCACACTTCATGGCACTCCGCGAACCATGTTCCCACCTCAACTCTAGCGTACCTGAAAAGTTCCAGCTTGGTTTCCACAATCTCTTCGTCATTTCGTCGAACACGTCGTACCCACAAAGGAATTCGATCCTCGAAATCCTCTGCTGCATCGATTCGGTCCCCAGAAATCCGACGGCCCTCTGATCGGTTCACTTCCGGAATTGGGTCGTGGTCAAACTCTCAAAATTTGCCTTCAACTTCGCGTTCCGAGACTGTAACGGAATTGGAATTGTTTCTCGAATTGTTGCCTCTGAAGATGAGGAAGGAATTGCATGGCCACGAGCAGCTTGGAGAACTGATAGAAGTTGTGATGGATTTGGGAAGGACACCCCTTGCAAGGTTTCCTTCAGGTGATTGGGTAATTTCAGAACAGCCTGTAAATCATGAAGATCTACGGCATGCTATATCCAAGGTAAGTAAATTGATCTTTCTTGTACTTTTGAAGTATTTCGTTACAGTTTGGGACCAATTAAATATTCTTGGTGGCTGTACTTTGTAAGTATCATCTTAAATTTATATAATTTGATAAAAACAGCTTAGTTATTTTATTGTTCAACTGGAATATATAAACTAATTATTTGTTTTCTTATTTATTTATTTTCATTGAAAGAACTTCTGTTCTATTACACACAATGGATTGTCAAACTTGCTCCTTTGACTCACAGTAACAGAAGATATTTCATATCAAAGCTTATGGTGTTGGAACTATGTGGAAATGTGGAGAATTGTTAAAGTTTTTGAGAAAAATTGCTTCATTGTTTTAGGTTGGTGATTTTTCTGATGACAACCGATCCGGCATTGATAGTACTTTACATCGTATAAGTGCAATTCGTAATCGTAAAATGCAAATAATTGGCCTTACTTGCCGAGTGGGTCGAGCTGTAACTGGAAGTACAGAAATCATACGTGACTTGGTTGAGGATGGAGGCTCTATCTTGGTGATAGGACCTCCTGGAGTGGGTAAAACAACCTTAATCAGGTATACCTTGTCACTGTCTGAGTGAATCTGATGTTAATCTCTATTTTTATATAAATCAGGTTTTGTTTAGCTCTGTGAATGGCACACTGGAAAATGCTGTTTTTCTTTCTGCTGGTGTTCTTCTCTTTTCTTTCATATTCCTCTGTAGATGCCTCTAAAGGAAATACTTTCTTATGGTACTGCTGTTGTTGTGGTTTCTTATATCAGTTTTACTTTGATGTATGGTTTGTTATGATACTGAGATCCTGAGAATGAGAGTTTTCTAATCCTTTGAATATGTTAAAAACTTTTGATTCAAATTTGTCTATTAAAGTGAATTCAGACATTTTTACTCAATAAATTTTTCAATGGCCTTTGGCATCATAGAATATATGTTTGAAGAGGCTTTCCTCTTGCAGAGAAATTGCAAGGATGCTGGCAGATGAGTTCAAGAAGCGTGTTGTAATAGTGGATACATCTAATGAAATAGGAGGTGATGGAGATGTCCCCCATTTAGGCATAGGTCATGCAAGGAGGATGCAAGTCCCGAATGTGAATATGCAGCATAATGTGCGGACTAGTCCCAATCTTCTGGCTTTATCTGATATGTTCTTATGTACAGTAATACTTATGAAAGTTTCCTTCTTTTCTAATGGTGTTACCTCTTCTTTCATTACATAGGTTATGATTGAAGCAGTTGAAAATCATATGCCTGAAACCATTATAATTGATGAAATTGGAACAGAGCTTGAAGCATTAGCAGCCAGTACCATTGCTCAAAGAGGAGTTCAATTAGTAGGAACAGCACATGGAATGACAATTGAAAACATAATAAAAAATCCTTCTCTACAGATCCTTGTTGGTGGCATAGAGGTGCAAAACTGCTCTGCTTTAGTTTCCTTTAAGTTGTTTGATCTAATAATGGTTGATATTGATCTACCTATATAAATGTGATTTATTGAATAAACAAATCCAATTAACTAGTGATTTATATAAAATTATTTTTACTTAATGCTTCCCTATGTCAGTCATGTTTGATGCATATCCATTTCAATAGAGTGTAACCCTTGGGGATGAGGAAGCAAGGAAAAGAAAAGTGCAGAAGACAATTCTTGAAAGGAAAGGACCTCCTACATTTACATGTGCAGTTGAGATGATATCTAAAACTGAATGCCGTGTTCATCATAGATTAGATACAACTGTGGATGCCATATTGGCAGGTATTTGTGAGTTTCTGTCGTGGAATTTCTGAATTAATATCAAAATGGTATTATATTCATGATAGTTATTTAAATTGAGTTTTGATCAGAAAATCTCCTGGGTTATAGGAAAATCTCCATTTTTTGAAGTCCGTCAATGGAACGATTTTGCTGATGAGTTGGAAACATTTTGTCCAATGCCTGAAAAAGATCATGAAGAAAGATCAGTTTTAACTGAAAATGATAGCATGAGTTCTGATATAGAGTCTGATGAGGAAGATATAGATCATCCTCCTGCTAGGCCCAAGAAACGGAGCAGTGGCATATCTGTGATCAAGAGGAGATTACCAGTTTGTGTATATCCCTACAAGGTAAATTATTTCAGTGATTGCACTTGGTTGATTGAATGTAGAGTGAAATTGGGAATTTTGAATCCACTAGGTGCAGTCTAGTAATTTTGAGTAACTTTAATACTTTGTCCCATTTCTCATGCTACATGATCTTATTACTTGAAGGAATAGATAACCAAAAACTTGATGATTTTGTTTTTGTAATTTTTATTGCCTTGGATGAGTTTAGATCCTTGAAGCTGATCTACTACAAGTGGTAAAAGTAATGGGGCTCGAGGACAAAATAGATGTAACTGATGACATTGGAGATGCAGATGCAATTCTAGCATCTAGTTCTGAGATAAGGCAGAACTCATGGATCTGTAGAGTGGCAAAATTCCACCAATTACCAATATTTGCTATGAAGGTGCCCTCTTATGGCTAATTTAACTATTGCATCAGTATGTAGCGGCAAAATCCTTTGTCCTCAATCTTGTACCAAACCTTGTTCCATGAGATAGTAATTGGTCAATTTGTATTATTTTATTATATATTCATGGGACAGGATCTGGGACAGGACCGGGGACAAATTCCCAATATGTGATATTTTAATCTAACATGTAATTTACTCTTGTTGGCAGTCGAATACCTTGCCACAAATGGTCAAGGCAGTACGTATGATCCTTGAACTGGAATCATTTGGCCCAGTACCAAAGAAGCCACTCAATGAGTCTTTGGATATTGAAATTGAAGATGATGAACCAAAACGAAAACCATCTCTTGAAGAGATTGATGCCTTGGAGGTACAGCCTTTCCATTTCTGTAATATGCCTCATCTTTACCTTCCCTAATCTCTATGCAAATATAAGTCTGGCTGTACTTTGCAAATCCTATGGCAGTATAAATTTATGTGTTACAAAATTATTATAAGCTTGGCTATGGTGAATGTTGATTAACACTATAATGAAATAATGCTTGCCCTTTTTTTATGAGTGGGAGGGATTTTATTAAAATAGCATAAACTGGAAGTGTGACTGCACAAGAAAGGATAAAATATGAAATGATTGCATAAGAGTAGATATTGGGGTGACATCTGTTGAAGAGAAGATGACATAAAATCAATTAAGATGGTCTGGACATGTGTAGAAAAGGCCGCTAGAGGCGCTAGTCAGGAGAGTTGATCATATAGTTAGCCTAGTGAAAAGGTATAAAAGGAGACCTAAAAGGATACTGGGAGAAGTTATAAAAAGGGATCTCATGATTAATAATATTTCGAAAAATATGTTTTTTGATAGAGCACAATGGTGTTATACAATCCATATAACTGATCTCATTCAGCGGAATAGGACTACTAGGTGTTGTTGTTGCAGCATAAGATAGAACTTGTGAGATTTCTGCTTTGGGTAGGTTATCCCCTCAGAAATCTAAAACACAGTGAAAAATACTTTTCTCTGAATAATTAGGTAGAAAAGAAATCTGTTACAGTGCAACTTGCAATCAATGTCATGAATTACATTATTTACAGATATTTGTTGAGCTCCCCCATCCCCTCTCGAAAAAAGAATCTTTCTGTCAGTAATGAACTTGAAATTTTATAAGCAATTCTAGTGATGCTATGATTCTTTATTTACAACAAGTCTTATTTCACTAGGTGAGATTAGCTACATTGATTGCATGACGCTATTGTGTTCTATTAAAAACCATATTTTTTAAAATATTGTGCTATGATTCTTTATTTTTTTGTTTTTTAAAAAAAGAAACACAATGTTGAGAATACTGTATGCAGTTTCTTGAATGATGTTCTTGTTCTGGTTTACTTAACTAACAGGAGGTGAGACTTGCAATTGAGTACATTGTGATTCCTGGTGGAGAACCTGTGGAGCTTCTTCCTAGACGTTCTGAAATCATTGCTAGGCAACTTGAATTAGTGAAAAGTTATCAATTGGCTGCTGAAAAGTCCGGTACCGAACAAAATCCGAGGTTGCAGATTCTCCCCTTGAGGCTGGATGGCAAAATTCCCTCCAAATCTGGTTCTGCTTAGCGCAAGAAAGCAAGTTCTACGCCTTTGTCTGCTGGTGGCAATTGTACTGGTACTGGTACCGGTGCCGGTACGGGTACCAGCATCACCAGGCTTACTATTTTGCCTGAATGATTCAATTATATCTCCATTTCTAACACATTTCACTCTCTGGTGAATTTTATGTGTAAAGTTACTTGTACATTCATGTAAATAATTCTTTTACAAAATCCAATTATATAAATATTTTACTCATCAAATGTAATGCATTTTGTAACAGTTTTACATACATTGAGATGTTAAACTGTAATATAAAGCATATCTTTTTTTGTTTTTTTTTTTTGTTTTCTCTTGTTTTAGTTCCATATCTTCTCCAATTTGTGAATTTTCACTGACTGTACTACATATACTAACATTTGAGAGAATTGTTTGATGACTGAATTTAATTAATATACGGAGAAAGGAAAAAAAAAAAAATTGTAGAGAGATGCATTTGTATATGATATTAAAATTATTTTATTGTATAATTTATTTTGCTTTGTATGTTAATTTGGTATTGCATTTTATATGTTTCTATTGCTCTCAATTAAGGAAAGTAGTTAAATTAACTCGAGTTAGATTGAACTCAAATTTAGTATACGAAAAATTCAGTAAATTTAAGTTTCGGTTTATTTAAAAGTTCACAAGTTTGAGGTAATTCACAAACTCAGTTTTATTAAACAAAATATAAGATAAAATTATATAATAAGATAATTTTTTTATATAATATTAGTTTATATATCAATTTTAATCATTTATTTTTAATTTCTATAATTATTAATTATTTATTAAATTTTAATTGGATAAATTAATAACAACATATTTTTTAATTTTTATTATTTAAAAACATAACATTAGTTTATATGTAAGGTTCTCATTCAGTTATTTATTCATACATAATAATAATAATAATAATAATAATAATATAATATAATATAATATAATGTAATAGAATATAAAAATTAGTTTACAAGTTAATAAATTAAACTTAACTTATTTATTAAATGAGCCAAAATTATTAAATCAAATTTAACTCTTTAACTTACCAATTAAGCTTCCTCGTTAATTCACGAGTTAGTTTAATTTATTTTGATCTGGACTCCTCATAACAAAATAGAATAAATAATGAATTGTGCGAGGGCAATGAGGTGGCGTGCCGGAATCGGATACACGAAGCAATTAGCAGGTTATGGTGGCTGATTCAGCTACTTTCATTTTATTTTTTATTTTTTTATTCGGCCGAAGATATTGATAGGTAGTAGATTTTTTTTTTTTTTTTTTTTTTAAATTCTGAGATTCTCTACATTAAAGTGCCACTAATTTCTCATAAAAGAAAGTAACACTAATCTCATATAAAAAAATATTTTTTAATTATTTTTAATATATATTTTTATATAAACTTAAACTCTTGAGAGGTTTTATAATTATTATTATACTCAATTTATTTATGAACCTAGCTACACCTTAATATTTAAATAATTCAATTTTTTTATATGGAAAATGCCATGACGTTTTTTTTAATCTAAAAAATACCTCGTCTTTTTAATTAAATTTGCTTGATATGTCCCTTAAAAACAATTTCTTATTAAAAAAAATCCTTATATCTCTATTTACGTATTTTAATATGAATTTAGATTAATAAATATTCATTAAAAAAATTTAAAATTTTAAGAGAGAATGTTTATTTTGTTATTTTCAAATCCTCAATTTTTAATAATTTACAAATTCATCTAAATGTATAAAAAAATTCTTAAATGAAGTTTTCTTTCTGTCCCAAAAAACGTTTCTATGGTATTCTTATTTCCTGCAAAATTCTCAAACCCAATGCATATATCTATATAATTTTCTCTCATTTAGAAAAATTATTTATTATTTATAAGAGCACAACCATAGAAGGAAGAAAAACAAAGAAAAAAAAAAAAATGGACCCATGTATGCCAATCATTTAATTTTTCTTTTTTTTTTTTTTCTAAAAAAGAGTATTTTAGTTCGGATGAAAAAAAAAAAAAACAAAGAGCGTTCAAGTTTTTATTTATTTATTTTTAAGTTTAACCTAAAACCACTCACCCTCTCTTCCTCTCTGTATTTGTTTGTCTTTCTAGTACAATCGTTTGCTAAGATAGGTTCAAACACTACGAACCGTTTGGGGTTTCGTCCAAAACCCTATAATTTCTCCAAATCGGAGTGCATTATTTTCAGGCACGCACTCTCATCCTAATTTCGAAGACCTGCAGGCAAGTATAAGCGCCTCTTCTTCATATTTCTCAATTTTCCCAAGTTTTTTTCCCGGAAAATATATAGGCGTTTTTACTCCTTAATTTTGTTCGCCGGTTGAAATTTTTGGTTTTGTTGCTTCTGATATTTATGGCTTTATTTTTTCAGTGCGGTGACGAAGATTTGGACTGAGAACTGAGCAGTGATGGCGGGGAAGGAAGAGAATCGAATATTCGTTGGTGGGTTGTCGTGGGATGTCTCGCAGCGTCAGCTCGAGCATGTGTTTGGCCGTTACGGGAAAATTGTTGAAACTCAGGTACCCTTTCCGTTGAAACCTCGCTTTTGTTAATTTGGTTACCAGGAAATTCTAGGAGTAGAATCGGAAGACCCAGTTTTGAATCTTATTGCGTATGTTCCTAATTAAATAATAGTGAAAATGGAATCTTTATTTGTCTATTTCTTTTTCAATTTTGAAATTTACAGTTTCTTCTTACTATGGTTTTGAAAATTTTGAAAATTGTGTCTTTCTAGTCCTGTGGCATACATAAATTGGAGATTCTCCTCTGCAATTGTTGTTTTTCTGGTCTCCCACCCCCACAAAAGGTGATTGTGTAACACATCATGCTTGACTGATATCTTTTCTGTAGATCACATCACTACAGATTTGATGCTTCCTCACTGGAAATAACGCAGGGGTTGATATTTCATTTTAGATATCTCATTGTCACACTTTATTAGGCATGATTTTTTTTTTCTTCACTGGTTTGGTGCCTCTTGTCTCTCATTTCATTTTTGCTAATCTTTTCATTCACAATCTATGGTATTATGTACTTTGTCCTCCCAATATTTGTAACTGTCTTCATTTTATTAATTAATTTTCCATTTTTTTTCTTAATTCTTGATGGCTAGTTGTGATCTTTCAGATGCCATAGATGGATTTTTTGAAAGATTTTTCAGAGTGATTTCTTATCACTGGAGATCAATTTCCTTTCCTGATAAAATTATAGTTTATGGTAACTATAAAGCTCAAGCTGGAATTGCCATGGCTTTGGGATATCTGAAGTATGAGCAAGAAAAGAAGCTAACTAAATATTGGTTTGAACCATCTGCTATGTGGCAGAAGATTTCTTCTTTGTGATACATGCTCTTATTAAGATTTATTAGGAATTTCTTTCTATTTTGGAATGGCTCTAGGGCAGTTAGATTGGGTTGAATCATGGGCAAGGTTAGTATCATAGCATACTTTCCAGAGAATGTCTTTGCTGGTTATGCATGGCTCAAAGATACATGTTTGGGGTTCTGTGGCTGAACTGAAAAGTATGATATTACTTAGGTAAATAATTGTTTTTTTTTCTTCCAGTTGAAAGAAACTACCATGCTTTCTCTTTACATTGGTCTTCCTTCCTATTCTGCAACTTTTATGTCAAAGTGATGGTCACTCGAGATATTCATGACAAACATCGTGTCCTGGAAATTCCTCCTTTTTTCTTCGGTACTAGATCAATTGTTTTCTTATAAATTTGCTTCTGATTGTTGAGAGTTAGAACCATGGTCAAGTGTTACTAAAGGCTGCCACCTAACTGCTGTATTGTTTATTCCCCTCCTTGTATATCAAAATGTAATGAGCATTGCTTCCTTGAAGCCTGATCATTTAGTTATAAAGGCTATGAAGACAGATGCAAGATGTGTCAACTTATGGACTGATAGTAGGTGAGGTGGCATTTCTAGTTGTTGCTGGGTTTGGAAGGGTATGATACAACATAGTTGATGCAGTTTCTTCTGTGAAAAGTAGTGTACTGATGGAAAAGAGAATTCCATAGCTGACTATTGTGAAAGCTGATTTTTTCTGAGGATTTTGGTATTTTACAAGAGCTTGTTATTGGGTTTATGTTGACTGTTTATTTGGTTAATGCGGTGTTACTTTCAGAGTGTAGATAGGGCATTTTCAAATGGTGCATCATCCTGTGTAAGCAGTCAAAGTTATTGTACCCAGCCTCTTCTTGCTGCATCATGGGCAGCTTAGGATACTTTCTTATTGGAGCGTTTAGCATAATTAATCAGAAATTTTCTTGTGTCTGGCGGATGGCTAACATAACAGCAGCTGTACTCCACAATTCAAAACCTGTACATATGATTATGCATTTTCAGCAGGTTTCACTCCATTGCACGACCCATGGGGTTTCTGAACGATGATAAGGTCAAATTGTTAAAATTTGGATCTTTGGGATGTTAGTCAATTGTCACTCAGATAGCTTTCTTCCCTTTCTTCTTCATGATATACTGTGTATCACTTACATGTAACAATGTTGGAGGTGGAATGCCTTTGATTTAGGCACTGCTATCAACATTGGATAGAATTGACTGGTTGGGGAGTTTTTCTGTTTTTGTCCGTGTTTTACCCATCTCGTTGCTGCATAAGTTGATTTTTTGTCACATTGCTGGTGGGTTAAGTCACCAATGAGGCGACAGAATTGCATTAATTGTTGGGCATATAATTGCAAGTATCAATAGAGTCAATACTACAGTTTTATCTCACAAATTTATCCTGGATTATTGCCGCATAAGATTGATTTGTTGGTTACACTGTTGATGTTTTAAATAAGTAACTGAAGAAGGCAGCAAAATGACATAAGAAGTTTGAGTTGTGACTTCAGAATGAATGCCAGAAAATACTGGACTTCTGTCTTGCATGTTGTTCAGAAGTTTGGAAAATTAATTGCTACCGAAGAGATTTTGTTGTGAAGAGACATCTGATGTGGTACTTGTCATAAAATTGGATTTGGGACTGAATGGTGGTTTAGTTATTACCGACTGAATTGAGATGAAAAATTGGATTTGCATGATGTTTTGTTCTTTCTAGGCTGCATAATCTCAAGGTTTTAGTGCTTCTCAGTGGGAAAACAATAATGCCCAATATAATACAGAGCTTTTGATTATTTGAGTCAGATGTTAATGTATTCTTGAGGGATTAAGTGTTTAAAAGTTCATGTCAATGAAGTGATGAAGCTGTATGGAATAAGCTGAAGTTTTAGCTCAGATCGTGGAAGTGATTGTTGTAAGAGATGTACTCTTGTCAGATTCAGAAATTTATGTGCTTGGGATTCTTCTGAATTGCTTAGCTATGTGAAAACTATTCTGCTGCATTATCATAGTAACGAAGAGAAAGTAAGTGGTTTGGTTAAACAATTTCTGTTTTATTGCTGCTTGCATGTATCATTTTTTTTATTTTTTTTTTAATCTCATGAATATGAGTAATATTTTTATATAGAATATTGATACTAATTATTTAATGCACAATTCTCTGCAATTAGGCAATTCCCTTATGTGCAGAACCATTATATATTTTAAATTTGAAGGACTGCCAATCAGATAGATGCATGTTTATTCAAATGCATCTTTTCATTGGCTTTCAATTGTTTTGGGTAGTAGATTATGTGGCAATTGTATGTTTGATGGGCTTCTATCTATTAGCTTTTGGTTGGTTGGGTGAGGGGTGAAGGGCTTTAATAACTAATGCATGCTGTGGTGAATTGTGATACACCCTGCTACTGTTTGAGGATTCTTTTCAGTTGGGATGGAGTCTTAGAGAAAGCTCGCAATGATTAAAAGCTACAGATTGTAGGCAGCATTAAAGGCTGTAGCTCATGGATGATTCTAATAAATTGGTATAAATATTGTGGTCACTGGTAATCAATGATACAATGGGTTCTTTGAAGGGTAGTTGATGCAATGGGTTTCCTAGTGTCTTTTTGTTTTCTTTGCTTGTCTTTCCTTTGTTAATTATTTGTAGTTTTAATGCTGTATGATTAAGAGTAGCTTGCCCAATTTTATTTATTATTTTGCATTATTGACCAAAATTCTCTGTAACTTGCTAGGTTTCTTATCTAGTTGTGCTTCCCAAGCCTGCCATCCACCCCCTTTAAATTTTAAAGTTCTGATTTTGCTTAATTGTATCAGTCTTGTTATCATAAATGTCATTAAATAGTGTTAGTATTGCTTGCATATGCTATTGCTTGGCATGAGGTTCTCCAATGATTTTTCTTGTAGATCATGATGGAGAGAGATACTGGCCGTCCACGTGGATTTGGGTTTATTACATATGCAGATCGTAGGGGAATGGAGGATGCAATCAAGGAAATGCATGGACGAGAGCTTGGTGACCGGATCATTACTGTCAATAAGGCCCAGCCCAAAATGGGGGGAGATGATTTAGACCATGGTTACAGGGGCAGCTACTCATCAGGTGGTAGGGGAAGTTATGGGGTGGGAGACAGGGTAGGACAGGATGATTGCTTCAAATGTGGGCGTCCAGGGCACTGGGCTCGAGATTGTCCTTTGGCAGGAGGTGGTCGTGGTGGCTCATTCTCTTCACGTCCTAGGTTTGGAGGTGCTGGTGGCCGTGTGGACCGCCTTGGTGAACGTGATCGATATGCTGATGATCGATACGATGGAGGGCGTTATGGAGATAGGGATCGCTTTGACAGCCGGGATAACAAATATGGTAGCCGTGATCGCTATGCTAGTGACAGGTATACAAAATTACACTGAATAGTGTCCTTCTAATCAATATTACTGCATGTGTGCAGAAACAATTAAAAGCTTGATCAAGCATCATCTGAAATGGACCCATGGTCTCCCGTTTTTGGTTCCTACATTTTTGATAGATAAATTTCACACATACATGGTAGTCTTAAATGTCTTCATCAAAACTGTGCAGGTATCAAGCCGGTGGGGATCGGTTTGCAAGCGATAGATATGGTGCTCCAGATCGTTACCCGCAAAATGGTTATGGCAAAGATAGAGGCTATGATAGGTACGGTGGACAGCGAGGAGGTACGGATAGGTATGGAAATGGAATTCCAGCACGAGAGGAAGGAAGGAGTTACAGGGAGAGACCTGGTCCTTATGACCGTCCAAGCAGGGGTGGTCGCCAATCTTCCTTTGATAGGTATTAGTAGTTCTAGTTAAGGTTTTTCATCTGACTGAAAAGTAGCGGCCACACTAATTAGCCTAGTTTCCTGAATGTAGGATGTTGATGTTTTAGTGAACATCTGGATTGATGTAGTATCATGGCTTTGTTAGTTTGTGTCTTTTTTCGCTTTACATTTCTGCTACATGCTTTGCACAGATTACGGCTCTTTCGAATGCATTAAATTATAACTTGTGTATTTGGTCAAATTTATACTCTCCTTTGCATCCCAGCGCTTCATTCTGTCTTCCATTCAACTTTTTGACAGCCACTTGTCAGTTTGGATCATTGGTGAAGTGGCCCTTCGTAGCCTTGTTTTGCTCATTTTTGTGACGGTTCAAATGTTGTGTGACTAGATATTTTTACCAATCGGGTATTTTTACCCAGATCCAATGAAGCTCTAGTATTTTTACCAATCGGGTATAGGGATGGGGCATGTAAATTGGGTATGGGGATGGAAAATTGGGATAGGGATTTACCACTTGACCCATACCCATATATATATATATATATGAAAGGATATAAGCCAGCATATTTTACAAGAGTGGAAAAAAAAAAGAGAAGTTTTAATGAGAAATTATTATTTTGACCCGAAAAGTCAAAAAAAATGCTAGTCATTGTTAATCTCTCTCTTCTTTTTATTTTATAGAAGGTGGAGATTGGCTTCACTTTAAGCTTTACAACTTTTTAAATTGTTATAATTCTAATTGTTTTTTAGACATATATTATTAATCTTGTTGAATAAAATTGGTATTTCTTTTTAAGGTGTTGATTTTATATTATTTTTAAATTTAAATTTTGATAATTATATTAATTTATAATTTTTGATGTTCTATTCTCTTTTAGTTATGTTATAAAATTTGAATTTTTTTTTGAATAAACGAGGTGGATAATAAGGCACTGAGTATTTAAATGGTGGAGATAATGATCTTAATAAAGATCTAAAGGCCGAGGATGAGGTTGCAGAGTGAAAAGCCTGTCCCACCGCCATCCCCGGAGGCAAGAGGAGAAATCGAAGAAAATGAAAGAAGAACTAAGAACCCAAAAATTTAGAAATAGAATGGCAACAAAATATTTTGGGAATTCGAAAATTAGAAATAAACAATGCAAAAAGATCTTGACTGTTACCCCGTTCTCGTCATTAACAATTTATCATAGGGGTGAGTAAAATTCAATTAACCGATCAAACCGAAAACAATCAGTTAGTGTCGGTCGGTTAGTATCAGTTTAGTCAGTCGGTTACGGTTTTAAAATTTAAAAAAATCAGTTAATGTAGGTCAGTTTTGATTTTACATTTTTCCTAACTGATAAAAATCGAACCAACTGACTAAAACATTATAAATTTTAATATTTTCATATACCATGTTAATTAATGATTCAATTATTTTATTAATTGATTAAATCACTCAAATACTATGTCATCTTGATGTATAAAAATAATTATACATTACTAATTTAATATGTATTTTAGTCTTGTGTAAATATGTTTATTGAAAATAGTAATTTTCTAGTAAAGAAATTAAAAAAATGTTACTTTTGTTATGTATAGACATTTATTTATGTTAGTTTTTTCTTCTCCAAGCATTTGTGCGTATGTTTGGAACCGAAAGAAGTTTGTTTCCATAAATATCTTTATATATTTCTAGGTTTTTAAATTTATGTATTTTTGTTTTTACTTATATGATTCTTAGTAAGATGTCATAGAAAATTTTAAAAAAATAATTTATTTTAACTTATTTAATAGCCACATTCTTAATTTACAATAAAATAATTAAATATATATTCCAAGTAGACACAACACTAAAATGGAAACAAAAGTTTTTTTTTTTTTAAAAAAAAATTATTACTGTCAGTTAACTATTAACTGACCGAAACTGATCGCTTAACCGACTAAAACCGAACCATTAGTTTTAAGGTATAATCGGTCAGTTAAAAATATAATCAAAACCGATCGTAACCGACTGACACTCACCCCTAGTTTATCATCAAGAGAGCTTGCAAATATGCTATATTTTTATTTTGATATTATACTATATGTTTTATTATTTCAAAATTTTGTGATAGAATTTATTATTTCAAAATAAGTTGATATATTAAATATTAGTTATTTTTATGCCATTTATCTTTTATATATTTGTTAATATATTTCAAAATTATTTTTTCAAAAAATATTTAAAATAAGATATTTTATTTTTATATATTACTTAATTTTATATTTAATACTTTAACATTAAAATAGAAATAAATTAATAATTTTAATATCAAAGAAAATAAATGCAATAAGAGAAAAAAATTGTGGAGTAACTTTGAATTATTTGGTGAAATTTTTAGAATTATACTACTAAAAAAAAAATTGCTTAAATTGTATAAAGCGAAAATAAATAATGGGTATAAAATATACGTTAAGCAACTCATTAGATATGCATAGTTAAAGTTGCTCTAAAGATGCCCTAAATATGGGAATTATTGGGCTTGTTTGATTCTATCATTGTTTTTCTTTTGGTCTTTCAAAACAATTTTATAAAATTAATGAGAAACAACTACTCAAAATAAAAAAAAATGAAAGATTTGTTTGAATAGTTTATTCTTGAAAACATACCCAAAAACAAAAGAATAAAAAAATTTATTTGAAAAAGAAATTAATAAGTAAGGTGATGAGAAACAAAGCTCTGCCAAACCTACATCGAGCAAAAGTAATGATTGATATGCTTCGTACATGGTTCACGAAATTATGAGACTACCATTAATGAAAACACTTTATTCTCCCTATGTTCTCAAAAACTACAAAATATCTAAAAGTTGTTTTCTTATTTTATTTTTTAAAAACACTTTCTTATTCTTTTGGTTTTTTGGAACAATTGATATAAAATACACTATCAAACAAAATATTTTGTTTTATTGTTTTAAAAAACAAAAGAATAGTTTTTGAAACTAGAATCAAATAGGGCCATTGTTTATGAATTTTTTATTTTTTTAATTATTTAGTTGGTTTTTATAATTTTATACAAAATTCAAAAAATATTCTATAATTTAAGACATTAAAAATTTATCTCTACACTTTTCAAAATTTATTAAATTATTTTTATACTGTTTTGAAAAGTGTAAAATGAACTTTTAATATCTTAAACTATAATTTTTATAAAATTATAAGAGTTAATTGAATAATTAAACTTTTTTTGAAGCTGTTAATAGACATTTATTTACTAGTTTGTGTAATTAGGATTTTTGAATTGGACTAGCCCATGATAGTTTTATCTATGTCTAGCTAGCTTATGATATAGTGATGGGAACTTTTTTCTAGTTACCCTATCAAATTCTCAATAAATTTAAAACAATAAACATAAAATGGCAAAAGTTATTGAAAATAAATTCTTAAATAAAACTTTCGATAATCTAACAAGGAATGAGACAAGAAATATGATAGAAAATAAGACCCTTTTTCCAATTGAGATAACATAATTTATTGTTGTCGTCTATATTTTGTTTCCGTGTTTTCTCTCGTCTTATATATACGCAAAAGATTTATTCTCTTTTTCTTTGTATTTTGCTCCATGGCCTTGTATTTTCGTCACATTCTAGGCTAGTTTCTTTTAGTCTTGTTTCAAATACCACATATCAAAACCACACAGCATAATTGAGGTTATTGGTGTTTGGCTTTTCTATTGGGTTAGGTTTATTAGCAATATCTCAGTCATGATTTTTATTTACGGTTCAACTCATCACCTATCATACATTTCTAAAGTAAATTTGGACCCTTCGTCAGCTCTTCAGTTGAGAAATATTATAGAGAGTCTGACAAAGAAGCGAGATCCGTTAGTATTGTAGTTTGATAGCTGTTATCTGGCTTTCCCAAAGGACTTGCAGTCAAATAGGCAGGTCTTTCCCTTTCCTATTACTCTTTGCAGTTCTCTCATTATTTCTTGTTCACTTTCCTTACTTTCTCAGGTCCATGTCTTGCTGGTCTTCTTCCTCCCTAAAAAAGTGTATCAACGATGTGTACCACTCGCGTTCTTCATCCCAAACCAAAAGGACATATGATGTGTTCTTTAGCTTTGACGACTTCCTGGACACTTGCAGTGGATTCTATTACCATCTTCTTTGTTCCTCACAATCTGCAGGACTTGTCATTTATGGGAATGTAAGGGGCTTCGGAAGAAGCTAATTTTAGGAAATCACTTCTCATCCTCACTTTTGAAGGACATTGAGTCTTGTAGAGATCATAATCTTCTCAAACGCTTTTCCAAGTTCAAAATGGTGTTTTGATGAATTGGAGAAAATCATAGAGTGCCATAGAACTGTTGATCAAACAGTTCTACCAACCGGTGTTCTATAATTTAGAACCGTGGGAAGTAGGTCAACAAAGAGGAAATTTTGGGAAAGCCTTTGAACAACTTTTGAAGAGAATATCAGCGACAAGAGAAATGAGGTTGAGATGGAAGAGAGCAATAACTGAAGCAGAAAAATTGAAAGGGTGGCATTTGACAGAGAGGGAGAAAATTACAGATGAGCTAGGACGACGTGACCAATGGAATGTATCTGGATGATTTTGAGCTGTTATCTTCAGTCAGATAAATTTGTTAATGCAATACTTCATTATTCAAATATTGTGAGCTGAAATGTTTTGGTTTATTTTAAAATTCTTATTCTTATTCTCTATAAAATGTTTATAAAAAAAAGTTTAAGTCTATATTATATTATTAAATGACTAGAATTTGTTTATATTTTATTTAAATATTAAATAAAGTTTGAAATCAATAAAATAGGTTATGAAAAGAGCATTTCAAAATAGTCACGGGATTCTCACATGATTTTTTAATAAATTAATTTAAGTTATTAAATCTAATTTAAATTAAAAAGTAAGATTGAGATTAAGATTGGAAAACTAGAGAGCAAGGAGCTTGGTAGGGTTGTCGGAAAAAGGAAGACTAATTCATTAAACTACCACGTAATTTTATTTGGATGTCGTCTAATCAGTGTCTACATATTATTGGCCTGAGACAATTGGAGTGTGATTCTCTTCTTTGTCAAGACTACCAATTACAATGATCGATAACCAAGGCAAGTCAGTCTGGCAGGACATTCTCATGAATTCATACAAACCGATCTTGCTAGCACATCTCTGATCACATTAATAACAATAAAAATGCTGTGTGCAAATGAAATAGTCACAATTTTTTGATGAGACAAAATTTACTTTTTTGATGGCCCCGAAAGGGGAAAAAATAGAACAGAGAAAAAGCTTGGCTCTAAAAGGGCACTGATAGTTTTAGATGATGTAGATCAATTGGATCAACTGGAGGCATTATGTGGGAGTAAAGAATGGTTTGGCCGTGGGAGTAGAATAATCATTACTACCAGAGATAAGCATCTACTTCATGCTTTCATAGTGGAGCACATATGTGAAATCGCAGTATTGGATGCCGTTGAATCGCTGGAGCTTTTACATTGGCATGCTTTTGGCGTTCTACATCCAGCGACAAATAAGCTGCTAAAAAATTTTGTTTTATATTTGAAGGGGTATCCACCAGCTATTGAAGTTCTTGGCTCTCATCTGTTCAGGATGTTAAATTGGGAAAGTGTATTGTCAAGACTACAAAGAATTCCTGGTAACAATCTGCAAGAGATACTAAAATTATGTTACGAGGGTTTAGATAAAAGCTTGAAAGATATATTCCCTAATATATGCTGCTTCTTTATTGGTAAGGATCGAAGTTATGTCACACAAATATTAAATGATTGTGGACTATGTGGAGAAATGTTAATAAGATCCCTTATAGAGCAAAAAATTGTATTTGTTGACCAAAATAACAAGCTTGGAATGCATGCTATACTACAAGAGATGGGACAAGAAATCATTTGTAAAAGTCAAAATCCAAATGGACCTACAATGTGTTCCTAAGCTTTAGAGGTAAAGAAACTTGTAGTTCTTTTGTCTCTCATGTCTATGCCGATCTAACAAATGCCAACATCAAGGTTTTCATAGATGACAAGAACCTTGAGAGGACAAAAAATATCTCAGCTTCATTAATGAGAGTCATAGAAGGCTCTAGAATTTCTGTAGTTATTTTCTCGACAAGTTATGCTTGTTCCAAATGATGTTTAGAGGAATTGGAAAAAAGCATAGAGTATCATAGAACAATGCATCAAGAGGTTCTACCAATATTTTATGACGTGGATCCCTCAGAAGTATGACACAAAGGGGCATTTTTGGAGAAGCGTTTCAACAACTTTTAGAAAGAACTTCTACAAGTGAACAAAAGATAATGAATTGAAGGAGAGCACTCGCAGAGGCTGCAAATTTGTCTGGGTGGGATTCAAGAAGTTATAGGGAATTGAGATTTATAATGACCCTTTCCTTAGAATGATGAATGACTCATATTTTCTTCCATTGTGTGCACTAATAGTCTGTACTTTCTTTCCTTTTGGTGCATGCTTGAAATAGTTTTAAGGAAATCTTTACAACAACTCTCCATGGGTCCGGATATAACTTTTGGGTGATCTAACTAGAAAGTTAATATATGACTTATGTAACTAAAATTTGGGCTAATTGTAGATTGCTTTTCATACAGGGCTCAGATTGCTTTATGCACACATAAACTTTCAAGCTTATATATCATGAATCCTATCCATAAACTTGTCCTCATGTCTACTATAAATTTTATGTCTTGATCAATGACATAAATATTCAAGTTGTCTAAACATTTTCAAACAAAAGAAATTCCTAGAATTATTATTTTGGCGCGGTGTTGTTCATACCTTCTAAATGTCTCACTGTCTAGTTATATTGTACACTCTCCTGTTAATTTGTCTTTTAATTCTTGCTACCAGCACTGATGAGGAGGACATTAACGATATTCTTGAAACTATTACACTGAAATTGGATGACAACATGTTGTTTGTGGCTGAGCATCCAATAGGAGTGGAACTTCGTGCGAAGGATATGATTACGTTGCTAAGTAGAAAATCAGATGACGTTCGTATGATAGGGCTGTTGGGAATGGGAGGAATCGGGAAAACAACCACAGCTAAAGCTACTTACAATGAAATTGGTCGCCACTTTGAGGTTAAAAGTTTTCTTGCGAATATCAGGGAAACTTGGGAGAAAGAACATGGCAAAGTTGATTTGCAAGAGAGACTTCTTTGAAGCATATTGAAAACAAGAAGGATGAAACTACATGATGTTGAATATGGGAAAAATTTAATAACGGAAAGCCTAGGCTGTAAAAGATCATTGCTTGTACTTGATGATGTAAATGAGGTTGACCAGCTACGTGCTTTGTGTGGAAGTGGTGAATGGCTTACTCCAGGAAGCAGATTAATCATCACAACAAGAAAAGAAGGAAACACATCTTTTGGAAATCCTTCATAGCTACACAGTGATATATATCCAATGATTTTTGACCTTACTATTGAAAAGGGAACTCGTAATACGGCCGTGTTATCTGCCATTAGAGTTGTCAAGGATTCCATCTGTTCAAAGTCATCTTCCAACTTGTCAATCTTGGAACAACCAGAAAGGATAAGAGTTTTCAAACACTTCAACTTGTAAATACTTCTAGGGAGGTTGACAATGCCTATCAAGTCCTTCAAATTTACCAAATAAAGATTATTGAGATCCCCAATGGTGTGGCTAACCATAGGCATACTAGGACAGTCTTTTGAGTATCAACTTTTCAAGATTTGGCAGTTTTGAAAAATCAGGAGTTTGTCTCAAGTAATGGGAATGACTAAGATTCATCTTCAGCTTCTCCAGCATCTGCAGAAAAAAGGAAAAATGGCAAATGAAATAGATAAGACAGTTACATTATTTTACATCACTAATGGAGGGTTAAATGTACCTTGGGCTTCTTCCAGAGTAGTTTGAGATTACTGTATTTTAAGTCTAATGCAACTAAACTTTCTTGATAAATTCTTGGGGGCATGAATTGCAAAGGAAATCCATGCCAATTGAGCCATCTTAGATCACTTGAAAGATATTCATAATTTCCTTCAAGTTGTACATGACCAAGTTGAAGCAATTTAAGTCTTTTCATCTTCTTAAATGCTCTTGTAGTCAAAAAAAATTCTACTGGTTCTTGGCATACTCAATGCAAGTCCCATAACAGCTCTTGTTCCCTGTGAAGGAAAGAGAGAAATTAAACAGGATCTATTATTAATTTCTTGCTAGATAAATGGGAAAAAAAGGTTACTACAAAGTTTTTACTGTTTGTTTTTTTAATACATCGAGTACTTCATCATGCCAACATAATCTATTGCATTCTCCAAGCTCATTTAATGATTCCTCATGAATTATATTCCATCCCATGTCTTGCAGCAAATCATGCATTCCAAGTTTGTTTCTATCATCAATGATTATGAGGTTTCTCTCTTTCAAGACAATTATGCCAATTTCTGCATGTAGTCCACAATCATTTAATATATGTGTGACATAATTTCTATCTATATCAATGAAGAAACAAGACATATGGAAGAATATTTCTTTCTCAGAAACATCACTTAAACCATCAAAGCTTATTTTTAGCTTTTCCTTTATTTGATTATGGGGGATTCCCGAGTTTCACCGATGCACTTCCCCAATGTTATTCCCCTACCAAAGAAATAGGAGCCAAGAATTTCGAGAGCTAATGCAAGACCTCCAAATAAGCAACTACATCTCTAGACAGTATATGGAATTCGTCTTCAGGACATTTTTGCTTAAAAGCATTCCAACTGAAAAGCTCAAGAGATTCTATTCTATATATATCTTTCAATTTAAGGAAATTAAGTATATGTTCTTTTCTTGTTCCGTATTACGAGTTCCCTTTTCAATAGTAAGGTCAAAAAGCATTGGATATATATATCACTGTGTAGCTATGAAGGATTTCGAAAAGAAGTGTTTCCTTCTCTCATTTGGTCTTGGATGTCACCAATAAATTATCCCAAGTCACTTGAAACATTTGGGACCATGTCTTCCCTTGTTTCTGTGTGTTTGGAGGATAATAGCTTTCACCATCTATGGTCTATACTCAATGGCCAACCAAACCAAAGAAGTCTTTGGGTACATTGTTGCTCAGAGAATCTTACTCAAGATGTTAAAATTTTTTTGGAAGCCTTATCTGCCCCGACTTACACAGAAATGGAAACAGCAGCAAATGCATCACAAATTTCACAAATGGAAACTTCTACTATAAATGATAGTCAGACTCAAGTTCATGTTTCAAGATTGGGAAATCCATTGAATTGTCTTTTGATTAAAATGGGAGTATGCAATGAAGTCATTGATACTCTTAGAGAGAGCATTTTACAGGTTCTTTTCTTTCTTGAAATTTCTTCTATTTTTGTTTTTATGCAGAAAAAAGAATGTGATATGACATTTGGAAAATTAACTGTTTTTTTTGCATTACTTTTATATTTTTAATTTTTAATTGTCATTATTCATATTTACTCAATACTCTATTTATAAAACAAGTAATAATTAAAAAGATTTTGGTGTCTCTGTTCGACGGATACCTACTTTTCTTTCAAGTGGCAATCATCCTTATTGGCTGACTTACACGGGTGGAGGATCCTCAATATTATTGAAAGTCCCTGACGTTACTGGTTGTGCATTGAAAGGGATGATTCTACTGGTTAGGGTGAAGTGACTACTACAACTATAGTAGCCTACGCGGTGATAATTTAACATTAATTAATATATCAATTTTAATAAAGAAGGAAGGTCTTCCATTATTTGGTTTGTAAAAAGAGAGAGTAAGAATGTCTATGAGTTGAATTGGGTAAGTTTTGAGAGATTTTTTAACCTAACCTGTCACTATAGACATGGGTCCAGTTGGGTCGGTTTGGGTTTGTTTCAAAATTTTTTTGTCAACCCGACCCAACTCAAGTGGTAAAAAAATAATTTTTTTTTACAAAATAATGTCAACATGTAAATCTAACTTAAATTTAAATTTAAATTCATCATAATTTATCTAAAAAAAATACTATAATGCTATTTTTGACTTCTACTTGTAATTTTGCATATTATAAACAACTTTATGAAATATGACAAGGTAAGGTTAAAGCATCAATGAAGGTATAGAAAATGGATGCTAGTTACCTTGTTGCTAAAGAAAATGCAGTCCTTTTTATACCAGGACTTAAAGAAAGTGAATGGAATTTTGGCCTATTACGTCTTTAAGAGTGAGACTTTTGAGGTAGAACTTATTGTGATAATTATTCCTTATTACAAAAACTCCGGTTGTTCCAATTTCTTCTTCCCGGTCAAAATTAAATGTGAAAGTAGATTTGCCCACTGTCAAAGGAGAAAATGTGCTAATCCAAGCTTTCAAAGAACCATTTTTTATTAAGTAGTGAAATTTTGATGCTTTATGTCATTGAAGGCAAAAGAACATAAAAAAATATATAAGTAATGGCTTGGGCAAAAAAAAACTTTCATTTTTTAAATAAGTTACCTAGATGATCACTTGAGTTGGGTTGGGTTAGATGCTTGCCAACCTGTGACTCGACCCGACCAGACCTAGTCGGGCCAAGTTGGGTGGATTTTGGAATTCCTAGGGAGGCGAGTGGGAGAGTAAGATTAATCTTATAAATTAGAAAAGTGAAAAAGAAATACATAAAATAAAGGATAATACAATAATTTTACAAAAATCCCTCCAAATTCCGCCATTATGGGAGGGAACTAGTGAAGGAAAAGTAAATATTTTTACCCCTAACTTCCCCTCCTCTCCCCTCTAATTCCCTCAAACCAAACACACTGCAAGGGTATTCCTTGCTAATAGTTGAAAACTAATCTATTTCGATTGGACACACCTCTTTTAACAAAGTATTTTTCTTACATACGACTAGGAATTGAACCTGACTATCTACCAACTGTGTAGGTTTTATTATGGTTTGAGCCTCGAGAATCCAATGGTGTTAAAATTTAGTATAGAGAGCTTTGTTGACCTCATGGTCTTCCTCGGCTTGAACTGGAATAATCAATATTAATGTGGTGCCGAATACTAGCAGTTTGCAAGAAATAAAAAATAAAACAAAAAAGGCCTTTATCATGGTTTGAGTCTTGAAAATATAGTTGTGTTAAAATTTTGTAGAAAGAGTTTTTATTACCCTTGCGGTCTTACTTGGGTCAAATCCAAACTAGTCGGTGTTTAATATGATATTAGATAGTAGATGATCATGCAAAAAAGTCTTTATTAAAGTTTTTTATTATATAATTTATACCTAAATTTATTGAAGAAAATATATCTTAAAAATATATCACAATGAAACAAATAAATAAATAAAACTCGAGTACTTAAAATGTCCTAAATTTCAATAAAGAATATTTTGAATGTTGATGTAGAATATTATTTACTTTAAAACTTAGTCATATTTCGTATTTACCTTATGTAATTAATTAAAGTAATTATCTTTTTAAAGGAATATAACTTTACTTATCTTTTGCATAAATACTCTTTTGGTGAATTGAGAAAGTACATTGATTTACTCTGCACCCTTCACTGTACACAAGATTCATAACACCTTATTAGGACGAAGGCTCTACCATTTCATCACCTCCACATTCCTCTGCATAACATCTCATCTTCGAACAAAAAATTGTTGCTGCCAGGTACGAATTTTTCAATATATATAAATATATTTTTAATTAGATCTATATCTATACACGTTACTTGATTCAATTAGTTTTTCAATTATCTATTATCCACCAGTGAATTTATGTTACTATATCTATTTGTTCTCATGTTTATGTTATTTTATTTGTTCCCCACTTGACCTCTGTTTGCTTTCTTTGGCTGACAGTAATTAAAAAAATAAAGAATCAAAAATTAAAAAAATGATTATCTAAGCATGGTCACGCCACATGGTAAGTTCATGTGCCCCATGAAAGGATGGTTCATTAGGTTCTTTCCTTCTCGTACGTTTTCCTTATGATCAATGCTATTTGACTTCACTTTATCAAACAATTATGTACAATGACTTTGAATTGATTTAGAATGAAGAGAAGTTATGCTACATTGAAAGTATGAGTCAATTTAATTTAATTTTTATAATGTGTCACATTTAAAAGTATGAAATAATTTAATTTAATTTATTTAATGTGTCATATATTAAAATATAAGGAAATTTTAGGCAATTTATTTTTCTTATTGTTCATCACGTGAAATTTTAGAGGTCATTTTCTTTTTTATTGTCATATTTTTTATTTTTTTCAATCATTGTTCCAATTAAATACAAAGTGCATATTTAAGTTATTTACATAAAATATAAAATAAATTTTGAAATTATCCACATAAAATGTAAAATGTACTATAAAGTTATCCACGTAGAATCTAAAGTGGATCCATAAGCTACTTACATTGAAGTTATCTATGCTCGAAGTAGTTTTTTTTTTTTTTTTATTGATTAGAATTAATTACTATGCCAATAACATCATTTTTGCCTTCTTTGCTTTTAATTACTGTATTTTTCCTGTTGCTCCTTTATTCTTAACTTTTAGTTTTTTGAAAATGAAAGTGCAGATAAATGTGTCCTAGAGGGGGGTGAATAAGACACTTAGAAAATTTTTGCAAATAAAATTTGTATGATGTAGAATCATGTACAACATGTTAAGCTTAGTTTAAAATAGTTTGAGCTTGATTTAAAAAACCTTGAAGTTGTAAAACTTGATATAATCAGAATGATGTTTAAATAAAAATGATAAGTTGAAAGTAAATAAATGTTGAAAATAAAAGAGTTAGGGAAGAGAAATGATACAATGATTTATAATGGTTCGGACACAATAATGATGAACTATATCAATTCCTCTTAAACACCTTTGAGAGAGTTTCTTCACTATCACCATTGGTTTGCAAGCTTCCAGCAACCTCTTATAGCTTCTCAGCAAATATGTTTAAGCTTGGTTTTTCAGGATATTCTAAGAACTTTTATAATAGCAACAAAGTTTTTTACAAACTAGGTTTATCCTCACTAGGTTTGCAACTAAGTGTATGAAGGGTAATAGCTTTTACAAAGAATTAATTTGGAGATTAAAAAATCAAGCACAGAAACACGTTGTTATTACACCAAAATGGAAACTTTGAGAGCTCTAGAAAATATTTGCAATATGTCTTCTTTCTTGATGTTCTCTCTCTCGACTTGCAAATGTGTGGCTTTCTCTTCTTTATATAAGCTCTTGAAAATGACTTTTGGAGGGAAGATTTGAAAAATCTAATCATATTTTCACTTTAGCAAATCTTATTTTCCTTGCATGTAATATCCTTTGTCTTTTGCCTAATAGTCCTTCAAGTTAATAGATTTGCTTGGCCCAACAATTAAAGAAAGTTGGGCTTTTTTACCTGGTGGATTTCTGCCATTGAAGCCCATGAGAAAGGCTTGATTGCAGGCTAACTGGGCTTGTTCAGCATTCTGAATTCTTCTATTATGAGGTTACATATTTTTGTGGCCTAAGGTACTAATTTTTATCAACATAAGTATGGCTTAGTCATTTGTTTTTGGTGGCCCAATAAAGTCTATTTTCAAACTGTAAAAACGTGGGCCTTACCCAATGGACAACTTGCTAATTTGACAGCATTTTGCTAGGCCAACAAAGTTTGTTTTCAGATTGTACATATGTGGACCTCTTTTCAGACTGCATGAGGGATGAGCCTCAACCTTTTTCTTTACCCATTAGATTAATAAATTATCTTGTAGCAAATCAACAAATTTAACAGATAACAACTACTTGATGTTGTTAGTAGTGCATGTGAGGGAACAAAGCAAATCTGCAGTAGCAGATTTTCTTTCCCACAACAACCAAGATTTTGGACAATTTTTTTTTTAAAATAACAAGTTGACTTTAGAAAAAGATATAATTTTATTGAAACAACAAATTGACTTTATAAAAAAATAGTAAAACTTTTCAGAAACCTTTTCTTACTAAAAGGTATTAAAAAAAATAATCTTAAAGAGTAAGTTAAAGGTGCATATTAGTTTGGTTAGAGTAACCAAATATTTAGAATCCAAAGAAAGAAATAAAATAATTTTATTTAGGGAGATATTTCTAAAAATCATAAAAATTAAATTTTACAAGATAGAAATTTTTCCAACAAATTCAATAAATCTAAAAATATTTTTTCATCAAAATCAATTAAGGGAATTGATAAAAATTTCCTTGAGCTAACATAAAATTGCAGTAGGTAAGGGTCTATAAGTATTATGTATTAGAGTAGCTATCTGAAAAATAATTTTATTACAGTTGATTCATGTGCCCCCTTTAATTTTACTCAATTTTTCTCTTTCTTTATTGCAAAACTAAATGTTGCACTGCAGACTTAATTTACATTTGGAAGTGTTAGAAAACCAATCAACCTGCATACTTGATAGATTAGATAGATAAATAAAAGAATATAAATTAAGTCGCTTATAATAAATTTAATCAGATTTTTTTCCTTTCTTTCTTTTCAACTGTGTTTACACTTTAATCTAATGGCATTATTTACGTGAGCACAATAATTTATATCTATCATGTGATGATTTATGTATTTGTTTTTGTCAGCTTGTTTATTGATTTTTGCGATAGTTGTTTTAATGGTTTTGTGTTATGGTTTGTAAGCACCAAGGAGGAATTGCAGTCAAGGAAGAGCGCAAGTCTTTAGGTGGCCAGAAGGTGAACAGGTCAAGCACTCTGTATGATTGAGAGGGGCAACTAGGTGTGTTAAGAGTGCTGCTGAGGTGAATGGTCTTCTGTGAAGTTGATTGGAGCGTAGTAGAGAAGGTAATCTACTTTTCTAAAAAGGTGTCATGGAAATTAGGTCATTTCTATCAAGTAGCAGGGGCAGGTGGTAGAGAAAGCATAGAATGAAGAGCTAAAGCAACATCAAGTAAATTAATCAAGAGTCACAGAAGGTTAATTAGGATTAATATTGAATTAAGGTGGGAGCAAGGAGGGGCATCGACATGCCACGTCAAATGCTAGAGTAGAAAGCCCTCAACCTCATTTTAGATCACTATAGAAGTTCACGAAGAGGTCATTGAGAAAAATCTTTGCGATTTGGCTTCTCTGACCCAAAGGCTTACGGGCCGTTTTACCTAAAAAAGTTATTGCACTAGAGAGTTGCTTCTTGTGAGTTGCCCAAGACTACTGGGTGCTTCCACAAGCACACTTCGTTAGGCATTGCACTCAACATTATTGGGGCATATGGAGTTGAGATCTTTGATCCTAGTGCATGGTTGAGGAGGCATCTTAGTCCAAACCATGAAACTACCTCAAGGGAGTAAAGACTAATGTTGAAATTGCTAGGTGTGACCTCTTCTAGAAGGTCACTTTGGCACATCACTTTTAGGAATAGTAGTGAAGGGGTGCTACGTGGGATACTTAGTAGTTGGAGCTACCTTTTAGTTATGAAAGATAATAAAGGTAGAGCATGCACTTCTTTGAGTAAGATTACAATTTGTCTTAAGGAAGTCAACAGTGGAGCTTCTTCAGGTGGTCCATTGTTCATCTATAGGAAATTGATTATTCAAATATGCTATTGAACTTAGAGAAGCACTTGCTTCTTCATGAATATTGATGGGATATCTTAGGACATCTTCCCTAATGGGGGCTTCCTTAAGCATACACATAATACTTCCTTAATTTAATGATAAATGATATATGAATCTAAATTTTGAAATGTACCCAACACTTTCTGTAGAATTTTAAGTTGACTTTCTTATAATGGGCTATTAGGTGGCTTGGGCAATGCTCATAATTAGCTTGTCATTATTAAGCTTTCTAAATTCTTACCTAATTTACTTTATATCTTATGATAGTATAAAATATGCCAAACTTAACAAAACTCGAATTTGTGGTGGTGGACATCATTGGAAAGAATTATTTATCCTAGGTACTAGATGTTGAGATCTATTTAGATGCAAAGGGTCTTGGTGACATTATTAAAGAAAGAAATCAGACATCCAATCAAGATAAGACCAAAACACTGATTAATTTTTTTTTTTTTTTGACAACCACCTCCATGAAGGGTTAAAAGTCGAGTAAAAGACTTATTTGTTCCTTGGAACAATTTAAAAGAGCGGTACGACCATCAAAAAACTGTAATTCTCCAAAAATGTTATTAAAAATGGTTGCATTTGTATTTACACAATTTTATAACTACAAGTGAATATAATTCTATAATGTTTAGAATTAATTCTAAATTTAAGTTGTGTGGAAAAAAAAAAATCATTGTTGAAGATATGTTAAAAAAAGACATTCTCCACTTTTAATGCATCCATAGTGTTTTTGCAGCCACAATTTTGAGAAAAAAAAGGATTCAAGAAATAATTTGAGTTAATTTCTTGTTTCTTGGTTGTTGAACAAAATAATGAGCTTTTGATGAAAAATCATGAGTTACCCAACTAACACTACTCCATTCCCTAAAGTGAATATATACATGACCACCATACTTATGGGCAATCTTGTGGTTGTGGTCACAGTCATGGTCATGGTGGTAATTTTTAGAATGCATTTACCCACCCAAAGCGATTTTTTTTTTTTTTTGAAAAACGATAAGGGAAAAGTGGGGCAAACTAACAATGTTGTTGAAAACACTGTGTAGGAAAACATCATTGGGCATGTACTTGTTGTATCCTAAGGCATCTTATTGACCTTTACTAAGAATCCCTTAAAAATAAAGAGAAAAAAAAGTGGAGATAACTTTGCATCTCATGATAGTGATTTTGATTATGGAAATATTAATATCTCATTGCCAAGTTTTTTGCTGACTTAGATAGAAGGATTGACCACTTGATTGGTTATGGAGTGATCCAAAATTAAGTTGTCTTATGCATGCTCTTTATTAGAACATTAAAGTTTTATGCATTTTTCCTTTGGTTTTATGTATTTACCTTTTATGCTTTTGTTATAGCACACAAGTAATTTTTTCCTATTTTATTTTTAGTGCTTTTGAAGAATGGTTTTTCCTTCGATTGGCACCAACATGAATTATGAGGATATGTGCCTTGCAAATAATATTATGATCCATACAATTCTTAAGAATAAGAAAAATTTCTCAAATTTAATGATGCAAGAAGGACATATGAGTATTATATTTGGTAGTTCAAAAATGACTGTAGGTTTTGAAAGAGCTAATATAATATTATTGAGAGGAACAAAATTGCTAATTGACAATGCATTATATTCCTCTATGTCTTAGAAACTTA
Organism: Bauhinia variegata; assembly: GCA_022379115.2. Classification (NCBI taxonomy): domain Eukaryota; kingdom Viridiplantae; phylum Streptophyta; class Magnoliopsida; order Fabales; family Fabaceae; genus Bauhinia; species Bauhinia variegata. The sequence goes on along the minus strand of CM039429.1, from coordinate 9,104,974 downwards.
TTAAGTTTCAAAGATATCCACAAAAATGGATTTCATATCTAGACAACAAAATGAAGCAAAGTATGAGTAACTTTATCTTATGAGAATTATATCGAATAAAATGTGTATTGAAAAGGTTACCTTCATTTTTATCAAGTTTGTACTACATATATATTAGTACATCGGAATCATATGCCATTGTAAACCAAATGTTTACAAATCATAATGTGTTTCTTGTTTGGAAAGTCTTGTTGGGCCATTCTAGATCAATTATGATGCGAAGAATAAATGAAATTTCACATGGACATGAATTGAAGAGCTAGTGAATTCTTCAACCTAATAGTTTTCATATGCTACTTGTTTCTAAGAAAAATTGATTATTCGACCATTACTAGCAAAAGTTGAGAATGAATCCATAACCATTTTGGAATGTATACAAGATGATATTTGTGGGCCAATCCAACCACCATGTGGTGGACCATTTAGATATTTTATGGTATTAATCAATGCAACAACTAAATAGTCATATATTTATTTATTTTCAACTCGCAACTAGACATTTACGAGATTGCTTGCTCAATTGATTTGACTAAGAGTGTATTTTCTTGATTATTCAAATATGAAAATACGCCTTGATAATGTTAGTGAATTCACATCCTAAGCTTTCAAAGAATATTTTATGTCAAATGTGATTGAGGTTGAACATCTTGTTGCATATGTCCATACACAAAATGGACTTGCAGAATCATTCATCCAATATCTAAAACTAGTTGTAAGACCATTACTTATAAGATCAAAACTCCCAACTCTACTTGGGCATGCAATTCTGCATACTACAATATTGATTCACATTAAGCCAACAAGCTATCATAAATTCTCCCCTTTATAGTCAGGAACCTAATATTTCTCATTTAAGAATTTTTTGGGTGTGTAGATTTTGTTCCAATTGCTCCACCATAGTGCACTTTGATGGGACCTCATAGAAGGTTGGGGATATATATGTATCTCTATCAATTATAAGATATCTTGAAGTATCAATAGGAGATTTATTCACGGTTTGATTTGCTAATTGTTATTTTGATAGATCAATATTTCTAAAATTAAGGGGAGAGAATAAACAATTAGAAAAAGATATTAATCAGAATAAGTTATCATTATCTCATTTTTATCCTTATACTAAACAATGTGAACATAATGTTCAAAAGATATTCAATATTAAAGTTTAGCAAATCAATTGCCAAACGAGTTTATTGATCCAAAAGGATTAACTAAATCCTATATACTTACTGTGAATCCTCTAGTCAAAATTGACATCTCTGTCAGATAGTCAAAAGTTTGAAGCATGCTTGAAACATTGTAGACCTATTAGTTCCAAAGATAAAAATCATTGAAACTGAAAATGAGCTAAAAATCAAGATGACCTATTTGAGGATAGGATAACTTTACAGGTTTTCCCAGAGATAACTCCAGAAGATTCCTCGACATAATTAAAGTTTCCATTCTAGAAAGAAACTCAATACCTAAAATTTGTGAAAATCATGAGACCTCAATAAATATGTCATGAATGGAAAACAATGGAACTGAAGTGAAGTCAATTTTGACAAATTTTTTGCATATAATGTAGTGTTCAATATAATAAATGATAATGAGGATCATGAACTAAAACTTGTCAAAGAAAATCGACAAAAAGATGATTGGCTAAAATAGAAAGACATAATTGAGGAAGAATTAAATACACTTTCAAAGTAAAATTTTTTTAGACTTGTAGCTAGTTAGATATATGTGTGAAAACAAAATGATAATGGTGAGATTGTAAGATACAAAGTAAGACATGTTGCTCAAGGGTTTTCACAAAGACTTGCCATTGATTTTGGAGAAACATACTCACTTATGGTGGGTGCAATTACTTTACGTTATTTAATTAGTTTGGCAATATAGGAAGGACTCGATTTAGGTTTCATGGATGTCGTTATAGCCTATTTGTATGGTTTACTTGATGACATCTACATATAATATAAATAGAGATTTTGTCCCTTTTTTTGTTATTTTAAGAAGAATATGTAATGTTAATGTTTATTTTTTAATTTTCTAGTGTGCTATTTTATTTATATTTTAAATAAATTGGATTTTTACTTATTTTGTTTAATTGAGCCTGCTTCACATGCTAGCTTGAGCTCGTGAGCTTTGAAGTAAGCCGAGCTTGAGCTAGGAAAATTGACTCATTAATTAAAAGAGCCAAGCTTGAGCTCGCTAAATTTTATGTGAGCCAAGCTTGAGCTCAACCTAGCTTAGCGTATTTCTATCTCTATATGAAACTCCCCGAAGGATGTAACTTGGCTGAAACATGCAATTCAAGTTCTCGAGTAGACTACTCAATCAAATTCAATAAATCCCTCCATCGATTGAAGTAATTTGAACGCATGTGGTATAACCATCTTAGTGAATATATGTTAAATTAAGGGTATAAAAATGACCATATCAGTCCATGTATCTTCATGAAAAGATTTGGAAATGAGGTTGCTATAGTTTCGGTTTATGTTAAAGTCTTAAATATTATTAGGACTCCTAAAGAGCTTCCAAAAGTCATGGATTACAAAATGAAGGAATTTGAAATGAAAGATTTGGGAAGGACAATATTTTGTCTTGGTTTATAAATTGAGTATCTAAGGAATGAAATTTTGGTGCATTGAGAATCCTAGAGGTCATATATGGACAAATCACATTCATTGTGCACTCCAATTGTTGTTAGGTAACTTGAAATGGATAAAGATCCTTTTATGCCTCAAGAAAAGGATAAAGATATACTTGGTCTTGAAATACCAAATCTTAGTGTAATCAGATCACTATTGTATATTGCTAGTCATACACGACTTTATATATCATTTACTGTTAATTTATGTAGCAAGATATATTTTTTCACCTACACAAAGACATTGGACTAGGGTTAGGAATATCCTTTGCTACTATAAAGGTGTTATAAATGGATATGGGTTTATTTTATTTGAATGTACCTAAATCAAACTTGATTGGTTTTGTTGATATATGATATTTGTTTGACCCTTATAATGGTCAATCACAAATTAACTAGTTTTGTGTTTACATTTGGTGGCATTATTATTTCATGCGTAAATTTAGGTATTACATCAGAAAATTTGAGAATGTGTTTAGTTGACAGCTTTAGATCAATACATAGAAGATGCTTGTGATTTATCTTTAGGGAAAATGATCCTAACAATTTAATATGAAGATAATATTGTGTATATTGCCCAAACAAATGAGGGGTACATCAAAGGTGATAGGATAAATCATATTTCACAAAAATTCTTCTTCACTTATGATCTTCAAAAGATTGGTGATATAAACATTCAACAAATTAGTTCATGTGACAACTTGGCAGATTTGTTTACCAAGACACTTCCTACTACATTATCTAAAAAAAGTTTACATAATATTGGAGTTCGACGACTTAAAGATCTCAATTGATATACAAATTGTATTGTTTTTCACTTAGCTATGTTTTTTCCTATTAAGTTTTCAAAGTAAGATTTTTAATGAGGCAATATTTAATAGTGCATACAAAGAATTGTTTACTTTTTTTTCCCTTCACTAAGGTGTCCCATAGGGTTTTTCCTAGAAAGGTTTTTAATGAGACACATTCTTTGATAATGGACATCTAGGAGGGGAGTGTTATGAAAATTTTGAATGTCCATCTAGAATATTCTTTACCCTAAGACCGAGTCATATTTATTTATTTGATGTAATCAATTAAAAGATAATTATTCTTTCTAGGGTTTGGACTCTAATTATCTCTTATAAATACTCCTTGGTGAATAAAGAAAGTGTGTTGATTTGCTCTACATGTTTTCTATTCTCTCGAATTCTCTGTACTTTCTTGCTTTTCTTTACACAAGGTTCACAACATCTTTGAGTATTGTTTAATCATATCACTAAATTCCCATAAAAAATAGATAACTATATTGTAGAAAATTAAGAGCAACCTAGCCAAAAAAATGTGTGTATATCATATAGGCTATTTTCACACTCATTACATGAGGAAGTTTTTCTCCAACCTTTTGTCTTTTTTATATTAGCAGGGAATTTTTTTTTTTTTTTTGTGTAACTTGAAGGGTGCATTTGATTCGCTTAAAAATGAAGGAATGGACATGACATAAAATTTTGTAACATGTTTAATTTTAAAAGAGACACTAGTATTGGATATATATTTTTCTAAGGTACAGGACAAACCTCTTAATTTTTGTCCTTCACTAAACCAGAGTACAAAATTTTGTGCATAATACAAAAAGTTAAAAGACTTTTTTATCCTTCATTAACTCACCTCTATCCATTGATTTAACACATCCCCTTCTCATAGGGATTGCTCAATTTTGGGAGGTGGCGAAGGTTCCTTCATTGCTGCCACCAATACCTTCACTGCCGCTGCCAATACCTTCACCACTACAAGCCTGCTAAACTTGGTTTCCTTCATGTTTGTTCATGCATGTTTTGCGTGTACAAATTTTCACCGAGAACTGACCAATGAGAAACAAATTTAATACTAAATTACTTGTCATGTGCATTAACTAACAAATAATAAACATAACTAAAAGTTATCCCGTAACTCAGCTAATTATGCTATGTAGTTTTGCTTGTACTGTTCTGTATCGTGTGTCAAATGCACCTAAACTTTTAATTAATATGCAAACATTTTTTTATGTTTAACTTATATCTACCTTTCTTTAAATTATTTATTGTGCAAATTGCAGTGGCCATGCATATGAAAAAGGTTATATATTCAATACGTTTAAGCTGATATTTTAATGGTTCCATATTTATGCATTTAATCTTGCCTAACGAATTAGGGGCATGTTGGTAAGCATCACAGGTTAGTTGAAAAATTTATTCATCACAATTTTATTCTATTAATGATATAACATGTCAATTTTTTTTTTCCTTTGATTTCCTATTATTATGTTTTTTTCCCAATTCACCATTATATATAAAAGTTGAATGTGATATTAGAGTGAGTCAAAATTATAAATATATTCAAATGTGATGATTTTCTATTGACGTGCACTCTATAGTGTCGCTACTATAGGTTGTGGTCAAATTAAAAATTCCAAGTTCAAGTTTCAAACTAGGGTTGTGTTTTCAGAGAATCACTAGTACAAGTTTCAGTCAATTAGGCGAAATTGGGGGGGGGGGGTTTAACAATTCAACAGTGAATAAATGCAATAAACAGTAAAATAGGATGATGGAAATGCAATCAATCTAGGGAACTACCAGACAACGGTGATTCTATCATCGACCTAAAGATAAATTTAATTCTAATTATGCCAATTAACTAGATTAACCACGAAATCTAAAGATTAACCTACCTAATTAATTAATTTGGTTGAACCCTCACTAAGTTGGTATACCTGCACCTAGCTTGGCAATTCCTACTACACAATCGTATAGATTATGGTCGTTGAAACTAAATCTAACCCTAACGAACATCGCAGCAAAGGATTAGAGCATCCAAGATTTAAATTTCGAATTTCTATCCAACCAAATCAAGTTCTACTCCGTGGAAATTACTCCTAGGGTGATCATGCCTAGAAATCCCACAAACCCATTCAGTAATCATGCATAAAAATCATCATACACAATCACAAAGACAGAAATAGGGAGTAGAGAAGCATAACTATCATTAAATTCAAAATAAACACACTACAAGTCTCAAGAATCAAACCGATAGTCTTCCAGTTATCCCAGGTTGACTACAGATGCGCCTAGCCTTCCATTTTCATAGAGGTAGCCATGGGAGAAGGAGAAAATGAAGAAAACTTGAAAGAAATTGAAAGTGGCGGCTAGAATAGGTTGGAGAAGAGTGCTAGCCAAAAATCTAGGTTTTCCATGCAAATAAATTACAAAAATTCCATTAATGAGCCCTATATTACATAATTGCCATTAATGAGGCCCAAATTATAAAATTTCCCCTCCTTATGTTGCCAAAAGCCTATTTTGCCCGTCTTGAGTTGAGAAAATATCATTTATGCCCTTGGTTCATGAATTAATGAATCCTTAGATATAAATCCCAACAGGTTTTGAGGCCTCCCAAGTCCAGTCTTGAAATTAAAAATCCCTAACAAGTAAAATTGAACCTTAAAGTGGGAAAATTAATATGAAATATAATAAATTCTAATTAGACCTCAATGATAAAAATAGATAGTAATTAAACAATTAAATACAAATTTGAAATACTAAAAGTAAGTATAAAAGTATACAGATAAACACTAAAAAGTGTTTATCGTCTATCAACAATATAGATTTTTCAACTTTAGCTATGCCATCCACATAAATACTTCATGACATTATGTGGTAATTAGTGGCATGTTGGAATACATATATACTTCATGACATGTTGGTATATATTTAGTAAAAATTGGCTAATTAGGGGCAAGTTGGTATGCATGATAGGTTAGTTGAAATTTTTTTAATCATGATTTTGCACTATTAATGATATAGCTTGTCAAAATTTTTTTGTTTAATTATTTCTCCTTGTTATATTTTATTCTCAATTATAAATATTGAATGAGGTATTGGGGTGAGTCAAATTAACAAATGTATTTTATTGTGATGATTTTCAGCCATATGAATACTTCATGACATTATTTGATAATTAAAACCTTCCATTCATTTTTTTATTCTTTTGTCGGAAATGATTGCTGAGTTGTTTGATAATAATTAAAATCTTCCCTTCACTACATGTTATTATTAAGATTTACTAGGAATTTCCTGTCCAATCGAATGAAACCATGCCTTCTTTGCACAATAGCCTTCTTTTATATTCTGCAAGTTCTATGTCAAAGTGATGGCCACTAGAGATATTTATGACAAACATCTTGTGTTGAAAATTCCTCATTTTTCTTCAGTTTAGATCAATTGTTTTCTAATGAATTTGCCACTGATCAGATGGCTTTCCTCCCCTCTTTCTTAACGATGATATATTATATATCACCAGTTTTCATGTGTATTATATGTAACAAATGTTGGAGGTGGAATGCATTTGATTTTGGCTTTGCTATCAACATTGCACATAATCGATTGGTTGACGAGGTTTTCTTTACCTATGCTTTTGTTAGTGTTTTTCCCATCTCGTTGTTGTATAGGTTGATTTTGTTGTACATTCTGGTGGGTTAAGTTACCAATGAGGCGGCAGAATTGCATGAATTATTGGGCATATAATTGCCAGTATCAATAGAGTTGTTACTATAGTTTTTTCTCACAATTTTATCCGGGATTATTGTTAAGTAATATTGATTTTTGGTTATATAGTTTGTTGATGTCTTGGATAAGTCACTGAAAAAGATAGCAGAATTACATAAAAAGTTTGAGTTGTGGCTTCAGAATTAATCAGTCAATATTCGAACTTTATCTTGTATGTTGTTATTCAGAAGTTTGAAGAGATATCTAATGTGGTACATATCATAAAATTGGATTTGGGACTGACAAGTGGTTTGGTGATTGCTGACGGGATTGAAAGCACAAATTGGATTTCCATGATACGATGTATTGTTATTTTTTGGCTGCATAATGTTAAGGTGTTAGTGCTTCTTGGTGGGAAAATAATGCCTAATATAATATAGAGATTTTGATTGTATGAGTCAGATGTTAATATATTGTTAAGGGATTAAGTGTTTAAAGGTCAAGTCAATGAAGTGATGAAGCTGTATGGAATAAGCATAAATTCTAGTTCAAATAATGGAAGTAATTATTGTAAGAGATGTACTGTTGTCAGATTCAGAAATTTATGTGTTTGGGATTAGCTATGTGAAAAATAGTCTACTACATTATCAAAGTAACAAAGAGAAAGTACATTGTTTGGTTAATAAACAAAGTATGTTTATTTGTTGTCTGCTTGTGTCATTGTTTGTTAATATGATAATATTTTATATAGAATTAGATTTGTATTTTATACTGTATTTTGATATTTAAAAATAATATTGCTATCATATTTTTAAATGTAAATGTTATTCAGTTCATAATTTAATCAATAAAACATATAAACAAAAATAAGAACAAACCTTTATAGAAGTGATGCAGCCAACAATAGAGAAAAAGAAACAAAGTAAATTACAATAAGTGTATTTAACATATCTATGCTCCTTTCAGGTTGGTGATGTGTTTGGAGTCTCATTTTTATTCCATAGCTACTATTCCCAATTATTAACATTAATTATCATTTAACCGAAAATTTGTAACTTAAAAGTAAAATAATTAATTAATTAAAATATAAAATGATTGCTATAACGCAAATGAAATTATCAAGTTAATTAATAAAATAAAATAATTTGGTAACCAAAAATAAAATAATCAATTAATATTAATTAATTGAAATAAAAAGTTAATTAGAGGTAGCATAATAGTGTTAGGGTGTTCTCTTATTTTTTAGGCTATGTTTTTTTATTTACTAATTTTGAATATTATTTTAAAATAACTTCGTGTCTATTAATGAGGGGTTTTATTGTGCTATTGATTTTGCATTAATTATGCCTTCCACCTCAACCCTTTTATATAATTATTTATGTTAACCGTTGATGATCGTGATTATGATTATTTCACTTTTTTTTTGTGACTTTTCCTTTTAATTAGATAATTATCACCAATTAAGTTTTTAAATAGATAATGGATGATTTTAATTAGATGATTGCTGCTAATGTGGCATAGCTAATTGACTTGATTTAAGGACTTCTTTTATATATAGTATAGATATTGACACTAATTATTCAATGCACAATTCTCAGCAATTAGAAGATCCCCTATGTGCAGAACCAATATATATTTTAGATTTGAAGGACTGCTATTCAGGCAGATGCATTTTTATTCAAATGTATCTTTAATTGGTTTTTCAATTGTTTTGGGCAGTAGATTATGTGGTAATTGTTTGTTTAATCACTTATTAATGGGCTTCTATCTTTTTGCTTTCGGTTGGTTTGTTGAGGGGCGAGGAGCTTTAATAACTAATACATGCTATGGTGAATTGTGATACACCCTACTACTGTTTGAGGATTCTTTTTAGTTGGGATGGAGTCTTAGCGAAAACTGATTAAAACTACAGATTATAGGCAACATTAAGTGAGGGGGCTGTAGCTCATGGATGATTCTAACGACTTCCTCCATTCTTATTTATAAAACTCATTATAGAATCTTTAGGTGTTCCTTTATATAAGAATTTTTTCTAAAGTTTTAAAACTATTTATTATTATCATTATCATTATCATCATCATCATCATTATTATTATTTTGTCCCTAATTAATATTGTCCCTTTTTCAATTCCCATATTTTGATTAATGTGGAGAACAAAGGCCTAACAGACACAACAAGGGCCTAATGTTGTGTGATTGGATTTAGATTTTATGCAATCATTGCAAGTCACCAAATGTTCACTGTTTGATTTAACGACTCCAATACGTTTCCTCTCTAGGTTTTCTTCATAGTTTTCTTTTGCTCAAAACATACGGTTAATATCTTGTGACGAGGCTCAAATCCCAAATCCACAACATGCGAAAACCCAAGGATGACCAAAATGCAGAAGAGAAGCAAAGGGAGAGGCCAAATAGCATAAGAAGAGAGGAAAGGGGAGAAAACAAAGAAACCAAAATGTTAGAAATAAAATGGTGGAGGAACAAAATGGCACACGTAAATAAATGGCAACAAAATATTTTTGGAATTTGAAAATTAGAAATAAACAATCCAAAAAGATCATGACTATTACCCCGTTCTCATCATTTTGACAATTTATCAATAAGAGTCCTTTCAAATATGCTATATTTTTTTGATATTATGGAGAAGGGATCCATTGACTCCAAGAGTAAGTGACAACACTCACTCTTCATCTTAGCCCTCCATTTAACTAAAATCCAATGGGTTATATGAATTCATTAAAAATCACCTGATATGCACATGACTATCTCTTCTCAAATCTCTTTTATAACCTTGTCTTCCTTTGCTAACTTTGGCTTACCGCCGGATCAAGCTCCAGGAATACCCCCTATTACTTCTATTCATTAAAATCTACTCACTCCTACTTTATTTGTCAAACAAGTACTGATCTACATAGAGAAAACAATGTTTTATAAAAGGTGTTCTGAATTTGAGAATTCTTAGACAAAACATATATTTTTCAGCAATAAAATACAAAACAAATGATTTTTTGTTTTAACATCGTTAATCACCTATAATAGGGGATAATTACCACAGCTCTTAGAAATTAAAGGAAAAATATTTAAGGAAGTATTTAGATCCATTGCACATGATACATTCGGCTTTCTAGTGTTTAGCTTCCTAGATATTGCCATTCACCATGACCAACATGCCTAACAAATACTAATTAAAGATGAATGAGTGTGACAATGTTTGAAGATTTCCAAGAATTTAACTTCAATGTTTGCTTTGTATAGAATGAAGCTCATAATGGGGGTGAAAAGCTTTTTGTGCACCAAAGTCTAAACCCTAGAGTTTATTGAAACACTCTAACCGTTTCAAAATCAACTCCCCCAGGGGGGACAAAATTGAAAGGTGAAACTTTCTGCTTCTTAAACCAAGAGTGAGACGGATTTGAATGAAGAGAAGTGGTAGGGAGTATTCATGGAGCTCGATCCCGTGGAAAGGCAGAGTTAGCAGATAAGATAAGGGTAGAAAATAAATTTTTGAAGAGAAGGTCGTGTGTATTTCATGAGATTTTTAATGAATTAATATAATCCATTAGATTTTAGTTAAATGGAGGGCCAAGACGGAGAGTAAGTGTTGTCAAATTTCTCTTCGTTCAAATCTTTCACTCTTGGTTCGAGTAGCAGAAAGTTTCACTGTTCAATTTTGTCCCCTAGGGGAGGTGTTGATTTTGAAACGATTAGAGTGTTTTCATAAACTCTAGGTTTAGGCTCTTGTCCACGAAAAACTTTCCACCCCCATTAAGAACTCATTCTGTACAAAGCAAACAATGAAGTTAAATTCTTAGAAATCTACAGACGTTGTTACACTCATTCATCTTTAATTAGTATTTGTTAGTGTTGACCATGTAAATAACATTAAATGTACATTATTGTAATTACATCAAATTATAGGGTTAACACTAATTTAGGGATTTTATTGATTTGTTTCCTAATTATGCCTTGATCTCTTTGTATATATATGTACCTTTGTTGCTCAGAAATATGCTCAATATTCAGATTACTTTTCTCTGCATGGTATCTAGAGCTCATTTAGCTTTCTAGGTATTTTTCTTCACATCCTTGTGCAATTGGAGAAGGAGTGAATTAGGGTTTTTGGCTTTTCAATTTTTGGTTGGGTTTTGCATCTCACCGTACCGCCTACTCAGATCTCGCCGGTGGTCCCACCCTAATATGGCGATGCGTGACTACAAAGACGCCATCTTAGTTTGCTGCTTTAGTTCTGCCCGGCCAGTACGTGAGGGCGGGTGGACCACTATCTCCTCTTTTGCTTCCACCGACGACCTTCCTGCCACTTTGCTGACCTCTCTATGGTGGTTTGGACCTAATCCGAGTACCTTTGTCTGATCTACTATACTTTGTTTGGCTTCCTTTTATTAGTTTTGCTTGGTTTTATTTGGCCTCCTTTTTGGTTCTATTTCCATCTGTGTGGTGGTTTCTTGGCTACTATCTTTATTACTCTGCCATCTGGTTTCTCTGGCTGTTTGGTTGTTTCTGTTTTGGCTACTTGACCAGTGCTCTTTGCCTCTTGATTCTTTTTGGATATTGTTTTTGGACCCTGTACTTCCCCTTATAGTTGACAAAAAAACCCACCTCTGTTACTAAGTTGCTTCTAATTACTACCCAGATCATTGACTGTAAATTCATTTGTTTCAATTACTTTGATTGGGGTAAGATCATACAGGTCTACTTACGAAGTATTTGGAAGGGTACTCATCTCACTTTCAATCTTCCTACCAGTTGAAGTATGTTGCAAACTATTTTTGTAGATCCAAAATTTTAGTGACATAGAGTTGCTTCCATTGGTTAACCACTGTGAGTATATTAAAGAACATATAGAGTATCTTGACATCTTGTAATCTGGGCGGAGCAATATCTCCTGCATCTACAGCATGTGCAAGTTTTTCCACCTGAATGAGCAGCAAGGTCGATCTTTAGGAGGAAGTATACATGGAGCAACCTCCTGGTTTTGTTACTCAAGAAGAGTATGGGAAAGTGTGCCATCTTAAGAAAATTTTGTATGGCTTAAAACAGATTCCTCGCGCTTGGTTTGGGAAATTCACATCGGTAGTCTTGTAATTTGAGATGGAGAAATGTAAGTTTGATCATACAGTGTTTCACAGGTGTTCCAAAGAGAGTATTATTTTCCTTGTGATGTATGTGGATGATATAGTGATCACTAGGGATGATAGTGCTGGTATCTCATAATTGAAAGAATTCCTCTAGTCGAATTTCCAGGCTAAAGATCTAGGACCACTCAAATACTTTTTGGGAGTGGAGATCCTGGGGATCAAGAAAGGTATTCTCTTGAGCCAAAGGAAGTATGTTCTTGACCTCCTCAAGGAAATAGGTAAGTTGGGGGAAAACCATGCAGTACTTTGATGCTGCCTAAGTTACATTCGGAAAAAGATGATGGTGTGACATTTGTAGAACCAGAGAGATATAGGCACTTGGTAGGGAAGTTGAACTATCTAACAGTTGCTCGACCTAATATAGCTTTTTGCAATTTGTGTTGCTAATAGGTTCATGTCATCTCTTACTATCAATCATTGGGCACTTTTAGAATAGATTCTCTACTACTTGAAAGGAGCACTAGGGCATGGACTCTTTTATGAGAATTACGGACATGGTAAGGTCAAGTTTTTCACTAGATTGATCAAAGCTTTATCTAATGACTATGTAGGATGACAGAAGATCTACCTTGGATTATTGTACGTTTGTGAGAGAGAATTTGCTTTCCAAGCACAATAAGAAACAAAATGTGGTTTCTTAGTTGACTGCTGAATTAGAGTACATGGCTATAACCAATTCAGTATGCAAGATTGTGTGGATATACCAACTACTCAAGGAGGTTAGTTATGAGCTCTTTCTCCCAACTCAACTATGGTGTGATAGTCAGGTGGCTCTACACATTGCCTCTAATCTAATATTTCATGAATGCACAAAACACATCAATATTTACTACCACTTTGTTCAAGATAAGGTAGACGACGGATTCATTACTATAGGACATGTCTGAACAAAGGACTAACTTAGAGACATTTTCACCAAGGCACTAAATGGAGTATGCAACTACATCTGTAACAAGTTGGGCATGAATAACATATATGCTCCAACTTGAGGGGGAGTGTTGACTATGTAAATAACATTACAATGATTACATTAGATTATAGGGTTAGCACTAATTTAGGGATTTCATTGATTTGTTTCCTAATTATGACTTGATCTCTTTATATAAACATGTACCTTTTTTGTTCAGAAATACACACAATATGCAAATTACTTTTCTCTTCAGTTAGGTATGTTGGTAACAATGAATGTTGATTTTGGGAAGCCAAACACAACAAAGCTGAATGTATCATGTGCAATGGATCTAAATACTTCCTTAAATATTTCTCCTTTAATTTCTACGAGTTGTAGTAATTATTTCATGGTAGGTGATTAACGATGTAAAAACAGAAGAAGAAAAAAATCATTCGTTGTATTTTATTGCTGAAAAATAAGGTGTCTTGTCTAAGAATTTGAAGTAATAGCCCTCAAATTAAAAACACCTTTTATAAACGTTGTTGGCTCTATGCGGACCAGTGCTTGTTGTTTGCCAAATAGAGTAGGAGTGAGTAGATTTGAATGAATAGAAGTCATAGGGAATATTCATGGAGCTTAATCCAGTGGTAAGCCAAAGTTAGTAAAAGAAGGCAAGGTTAGAAAATAGATTTGAGAAGAGAGAGTCATGTGTATATCACATGATTTTTAAGGAATTCATATAACCCATTGAATTTTGATTAAATGTAGGGCTAAAATGAAGAGTAAGTGTTGTCACTTATTCTAGGAGTCAAGGGGTCCTTCCCTTGTTTTATTATTTCAAAATGAGTTAATATATTGAATATTAGTTATTATATTTATGTTATTTATCTTTTATATATTAGTTATATTTTTCAAAATTATTTTGTCAAAAATATTTAAAATAACCTTTTTTTTATTTATACATATTATTTAATTTTCTATGTTTTAATACTTTAACATTAAAAAAATAAATTGATAATTTTAATATAAAAGAAAATAAATGCAATAAGATAAAATAAAAAAAAGAGAAGAAGATGTGGAGTAACTTTTGGGGATTATTTGGTTAAAATTTTAGAATTATACTTCTAAAAAAGGAAGTTGCTTAAATTGTTTAAATTGAGAATAAATTGTGTATAAAATACAAGTTAATCAACTCATTAGAAATGCACCGTTAAAATTGCTCTAAAGATGCTTTAAATATAAGAAATATTGTTGTTGACTTTTGTGCTTTTTTAGTTTAATTATTTAGTTGGTCTTTGTAGTTTTATATAAGATTCAAAACAGTTTTTATAATTTAAATCATTGAAAATTTATCCTACACTTTTTAAAATTCATTAAAATTCATTAGAATTTTTTATACATTTTTAGAAAGTGTAAAACAAATTTTCAACGTTTTAAACCATAAAGAATTTCTTGAATTTTGTTTAAAATTATAGGAACCAACTGAATAATTAATTTTTTTTTAATCTGTCAATAAACATATTTATTTATTAGTTTGTATAATTAGGATTTTTGAAATGGATTAGCCCTTGATAGTCTTGTCTAAGTCTAGCTAGATTATGATATAATCATGGGAATTTTTTCTAGTTACCCTCTCGAATTCTCAGTAAATTTAAAACAGTAAACGTAAAAAGGGAGAAGTTACTGAAAATAAATTTTCTGAGTAATCTAAAAGGAGAAACACGAGAAATGTGACAAAAAATATAAACTCTTTTTCCAATTGAGATAACATAATTTATTGTTGTTGTCTATATATTATATCCGTGTTTTCTATCTTGTCTTGTATTTATGCAAAGGTCTCTTTTTCTTTATATTGTGCTCCATGGCCTTGTAATTACGCCACATTCTAGGCTAGTTTCATTCAGCTTGTTTCAAATACCATATCTCAAGACCACACAGCATAATTGAGGTTAAGATTGTAGTTTGACAGCTGCTATCTGACTATCCCAAAGGATTTAAAGTCAAATAGGCAAGTTATTCCCTTTCCTACCACTCTTTGCAGTTCTCTCATTCTTGATCACTTTCCTTACTTTCTCATGTCCATCTATCGCTGGTCTTCTTCCACCCTAAAAGAGTGCATCGACGATGTGTTTCACTCGTGTTCTTCATCCCAAACCAAAAGGACATATGATGTGTTCTTTAGCTTTGACGGCTTCCTAGACACTTGCTGTGGATTCTATTACCATCTTCATTGTTCCTTACAATCTGCAGGACTTGTCATTTATGGGGATGCAAAGGGGCTTCGGCAGAAGCTAATTCTAGGAAATCACTTCTCATCCTTACTATTGAAGGGCATTGAGGCTTGTAGAGTTTGCATCATAATCTTCACAAGTGCTTTTGTAAGTTCAAGATGGTGTTTTGATGAATTAGAGAAAATTATGGAGTGCCATAGGACTATTGATCAAACAGTTCTACCAGTGTTCTATAATTTAGAACTGTGGGAAGTAGGTCAACAAAGAGGAAATTTTGGGAAAGCCCTTGAATAAGTTTTGAAAAGAATATCAGCTACAAGAGAAATGAGGTTGAGATGGAAGAGAGGACTAAGTGAAGCAGCAAAGTTGAAAGGGTGGCATTTGACAGATTCATTGAGGTAATCCATATTTTCTCTCTCTCTTCTTTCTTTTTCCTTTATGTGATGCCTTCCAAATTGTTCAGACAAATTATAGATGAGGTTGGACCACGTGACCAATGGAATGTATCTGGATGATTGAGAGTTGTTATCTTCACAGTCAAATTAATTTGTTAATGCAATACTTTATTATTCAATATATCATTATGATATAGATAAAATTACTTATTTTAATATGAAATGTTTTGGTTATTGTTGTAAAGGAGAATAACAATTCGCCTGGATACTGCCACATCAACTACAAGTTGTACAAGTTCTAGTAGTTCAAGAATACTACTACCTGTTTCAATTTCCATCTCTGTAGATCAGCATCAACATGCGAAATCCCTCGAATGCTCATCATAACCAATCATCCTTTACTGAACGTATCAATACTGGTCCTACAACACTAGACATGCAGTCATTTGGTATCCAGTGAGGATAATTCCACTGAAGCGCAATCTTCTTCAACTGAGATTGCTTAATGTGCTGAAAACACCAATGCCAGTAGGTTACAACAGGCTCTTACACATGCTATGACAACTAGAAGCAAAAATGGAATTTCCAAACCAAAGGTGTACACTTCCAAGTATCATTCTGAAGATGTGGAACCATCCACATTCAGTCAGGCAAGCAAGTCTGAAAAAATGGCAGCAAGCTATGAAAGTTGAATTTGATGCACCGTAGAAAAATAAGACTTGGGTACTTGTCCCTTGTCCTTCCAATAAAAACGTGATTGATTGTCGTTGGGTGTATAAGATTAAAAGAAAACAAGATGCCTATGTTGAAAGGTATAAGGCACGCTTAGTGGCACAAGGTTTTACACAAAGCTATAGATAGCATTGACTACTTTGAAACCTATAGCCCATTGGTTAAACCAGCGACCATCAAAGTGATCCTTACTTTTGCTGTTACAATGGGATAGAAAATTCAACAACTAGATGTCAATAATTCTTTTCTAATGGTGAGCTCAGTGAAGAAGTTTTATGCAGCAGCTTAAAGGATTTGAAGACTCCAACTTTCCTGGGCATGTATGCAAACTGCAGAAAGCCTTGTAAGGAACAAGCCCCAAGGGCATGGTTTACAAAACTGGAGAATACTCTAATAACTTAAGGCTTCTATTGCACAGTTTCTAATACCTCATTGTTTGTTTACAGATCTACTACCTGCATCATATACTTGCTAGTTTATGTTCACCATATCATTGTCAGAGGGTCTGATTTTACGATAATTCAGTCTTTGATCACTACATTAAACTCTTAGTTTGTACTTAAGGACTTGGGAGAGTTACATTATTTTCTGGGAGTTTAAGTCACAAGAAAGGATTCTAATCTTCATCTTGTGAACATTGGATTTTGTCCAGGTATTTTACAGAAGTCATTTTGGGCTAAGCCACGTTAATAATCAGCTAAACTGCATGATAATTGAGGTGTGGGTCAAATTTGACCTAAAGCCCATCATGGTCATGGCCTGAAAAAAGTGAGGTGATAAGTAATAGGGTTTCCTTTTCATGACGGCGAAAGAGAGAAGGAGTGTGGAAATAGGCTTGGAGCAGATGTGGGAGGGAGATTGTTGCCTTCAACTGAACGTGTATTGTGGCCTAAGAGATTAACGTTCAGAGAATATTAGGGAGCATACTCAACAACTATCATTGTGGGAGCTCTCTGCAGGGTATAAAGAGGGAGCAGCTAGGGCTTTGGGGATACGCGGTATAGTAGTCAAAAACTTGAGATAACATTTGGACTGATTGATCGACAAAGAGAAAGGCAGAAGAAATATTCAAGGAACAAGTGAGAAGCCAAATTTAAGAAGAGCACAAAGAGTAGCTTGGGTCTTTGGGTCTGTTGTTTACTCCCATTGTAATTTGTTGCTTGGGTCCTTTTAGTTTAGGATAAGTGCATTTTGTATAGATGATTTAGTTGTCATTCCCTTGCATTTGAATCTTTATTTTAAGAATATTGATGTGTAATTGATTGTTAATTGTTCACTTTGTAGGATTACATGAAATGCAGATGCAAAATATGAAAATGAGCATAAAACTAGCTAACATGAAGAATGAGAGCTTGAAAAATGAAAGCAAGAAGATGCTAAGCATAGAAAAACTCAATTGGAGGCAAAAGAGACAAGCCTGAGGTTGTCGCCTGAAGCTTGAGACCATGGCCTGAACCACCTGAGGCCACAGCGCTAAAAAGCATCAGAAACACTTGAAAGGAAGCATTCCGCACCGTGGCACCAAGGGACCCGTGTTGTGGTGTGGTGCGGGAGTCAAAGCAACTTGAAGCGTGAAGAATGGCGTCATGGCACCATAGTGTTTGCATTGTGGTGCCTTGTGCGTAGAAATCCATGAATTTGTGGGCTTGGGCTTGGGCTTTTTAGCTTATCAGGAATCCTAGTTTGATTGAGATTGTGTATCTAAGCTATAAATAGGTAACTAGACCTAAGTTTTTGGGGAGAACTTGAGCACTTTTGGCAATTAGAGGAGGCAAGGGAGAGCATGGAGGCGATCTTGGAGCTTCTCCTGAGTTTTTCTTCTTTACTCTCTTATGAAACTCTCTTATCTTTCATATTTTCTTCTAATTCAATGATGTATTTTAGTTTGATTATGGATTTTTAATTTCTTTTCTATAGGCTATGATGTAGCCAAGACCTTGGTGTTAATTTGACTAATGAATTTAATGTAATTCTAGTTCCATTTAATTGGATTTTAATTCTATGCTCTTCATTCTCTTATTGAAATGGCCAATTAGTTAGAAAATTTGTGAATTACTATAACCTGAAAAAGAAATAGTTAATCTAGACCACATGAATTAATTCCATAGTGGAGCTTAAGGCAAGAATGTGTCTAGAACTCTGTGTAACTATTAAAAGGAATCCATAGAATTTAAAACAATTTTGGTTATCTCAATTCATAAAGGGATATAAATGGATTGATAATTATAATTAGTTTAATCTGACCTCGGAAGGCACTTTTTAATAGATTAAGGGAAACTTGGCTAGCAATTGATTGAACTATGGTGCATTAATGAGATTAGGAGAACTAAGTCATGTGGTTGAGGTGAAATCAAAACCCCTAGGCTTTCATTATTAAATTTCTTTTCACTTTTGCTATTACTTCTATTTCTTTACTGCTTCTATTTTATTCAGCTTTCACCACAATTCAAATGCTTGAGTAATACTATGGTTATACTATTTTGGTAGTCTATTGCACAGTTCTTTGGGTACGACAACTTTGGGATACTTTGCCAATTGTACCAATTATTTCTCAATTTTACACATCAGTTTACTTATATAGGTATGGTCTCTTCCACTCTCTTAGCAATGACCACTTGATTTGATAACTTGTTTTGGGTATAATGTTTTCAAATATCTATGCTACAGTATGGATATTGGGTCTCTCGAATTTAATTAACCAAATTCTACCCTATTAATCTTGAACAAAGTTTTACCTAGAATTACTTTTTCTTCTTCACATATCATCATCTAGTATATAAGCTGTTCACTGCAACCATATTTAACTGTTGGATTATGTCTACTTATTCCTTTTCTTAAGTGTTCTTGTATGAAAAATGGATCGTTGGCCAAGTAAATCAATTGTTCGAAAGCAAAAGAAACACAGTAACACAATAATTGGTAATTTCAACTTGTCAGATGTGCATCTATTATACATATAAAACAAAGTATGTAACATGCATGAAGTATAATGAAAGTGCAATAAATATGTCCTAGAGGGGGGTGAATAGGACAAATAAAAATTTTCGCAGAATAAACTGTTAGTTTCTTGAATCAAGCACAGTATATAAAACTTGGTTTCAAACAGTTTAAGCTTGATTATAAAAACTTCACAGTTTTAAAGGGTGATAAATTAGAGTGAAACTTTAAGCTCAAATAATATATTGAAAGTAAATATATGCTGAAAATAAAGAGTATAGAGAAGAGAAATGACTCAGCTATTTATAGTGGTTTGGTCATAACAAGACCTACGTCCACTCCTCTCAAAATCCTTTGAGAGAGCTATCTTTACTTGTTTATAGGATTCTAGCTACCTTTTACAGCAATACAACAATACTGCTCACGCTTGGTTTTCCAAGAGCGTGAAAAACCTTTACAAAATTGACTATGTCTCTAAAAGACTATGTCTACCCTTTCCTAGGGTTACAACAACAGAGATAAGCAAATTGCCTTTACAAAAAAGAATTTTGGAGTAGAAGAAATCAAGATCATATGCATGCTGCTTGTTTCAGCTGATATCCCAATATGCTCAGTACACCACAATGATGTGCAAGATGAGAATATTGGTGTACAGAAATTGAAGAAGAGAAGATGAAAACTTGAGAGCTTCTCGAGAATATATGCAAATGAATTTTCTCGAGTTCTCTACTATCTTGCTTTGAAGCTCCCCCTTTCTTATATAGCAATATGAAATATGACTATTGGAGCATCATCATTCTGCTGCTGGAAGTTTCTCTTCTCTAGGTGTGCTTGGTTGCTTGTGCAAAACTTTGTCCAAGTGACAATAATATTTCCTGCCATTTATTTCATGTTGTACGTTGGGCTTTTTGAACAATACCCATAAGTTTTTTTGTTTTGCAAGCTATCATGGACTAGCTGGACACCTTGTAGGATCGAGCTTTTGAGCTGAGGCTTGCAGTAACAGGTTGTTGTTGGATTGGGGTTGTTGCATGAAAATAGTAATGTTTGATGGCTACAATATTAGGCCCATTCTGCACTATTTTAGTGATCCAAAAAATTGGGCTGATTTAGTATAAACCAAAGGTTTATACTTGTAACCAATGAATAATCCAGCTGGCTCAATTATGCACCTTGCTAATTGTGCACGTGAGGCCAACATACTATAGCTCTGTAGTTCTACTATTTTGCTTTCTCATAGTACTAGGTTGACTTTCCAAACAAGCTTTTTGCTGTGATAGTCAGAAACTTGTGCACCAAGTTAAACATAATATACATCAATGGTAAGGAAAGGGAACTAAAGCCAAACTATTTTTGTTTTCGAGGGAGATGGAAAAAATATTTTCTTTGAGAAAAAAAAAATTTATGGAGATAGGAGAAAGTCACAAAATAAGAAAAATTAATTTCCAAAAGAATAAAGTAATTTAAAAAATAGTTGGAAGTCAGAAAATGATTTTCTATTTAAATAAATTTTTCTAAAGTTAAAAATATTCTCAAAAATATTTTTCTTCATCAAAATCAATTTAAGGGTTGATTAAAAAGCCCTTGAGCTAACAATAATCCTAGTTGTAACATCTCTATATGTTAGTAAGGTTTTAGTTGAGTTAGTCATTGACCCCAGCACAGCTGCTTGGCATTGCGATTGAATTCTCCTCCCCTCCAGGTTGCAAGTCCTAGTCTCCCCCCGTACGAATCTCACAAGACCCAAGATGTGTGGTCCGGAAAGTGATATTTCCATGAAAAAATTAAGGCTTTCATCAATGGTATCCTAAAACAAGATATATATAGTCTATAAAGGTGAATTGTCTTGGGAATTTCAGTTGGATCAAAAAGATCCCCTTTCCCTAGCGATTTTGAAAGGCTTAGCAAACTGAAACTCCTCGTTGCCGAAATAGCCTTAGGGTTGATATCATACATGGGCCTTGCATGCAAACACCTACAATCCTCACTAGCCGCATCAATCAACTACTTCTTCGCCTTGTCATTATTCACACCCATCAAACAATGACCCAAAATTCTCAAAATTGGTTGCAACAGATCCCATGGCAGAGGAATCCTTCCCTCTTTCTTCTTCACCTTCTCCTCCACAGTTACCAATTTCCCATCATCATTATCTTCAATTTTATTATCATCTTTAATTCTATTATCATCTACAGTGTTTCCATCATCAGCATCCTTGTACATGTAACCATCTGAGTCAACAAATCCATATCTATGTTTCTGAACTCACACATCATGTAGTCTTCTGCCAGCAAGAAAGTCAAACAATACCAAAAAAGAAATGTAGAAGCAAATATATTAAGCAAATAAATGAATACAGATTGTAGGGTCAAGTTTCAAGTGTTTCTATTTAATTTCAATTTTTTGATCTACTTAACAACTCACGTTACTATATTTATATATAGCGGCTTGACTATAACAAATCTAGAAGGAAGAAACTCAGTACTCCGTCTCCACCATAATAATCACCATGCAAGGAGAAATATAGATATTTTATCACAATAAAACAAATATGCCAAGCTTTGAACTTTACTGTTAAAAAGGTCCCAAATTGTTTATATAAAAAGAGTCCCAAATTTCAACAGAGAGTCGTGCAGCATTGTTTAATTTGATCATTATATTTCTCATCAAAATATTAGATCACTATATTGTAGAAAATTACGAGGAACTTGGCAAATTATATATTAAAAAAAAAAGTAATTTGTGGATATCATTTATAGCTATTTCCACACTCTTTTCATGTGGAAGTTTTTCTTCAGTTTTATTTTCCCTTTCATGTTAGTATGGAAACTTGAACTTTAATGGTGCAAAAGTTTATGATATAATTTATATAAAAATTTCTCCAGTTATTATTGTGCAAATTGCAGTGGTCAAACATGAAAGAGTTATAGGAAATCAGTATGTTTAATTTGTTATTAGACTTTTTGCTTGAGCATCTTTGAATGATTTCATATTTATCCATAGTCCTGTTAGGTAAACAGTGTCTTATAGGCATATTGGTATGCATGACATGTTAGTTGGAAAATTTACTAATCATGATTTTACACCATTAACAATCTAACATCTGAAACCTTTTGCTTTGATTTTCCCCTTTTATTTTTTATACCAAATTATGAATGTTAGATAAGTATTGAAGAAAATCAAATTGACAAAGATATTTTAATTTAGTAATGGTTTTTTTGTTAGCAAGGTGTTAGAGAACTAAGCAAAATTGGTAGTAGAGCGCATGATAGACCGTTATTTCAGGTTAATGTCCGCCTAGGATTTTGTAGTAACCATCTCTTTTCTATTTATGGCCAATACAATTCCACCATCCAAAATCTTCGAAAACTTTTTTTCAAACTTAATTCACTGCCTCTCTCTCCTCCTTCCTTGCACGCCCGCGCACACCTTCACAGGGAGACACAGAGAGATGAAGACAGACAGATAGAGAGAAAGAAAGTTCGAGATCATGTTCCATTTTAATTTCTCCCTGAAAGATCATGATCTTCTTTCTCGCTAGCTTCTGAGTTATCCTCATTTTTCTACACCTTCTGTCTTCAGCAGCTTCATAGATTACCTGAAGTTGACTTCTTTTTTTTTTTTGTTTCTTTTCTTGCAGTGTTTATATTGCATCATAACAAAATAACAGAAAAATCAGAGAGAAAACCAAAATGGCTTCCCGGTCATTTACTCGTTATGTTGAGCAAGAACTGGGAAAGTTCCCACACTTCTTGCTGTATGCACTGCTCGAATGGGTGTTGATAATTTTACTTTTCATTGATGGGTTTCTCGCATTTGCTGCCAATGAATTCGCCAAGTTCTTCGAATTGAAACTCCCGTGCTGGCTATGCACCAGGATTGACCATGTTCTGGTTCGAAGAAATGTTCCTGATTTCTACTACAACGAATCTATATGCGAGTCTCACAAGAAAGATGTTTCGTCTCTGGCATTTTGCCACAACCACAAGAAACTCTCTGATATAAGGAAGATGTGCGAGGGCTGTCTCCTCTCATTTGCTACGGAGAAAGAATCAGACATTGATACCTACAAGTCTCTTGTGGGGATTCTACATAAGGATATGGAGTGCTTTGTTGAGGAAGATCAACCAATTCAATTGAGTTTAAGGGATGATGATGATGATGGGGTGCTGATAGAGAAGAGCAATAACCAGAGGTGTTCATGTTGTGGAAGGCCCTTGAAGGTGAAGTCCTCCTATCATAAAGGGAAGAATTTAGGGTTAGTTTCACAAGCTCCCGCTCCTTCGCCACGGGCTTATGTGACATCTAAAAACGAGGATTCTCGTGCCCTCGAATTGCCCCACATTAGATACTCAAAGCTCAAGTTTATGTCGGACAAATATTCAGAGCTTCCAGAGGAGGAGGGAGGCTCCAGTGTCAATAATCATGAAATCAAATGTAAGTGTTAAACATGTTCGCTCGACCAGTGGAGACAACACAATAATGTGTATTTGTATGCCGTTTTATAATTATGTCATTGATTGTGTGTCAATATTCTATGCAGCAAGGGAAGATGTCAGAGCTGCTTCAGTTCCTCTATTAGCAGAAGCTGAAGATTCAAATGAGGAACTCAACAAGACCCCAACGTTTATAAAGGGTAACAAATTCTTTGGAATCCCACTTACTGATTCTGCCAACAACAGTCCCAGATGGTCTTATAAAATCAACAGAAGATCAACACTGGAGAAAACTGAGTTTGCCTCTCCCTCATTAGAGGGAAGTACTCAAAATGAAGCAGAAGAAGAGATTTTTAACCAGTTGAAGAGTTCACAAGTTCGTTTGGATCGTAAATCACTTATGGCTCTTTACATGGAGCTGGATGAAGAAAGGAATGCTTCTGAGGTTGCGGCGAGCAATGCAATGGCCATGATCACCCGCTTGCATGCAGAGAAGGCAGCTGTGCAGATGGAGGCTTTGCAGTATCAGAGAATGATGGAGGAGCAAGCTGAGTATGACGAAGAAGTGCTGCAGGCAACTAATGACATGCTTAGCAAAAGAGAGGAAGAAATCAAAGTTTTAGAGACTGAATTGGACATTTATAAGGAAAAATATGGATGCTTAACAGATGATGATTTGAAGGATGTAAGATATGACACTAATGATAAATATGGCCAAACTTTGAAATTACAACCTTACTCATTTCAAGGTGGAGTCTTCTCACCTAGATTCAGCCAAGGTGAAGATAATGGAGGCGGAAAGATTGGTGAATTATTGAAAGATTTTAAAGGGGAGAAAACATTTCTTCTGGGAAGGAAGAAACCGGAGAAAAATAGAACTCTCTTAGCAGAAAATGGAGTTCAGTCCTCAGAATCAAGCTCTGACAGTGTTAATAATGTAGACAATGAAACAGGTAAATTAAGTTTATATGGATAGAGTTATGATGATTGTTGTAGTAGATATTTTCGTCTTGAGATTGATAAAAAGTAAACACTTTGATGTGGCAGGAAAAGAAGGTGAAGGCTCTCTTAGAGAAATTTCTTCCATAACCGACATAGTGAGGGCTCTTGAAGCGGACAGTGGATTCTTAGAGCTTGTTTCTAAAATTGATGAGGATGATAGCGAAGGAACAAAAATTTTAACAGAGATATCAGAAAATCTAGAGAAGCTACGGCACCTTGTAATCGTACCCTCCGAGTCTCAACCGGAAAATGCATGATCCTCTTCTTAACTGTTCTGATGGTGTTTTTGACTTGTGTCTATCTTTACTGGAACAAACTGTTCAAATCCAGAATCATGATCATCTTTGAGTTCAAGATGGATGCAAACTTTTCTATTATTTTTTGAAAAAATAATCCAATAAGTCTCTCTTGTAGTGGAGTTTCTCAGTATTCAGACATTACATCAAAGGAGTTGCTCTTGAAAGCATGGATTTGATCTTAGTAGAAGATATCTTCTTTCACGTATCTCTGCTATTTCCAAATCTACAAGTCAATGTCGTGAAGCTTCAAAGCCTGCAATTTAATACATTTAATATCCCCATAACTAGGATTGTAGTAATCTTCACTAGGAACATTTGGACTAAATTGTCTAGGATGGATTTTTTTTTTTTTTTTGATACTATTATTTTCATTTTGAAAGTTATTTTCTTTCTGTCTGTTTAGCTGTGAAAACTTTCTCCTTTTGCAGTAACAGCCTGGATTTCTGATGCTTGATTTCAACCACTAACGTTGCAGGATTCCCATAAGAGAATGTGAGATTTGTTGATTCAGATAAAATACAACTTAATTGCTTCATACCTTCTAGCACCTGTTAACATTCATCTGTTCCTTAATTGTTGATTCAATTTTTTTTCCCAGATTACCAAATGCTGTTGATTCATACTCAATCATAAGGGTCAACATTTAACAAAACTAATTTATAAAGAAATACGTACCAAATAAAGTTTCCTCTAATACTAGAATGTTGCTTGGGATAAAAGACACAGATCCATTTTATCAGAGAAAAAAGGAATAATAATGTACTTTTGTGAGGCTAACACTTTTTAAGTCTGAAGAAATCATGGAATGTGAAAATAAACAAGCATCTTTTTCATCTCCAATGTAAATAATCTACTGACCTGTTTCCTTTACCTATAAGATAAACATATCCCCTAGAGGAATTTCCACGAGGTAGCCCTATTAACTATGAATGAAGGGCATGTTTGGTTTCTATTTCCATTTTATATTTTCATTTTCTGTTTTATTGTTTAAAATGTGTTTTTATTTTCGCTTTTTAATTTTTATTTTTACTTATTTTCATATTCATTTAGTGTCTAATAATTATTTTTAATAAATTTTTTTAAAATATTAATATTTTCTTGTTAAAAAGAAAATAAAAAATTTAAAATTAACAAAAATGCCATTAATCGTTTCTAAAAACACTAAACACAACTTTTTTCTGTTTTTAGATTTTAACTAAGTTCAAAAACATATTTTCAATAAAAATATTTTTAGTTTACAAACAAAATATATTTTTTCACTAGAACGAAAATAGAAAACAGCTAAACCAAACATGCCCAGTAGCCCTAAAAGTCCAACCAAAGAATTATCTGGAGTTCTTCGTGTGGTTTCAGGTTCAATTTGACGAGGTGCTGGATCAAATTGGATAGAGTTCTGCTCTAGATTTTCTCCAACCTCAAAAACTGCAGCCATTACCACAGCGGTAGCAAATGTTTGGGGCACTAAACACAGTTACCACATTCTTGTCCTGACAAACGGAAAGCAAGGCACATTAAACATTTGAAACAGTAACTCATTAACAATGGTAACTGCTATTTACTTAGTCCAATTGTAGCCTTCCATGACAAGTTGATGAGCTCGAGCTCCAGAGGATAATTTCTTTTCCTACCGTAAATTTCTCTGTTATTACCCACTTTTCCTTTTTTTGGATTAAATTTATCAAAATATTCCTCTTCAATAAAAAGTACAATTCAACCACAACTACATACTACACACATCTCTTCTCTCTATTGTAATTCCAATTTGGATACTTTTTTTGTGAATAGTTTAAAAATTCTTTTATAATCACTTTTTGACGATGAAATTCTAGCAATTAGAAAACTTATGAATTTTGTTATTTGATTTGAATATTATATACATTGTCAAAAAACTTAATGACAGTAAAGCTATCAAATGATCATTTCTCCTAATATTTTAACTTCACAAAAAGTATTCAATTTAAATTATTTCATTCAAATAAATTATTAAAATTCATAAAAAATAAAAGGTAAAATTATTTTTTAAAAAGTAAAATATTAATAAAATCAAATGAGAAAACAGATAGCAGAAGGACAAAAATAATAATAATAATAATAATAATAATAATAATAATGCACACCTACCTTTGAGCCAGAGAGATAGAGATGGATTTGAAGTGAATTCAAGTATTCCAATTAGAAAAAAAAAACAAAAAGTCTAATTATTAAGTATAACCGAGAGTGAAGGAGCATGTCAGCTTAATTCATTTTTATAAAGCAATATAATCTTATAGTTGTAATGGTCCAGATAGCAGGAAACCAGTGAACAGGTCCAAAGTATTGTTTAATTTGACCTTTTATTCTTTTTTTGATTCTATGTTTAATTTGATCTTTATATTATATTTCTCATAAAAACATTCGATCACTATATGATAGAAAATTATGGGGAACTTGGCAAATAAAAAAAGAAATTTTTTTTGGATATCATTTATCGCTATTTCCGCACTCTTTGCATGTGGAAGTTTTTCTTCAGTTTTTTCTTGAACTTTTATTGTACAAATTTTCTTGATATAATTTATATAAAAAATTCTTCAGTTATTATTGTGCAAATTACAGTGATCATGTATGAAAGAGTTATAGGAAATCAGTATGTTTAATTGCTTATTAGATTTTTTGGATGAGCAGCTTTGAATGATTTCATATTTATATATATAGTCCTGTTAGGTACAGTGTTATGGGCATGTTGGTATGCATGACATATTAGTTGGAAAATTTATTGATCATGATTTTACACCATTAACAATCTAACATGCGAAACCTTTTGTTTTGATTTTTCCCTTTTTATGTTTTATACCAAATTATAAATGTTGGATAAGGTATTGGAACGAATCAAATTTGCAAACATGTCATTCTGGAAAACTCTGAGAATTAAACCACAAGCAATGAATCTCACAACAAATATCAAAATTAAAAATCACAGTATTAGCGGTCAAAAATTTCTCTTGAAAAAATATTCATAATGTATACTAATTCTAATAATCACAACTAGATTATTTATGTGCAGGAAAAGTGGTGTAACCAAGTAATTTGATGGATCATGTAAGTTTAATTACCATCTACCTTCCTTATAGCTCCATAGGAATTTAGTCGGTAATATGGCCAATTATAGGTAGAATTGTTAAGATTGGACTATTGTTTTGACATGTTAGTCCATTAGATTGAGGACCAAAGAACTCCTTAATTGGCTTTTTGTGTTTATTCAATGCATGAGAGTTCATCATTTTCATTGAAATTAAAGCAAACATGCCCCCAACATACATTACTTAATGCGGTGTGAAACATTTTCTGTCATTGAGAGAGAATTATTTAGTTATGCATATTTTCTTGACTTAGAACTATCTATGGGTATATCAAAGATTTTCTCCAATTTATTGTTTGATTAATGTCACCACCAATATAAGTCATAGCAATTAAGCTTATTTTCGAAATCCTCTCTTTCATGCATTCAATTATTCAACCAAACTTAACACATACAGACCATTGCTGAGCCTGTGAGATGGGAATCTTGAATCCATCAAATTTCTTTAAGCAGATCAAAACATGCAACTGAATAAGAAAAGTAGCAATGTCTTGAGGTGGTACTCATAGTTAAAGTGAGAAAGGATAAAAAGAGTGATCGTGAAACAAAGACAAAAGCTAAAGTTGTAGTAGGAGTGAATGAGAATTAATAGTAGTTGCCATGTAATTTTCTTTTTGATCCAATCTTATATCAGTATAAGAATGAAGGTTGGGAACATAATAATATATATATATATATATATATATATATATATATATATATATATATATATATATATATATATTAATATTAATATATTATTTTTTGTACAGGTTTGATAATATTATTATTCATGACATATCTTTTTCTTTTTTCTTTTTTTGATACAAGAACCGTTGAAAGATTAAAATTATTTCAAGTTATCAAAAGTTTTTTTACCGTTAAAACACATGTAAAAACTTTTCTTATTAAACAACAAAGTATTATCATACAGCTCGCTAAAAACAAAAGCCATCATACAAAGTAAACAAAGACTTCTGAATGAACTCATGGAGAAGTTCTATTATTATTATTATTATTATTATTGCATCATCATCGATCATCATTATTATTATACAATGAATAAGTATATAACTATATAATGAAACTGTTCTTGAACTGAAAGGGTACTAGTTTCATAAATATATGAGTTATGTGCTTCATCCCCATCTTCACTAGAATAGTATTGAAAGTGTATGGTGGTTGATCTATAGGAAATCATGGAGTAAAACCATTTGATGGAGAAAGATTAACACGAGATAGGTGATAAAGGAGACGATTTCATGAAATTAACTAGCTATATATAGTCTTACTGAAGAAAAAGTTACGCAAATTGCCCTTATAACAGAGAGATTATAGTAAATATTTTGAAGTACTAAGATAGGCAGAATATCATTTGGGATTGAAATTCGTTAGAGTGTAAATATTACGTCTACTCTAGGTTAATTTTATTATGAAAAGTTTTACCAAAAAAAAAAAAAAATTATAAGTGGAAAAAAGCTAAACTAGTTTTCCATTTCAGAACTTTTACAACACGCAAATAATGCATGTGGAAAAAGAGTTTCAATTAGAAAAAGCCTCTAATGCTTTGGT
This sequence comes from Bauhinia variegata, assembly GCA_022379115.2. Classification (NCBI taxonomy): domain Eukaryota; kingdom Viridiplantae; phylum Streptophyta; class Magnoliopsida; order Fabales; family Fabaceae; genus Bauhinia; species Bauhinia variegata. Next base: position 9,075,061 of record CM039429.1, on the reverse strand, counting down.
TGATTCGGGAGAGAAAATAAGTTGAAAGAAAGTATAAAAGTCTGTTGATTTCAAATTCAACAATCTAAATTTCAATATATTTATTTTAAAAAAAATATATTTAAATATGTAATAAAATTTAGATAATTAAATTTAAAATTCATGACTTAGATTCACTTAAAATTAATGATTTTTCCATCACAAAATCAGGAAATCTAAATCTGAAAACAAACCAAATATATGCCAATCCATCACATTCTCATGAGATGTGATGTCTCAAAAACATTGTTTCCAATGGATTCATAAGGGCTCTCTCCATCGGTGTTCCGACCTTCTTATCTGAAGAACTACATACATAGCTAGCTGGATACTTACTTTTCTCTGTGATGAGTTACTGCAAAACAATCTTATATTATAAGGATGGAAGCAAATTTCTGAACAAACTGGGCTTTTATCTCTAAAAACGACCATTAAAGAACACTTTAATTAAGCATTAATCAGAGTTTTATACAAGTACATATATTTCAAATAGAAATGCAAGAATAGGTTTTCAAGGTAATGAATCTTATTCAAGTTTCAACTAGCAGTACTATATAAGATATCTAAGAGCATTAAATATTTAAGCATCATGATTTTTATACTAACAAATTATAATTGTTCTTAATTGATACTTTAAATTCCCAAGCCATAATCAGCATCATAATTTGAGGGGTTATAAGTTTTTGTTGCCTGTCTATTTTATATTATTTTTATTTGAGATAGTACCGTTTACATATCAGAGCGGATCAAGTAATTGGCAGTTTCTTCATTCTACTTTTACTATATGATATTAATTAATAGGTAATATAATTGCACTTCATCATTTGACGATTAATTCTTCTAAAAATAATAAATGCAGTTTATGAAGAGGTCAATAACTGGTAAATTTAACCAAGATTATATGTCAACTAATAAACAAACTAAGTTCAACAATTAAAATGCCTTAATAATGTTAAGGGTTTGAGCTAGAAGTATATATTAAGAGTGAGGTTATCGTACTTGCCTCACTTGTTAAACGAATTAATCTTATGTTTAATATAGGATAAAGATATTCATGGATTAAAAAAAAAAAATCAATGAATTTAGGTAATAAAATGTTGGTCGAGTGATCAAACCCTTCAGATCTTGCTTGTTAAAAGTGGATGGGTTAATTTCTTTAAAAGAATACAAAATTAAAAGCTATTTAGCGAATCGCCAGAGACCAAAAACTATTTTTTAATATACCACAAAACAGCTAAGCCTTAAAATTGTAATTGAAAGCGCAATACAAAATAGCAGCATCAGACTTGAAGGCACCAACTTGAATGGCGCCTTTGTATTGAAGGTGCCACTCAACTTGGCACCTTTATGCTGTAATTTTTTTTTTAAAAGAAAATTGTGATTAATGAGTGGGCGTTACTGAAAATATCAAAGGAAATATGTTCTTTAAAATAAAACATAAAGAGGGGTATGTGTAAAAAAAGTGGAGAGTGCCTTAAGCACTATGAGGCACTCCCCTTAACAGACAAATCTTTGAAAAACCAGATGTAAAATAATCATTTTTTTGGATGCCTAATCTTTTATTGCATCATAAACTACAAAGAGACAGACTTTTCATATTACTCTTAAAAGACTCCTAAAATATCTAAGCTGCAACATTGTTAGTAAATATACCTTTGATAGGAAGGACACGCATGGGTTTATCTAACAAAGAAGTTAAGAAGTCCCAAATATAAAGTAAACTAAATGAAAAATGGAAAATTCTGAGCTATACTACGATATTTACACAGTAGCAAAGATAAGAACAAAAATTATTGGATATAGCTTGAAAAGAATATATATATATATATATAATCAGTATAAACAAAATTGTATTGAGAATGCAATTTCCAGCAACAGAAATTTCCTTTTATTTACAAGACAAAGAAAACACTTATATTTTAAGTTCAATAAATATATAAAAACGTCTCTACATGCTAGAACTGATATTTCATGCCTTACAATAAAAGATGAAAAAAAAAAAAACTCCAATTCCTAATAGTTCTGGAGGCATTAACACTTACAAAAATTAAGCATTTCTTCTTTTCCAAATTAATTACAGTTCTGATAGATCAGGACCCTAACCACTTGGGCCAGCTTCCTCATGATTCTTCAAACAGCATCCACTGTCACCGTATCATGGGCATGCTTATTGGATCGATGGGGTTCTTCATCTTCTTCGCTATCATCTTCGTCAAAGGACTTCTGTTTATGGAAGATACAACACTTCTTGGAGTTCTTCTTCTACATGATCTGAGAGATGCAGGCTAAGTGAGGAAAGGTCTAAGGGCACCATCCCGATTGGCGCCCTCTCTTACCAATGGTTCTCTCTCAAGGCACCAAACTCTTAGGCGTTTTTCTGCAGTTTTTGTATCCTTGAATGCCAGTCAAAATGGCACTTTCAACTCTCACTGATTTTATGGTATATTGAGAAATAGTTTTGGATTAGTGGTATTTTGATAAATAATTTTTAATTTGGTATATTTTTAGGAAATTAACCGAATTTATGCCATGAAGAATGCTTCATAACTCCCCATGTGTCACCATAGTGAAATTAATTTTTCATGCGTATCTTGTGACCCAGTTGCCTTTGTCTTCACAGATGACTCCTCCTATAAGTACCAAAGAAACCCAGGTTGGAATTTGCACAAGCATCACAATTAACCTTAAACTATCCAGAAGGTGGTTTAGTCCAATTGATAAGAATACAAAATTTGTAAATGGAGAGTTTTTCAGGATTATCAACATAAGTAAATTTAGCTCCTAACGCAAGGGCTTTTTGAAAGGAAGTATAACTATCCGAAGCTTGGCCTTGAAAACGTAAGAGTAAGAAAAGAGAAATGTAAGAAAAGAGGGTGGTCCAAGGAATCCTTAGAGTATGAGAAAAATTCATTTTTATCCCCACACTAATTTCAAAAAGGAATTTTAGGTTTTAAATTAAATAAAATAAACTATTATATTTCAAACCATAAATAAAAGTTAATCTTATTGACATGTCTTTTTTTTTGTAAGGTCTACTTATTAAGAGTTTATTTTGTTTAATTTGAAACTTAAAAAATCTGTTTTAGAATTGGTGATCACTTGGTAAAAAAAAAAAATTCTTAAGTAATGATTTCCATGTTCTAGAGGACTTGGGGTAGCCAGTCATCTAGCTCGAAGCAAAAGAAGTCCTCTTATGCCCTTGAATTTACTCGAAATCTCTCTGGCAATCTCTGAAGGATAGTTTCCGTTGCCCCACAGTTCTTCCGACTCTTAGCGAATGAACACCTACGATTAAGAATGAAGGATGGCAACATAATTGGTTGAACAAGTTAAATTATAAAACATTTTAAAAGCAAACTTACGTAACAGTTCAGCAAATTAATATAAAAACATGGTAAACAAATCTCAAAGTAATTTTGATAAATCAATGTATGTGGTAATTTCCTTCAAGTGGGCAATACATTCTTCTTGTCAGCTCAAAATTAACGTCAACAAATTGATAAGCACAACGTAATTTTTCCTCGATATTTTCTTTCCTTTGGGCCTTGGCCTCTGAAGACCAGCATCAACTAATTCTGTTAAAATTACATAAACCAATTTTTCTTACTCCAAAAATTAAAATTAAGAATCAACTTACTTCCACTCCATAGGTAACAACAGGGACTAGATCCTCTGCTATTAATAGGATTGATGCTGGAATTGCTACTATAGCATTCTGGTGTGCATATATAAATAGGCTTTTTTCTTGTTTATGGTCATCTTTGTTGGATATGATATAAAATTTATTTGAGTTTTTTTTTTTTTTTAAAAAAAAAAGAGTTTAAGTTTTTGGATTAAATTAATTTTTGACATATCAAAAAACTTTGAGGATGAATAATAGGTTTTGAACATTATATCTTAGTCTCTTGAGCTGAATGGATTGGTGACAATCTTTGATTTCATTGGAATCATTCTTTTCTATCATAAATATTAAAGAGAAAAACAAATTGTTATGGGTTCAAAGAATTTAGGGCCCATTTCACAAAGAATTCTTCAGGAAGATATGAGAGAGGGAATGAGATTATTGTTGCTAAGGAATTTTGGTCTACTAAACTCTTGTGTGGTATGACACGGAAGGTGAGTTTAGAAAATTTGAAGAAATGGGAGAGCAAATATGTGTAATTACTAAAACACTCCTAAAATTAAAATCACTATTAAGATAGACAACATTAAATAGAATATGAAAAATTCAAATATGAAAAAAAAAGAAGAAGAAGAAGAAGAAGGGAGCTATCGAAACCCTTGACGATATTAGGTAAGCGACGGTCAGATCTCTCAGTGAAAGGAATGTGCGGATATCAAATTTTAGAAAAAAATTTCTACAAATACAAAAATGAAAAACAATACTGGTTACTCATAGAAACCTTCATTATTTTCCAGAATAATTTGCTCATTTCAAGGGGAATTGGCTTTCATATTAAACTATCTCCTTTCTAGAGAGTAGGTACCCCTTTTCATCCTCTCAACACAACACAATCCAAACACGTTGAACCATGTGGCAGCTTTCCACAAAACTCTGTCCTGTAGCAGTTATTATCATGAACTCACTGGCAAAGAGATAGCTCAGTATGAAAGCCATATCCTCCCAGAAATGAGTGAAGTATTTAGAAAAATTGTTTCAGTGAGTAACATGTTACTTATTTCTGCATTAGTAAGAATTTTCCCTGAAATAGACCTAAACAAGAATGAACTACAGAGAGCTAAGATGTACGTCAAAATAAGAAGCCAAAAAATAAACCTAAGAAAGCCATAGTAGCCATTCCTGTATTAACCGTGATGACAGAGAATCATGTCCCAAATGCTGCCTCCAGTGTGGAAGCATGTTAGAAGATTCTCAATTTCAATTTTTAGAGAATGGCTTTATGACTTCTTCTCCATTGGGTTTGACATGGTTCAGCTTGCAAAGGCTGAGCCAATTTTCTCTAGAGAAAAGCAATTTGATGGAGGTGTAGGAAGAAAATGGTTATCTATATATATTGCTAGAAGGGCTTCTTCAACAATCATCTACATTCATGCTGGAAAGGTTCCTTTTGAAAGTGCAAGTAAATATGTCCTCGAGGGGGGTGAATAAGACTTAAAATTTTTTTGCAAAATAACTGTTCGTTTTCAGAATCAAACATAACAAAATAAGCTTGGTTTTAAATAGTGTAAGCTTGATTATAAAAACTTCATAGTTTTAAATCATAGTTAAATATTAAGCGAAAATAATATACTGATAATAAATATAAGTTGAATATAAAGAGTAGAGGGAAGAGAAATGCTCAACTATTTATAGTGGTTCGGTCATAACAAGACCTACATCCACTCCTCTCAAAATCCTTTGAGAGAGTTATCTCCACTATCTTCTCTGGTTTACAAGATGCCAGTACCTTCTACCGTTATACAAGATAACCGCATATGCTTGGTTTTGCAGGCTCACCAAAAACCCTTACAATAGACTATGTCTCTAAAGACTATGTTTATGCTGGTTTGCAAGATGCCAGCAATCTCTGTTTGGTTTTCCAGGCTAACCAAAAATCCTTACAGAAAAGAAGAAATTTGAAGTAGATGAAATCAAGTTTTATACGTGTTGCTTAATTCAGCTGATATACTAGTATGTTTTGTACACATAATGATACTCAAGTTGAGAGTGTTGGTGTACAAAAGTTGAAGAGAAGAAACCACAAAACATTTTAGAGCATATGCAAATGAAGATCCATTGTATTCTCTCTTTTTGTTCCTCTTCTATTAGTTTGCTTTGAAGCTCCCCCTCTCTTATATAGCCTTTGAAAATATGGCTATTGGAGCTCAATAAATGCAGCTTCATGACTTTTCATTATGCATGCTTGGAGAGCTGGTAAGACAGAATGTAGCATAACAAGTTGTGCTAGATAGCTGTTATTGCATGAGAATGGTAAGCTTGGGTTGACGCAAATGAAAAAGGCCCAAGAAAACTTTCCTTTTGTTTCACATGTGAAGCCCAATGCACAGAGATGAGATGCATGCTTTGTTGACACTTGCGTGGGGCCCAAGATGTGAGAAACATGCTTTTTGTAATATAATGTGAGAGGCCCAAGGCCTTCTTCCCTTGCTGTGGGTCACATGAGGTTAAAAACCTCTTTCTTAGGATTGGCCTTTGGGTATTACCCACAAGATATACTAATACACCATAAGGCTCATTTTCAAACGTGAGAGGCGTGCATGCAGGGTCTATTTTGCTGCAGCTTTGGCTGCACATCCTAGGTTGACTTCTTCATCACCCTAATGCCGCCAAACTTTGGGAACAATGCATATCAAGAAAGTTGTGCCAATGGCACAAACGAGAAGAGAACCAAAAATTGTTTTTATTTGAGGGAGGCAAGAAAATTATTTTTGCCTCATTAAAATAATTTTCAAAGAGTTTTCCAACATGTATTAAAGTCATTTTCAAAAATTATTTTCATTATCAAAATCAATAATTAGAAATAGCCCTTGAGCTAACACCTTTGAGGATAAGAATGTCTCATTTCGTTAGCTTCCTATTTTGTTCTATTATTCACAGAATTAGAAACAATATAAGAGATAGGATTGTGTAATGTGCGTAGGCAGTCCAAAGAAAATCATATCTCATAATAAACATCTTACTATGTTTATAGATTTGGTTAATTGCATATATTCTCCTCAAGTATAACGAAATGTACCAAAACCATACCATATATTCTCCCACAGTATGTACATATATCTTCCTTATTGTCCGAGACAGACACACTAGATGATCAAGTACAATTCACCAAGATTAATAATAATTTATTACCAAGGGCATTAATGATATATTTTTCTACTGTGTGCGCAAAAAGCATTTAATATATCCATTAAAAACATAAAATTTCAATAAATAGAGACATAATTTATTATGATAATAATTAATACACCAGCTAATATTTATATGATTCTCACTTTACCACTATCCTTCCATATAAGATTTTGAATTTAGTGTTTTAGAATTTAAGGTTTAAAGTTAGTGTTTGGAGTTTAGAATTTATATTTTAAGGTTTAAGGTTTATATTTAAAGCTTATATTTTAAGGTTTATGGATTTGATTTTTTAGATTATTTTTGGGTTTAAAGTTTTAAATTTATGGTTTTAGCTTTATAGTTTTAGGTTTATAATTTAAGATTTAAAATTTTGATATTTAAATTTATGTTTTAAAATTTAGAACTTAAACTTTAAAACTTAAAACTCTAAACCCCTAAATCATAAACCCTAAACATAAACTTGAAATCTTAAAATATAAAAGTTAAACTCTAAAGTTTAAACCCTAAATTTTAACATTTAAATCCTGAAATATAACTCTAAAAATTTAACTTATAAACTCTCATCCTTAAAATATAAACCCTAAACATTAATCGTAAACCCTAAATTCTAAAATTCTTAACTCAAAATCTTATATGAAATGATAAGGATAATGTAGTAATCATATGAATATTAATGGGTGTATTAATCGTCATCGTAATAAATTATATCTCTATTTATTGAAAATTTTATATTTTCAATAGATATATTAAATGTTTATTGTGTGCACATGGGCACACAGAAAATCTGTGATATATGACATTTAATTTCTTATTTTTTTCACTGCAGTAAACTAATTATTAGCAGTAACAGTACATTTAATGAATTAATAATTACATTTAATTGAAAATTTAAAGATAAGAAAAAAGAAGAAGAAGAAGTGCGGATTCTATTCTTAGTTTATATAATTCCAAATAAAATGGTGTTTTAATTTGGTTCCTACCATTATTTGTCAAATGCTCTAAATTATCAATGTTATATATCATTATGATTATTATATTTAATTTTGTTATGATGATTATTCTTTTTTTTTTTTGTTATGATTAAACATAATAACCACAGCAAATAATTTTAAAATCACATAGTGCAGATTCTATTCTTAGTGTTATATAATTCCAAATAAAATGGTGTTTTAATTTCCTACCATTATTTGTCAAATGCTCTAAATTATCAATGTTATATATCATTATGATTATTATATTTAATTTTGTTATGATGATTATTCTTTTTTTTTTGTTATGATTAAACATAATAACCACATAGCAAATAATTTTAAAATCACATTTTGTTCCGAACCAAATGATATTTCTGAAATTTAAAAAAAAAAAAAATTTCTCAAGGAAAAATTCCATTAGCAAAAAAAATGCACTTAATCTTTCTTTCTTCGTATAAAGATCTGTGAGTATCTAAAAAGTGATGACATATATAAGCATTTGGTACTTTCTTTTCTTTTCTTTTCTTTTAGTTGGTTGTCACACAAGATAGTCTATATACACACACACATGGAATTTGAACCAAAAATCTCTATACTGAAATATCAAGTATTCAACCTAAGAAACTAGACATTTGGTACTTCAATATATTGAAAAAGCCAAGATTTCTTTGGAATATTTCCAATGCACAAGATAACATATCCCGCTAATTCAAAGTTTCCATCTTTCTTTGAAAATTAAGGTGTTGCCATCATTGACATACTGGAATTTAGTGATGGAATCAGCTCCACATGAGACCTTGATGAATGGAAAGAAAATTAGAAGATAATTAACAGAAAAGAAATGGTGATTCCCACTCCTTTGTGTCAACCAAACAACTTTTTGAGGGAGTAAGATTCCCCTTCCCATTACCTACTAAACAAAGATATGCATACTAAATGGAGTATAATATCAAAGGGATAACATCCTGTATCATGTCAAACTAGATCTTATTAATCAAAATGTTAAATATCATTGAATATTTAAAAGTAAATTTTTGGACCAATGAGAAGGGGTAGGACAATGAAAGAGATATATAGGAAGCCAAACAAATGATTATACTAATATCAAATTTTCAAGAAGATTATTACAAATTCAGAAATGAGAAACACTGATTACTCACAGAAACCATTTTCCTAAATACCTTGCTCATTTTAGGGGGAACTGGCTTTCTTGTTGAACTATCTCCTTTCTAGTGAGTTAATATGCCTTTCCATCCTCTCAAAACAATCCAAGCATGTTGAAGCCATGTGACAGCTTTCCACAAAACTCTAGAGAGGCATGTCAACTCACTGGAAAGGAGAAGAGTTCAGTAGGAAAGCCAGATCCCTCCTAAAATGGACAAAGTATTTAGAAAAATGGTTTTGTGACTTGTTCTCCACTGGGTTTGACACAGTTCTATCTGCAAATTTCTCTTGAAAGATAGAGAGAGAGAGATCACAGAGAGGCAATTTGATGGACGTATAGGAAGAAAATGACCATGTATATATAGTGCTAGAAGCGCCTAGAAGTGCTTGTTCAACAGTCATGCACATTCATGCTGTGCTGGAAAGATGCCCTTGAGGATAAGAACGTATCATTTTCATTAATTACTATTTTGTTATATTCAAAGAATTGAAATAATGTAGGACATATAGGATTCGTGTAAGGTGGGTAGGTAATCAAAAGGAAATCATATCTCATGATAATCTTCTCACTATGTTTATAGATTTGGTTGATTGCATATATTCTTCTAGAGTATATAATGAAATGTACCAAGCCACCATATATTCCCCTACACTAAATATAACTTCCTAATTGTCTAAGCTAGAAACACTGGATGATTCATGGGCAACGTTAATCTGCAAACAGTTCACCAAAATTTAAGAATAATTTTGTTGCCATGGGAATTAATTATGTATATAACATTTTCTTTTTTATTTTTTACAATATCAGGTCGATAAATAATTAGCAGTAGTAATAAATTTAATTCAAAATATAAAGGTAACAAACCCAAGAAAATGTGTAGATTCAACCCTCTGTTGAATGTCAACTACCACCTTTCTTATTCAGAAAAAAAAAAAAAAAATTCCTATCAAAAAAGAAAGATAAAATCATATATTGCTTTTTAAATTAAAGCTCTTTTTTGTGGTTATAAAAAAAAAATACAGGTTAGCCCAAGAATTGAAAGATAAATTTTTATTAAAACAGGCTTTTGCCTAATTTCCTCAATAAAAATTGAGATTATAACCAACAAATGTTAATCTAGTTAGTAAAGATTGAAATTGTAAGTTAAGTCCTCCAATTAATGTGAAATAGAAATTAGTTGGGCAAGTAAATATAAAAAATAACATAATAATTAAAATTCTATGTTGAGGGAGGAATCGGGTTAAAGGAGGATGAGATAAGATAAAAAAAAAAAATATTCATCTCACCTCACCTTCATCCACTCAACTTTCTTTGTCTCAATTCTCCACCACCATTGCCACACTACTACTGTTGTCGTTGCCACTACCACTGCCACACCACCACCCTCAACCGCCGCCGCCACTACCACCACCCTTCTCTTGCTCAGTAGAGACACCACTACACTACCGTCACCACACCACTGCCACCACCTTCTCCCAACAAAGCAATGAACACTGACATTGCCAACACAGTTGCACCACTATCACTATTGCCCCGCCTCTTGCTCAATGAGACACCATAATTGTTTTTGGTCACCACCACCATACTTCACAATTGTTTTTGGTCATTTGTTGACATATAACTATTAAATCTTGGTACATCATAAAGTTATGAAATGAAAATGACAATTTCTTTTGTGTTAAATTGAAACCAAGTATGTTAATACTTATGATTTTTCAATTTTTTCTTTATTTATCATTAAAATTAATTTTTTTATAATTAAACTTGTTTTTACGCACACATATAGATAATAATTTAGAATATAGACTAGTATTCATAAAATAGTCAAAAAAAAATTTAAAATTTTGATTATAAAGATAATTTTGTCCTTTATTTGTAATTTATACTATATCTTATTGTTAGTAAATGTACTTCAAATGTATTATAAGATAACATAATGATATTTAAAAAATTATCTAATGTGCATCAAACATTAGATATTATTATATCTTATTCTTATCCAAATCTCTTATCCTATCCTGGGTTCTAAACAAGCCTAAATTTAAGCCATTTGGTGCACCTAAAAAAGGAAATAAGATGAGATAAACTATCATATCTTATTCTCATCTTTAGTTTGGTGAGCCAATAGGATAGGATATGATTATTCTATTGTCTACCATATCCTACTCTTAAGCCCTGTTTAGTGCATTTGATAAGAGAAATAAGATAGGATAAGCTATCCTATCCTATCTTATTTTTATTTTAGTTTGGTGAGCTAACTATCATATCTTATTCTATTCTCGCAGTTAAAATTTTATCCTTAGGGGGGAGTTGGGTTAGAAGAGAATAGGATAGGATAAAAATAAAATTTCCCACCACACCCCTCACTTACCCAACTTTCTTTGTCTCTAACCGCCACTGCTGCTGCCACCCACACCTAGCAAAATCATCAATAGTATTGTCGCCACCCTCCCCTAGCAAGTCGCCACCATCACACTCTCCAAGCAAAGCCACCACTATCACCACCTTCACCTAGCAAAGCAACCACTACCACCATTGCTACTACCACCACCACTCAACCACCACCCTCACACATCTCTTTCTCAATAGAAACATCATTATTGTCATCACTACACCACCGCCATCATTATTGCACCCTCTCTCTCACTTGGTAGAACTAGAATTATTTCAATTGTAAAGATAATTTTATCATTTAAATACAATTTATATTATATGGTGTTATTATTTGGTTTACTTTAAATATATGATATAATAACAAAACTTATCTAAAAAATTAACTAGTAGCATCAAACACTAGATATTATAAAAGCTTATTAAACTCTTATCATATCCTACTTCTATCCAAACCTCTTATCTATGCAGTTAACCAAATCTCTTATCATTGGTTGCCACTGTTGTAATTGGTTTTATTGTTTACTTCCAACTGGGAGAGAATTTAAGCAGGCAATATTGCATGGGTCAAAATAAAACAGGAAAAAAATTTCCAACATTCACTGTGTCACTTGAAATAAAGTGAAAAATAAGCCGCAAGCGTGTGACACGATTTGCAGGACATCATATATTTACCCAATTTTTACACATTTGAACTGATTCTCCATATTAATTATAATCATTTTTATTACAACACTCAGAAACATTACTTTTGTGTATTAATAATGATACATTGGAAATAAGCATGTGCTATTATATATCACTCCATTTAGGGTTTGAAGTCTCATGCACAATTTCTTCTTCAAGCCCTGCTCATCAGAAACAATTGATAAGAATTTATCAAATGTCAAATGCATGGCTTTTATTACCAAGATTAATTTGTAAAATTGAATATTTTTTAAAAAAGAAATAGTTAAGCTAGTTATCTCTTACAACTCAAATTGGACAATTTGAGTGGGACATCCCCATTGAAGAAGAAATACACAACTTCCACCATGGATCGGAGACATCTTCTTCCACTTGGATGGTAAAAATACTGCAAAGTGTATCACATATCAAATTAATGGCAATTAATTAAACTAGCGTTAATATAGCATGAACTTCTCTTTGGAATGTTTTGGATGATAGTTTTTTTTTTTTTTTTTTTTTTTTGTGTATGAACCACCAGTATCCAACACTATATTGGGCACCAATCAATTTGGTTTGAATCAAGCAGGACCACAAAGATAACAAAGCTCTCCCTACCAAGCTGTATAATACAGCTTGGTAAGAAGAGCTTTGTAGTCGTTGTTATTTTGTTCGACACGAATTAAATTAGTTAGTACTTGACGTGATGTGAGATACTGATGGTTTATACAGAACATAAAAGGTTTTGATCTAAAATAAGTTAGATCTTAACATATTACTATATATGATGCTTAGGACATATGCAATTATTGAAGTCCACATCTTTTATCACATTTTCCGTTCAAGATCTAAAATTTTGAAATAGTCTATGAAAATTAACAAGAGAAACATAGTTTTAATTTTCAACCAATATATATTACAAGATAGTCAGAAAATTCAAATATTAGATAAGTGTAAATAAAAAACTTACAAAATCACATTTCTGGTCAGAACTTTCTCTAAGTTCTATATACCAGTTCTTCGGACTCTCAGCAAATGAACACCTACGACTAGGGTTGATCGATAGCTGCAAAAGTTGTGGAACAAGTAAAATTAGTATAGATTTCCAAAGCATAAGTAACAGTAATTCAGTTCATATAAAACCATGGTAAACAGATGTCAAAGAACTTTTGATAGATTAACCTACGCGGTAAATTTCCCTTAAGTAGACCCAGCATTCTTCAATGAGCTCAAATCAACATCATGGAATTGATCCAGCACAACATAGGTTTTCCTTCTTGATTTTTCCCTTATTATTTTCTTTCCTAAAGCCTTCAAAAAACAACATCAAATTATACTTTTAAAATTCCTTTCTTTCCTTAGGATTTATACATAAACCAAAATTGAGAAACACAAACTTACAGGAACTTCTGCAATGGCTTTCTCTAACTGGTTCTTTGACCAGGCCCGTGGGAGGCCATAGGCAAGTGAGACAGTTGCCTTAGCCCGCCCAAAATTCCCAAATAATAATAGTTCATGTATATTAGGATGTAGAGAAAAATTTAGATGATAGTTTAATTGGATTGGTAATTAAAAAATGTGACTACTAAACTCAATATTGAGAGTTATCAAATTGAATTTGAAAGATAATCTATTTTCAATATAATTAATGTGATTAGTTTCCAATATTACCTTTAAATTATTGTAATAATTATTTTAATCATAGTAAATAACATTCACTAATTTTTTATTTATACCAGAGAATTTTAACATTTTTTTTCTTCTAAAATTTCTTAACTCTCTTATTTCTTCTCTTTACTTCATCTGTGTATTCATTTGAAACGAATTCACAAAATGAGTTTATAATATTTAATTATTGCAGTAAGTAATATCATCATGTGATTATCACTATTTCCAAATTCTTAGATTTTATCATTTCATATTAGCAATTTTATAGATGATTTTTTAACTTAGAAAACTAAAAAAACGATAAGAGAATTAAAGAATTAGAACTCTGTTAATTTTAACTTAAGGCTTCAAAATATCCAGACATGGGCTTGTCTTTCGTTTTTTTTTTTTTTTAGGCGTCATCTTTGCTTTCATTGGTGCATTCTTCACTATCATAAATAATAAGAAAAATGAATTGTTAAGGACTCAAGGACCTTACACATATGTGATATTAAAGTTTAATATATTTTTATTGGTCAAAAGAGTTATAAAACAATACTGCAATATAGAATTAGAAAGAGTATGAGACTGAAAATGATTTTCCAAAATGAAATATTTTAGGCAAATTCTTACTAATGCAAACATGAGAAACTAACAGGTTACCCACAGAAACCATATCTCTGAATACTTAGCTCATTTGAAGGAGGTCTTGGCTTTGATACTGAACTAGCTCATTTCCAATAAGTTGATATGCGATAGGCATGCTTCGATTGTTTTGAGAAGATGAAAAGGCAAAGGCTGCAAGAGAGAGAGAAAAAAAGGTTTGTGTGATGGAGGCTCTAGAAGAGATTGATCGTGCATATATAGTGCAGAGAAGGGCTTCTTGAAGTTAACGTCTAGGTGCATTTCCCTGCAGGATATTATTAAATTTTCGCATTTTCTTATATGATATTTCCCATTTCCTGTTTATTTTTTATCCTATTCTTCAATATTAGAATTAAAAAATTATGAATAATATGCTATAAATATTATATTATTAAATTACTAAAATATATTATTTTATAGAAATGACTCTAGTTTTAACAATCTAATTATAAAACTGTTATTTTATAATTTTTAATAAATATATTATTAAATTTCACAACTCATAATTAATTCAATTTAAATTTAAATAAAAATAAAATTTTTCTAAAAATATTATCTATGTATATTTAAACTCGGACTTAAATTAACATACTTAACTCCTAACACCATATCACTATAGGAATTAATTAATATAATATATCTTGAAAAAGTTGTTTAGGATAAAAGATTTTCAATGTACAAGGAACTAGAATCAATTCAAAAAAAACTAATAAAAGATCAAATTAAAGTACTCACTTCTAAAATATTTAAATATTATCTACTTTTCATTACAATTCATATAAACAGTTACAGTATTTAATGATAAAATGATTTATTTTGAATTCATTTTTAAGGACTTTTTTCCTTTTACACTTAATTTTGATTTCTTTATTCAAAGATGAGAGTAAATCCTCCACAATATCACTTAGGTATTTCCCTTAAATCATTTATTGTATATATTCATGAGATTTTTTTTTTTATTCTTACTCTTCTTTTTTAAGATCTATACGTTATATTTTTCCTGTTCAGTCAATGAATTGTACCTGTGGAAATGTATAATCTCACTTTCCTCCCTTCCCTTCTTTGCCCAAATTCCTCCTCCAGGACAACAATTCAGTCAGGCATCTCTGACTTTAATTCTTCTTGCCATTTAGTTTAAACTAATAAACGAATTCTAGAAGCTATAAAAAAAAAATTCTATTAAGAAAATGAAATATAAGAGGACAGGTACTAGTATTTTATTTGACAAATTTGACTAGGAAGCATTTTCTTTTTTGGTCTTTATGAAAATTTTATACTTTTTAAAATATAACCTTTTCATTGACTCTTAAATATCATATATGATTCATTTCAATTCACAAAAAAAGGTTATATACTTAATGATTAAATGATTTATCTTGAATTCATTTTTAAAAATATTTTTTTTCCTCTTTCACAGTGACTTCGATTTTCTTGAGTCAAATATGAAAACAATTATTTCATATTTTCTTTCATGTATTTCTGTTTAAATCATTTATTATATATATTTACGAGAATAGTCTCTATTCTAACGCTTATATTTTAAGATCTGTATACTATTTTTTTCTGTGAGCTGCACCTGTAGAAAGATATAATCTCACTTTCCTCCTTTCCCTTCTTTGCCTACATTCCTCCTCCAGGACCACATTTCAATTTGGCCTCCCCGAGTTGTATTATTATCATCAATTAGTTCTTTTCTCGAGGGATACAGGATAAACTAATAAATGCAGTAATTCTTATTCTATTGTTCATAGAAATATTCTAGAAGTTGATATAAATTATTTAATTATGTGAATTAATCATATAAAATATTTAAATATCATCTGCCATGCTTTTCAATTTACAAAAATGGATACAATATTTAATAATTAAATGATCTTGAAACAACAAATTAGTAAAAAAAAAAAAAAATGCTTACTGCTGCCGTTTTTTTTTTCTTGCATCCCAGGGAATTTAAGCTCAATGTCACAAACCAGCTTCTCATTGATGATGTTAAAGTCATCCAATCCATTTTCATTCTAGCTATTCTATTATTTGGAAAAATCACTGGATACAATCAGGACAAAATATGTTATCACAAACTATATCTATAAATGGCTTCACAAAACTTTTCATTGATTAAGAAATTATTAAAATAATACTACAAGTATTGAATACATATTACTCCATACACTGGTGTCTGGATCAACTTCTACTTCATGTGCAGGTTGAGGAACTTCTTCCATAGGTTGTTGAACTTCTACTTCTTCCTTCTTTGCTCCCTTTCCTCACATCACCATATGCAGTCAACCCCTAGACCCATCTTAACCGGGGAACCCTCTCCAGAACGGACAGTACACCAACGGCTGCACCAGAATCATATGAACTGCGACACCGGTGCACGCACGCAGAAGCGAAAGGGAAACTGTTGGAGAAGGTTAACAAGGGCTAATGTTGATCCTATGCGAACCAATGGCCGGAGATCGAAAATCAGGGTTCCTGCCTGAACGTAGAAAAGATGAACTAATTAGTATATGACTTAATATTATGTTAATAAAATTGGTCAAAGAAATAATTAACAAAAACGTATAAAACATTTATGTTGAGAAAATATACATATTTCACCTAAATCGTGCTACATTCATAGGTGACAAATATTCATCACTACGAGAATTTTAGCTACAGAGAAAATACAATATTAGCTAAAAAGATCAAATCTAAACCCCTAGAATCGGAAGGTTAAGATATAACTCTAAAATATAAGTATTATTAAATTATCATAAACTATGGTTTTGATCAATGAAAAAAGAGTGAGACGGAGAATAAATAAAATGGGAGAATAAAGATATACCAATATGAAATATTTCAGGCAAATTCTTACTAATGTAAAAATGATAAATTAATAGGATACTCACACAGAAACCAATTCTCTGAATACTGTGCTCGTTTTAGGAGGAATCTGGCTTTCATTTTTGAACTATTTCCTTTCCTGTGAGTTGATATGACCCACAAGAGTTTTGAGAGATGTTGACATGCCTGGATTGTTGAGAACTGGATGAGAAGGCAAAATCTACAAGAGAGTGAGAAGAAGCTTTGTCTGATGGAGGCTCAAGAAGAAATTGGTTATGCTTATATAGTGCAAAGAAGGGCTTCTTGAAGTTAATGCCTCGGTCTATTTCCTTATTAAATTTTTATATTTTTTTCCATTACAGAAAAAGGAGCAATCTAGAACATTTTATTTTGAGATTTTTTTTCCCACTTTCTAATTCTTTTTTCTATCCTATCTTTTTTCTGGATTAGAATTTTAAAAAAATTAAACAATAGGCTATAAGTTTTATTAAATTATTAATATATATTATTTTAAATAAACAACTCTATTTTAACAATATATCCAATTCTAAAATTGCTAATCTTTTTATCTTTTAACAGTTTATTTGTGGCTGGCTGAGTCACAAACGTGTTGGTGACTGTAAGCAATTATACGTACATAGACACAGGGAATTAATATGTCATCAAAGTTGTTGAGTATATAAGATTTTTTTTTTTTTTGTTTCCTATAAGTATCTTTTCATTGGAAGCAATTCTATTCCACGTGGGTGCCTCTCCTAACATAGATTTGAACATGTAAAAAGAACTAGATTCAATTCCAAAAAATAAAAAATAAAGTATTGAATTCAAGTCATCTAAAATATTTAAAGATTATCTACCATTCATTTCAATTCACAAAAATAATTACAGAATTTAATGGTTAAAATATTTATTTTCAATTCGGTTTTAAAAATATTTTTTCCTTTAATGCTAAGTTATGTGTCAAATAATGCTAAGTGTGAACAAAATAGAATAAAAGAATCTTTAAAGTCTTTGAATATCCTTCGCACACCTAATAGCTTTCATATCCTCTCCACCACTAAAAGTTTAAGCGCGAGTGTTTGGTTGGGTGGAATAGGTTTAGGTGAGAATAGAAAGAGAAAAGGAAGTAAAATTGGAAAAGAGTATAACATTCACTTTACTATGTTTGGTATGTTAAGAAAAGGAGTGAAAGAATGAAATAAAAATTTAGTTCAAGTGCCATATTACCCTTTAAACATAAATTAAAAAAAAATTACCAATTAATAAAAATCAAATGTTAATACTCAGTGAATAGAAATAAAAATGAAAAAAAAAATCATAACGCTCTCTCTCCCCGTGTCTCTCTAGAGAGAGAAAGCCCTACCAAATCGAGAGGTTTGGTTCCTTTACACACATGGAACTTTTATTTTCTTTCTATTAGCTTTTGTTTGAATTTTTATCAAAAAATATATTCTAGATCTAGATCCATTACAGCACAACAGAAGTAAAATTAGAACAAAAATCTCTATTCAAGAAGAAGAAATAACTAAATTAGAGTAAAATTTAACAAAAAATATAAAGAAATTAAAATAGAGTAGCCTGCCTCTGCCGCTTCCCTGAAGCTCTCGCCACTTACGTCAAGCTCAGCCTTCGTTCCCCCCGCCATAAATGTTTTAAAGTGGGCACAACCTTCATTCCCACCAACCCTCACCATAGACATTCAAAAGCGAGCTGAGCCTCTACTCACATCCGCCCACGCCATAGATGTTCAAAATAGCTCAACCGATAGATTGAGAGGTAGTGCAGCTCTCTCTGAGAGTGAAGAGAGGAAATGGCTAGGAGAGAAACTCAGACCAACGGGACAATACTAAAAGGGTAAAGAGGGAAACAAAACTTCTTTCCTGGAAGAACAACTCAATCTTCTTATTTTTTAGAGGATTGACCTACTCTTTTAAATAATGAAAAATAACTACTGTAAGTACTTTTCTATTCTTAATTAAACAGTAACCAAACACCCCAAAGACAACTTTCCATAGGAATAATCCATTCCTTTCTTACAAACTAAACTTACCCTATTAAATTGATGGAAAGGAATAGGCAGACAAAGAAAAATGGAAGAAAAAACATGAGAAAGAGAGAAAATATATATATATATATCGATTTGGTTGAGTTTTATAACATGAGGGACTTAAATTGAGAATAATAAAATGTAAGTGTCAGCATGCACAAATAATGACATACGTTATCACTTAACATAATATATCAATATGTTTCATTTAAAAACCTTAACTGACATGGATGGAGGCTGGATGAATTTGGCATGTTTTTAAATCATTTAGAACCAAAATTTTTATTACGAGAGACCAAACCGTCTAAACTTCAAACTTGAAGCAGTGAAATGGGGTTTTACTCATTAATGCCCTCTACTCTATGTATGATTAACAAATTGTTAATTTTAATTGGGCAATTTAGAAAGTAATATCCTAGTGAATAGCTGGTTCCGAATACCAGATACCAGGCATCAATACAACTAATACTAAGAAAACCATGACATGCATGAATCATTTGGGGAAAGAGATCATCACTTTAGTAAATAAACAATTATGGAGCCAACCCACTGAAAGTGCAGGTAAATGTGTTGTAGAAGAGGGTGAATAAGACACTTAAAATTTTTTTGCAAAGTAAACCATTAATTTCTATAATCAAACATAGTATATAAAACTTGGTTTGAATAGTTTAAGCTTGATTACGAAAATTCTACAGTTTTAAAGTGTAATAAATCAAAATGAAACTTTAAGCTTAAACAATATACTGGAAGTAAATAGATGCGAAAAATAAAGAGTATAGGGAAGAGAAATGACTCAGTTATTTATAGTGGTTTAGTCATAACAAGACCTACGTCTAGGGGTGGGCACGGACCGGGATGGGCCGGGAATTGGGCCGTCCTGGTCCCGTCCCAAAAAAAAAAAAATATATTTTTGGTCCCGTCTTGTCTCGATTTTGTATAGTTTTGTCTTGGTCCCGGTCACATCCCGATCCATTTGTCCCGGCCCGCCCCGGTTAAAATGTAAAAAAAAAAAAATTGGTGTATAAAGTAAGATTAGGGGTGTAGAAAGCATGCTGAAAAAGAAGAGAGTGTGGTGTGAACAGTAAAAAATAGGGGTGTGAACAGTACAACCAAGACAAATTTATATATTTACCGGGACAATTTCGGGACAGGACATATATACATAAATTTGGGATGGGACCGTGACAAGATTTTGCGTGTCCCGGTCCCGTCCTGAAAATTCATCGAGACATAAAATTGTGTCCCGGTTCCGTCCCGAGTCCTAATTTGTCCCAAACCCCTTCGGGCCGGGCCGGGACACTGGGCCGTCTCGACCCGTGCCCACCCCTACCTACATCCACTCCTCTTAGTTCTTTGAGAGAGTTATCTTTACTATTTTCACTGGTTTACAAGATTCCAACTACCATTTACAGCTATCCAACAGTTCTTCTTAAGCTTGGTTTTCCAAGAGCACCAAAACCTTTATAGCTTTGGCTATGTCTCTAAAAGACTGTCTACCCTTTCCTAGGGTTACAACAACAGAGATTAAGACACGACAACCTTTACAAAGAATATTTAGAAGATGAAGAAATCAAATACAGAATGTGTTGCTATTACAACAGATTTTCCAGTATGCCCAAACTATCAAAATAATATCCCAGATGAAAGTGGTGGTGTAAGAAGATGAAGAATAAAAATTAAAAACCTTGAGAGCTCTAGAGAAAATTTGCAATATTGCTTATTTCTTCCTTTATCATCTCAAATATGTGGCTTCCTCTCCTTTATATAGACTTGTTAAAAAATAGTTGTTGAAGAGAAAAAATGATTGTTGGAAACATCATCATATCAATTTTTTGATGTTGAGAATATCTCTTCTCTAGGTGAACTCTTGTTACTTGTGCATCTCCTTTGTCGATGTGACATTTCTCTTTAGTTGAATATATTTGAGTGATGCATGTTGGGCTTATCTCCATTGTCCACCAGAGTTTGTGTTTTGCAAGGTATGGGCTGAATTGGGAGCTACTATCATGCTTGGTTTATAAACAGTATGCAGTGGCTATTAGTAGTTTTCTAGAGCCCATGCTTTTGCTGTTTTGTGGCCCAATAAAGTGGGTTTAAATTCTATTACCCAATAGATTTGGTTATTAATCCATAATTAATATATAATGGATCAAATAAGAATTTAATGATACTGCCTTTTGTTGTACATGTGAGGCAAGCTTGCAACCTCTGCAAATTGCTTTTCCAATACCAAGTTGACTTTGTAAAAATGAAAAGAAAGTTCTGCTAGTGTTGTTGCTCAAAACTTAGGCACCAAGTTTTGCAAAAAGGGACATCAATGGTAAAAGAGGGGAAAACTTAACCCAAAAATTATTATTTTAATATAGATAAAAAGCTTAAAAACTGCATGGGAAAGGAAAAAAAAGAATCTGCATTACTGTAGATTTGCTTCCAACGGGAAAGAGGAAAAGAAAAAATTATTTATAAAATAATGGGTTACCTTTTACAAATGGTATAAAGTGTTTAAAAAATATTTTACACTCACAAGAAATCTCTCTTTGGAAAATAATTATTTTAACCAAAAATACTTTTTAAAAATTATCCAAAAATAATCTTTGATTTGAATAAGATACTAATTTTAAAACAAAATCATAAAACAAATGTTTTGCAAGATAGAGATTTTTTCAACAAATTCAACAAATCTAAAAAATATTTTTCTCATCAAAATCAAATATGGAATTGATAAAAATTCCCTTGACCTAACACACACCACATTGCATAAATCTAGAGTCACCTGCTAAAACGTTTCTATCTCAGCCAGTTACCAAGAGATTGTCAATGTTAGAAAGTAGCAATTTTGAATGAAGAAAATCAAAGTGAATTTTTTTTTTTTTCATATTTGAATCATGAAATTCAAAGTGATTGTTAAAGGAAAAATATTTTTGAAACCGAATTGAACAAAAATATTGTAACCATTAAATTCTGTAACTATTTTTGTGAATTGAAATGAATGGTAGATAATATTTAAATATTTTAGATGACTTGAATTCAGTACTTTATTTTTATTTTTTTATTTTTTTTGAATTAAATATAATTTTTTTATATATTCAAATCGACATTCACATTAGTGTTCGACAGTATTTCAAATAAAATTGCCTTCAAGAAGATACCTATAGGAAATTTTTTTTAAAAAAAAATCCTATATACTCAACAACTTTGATGAGATATTAATTTCCTCTGTCTATATACTTATAATTGCATTAAGTCACCAACACGTCTCTAACTACTTTCTGACTCAGCTACTTACAAAGAAATTGTTAAAAGATAAAGACTAACAATTTTAGAATTGGATATATTGTTAAAATAGCGTTATATATATAAAATAATATATATTAATAATTTAATAAAACTTATAGCCTATTGTTTAATTTTTTAAAATTCTAATCCAGAAAAAAAAAAGGATAGAAAATAGATTAGAAAGTGGGAAAAAATCTCAAAATAAAATATTCTAGATTACTATTCTTTAATGGAAAAAAATATAAAAATTTAATAATATCCTGTAGGGAAGTAGACCAAGGCATTAACTTCAAGAAGCCCTTCTTTGCACTATATAAGCATAACCAATTTCTTCTTGAGCCTCCATCAGACAAGGCTTCCTCTCACTCTCTTGTAGCTTTTGCCTTTTCATGCAGTTCTCAAAACAATCGAGGCATGTCAACATCTCTCAAAACTCTTGTGGGGCATATCAACTCACAGGAAAGGAACTAGTTTAAAAATGAAAGCCGGATTGCTCCTAAAATGAGAAAAGTATTCATAGAATTCGTTTCTGTGTGAGTATCCTATTAATTTATCACTTTTACATTAGTAAGAATTTTCCTGAAATATTTCATATTGGTACATCTTTATTCTCCCACTTTATTTATTCTCTATCTTACTCTTTTTTCATTGATGAAAAACTTAGTTTATGATAATTTAATAATACTTATATTTTAGAGTTATATCTTAACCTTCAGATTCTAGGGGTTTAGATTTATTTTAGCTAATATTGTATTTTCTCTAACTAAAATTTTCATAGTGATGACTATTTGTCACCTATGAATGTAGCACGATTTAGGTGAACTATGTATATTTTCTCAACATAAATGTTTTATACGTTTTTGTTATTTATTTCTTTGACCAATTTTATCAACATAATATTAGGTCATATACTAATTAGTTCATTTTTTCTACGTTCAGGCAGGAACCTAGGTTTTCGATCTCAGGCCATTAATTCGCATTAGATCAAGATTAACCCTTGTTAACTCGGCGGGGCAGCTGACTACAATGGGAATGAGTCTCCATAGATTGTTAACCTTCTCCAACATTTTCCTTTTCACTTCTACGTGCCGGTGTCGCGGTTCATACGATGCTGGTGCAGCCGTTGGTGTACTGTCACTTCTGGAGAGGGTTTCTGGTTTACTATGGGTTTAGTGGTTGACTGCAACTTGTTCATGAGAACCAAGGGCCATATATACATGGTCATGTGAGGAAAGGGAGCAAAGAAAAAAGAAGTAGAAGTTGATCCAGACACCACAGTGTACGGAGTAATATGTATTCAATGCCTGTAGTATTATTTTAATAATTTTTTAATTAATAAATTTTTTTGTGAAACTGTCTATAAATATAGTTTAGAACAACATATTTTGTCTTGACTGTACAGAAAAATAAAGTTATTTCCAGTAGTTTTCTTAGATAACAGAACAACTAGAATGAAAATGGATTGGACGACTTTAACATCGTCAATGAGAAGCTGGTTTTTCATATTGAGCTTAAATTTCCTGGGATGCAAGAAAAAGAAAAATGCAACAATACGCATTGTTTTAGTTTTTGTTTTTGTTTTACTGATTTGTTGTTTCAAGTGTACCGAAGTGAGCAATTGTGCTTTACATATTCACTTTTTCCGTCTTAATCCCCATGTTTTATTTTATCTTTTTGATTCTAAGTTTTGCCAAACTTTTTGTGTAATATTAGTCACATGTGTGATTGAACCCTTTAATAGTTTTAAGTCTTCGTTGGAAAATTTTCTTTTTCTTGTTTTATTTTGGCATTGGGCCACTGTCATACAAATAATTGATTTAAATATCTTTAAAAATATTTTAAAAATGAACTTAAAATAAATCATTTAATAATTAAATAATGCATCCATTTTTGTAAATTGAAAAGAATAGTAGATGATATTTAAATATTTTAGATGATTAATTCACATAATAAAATAATTTATATTAACTTCTAGAATATTTCTATGAACAATAGAATAAGAATTAATGCATTTATTAGTTGATCCTGTACCCTCAAGAAATGAACTAATTGATGATAAGAATTCAACTCAGGGAGGCCAAATTGAAATGTGACCATGGAGGAGGAATGTAGGCAAAGAAGGGAAAGGAGGAAAGTGAGATTATATCTTTCTACAGGTGCAGCTCACAGAAAAGAATAGTATACAGATCTTAAAATAGAAGAGTTAGAATAGAGACTATTCTCGTAAATATATATAATAAATGATTTAAAGAGAAATACATGAAAGAAAATGCGAAAGAATTGTTTTCATATTTGAATCAAGAAAATCGAAGTCAGAAAGAGGAAAAAATATTTTTAAAAATGAATTCAAAATAAATAATTTAATCATTGAGTATATAACCTTTTTTGTGAATTGAAATGAATCATATGATATTTAAGAGTCAGTGAAAAAGGTTACATTTTAAAAAATATAAAATTTTGATAAAAAACCAAAAAAGAAAATGCTTCCTAGTCAAATTTGTCAAATAAAATACTAGTCCTGTCCTCCTATATTTCATTTTCATAATAAAAAAATTTATTACAGCTTGTAGAATTCATTTAGTAGTTTAAACTAAATGGCAACAAAAATTAAAGTCAGAGATTCCATACTGAATTGTTGCCCTGGGGGAGGAAAGTGAGATTATATATTTCCACAGGTACAATTCACTGACTAAAGAGGAAAAACATAATGTATAGATCATAAAAAGAAAAAAGAGTGAGAATAAAAAAAAAAAACTCATGAATATATTCAATATACACAATAAATGATTTAAGAGAAATACCTAAATGAAATTATGGAGGATTTATTCTCATCTTTGAATAAAGAAAATCAAAATAAATTTGAAAAAAAAAAGTCATTAAAATGAATTCAAAATAAGTCATTTTATCGTTCAATAGTGTAACCGTTTGTGTGAATTGTAATGAATAGGGGATAATATTTACATATTTTAGAAGCGATTTGTTTTTTTTTTTTTTTTCATGGCTGCATAAGTTAAATCCTATTTAATGCTTCATTCCAAATTAATAATTAATCAATAATCAACCACATTAAATATAGATGATTAAAACTTCTCTCTCCTTGTTATTTATTTTTATTTTTTTGTTCCAAACTTGTCCCTCTGTTTATTATAACACAAACATATTATATTATTTGATAGTATTTGATTAAAACACCTTCTACGTTTTGATGGGAGATACATAGTAGAGAAAATATTCAAAAATGCTAAATTTGCGAATCATCCTCAAGAAAGGCAAAATCTTTCTTTTTTTTTCATAAAAAGGTAAAACTTTTTTTTTTTTGTTGCACCAATTTATCTTCGGGTTAACAGTTAGAGATTAACTTGTTGAAACACTGAGATCATTAAAGTGGCATACTTCTTTCAGCAAAACCTTCTCTATATACATAGCTAAGGATGAAATTCTTATCAACATGTTTAAAAGATCCAGCTATCCACCATTAGAAAAATAAAACTTTTTAATGACTGATACTATTACATTATCATGATTTTACTCTCTTTTTTTTGTGTTTTGATACTATTCCTTGTCTGTTATGTTTTGTTTTAATACTATTTATATTGTGTTTTAATTAAATCCTATGCTTGTACTTGGTATAGAGCAGAGAGGGGGCAAATTTGAATCAAAAAATATGACCATAAAAGTAGGATAAAATAAATAAATAAGAGAAAGAGAAAAGCTTTAATTATCAATATTTAATGTAGTTGATTATTAATTAATTTTTAATGTAAAATAGAATATTATGTAAGGTTTAACTTATGCACCCATACATAGGATAGAAAAACCGTATTAGAAATTAGTATGTTAATTTTATCTTTTATTATCTTTTTGTGAATTGAATCTAGTTCTTTTTATATTTAAATTCTTTTATCCTGAACAACCTTGATTAGACACACTAATTAATTCCCTCTACCAATATAAGCATGATTTAATGTCTAGTTTTAATTGGGCAATTTAAAAATTAATATTCTAGTGATTAACACGTTTTTCATACCATAATATACCAAGAACCCATAACCTATTTAAATGATTTGGGAGAGAGAATCAATAAAACAAACCTGGAGCCAGCCCACCACATTGCATATAGTCACCAGTACATTTCCCTTAAAGCCAGTTACTAAGAAACTGTCAAAGATAGAGAATAACAATTTTTGAATTGAATTGTTAAGAATTGATTAATTTCTATAAAACAATATATTTTAATAATTTAAAAATATTATAGCATGTATTTCATATTTTTTACCAACTAAAAAGAAAATGATAGAAAATAGAAAAAAAGAAAGCGGAAGAAAATCTCAAAATAAAATATTCTGGATTTGTAGGGAAATAAACCAAGGCGTTAACATCAAGAAGCACTACTCTGCACTATATAAGCATGACCAATTTCTTCTTCAGCCTCCACCAGACAAACCTCTTCTCTCACTTTCTTGTAGCATTTGCCTTTTCATCTTCTCAAAACAATTCAGGCATGTCTATCCCAAGTGAGAACTTCTCTCAAAACTCTAGTGAGGCAAATCAACTCATTGATAAGGAGGCAGTCAGCAAAGTATTTGAAGATATGGTTTCTGTGAGTAATCTGTTAACCTCTCATTTTCGCATTTGTAAGAATTTGTTTGAAATATTTTATATTGAGACAATATCTTTAGTCTCATATTTTGTTATATTTTTTGTCTCCTTTGTTTTTTTCATTGCTAAAAAATTTTTGTTTATGAAAATTTCATAATAATTGCAGTGTTATTTGAAAAAAAAAATTAGCAATAAAAGTATGCTATCCTTTCATGTCACATTTTGTAAGGTATTTGTGACATGAAAGGATAGCATACTTTTATTGCTAAATTTTTTTCAAATAATACTGCAATTATTATGAAATTTTTAGAAGCAAAAATTTTTTATCAATGAAAAAGACAAAGAAGAGAGATAAGAAATACAAGAGAATCTGAGACTAAAGATATTGTCCCATTATAAAATATTTTAAACAAATTCTTACAAAAGCAAAAATGGGAAGTTAAGAAATTACTCACAGAAACCATATCGTCAAATACTTTGCTGACTGCCCCATTATCAATGAGTTTATTTGCCTCAGTAGAGTTTTGAGAGAAGTTGTCACTTGGGATAAACATGCTTGAATTGTTTTGAGAGGATAAAAAGACAAATGCTACAAGAGAGTGAGAAAAAAGGTTTGACTAATGGAGGCTGAAGAAGAAATTGGTCATGCTTATATAGTGCAGAGAAGTGCTTCTTCATGTTAACGCCTTGGTTTATTTCCCTACAAATCCAGAATATTTTATTTTGAGATTTTCTTCCACTTTCTTTTTTTCTATTTTCTATCATTTTCTTTTTAGTTGGTAAAAAATATGAAATACATGCTATAATATTTTTAAATTATTAAAATATATTGTTTTATAGAAATTAATCAATTCGTAACAATCTAATTCAAAAATTGTTATTCTCTATCTTTGACAGTTTCTTAGTAACTGGCTGAGAGAGAAATGTATCAGTGACTATATGCAATGTGGTGGGCTGGCTCCAGGTTTGTTTTATTAATTCTCTCTCCCAAATCATTCAAATAGGATGAGTTCTTGGTATATTATGGTATGAGAAACGTGTTAATTAGTGGGATATTAATTTCTAAATTGCCCAAGTAAAACTAGAAATTAAATCATAAATACATTGGAAGAGAATTAATTAATATGTCTAATCAAGGTTGTTGACGATAAAAGAATTTAAATATAAAAAGAACTAGATTCAATTCACAAAAAATAATAAAAGATAAAATTAAAGTACTAACTTTTAAAACGGTTTTTCTCTCCTATGTATGGGTCCATACGTTAAGCCCCACGTAATGCTCTATTTCACATTAAAAATTAATTAATAATCAACTACATTAAATATAGATAATTGAAGCTTTTCTCTTTCTCTTATTTATTTTTTTTCTCCACTTTTATGGTCATTTTTTTTTTTTCAAATTTGCCCCTCTCTACTCTATACCAAGCACAAGCATAGCATTTAATTAAAACACAATAGAAATAGTATTAAAACAAAACGTAACAGAGAAGGAAGAGTGTCAAAACACAAATAAAATAAAATAAAATAAAATAAAAAATAGTAATATCATATTTAATGATATTTGAATATTTTCTCTAGTATGTATCTCCCATCAAAACGTAAAAGGTGTTTTAATAAAAATTCTATCAAATAATATGATATGTTTGTGTTATAAAAAAGAGAGGGACAAGTTTGGAACAAAAAATAAAAATAAATAATAGGGCGAGAGAAGTTTTAATTATATATATTTAATGTGGTTGATTATTGATTATTTTTTAATGTGGAATGAAGCATTAAATAGGGTTTTAACTTTGCTCCCATGAAAAAGAAAAAAAAATGGCTTCTAAAATATGTAAATATTATCTACTATTCATTCACAATTCACACAAACGATTATAGTATTTAATGATAAAATGATTTATTTTGAATTCATTTTAATGTCTTTTTTTCAAATTTATTTTGATTTTCTTTATTCAAACATGAGAATAAATCCTCCATAATTTCTTTTATTTATTTCTCTTAAATCATTTATTGTATATATTCATGAGTTTTTTTATCCTCACTCTTTTTTTTTTTTTTTATATCTATACATTATACGATGATTAATGACCTCAATTTGTGCAAGACAATAGAGTTCCTACGACAATTAATGAAATACCCTTGAACTTTCTGTTAAGTGTTTAATGCATAGGAGACATTTAATGGATCATTCTTAATAAAGGTGACTAAAACCCAATTCTTACATCGTAGTTTATTATTATTATTATTATTATTATTATTATTATTTTGAAGTTTTCGGCTTAAAGATGTCATGTTGACTGATGCGTACCGTACAAAGGCGTCACTGGTGTTGGCGCCTTCAATTCTCATGCTTATGTAAAGGGGGCCATCGCATATGGCGTTTTCAAGTAAAAATCTTTTTATTAAAATGTCATCTTGTTTGACGCTTTTAAGACACGTTTATTTTGTGATCTATTAAGAAATAGTTTTAGGTTAATAGTGTTTTGATAATAGGTTTTAATTTTGTATTTTTCAAAGAAACTAACTTATAAATTTATAACAGAATAAAAAAAAGATAAAACTAAAGTAGGTACGTACAATTCTCAAAAAAGGAAAAAAGTTAACAAAGACGCAATAATGATTAACATAAAAGGGAAAAAAAAAAAAAAAAAAGTTGAAAGATTTTGTTCCCTATAAAGTTCATATATACTAAATTAATATTTTTAGTATGAAGACAAACTTACTGTTATGCCCTCACAAACTCACAACCCATACTCAATCCATTAAGGGTGAATATCAGTCAAATTAACAAGAGAATAAATATATACCTTCTCAGTATAATTTCAACATCAATATTTTTACCTTATTTTGGGGAAAACTTTACAAAAGATGAGAGGAAAGACTAACACTGCTGACAGACTTGGATGTACTGGTTTTAGTTGAAGCTAGGGTCATATATACTTGGTTGGATGTGGTTTTCTTTCGGCAAGGAGCATTACAACCTGTGGGAACAGTGATATATATATATATATATATATATATATATATATCTTTTTAGTTTTTGTATCCTAAATTGATCCAGTTCGTGGAGTATGTGAAGGGCAATTTGGTCTTTCTATTTGTTGAGTCATCTCTAGAAATAGTTGAACCATCATGAGTTTGGTCAAAAGGTTTTATTTGGTTTAACACTCCTTTGTTTGATTCTTTATCTTTTATTTTTATTTGGATGAGATGAGAAAATAAAAAGAAAATGGAGAAGAGAGAAGAGTGAAAAAAAAAATATTGACTCTATGTTTAGAGTGAGAAAAAGAATAAAGATATAAAAAATTAATTTGATAATAATAATATCCATTATTATTTTGCAAGAGTCAAATATTTTATAATAAAGGGTGCCTTTAACCTGTGTCCCAAGGACACAAAATAACACATAAAGTGTTGCAATTAATAACTTTCAGTCAATTACATAATTATTCTATTCTTTAATTGCATAAATTCTCTCGTCTGATTCTTTTCGTTTCTTTCTCATTATTTAACTTAGGGGTGGGCACGGGCCGAGACAGGCTAAGAATTGGGCCGTCCCGGTCCCGTCTTGAACCTTAGAGTTGTCCCGTCCCGTCCCGTCCCGACCCACCAATAAACATGCATGTCCCGGTTGTGTCCCGAGTCCCATCCCGAATCATGTCCCGATTGGTCTCAAATTTTGTCCCGTTCCGGACTAGCATAATATGCACTGATTTGTTAAAAATAAAATTAAAGAAAAACCAAAAGGGAGACTATCATTTGTTGAAAAATTCAGAAGGGCATGCTTTTCATCAGCAGAAAGTGTAAAAAAAAGTAAGTATCTGATTCTTGCTAAATTCTAGGAAGTATGGAGTTTGCTTCTAACCTTGGTACACTTCTGAATTACAAAGAGAAGTTACCAACCTTTCAAAATGGCCACCCTTGTTTTTGCATTTGATATTGGAAACCTATGTCCAAGCCAATGGAATTCTGTCATGGAAGCAGCTTGTTGAGATCTTGCCTCTGCCATAACAGCCTGCAACAAATAAAATTCAATGTTGTTCTCCTCATAGAAAGTGAAACATAAACTTAGTCTTTCTTTCAAATTTCATGCAAATGGAGATTGTAACATACCAGGGCAGTGGCAACTGTACATGATAAATTATAGTACATGATTGAACGTCTAAGTGTTCCTCAATTTCACTAATTAGTATTTTTTATGTGAGATGAGTATCAGTACTAGATGTAATCTAAGGTTGTCTTCTTCTAGGAAAATCTGTCAAACTATTGAAACACATATTGGCCAATATACATCAACGCAGCTTTATACCATGTCACAAGGCCAAAAAATCCTTACTTTTCTATATGGATAGATGATTCCATATACAGTTTCAGAAACTTCACTCAACTTTTCATGTTCAGAAACTAGATACACACAGATAGATGTCCTCACATGAACTTCTACAGATAAAATTAACTAAACCAGGATAATGATAAAATTAACCTAAGTTCCTGTTAGGACATGTGATAATTCCTCAAGCTTTTGATCACATCTAAACAAGGAATTTTACTGTACCTTGATTTTGAGGAAGCTTAGATAGATTCAGTTTCAATGTCAGGTTAAAGCCATCCCTAGGAGGATCGAGAATTTGCACAAAAACCCCATATGCAGCTTTTATTGCTTCTATGGCTCCAAAGGGAAGTCCAGCCAAGAAAGTAGTTTCTGGAGGGGGGGTGGGTAATGATACTGACAGCAACAAAATATGTGGATTCTTCATCACCTACAATTGTTTTGACTTGGTCAGATATGCAAATCCAAAGAGTCAAAAACCCACTTCAATACAATAAACTGTGAAATTCAATCAGCAGTATCAAAGTATCAAAAGCTGCCATTGGCATATTTGTCACGATAATTATCTGTATATTAAAATAAATGGTTACCTGTATATGATATCAAACATCATCAAACTCAACCCACTGGTAGTCCAGTTCAACTCCTTTTTCAATACTGTAATAAATATAAGATGAAATAAGGATTCCGTGACTGCTAAATTAAGAAAGAGAAATAAGTTTTGGAATCATGATAACTCACTTAGATTGGGACAGGAAGTGAAAAAAAAAAAATGATAATTGGCATTGTTATTAGCAACATCTTACAAATTAAGATCAAGAGTAGCCTTCTTGAGGACATAGAATTGTATTTTGACATGAAGTCCAGTACTTTACTGGCAACAATTAGACAATGAAAAAAGTTGAAATGCTCTGTCAAGAATAACATAATATAGCCATCCAACTAAGTTTCTTCATTACAGTAAGGCTATAAACAAAATGAGCATCCTAGGCAGGCTATATCTTCCATGTGTTAACTTTCTCCAACTTACTTCATATAACAAATAAACAAATCTGAGCATGATCTCATACACTGCCATTTAATTTAGTGATTCAAGAACAAGCTATGCACAATCCATTCAGTTTCTTATTATTTTAAAATTTCAGAAAGAAAGGGAGAATTTTTTTTTGGATAAAAGGAGAATATATTAAGACAAGAAAAAGGATACAAAGCAAGAAGCATCATATATCCTCTTAAAACAAAAGAAAAATGAAAACAAAAAACTGGTTCAATATGCTCAAAAGATTAATATAAATTCTTTCGTAAATTTGAGAGAGAGAGATAGAGAGAGCAACGGTGGTCTGTATACCTGGCTGAGCTTGTCAGGGGCAAGCTTAAGCTAAAATTTGTAGCTCCGCTCATATTTAAGTTTGAGTTGAAGATGAACATATTTCAAATGAAAATTCTCAAGCTAATTAGGTTTCAACCAATAAGTGATATAGGCATATTCAATCATATATATCATATAGGCATATTCAATCATACATATCATAATCGAAATCTTAAAATAGCCATAACCATGTTAGAAAAAAACAAAAATATATTTTATTTATCATCTTAAAATATCGGAATTAACATAGCCATCCCAATATAATAAAATAAAACTAAGAACAAGAAATTAACATGGCACAAGCCAACCAACAACAAGGTTCGACTTGAATTAAGCACATTGCACCAGAACATTAAATCAAATTCAATTTGGTCAAAGAAAAGGGTTGTGAATGCAAGCATTATCTTCGTTAGGAGCAGCATATTTTCTCAAAATATCACCACACAGACGCCAAGAGGTTGCTGCCCAAATAGAAATAAATTAACTTTGAAAATTGAAAGTGCCCAGAAGCTGACATGCAGGACTTCATTTTTCACAAATGTATCAGAAAGTGTAAAATGCAGTTAGCAACCATAGAATCAAAAATCTATATATTCATAGGGAAATAAAGAAAACAAATGAAAGCATAAAAGAAGAAGAAGGTACTTTTGAAGGTGATTTTGCAACGTCTGAAGTAGAAATCTTGAATGAGATTGTAAAAGTATCATGGGTCTGTTTGTGTAGGTAGAAAGCACAATTAGATGTGTCAGGTTGGAATTGGGAGAGTGCTTAGACTGAGAGTGGCTTGGAGTCAGATCTCAATTTTAAAATTGAGAGACCACAAAGGATTCTTTCCTTTGCATCGGATACTACAGACCAGACCAGACCATTACAAAAGTTCCTCAGCTTTACCTTAACACCATAAGCTGATTCTGCCTCATACACCAAGATTGAGGAATGACTGAACGAGGAAAACTGAAGGCTGAACTCGGGATGTGCGGGTCTTGGTTCCGGGACGGGCTGGGACAAAGTTATACTCAGGCCAGGCCGGGACGGGATTGGGTTTGTCCTGGTACCGTCCCAAAATTAGCCGAGACACTGAAAAATTGTCCCAATTCCGTCTCGTGTCCCGGTTTGTCCCGTCTCGATTATGTCCCGAAGCTCTTCGGGCCTGATTGGGACACCAAGCCGTCCCAACCCGTGCCCACCCCTAATTTAACCTTATCATAAAATTCAAAATTCTAAACCTTAACTTTTAAAAAATAAATTTAAAATTTTAAAATCATAAAACATCAAATTATAAATACAAAACCTTAAAACTCTAATTCTTAAAATATAGACCCTATCATATAAACCCTAATCTCAAAATCTAATCCTTGATTTGTAAACTTTAAATTTTAAATATAAACCGTAAATCTTAAACTCTAAATTTAAAAAACAACAATAAAAACTCTAAATCATAAATTCTAAACTCTAAAATATAAACCCTAAATACTACAATATGAACTTGAAATTCTAAACTCTAAACCCTAATTCATAAATCTTAAATTTTAAATATAAACCATAAATTTAAACCCTAATTCTTACATTTAAACCCTAAATCCTAAACCTTAAACTCTAAACTTAAACTCTAAAATATAAATCCTAAACACTATAATATAAACCCTAAATCCTAAACCAATTTCCTTTTGAATTATATTACATCAAGAGGTGAGAAGTAAGGTTTTTTCTTTTTTTTTTTTTGTGCTGTGTTGTAAGTTTTAAATGGAGAATTGTTATGAAAATAATGTAAAATAAAGAGCAATATAGAGAGCACAAGAATTAAGAAAGTAAGAGCTTTCCTTTTATTTCTATTCCTCTTCCTCATGTATAAATGAAGTAGCCCTTTTATAAGCATAAGGACTTGTAACTCTATATAACATCATAATAAATGAGAATAATACATCATGAATTTCATTAGGTAATTACTTTGAGGTTATGGGAGGTGAATAAAAACTTAAGAGTTATAACCTACAAACGATAATGGAACGTAAAGGATTTAAAAGTTATAACCTTCATGGGTAATGAAAGCCCTTGAATATGAACATCCACGCCAAAATAACACTCCCTCCTTAGATGTCCATCACTTAAAAATGTATTTTGTTAAAACCTTTACTAAGAAAAACTCTGTGAGTTAAAAACATAGTGAAGGAAAATGAGTACACCATTTTTTAATATATTATGAGATACTACTACCTCATTTAAAAACTTACCAGAAAAAACCCAATGAAAAAAAAAAAACCATTGTTAAAGGAAAAGAAGTACAATGTGTATGTCTTGTGTAAACTGAGATCCTTATCCAATAAACTCCAATATTTTAGATATACTTTTCTAATATTGTTGATGGAAATGCCTTGGTGAACAGATTTGAGCATTATAATTCCATCTTCATGTAAAATTGTCAAGATCATTTTATTTTTTTTTGAAGATAAATGGCAACTTTTCTCATATGTGTTGGATCATAGCTTTCAACCAAATATCATATAATGCCAAAACTTTTGAGAGATTTGGCGGTATGGTTGTTGTAGCTTTTCCGTAAATTGTTATAGAATGATTACATCTATCACATGTAAGCAAATAACTTTTAAGGTATCAATACATATATTTAGTTTGTTCCAATGCTTTTCAAGAGGTGAAGAACTATAACTTACTAATATATAGCAAATCATATATTACGTTGTATATGGCAAACAAGATAGATTAGTGCTTTGATTGCTCTATGATATGGTACTTTAGGACCATGTAGTTCTTCATCTTTTTCCTGAGATCAAGCAAAGATCTTTGTTCACATCTATTTACTTTATAATTATTAGAGTGCTTAATGGATATGATTTGTCCATATCGAACCATTTTAGCACTTTTACAATATAAGTTTTTTGCTATACAAAATTTTCATCCTTTGAATATTCAACTTGTTAATCATGACAAATCTTTGTTCTTTCTAGATCTTCAAATTTTGGAAGCTCTTCAAGAGTTCAATATATTCATTTTTTATATATATGGACATAACAGATCATTTTATATCCTTGCTTTATCAAATACTCAAGGAGGTGATTATACCATATATCTCCATATTGTTTTAATCCACAAGGGGATTTATTAAATTTCATCAAGTACTCATATCAAGAACTTGAATTATTTGCTTTAGGCAAATAATATCTTTCTGGGTTTTCCACATAAATAGGCTATAGCAACATTTATTAGACGCAAATTGATTTCTTCATGTATTGCCAGACTAATTAAGTATATTTGCATCCACCACAAGTAAACGCTTCTCTTCAAAATCAATGTTAAGCCTATGCAAAAATTCTTAAGCAACAAGTTGTGCTTAATATATTATAATTTCATCATTTTCATTTTGCCTCATAATTTCAAATTTCTTTTTTCATTTTTGCATATCACTAGATTTTACAATTCTAGTGTAGGACTTAAAGTCCTAAAGCTTTTTACTTTACAAGCGAGTTTAATTATACCCAAACACATCTTTCTATTTTTGGCCAATCATTTTTTTGTCTATAGACTTTAGTCCATGATCCTCATTATCATTCATAATGTTGCGCACTACATAACATGTAAACTATCATCACTATAGACTTCATTTCGGTACTATAACATAATTTATTGAGATTTCTTCATTTTTATAATTTTTAGGTATTTGAAGTTCTTCTAGAACTAATATAGTAATTATGGCTGAGAACTCTTCTAGAGTTGTCACATCCTCGATTATGCCATCTTTACTCTGAGCTTCTTTTTCTTTAATATTTGAGGATTTTCATCCTTAGAACTGACGGGCTAGCCATGCTTCATGCATTTACAATTATCCAACAAGTTTTTCGTGCTTTATGCATGTATCAAGTTTGTTTGTCCAACAAGGACATTGGAGCATTAGCAGTTGAAACTTATTATTTAGTCATTCTCATGGGTCAATAAACATGTTTAGCATTTGGCTAAGCATTTGGCTAAATGATTTCATAAATTTTTAGTTCATATTTTTTTGAATGAGGATCAATTTATTCTAACTAATCTCAAGATGATAATTTATTCCAACTAATATTTCTTTTCCAACCGCTTCTTTTCTCACCAATTATTAGGAGAACTTACACGTGGAGATTTCCATATTCTCAACCTCAATGTCTCACCATAATGCATTATGGTGGAGCATTTAAAACATTTTCAAAACTCTCATAAGGGAAATACTTGGCTTCTGACCATAAGCCAATTGTAAAAAGGGAAACTTATCATAGCTTTTTGGCATGATGTGTACAAGTGCTGCTACTTATGAATGTATTAATCGAAATCAATTGGACATACAATCTTGCAAACTTCAGGTTGCAAACTTATAATAAACAAATATTTGACTATTTAGTCTATGCATCAATTAAATCATAAAATACCTAAATGGTCCACATGATGGTTCTACCATATGTTTAAGAAAACCACATAATTTTGTTTAACTTTGACTTTAAAACTTTTTAATCAACTTTCTTTAAGAAAACCAACACATTAGAATTCACTAGATTATAAGAATCTTCAAGTTCTTCAATATGTCACCATGTGAATTCTCAATAATATTTTCCATCATATTGACCCAAGATGACATAACCAGTCATGCCAAATAGTAAACTCTAATGATTCGTACACTTTTGGCTTACGATAACAAGTGCTTCAATTGCACTAACATATATGTAGTACAATTTGTAGGAAAAACGCATATAATTTCTCCAATACAAAATAGTTAATATTTTTTTCATTTGTTGTCTCAATATGACATCAATATCAATGAAACTTATAACTTTATATGAGACTTCATGCAAAATTAATATATGATTTCGTTCCTCTAAGTGATAATTCTCTAGCTCTTCAAGAGCTATAAATATCTTTCTTGTTCCCCTTCAAAGAAAAAATTCGCTAGCTCTTCGAAAGATTTAAAGGAATGATTTACAAGCGTTTTAAGAGTTTTTATTTATCTTTGTACTATCACATATGATAATATCATTACCTTCTTGCATTAAGAGAGATATTTCATCCATGAAGCTAAGAATTAATCAAATGAAAATTTCTTGACATGATAAGATAAATATCAATAAAATAATGCAACATTCATTAAAAAATATTCTTAATCTATGTATTGCCAAAGACTGTACTACAACACATATTTACAATTCATATCAAAACATTCATGAACTCATCCAAAGACTAACAAGCAAACAAAATATCCAACTATGATGCAAAAATATAATTTTGTATTCAGGGAGAATAATGACATTTATAAAAAAAAAAAAAAATTGTCTCAATAATAAAAGGATTTTAGCTCTTCAAGGGCTTAATTCAAATTCTATATTGCCATATATCTTATAGATATTAGCATTGCCTATAATCACATCAAAGAAATATTTTTATCTCCAGAAATATTATCCATTGATACACTATCAATGAGAACACATATTTTAACATGTTTGTTATTGTGCCCTTACTATTCATTTCTCATTATTCACTATTTATCCACTTCTGGTAGAAAAATATAACAATCAAGATAAATATTTTATTCAAATTTTGGATTGCAATATTCAATAGGGGCACTCGTATACACTTAACTCAAGGGAGGCATTCTTTTGTATTCAACCCATCAAATCAACAAGTGTTTTTCTACACTTGGGAGCAGAACTTTCGACATCAATCTCAATTGTCATCCTAAGAGTTATAGTAGTAATACCTTTTAGAGTGTCACTTTTGTCTTATCAATTTATTCTTCTCCCACTTCTATTGACAAGAATTATTTTGATATTACGAGCATTATCTATTTTGGCAACTATAGACATGACCATGCCTAAGCCTTTAAACAAAGTTGTTGTACTCACTTTAAGGAATGAAGCAAATCCAATAAGATATAAGATTTGAAATTTATCGTTAAAGGCTTAATATTTCTATAAGCTTTTTTCTTCATATTACTACTACAAAAGCAATTTCAAGACATAAGAATTAAGGAGTATTTTCTTTTTATCACTAGAGACAAAGCTTTAATATAAATAAACCATAAAACAATAATCTAACATTGTAAACGAGGATAAATAAATCTTATCTATAAAGTAAAATATAAAACAACTAAAACCAATTAAGATGTTATGTAAAATTACTAGGCAACAATATTATCAAAGAAAGAAAAGAATATACTAGAATAGTTAGAACCACAAAAGTGGATTCTTAGTTCTCTTGCTATTGTTCTTTTGGACACATAGCTCATTCAGATTTTTTTTTTCCTCTTATTCGTCTATGCCATAGCGCTTATGGACTCATAACAAGATACATAAAATTCATGCTATGGCTCTTTGGGGCACATAGGTCTCTTTGCGTACATTCATACTATAGCACTTCTGGGCACATAGATTTCTTTTTTGCCATTGTTTTATTCACTTGGCTGCACATTTTATGATGAAGACATAATACTTCAATATAGACTAAAAAAAGATAAAACACAATTCAAGAAAATTTGGATGCACGTAGTAGTTTACATAAGCTAATAAGTAAGGTAATATAATGAAAATGCAAGGATAAGATAATCAATGTAATCTCCAATTGAATATAAAGCATAGAGTCCTTTTGGTTCATTTTTTCGTGGTCTTAGGCATTGCTTTAAGAGAATTAGAAATAGAATAATCAAAGAAATACAAGTGCAAGGTGTTGAAATCATAGTCAAATGACTAAAGCTTGAGGAACATAAGTGATGCATGAAATAAAACTAACATGCTTCCTTTGATCAATTCAAGAGAGAAGCTTCATGACACAATCACTTTTGTTAGAACCTCGTGTTGATAACGTATGAAAATAATATAAAATAGAGAGTACAAGAAATGAGAGAATAAGAGCTTTTCTTTTATTTCCATTCCTCTTTCTCATGTACAAATGTGTTAGCCCTTTTATAGGCACAAGAATTTGTAACTCTATACAACATTATAGTAAATAAGAATAGTACATTATGAATTTCATTAGGTAATTACTTGGAGGTCATGGGGAGGTGAAAAAAAATCTAAGAATTATAACCTGTAAAAGGATAATGAAACATAAATGACTCAAAGGTTACAACATTTATTAGGAATGAAATCATTTGAATATGAACATTCACACCAAAATAAAACCAAAAAAAAAAAAAAAAGAGAATTGATTGTTTGGAAGTTAACATATGGAGAAGAATAAAAGAGTTAATCAGAATTGAATTGAGAGACGGAGAATTAATTATGAGTAACAGAGGAGGGAGAAATTTTAGTAATTAAAAATTAGTAGAGAGAGATAAAAATAATTGTAATACAATTATCAAAGGAATATGTTATGTAATTAATGTCCATAGTTTGTGCCCTTGGGGCACAGGGTAGAAAATCGTATAATAACTTTATAATATTTTAATAACACATTTATTAACATTAAATATTTATGGTGATAATAAATAGAAGGTAAAGATTTTGTGAGAATAATTAAAAAGTAAAAAAGTAAATGAAAGAAAGATACAGGTAAAAATATAAATAGTAGTGGAACCCATTAAAAAGAAATAGTATAAATAAAGTTAGATGAAGGGGTTAGAGTACCTTCCCTTATTGGTCCAATAAATTAATGCCAATTGTTTTATCGATGTCACATCATTTTATTTAAAGATAAATGTCTTGAAAATTGCTTATTAATTTTTTATTAATTATAAATTATCCCTATTCTTAAAACACTTTTACATTTTAATCCCCTCTAGTTGTCTTTTGGCATTCTTTTCCCCTCCTACTCCCTTTTCAATTGCTTTATTTATTTCATATTATAAGACTCTTTTTAAAAGTCTTGGATGTATCATGATATAAGTCTCTTCATGGAGTTTTAGAGCTTGTTATTATTTTTTTTCCATATTTGCCTATAATAAATGTTCTTTCTTTTTCAATTCCCACATTTTAATTTATGTGAAGAATTAATATACTACTGCAATAACTAAGTAAAGCCTGTCATTAAATGGAGATAATTTTGAATATTATATTTTCCTTTTCAAAAACCAATAAATTAACCAATTTTAATTAATTTTCTTAAACCGTGTGTTTTGATTATAATATAAACAGATAAAGTACATTAGTATGTAGCCATATGTGAAGTCCAAAGCCAACTACAACCTTCCCAATCGGCAAAAAATCATAACTTATTAAATAATTTTATATATTATAATTAATTTAATAGCATAATATGTAAGAGGATGAAGATAATATTGAATGTTAAAGAATGAAGATGGAGCCTCATTCTATGAGAACAAGACAATGTCTTTCTTAAAACAAAAAAAATATATATATATTTTTTAGTATATATGTTAAAATTTTTTAATTAAATACTTTATTAAAATATTTTTTTAGTAACTTTATCATTTAAAAGGAGTTTTTAATTAATTTAAAAATTAAGATGATTATCATCTAACAAATTAGATATAAAAATCATATCAATAATATATATTTATATTAAAAGTATTTCATGTATCTCATGCTTTTTTATATTTATTATGTTTAAAAATTTATTTTATGCATGTAATAATTTCTTTTACACATATAAAAATAAAAAAATTAAAGTTTTTCTTTTCATAAATATTTTTGGGTAAGCTAAAATAACTTTCCTATCAACTAATTTATATTTTTGATAGTATATTATTTAGACATTAACTTCTTACTTTATTATTTCAAAAATAGCATGCATGTCAAAGAATATTTAAAAAAAATATCAAGTGGAATTTTTTTTTACATAGAAGTTTAGGTAATTGAAAAGACATGATCCATATTTTAAAAAGATGTAGATTCAATTTGTAAGAATCCCTACAAACACTTTCTAACCCTTGAGGCATGCCTTTACCTTAGTAATCTTCTGAGACTTAATTACCTAATTCTATTATATGAGAATTAATTGAAAACATTAAAATTTTTAATTGAAACTTCAATCTTCAAGAGCATTTTAGATTATTGTATCATATATGTTTGTGTTTCTATGTTTAATTTAGTGATGATTAATTTTCCTATAGCCTTAACCTCAATCCAAGTTATGTTTGTATGCATAAATTTATTCATTCAATTGAAGAGTGAATATCT
Source organism: Bauhinia variegata (assembly GCA_022379115.2). Taxonomy (NCBI): domain Eukaryota; kingdom Viridiplantae; phylum Streptophyta; class Magnoliopsida; order Fabales; family Fabaceae; genus Bauhinia; species Bauhinia variegata. The sequence continues at coordinate 9,033,193 of CM039429.1, read as the reverse complement.
TATGATTTTTAGATAACTTTTTTATTTAATTAAGAGTTGACTTGAGCTTGTGACAAATAGTGTATGGAATAGCTTTCTTTAAGATGCAGTTTTATATATATATATATATATATATATATATATATATATATAAGGTTTTTAAAAAATTAATTATTGTTTCATGTATCTGGTTGTTCGATGGGATAGCTAAGTACACAATTTTTTTACTATTAATAATTAAGTATGTATAATAGACTAAGCTTAAACAGTTAAACTTGGTAATCCATAATTTTAAGAAAATAAACTTTATAATATGCATTCAATAGAACTAAAACTTTTATGCTATTAAATTAAATGATTATAATCTATATAAAAAAAATATCTATTTCACGTTCTCAAAGTCTGAAAATAATAAAGGGTATAGTATTATATATTGAAGATGAGATAATGACATTTTGGCCCATTGACCGAAGGTTTTGGATGGCTTTGGACGCCAAAACGGATTTTATATCCTCTTTTGTTGAGGGCAAACATGACAATGTCATGTTTCTCAAATCCTGACCACTAAACTTCACTAAAATTCCAAATGAGGCTAAGATGACGATAAATACAAATTATCTCTCCTCGTTAGAGCTAGTTTCATTAAATTAAGTAATTGTCTCTCTTTCTTCTTCTTTTTTCTCTAAATATTAAATAATACCACCTCTAATCTTTATTATAAGACAACATTTAAAAAGTTTTGAAGATCATTTTTATAAGATATTTTACAATTTCAATAAAATATTTATTTTTATTTTTCATAATTCATAATTCATCCTTAATAAATATTTTGACTATTATTATTTTTATTTGTTCATTAATAATAAAAAAATAATATTAAATAAAAATAAAATTGTGATATTGCATATTTTTTTAAAAAATCATAAAATTAATTAATTTTATTAATATATGTAATTCCATTAATTATGTCTTATAATAAGGATAAAATGTAGTAAATTTAAAATGTTAAAATTTTAAAACTTACACCTTAAAGCATAACCCTAAGGGCCTGTTTGGTGCACCTGATAGGATAAGAGAGGATATGATAAGAGAACAGGATAAGGGTAAGATAGGATAAGAGCCTGATAAGCTTTTATCATATCCAGTGTTTGGTGCACACAAGATAATATATTGGATATGATTATATTATTATATCATGTGTTTGATATGAACCAGATAGTAACAAGATATAATATGAAATATGTCTAAATAACAAAATTACCTTTATTAAAAATTACATATAATTTTTTTAAAATAAATTTTTAATATAATTCTTAGATTATTTTATACACAATTTTTTAAAATAAAAAATATATAACTAAAAAATAATTCACATAAATATACTTTCAAATTTTTTCACTATTATTTTACCCTTCAAATTTGTCATTCTAAAAGTCAAATTCATCATTTTAAGCATCATCAATCAATTTACTATTATAAAATGTCGAATTTGAAGTATGAAATTACAAAAAGATAGAGTTCAAATAACAAAATTCATTCAGACAACACCCAAAAAAAAAAATCAACGTTCACATAAATGTACCTAATCTAGTAAATAATTTGCAAAATAACCAACATTAGTCAACTATAACTGTAACTATCCAAATTCATGGCGCATTGGAGAATGGGGATTCCAAAAATTTTTACAGTTTCACTGTTAAATTACCATTCTTTCTGCATCAATGTCAGAGAGAATCTGAAGAAATGTAAGATTCATTATGCAGGGAGAGTAAAGCAAATAAAGATATGCTCTAAATGCAAGATGAACAGAAAACTTCCTTTAAATATTAACTTTGTTTGGATCAAAGTGAAGGAAAGGAAAAGCAAATGAAATTTTCTTCTTTGTTTTCCTTCACTAATCCTCAACCTAGAAAATCCATCAACCAATTCCTAACAGACAAATAGCTCCCCCCTTAGGATTAAATTTCAACTAGGATGACAGGATAGGATAAGTAACCTGATTAGCTTATCATATCCTATTAACTCACCAAACAAAAAATAAGAACATGATAGGATATCTTATCCTATCTTATTCCCCTTATCAGGTGCACCAAACGCGCCCTAATATCGTATAAAAACCAAAAACAATAGCATCGAATCCCTCATCCCACTAATATTGACTCTTTTTTTTTTTTTTTTTGCTTTCAACTAATACCCAAACACTAATCCAATATATATATATATATATATATATATATATATATATATATATATATATATATATATATATATATATATATATATATTTTGTTCTTTCTAGTCAATTTTTGTTTTCTCTTACTTTAAAAATTCTTATACCTTCTTTTAATGTACAAATTTAAACTCTGGAAAAAAATTCTTTGGTTTATGAGGAAAAACTAATAATATATCTAAATTATTAGAGAAAACTAAATTAAAAGGAATATTTATTAAATATTTTTTCTTAAAACAAAAAAAAAATTATTAGGCCAACATTATTAAATGGTAAAACAAAAAAAATCAAAAAATAAGAGATAAAATATTAAAAAATATACGTAATATAGTATACAGATTGTAGGAAACTTTTTATATATAAATATCTTAAAAATTATAAAATTATAATTTCAGTGATATGTAACAATATCACTCAAATAATTATTATTGATTTGGTTATAATTAGAAGATAGAATTATTGTTTATTGTCATCTTAGGTATTGATTTGGCTTTAGTGGAGTTGAATGGCTCTAAATCCTCTACATATGGGTAAATTAATGAAGGTAGTTGAGAAGGGAGTGAGAGAACAAGAATGCCAAAAGACAGCTAGAGGAGAGATGAAAATGTAAGAGTGTTTTAAGAAATAGGACTGATTTATAATTAATAAAAACTTGGTAATTGGGTTCAATTTTTAAGACACTTATCTTTAAATAAAATGATGTGGGCATCATTAAAACAATAAGCATATATTTATTGGTCAACTCTCAAAGGATACTCAAACCCTGTATTTTTTAGAGTACAGAGGAATTCCCTTTCTAAAGCAATGTGGTTTTCACGTACAAATGGAGTGGAAGAAGAGAGAGAGGATAAGATGGGTGAGAGGGGCTTCCTTATGGAAAGTAACAAGATGGCTATATCCACGTAGGAATCTGTTTGTTGTCATCGTTTAACTAAAATAATAAAATAAGACTAAGCACGGAGGCCCACTTAAAAAACTTTAAAAGTATAAACTCAAATATATAAAAATATATTATAAGAATTTAGATAAAAACTTACTAAAACTATAAGGATTTGCATAATATTTAATTTTTTAATTATTGGCTGCAAATCTATTTTGAAAATATGATATGCATGCAAATCAATATTCTAATTAGGTTAGATCAAGCACCAAAATATCGTGACACTTAGATTTAAGATGTGGGTGATATCAACGAATTCACATTGGCATATATTTCTTCAAATGATCTCTAGATATAGGAGTATGGTTACAATAAGAGAATTGATTCATACACATTATTTCTTTGATTCATGTGTTTTCTTTAGTAATATTTTAATTTGAGATTTTGGAGTAAATTAAAATTTAGAGTTAATTAAAAGTTATGAAGAAAAATCTTTCACTTTCTTTATCTTTTTTGATCTAATTGCTTGACATATATTCTATCATCTAAATCCCAAGTGAATCCAACATTAAAGAGTAAGTAATTTGATTTGAATAGCTCTATTAAGACATTCTTAAGGAGTCACTACCAATTATTTAAAAAATTAAAATATAATTGAAAAGTTTAGTTTTTATTTTGAAAAAGAAACTGATATACAACAAGGAGATGAGTTCAGAAGTTTAATTATGTGTGGGAAGATGGTAGGTACCTTAATATATCTGTTAAATGGTTGCCCTAACAAACTATCCAAGAATGATATAGCCAAAATGTATTTTATTTATTATCAAAAAATAATTACAATTATGAATAAAAATAAAAATGAATTGAACATACCATACAATCTAAGATAAATTTAGGATTTTTTATCTTTCAAGATAGATTAACCGTCTCACCAAATGACATTTATCTCTACCTAAATTGAGCAGTGCAAGTTCAATCCTATGTAAAGATTAGACTGTCTATCCTTCCCATAATAAGTGAAAAGGATTTCAACATTAAGATTTATATGCAATTTGTAGGGAGCGGAATACATGAAAAAACTACATGGAGATTTATAAACAAACTAAATAACTTTAATGATTTTCTTAGGGTAAAATAATGGCCAAATCCCAAAATACAAAAAAAAAAATATTAAATGGAAATAAATAATGTAGCACACTATGTAATAAAAGATATCGATGATCATTAGTAAAAGTCTACAAAAAAAAAAAGAAATAATTGGCAAAATATGAAAAGACATAATTGAGATTCGCTTAAAAAGCAAAAAGTTTTTGACCTACAGTCTATATACCAAAAGTGTAAAGTTAGTTATGGAAAAATGGGCTTTTATTTTTATGTGAATACAAAAACAAAATGATGCTCAAGGATTTTTCTAAAATAATTAGCATTGATTTTGAATTGATGTACTCAATTATGGTAGATGCAAGTACTTAATTAGTCTAGCAGTACATGAATAGCATTACTTGCGTCTAATGAATATTATTGTAGTCAACTCGTTCAATAATGATATCCTTGAAGGATTTGATTTGCCTGAACAATTTATACGATTGTCTGAGTTAATATTTACTAAAGGAGATAAATGAAAATGACTCGTTTGCCCGCATATTAGTAAATTTGTGTTGATAATTTATTATTGAAATTCCTGAAGAGCTTCCAAAGCTATAAATTACTCATAGAGACAACTTGTGTTAAAATGCTTTAGATGTACATATTACATCTATTGTACAATCTAATGGATGTAAGGTCGCTAAATGCAAACAAATATTCTTTTACAATTAGTGAGAATGGTAAAGAAATTTTTGGTCCTGAAGTACCAAATCTTAGTACAATTTAATAGTTCATCAATGTGGTAATCTGGCAAATCTATTACCGAAGGCACTATCTTCTACAATATTTGAAAAGCTTTCTACAATTTTAAAGTTCGTTGCCACAAATATCTTGATTGATACGCATTGTACTCTTTTTTCCTAAACTATGATTTTTCCCATTGGGTTTTCTTAGTAAATTTTTTAATGAGGTGGTATTTAATTGTGCATACAAAGAATGATGTACTCTTTTTCTCTTCACTAGGTTTTTGTCCCACAGGGTTTTTCCTAGTAAGATTTTTAACAAGACATATTCTTTGGTAATGAACATCCAAGGGATGAGTGTTATAAATATTTATGATTTTGTGAATGTTCATTTACTAAAATATTTTCCTAACTCAACAATTTACCTATTTATTGTAATTGATTAAAGGATTACCATCCTTCCTAAGATTAGGACTTTACTTATCTCTTGTATATATATCTACTTAGTGGATGAATAAAGAACGTTCTTTTGAAGGCTATATATTTCTCTTCTCTCAATTCTTTCAACTCCATTCTCTATATTTCTTGTTTCACAATAATATTAACTTTTTTTTTCCGCTTTCAACTAATACCCAAACACTGATCCAATATATATTTTTTTTCTTACTTTAAAAATTCGAATACCTTCTTTTAATGTACAAATCTAAACTCCGGAAAAAAAAAATTCTTGGTTTATGAGGAAAAACAAATAATATATCTAAATTATTAGAGAAAACTAAATTAAAAGGAATATTTATTAAATATTTTTTCTTAAAACGAAAAGATTATTAAGCCAAAATTATTAAACGGTAAAACAAAAAAAAAAATCAAAAAATAAGAGATAAAAAATTCAAAATTATAGGTAATATGGTATACAGATTGAAGGAAACTTTTTATATATACGTACCTTAAAAATTATAAAAATTGAAATTATAAAGCAATGTGGTTTTCGTGTACAAATGGAGTGGAAGAAGAGAGAGACTTCAAACCATGTTCTACTTCTCAGCTTGAGAGAGAAAGAGGAGAGAAAAAAAAGTCAAGAACACGATGGGTGCGAGGGGTTTTCTTATGGTAGAGTAACAAGATGGCTATATCCATGTAGGCATTCTGTTTGTTTCGTCATCGTTTAGCTAACGATGATAAAATAGAGATTAAGGACGGAGTCTCATTTAAAAAACTTTAAAAGTATAAACTCAAATATATAAAAATAAATTATAAGAATCTAGTTAAAAACTTATTAAAACTATAAGGATTTGCAAATTTATTTTGAAAGTATGATATGCATGCAAATTGACACTCTAGTTAGGTTAGATCAAACACCAAAAATATTGTGACACTTGGATTTAAGATGATGTGGGTGATATCAACAAACTCACATTGACATATATTTCTTCAGATGATCTCTAGATATAAGAGTGTGATTACAATAAAAGAATTGGTTCATACACATTATTCATTTGATTCATATGTTTTCTTTATTAAAAATTTAATTTGAGATTTTGGAGTAAATTAAAATTTAGAGTTAATTAGAAGTTATGAAGAAAAATATTTCATTTCATTTGTGTTTTTTAGTTAATTTTTTGATCTAGTTGCTTGAGATATGTTCCATCCTAAGTGAATTTAACATTAAGGAGTAAGTAATTTGATTTAAATAGTTATATAAAGAGGTACCATTTAGCAGGGTATACCATCTTGGAATAGCCAACTTGTGAGGATGCACCTTTGAACGGTTACCTTAATTAATTAGGTAAGAATAATATAGTCAAAATGTATTTTATTTATTATTCCAAAAAAATAATTACAATTATTAATAAAAATAAAAATGAATTAAAACATACCATGCAATTTAAGATAAATTTAAGGATTTTCATCTTTTAAGACAAATTAACTATCTCTCCAAATAACATTTATCTCTACCTAAATTGAGTAATGCAAGTTCAGTCTCATATAAAGATTGAATTGCCTATCTTTCCCCTTATAAGTGGGAGGCCTTTCAACACTAAGATTTATATGCAATTGGTAAGGAGCAGAATACATAAAAAAGCTACATGGAGATTTATAAACAAACTAAATGACTTTGATGATTTTTTTAAGGTAAAATAATGATTAAATCCCAAAATACAAATAAATAAATGGAAATAAACAACTCAAACTATTTCTCTCATCTCTTTCAATGTATAAACAAGTTTCATAAATTTGAGAAAATAAACTTTGTAATAAAAACATGTTCGATGAAATAAAACTCTTTTGTTATCAAATTAATCAAAATATATTAAATAAAACATACGAAATATTTAATTAATAATTAACCAATAATCAATGACACAATAATGACCAAAATGAAACTTATAAGAATAAGAGAGGCCACCAAAGAACAAAAGTCCAGCCAACCATTCTATACATAACAGCAAAAGAGCAAAAACAAATTAAATCAAAATAAAAGTCCTAGTAACACAACAATTAATCTAAAAAAGGCTAGAAATGACCAAAAAAAAAAAATGAAAAAAGAGGCCCAAAAAATGAGAGCATGCACATAGAGGGTGGAACATGATTTGAAATACCCCAATGGGACATAGGATATCCACTCTATATGGATAGATCGATAATTTCATTCCTTTATATATATTTATATAGTAAAAGGTAACGTCTCATTTAAGTTATATGTTTCTTGAAATTTTTTAGAGCCTGTTCAGATTGGTTTTTTTTTTTTTTTTTGTTAGAAGTGTTTTTAGAAGAAAAAAAAAACTTTTATGTGTAATTTTAAATTATTTGAATTAAATTTTAAAAAAATAAAAATAAATTTAAAAAGTTAAAAAAGTACTTATAATAAAAGCATATAGTGAGATGCATCTAAAAAGGTAAAAACAGAAACAAGTCATAGAGATTGTTTGACTTTTACTTCTATTTCTACACCATAAAAGAATTTTATTTAAAAAATATCTCTAGAAGTGAGAAAAATAAAAAGGAAGAAGAAGCTAATTTTAATTTTTGCTTTTACTTTTATACTTAAAAGATATTTTTAAAAAAATATCAATCTAAATAGGTTAGGCCTTTCTAGTATAATGACTGCTTTAACAATACTATGAGATACTGATTGGGTTATTTGTGAGATGTTCTCGTCATCAAATCTATAAAGGAATCTCTGGATCTGTGCAATTAACATAGTCACGTTATCAATCTAATTATTTTAATTAACGTATAGACAATCATTTCAATTATTAATTAGCCATCTATTTTAATTAATTAACTGCCCATTCATTTTAATTTAATTGATTAATTAATCACTTAAACATCGGTTTAATTGACAAAAATCTGCAGTATAAAAGTATATATACTTAAATAAACGTAAAAGGAGTGACAATGATAATAAATAGAAACGTTTCAACACATAATATATCGGTTCAGTTAATTAATTAACTAATCAATTGCCTATTTATTTTAATTAATTTATTAATCAATTAAACATCCGGTTTGATTGGGAAAAGTCAGCACCATAATGAATGTTATAATTAAAATATAATGAAATATAATATATCCGTTTTAATATATTTATATATCCTATAACTAAACAAACAATGATCAATTGGGTGGACACATTAGGTAAAAAAATTAATTATTTTAATTTATTTTATTTTATTAATCATCACATTTTTTCTACAATTGTTTTCATTAGGTTGTTTAATTATCACATTTTATTAATTATTATTGGTTCTATAATTGAAACTAGGAGCTCAATTGGTGTTAATTATTTTATTGTAACTGAATATATTTTATTATATGTGATTTATAACTAAAAATAAAAACAGCTAACAAATGAAAATGATTATGTTTAAAACTTGTAAATCACAATGTGGTGCGGGTCTTCAATTCTAATAATAATATGAGAAAACACTGACATATTTAGGCCTTCATTTATATGTCACTTTTTTTTTATTAGTATTATGTCCTACGCCGATGTGTGCATAATAGGTTTACGTGAAACTTAGTTTATCACTACATGAATTTTTACAATAAAATAAGGGAAAAATTCGCTTAATCCCCTAAACTTTGAGTTATATATACTTTACCCCAAAAAAAATTATAAAGTGTATTTAACTTCCTTAAAATTTTATACGTGTAATTTAACACGAAAATTGAACCAATAAAAGTAAAACAGAAAGCAAATTCATTTGCGTTACCAAGTCTTGATTTTCAGCCCCTTATAAAAAGCCAACACGCAGTAAATATCAATTAGAGCCAGAAAAAAAAAAAAAAAAAAAAAAAAAAAAGCCACTGCAAAGAGTTTTCTGCTAACTCAACAAAAATCTCTTAATAAAAGTTTGAAAAATGACTTCTTTCTATATATAAAGGAAAGCCCCTAAGATAAAAAGCAAGGAGAAAAGGATAAATAACATATATCTAAATAAATTTATGGCAAATGTCTCACTTATAGAGATGGAAGGTTTTGTGTACACTTAGAGCATCTCTAATCATCGTATTTATAAGAGTTACATGAGTTATTTTTTAATGATTTTTTTGTGATCCCATTGACACATTATTTATTATGCTTTATGCAACTTGAAAATAAAATTCCTTCTGGTGGTGCAACTCATATTAGTTGCATAAATAGGTCCTACAAGTTACTCTACATCATTATTTCATTTTAATATTTATTTTTGTAATTTAAAATTTTTCAATTATTTTTATTTTATTTTTAATACATTACATATGTGCAAAATTAATACTAGATAAATTTAATAAATTTACGTAGATTAAAATAAATGATGTATAATAATATATTAAAATAGATTAAACATCACCCAACATATGTAACAATATTTAATTAGAACAATATCTAATTTTGGTTAATTTAATGCCTAAAACATCCCCATATATGCTCTACTAAATCTACTTGAAGTTGTTGATGGGTTTACCTTTGACGAACATCAGCTCTATTTCTTAGGTTTTTTTGAAAATCAACGGGCAAATTAGGCAGAAGTCCATGAAATACTCCAGTTGCCACTTCATCATTGTTTGAATGATCATAAGAATAATCAAAGTAGCGGTCATAGGCGCGTAGTTCATCTTCAACAATCATGTTAAGTAGTATGATACATGCATATATTATATGTTTGAGTGTATCCATATGTCATGCACGCGCCAATCCATGTATAACTGCCCATCGAGATTGGAACACTCCAAACGCTTGCTCCACATCCTTCCTTGCTGCCTCTTGATGTTGAGCAAACAATTTTCTCTTATATCCTTGTAGCATCGAGATGCTTTTGACAAATGAAGCTCATTCTAGATAAATCCCATCTGCTAGATAATATCCCATGTTATATAGGGTTACATTGATTGTATATTGCACCTTAGGAGCAACACCTTGCAAAACCTTGTTAAACACATTAGATTGATTTAACACATGGATATCATTATTAGAACCTGCAACTCCAAAAAATGCATGCCAAATCCACAAGTCTTGTGATGCCACTGCTTCAAGCATGATTGTCGGTTTGGCATGATCACCTCGACAAAATTGTCCTTTCCATGCTACCGGACAATTTTTTCACTCCCAATGCATGCAATCAATACTGCCTAACATACTTGGAAAACCACAACACTCTCCCTTTGAAGTAGGCGTCTAATGTCATCACTATTTGGCCTTTCTTAGATATTGAGCTCCCAATATTGCATTCACACCCTGAACAAATTTGTCTAAGCATTCCAGTGCAGTACATTCGCCAATTCGCACATAATCATTTACACTATCAACAAGGGATCCATATGCCAGTATATGAATGGCAACAGTGCATTTTTGAAGTAGTGAAAGGCCCATTCTACTAGTTGCATCTGGCCTCATTTGGAAATGCTCACCATGAGCTCCAAGCGATTCCACAATGCGGAGAAACACATGCTTGTGCATTCGAAATCTTCGCCAAAATTGGGCCTTTGTGTATATTAGATTTTCAGAGAAGTAGTTGTGGAACAATCGATTGTGTCCTTCTTCATGATTTCTTTCTATACAAGTTCTTGTATGTCTATGTTGGGTAGAGTTGGCAGCTTGTTGTTGCCTTTGCCTTTCAATGAAAATCTGCATAAGTTGTTCTTTAGTGTTGTCATTCAATTCATCTTCTATGATTTTCCACTTGAGCAATTTCAAAAAGTTTGGATTGGTAGGATCCATTTGAAGGAAAAAAGTGGAGATGATTTTCCAATTGAAATGGATCCTAAATTTGTGCAAGTGAATAGTGTGAGAATTCTTGCAATTAGGTAAAGTATTTATAAATGTAGTATAATGGGTAGTTTGACCGATAATGGCAACTTTGACTTTTAACGGTTAGTTTGACCAATAATTGTTATTTACACATTTTACAATAAAAGACAAATAAAGATAGTTTTTATAGCAATTACAATATTAGGTTACAACAAAAGCATAATCAAATGTGAGTTAATTAGCATCTAAACCGGTTACAAGAAACCCTAAACAATCCCATATTTTTCCCTAATCATGTTACATATAGTCTCATGATCTCGGCATTGCCTCTCTAGCATCTGGGATGTGTTTATCATGAAGATCTTTAGCTCCTTTGCTTTCAATTTCTCCTTCCCTAAATGTTATCTTTGCTTCTCTCGCTTCTCGTCCATCTTCAACTTTGCTTGCTCTAAACGAGCCTTTTCCTTATCTATTAAAATCCTTTCATTTTCTATATCATTTTCTTCTTTTTTAAAAGCCGCAATGACATTCAATGCTTCTACTCTTTGGATCAATGTTTCTTGTATTACACCATAGTTGACATTGTTAGGGGCAGTTTCATCTCCTTTTGTTTTTGCCCTTTTTTGGCCAATTGGGCAGACTAGTGTGGAAGATGAAGGATTGTAATCACAAGTTGTTGAATCTAATGGATTGGAAGAAGATGAGTATGCCCTAAAAGTAGAAGTCTTTGTTCTTTATAAAGAACATTCAGATGATTCTCCTATCCATTTAGGTTCATCTTTCAATAACAACCACGCATGCTCAAACTTGAACTGCTTACCGTTTTTGTTGTCTTCAGCCCATATCATTCTCAGAGCTCCTGCTTTTCTTTCATTGAATAACTGATTTGTAACATCTAACAAATTTTGAAATGACATAATTTATTCTATGCCATCGAGATTTTAGTGGGATTAAATCTCTTTCTCGTAAATCGCTATGATACTTGTTATAATTGTCACTAATCCTTAACCAAAAACTTTCTACTTTTTTATCAACCTCCATAAGTGGATTCTTCAAAATGTTGAGCCACGATTAAATAAGAAGTTTATCTTATGCCATGTTGAATCTAACTTTGGATTTTTTTTTTTTTATTGTTAGATCCTTTTTCTTCTTCAACTTTAGTGGAGAATGGTAGTACTTGAGACTCAAACATAGATCTGACAGGTGTTTCAGGTTCTTTATCAATGGAACTAATGGCCATTGAAGTCCCATAATAGATGGGATAGTTACTTGGCAGTGGATAAATTGAATAATGATATGGATATTTGTACGAATTGTTACTTGGTGGTGGATACATTGGATATTGATATGAAAGATTTTGAGAATTTTGATAAGGTGGGGATGGAGAATTTTCACAGTATTTTATCATTTTGTAATATTATTATATTTCCTCATGGCTGTTGTAATTTAATTTTTTTTTAATTTGATAATTATCAATGGTTAGATTTCCTTTCTGCCTCATTTTTTTTAATTAATTAAATCTAACCGTTGGATCAATCCAATGGATATAGGCTATCTAATTAACCTAGATTCTAGAAGCCCCTTTCTCTTTTTCCCGATTAGCGATGCGTGCTTGCCCTGCTTTTTTTTGTCGTTCTCCCCACCTTGTTATTCTCCTTGCCATTCAATGGCCACAAGGCAGAACCATGCTTGCTTTTCCCCATGCCGCAAACCTTGCCGCTCTAGCTTCTCTTCTTTTCCTCACGCTGTGACCACCAAATTTTCTAGTTTCTGGTCTCCTTCCTTGTTGTTTTTCTAAGATTTGTCTCCATTGCTCAACCATGATGTTTCTAGTTTGATTTATTTTATTTTTATAGGTTAGCTTTTCTTTGATTTCTAGTTTGAATCTTCTTGGATTTTTGTTATTGTATGTACGATTTCTGTTTAGATTTTGATAGATATGGATTTTTCTTTTTTCTTTTTATTCTACCATAGGATTCTTGTTTGATTTCTATTGAACCACTTTTCCCTTTAATTTTTGTTTGTTATTGAGAATAAGAGAGGAATTTGGCTCCAAAATTTTTCTCACTTTTCACATACTTTTTTGTTAGATTGGGACCCATTTGAAGCTGTGGTCATGTGATTTACTTCATTGTTGCATATTCCTTTTCTCTACCAGTGTTCCATAGTTTTGTGCTCCTTGCAAGTGCCCACCACTAGAGGTGGTCTTAGCACTCAAAGTGTGCAAGTTTACTTCTTTCTTTTTTCCCTCCTTAGAGTCTTTTTCTTTCACACACAAAATCACCATACTATTTATAGGCTATTACTATCAATCTCTACCAAAGAAAAAGAAAACTGAGAAAATATCTTCTTTTTTTTCCCTCACTTTATCATTAATTTTAAAAAAGACTATTACTTTTTAAATTAAAAAATATAAACCTTTACATTTTAAGCTTAAAAAAAAATAATTTTTTTGTGTAAACAAAAAATACTTCAATAAAAATATACTTTTGTTTTTAGTTTAAAATATAAAAATTTATTTTGTCTAATTTAAAATGTTAAAATCTTTTTTAAAATTAATAATAGTATGTTTTGAATGTTAAAATCAATTTCGATCAACAAAATTACAAAACCACACAATCAACTTATCCTTTCAAAATGATTATTATTATAGACCTAGTTTTCTAATCCTCGAATAATCTTTTCATTATTGCTAACTTGATTTCCTAATTAATGTAAAGGTAATCCTAGATTTTTCTCTTCAATAATTACAATGATAGTATAATAAATTAATCCTTCCAAAATAGTTATTCTCATGGATATAGTTTTCTATTTCTTACGTACTATTTAGTATTGTTAACCTAATTTCCTAATTAATGTTAAGCAATCTCAATTTATTATCTTCATTGTTCTCTTTGATATTAAAATGTTGATGTTAAAAATATGATGAATAGATTAATTTTGTAAATATTGAATAAATAATATTTTTTAAATAAAAAATTAATTTTAAGGAAAAAATAAATTTAGAGAACGGGCTGATATTGCTCGTTGCTGGCTTGTTTTCGGTTTAGTCCCTTCAAAGTCTTACAAAAATTAAAATGGGCCTATCATTATTTTACATCGCTTTCCCGCCAAAGCCAGACATTGGTACAAGAAAAGTTTTTATTTTTAGAAAAGTTATTAAAAAAATGAGTTAACATATTTATTAGAAGATATAAAAAAAATTAACTAATATTTAAGTTTACTGAGAAACTAAAATGTAAAGAATTTTTAATCTTTTGAATTCTTACCTATATCCAAACTTCACCAAAAAAAAAAAAAACTAAAAAATATGTCTAATTTAGGATAAAATTAATCTTATTTTAAAAAAAAAATTACCTTGATTATTAAAAATCTTAGTTAATATTCAAAAATAAAATAAACTTACTTATTTATTATTATTATTTACCTAAGGAACTACTTAAAAAATATAGGGCGCTATTAAATTTAGCCTTTTTAACTCCTTTAAGCAATTCTCACTTCAACGCTCCCTCGTTCTTACTCTGTGCTCTTCCACTGACAGTGACAGACAAAGCTTTCCCTGCACTCTCACTCCATTTCACAAGTAACATCTCTTATTTCCCTCTTTCAAATATCTAATATTAATAGTTCTAAATTTATAATTTTCATTCGTTTCTGAGTGGTTTTTCTAACTTAGTCCTCAATCTTTGCATTTATTAGGGATTTGGTTTTGCTGTGATCATCTGCAATCGGGTTGGTTCATCAAGCAATGAACTTTTACTTTTTGAAATATTTGTTTGTTTTTCTCTCTCTAAAATTACTATGTTGGTAATTTCTTTTTTCTTTTTTCTGGTGCCAGTGATCCAATGGAGAATGAAAAGGACGCTTTTTACGTTGTTAGGAAGGGGGATGTTGTTGGCATCTACAAGAACTTCACTGACATTCCTGTAAATTTTCTTTTTAAATTTTCATATACTTTTTATCAAGAAAAAGTTTTGATCTATGATTGTTGATAATGCTTTGCATCCTGGATTTCTTTCTACTACCCCACCTCCACAATCGTATGTTCCTTATTGAGCCCGTTTGAATGCAGATGCCCTTTTTGAAGTGCTTCAGAATTCGTCTAAACTCATTAAAATAATAATAAAACAATGCACTAATTTCTACATTATTTGGGAGGGATGCTATGTGATTATGGGTAATATCTTCCAATATTCATTTGGTTTGGTTTGTATTAAACTGCTAGGTTTAGCTTTTGGTTGTTGGTAATACTTTCTAGTATCCATTTCATACTTTTTCCCGTGAGATAGTGTGTTTTCTAGTTTAAACTACTTGCTTTTAAGATACAATATGATTTCTTCTTAGATAGACATGAATGCTTTATCATTAAGAATTTTTAATTATAATTCATCAAACAGGTATCTGATGGCTCACTAAGGATTTACAAGGGCTATCATTTACCTAAGACAGCCGAGGAGTACCTTGTCTCACATGGCCTCAAGGAAGCCACCTATTCTCTTAGTGCAACGGATGTGTATGAAGGACTTTTTGGAAGAATTGTTGCTTGTCCTTACCGGGTTTGAGAATCATTAGCCTTGTTCATTCTGTTTTATCTTGCCCATGATATTTCCTGAAAAAGTTAACATAGCATGAAGTTCTTAGAATTCACAAAACTTAAACTTCAACAGGGTGTTAATTTTCTTTCAGCATCCATATTCTTCTGGAGAAAAGACTAATGACCTGAATTCCCCACCAAAGAGGTTGGACTTTCAAGGAACTGTTCAATATGATGTTCGTGTAAGTTATCAATGTTGACATATCCTCTATCAAAACTTGCACCTCAGTGATATTCACGTATTTCTATTGATTTAAGTAAAGGACACATTTGGTTGTTTGTGCATATTATTGATAAGATCAGAAGATGACATAACATGCTTTTGAGGTCCTCCCTTGAAATTTGTGAAGTTGGTAATGATGGAAAAAAAGCTGTGGGTTATAACCATTTTAGTTATGGTTGGAACCAAATTAGCATTGCCAAAGCTTGAGTTTAAATCATTTAGAAGTCTTTCTCTTCCTTGATTTGCGTTGTTGGCATGAGCTTTAGCGTGCATCTTCTCTGTCTATGACTTTCCTGCTAAAAATTGATGCATAGAGGTTTACTTATTAACATTTTAAACTACTTTTGCATTTATAACTCCAGATCATATACCATTTGAGTCTATGGTAATGGCACATGAGAAATTGAAATGCAACAGGGATTATTCTTATTGCAGAATTATTCTTCTGGAGGAAAAAAGTCTGAAGTAAACCCACCGATGAGATCTCATGGAGCTGTTCAATCTGATCGTAGTGTATGTTATCAATTTTGATGTCATATCATTTATCAGAAATTTCCACCTTGATGTTCCCTACATAATGCTGTTGATTTATTCAAAGGACTTTCATGTATCTTTTATTGATAAGACCTGTAGATTAATTATATGTTCCTTATGTCCATTCTTGAATCCTCTGTAATTTATCAAAAGGATGTCAAAAAAGGTGTGTCGTATAACTATTTGTGGAGTCCAAATTGATAATGCTATAGTATATTAATCCTTCATATTTTTGTTTTTCTGGTCTTGCTTTCTCATGCAGATGATCGGGTCATCTTCAACAAATTCTCAGAGACATCATGTTCTAGCTGGGACCCAGTCAGATTTGTCTACTTGTGTAAGTTGGTTCTCTTAAATGTTTGCATTCTTATAATCTACACGTTATTTGAAACTGCTGAATATCATCATTGTTGTTCTGTTCATATATTGAATGTGAAATCTCATTGTGCCTGATTTTGTCCATGTATATGTGCTTATTAGAAAGTGTTTATATATCTAAGTTATAACAATCATAAAAATGAAATATATTGTCAAGTTCTGTACAGTTTCTAGATGATTAATATATTAGTTGTTTCATTTTTGGATGCGCAGAACTTTTAATTCACTGTCATAGTTGCAACTCCAGAATCCAAATATTCTTTTCTACTGTTGATATGTTGTGTGTGTTCATGTAAGGGTCCTTATAGTTGTAGTCTCTAGACTGGTCCTACCATCATGCACCAGCGAGCCAAGACAAAATTGGATTTGGACAATTGGTTCAATGCAGCAGCCGAGATAGTTGTCCTGACTTAGACCGGGAATATGGGGGACTTGAAAATGATTGTTGAAGAAGTTTCACTTCGCAGAGCAGAGTAGCTGACAATTTTTTTACTTATGTGAAAGTATGTGTGGTATTCTGTGGAAGTTTACCCTTTTATTCTTTCATGTGAGATTTGAACCTTGAGACATTTCATGAGAATGTTGAAGCATATGAGTGCTTTTGTGACTGCAGTACAAGGCCTATTTGGTCCCATCATTACTAACATGCACACTGGTTTTTGTTGGTGTCTCGGATCAGAGAAAATAATGATTGAGACATTGAGTCTCCTCAATATATGAAAATAAATATAAAAATATGAAAGTCTCAGACCATGATTTAAAGTGCTGTTGAAGCTTCTATTGCATTTTCTTCTGTCCTGATAGGCTGGGTTGGGACTCTGTCTTAATTTCAAAATATTTGATAATGTCTTTTTGTATGATGTCTTATTAACTGAACATGCTTTATTTTACATGGTAGCTGTTAGGATTTTGGATTGAGAGTAAAGTTGATTATTATTGAAGAATGTGAAAGAGGTACAAGGGCCTTCTTATATACTACGCAAAATGGATGAGGCCTAACTAAAGGCTAACAGACTAACAGCATCCCTATCAGCTATCCTAGCTATCATACTTGTATCAATTAGCATATACATCATAATCATATGCATGTATACACCATTGCATCAGTGTTTTCTGAAAGCCCCCCTCATCATGGTGTAGCTTTAGTTGAGCACAGTTTGCACCATAACAATGATGGTTAAGAATTGGATTGGATGCAGCAGTGATGTTAAATCTTCTTGATGCTTCATCTTCTTGTCTTGCATACCTTGACTGTGTTGTGTAAGGATGAAGGCCAAGAATAGTTGGTGATTTTAGACGGAAAAGGTGATTGTAATATGGAGCAAAACCAGGTGACATAGGGCTGAGAAGTAAGTTGTTTTGGATCATAGCAACAGTTGGGCATGTAATAAGTGGTGCAGTTCATCAGATTCACAGGCGAATGTGCCCTCAGCTGACTGTAAACTAGGGAATTGATGAATGTATTGATTTGATGGTTTTGGTATGGACAAAGATTGGGATTCATGAGGACAAAGGGTGTATGATTTTTATCTAGTGAAGGTGGAATGATGCAAGGTACATCAGTTTTGAATGTTAGAGATGGCATTGATGCTGCAGTTTCCTCCTCTTGTTGTGCTGCAAGCTTTTCTCCATGTTTTGTTATTTGTTAATTCATGATCATTTCATTAACAGCAAGAACCCTGGCTGCCAGATCACAAATTAATTTCTCCATTTTCCATGGTTTGATTCCTTGTTCTTTACTACACTTTGCTTCAGGAGGTAGATTAGATTCTAATGGTTCCTGACATTGACTCACTTGGCTGAGATTTTGAGGGTTTTAACAGTAGCTGTTTGAAACATTTGAGGAGCAGTATTAAAAACCAGGATGAATCTCCAATCTGAGTATTCATGTTTGATTCTGCTTGTAGTACATTCAAAGGAGAATCAAAGATTATGTTGAGACCTGAACTGGATGGGCTAAGGCTTTATCGATCTGCAGCAAATGACCTTGGAGCAGCATTCAGATTGACAAGATTATTCTGCACAGGATCTGTGGTAAAGTTTCCTTGCAGATTCTTTTGTCAATGAACCCTTATCTTGGCAGAAAATTAGTATATTCTTGAGAGTCTTCAAATTCTTTCTTGCTTTGTCTCTTCCTTTGAATTTGTTAGTCATTGTCAATGGAACAATGCTCTGGTTTGATGGATGAATTTGTATAGAATCTTTATTCTCCTGATGCTGTGTGGGGCTGAGAACCTGTTGTTGGCAATAATAATTGCAGTATCTTCTGCAATAGCTCTAATAGCTCGTGTCTAAGTCCAGATCACAGGCCCTTGGTTGATGTGGGACATATCTTGGTGTGTCTTGGAAAGCTTCTATTTTAGTGTTGTTTTCTTGTTCTGCATTCTCTGGCTCTTCCTGAACTTTGTCCAGTTCTTGCCTCTCTTCTTTCTCAGCATTTTCATCATTTTCCTTTTCATCTGAACTCAATTGCTTTACGCGAATATTGAATTTGTTGAACAAGGAAATTTCTTGAGGGTTTATTATTGATTTTCTAGTAACAGAAGTTGGCTTGAAAGAACGAGTGACAGAATGAGAACTTCTTTTGTTTCTTGGTGTCACATTAAGATTGAACCCCTTTGTAGCTTCTCGCGTATTTTCAAAGTGCACAAAATGGATGTTCAATTTTTCGGTTTTGAATCCATTCAGAATCTTCACCCTCTTAGCTGAATCTTTATAGGAGCCTATGAGGCAGAGAAAAATGTTCTGTGCTTGATTGTTTTTAGAAGCTTGCTCTGTTTCATTTCTGTCTTGATTGCTTACTCCCTTCTCTGACAGTGTTGGTAACTGAGAATTGGTCAGTGAAAGGGAGTGCTTCATCCCTATACCAGTAGTGCCATTACGTGTGCATGATGCTTTACAAGGAGAAAATGTTGCTGTATCTTTCTTGTACTGCCTTGCCCAGAGCCAGAAATTGATGGAGATGAGGAACTCGTTGAAGCAGTCAACATCACAGTTGGAAGCATAGAGCAAAGCTCTGATTCCATGTTTGGATTTGGGTTTGAGATAAAAGTTGATATTATTGAATGTATGTGAAAGAGGACAAGGGCATTTTTATATACAACTCAAATGGATGAAGAAAAGGGATAAGGTCTCACTAAAAACTAACTGCAACCTTATCAACTATCCTAGCTGCCATACTTGTATCAGTTAGCATATACATCATATTCATATGCACATATACACATTTCATTAGTATTTTCCAATTGTAGCAGTGCCCATTCAATGTCATTAAGTTTTTTATTTGGTGGAAATGCTTAAGGAGTCTTCCTGTGAGACTTGAGATTCTAATGTCCATTCCTCTCTGTAACATATTCTTTTTTCAGCTGTTGGTCTTTCTTGATTGATATTTCTACTCTTATCTTTAACTCAAACATGCATGCCTGATCTAAACATACTCTTCAACAATGAACATCATGCATTCTATCTGCAGCTTTCTTGTACTCTAGTGTTTGATGGTGCTGCAAAAGGAAATCCTGGACCTGCTGGTGCAGGAGCCGTGCTGCGTGCCGAAGATGGAAGCAAGGTATGTATTTCATGCAATAATTTTGAAGTAATGATATTCTTAGCGAAATTCAGATCCCTCAGAGGAGTCATTGCAGGTTTGTCAGCTGCGCGAAGGAGTGGGTTCTGACACAAATAATGTTGCTGAATATCGAGCTTTAATTTTAGGATTGAAACATGCCGTTAAAGAGGGATATAAACATGTTCGTGTCCAAGGAGACTCTACTTGTATGCAAACAGGTTTGGCATTTTCTTGCCAGAGTTTGCACTATTCTTTATATTTATCCTTTTCCACCCTTTTCCTCTATCTGTCTAAATCTGTTTCACTTTTCTTGGTACCCAGAGAGAAAAGTATGATGAAAAGAGTAGGTAGCATGATGTGAGAAGACATTTAATTTTTTATTCTAAAGAGCAAAGACAGCAAGGGGACAGAAAGAAGAAAAACTAAGGCAATAGAAAAACCAAAAAAAATCTAGATATTAATAAATCAAATTAAACCCACCATTGGTCTATTGCCTTCTTTCTGGTGAGTTTTCCATTTAATATCAATTACTCTTGTAACAGGTTCAGGGTTTATGGAAAACTAAAAACCAGAATATGGCTTACTTATGTAATGAGGTCAAGGTGCTCAAGGACAAGTTTCTGTCATTCCAGATCACTCATGTTCTTAGGGTAATGTGTCTTTGTTATCTCTCTACCATATACTATGTGGAGAAAATTTTCTTAACCTTGAATTTTTTCAAATGTTAAATATTTTCTAACATGCTCTTCATTCTTCAAGGAATATAACAGTGAAGCTGATGCTCAAGCAAACCTGGCCATAAATCTGAGAGGTTAGGTCCAATGGCTCTTTTGAGTTCCTAGTTCCTACTTTATATAGGTTTCCTCTTTTCTCCTTGACTTTTTCTGATGAGAATTTATTTACCTAAAGTTAGCTTAGATGAGTTGCAGCCATATATACTCAGACTAGAAAAGACAACTTCTGCATTGTGTTTGGAAGGGGAGAAAAAAGTTGGGGGAGAGAGAACTAGGGAGAAAATGGAGGGAGAAGAAAACTAGAGGAGAAAATGAGAGTGGGTCTACTCAAGTTTTCTCCCCAAGTAGAGAAATTTTGGAGAGAAAAATTATTCAATCTTGTTTGCGTTTTCTTTTTCTAAAATTACCTAAACTATTGTGAACAAAGTTACTTATAATCAGAGTATCAGTATCTTAGTAAACCTAATTACTTTTTTTTCCTCTATCTTTACCCTTACTCATCCAAACATAAAGAGAGAAAATATTTTCTCTTCACTTTTCTCTTAACTTCATTTTCTCTCCTATTTTCTTTCTTTCCTCTCATTCTCTCTGCTCCAAGCATCAAAGGAGTCTGTCTATAAATTGCATCATTTCTATATTTTCGCATGTTGGTTGGGAGAAGAAAAGATATACTGATGGAGTCCTATATTCTTGCAGCTGGTCAAGTTGAAGAAGATTGTAAGTAAGTCAACGGGGTCAACGCCATTAATGCTTTAAGAAGGTGAAAAGTGTTGCGTAGAGAATATTAGCATAAGATGACTTGTAGGTAATGTAAAAACGACATAACCCTTTCTTAGTAACTTAGAATCAACTGTCAGCTATTTTAAAAGTCAGTTTAAGTCTAAATATGTTTACGTGTAGATGGCAGTCATTAATTTTTGATGTTTTGCCTTGAGGCAAAAGACAAAAATTTCTTTTTGTCTTCATTAATTTTTTTTTTAAAATTAACGTTTTAAACTAGACAAAATAAATTTTTAAGTCCGTTTGATATGTTGGAAAGGAAAGGGAGAGAAAAAAGTGTTTTATTTTCTCTCGTTTTGCATTATTTAGTAGCTTTAAGTAAAGTTCATTCTCCTAGGATAAGATTTTTTTATCATTTTGAGGGTTTAACTTTTATTTTAAATTTAAAGGAAAGTCAAATAAAGAAAAACAATTTTTCTTTATAAAAAAGTTTAAGTTATAAAATTAAAATTACATCATATATTTTTATATATTAATCAAATTTTTTTTATATTATAAAATTTAAAATTATAATTATAATTATAAAATTACATTATAAAAAATATTAAATTATAATATTATATTATAAAATTAAAATTAAAATTTATTTATTAATTCAAGTTATAAAATTTAAATTATATTATAAAAATTAATTTTTTTAATATTAATTATGAAATTTATAGTAATTAGAAGTGAAGGTATTTTTTTATATATATAAGTTTTAAGGGGAAGATAACTCTGTACTTATACAAAAATATATATTTTATTTTTTTAATTTTTGGTGTAAACTAAACATTATATAGGGAAGGAAATTCTTTTTTTTTTTTTATTATTATATATCAAATAGATTCAAGAGATATCATTTTTCTTTTCATTCCTTTGGTCTATTTTCTTTCTTACTCTTTTCTTTCCATTATAGCGTACCAAACGGCCCTTGCATTTCTGGTCAAGAATAAGAATAGATCTTATTGAAGTATTTTTTTGTCTAAGTTTATTTTTGTCTTAAGCTTAAAATATGAATATTTATTTTATTGGATTTGAAAAGTGAGAGATCTAACAATAATGTGAAAGAGTAAAAAGTAGTTTTCTCTTTAATCAATCTTTAATTCAAAATAATTTTTTCTTTTGCTAGACTTTAATTCTCCTAACTTCCAAGTTTAACTCTCCAATTTGTGAGTTTAATTTGGCAAAATGAATTGGTGAATTGACACTTGAGTAGTCTTGATAGTATTTTTTCACACCTGAATTAAGGGATTTTGACTATTATAGGTTTCTGTAGAAAACTATTTATGAAAAGTTGATTCAAGTTAAAATTATTTACAAAAATAGGTCTGCCAGCCAAATTATTTAGTTAAAAATCCATGGGGATTGGAATTATTTTATTTTTGGTTGAGTTTTGACATCTTAGTTGAGGTTCTGTCTTCTCTCGTGAAGATTTATTTTCATAAATAATTTCTTACCAAAACTTATTTTAAAGTCAAAATCTTGTTGAATCAATTAATTAAATTTTTATTTTCATTTTTAGTTCGCCTTTTTCAATAAAGAGATGCCAATTTGATTTAGAAAATTGATTCAGACTCAACTGTTACGTATTTATAGGCTCCAAAACTACCAAATAATTCTCCAATCTCAAATTTAAACGCTTCAGTCTTTTATTGGTGCCTTAAATTATGTGACGACTCTTCCATCCATACAATGCATGCATCTATGAAGAAATGAGATGAGTTTTTTTTAAAATGTATTTTTTTTTTTTAATACGGGCTTGATACACGTAGAGTATGGATCTCTTTGATTGACACATATTCAATTCATAATAGTAAATTTTTTATTCTTTTTTAAATATACTTAATTTTATTTTTTTAAATTAATCAATTAATATTAATATAAATTAATATAAAAATAAATATCAATATAAATATGAAAAAATAATTTTATAATTTTCACTCTTTAGATTTGACACTTGGTTATTTCATTAGTCAATAGTTATTATTTTTTTATAAAATATTTTTACATTTTCTTTTAAATACTTTAAAAATATTATAAAAATTTTGAATTATTTTTTATATTGTTAAATATTATAAAAATTTTAACAATATAGCATTTTTTAAATGTTTTGGATTGTTAACAATAAGTAATATGACGTATTGTTAGCTGAGGTAACACCGAGGAAAAAAAGAAAAAATAAGCTTCCAGAACTCGTTTGGGCGTGAGATATGACGTAAGCCCAAAATGACTAGAGCTAACCGTTAATATGATGACATTAAAAAACAAAAAAAAAAAAAAGAGAGAAGGGGATTGGAGGTCACAATCTGACCGTCAGACATGGTGATATTAAAAAAAAAAAAGATTTGCAGAAAAACTAGCCATTTGCAGGGAATGGTTATAAAATTTGACCATTAGTAAATAGTCGTTTGGCTTTCAACAATGTGTGTGTATGTGTGTGTATATATATATATATATATATATATATATGTATATGTATATGTATATATGTGCAATTGTGAGAATTTTAACTCAACCAAATCATCAATCTTGTATTTTTTTTCACTTTTTTTTTTTTACACATTTTTATTTTATCTATGAATTTCACTTATTTCAATTTAAATTTTCAACCAAATTATATGCAAAATTCTTCATCTTTTACTAATAAAATTACTTACCTTTGTCAAATTACATACAAAATTCTCTATCTCCACATTCTCAAGATTCTCAAAATCCTCCATATTAATATCCAATGTATTCACCACCAAGTAACTATTTGTATCAATATCTATATTAAAATTCTCCATATCAATATCTAATTTATCCACCACCAAGTAATCATCTCATTCACCATGGGACTTCAATAGCCACTAGTTCCGTTGAAAAAGAACTTGAATCACCAATCGAGTCCATGTTTTGAGTCTCAAGTACCACCGTTTTCTTCCTAAGTTGTAGAAGAAAGAGAATCTGGCAATCAAAAAAATCCAAAATAAGATTCAACATGGCAAAAGATAAACGAAAGTGTTTCATAAACTTCCACACGATTTGCCCCATTGGATTTTAAAAATACCTAAGAAAGAGAGCCAATATTCATCAAAGCCAAACCCATTAACAACTTCAAGCATATTTAATAAAGTATATTTGAAGATATTTTGAGCATCAAATTAACCAAAATTATATATTGTCTTAATTAAATATTATTATATATATTAGGTAATGTTTAATTTATTTTAATATATTATTATGCATGTTAAATTTTAATTTACGCAAATTTATTAAATTTGCCTAATATTAAATTTTTTCATAGTAAAATTAAAATGACTTGAAAATATTAAATTATAAAAATAAATATTAAAATAAAATAATAATATAGATCATTTGTGGGAGGCACGTGGTAGGTTGTCATTGGGTTGATGTGTCACTGATGGACGCCTCAACATTAACATGACAGTTGATTGGCAATAAGCGCTAATGTGGTAATGTGGCTACGTAGCACACGTGACAGTTGACATGGCATTGACATGGTTTTTTTCAACCTCTGGTAGCATCTCTAAGGGTGCAACTCACACTTGTTGCATGCAACATTATTTAATAATTTTTCTATAGGTCCCACACTGACACATCACTTATCACACTTTATACAACTTAAAAACAAAATTCTCTCTAGTGGTGCAACTCATATTGGTTGCATAAATAGGTCCCACAAGTTACTCCACATCATTATTTTATTTTAACATTTATTTTTGTAATTTGACATATTTAAATTAATTTTATTTTATTTTTAATACACTACATATGTGTAAAATTAATACTAGAAAATTTTAATAAATTTGTGTAGATTAAAATACATAATGCATAATAATACATTAAAATAGATTAAACAACTACTAGCATACATAACAATATTTAATTAAGAAAATATCTAATTTTACAATAAAAGACAAATAAAAATAATTTTTATAACAAATTACAATATTAGGTTACAACAAAAACATAATCAATTATAAGTTAATTAGTATCTAAAGCACTAAGTTACAAGAAACCCTAAACAATCCCATATTTTTCCCTGATCATGTTACATATAACCTCATGATCTTGGCGTTGCCTTTCTGGCATTTGGGATGTGTCTGTCATCAAGATTTTCAACTCCTTTGCTTTCAATTTCTCCTTCTCTAAACGTTGTCTCTACTTCTCTCGCTTCTCATCCATCTTCAGTTTCGCTTGCTCTAAACGAACCTTTTCTTTATCTAATAGAATCCTTTCTTTTTCTTTGTCATTTTCTTCTTTCTTAAGAGCTGCAATGACATTCAATGCTTCTACTCTTTGGATCAATGTTTCTTGTATTGCACCATAATTGACATTATTAGAGGCAATGTCATGTACTGTTGTTTTTGCCTTCCTTTTTTTCACTTTTTGGCCAATTGGGTGGACTAGTGTAGGAGAGGAAGGGTCATAATCACAACTTGTTGGATCTTATGGATTGGAAGATGATGAGTATGCTCCAAAATCAAAAGTCTTTGTTCTTTTTTAAGAACATTCAGATGATTCTCTTATTCATTTAGGTTCATGTCTCAATAACCACCACACATGCTCAAACTTAAATTGCTCACCATTTTTGTTGTCTGCAGCCCATATCATCTTAGTGTCAGCTATGATATCATTCTCGGAGCTTCCGCTTTTCTTCCTCTGAACAGCTGATTTGTAACATCCAGCAAATTTTGAAACAGCATAATTTATTCTATGCCATCGAGATTTTAGTGGGATTATATCCCTTTCTCATAAATCTCCACGATACTTGTTATAATTTTCACTAATCTTTAACCAAAAACTTTCTGCTTTTTGATCAACCCCCACAAGTGGATCCTTCGAAATGTTGAGCCACGATTGAATGAGAAGTTTATCTTCCGCCATGTTGAATCTAACCTTTGATTTTTTTTTTTTACTAGCAGATCCTCTTTCTTCTTCAACTTGGGTAGAGAATAATGGTACTTGAGACTCAAACATAGACCCGACTGGTGTTTCAGGTTCTTTATCAACAGAATTAGTGGCTATTGAAGTCTCATGGTGAATGGGATGATTACTTGGTGGTGGATAAATTGGATATTGATAAGGAGAATTTTGATATGAATATTGATACGAATGGTTACTTGGTGGTGGATACATTGAATATTGATATTGATATGGATGATTTTGAGAATTTGGATAAGATGAAGATAGAGAATTTTGCATGTAATTTGAAAAATATAGAGGATTTTGAGAATTTAGAAAACTAGGAGATGGAGAATTTTGCATGTAATTTAATAAAGGTGGAGAATTTTGATTGGTAGAAGATGGAGAATTTAAATTAAAATAAGTGGGATCCATGTAAGAATGAAATATAGATATGAATAAACAAAAGAGGTGAAGAAAAGAGAAGATTAATGATTTGGTTGTGAGGAACAAAAGGGTCACAAGTTTGGGTATATATAATGTTGAAATCCAAGGCTCCAAACAGCTCTTTTACTGTTTAATAATTTTTTTTTAAAAAAATTTCATTGTAACGGTTAAATTTATAACCGTTGGACTAATTTCATTGTAACGGTCATAAGCCCATATTCTCCTCTCATCCTCAGCTCCTTCCTTGCTGTTAGATCTGCTTTATTCTCTTCTCATTCAACGGGTCTCATCCGCAGCTCCTTCCTTGCCGTTAGATCTGCTTTATTCTCCTCTCATCCAACGGTCTCATCCACAGATCCTTCCTTGCCGTTAGATATGTTTTATTCTCCTCTCATCCAACGGTCATAGGAAAGGGTTCTAGAGGCTTCTTCACCGCTTCTCCTCTCATTTTCTCTCTAGTTCCACAGTGATTTTCTTTGGTTCTTCTCATTTTCTCTTCAACTCGTCTACATCTCTGGGTCTCCTTGTTGCCAAAGCTATGAACTTGTGGTTGCTTGGAGAGGTCGTGGGTGTGAACGCATGGAGACTCGGTGGCTCCTTGTCTGCTCCTCTTTTGCTATGTATTTGCTCCACCACTGGTCATCGCCTCTCCGATGGAAGTAAATAGTACAAAGAGGATGGTTCCAGCTTCTCGGTTTCATTTATTTGCAGTTTTTTTCTCCTTTCTCCTTTCTCTTTTTGGTTTGAAACTGATTTTAGTTTAAGGTTTAGAAAAAGATTTGATTTTTACTACATTTAATTAGGACAATGTTTTGTTGAATCTCTGGTTTCATTTTGTTGTTGGTTTCTGAAAAAAGAAGAAGAAATTGGCTCCAAATCTAGTTATGCCACTTTTTAGTTTTTTATTATTTTTTCGTACAAATTAGGTCCCTGAGCATCCGTTCTCTGATTATGCATCGCATCTCCTCTCTCTCTGCTAGCGGAGCTCCACCGTGGAGCTCTGTAGTCATGGAACAGCACCTGTCTTCGATGCATAGCAGTGTGCAACGGGAAGGGGTTCACCATTAGAGATGGTCTTAGCAAGTGAGGCACATGGATTGGCGGTCACTGACATGTGGGTCTCCAGCTAGGTGCGTGGCAATGTGTGCAGTCTCCAGTGGAGACAAAATTCTCTAATCTAATATTTAGGAATTAATTAAACTATCCTATCTT
Source organism: Bauhinia variegata (assembly GCA_022379115.2). NCBI lineage: Eukaryota > Viridiplantae > Streptophyta > Magnoliopsida > Fabales > Fabaceae > Bauhinia > Bauhinia variegata. The sequence goes on along the minus strand of CM039429.1, from coordinate 9,004,683 downwards.
TAATAACCACCACTTTCATCTCTATAAAATTATCAAAATAATCCTAATTAAAAAAAAAAAACTACTCCCATTTCATCTTTACAAAAAAGGGTTTTGTAAAGCCATTCATCATGAAAAACGATTTTGTAGAGCTGTTCATCATGAGAAATGGCTCTATAAAGCCGTTTTGGTATATGAACGGCTCTGTAGAACCGTTTTAATGTCTAAACGACTTTGTAGAGTCGTTTTGATGCTTAGATAGTATCTGTAAAGCCATTTAAACTCTGATTTTCTCATTTTTGTGCATATTGCTTTATTTTTCTATTTTCATACTAATTATGAAGATTTAATTAATTAATTTTGATATTTTATTTCTATATATGCATTAGAAGGCAATTAATTATGCTTACCGAATGCGTAAAGATCCACACTTCAATTGTAAATACACCTTATTCAAGGATATAGATTTAATAACAAATGTAAATTTAGTTGACGAAGTATGTTAAAAATTTGATGTTAGACTAGCAGTTAAATATCTTGTGTATGTTCAATTGTAATGATTAATATTGAAATTTTGTTCATAGGTAAATGAAGATAAAATATGTAATGGTAGTTCTTTTTATGTGGGAGATGATTTGACTTTATACAACCATTTGAAAATGTCAAACAGATTTACAAAATCATTTGGAGTGTCAAACGAATTTATAGAGCCTCCAAACTGCTCACTCAAGTAACTCTAAGAGTATTTTGAGTAGTTTTTATGTTTTTTTAGGTGGGGAGTGATGGTTATTAAAGAGGGGGTTGTGTTAATTAATTCCTCTAATATTTTTGGACCTTCTAAACACTTGTGGAATGTTATTTTGCCTGAACAATGACTCGAAATATTTCAACTCAAAAATACTCAATACACAATGGGAAGGGGCATTTATATATGTTAGGCTTCATATTAGTATATTTTATTCCTCCGTTTAAAACATTTAAACATAATATCATATAATATATATATATATATATATATATATATATATATATATATATATATATATATATATATATATATATTGAGATAATTTGAATTATCGTTAATCTCATTTATAGTTCTTCACAGGTAAAAATTAGTTATAATAAATAAAAAAATATCTACTTAATTTTAGAAACTAGTATCCTAAATTGATATAATTGGAGATTCTAGAGATTTCTTAAAAACATCTTATACATTTACATAAAAACACGTCTCCTTAAATGGCTCGGAGAATTGGGCTCTCTATTAGATCTAGCATTGAGTTGGACTAACATAGTTCCACATCAGGAGAGGTTTTAATCACAATAAACTTGATATTATATGAATCATACATATAATATATCTTACTTCTTATGTCAAACCTTGAGCTGTGACGTTAGAATTAATCAAAATTTTATTAAATAATTTTATAATTTAGACTAATTAAATATTTTAACTTATCCTAAAGCTATGAACATAAGTTTTGATATATAAAGTGAAATAAAAAACTAATAATAATAGTTTTATAGTATGAGACCAAGAAAATATTAAAGTACTCATTAATTAGCTCAATTTTGTCTTATAAAGGAATTTTCTTTGCTTTTGCTTATTTTAGGATGACAAGATAGTAGCAGTACAAGGCAAGGAAAACTTCCCAGACTTAGAGCTCTTACATCTTTACCTCACCCCAAGTACGTTTACAGAAAATTTTGGTTGATGAAGTAGTTCAGTAAGCTAATAAGGGACATTTGCAGATTTGACATCACATGCTAAAATAAGAAATCAAGGCTGAGTTAGGCACGTTGAATCAATATCTATTCCAAAGACAGGCATTTCATATTATTTGAAGAATTTTTGGTTTATATATAAGATATTTACACATTATAGTAATAATTGATTATAGTAACTTTAAAGTTTTCGATCTAAACCTAAAACCTTTGATCTAGATCACCTTACATGACTCTTTTTATTTGTTTATTGTACACAATTTTTTATTACCCTTGGAGGAGGGGATATATAATTTGCGAAAATGTTACCTCCCTCCCTTACAATTAATTATATACATTTTATTACACGACGTACATATACCATATATATAGGAATAACATTATTGGTCTAATTTTAATGCTTCTTCAATGTTCAACTAATTCCTACTGGCCTATATCAAATAATCAAGGCATTGTAATCAAACCATTCTGACAATGGTAGATGGAATCGTTTAATGTTCCTGAATCTGCAGCCTTCATTATCATTATTGCTTAAAAAAAGGAAACATACATAAAAAATTAATATATACTCATTATTTTTTATATAATATAATTTAAACATTTCAATTTTCAATATGGTGCTTTAAATACCATTCACACTACAAAATCCAAGCACTGAATATCTTGGAGACTGATAGACACACCACAAAGATAGAGATCTGATCTAACACATCTCTTATACTTTAATGCTCACTCAGATCAGTAATTAAAGGCTGGGACTCAATAAAGACATTACTAATTATTTCCTCCCTTTCCAACACTCACTACAAAAGCTTAGGGCAAGAAATTTAGATTCTTTGTAATCGACTGGACTGACAATTACTATTGTCAATTGTTGAATGAAGTTATAATACTCTATTCAACAGTTGACATTTACAATGCAGATGATGGCAAAGAAAGCAATCATCTAGATCGATTAGGTAAGATAAGTTAATTAAGGGCATTTGGGTTTGTTGCCATGGGTCAGCATGCTAGTGTAGCAAGTGCCACACTTTTCCCTGTTACCATAGGTCCCTGGTGGAACACATTTGCAGCGTAAGCAGCATGTTACACAAGCCCTCTTGCACAATCGCTTCCTTGAGTGCAATTGGCACCTATAATCACATAGTGGGCTGCAATCTGTTCATAAAATCAGAAGCACCATTTGTCAGTAGAAAATTTTGTTCCGTACTAAACAGTAAGATTAATATCCAACGGCTTAAATTAAGCCACAGAGTGCACATAATAACCAATTTTTTTCAAAAGATATCTAGCGGCGCACGTTTCATTGACTGTTTGATTATACCACCCCATGACTACAGGAGAAAGTTAAAAGACAACGATTCAAAGAGTATAGTATCTGAATTCTGAAGGAAGACTCATACAAAAAACGTGCTTTTTTATTTTAAGTTCAGATTCTTAAGAAAAATTAAGGTATTCAAACAGAGGACTAATTAATCACTTACCATTTGGTGATTTAATTTTAGGAACTGGTGGAGCTGGAGCAACAGGGGGCTTTACTGGTGGCACCTTCACTGGAGGCGCTGGAGTTGGTGGCGGCTTCACCACCGGAGGGGCCGGACTTGGTGGCTTCACCACCGGAGGAGCAGGAACTGGTGGCTTCACCACAGGAGGAGCCGGACCTGGTGGCTTCACCACCGGAGGAGCAGGAACTGGTGGCTTCACCACAGGAGGAGCCGGAGTTGGTGGCTTCACTACCGGAGGAGCCAGAACTGGTGGCTTCACCACCGGCGGAGCTGGAGTTGGTGGCTTCACTACCGGAGGAGCCAGAACTGGTGGCTTCACCATCGGAGGAGCTGGAACTGGTGGCTTCACAGGGGGTGCGGTGACTGGTGGCACTGATATTGGAGCTTTTGCATAGTTCACCTACATCAAAATTGTTCATAGTACGTACATTTTATCTCTGCTTACCACTAAGCACATTCCTTGAAATGAGCATCACAACAAAAAAAGCAAAGGAACACTGTTAATTAACTTAAAGCCTTACAAGTATTGTGAGTTGCTCTTCGTATGAAGAAGCCTGCAAAAAAAGAAAAGGCTACTCGCTCAAAGGAAGAAGATAATCATTATAAAAGAAGGAATTGCTTGATTATGAAGTTTGATCTATATGAGTTTATACTTAGCACTGTAAATGAAGTTGAAAAAGGCACCATACCTGTGCAGTTACCAGAAGAAAAATGCCCAGAAGGAAAAGAGTAGATTTGAAAGCCATATCTGGAACAGGTCCAGAGACACTGGGAGAAGTCACGATCTAGCTGGCTAGTCAATGTTGACTCAGCCAGGACTAGACCTTGGCTGCTTAAATAGAACTCGAGGTTGGAGTGGATTAAACACATTTACTTTCTACACTTATTTATTTATCTATTTTCACAATTTTGCCCACGTAATCAACTACAATTTAAAGGATGTGCACATGTAGATTTTTACAAATCGACATTTTCCTTTTATATATATGATTATTTTAATAATGGTGACTAAGTTTCCTCTTTCTTTCAATTCAACATTGTACAGCTACATTAATCTCATTGGGTGGGACTTATATTTTAATGGCAAGTCCAATTAATCTGTAAATTTTACATAATATGCATTTTATCTTCAAATTTTTAAATATATATATTACTTAAATACACGGATTGTAAAAACTTCAACCTAACGAGAAAAGAGAAATCTTTAAATTTAAGTTTTCATTCGGTGAATCTTGCTATAACCTAGCCCAAGTTGCCCTTTATTTGAGTTTATTACTATGAGATTTGGAGAGGGTGTAAGTAAATTGCCCCAACCTACACTGAATAGAATTGAAAATGACAATTCTGACTTGACATAGCCTTAAGTGGTTTTAATATTTTGCAGAGGGTGATTAATATATTATATATTTAATTATACATATTTATAAAAAAATAAAAAAACTTTGAAGTTTACAAATACAACACCTAAACTTGTTATATGATTTTTGTTAGATTTTTTTTTGAATTATTGGTAGATTTTTTTCTTAATATTTGCTTTTAATCAAATATATTATATGGGTCTTTATTTGCTAAAACCGTAAACTAAACTAATAATTTTAAACTATCCAAAATCTTAAACCGCCCTAATGAAATTAATTTGTCCTTTTATGAAACTGCATATGTCAAGAGTTTTTATTTTTTTTCCCAAATCACACTAAACCAAACTGACTTAATAGTAGTATCCTCTAAATTAATGTCTAATTATTTTATTTATATATTAAATTATTTTTATAAATTACGTGATTGTTTCTTTAATTAAATAACATAAATATTTTAATTATTTTATAAGTATATACTTAAGAATTTTTTTTATTAATACTACTAAGTCCACAAGAGAGTTAATTTAGCTAATGATAGAATTATTTCATTTGTAAAACTTCTATTGCACGCATACTTTTTTAGCAAGCAATTTGCAAGTACCATTTATAAGGTCTCACCAATTGTATAATGCCTTGACTTTAGAAGTCTCTTTTCACCTTAAATTATTTTTTATAAAATAAAATTTATTTAATTAAATTTTTATATTAAATTCTAACATCTCATAATAATCAACTAAAAAAAAAAATTGTAAAAATATGATGAGCGCTCAAGTTGTAGACGGTGGCTAGCCAGCCCAGATGATTCTGGGGAGATGGGTAATGCTTTGCTGTCTCCAAAACAGAGTATCGAGAGCAAACCCCACGTGCCCCAACCAGAGTGTCTGCTAAAATAGCACAACTATTCCGTTTCGATCCTTAGAGCGTGTCCCTCCTTCCCAATAATTTATGATACTGCGCACGAGCTTCTGTCGCAATATTGTCAACACCGATTCTTTGGCCCCTATAGCAATTTTACTCTTTTCATTTCATTTTATTTATCACTTTAAAAGAATTTTTTTAATTTTAATTTTTTATTATAAGATAATATTTATATTAATTTTTAATCATAACTTTAATTATTTAACAAACTTATCATAAAATATAGTATTAGAACAAATAAACACGTATTAAAAAGATTTTGTTAACCGCTAAAGATAAATAATAAATGCATTATCAAAAAATAATAAATGTCTCTTATTAATCATAGAAACTTTGAAATTAAGGAATGTTTTATTAATTGTTAACATTATTTATAAGCTTCATCATCGTTTTGTATTTTTATATGACTTTTGTACACTTTCACTTTTGTGAGACTCTAAACCCTACACTTTTTATGCAAACATAAAATTTAAATATAAATTTTAAACTATAAATTATAAATTCTTAATATATTTTAGATTAATCTTTAAGATTTAGAGTTTAGATTTTATGAGTTAGAATTTTAAGGTCACTTAGAGTTTAAAGTTTAAGATTTAAGTTTAGAGTTTATGTTTAGGTTTACATTTAACTCTAGGATTTATATGTAGGTTTTAGGTTTTATTTTAGGGTTTAGAGTTTCTATTTAGATTTAAGAGTTTACATCTAGGTTTTAGAGTTTATATTTAGAATTTAAGATTTTAAAGGTTTATACTCCTTTTGTTTAAAGTTATAAGGCCATATTTATAAAATTTTGTGTTTAAAAATATAAAATTATTTTTTAATTTTAGAGAGTAATTAATATATATATATATTTTTTTTACTTAAAGTCTTGTTTTGATAAGTCATTATGAATTTAATTTAAGAAACAAAATATTAAATAGAAGCATTATAAAAAAAATATTTTTTTTAATCACTTAATTATATTTCTTGAAAAGTGTAAAGTAAGTAATATGATCTTATAATTTTAAATAGAGAATAATTTATATTTTAGGGTTTAAAAATGAATGAGAAATTATATAAAGTCATATAAAAAATGAGTAATGATATAAATAATTAATGTTGTCATTTAAAGAAAGATGTCTTAGTGCTTGACTTTAGACAATTAATAGAAGGTATATTTATGGTTTATTGTCAGTACTAAAATCTGAGGTTAAGAAGAAATATAGTATTAAAAAGTTGAAGAAGAATTTTTCTACATCAATACATTTATGCAGAGTGACATGCTATTAACACTATAATTGTCACTATAGCACTTGGACAACTACTTTACATTTTGGCTAATTTTACATATTTATCTTCAATTTTCTACAGTTTTATTTGGCTGAACAATTTTTTATTTGAATATATTTACTTAAGAATATTATCTGTGTAATTTTCATGAGCTATTTATGTCATTTTATGATAAATATTTTCAAGAGTGTTGATATCAGTTGCTAACTTAGTACATTATGAGTCATAACAATTTTGACATTATGGTTACTTTTTGATAACCCTATTCTGCCATAAATAAGTTAGGTCCTTTATGTGGAGTTGATTGGTGAGATAAGACACCAACCAACAAGCCACAAGGGAACCGACTGATCTCCATGTAACAAAGCAAGAAAAAGATAAAACTAATCTCTATTCTATTCTATTGTCTAGTGGTTGTTTGGCAAAATTAGCAGTCAAATTAATGACATTGCCGTTTCAAGCTCAATAACAGCTATTAAGCACTTCACATCACTAAATATGACACCTCCTGGACCCAAACCTAATGCTTCACACTCTATACACTACTTTTTTGAGCATACTCTATTAAGACATAAATCACCCTATTTAACTTAGCATCTTACTTTCTTTAATAAATTGAGCGTTTGCTGAATATATCAATCTCAATTATTTATTTAAAGTATTTTCACTTAACATACATTTTATATTAAATTTGAGTCATTTATTTATTGTTTAATAAAAAAATAACTGAGAGTCTAACATTAAATCCTTAATTTAACACATGTTTTTTTTAATAATATTCTCTCTGTTTTAAATTATAATTTTTTTTAACCAAAACACATAATTTAAGAAAAAAATTAAAATAAAATATTTCAATTTATATTAATTTTTTATATTAGTTAAAATATGAAAATTTTAAAATTTCATAAAAAATCTCGTATTAAAAACACCAAATATTCTAAAAAATATTATTTTAAAATATTTTAAACAAATAGCTGAAAAGAAATTAGTAGAAAAACTAATATTTCTTTTGATCTTTTCTCTATCAGGTCAACTTTAACAGCTTTGGCTCTCTCTCTCTCGCCCTTTCTTGGTGATTCTGGTACCAAACAGCTCATGCGTTGCTGTTTGCAGAGACATAAAAGATCATGTTGGGCTGGCAAAGCCTCTCGGTTCTTGTGCAAATTTTGTAGTTTTGCCCACCTCTTATGATTGAACAACATGAGCATGATGGGAACCCTTGGCCTTGGATGCCTCCCACTCCTTTCCTTCAATATACAAATGCTTTCCACAAATCACAAAAATAAACTTGAAGGAGTAGAAGACAACTTACCAAGGATACAGACCATGTTCCAACTTCCTACACTAAATCTTAGCACTTGCAAATTACAATACTGATCTTGTACCATCTACAATTAGGCAAATTCAAATTTATCGTAAGGAGTTCAAGTTCTTTGCAGCATCATTCCCTCACTTTGATTTTTTAACCAAAAATAATTAGATAAATTAGTAATTGTTTATCTCTTTAGTGTGCTTTTAATGTTGTACCAAAATTTCTCTTTTATTTTGACATAGTCAAGGAGAGTATTTTATCCTAGTACAATAACATTTGAATGCAACAAATATCCATAATAATTTTAGGAGTTGATCGGGTGAAACAAGACATTTTCTATTTTAGATTGAAATACTATTCTTTCGCTATAAAATTTTGTTTAGTAAAAAAAGTTTGTAATTTATCATTTATGTTATTTTTGTTAGATTTACTTACATAATTAGATATTATGTAAAAATTTATAGCAAAGTTTTTTTTATCTCCTAAACATTTACAGCTAAGTGAGACAAAGTAAGTTCTCGGATGAAATTAAAATCACATGTAAAGGTGAATATTATTTTTTTAACTTAAAATTGTAAAAATCAAGCATATTAGTATAAATAATTATATATAACAACAGTATGAATTCAATAATAATTTTTTAGCGAATTTCGCTAATAAAATCTTTTAAGTGAAAATATTTCAAATTCATATATTGGGAGTCCATTTGGCAAAATTACTTAAAAGTTGTGAGATTATAACTTATAGTTGCGAAACTAGTTGAAAGCTTGAGGTGTATAATAATTTAGTTTGGCTTCAAAACTGCATCGAACCGACTTAGTTGGTTTAAAAAAAATTACAAACCAAAACTTTGTTATTGATTTAGGATTTAAGGTGGTTTGGTTTAATTTGGAGGTGGTTTGAAACTGTCGGTTTGTTAAAATTTATAATTTTTTTTTTTTTGGTGGCTTAGAGGCAGCTTGAGTCGGTTTAGGGTGATTTTGGGCAGTTCAAAAATAAAATTTTGTGAAACATATACATGTGCAGTTTAATTTAGTTTAGGGCAATTTGACAAACTAAACTACACCCATGGTTTTGAAATATTTAAAATCAATTCAAACTGCCTTTAATAGGTTTTGGTTAGTTTTGGTGTGGTTCGGTTCAGTTTAGTCAATTTGGTGCAGTTTGGGTTAGTTTGTGAACACTCCTACTAAAGTCGTGAGAATGTAATTGAAAATTATAACTGTGTAACTTGTTAATTGAATTAGAACTATTTGACAAAACTAAATATATAACTAATTAAAATATATTAAATAACTTAAAAGGGCATGTAATATTATATTAATATAATACTAAAATTAAATATCACTTATTTCACTTATTTATTAATTTATTATCAATATATTAATTAAATATTTATTTACCATCAACTAATTAATTAAATAAAATTATTACAAGGGGCAGCATGAAAAAGGAGAAAGGCTGAGTTACTAAAATTAATTGTACGAGAAGTAAATATTATTATTTGCTGAAAATGTTTAAGGTAAAAATAAGAATAAATTTTTAGTAAATAATTTTTAAAAATAAAACATTACTTTAGCTGGCTTTTTAAAAATAACTTTTAAAAGATATAATTTCTCTTTATTTTTAATATATCAGACAACTTTAATAACTTATTAACTTAATCAATAAAATACAATTTCTTAAATAAATTAATAGCTAACTTTATCAAACATGCACCTGATCAATTACATCTTCATGGTTTTAGTTCAACGTTAATTATGTAAAGAAGTCTTCTTTCAAATTAACTGAAGTTCAATACTAAAAGTAAAAAAACATGTGAAAAAAAAAAAAATAGGGATAACTTAGGAGGAGTGCTTACACTTTTCATTCTCACTCCCTTTTTCATACTCTATTTTAAAGCACCAACTCTCCCTAACAGAGAGTGTTTTCAGCAACGATCCTGACTTTGTTTCAATATACGAAAAGTAGCCCAAAGTACTTTTACTGTTAAAACCAAAACCAAAAAAAAAAAAAAAAGAAGTAATTTTTGGTTTAAAAATAAATATTTAATATACTCTATAATTTATGATTTACCGAAAATGAAAATATTAGTATAGAAGTAAAAAAAAAAAAAAAAATTGCACAAAGTTCTGTTGGCATAGTTGACGTGCAAAGCAGATTCCTTAGACATACTACCAAAGATGAATTTTAAAGTGTGGATATAAAAAAAAAAAAAATTATTGAAAGAAATTTATTCGCTTTAATGATCTTAAAAAATTAGTGATTAGAGAATATGTTTAATGAAATATATAAAATTTAGTTTATTTGTTCAGCAATAACTGAAGAATTTAAATTAATTTAAGAGATATGCATTAGTCAATAAATAAAAATTAATAATTAAAATATGCCTAATAAAAACTTATCTATTCTAAAATTTTATATATATATGCCCTACATGCCAAGTTATTTTCTTTCTCGTACCATGTGATATCACGCATTATGTCGATGAACTCCAAGTCAAAACATTATATTTAATAATCAGATCTAGAAATATCTATTCCATGCCCATACCTTGCTGTTTTAGTTCTCTAGATCTGACGTTTGACTCCGATTAGAGAAATAAACTACCCCACATTGGATGTTTGACGTTCCTAAAATGTCGTTAATGATCCAACATTGGATGTTTCATTATGGAAGTGTTAAATTTAAATCTATTGAAAATAAATACTTTTATAGTCCTTTTTATAAGATCAAACAGATAATTTTTTTTAAAAAAAATTAATTAATATATTAATATTTGAAAATATTATTATAATATTTTAATTTTTACTTAAAATCAAATTTTATATTACTCAAAACATAAAAATTTAAAAAGATCAAGAGCGATGAAAAATAAAGAGCCGTACTATATCTCTACACATAATTTTTATAATTTTTTTTCATCTCTTACATTAGTGACAATAGAGTATTTGCTTAGTTAAATGTTGGGATTTTTTGTAATCCAAGAGATTGAGCCATATGAGTCAGCATATGTTAGGAGGTGCTTACCAATTGAGCTATTCTTACTTGACAAAAATATTGGGCTTTGAAGAGATACAAGAGCATCAAGTGTTGGTTGTAGAAATGAAAATTCAAAGAAGAATGTGTGGTCACACAAAATAAGAAAAGATATAAAAATAATTGCCACAAGAGAAAATTGAGGTGACACTTGTTAAGAAAAAAATGACAAAAAATTAATTAAAATAGTTTGGTTATATGCAAAGGTCATTAGAAGCACCAACGAGCAGAATTGATTATATAGGCTTTAGTCTTGTAAAAAGGTATAAGGAAAGACCAAAAAAGACATTAAGAAAGTTATAAGAATAATTTTTTTTTGTAAAAAATATTTTTTAAAATGTCTGACATTATGTGATATATGCAATTAATCTCACTTAGTAAAATAAGTCTTGTATTATTATTGTTGTTGTAAATAAATTTTTTATTTCTTTTATTTTTTCATTTATATTTTTATTTCTGTAAATAATTATAATATACAAGATATACAGCAATAAGTACAGAAGTAGATTTTTTTTTTAATCCCCTAGTTCAAACTTAGATATAATAAATTGGATAAGACAATTTATGACTTACTGTAATGCTTAAGTTGTTATATGATTTACTAAGAGGTAAATAATTTAAGATCAAAACGCTTAGATGAGTAAATGGGATGTGTACCCTTCATTTTCAATTTTTCACATCAATCATGGACCGACTCTTATGAAGGTGATAGGCCTAACATAACAAAGATTTTTCCTTCTTTTTTTTTTTTGTTATGAACTAACATAACAAAGAATTAGAGTATATACTATTCACATCCTTTTAAATTTAAACAATTCTATATATTATATATCTTAATTCAATTTATACTTTACAATTTTTAATTACACTACTCAAGTATTTTTTGAAAATGACGTGAATTAAGAGTTAGAATATCCAAAATGATATAAATTTGATACATATAATAAGAGTGGCGTTATATATACTTCTACTTGTGTATATTTATTTTTTATTTTTATTTTTTTATTTTTTTATTTATCTAAAAAATTAATAATATAAGAAAGAGTGTGTAATAATATGTAAACGTGCATATGTCATTTTTCATGTAATAACAACATTTATAGTCAAACATTTAAGAAAGAAACTTGTTGTATATTTATTTTTTATATATTTTTATTTATAATTTTATCTCTATATTATAATTAAATGTATAATTTAAATGTAAAACTTTAAATATACAAATAATTTTCCCTTTCAAGAAAAGTTGTTAACAAAACAAAAAATTAGAAAAAGTTATTTTAACCATGAACAATTTTTGCCTAGATGAACTAGTTTGTTTTGACACTTTTCACTAAAGTATCCCTTATGGTGGGTCCTGCAGATATGTCAACTCATTGCCAGCCCATGATTACACAAAGACTGCAACTCATTTTGATATTTTTGTTTATCGTTTGTCTTGTACTAAGAATCCATCTATATTAATGTGGGTCCTCTGGCACATCATTTTTGTTGGGCCCACCTTTTTCAAAAGATATGTACTATGTACCATTGTCAGTAGGCTGAGAAAAGACGTTGCATTTCATAATAGGGGTGAGTACATTGATTTGAGGTTTTTTTTACTCGTTTATATTAATTTTAATTTTTTTTTATTAATATATACAAAATTTATTTATTTTTATTAATATATACTATTTTTGGTTAAAAGTTGTATTGCCATGATGTCACTTTTGCCAATTTTATCTTATTTTATCCTTTTTTTTAAGTTTTATTGTAATTTTATTGATTTAAATATTAATTAATAAGTTTTAAAATAAATAATTATTAATTAATAAATTAAAAAGTTATATGATATATATTTAAATATGAATAATTAAAAACAGTTGGTTAATAACTAATTAAAGAAAATAAATATTAAATCAATGTGTACAAGATATATCGACTAATTTAAGAAACTATTTTACCAAATCCTTAAAATTTACACCATAAACTTTAATAACTTAAATTTTAAAAAATAATTAATAAATTTTAAATTATAAAATCTTAAATTATAAACCTTAAAATCTTAAATCATGAAATTTAAACATTAAACTATTTTTAAATTCTAAGTCTTAAATTTTAAACTTTAAAATAAAACACTAATATTTTTTTATAAAAAAAAAAAATGAGAACTTAGACCAAAACTTATATTTTAAGTTTTTTTTTTTAAAAAAAAATTAGCATTTTAGTTTTATAATTTAAAATTTAAAATTTTGATTAAGTGTAGAGTTTATAATTTACGATTTATAAATTAAAATTTTATAATTTAGAATTCATTATTTAAGATTTAAGATATAGAGTTTAATTTTAACATTTAAAGATTTAACAAAATAATGTCATACATTTTATAACACTAGATGTATTTTCCTTAACTGTGTACAATTATTTTATTTTAAATAAATTAATTATTTATTATTAAATATTTATAATATTTAATTAATTTTTAATTTTCTTTTATTATTTTTAATATATTAAGTTTTATATATATCACAATAATACGATTTTGTCCTTTTAATATTAAAAAAATAAAAAGCTAATAGAAGTCGTATTATCATGACTTTTAAAAATTGTTATATATGAGTAATTATTGTTAGATTTGATATATAATATAGTATATAAGCGTGGCTTGATGCAGTTTTTTAAAAAAATTGTAAATATGATATAGTTTGATTCAATTAGTTTGAATAATTTAATAATTCAATAAAAACTAAAGTTACGGTTTGGATGGATAAAATATGATGAAAAATAATAAAATAAATAGAATAAAATAATTTGGCATCTTAACAGCAAGCTAGCACTTAGCAAGTACAAAGATCTCAATCTCGCTTTTTTCAAACTTTGTATATACGAATTCAATTTATCTGTTAAGTTATTTTTGAATATTTATTAGATAAGAAAATAAATAATTTAAATTAAATAAAATTTTAATCATTATATATAATATTTATTGAATATGTGATAAATAGTGTAAAAGCATTGGGTATTTTACACAGATATACCAAATAAAAAAAATTATTACTAATATATATCATTTTTACAAGTATTTATGAATATGTACCAAAAAATTAAAAATGTAGTATGGTGATGTGATTTTTGAATAAAATTACAATATCGTACAGTGATTTTTGACAAAAAAACTGACACCGCATAAAAATCAAAGCAAAATGAAGCGATATTGTCGAAAATCACATAACCGTAATGTGATTTTAAAATCGCAGGACCGTACTAGATTTTAACACCTCTCCCTTCCGTCTGCTCGTGACCCATGCTGCCATTGCACGGAGAGGAATATTGATTTTTTTATTTTTTATTTGATTTATATTTTTTAATTTTTTATATTTTAATATATTTTTAAAAATTTAACCTTTTACTATATTTTTAATATATTTTACATAAAAACTTATATTTTCTATCTATAAAATTATATTTTAATATACGTGTGTGTATAAATTAATTTATTTCTAATTTTAATATTTTATATTTTAAATTAACGTAAGTATTTATAAAATTAAAGTTGATGTAAAAATAAATTTTATAATAAATATATTTTTTATTATGATAATTTAATATTATTATAAAAATATTTGTTTAAGTTTTATTTTAAAATTTTTATATTTTAATAATACTAGATTATCAATATATATACTATTTGATTTATTTGTTATATTAATATATTATATTTTTTATTTACGTTATGTATTATAAAATTAAAGTTGTTCAAAATAAGTTTGTAATTAAATTTATTATTTTTTATTATTTTAATTAGATATTATTATAAAATAATTTTCCTTATTTTAAGTTTTTTTTTAAAATCTTGTAATTTAGTAATAGTAGATTATCAATATAAATATGAATAATATATTTGATTTATTTGTTATATTTTGTATTATTAATTATAAAATTATCTTAGTTCAAAATAAGTTTTTAATAAAAGATATTTTTTTATTATTTTAATTTTATATTATTATAAAATTATTTTCTTTATTTTAAGTATCATTTTAAATTTTTTTTATCTTATTTTCACTTTCATACAAAATTTTAAATATATTTGTAACACATTTAGTTTATTTAATTAGATGTTTATAATTTTTGAATTAATAAAATTATTAAGAACAAATTAAATGATTAATTAATTAAAATAAAAATACATAATAAAATAATATAATGTAATTTCATTAGTAAATAAAGCATTACAAATGTGAAGAGAAATACATGATTAAATTTTAAATTTTAATTATTTTTGTTTTTTATCCATCCATGACCTTTATGTCCACCTGTACCATAACACGGCTCTTTAATAGTGGGACGTAAGCCAATTAGCCTCCCAATTGCACCTGTGAGTCCCCTCCTCTGGCGATGACCTTCTAATAATTGGGACGACTGTTCAAGATGTTCCATCGATGGAGAAGGTTGTGCATTATCTTCTTCATTTTCTTCCACATTTTGATTTTGTGAATTTTGTTGTCCACTAATGTAAAACTCTGTCTCCACAGGAACTCTAAACTCACATTGAGCTAAGATTCTAGTCCCAATAGTCGCAACAAACTCAGAAAATGGTGGGGTGTCATGTTCCCGCAATAACGAGGATTACACCATTCGTTTGAATTGTAAAGTGATCTAACATGAATGTTATGTAATTTTGTTGGGACGAAGAAAGTACCTGTTGCATTGGTGATGAACCAGAAGTCCTAAATAATGTAAAGTCATTTGAACTAAAAGTAGACCGAAATGGATCCTGTGTAGTCCTACTAGGCCCTGCTCCGTGCATATCAAAAATAGGTGGCATTGGACGGTAAACACTCTCATAAAAACTAGGCGTTGGCTCACATTGTAACTGTTCAGGTGCGACATACTATGGTTACTGAGGTTCGTCATCATTTGACTGTTGTTGGGCCCTTCTAACATAAGGTCGTTGTATAGGGCATTGGCTACAAGGAATTCGCCGTGCAACATTACGAGGAATATCCTCATAATATGTCCATGTGGTTGGACATAATGGACACTTGGAGGCGGATCTTATCGTGGAAGATCTACTGATAGCCTACCTGGCTCAGCCATGGTATGCAAAATGGTTGCAGCTATCTCACGGCGATTTTGTGGCATATTTTGTGCATGATATATCCATTCTGCCTGTTCAGCCTACAAAAAACAAAATCTAATTAAATTAAAAATACAACTAAAATGCACCAATTATAAAATGTATTGCACATATACATATGTAATAGTGTAAATACCGCTAGGGTCCTAAAAGCATTGGATGGATCAATCCATCGAAAAGTGACACTAAGATACCATGTCATATAAGCTGATCGATGATGCAAAGAATGAAATGATGAAGTACTGACACCAACTATACTGTTAGATCGCCTATTCCAAGCTACAATCCACTCGGCATTAATAGTAGTTCAATCCTCACCAGAACGGCCTTGCATAGTCTATGAGTGTTGTAAGTCCAAATCCCAAGGGTCATTCGGAATTGACTAATCTAAACCAAATTAGCGCATCACTCTATCAGCTTGATGTACCTCAACATTATGAAAATGTAAAAATGGTACAATTGTTCGCCATATTTGTTGTCCATTTAAAGAGTACGAAGGTGCATCCCTGTTAATATACGGTGTCCAAATAAACTATAAATAAAAACATGTTAGTTTATGGTTAGAAGAAATGACAAATATAAGATATGCAAATCAGGTAATATAACACTAACTTGCTCTTCTCTACATGTGTTAAACCAAAGATGATACACATGTAATATCTTTTGTTGTCTGGATTGAGTAAGTCTTGTTTGATCAGACCACCTGTTTAAAAGTAAAACATTGTATAATAATATGTTGAGAATTTTTTAATTAATAATAAATATTTACTAGTTTTATTGTGTTAACAAATTAATATAACGTACCGGCATCCAAAAGGATCTGGATATGGATATGTATATGCCTGCTCCATATCTCGATTAGCTAGGAGGCCAGTCAGTCATGGAGAAATGCCAGGAAATCGTTCCCAAGCCCACATGCATACCAATGTGTGACATCTTGCAAAATTAATAGTGCCTGACTCTGAAGCCCTACAAAGGGCACGATATAAATGTGCGAGAACCGCTGAACCCCAACTATATCTATTGGTTGTTTGAAAATCAGCCAAGAATGGTAGATACATGGTATACACCCATCTGGATGATGTATCCTCCACTAACCATCCTCCCAACATGCGTAAGATATATGCACGAGCATGTTGTTGAATCGTATTATCATTTGCATGCTCAGGTAGTGATCTAAATCTACTAACAAGTCATCTCATTTGAATCCTTTGCCCATTCCACTCATCAAGTATATCTCCAAGAAGCCTCATTGTTTCATTTCGGAGCTGGTTTATTGAAAATTGACATACAATTGGGTCACCATCAATGGGGAGGCCTAAAAACATTGCCACATCTTGTAGAGTGATTGTACACTCCCCAAATGCAAAGTGGAATGTATGTGTTTCAGGCCTCCATCTCTCTACCAGTGCAGATACAAGAGTCATGCACGACTCTACTTTACCAATACGAAAAACCCTATAGAATCCTACCTGAATGAGGTATGGAACAATCCGAGTATCTGGGGTGTCATTTAATGCATTTGTTGCGCGTCTAGAACAAAGTACTCGATTAGTCTGCAATTAGCATCTAACAAGTGAATCAATGGACATAAAATAATGTTAAAACTTCAACTGAAAAAATTAAGATAACTCACATTGCAACCATTTGTAACAAATTGGGAAATGTGCCTCTCTTGCAACTTAAGTAATTGTTGGTGAGATTGTCTAAGATCCATACTAAAATTAAAGTAAATGAATTAATATGAATAATTAAAAACAACATTAAAATAATTAAATAATTATCAGTGGCACTATCTTAATCATGTAATAGAAATTACGGCACACATTCATATTATAAAGTAAAAATTACATCACACATGTTCAAGTTACATCTAAGTTTATAAAATCAACATTAGGAAATGACATAGATATTCTTCAATGATCATAGTGAACAAATCAATCTTGATTTGGACATCCAGAGCGATTATGTCCTTGCACTCTGCACAGTGAACATCTCAAGCTCTCATTTGGCTCCCTCTAATCCATCTCATTTTGGAATCTTGTTGACTTTGGATGACCATTGTTTGGTAGCCGTGTGTTTGGATTTGGGAGTAACATTAGATCTGCAACAGATGGCCAAAATTCCTTGCTAGCAATAGGGTAAAACTTAGACTTATACGCATTGATCATATGATCCAATGTGTATACAGGGTTTACAAATAAGGTGTAATCAATCGAGGTAGATGCACAAGCAATTATCACATGAGAGCAAGGGTAGTGCAAAGCTTGAAATTCTCCACATGTACAAGTCTTTCTAATAAGATCAACCACATACGTGCCAAAAATTCTTTAATTAGGATTACCGCCTACATCTATCACTTGAAATGTATTGTGTTCTTTGTTAAATAACTAGGCACTATGTGTGGTCGCAACATGAACATTATGTTTTAATTGTTTCTCAATCCACTCACTAAACTTAAAACCAGCTGACTTTTGAGCTATGTACTGGTTACTATACTCAGTGAAGTAGGTTGCAAGCTTTCCCAATGTCGCCTCAGCAATGGCAGTAATTGGGAGACATCTAATACTTTTCAAGACGGCATTCATGCATTCAGCAAGATTTGTGGTCATATGACCATAGCGTCTCCCACCATCGTATGCTCTGCTCCATTGTCTTGGGTCTAATTTATCAACCCATCCACAAACTTGCTCATTGGAAGCACGCAACTGATCCAATTTTTGTTAAAACATGTGTGGCATGTATTGGTATCCTATTAATATATAAAATTTGTTAGACATAAATTACACAATCCTTCTATCAGTAAAATAAATATAATTTTAAATTTATAAATAAAAATTACCTGCACTTACTAACAATTCCTTTAATTTCTTGTTTTTGAAAGTTAAGTTAAGGTTGGAGGCAAGATGACGAAGGCAAAATACATGGTATCCCCATGATTCGTTCCACCGTAATCTCTCGTTATGCACAGCTTTCAATATGCCTTGGTGGCGATATGATATTAGGCAAATACCTTGCCTATCCTTCGCCACATGTCAACGTACTAACTTTAAGAACCATGGCCAAGAGCTGGTGTTTTCACTTTCTACAATTGCAAAAGCAAGTGGGATTACTTTTTTGTTACCATCTTGACTACACGCGATCAATAACGTCCCACAATATTTCCCATAAAGGTGAGTTCCATCAACCTGTATTAATGGCTTTAAGTACGCGAATGCATCAATGCACGGCTTAAATGCCCAAAACACACGAAAAAATATTGCTTTTCTAGGAGCTTCTCCATCTGGACATTGCTCTGGCCTTGTCATAAACTCAACAACACTACCCGGCATATACTGCTTAACAGTGTATAGGAACCTTGGCAACAAATTGTATGAATCGGCCCAGTCACCATACACCCTTTGAAGGGCCTTCTGCTTGGTAATCCAAGACTTCCTATACGAGATGGTATAATTATGCATATTATCAATGTGTTGAATAATCTCGGAGGGCTTAAAGTATGGGTTTACCCTCACAAGTCCAACAATTTCTTCACAAATTAAATCAGAGTTCAGGTGGTAATGGTCTTGATTAAGCATGACTGACATGCAAGTGTGAGGAGCTACATATTTTGTAATCATCCAGCCATCACACTTTTTCAATTTCCCTGCCCTTAGCCTCCATGGACATCCAGCATCATACTGTTTACAACATATACTGTACCATTGCCTAGTCTGTTTTTTAACTTTGAATTGAACGTTATGCTTGATACTATACAATTTAACGGCATTGCTAACATCCTCCACAGGAGGCCATTGTAACCCGATATCAAGCTCATGCTCGGGGTTCCACCTAGGAGGTAACATCTGTTCTAACTCATCAGCCGACATATTGTTCAAAGCTTCCCAATCAATTTGCTTAAAAAATGGAGCTGTCAGCTCATAACAGCTTGAAATTGGGTTAGGAGACACAAAATCTTCATTCTCAATATGATAAGGGTTATCTTCAAACTCATATTCTGAGTCAGCATGCTCATCATCAGTACAATTTGACATATTAGCATCTATTGGTACATCTTCATTTGGTAGAACATTACCATGTGGTTCAGTTTCATTGTATGGTTCATTAAGATTAAATTGAACTACTGAAGATGACGCACCACCTATGTTTTGCTCTCTGAGTTGAGTTAATTGAAATGCACCATTTATGCTGTGATTTGTTAATGCCATATACGAAAACAAATTCTATTGTTCCTCTTCACCAAATCCTTCATTATAATAAATGTTCCTGCTTGGCCTTGATACAGTGCAGCTCGACTCACCGACAACTGCACACTCAACATATAAATTGATACAGTTATTGTTGGGATTGTTTTCATGATGACATATCATTATTTCCACATTTTGAGGTGTATTAATTTCTATAATACTGTATCTTGGACAAGGAAATTGTTCCACCAAAATTCTATATGTCACATTCGACACAATCTGCTCAGATCTTAACCCAAGACAATTGTGGATTTTTCTCCAAAGAGATTCCAAGGTCACATCACGTTTGATCTGAATCATCTTTGGTAATGGACCATCATACATATATCCATATGGTCCATAATAAGCCTTTCCACCATGATATATGAGACAAGATATCTCACTCATGGTTATTAATAATATAAACCTGCACCTATTATTATAATTAAACAAAAATTCACAATTACAAGATATTCAAAGCCAATAAATTAATAATACCCATACTCGTACCGAATTCCAAAATAAAGGTAATGTAAATTCGTGGGTTATATTAGTGTTATAATTATTAAAATAACAAAAGGATTATCTATGTGATTATAAAAATTATTTTAAATAAATTTAATTTCACAATTAATAACAAAAATAAGAAATATAACATATTAATATAACAAATATATATATATATATATATATATATATATATTATATATATATATATATATATATATATATATATATATATATATATATATATATTATTAGTATATATATTGATAATCTACTATTATTAAATTTCAAAATTTTAAAATAAAACTGAAAATAAAGAAAATAATTTTATAATAATATAAATTAAAATAATAAAAAACAACATATTTGATAAAAACTTATTTTGAACTACCATAATTCTATAATTAATAATGCAAAATATGACAAATAAATTTAAATATATTATCAGTATATATATATATATATATATATATATATATATATATATATATATATATATATATATATATATATATATATATATATATAGATATATATATTGATAATCTACTATTACTAAATTACAAAATTTTTAAACTAAAACTTAAAATAAAAAATAATTCTATAATAATATAAAATTAAAATAATAAAAAATAACATCATTCATTATAAACTTGGCCTTGAACTACGTTAATTTTATAATTAATAACACAAATAAAAAATATAATATATTAATATAACAAATAAAGAAAATAATTTTTTAATAATATAATATTCAAATAATAAAAAACATGATGTTTGATTAAAAATTTATTTTGAACAACTTTAATTTTATAATACATAACGCAAATAAGAAATATAATATATTAATATAACATATAAATCAAATATATTATCAATGTATATATATTGATAAAATATAAATAATAAAATACAAATAATTTAAAATAAAACTTAAAATAAAGAATTAATTTTATAATGATATCAAATTATAATAATAAAAAATATATTTACTGTAAATTTATTATTGAATAAATTTAATTTTATAAATACTAACACTAATTTGAAATATAATATAATAGAATTACAAAAAAAATAATTTTATATATATATCGGTTAAACTAAAAGAAATATTTAAAAATACAAACTAACAGAAGAAAAAAATCTCTCAATATAAATGTGATTTGTCACTAAAGAAATATTATGTCAAATATTTAATAAAAATACATTAATTAAAATTATTATACTAAATATATAATAATAATTGAATATAAATTTATGCTAACTTAAAAAAAATACAATCTTAAGCCTTACAATATCAATTAATTTTTTACCATAAAAAATTAACAGTGATTATAAAATAGTAATATTATTGATGATTAATAATAAAAAATTACATATAACATACTGTAAAAATATAAGCGTACTTGTTGAAGACCAAACAACCCAAAGAGTGAAAGTTGAGAAGATGACACCGCTAAAGAGTATCCATGGAAAAAAAATAATATATAAGCAAACAAAAAGAAGAAAAACGGGAGAAAGAAAATGTGTGGATAAATAATTAAACTCTATATTTAATTTTTAAAACATACCTATTGAAGATGCAAAGAGCAAAAGTTCACAAAATTATGGGAGAATGTATACAAGCAAATAAGAAAGAAAGAAAGACAAGGAAAGGAAGAGGAAAGGAAGAATACAAACTGGAAACGTAACTTTGTGCATCTCTTTTATAGAAAAAAAAATATAATTTTTTTATGTAAAATATTTTTAGAAATATCAAAAATATATTAAAAATATTAAAAATATATAAATCAAATAAAGTGGCCTGCATGTTTTATTCAAAGAAGTCAAAGAATTTGCTTTCCGTGCAAAAGATGGTAGCATGAGTCACGGGGACTGAAGATGGTAGGCAGCATGTGAAGAGAGGTTTTTAAACTAAAATTACAGTACGGTCCTATGATTTTCGACAATATCGCATCTTCTTACTGTGATTTTTCTGCGGTATCAGCTTTTTTGTCAAAAATCGGGTACGGTATTGCGATTTTATTCAAAAATCGCATCACCGTATTGCGATTTTTAATTTTTTGGTACATATTGGTAAATACTTTTAAAAATGATATATATTGGTAATAATTTTTTTTATTTGATACATCTGTGTAAAATACCCAAAAGTATTCAATACTAGCTCAGTTTAATAAAAAAAAAATTTCGGTATGTACGACTAACCCCCACACCTTGTTCCATCACACTTACCATGGATGTCCATTGCTACACAACTCCACGAGATACTAATTAATATTCTTAGTCTTTTGGCTTTTAATTCTGTCGAATATGAAGCCCAAGGTTGTATTAATAGTCAATTTGTTGACCCTAATACTTGGTGTTGGATTAAGAATAATGTTCCCCTTCCCCACCTCTACTTGTTGCTCTTGGCCCTTTACTCTCTTTCTCTTCACCCTCTTTATCGTCTCTCTGAACTACTGGTTAGTATGGAGGGATGGAACCAAGATTTAAATATTGGGTTGAGATTAAAAGACTAAGAACATGATTTGAAAACTAAAGATATTTTAAAAGTTTTTTTTTTTTTTCTGCCTAACTTAACTAGCTAAGACAAAAGTATATGATATCATAATTCTAATTAAATAAAACACATCAAACTTTGACTATCATATATGATATTTGTAATCATAAACAATAAAAGCATCTAATTTTCAAGTTATTAAAGCATAAAAGATGCAACACTCATCAAACAAAAGAAAAAAGAAGACTTACCCACACTTTCTCTCCATTGCTAGCTCCCTCAAGCTTTTCACTCCTTAGTCTTTCTCAAATCTTCTTTTTTCACAGAGTGATTGCTATTTTCTAATTGATTTTTTCCCCTCTAACATTCTTCAATTTAAACCCAAAGAAAAAGACACCGAGATTAACGATCTCATTCACCATTGTCTTAGTATTAAAAATAAGCCTAAAATTTAGAAAGGTGACCCTATAGTCTCTCTCATTCTTCTCAACTTCAAAAACATCAATCCATAAAGTATATATTTTCTTCCTTGAATATAATTTTAGACTTGAAAATGTACGTATCTTTCATATACTAATTGTTTCACCCTATGTTATTCAGTCATCAAAAAAAAAAAAAAAAAAAACTATGAGCTAAAGTATTATTATATCTACCTATGTAAGAAATATAATATATTTTCAATGCGATGGTGTGTCAATCACTAAAAAACTAAAAAATAATTAAATTTAATATATTCTCAATTTTTTTTACTAGGGTAGGATACACATATGATATCATCCTTGAATATTTAGTATATATATTAATTGCATTGACTATATAATACTTTATAAATGGTTTTCCAAATCATCAAAGGAATATGTTAGTTGATTTTATAATACCTTATTTCATTAAAATTTTATCTGGTAACACTTTTATTTCTTAATTGTCCATTTTACTAATAATATGCAAAAGACATATGAAACAAAATAAGAAAAAGCCTTTATAGGAAGTTAGCAACCTCTAGAATTTCCACCAAATTAATCATGAGCTTTGAAGTGAAATATGTATTCGAAACATTAATATTATCTAATTATAATAAAATAAAAAATATTGTTAGCATTATAACATTATCAAAAATAATATTAAATATCATTGTCACTTACGTTTACCAAACTTGCTAATCTTTGCAAATAGAATAATCAAGACAATTGGCTTCTCACCATTGTTTTTGATATATGAAATGAGTTCATTAGGAAATTGACCAAACATTCTCTAATCTCTCCCTATTTATTTCTCACAATTCTCCTAGCCAGATAAGTATAATTACAATGTAATAAATAGACTAACTAACTCTTCCTCCTCTTACCATGTGTACCTCCTTTTTAGACACCTAAAGCATAAAATTCTACCTTTATATTTTGAATTGTAACACAGTTAGTGAGTTAAAATAGAACACACACAATATCCTTGTTGGAAAATCAAAGCTGAAAACTTTGAACAAAGGGGAAGCGGGAAAAAAATTTGCAGCTGTGGGATGTGTTATATATATATATATATGTTTTCTCCTCCTATTTGATAATATTTGAGTCTTGTTTTGATAAATTTAGTCATCATTTGGTATAATTTGACTATTTTACAAGGTAATGTGGTGAAGTGTAATGATAGTAGAAATTTTGTGCAAAACAAGCAATTTGGAATAGATTTGAGGGTTAGATACAATTAGAGAAAGTTTAGAGGCTAGTCATAGCATTTAGAATGAAGAAAAATTAGAACTTAAAGCAATGGAGTTGTGTGTCTCAATATATAATTCTGCATGTCACAACACACATCAAGGAACATTTTGGAGATTTGGTGAGCTACTGTGTGTCATGATACGCATAAATGCGTGTCACGACACAACAAGTTAAGTGGTACAAAGAGGTTTTGTGTGTTGCAACACACACAAAGACATGTCATGACACATTGTAGAGCAAGTAAAAGGGAGGCAAATTAAGGTTCTCTGCTTTGTGACACTAAGAAAGTGGTTGAAGAGGACAAAACAATGTTTAGCTGTACTGGGAGTGAGTTTTCACGTTGTTTGCATGCTTAACATCTTCAATATATATTTCAAGTCCCCATTGCTCATACTTCATGGCATGGATCCTGTCACTCCCCGCTTCATTCCCCCTACCCAGCATCTCATTCTACTACTTGGTACGATCAATTATAAACCCTCTATTTGTTAAATGAGTTTACTATTTTGAATTTGTTTGGAAATTCTGGGATGGCCTTTTTGCAAAACAGTGTTCATTATGAAATGTTTATTAGTTTTGTAACTTTTTGTCATTTGAGGCAATGAGTTAATTATTTAGTTTTAGTTTACTTGATGAGAAGTTCTTCACGTTGTTAAGTTTTAACTGCTGAATTTAGGATGAAAATTTGTATTTTCTTGTTTGAAACTTGTTCATTTTGAAATTTTTTATGCTATACAATCCATAATAATAATAATAATAATAATAGGTAGCTAAAATATAATGATAATAATTGTAAACCTAATTTTGAACCCTGTTATATTCTTATTCTTTCAAATTTCATTGCTACATAGCCGCAAACAAAAAGATAATTAACACTGATGTCTCTCACAAACCAACTCCATTAAATGGTAAAGCATTCAATGTTCAAAAAGGTTTAAGTTCTCTAGCAAAATGCGAAGCAAAAGCTTCCATTTCATTAATGTTTCTTAAAGACCAATCCAATCTCTGCCCCTCCATTACCATTCCTAGTTGGGAGCCGCTTAATGAGCCCCCTACTTTGCTGGTGTGCGCCTCTCACCTCAATTTTTTTCAAAATTCCCATATTGCCTTCAAGCCCACGCCCCCCATTTCTCCCATTTTTCTTCCTTCGACGAGCCCCCTTCTTTTTGTTTGAAACCCTAGCTCTGTTCACTCAAGTTCCTCCTTCTTCTCCACATCAACGGGTCTTATTTAATTTGCTCTCGCCTTTTACCATGTGTCCTCCCCACCATTAAAATTTTATAAATTTTTTTATTTTATCCTTTCATTAACAAATGAGAAATGACTCTACACAGCCGTTCCAAATCTAAAACAGCTATGTAGAGTCGTTTTATCATAAAAATAAAAATTTCTAAGAAAATAACAAAAGAGAAAATTAAATAAACGACTATAAAGAGCCGTTAGAGGGAGAACGGCTGTAAACAACCGTTGAAGAGGGAGAACGGCTCTAAAGAGTCAATGGGGGAAATATATATTAGATAAATTAAATATATTAAGAAAAATAAAATATTAAAAAACTATAAAAATATAATAATAATTTCTAATATTTTTAATAAAATAAAATAATTTTAAAAAATATATTATAATTTATAATATTAATATAAAATTATAAATTTTATAATATTAATATAAATTACAAATTTTTATCACACAATAATATATTTTGTAAATTTTTTTTATTTTATTAAAAATACTACTAATTATATTATATTTTAAATTTTTTTAATAATTTATTTTTCTAAACATATTTAATTTTATCTATAATTAATATATAATATAATATAATATAAATTATAAATTTTTTGTCACACAATAATATATTTTATTAAATTTTTTATTTTACTAAAAATATTATAAATTTTTTATGACACAGTTATATTAAATATATTCCCTTACCAACAGCTTTAAAGAGCTAATGAAGAGACTCAACAGCTCTTTTAGAGCTGTTAAGAGAAATATATATATATATATATATATATATATATATATATATATATATATATATATATATATATTAATATAAATTGTAAATTATTTTTCACATAATATATATTATATATTTTGTAATATTATTAATAAAATAAAAAAATTTAATGATAAAATTAAATTTGTAATTACAAAATATAAAATTTGAGAAATGAATCATTTGAAGAAATATAATTATTTTAACCAAAAAAAATTCTACTAAGAGTTTAAATAATAAAGAGTGTACCATGAAACAACCAAAAAGGTAAGCAATTTTTTGTGTTTTTTGATCAAATTTGACTGTTTGACCTGCAGAAATTTTTAATTTTTATTTTTTTAACGTAATATAATATCAGAACATGAAATCAATTTTTTTTGCCATTGCATAATATTGGGCAAGTTTATTACATGTAATTAATTGTTTTTTTTTACCGTTTCATAACATCGAGCAAGTTTGTTACATGTAATTAAATTTTTTTGACCGTTGCATGATATTGGGCAAGTTTGTTACGTGAAATTGAGATTTTTTTCTGTTGCATCCAGAACTTATTTAAAGCTAAATCCCTCGGTACCTCGTCTATCAATTGCGCTCCTCTTCTCCCTCTCTTTCTACATCTCATCTTCTCTCCCTCTCCGGCTATCGATCTCTCTTCCTCCATGCTCTCTCTTCTCTCTCTGCCTCTGTGCTCTCTCCTCGCGACTGCTCTCTCTTCTCTCTCTGCCCTCTGCGCTCTCTCTTCGGCGACTACTCTCTTCTTCTCTGTGATCACGACTTCGTCTATGATCTCTCCTTCTCCTCTATCCCGTCGGCAGTATTTCATCTTTATCACTCTCTTTCGCTTCACGATCACTTCTATGATCTCTCTTCTCCCTTGTGCTCTCTCTTTCTTGATGGTTTTTAATTGTTATTATATTTGTAAGTGATGTGATTTCAGTTCTGTTTCTTATGATTTATTTAATATGCTTAATTTCAATGACTTTGGTACAAGAAGTGATAGCCGGCGATGGTGAGTTTTGCATAATTGATGTAATTTTGAAATTATGATGGGTTTGTGATGTATTACTGAGTGACTATACGTGTTTCTAATTTTCAGGGCCCTGGCAGAGAGTTAGGAATCAGGAAAATTGAATAGAAAACAAAGGGTTTTGGCCTTTCCCATTAAAGCTGTGGACTCCAAAAATGCTCAAAATTCTCTGGCAAGGTTCTTTCTTTCTCCCTCGTATTTTCTCAACCTTCTTTGTTCTATCTTTATTCCCCATTTTCTGTATAAGGGTTTCTTTATTTTGATAGATTATTTTGTACAGTTAATGGGTATGCTATTTAGTCAAGGGAATTACTCTATTACTCAAATCATGGTCAATGCCTTGGAACTCTGAATTATTTGAGCGACTTATTCTGTTTTTGTTTTTGAGTGGCAAAGTATGTGGGATTAATGGGTATGGCTATGATGAATTCCTCCCGTAAGTTTAATGAGATTTGTTATGGGTTTTACTGTTATATGAAAATTGGGCAGGTTAATCTATTTAGTTCTTCAGTAAAAGTGGTTTTCACTACTATTTCTCCAGTAGAAGTAAAGTGAAGGAACATGTTGGAAAAGTTCCTAAATACCGATAAGAGGAAATTAGAAAGAACTATATAGTTAAGAAATATTATTTCCTATGATTACGATCACCCAACACCTTGGATGTCTTATCTGAAATGTTAACTCAATCAAGGGCACATTGATTCAGTTGATATGAGGAAACAGACACTAGTTTTTATAAGAGAAGAAATATATATTTCTAGGAAACATTTAGCTGTTTTTCATGGGAAAACCTCATTATATAGGTGCTTATGGATTAGATCATACCTAGGGTATGTGTTAGATCATGTCAATTCGGTTGCTGACCTTCACTTGACATTGCCATACTTATTAATATATTGGTATGATACTTATTTGGGTATTTTTCAGTGCATACTGGGATTGTGAATTCAGCTCTACACTTGGGTGCATGAGCACTAATTATTTTGGTTTGCTTATTACTCTCCTAATGAGATAATCCAATTGGAGATTATTGATTTGGGCTAGCATTTTATTAAAGATTAATTGGTTTGTCTTCTCCTGGCTATATTTTCATTATTTGGTTCAATTTTAAGCTTGTTTAGTGCTTTTACTATTTGTCAATGTCTTAACAAACACCCCATTAGCCACATGGATCTAAAGTTCCGTGGAAGCATGGGGTGTGTTAAAAGAATTGGCCTTTTCATGGTTCAATTTGGTAGTATTAGACAGAATTGTAATTCCCTTTGTTTGGTGAAAGAAAATATATTTTAAAAAAAAATGGAGATGGCATTTCAAAATAGGTTATGAATTATAGAAGGGTTATGCACCCAACTTGATATTTGAACGTGTGGGGATGTTTTGCAAAAGCTATGCTTTTAGAACCCCACCTTCCAAAAAAAAAAAGTTGTGTGTAGCAAGTGATTATGCATCATAATATGAAAGATAACGAGAAATGACAACCTCCTACGCCTAATGCAAATTTGGTCAAAGGAGAAGACAGTTCTCGTGATCTCTTTTTAAGCTATCGTTTAGCCAGGGTGGTAGAATTTAGGGTCAAAATAGCTTCTCAGTTGAAATCATTGTTTTGAGATGCTTGCAAGGATCCACTGTTTCTTTGGCTTATCAAGGAAGTTAGGTAGTGCTCTTCTTTTTAATTAAGGGTGTAGTATATGTTTTGCTGGCGTTGTTATCAGATACGAATTCAATTCCATATTTGTTTTTTATTGCCTGTATTTAGTGCAGGCAGTGACTATCAATGCAAATGCTTAGACCAGTGCTGGGCATGCAGTAAATCAAGTGTATACTTCCGTACTTGTAAGTTCACACTTATAATTACAAGTAACTTACTGTTTTTTTGTATTGCTTACATCTCGCATGTAGTTCAAGTGCATTCTACATCAATTTTTGATATGTTTTATTAACATCTTCTCTACCTCTGTTTTGAGTTATTCTTGAATTTAAGAAATTTAAAAATCCATTTACGAAGTTGTTGCTAGTTCTCATTCTTGTTTTTATGATAAAGTTTTTGATGATTACATGACAGAAAATTTTGGCTTAGTACTTTTGGTATTGACATCATCAACATTGTTCAATTTTATATGCAAGTGGGTGGTTGGCATGTGGTGCAGTGACGTTCATTCATCCCTGTAATCTCCCGCTGGTTATGGTTCATGACTTAAGGACTTGCATCTTGCAATGTAGTATATTTTAGTTGCTAATGGTAAGACTATACAATTCAAGTATAACTTGAGAGACTCATTCTTTATCAGAGCACTAACTGATATTATACATGCTATTGATGAATAATCTAATGGGTTAACTGTAAAACAAACTGAAGAATCATGGGCTCATAGTGAAAATGTTTTATCACTTTAATTGAGTGTCCTGTTTATTGTGCTGTTCCTTTCTGTCTCTGATTGGCTGGAGACATATTAACTTGTAATACTCATTACTTGTTAGGTTTCTGTGCTTGAGGAAATCTTTAGGGTATAAGAAGGAAAAAAAACCAAAAAGAGGGGGAGAGAGACAGAAAACTATAGTATGTAATGTGACAATTGGTCAACGTGGTTAATTATGAGAGTGCTATTCCGTGTCTAATTTTACTTGTACTGGTTTTTAACAACTCTGATTAGTTCTCAATGAAAAGTTGAGATTTGAAGGAGCAAGGTGATTGTTGGACTAATAGTTGGGCCGTTGTCTTTCTCCACAAGTCCTCCCCTATTTCTTTTATCACCCCCAAACCATTTTGTTTGACACCTTTTTGGGTGTTTGAAGAGAAAAAAAAAATGTCTTGAATGAAATCCCCAGTCTTTTGTGCCAAGAATTGACCCGCTTTACATAAACGACAATACACGTTGCTCCCTCGGCTTCAAGTTCAAGGGGACGACATTGAGACGACAACCAAAAAGGTCAGTAATATTTTTGTGTGCTTGTCGATCAAATCTGGCTGTTTGACCTGCGAAGAATTTCTAATTTTTAATTTTATTTTACCGTTGTATCTCATCTATCAATTCCGCTCCTCTTCTCTTACTCTTTCTATCTCTCTGTCTCTGATCTTCTCTCCCGCTCCAGCTAGTCCATTTTCTCTCTTCTCTCTCTGCCTCTGCGCTCTCTCCTCCTCGGCGACGTACTCTCTTTTCTCTCTCTGTGATCACGTCTTCGTCTACACTCTCTTTTTCCTATGTGCTCTATCCCGTCGGCAGTATTTCACTTCTTCTGATCTTTATCACTCTTTCGCTCCACGATCTTCTTCTATGATCTCTCTGCTCTCCTGTACTCTCTCTTTCTTGATGGTTTTTAATTGTGTGTGATTAATCTGTGACTATCTGATTTCAGTTCTGTTTCTTTTTTTGTGTATGATTTATTTCATATGCTGTGGTTATTATGTATATAGCCTGGTTAGTGATTCTAGTTTTGTACCAATTTTCTTTTGGGATCATAAATGCTGCGGAGATAGGTATAGTAGACATATTTTTAGTGAAAGTGATTCTGTATGTCGTGTAGATATTCATATTGACTTTAAGCTAGTTGTTACCTTCTCTTCATGAAATGCCATTAGTTAATATGCTTACTTCAGATATTCTGTTCGCTCTTAGTTTGATCTTTTTGCTTAACAGACGTTGTCAGATATACATGGCTATTTGGAGATAAATAAATTCATAGTTTTTCAGCAAATATACTGCCATTGTCTTGGTCTTAATCACAGGCCTAAAGCTCATTGTTAGCTTTTAAAGATGAAAAAATTTCCAAATTTTGGTAGTTTTATGTAAATCTTCCAATGTATCTATATATTCTGAATCCTGATTGTGTTGATGAATTGAACTGTCTGTTGAAAGTGCCTATCTGCCTTCATGTGATGTATTCCAATGTATCAAAAAATGGCTTTACTCAGTTAGGTGCAAAGAAGCGTTTATATCCTTTGGAATTAAATTGTCAATTAGATTAAGAACAGTGTTCATATCCTAATGGGAATAGTTCCAGAAAACTTTTGCATAACTGAAATTTTACCCTTGAAGTTAGGTACAGTGTTTAAGCCATTAGCTATGTATATGTATATACATATATACGTAAAGAGAAAAAAGGAAAGGAAGTAGAAATCGCAGACGGACTGCAAATTTATGCCATATAAATTGATAGCATAAGTTACAAATCTGAAAGAAAGTTAAAACTTAAAACTTACAATTGGGAAACTTAAGCACCGGAAAGAAGGAAGAAAGTTAGGGAAGGCTAGGAACTACACTGCATCTGCTGGTGAGTTCTGCCCTTACAAGGGGGAAAGGGGGTCTATTTATAGTTGGAGGAGGGTAAGTCCAGACCCTTAAAGTTGTCGCAGTTATCTGGAGTCTTCTGCTTTTCACTTTGGAAAAGTGAGAGCTTTCAGAAGTATCACGAGCTTAACTATGATGTACTGTTTGTCGGCAAAGTACTATTGAATTTTTTTTATTTTTTATTTTATTTTTTTTTAAGTCTGAGAAAAGTTGATATTTTAAATATCCTCTAATCCCATGAATTCTTAATGTTCAAAATATAACATTAAGGAAGGGTTCTTAATGTTCAAAAGTCTCTTCAATAATGAGGCTTTTGGAAACTTGCCCATATTATTGCAATTCTTCTCAAAAATAGGATTGCCATGGGTATTCTTATGGAAGTACCAGTTTTCTTAAAAAGGCACAACGATAATTCCCAAGCAAGCCCCAGTCTTAGCTTCCCTTGCTGGATTGGTTACTCAGAGTGACTTCATTAACCAACTTGAAGACATTCTGCAACAACTAAAATTGAAAAATTCCAACTCAGCAAGTAGGGCTTCCAACAGCAAAGGAAGCAATCCGATAGTTGAAGAAGACCAACTAGATGATGAAGAATTCATGGGATTAGAAGATATTTAAAATATCAACTTTTCCTAGACTTAAAAAAAAAAAAAAAAAATTTCAACAGTACCTTGCCGACAAACAGTACATTGCCGACGCACAGTTAAGTTCATAATACTTTTGAAAGCTCTCACTTTTCCAACGTGGTAAGCAGAAGACTCCAGATAACTGCGACACTTTTAAGGGTTTGGACTTACCCTTCTCCAACTATAATAAAGAACTTGATGACTGGACTCTTCCCAAAGTTCCTGAAAATGAACTCTATAAAAATGAAAGAAGTTTTTTTACAAAAACGTCTTATAACCTTAAGACGGTAGAAAGCTATATTAATGTCAATCCAGATCAAGAAAATTTATCCTCTTATCTGGAAAAGAGTTCTTAAAATCCAGAGAAAAATACAACTTTGTGCGTATAGGTTGTGTCCAAGTAGCTGCTAAACCCATGACTAGGTTAGGGCTAGATACATCCATACTCATGTGCTTGCGTGATAGTAGGCATAACAGATTTTCTGATTCACTGATAGGAGTAGTTTAGAAAAGTGTGTCTGCTGGTCCTGTTTGGTTTCAATGTTTTCCTAATATTTCGATGTGTTTGAGAGAAACACATAAAGAAAAATTGATTTTACTTAATACCAAGCTCCACGGGTATGACATGGTACCTGGATCTATCCCAGTAGTAATTATATATAGGATCCAATACAAGTTATACAACTCGGAGAGTTCTAGTATTCGCAA
The DNA here is from genome assembly GCA_022379115.2 of Bauhinia variegata. Taxonomy (NCBI): domain Eukaryota; kingdom Viridiplantae; phylum Streptophyta; class Magnoliopsida; order Fabales; family Fabaceae; genus Bauhinia; species Bauhinia variegata. The sequence continues at coordinate 8,970,868 of CM039429.1, read as the reverse complement.
GTCACCTGATGATAAGGTTCAAACGGTGTTTTTCCTTAGTGATACCTCAAAAGCCAAGGTAACAATACCTTGTATAACTCCTTGGGACCAGATTACTTTTCCTGAAAGTTGGTCCTTGACTAAAGCTTCTCTTCCTGTAGCTGATTACCCTTCAATTTCTAGGATAATCCAGCATAATTCTGGGCAGGTGGAAATATCATTTGTTAGAAATATGCCAAGGATAGACAATCCTAGGCACTCTTCTGCTTCAAATTCATCTTTTGTTACTGTAGATCTTAAGAATTTGCAGAGATCTATGTCTTCGGTCAACATTACTGGTCTTGACAACACATCCAGAGTAGCCAGGCCAGTTTATCAACCACAAGATCAGGTAGGAAAGCACTCTACCAAAGGAGAAGACAGGTATGAGGAACCTGCCTCATCTCAGCCTACTTCTTCTCCTCCTACGTCTCCCACTTGGTCTCAACTAAACAATGAACCCAGTTTTTGAAATGATTAAACAACCTTTTGAAAATAAAACCCCTATTTTCAAAATAGAACTTGAAACTTTAAAAAGTGATTTTTGGTCGGAAGAAAATTCTCTCCAAAGATCCTGGTTTTTGGAAAAATTTCAAGGAAAAAAAAAAAAAAAAAACCTTTCATGACAAATGGCTTGAATTTGTAAAAAATTTTGAAGTAAATATTTCATTTTTTACTTGGTTTGAAGCCTATGCCATGAAAAAAGGAATTGAGTATCCTTTTGGAACTACCTTAAATGTTTCCAACTCTGCTCAAACTTGGACGGTTTCAGAAAAGGAAAAACTAGTTTATGAATTACCACCTTCAAAAACTTTTTATATGGAGACCAAGGATCCCTCAAAACCCCTTGTAGCCTCACCCTTTAAGATTAAGGACACTAAGCAACTGGTTAGTCCTGGAGATATTGCTGTTATATATGAGCAAAATAACTATACTAATAAGTATCTCCAAACCTTAGGACAACACATCCTTAAGGGAACCTATAGTTCACCAAGAAACTTCTACCTCTAAGAGGTTAGAAAAACCTCTTTTCAAGCCTTATGAAATTCCGTTTGAAAAACAACAAGCCTTAAATAGACCCTACATAAATGATTAGTAATCTAGATAAGAAAATAGGAAAAACCTTAGTAGTTGAAGATTCTCCTGAGGAAGAAGAGTCTACAACTATTAAAACTCTAGAATAACCTCCCGAAAACCAAGAGCAATCCAGTGTCCATAATATTAGAGCTATAGCCCCATGGAGGCCAAGATGCCAATATGGGATAATTAACCCAAATGTTGAAGTGTCTCTTGCTCAGAATTCCTTCAATGGGAATAACATCTATGAATGGAACATAGATGGGAAAAACGAGTATGAGATACCTAAAATTCTCCAACAAATGACTATGGTAAGCACAACTTATCAAACTATGCAGGGATATGATGATTTAGCAGTAGTCCATGTCCTTGTAGCTGGTTTCACTAGATCACTTAAAGGATGGTGGGATGAACATCTCACTCAACAAGAAAAGCAGCAAATCCTAGACTTTTACAAAATAGATGAACAAGGTAATCCCCCTTGTTGACTCTAGTGGAGATCTAATTCTTGATTCTGTAAATACTTTAATTTATACTGTAACTAAACATTTTACTGGTGACCCAAGTTTATGGAAAGATAAGTCTTCTGAATTACTATCCAATCTAAGGTGTAGAACTTTAAGTGATTTTCAACAGTATAAAAATATTTTCTTTTCACAAATCTACACCAGAGAAGATAGTAATCAGCCATTTTGGAAAGAAAAATTCCTGGCTGGACTTCCTCGGTCATTTGGTGATAAAGTTAGAGAAAAAATAAGGAGTCAATTCGATGGAATTATTCCTCATGAAAAGCTCACCTATGGCCAATTAGTCGCCTATGTCACCAAAACTGCTTTAAAAATTTGTCAAATGGACAAAATCCAAACTCAAATTCAAAAAGAAAGAGCCCAGAATAGAAAAGAAATGGGTGATATTTGTGAACAGTTTGGATATAAGCCTTGTTTCCAAACAAGTTAAACCTAAGAAACTTTAAATAAATTGAAAGATTTTTTAGCTGAATCCTCATCAGACAATGAAGAGGATACAAATGCTCAAGTTGCAGAAATAGAAAAGGAAGATACCCCTTCTGCAGAACAGAGTGATGACTACTATTCCTCCTCTGAAGAAAATCAAGAAGATCAAGAGGATGAAAAAGAAGATCAAATTAACATGCTCAGTATCAACACCCTGTCTGCTGATCAAGAACTCCTTGAGGTTATCAATAAACTTCCTGATAACGAAGAAAAGAAGGACTACCTTCAAAAGCTTAAGACAACTCTAGAGCAACCATCAAGCTCAAGAAGAAAAGCCCAGGTAAGTACCGGTTATAATTTTAAAGAAATATTAGATAGGTTTAATAAAAAGAAAGGTTTAATGTATATATATATATACGTATATATGTATATACATATGTATTATATTATTAAGTTTTGACAATTTTTATTTTTAATATTAACTACCAGTTTTTAAATTTTTTTAGCTCTCTCATTATCTTATTTCTTTTCCTCCTTATCTTTTATTTCTTTGAAATACTAAACTATATCAGAAGATCAATTTATTTTTCAAATACATGTAACCGTTACTATTACCGAAAGAAGTTTTTCAAAATTAAAATATAAAATAGATTGAATATATTAATCATATTATCTATTGAAAGTAGCTGATTAAAATTACTCAATTGCAAAAATTTTACAAATAATTTTGTCTCTCAAAAAGTTAAAATGATAATATAAAGACGGATAGGTTATATTACACTAAGTCTTACAATAATTTTCCCTAAGATCCCAAAACATTTGGAGACGACCTTGTACATAGTTCCTAAAAAGGAGATTAAGACAACACATTTAGAAATCCCTACGATTTAGATGGTTAAAATAATTGAAGTGCAATGCACGTTCCTTTGTCTAAGGTAGAAATATTTGAAACACCATTAGAGATATTGGGTGTTAATCATGCATATCTCTTTGCTGATTTAAAGTCCCAATTTTCAACCTTTACACGCACACAAACATAATGACCAACAAGATTGTCAAATTTTGTCATGGAAATAGAAAGATCTAATGACAAATATTATATATCCAAGAGATGTACAAAGTACTAATAATCTCGTATGGTATTGGGTTTAGAATAGTGTCTACCTATTAGTTAGCAGATGTGTTTTTAGGATACATCCTTGAGTTGATGCTACCAAGACCTTAGAATACCTTTTCTTTCTAACGAATCTAACCCAAATGTTTTCTTTTAATATACTGATAGGATTTGGTAGACCAACATTCCAATAGGTAGTATATTTCTGTACTTCTTAGAATTATTATTAACATCAACTGCTTACTGCAAGACATAAATATAATTGGAATTTACCTTTGTCTATTACACTTTCCCACCTCACTTTCTCTTTCCCTTTCAATTTTTTTTTCCCTTTTACTGATACAATTGCATTTTTCTATCTTTGCTATGAAAATGATCAATTTATTTTGTTCTGGCAGCTACTGGATGAGATGATAGACAATGGCGGCTTCCCTTTAAATACAGAACCTAATATCCTGCGAGAGATGATAGCTCCACCAAATATAGTTAACAAGGTTTTGAGTGTTGTGACTGGCAGCAGTTCCAATGTTAGTGAAACCCTTCCAGGCGCAACAGCATCTTGTGTTCCTTAGGGAGCATCAGATGTGAAGTATTCCAAAAATGAAGTTTTTGCGGATCTGGTTGAAGAAATGGATGCAATAATAAACAGGTATATACGATCAAATGTGGCCATTCAAAAATTTCAGCTTTTAAATTTTGATAATTTTATTGGTCAATTTGATTTGTGATTCTACTCTTACTGTCTAAAATTAATTTTGATGAACTTGGAAAGTTTAAAAGTTGATATTTTGAGTTAAAAGTTCGGACCATGAGCAAAAATACCTGAAATTATGTGTTGCAGTATTGGATGTCTTTGCCTTTTCAAGAAGAGAGGAAAACTATAATTGAATGAGGTTGGACTAGTGGTTTTTATGCGTTTGACTGATAACTTGATAACCTTCAAGAAAGCAAATTTTCTTTGTTCCTAATCTCAGTAGGAAATGCTAATTCTGTTAAAGATTATGTTCCTTCAAAGCATCTTTTTCTCACTCCTTCACTTTGCAAACAAAATGCTCCATTATTCTCTATTCCCTAGCCTAAAATATTACATTGAATAAGCAATTGATTAATTTGGCAATGAACTTAAAACACATATTCTGAGAAGAAATGATAAAGATGTAGCTCTATGAAGCTAGGGGTTTCATATTTCATTTTTCTTTTGGTGGATTGCTTACTAAACAATTGAATCTTAAGACATCTAGAAGTCATTAGCATATGGACCTAAAACTATATATCTGGCAGAAAGTTCACTTAGCCGAAGGATGTAACAATCAAAGAGAAATTTTTTTACAGAATAAGTTATTTTTTCTAATTGATTTTTCTAGATTGCTATTAAAGGAAAAAGGACTGACAAAACAGTGGTCCTTGCCCCTTCTTTTGTCCCCTCTAAGTGTATGATCTGATTTCTGCAGGCTCAGTGAATGGGATCATTACTGAATGCCTGAAATTTGAAACTTGTTGATTTTGTTGGACACTTGGACTTGATAAAAAGTTCAAGGGGCATTTATTAAAAGATCATCATGAGGGCTCCTCTTCAGTAGATTCTATCTTATGAATGACTTCTGTAATTGCATGTTTCATAGCTAAAATTTGCTTTTTTTATTCAGGGATGGAACTCTGGCAAAATGTGAGATCTATGGTGAAGTTCAAGTAAATTGCCATATACCAGGTCTTCCAGATTTGACTCTTTCGTTTGCAAATCCTTCCATTCTAGATGATGTCAGGTTTCATCCCTGTGTTCGGTTCAGGCCTTGGGAATCCCGTCAAATTCTTTCATTTGTGCCTCCAGATGGACAATTTAAGCTTGAGTTACAGGTAAGTGTTGAGCTATATGTCAATGTCTAAATCAGTATTTGAAATTACTATGCTATCAGTTAATTTCTTCTCATGCCTTTGGTTTTGATTTACCATTAATTGAAAACTTGTATGCATGAGAAGGGTTAGTTTGGGGAAAGATAAATATCCAATGTGACTTTGTCTTTTTATACCCTAGTATTTCAAATTTGCTCTGTCTGAAATAAAGAAATCTGGCATCCTACTTTTTCAGGGTTAGAAAGTTGCAAAACACCCCAATTTATGTAAAGCCGCAGTTAACTTCAGATGAAGGGACATGCCGTTTTAGTGTGTTGGTTGGAATACGAAATAATCCTGGAAAGACAATTGACTCAGTTACTGTTGAGTTTCAGCTTCCTCCTTGCATCTTATCAACTGATCTGACTTCAAATCATGGAACAGTCAACATCTTTGCTAACAAGGTACTTAATTTGCGTGATTGTTGCGATTATAGAAGCAGCTGTGTTTTTGCTGATAGTTTGTATAGAGACTAGGAAGAAGTTGCAATGATAACTGAGTAAAACTGTCAAAGGTCACATTAATTGAGAAGATACTGCAAAAATCACTTGGCTCTTGAAACCAAAGTAATCCTTTTCAGGGCTCAAGTGATAATAAAAAGAGGAACATTTTGATATCAGGGACTCAAATCTTCCAGAGACATTAAAGGACTAAAATGACCTCTTATTCTATAAACTTCATTGCTATATTTTCACGGTGTGATTTCGTTCTTCTTTTCTTTTTATTTTGTTTTGTCAGATCTGCAGTTGGTCCATTGGTAGGATCCCAAAAGATAAATCCCCTTCATTGTCTGGAACATTTGTTCTTGAGGATGGATTAAAGCGCCTCCGTGTCTTCCCTACACTTCAAGTGAGTTTTAGAATTATGGGTGTTGCACTCTCTGGTGTAAAAATAGATAAACTGGACCTGAAGACTGTACCCTACTCTTTCTATAAGGGGTTTCGGCCGCTTACCCGGGCAGGGGAATTTGAAGTGAGGTCATGATTTTTGTATTTGCTGTTGAGCCATTTGAGAATTGTTATGAGTCTGGTTATGAAATTTTGCTGCATGTGATAACATGGATCATGATTTATGTGAGATTTTAAGTTGGTTGGTTCCATTTGTAAAATATAGTGTTTCTCTTGGACGGGAAAGAAAAAGGGTTGATAGTATACTGTTACTTTTCCCTATTATGAAAATCTACATCATTTGGGAACTTGTCTTGGATCTTGAAAGATGTCTTATGATCTTATTCACATGGCTGCTCATGCTTGCCACAAGTTGCTTCTTTCTCTGCTCTATCTGCAGCACATTCAGCAGCAGTCACTTGTGAAGTTTTAAGTTTAGAAGAATGAGCAGATGGACAAAGTTGAAGTTATGCCAATTAAGTATTTGAAATTCCTGAATGCTGGTAATAACGTTAAGATTTTTCTAAGTTAATATCTATAATAATATTAACTATAGCCTCAAAGTCAAAGGCAAAATAGATTGAGACTGTCATTCCTTGTAAATCCATTTCAATTATGATTTATTGATAATTGATGCTAAACTGATTAGCAGAACATTATAAGCTAAATATTTTTAATCTTGCAATTTTTTTTTTTGTACAAACTATTAGTATTCAACATCAAATTGAATATTGATTAATTTGGTCTGAGTCGGGCAAGATCAGATGAGCAATAAACTTTTAAGTGAGAATAAATAACAGCATTGAATGATTGTTGGTGGTATAAGAATTCATTTATTCCATACTCAGCAAAAACTGAAAGGGGCAACAGAAATAGGTAGAAATAAATGTTGAACATGGGAGGTGGAAATAAATGTTCAACATTGAAATAGGAGATGGACTTTATTGTTTGGGAATTGTGTAATTTAAAGAGATGATTTATTAGGAGGAAGTCAAATATGCAAAATCATTTGTGAATGGGTATTTTTTTAATGAGAAAACGGCTAAAAAAAGGATAAACTGCTGTGTCCTTGAGTGTCAATTTAGAAAGAACTTTTTTATAGTCGGTTTTTTACAATATACTCATGGGCATATAATGATAATTAATAAGTATATATTTAAAATATAAAACTTCCAAAATCCACACAATATTTATTATAATAACATTAATTATTCTCATTAATATATTTATAATTCAAAATTTACCCTTATTCTTAATATAATATTTATAATTGAGGGTTTTAAAATTTAGAGTTTGTGTTTAGGGTTTCAAGTTTAGTGTTTAGGGATTTTAGGGTTTATGCTTAAATTCAAGATTTATATTTTATAATTTAGGGTTAACATCTAGAGTTTAAGATTTATCCTTCAATGTAAGGTTCATATTTTAAAGTATACAGTTTAAAATAAATTTAAGAGTATTATTAAAATTACATAAATTTTAAAATTTAAACTATAAATCTAAATGTAACCTCTAAACCCCTATATCTTAAATCTTAAACTTAAACTATAAATTTAAGCATAAACCTTAAAATTTCTAAAAATTAACCCTAAATCCTAAAATGTAAATTCTAAATCTAAGCATAAATTCTAAAACTCTAAACTCTAAATATTAACTCTAAGCTCTAAAATATAAACTTTAAATACTAAACCTAAAACCCTAAGTCTTACACACCAACTCTAAACTCCGAATTTTAAAACCCTAAATTATAAATATTATATTACGAATAAAGGTAAATTTAAAATTAGTAAAAATAATTAATGTTGTTATAATAAATTTTGTGTTAATTTTTAAAGTTTTATATTTTTTATGCATATTTATTAATTGTTATTATGTATGCATGAGCAACAATAAAAGACCGTTTTATAATATATAGATCGACAAAAGTTGAAAGATGCATCGGAAATGGATAGAAATAAATGTTGAACATTGGAAAGAGGATTTGGGCTTTGGGAATTGTATAATTTAAAGAGATGATTTATTAGGAGGAAGTCAGTTATGTAAAATTATGTGTGAATGGGTAATTTTTTTTTTTTTTAATGAAAAAGGGCCAAAAAAAGGATAAAATGCTATGTGTCCTTAAGGATCAACTTTTAGAAGAAATTTTTTATAATATATAGATCAGCAAAAACTTAAAGACTCAATGAAAATAGGTAAAAATACATGTTGAACATTGGAAATAGGATATGGGATTTATGAGAAGATCAATCACTTTGAAATTTTCTTTCCATAGCTTTATAGAAATTATCAAGAATTTTTCTAGATATGATCTCAATAGCATTCAAAAACATAAGAATCATTAAAAAGGCAATTGCCTGTACAGGTAAAAATTACCCTAACCATCTCCATTGTTACCAAGATGAGGTTGCCAAGAATAGTCTCATAATCTTCAGGTGGTTTCATCTCAAATGTTGTAAGGGAATAATAACATAGTGAGCCTTTCGTCAACTTCTCTGCAATCATCTTTTGAAACTAATATCCATGAACCAAGCATAAAAACTCACCCTGTAAATTTCTCAAGCATCCTTTGGGACAAATTATATAACCTTTCTCATTGGAGAAAAAGCTTCTCAAGATTCCTGAGATATAAAATGTTAGAACCAATTTCTAAGATAGAAACTAAATAATAATCCTACTTGTTACAACCATTTTTGAGACAAATATTACCAATCGGTCGATAAATTCATTATGAAATACTTCACACAAATATATATATAGGAGAGGGACTACAAGAAAGACTTGTATACTTACTCCATTCAATAACTTATTTTAGAAGACAATCTTCATCCATCTAACCATCGAATCATGTCATGTTCTGACAATGAACTTTTATATCAAAATTTGCATACTTTTATTAATTGGCTCCTCTTTTCAATATCTATTTAAATATCTAAGAATGTTGATTAGGATTGAGATTTTATTGATAGGGCTTTGTTCTATTTTTTTTTTTGGTTTCATTTTATTTTGATAAAGTAATTAGATATATCATGATTTATGGGTTTTGTTCAATTTCATTTGAAAATGAAGTATTGTGGAGCTATTTTTGTGTTAATAAGAAGAATTTCTTCATCATTATCATCTTCTTCTTCTTTATTTTCTTCAAAACTCCATGATATTCAAGCTAAAAAATATAATTTGAGTAGCATACTGATATATATCTATTTAGAAAAATGTCTTAGAGGGCAACCTCAATGAATGGATGGGGAGTTGCCTTTCGGGCATGTGGAGATCAACTTATTGTTATTGATGGCCTGAGGGGTTGAGATAGATGGGGCTTAAGGTCAATGCATGGGTCCCAAAGAAAGGTTAAGCAAAATGGAATCTTCTGGTGGGAACCTTGTGTATAATTGCAAATGATGGCATGCCGAGGTGTTTGGTTTTGGTAAATATTGCTTTATGGATTTCTTTTCCATGGATAATAATTATTTCATTTTTGAGGAAAAAGATATAGGCTTATGGGTACTTTTTCCAAAAAATAAGGTAAAGATTATCCATAAGCCAATATTCTTCTTCTCAAAAATATAATAATTATCATCCATGGATAAGAAATCCAAAAAGCACTATTTACCAAAATCAAACACCTCAATATCCCATTACTGCACAATTATACACAAAGTTCCCTCTTTGCTTCTTGGCAAGAAAATTCCATTTTGCTTAACTTTTATTTGGGACCCATGCATTAACCTTAAGCCCATCTATCTGAACCCCTCAGGCCACCAATGACAATAAGTTGATCTCCACATGCCTGAAGGGCAGCTCCCCATCCATTCATCGAGGTTGCTCTCTAAGACATTTTTCTAGATAGATATATATCAATATACTACTCAAATTATATTTTTTAGTTTGAATATTGTTAATAACCATATAAATAGCCTAGGCCGGCACCACCACCGAGAGCCCATGGGCTTAACCCATGCAAAGCCCATCACCTCTAAGACAATATATATGGAGAACACTAACAAGCAGAAGGATGACCAATGACACCCAGAAAGACTCACTGCTTAGCCCGTAACATTGATGCAGTGAGGGTGGACAAAGGTGGTAACCTTTAGATTCAGTTGCATGCATGCCGGATTTGAACCCCGCATCTCCACCACAACATTGAGCACAAGAAAACTCTCAAGGCATGTGAAGCGTGGTGAAGAGAGTGGAGTAAGAAAAAGATTGTTTGGGTTTGACCTCGCGTGCGTAAGAGGAAACTACGACTCTCAAAAATGGTAAGATCCCTCTTACATTATCTATATGTTATAGCCTACTTTACGGTGGAAAACCATATAACATTTTCTTATATCTTCTTGATCGGGTTCTTAAGTATTGGACAAGTCTACTTCACTATTTCATTTGAGTGTGCTTGATTTCTTCTATGGACAAGTGTGCATCATTCTTTGACAGCTAATCACAAATTGATCTTTAAGTCCTAGGCCTAAATGATCGGTTGGGCAAGGAGCTGTGTAGGGCATACTCGATATTACCTTTTTGCGTAACGCGTACTTGGTATTACTTTTTTTCGCTACTGCTTGATCTTATTTGTGTATGAGCTTTTCAATTTAAATAGAAATATTATTTCTATTTACTGGACAAAACTTAAAGTAAGGAGAATTAAGTTTGGTCATCCTACCTGACCTATAACAGGTTCCCTACCCTACCTATAACAGGTCCCCCATATGACCCGGCAAGGCCTTCATTTCAAAACAAGTTTTCTACACATTATTAGGATTGTTGTCAACACACAAGCTCAAGGAAGCATACTACGCGAACTTGAACACTAAACTACTGTCAGAGAAATGTACTTGGCAATACCATCAAGTTTAGCGACACCCCACCTCAGGGACACGCTATTGAGCTTTGCGACACCCCTTACCTGGGGACACACCCTATCAAGTCTTGTGACACCCCAGCTTGGGGACAAACTATATCTATACCTATGGGTCTGTGACCAGATCGATAGCTTAAAACTCATATAGGAATACTTTAACGTGCAAACTCCTATAACGACACCCTACTTAGGGACACAATCTACTTAATCTAATTTATCGACAACTAATCACCTTGGTGGCCTAAAATACAACACAGCATTGCATCACCTGCTGTATGAAAATAAGCAATTCAGCCACTGAAGCATAAGGATATGGAACCCATTTTCCCCACTCTTCAATTATTTATTTCTTTCCGTAATTTAATAATGTCGAGAATATACGACACGACCATTATTATATTACCTTAAAAACAAAATTATTACTCCGTGTAAGACAATCAATTAATGTACCAACAGTTCGGTACATTACGGTTTTAGCCTGGCATGTGTGGCTTACACTGTAGCTCCCTTCAAAATGGCCGCTTGAAGCTAAACTCATTTCTATTTCCGGTTGATAACGATGCAAAAAGTAGGTCAGCTGCTTTATTATTATTTTATAAAAGGACACAACTCATGGATACGTGTTCTATTGCATGCTTGTTTCAAGCTTATGCTGCCACCTTTCACATGCATGTTGGTGTTCTATTGCACGCTTGTTTCAAGCTTATGCTGCCACCTTTCAAGTGCCTGTTGCCACTTGTTTCTACTTCTTGATTTAAGCACATAATGTTTCATAATTCTTTTGTCTTGTATCATATATATGATCCATGATGTTATCAAATATTGCTCAATTAATTACACATTTTTTGTCAAATATTGCTTCCTCACACGTGTAATATGTACTTTGCCGCCCCATCTTCACAAGCCTGAGTTATATAATATTGCTTCCACGTCGCCTATGCCGAGCCCATACAGCCACGACCCAAGCTGCTGCACTCCCTTTGTCTCCACATCAGTGCCTTTGACAACATCACAATCTCTTCACATTGGCGGTGTTCCTCGGGTCGACATGGAAACCCATCGACCCCACACCGACCATCGCCGAGATAGAGGTGGCTCTTGCTGGAACCCAGCTAATTGTGCAAGATCTTCAACGGCATTGACAATGCCTTCCACACACCTTATTAAGTACAAATTAATAGCCACAAGCAGACGTCTTTGATTACTATTTTATAGGAATCACGAGCAATCGCGTTAAACGTTAACTATGAGAAAGCTATACATTGCACAAGATAGAGAGAAGGGAACCTGGACGTCTTTGAGTGGTAATATGGGAGCGATCACAATAATAGTGAACAAAACTGCAGCGGAGCTTGGAACTTCTACCAGCAACAAGCCCCTGAGAAAGAAGATACCATATTGAAATCCCTTTCTCCATTTTTTGCACTTTACCCTCAATCATCCGAGCTTCTTATGTTGCATGGTCACTCGCAGTGGGTCGTATATTTCTATGCGATCAGACAGCAACCCGTGGGAACACGCACAAGTCTGACGTGGCCGTTGTTTAACCGTGCGAAAGTAAATACGCCAACCCAAGCAATGTCGTTTAGCCACCCGTGAAAACGATAGGTAGTTTGAGGAAGTCATGGTCTTTTCAATTGAATCCGTAAATCTGTAAAAGGACGACGTGGACGATGAATTAGTTGTCTGATTTCTTTGGAGCCTTGAAATGAACCAATGTAATCTCCGACCATCAAACCCTAACTTTCTCGTATGGCTCTCACGGCCACACTGCATCCTCCTCCTTATACCACTAAAAGACGAGAACAAAGCTGTTTAGCTCTCCTTCAATCCTGGAACAACTTCGACAAGCTCCCCAAAAATCCATTCCGTTATATACAATGGGAAAAGGGCGTCACCTTTTCTATCTATTCAATGAAGAAATTTAGCATTTTTTTTCCCAAGATGGAAACTATGGATGCATGATGACTAGTTAAATTAAGAAGCTCGGAATATTGTTCCAAAATTATGCTTATTGAGAAGCATTATCACTGCTTGGCACTGTCATGCCCGTGGTGATCTCAAGCTCGGGCAGAGCATCACGAAATGACTAATCCGAAATGAGCCTTATCTGAGTCTATGTACGTGTTATATTCAAATACTTATGTTGAAATGTTGCGTTAGGAAAAGAAAACCGATATTAGAGAGATGAAAAAGATTCCATAGAGCAATATGATTGAACTAAAATGCGGCTTGACATTGACAGATAAGACAAAGGAGACTCTTTAAAAAGACAGGGAGAAAAGCTTGTCATAGCTTTTGCTCTTCTGAGTACATCGCCTGGAAGGTCCATAAGAATTGTTATTCACGTTCTTCCCTTTCTGATTTTCTTCTATAAGAGATAGTGCTAAAGCACGATATAGATCTTCATGGTAATTATCTCGCCAAACGTCCCTCGAAGTTGATGGCCTTGGTGAGAATCAAACCCACGGGGATTTGACCCAAAGCCAAACGCGCAACCACTACGTCACGGTCAGGTCGAATCCTGCAAGACAAGGAAGGAAGAAAGGTCGGAATACCGAGAAAAAGCACAAAGAATGCTCGCAACGAGGTCACTTGATTCTTGTGACTTCCATCTACTTTAATACACTCTGGCTTATTGATTCTGGTTTAAGTAACTAAGGAATATATTTCTTGCCTTATTTTCAGTTTTAGAAAATAGAAAATCATTTTTAAATCTGCTACAAACGTGCTCTGCAAAAACATCCCTAAACACCAACAACTTTCTTCCCAAAGCTTCTGAAATTCACCGTTTAAATCCAGTAGATCCGAAGAAGAAGAAGGAGAAGATGTCAATTTCTTGGAGATTAAGGAGAATCGCAGTGTCTGATGGTAAGCGCAATTTGTTTAGTTCAAATTATTGGGTGGCGTTGAGGTAATATGTATCGAGTTGCCTAATTATGCTACCACCGCGGTTCGGCGGGCCCGAGGTGCTTGAGCTTCACTCCATTGTGGAAGTTTCTGATCTCAAGCCAAGAGAGGTTCTTGTTCATGCTCGTGCTGTCTCTGTTAATCTCTTAGATACCAGAGTGAGTTGTAGTGTTTCTACTACAAGTTTTTCGTCTTCTGGTCTCTGGAATTATTTCTCTCTCCAAGAGTAGGTTTTGTTGTATTACGGGTTTGCTTAATTGCTGGGAAAATATGGGAAAGAGATTCTTGGTCCATTGAGAATCGGTATCGGCAGTGTGCACCCGAGCTGGTCCACCTACCCATCTTAGCGTACCTCAGGAACTTACTTGCAAGTTTGACCTTGCCACCATTCTCTCGGCTCGGTGAAAATGCGAGAGTGCAGCATGGGAGCATAAGCAGCCCAAGCACTGTACTTTCGACATCGGCAATTGAATTGGAAGCTCCGAATTATCGACCAGTGAGCCCGTAACAGTTTGCATTTTTCAGCTCGTCACGATCTATTACTTCACTAGAATCCTCATCTACAAGAAAAGCCATAAAGCATATCTCTTAGCAACATAAGAAAATAATAAGCATGTCTCTACGGACATGCATGCACTGCCATGAGGACACAAATATTGGGTTAATAACAGTTTACTGCCAGGTCGTTCAGACCCGACCTGGTGGAACCCATTTTCAAGCTCATACTAGGCTTCCTCAATCCGACCTGTTCGATGCCCGAATCGACGTCATTTTGTGTGTAGATATCACCGCTGCTTACAACGGTAATCGCATGAACTCACTGTCTATGTTTAACACAAACCAAATAGTTAACACCTTAAAAAAACTTGAAGACCTCGCGTATTACAAAAACAATAATAACAATGATAATAAAATATACATATTATGTTAATAATAATGACAAAACAATAAATACCGAAGATATGCCTAGTCACAATACTAAATAACCATGCGAGATCACTCGCCCATCGCACCTAGGTCGTGCACTCGGTCCCCAGAGGTCCCCGACCTTAAGGGGGGGGGGGGGGGGAGACAAGTGTTAATAATGATATAAATAGCCTAGGCTGGCACCACCACCCAGAGCCCATGGGCTTAACCCATGCAAAGCCCATCACCTCTAAGACAATATATATGGAGAACACTAACGAGCAGAAGGACAACCAATGACACCCAGAAAGACTCACCGCTTGGCCACCGCTTGACCCGTAACAAATATCATAGAGTTTTGAAGAAAATAAAGAAGAAGAAGAAGATGATGATGAAGAAATTATTCTTATTAACACAAAAATAGCACCATAACACTTCATTCTCAATTGGAATTGAACAAAAGCCATGAATCATGGCAGATCTATTTATTTATAAAAATAGAATGAAACCCAACAAACAAAATAGAACAAAACCCAATTATCAAAATCTCATATCCAAATCAACACCCCTAGAGAATGAAATAGATATTTAAATATGAAATAGGTTTTACCCTTTTAGGCGAATATGGAGGCACTTTTATTGGCAATAGCAACAACAACACATTCTAGGGTGGAGAAGATGTTGCGTGAACACCAAAGGAATAACATGGGCAAAGTGAAAAAGATTGTGACTAATAGGGGACGGAGGAAGGCAATAGATAAATAATAGGGAAGGAGAGAGAGAAAAAACCAAGATAGAGAATGAGATGCGTATTGCAAATGAAATAAATAGGGTCAAAAGGTTTAACTGAAGAGAGACATTTTGAATTGAGGGGAAGCGAAGAGTTATTTTTGAGGAATTAATAAATGAGTACATATTATGTAGGAATTAATATTACAATTAGTACAGGAATATCAGTGTGTATATATAAATGAGGTTTCTCTAACAAGCATTCTTCTAAATAGATAAATGTCAATATACTACTCATATTATATGTTTTAGTTTAAATATCATGAATTTTATGAAGAAGAATAAGATATGATGAAATTCTTCTTTTTGGCCCAAAAATAGTGCCACAATACTTCATTCTCAATTGGAATTGAACAAAACCCACAAATCATGATAGATCTAAAATAGAATGAAACCCAACAAAGAAAATATAACAAAACCCAATCAATAAAATCTCACATCCAAATGGACACTCCTAGAGAATGAAATAGATATTGAAATATGAATTAGGTTCCCTTTCAAGCAAATATGGAGGCATTTTCATTGGCAATAGCAATGACAACACGATCTTGGGTGGAGAAGATGTTTCGTGAACACCAATGGTATAATAGGGGTAAAAGTGATGAAATTACGAATAATGAGGGAAGGAGAAAGGCAATGGAGAGATACTATGGAGGGAGAGAAAGAAAGCCCAAATAGAGAATGGGATATGTTGATACGTTTTACAAATGAGATAGCAGGGTCAAAAGGTTTAATTGAAATTATACATTTTGAATTGAGGTGAAGCGAAAGAGTCATTTTTGAGGAATTAATAAATGGGTTACATATTATGTAGGAACTAATATTGAAATTAATAAGACAATGTGATTTCATTCTAAGTATTTTTGAGAGATACCTTGAAAAAAAAAAAAAAAGGAAGAGAAAGTGATGGATTAGCCTTGAATGAAATTAATCTTGGATTGCGTTAAAAATAATTCAAGTATATTGTCAAAATTTATACTTTTTATTTTATAAACTAAATTAATTGCTCATATTACAGCATATTCTTATAAATTAATTTGATATTACATGCGGTAGGCACATGCTTGATATTGCACTTACTCTTTGCATAAATGAAGATTTGTTAAGTATAAAAAAATGTCAATAATAAAACCAAGTCAGAGACAACTCAATTGGTTAACATTGAGAATGAGAACCCTTGTGCTACTGGTTTGTTGCTTGTTGATCGGTGTAATCAGTTGATTCACCGTTTAACCTGGTCCAACTAAGATTTGATTGGATTTTGACCAGTTTAAACGTAGAAGAGAGATGATGATATGAACCAGATCAATTTCCTATTCAGTTCTTGATTTAACCGGTTAAATTGGCTTATCCAATTTGATTTTTAAAATTATAATTTTAAAGTGTTGGCTCAAGTATTCAAGCTGACAAAAAATATATTTCTTTTAAACACTATTTGAGAGGTGTTCAACATATATCATATAAGTATTATGTTAGAAACGTGTATGATACTTCAACACTACTAAATAAAAGTTGCCCATGATTCCTAAGATTTTTCTAAGTTCATATCTATAATAATATTAACTATAACCTCAAAGTCAAAGGGAAAAAAGATTAAGACTTGTTATTCATTGTAACTCCATTTCAAGTATGATTTATTGATAATTGATGCTAAACTAGACTAGCAGATTATTATGAACTAAAATATATTATTAAGCTTTCATGCAACTATGATGTTCCATATGATGATCCACAAATTAATTTCTTCTATCTGAAGACTAAGTTCTTATCCATATAACTCCTTGGATTGGTCAATTTAACCACATAAAAAGTTTGCATCTTTATTTCTAAAGAGTTAGGTAATACAAACATCCAAATTATTTTATAAAAATATGTATATAATAAAAATAAATAAATAAATAAATTTACTCCTCACACTCATTGGATTTAAAAGGGACATAACTCATGTTCCGTTTACCAACTCAAAGATACTAAAATCAAACGGTAAAAACCAAAATTTATAAAAAAAAATTAACATAAAAATCTTACTGTAAGGTATACCACTATGAGAAAGTTACGTACTACATTTATTTGTATATATCACTTTTTTATAATTTTGTTTTATAGTTATTTTGCAGGGTTAAATCCATAAATAAAAAGTAAGAGAGATGAGGGAATCATAGATATAAAAGTAAGTATACATTTTTAGGTGTACACATAACATTACTTTAATTTATTGTTGCCAAATATAAGGAGTTCACAAAAAGAGAGATGTGAGAAATAAAAGAGCAGATTTGATGTCTCATATGATATCTTGCTCATCATTATTGATACAAATGTTATAAAATACTTATCTTACAGGTGATTCCACTCATTTAAACTTATCATAATGAGTGAGATAATAGATGAAACAAGACAATAGATTTTGTCTTGAGAAATATGGCATAGGAATGTTATACATCCTTTTTATGCATAGCTGCAGTATTGAGCTAGCTAATAAGCTAAACTAGTTCAGTTCGCTAATGGTTTGGTAAGTTTGGCTCGTGAGTTAATGAACCGAGCTTAATGGTGGGAGGTATTTATAGTATTATAACCAATACTATATTTGTTTAGTCATAGTCACATCTGTGCTCATATTTCTTAATAACATTTTTATTCATTTTAAGAAATAAAAAAAATTCATTTGGAATGATGACTTATAATTTCTAGTAAAAGATTTATTTTCCTTTATTGCAATATGCTATTACTCGTGCCAAATAAGAAAGAAGTCCAACAAAATATCAGTCAACACCATGCTCCATAGATGGTAAATAATTTCTCCTTAAAAAAACCAACAATTTGCCCATGCCCACAAATCATGCATCATACAATGTATCTAATTCAAAGAAATTGATTAAAAAAAAAAATGACTTTTGAGCTCATACTAGATACATGTAGCTTTCTATTTGTCAATATAAGACCACAAGGCTTACTTAAAATTACTACATACAGATGATTACTAATGCACAGTATGAGATGCACCACATACCTCATAATGGTCTTATACCGTTTAAAATAAAACATATAGCTTAGCCACAAAGGAAGAATCCGAAGGCAACCGCAAGTGACAAGCCAAACATCAGCAGAAGTCTTTACAACCACCAGCATCATTAAAAGAAATTAAGGAGTAAGATAAGTGACAAGCCATTATCTCAAAGAATAATAATGTAAAAGCTCTGACACTAATCACTTTGTATGATAACAATAAGTTTCTTTCGCCAAATAGGAGATATTAACTGTGAAGCTATCAAAGCATTTTAAGTTATAAGATATTCATGGCCCCTTCTCGTCCCCATAGAGTAACATCACCAAATAATAATAAGAAAAAAGTACAATATACATCAACTTTAAATATTTTAAAAGATATAAAAACACTATTCGTGAAGAACATTAATTTATTAAATAAGATGAAAATTGACAATAATCCTACCCTTCAAGATATTTGGGGAAGTAGTGGTATAAGTATACATAGTTAGGATTGTGTACGAGGATAGGCTATTAACGCAATTGTCTTAGCCCCACATCTCGTCTCACTTATATAATTTATATAATTATGTATAGTTAAGTTTAAATGTTTAAAATAATTAAATAAATTAAAAAATATAAAATTTGAAAAATGAATCATCAAAAGTGTAAAAATTATTTGAAGAGATATAATTATTTTAACAAAAAAAAAAAATATACGAAGAGTTTAAATAATAAAGAGTCTACCATGAAACAACCAAAAAGGTAAGTAATATTTTTGTGTGTTTTTTGATCAAATCTGACTGTTTGACCTGCAAAGAATTTCTAATTTTTTAATTTTTTTTACCGTTACATAATATCAAAACATGAAATCAAATTTTTTTGCCATTGCATAATATTGGGCAAGTTTGTTACATGTAATTAATTTTTTTTTACCATTGCATAATATCAAGCATGTTTGTTACATGTAATTAAATTTTTTTGACCGTTGCATGATATTGGGCAAGTTTGTTACGTGAAATTGAAATTTTTTTCCGTTGCATCCTGAACTTATTTAAAGCTAAATCCCTCGGTACCTCGCCTATCAATTCCGCTCCTCTTCTCCCTCTCTTTCTATCTCTCTCATCTTCTCTTCCTCTGTGCTCTTTCTTCTCTCTCTGCCTCTGCGCTCTCTCCTCGCGAATGCTCTCTCTTCTCTCTCTGCCCTCTGCGCTCTCTCTTCGCCGACTACTCTCTTCTTCTCTGTGAACTCTATCCCGTCGGCAGTATTTCATCTTTATCACTCTCTTTCGCTCCACGATCACTTCTATGATCTCTCTTCTCCCTTGTGCTCTCTCTTTCTTGATGGTTTTTAATTGTTATTATATTTGTAAGTGATGTGATTTCAGTTCTGTTTCTTATGATTTATTTTATATGCTTAATTTCATTGACTTCGGTGACAAGAAGTGATAGCCGGCGATGGTGAGTTTTGCATAATTGATGTAATTTTGAAATTATGATGGGTTTGTGATGCATTACTGAGTGACTATACGTGTTTCCAATTTTCAGGGCTCTGGAAGAGAGTCAGGAATCAGGAAAATTGAAGAGAAAACAAAGGGTTTTGGCCTTTCCCATTAAAGTTGTGGACTCCAAAAATGCTCAAAATTCTCTGGCAAGGTTCTTTCTTTCTCCCTCGTATTTTCTCAACCTTCTTTGTTCTATCTTTATTCCCCATTTTCTTTATAAGGGTTTCTTTATTTTGATAGATTATTTTGTACAGTTAATGGGTATGCTATTTAGTCAAGGGAATTACTCTATTACTCAAATCATGGTCAATGCCTTGGAACTTTGAATTATTTTAGCGACTTATTCTGTTTTTGTTTTTAAGTGGCAAAGTATGTGGGATTAATGGGTATGGCTATGATGAATTCCTCCCGTAAGTTTAATGAGATTTGTTATTGGTTTTACTGTTATATGAAAATTGGGCAGGTTAATCTATTTAGTTCTTCAGTAAAAGTGGTTTTCACTACTATTTCTCCAGTAAAAGTAAAGTGAAGGAACATGTTGGAAAAGTTCCTAAATACCAATTAGAGGAAATTAGAAAGAACTATATAGTTAAGAAATATTATTTCCTATGATTACGATCACCCAACACCTTGGATGTCTTATCTGAAATGTTAACTCAATCAAGGGCACATTGATTCAGTTGATATGACAGACACTAGTTTTATAAGAGAAGAAATATATTTCTAGGAAACATTTAGCTGTTTTTCATGGGAAAACTCATTATATAGGTGCTTATGGATTAGATCATATGTAGGGTATGTGTTAGATCATGTCAATTCGGTTGCTGACCTTCACTTGACATTGCCATACTTATTAGTATGTTGGTATGATACTTATTTGGGTATTTTTCAGTGCATACTTGGATTGTGAATTCAGCTCTACACTTGGGTGCATGAGCACTAATTATTTTGGTTTGCTTATTACTCTCCTAATGAGATAATCCAATTGGAGATTATTGATTTGGGCCAGCATTTTATTAAAGATTAATTGGTTTATCTGCTCCTGGCTATATTTTTATTATTTGGTTCAATTTTAAGCTTGTTTAGTGCTTTTTCTATTTGTCAATGTCTTAACACGCACCCCATTAGCCACATGGATATAAAGTTCCGTGGAAGCATGGGGTGTGTTAAAAGAAATGGCCTTTTCATGGTTCAATTTGGTAGTATTAGACAGAATTATAATTCCCTTCGTTTGCTGAAAGAAAATATATTTAAAAAAAATGGAGATGAGGCATTTGAAAATAGGTTATGAATTATAGAAGGGTTATGCACCCAACTTGATATTTGAACGTGTGGGGATGTTTTGCAAAAGCTATGCTTTTAGAACCCCACCTTCCAAAAAAAAAAAAGTTTGTGTGTAGCAAGTGATTATGCATCATAATATGAAAGATAACGAGAAATGAGAACCTCCTACGCCAAATGCAAATTTGGTTAAAGGAGAAGACAGTTCTCGTGATCTCTTTTTAAGCTATCGTTTAGCCAGGGTGGTAGACTTTAGGGTCAAAATAGCTTCTCAGTTGAAATCATTGTTTTGAGATGCTTGCAAGGATCCACTGTTTCTTTGGCTTAACCAAGGAAATTAGGTAGTGCTCTTCTGTTTTGCTGGCGTTGTTATCAGATACGAATTCAATTCCATATTTGTTTTTTATTGCCTGTATTTAGTGCAGACAGTGACTATCAATGCAAATGCTTAGACCAGTGCTGGGCATGCAATAAATCAAGTGTATACTTCCGTACTTGTAAGTTCACACTTATAATTACAAGTAACTTATTGTTTTTTTGTATTGCTTACATCTCGCATGTAGTTCAAGTGCATTCTACATCAATTTTTGATATGTTTTATTAACATATTCTCTACCTCTGTTTTGAGTTATTCTTTAATTTAAGAAATTTAAAAATCCATTTACAAAGTTGTTGCTCGGTTCTCATTCTTGTTTTTATGATAAAGTTTTTGATGATTACATGACAGAAAATTTTGGCTTAGTACTTTTGGTATTGACATCATCAACATTGTTCAATTTTATGCAAGTGGGTGGTTGGCATGTCGTGCAGTGACGTTCATTCATCCCTGTAATCTCCCACTGGTTATGGTGCATTACTTAAGGACTTGCATCTTGCAATGTAGTATGTTTTAGTTGCTAATGGTAAGACTATACAATTCAAGTATAACTTGAGAGACTCATTCTTTATCAGAGCACTAACTGAAGAATCATGGGCTCATAGTGAAAATGTTCTATCACTTTAATTGAGTGTCCTGTTTATTGTGCTGTTCCTTTTTGTCTGTGATTGGCTGGAGACATATTAACTTGTAATACTCATTACTTGTTAGGTTTCTGTGCTTGAGGAAATCTTTAGGGTATATAAGAGGGAAAAAACCAATAAGTAAAGAGGGAAAGAGACAGAAAACTATGGTATGTAATGTGACAATTGGTCAACATGGTTAATTATGAGAGTGCTATTCCTTGTCTAATGTTACTTGTACTGGTTTTTTAACAACTCTGATTAGTTCTCAATGAAAAGTTGAGATTTGAAGGAGCAAGGTGATTGTTGGACTAATAGTTGGGCTGTTGTCTTTCTCCACAAGTCTTCCCTTATTTCTTTTATCACGCCCAAACCATTTTGTTTAACACCTTTTTGGGTGTTTGAAGAGAAAAAAAAAAA
This sequence comes from Bauhinia variegata, assembly GCA_022379115.2. NCBI lineage: Eukaryota > Viridiplantae > Streptophyta > Magnoliopsida > Fabales > Fabaceae > Bauhinia > Bauhinia variegata. Next base: position 8,948,285 of record CM039429.1, on the reverse strand, counting down.
ATGTCTTGAATGAAATCCCCATAGTCTTTTGTGCCAAGAATTGACCTGCTTTACATAAACGACAATACACGTTGCTCCCTCGGCTTCAAGTTGAAGGGGACGACATTGAGACGACATCCAAAAAGGTAAGTAATATTTTTGTGTGCTTGTTGATCAAATCTGGCTGTTTGACCTGCGAAGAATTTCTAATTTTTAATTTTATTTTACCGTTGTATCTCATCTATCAATTCCGCTCCTCTTCTCTTACTCTTTCTATCTCTCTGTCTCTGATCTTCTCTCCCGCTCCAGCTAGTCCATTTTCTCTCTTCTCTCTCTGCCTCTGCGCTCTCTCCTCCTCGGCGACGTACTCTCTTTTCTCTCTCTGTGATCACGTCTTCGTCTACACTCTCTTTTTCCTATGTGCTCTATCCCCTCGGCAGATTTCTTCTATGATCTCTCTGCTCCCCTGTCTCTCTTTCTTGATGGTTTTTAATTGTGAGTGATTAATCTGTGACTATCTGATTTCAGTTCTGTTTCTTTTTTTGTGTATGATTTATTTCATATGCTGTGGTTATTATGTATATAGCCTGGTTAGTGATTCTAGTTTTGTACTAATTTTCTTTTGGGATTATAAATGCTGCGGAGATAGGTATAGTAGACATATTTTTAGTGAAAGTGGTTTCTGTATGTCGTGTAGATATTCATATTGACTTTAAGCTAGTTGTTACCTTCTCTTCATGAAATGCCATTAGTTAATATGCTTACTTCAGATATTCTGTTCGCTCTTAGTTTGATGACTCAAAATAAGTGCTTTCAAGCTTTTTGCTTAACAGACGTTGTCATCTGAAGTAAATAAATTCATAGTTTTTCAGCAAATATACAGCCATTGTCTTGGTCTTAATCACACAGGCCTGAAGCTCATTGTTAGCTTTTTAAAGATAAAAAAATTTCCAAGTTTTGGTGGTTTTATATTCTTCCAATGTATGTATATATTCTGAATCATTGTGTTGATGAATTGAACTGTCTGTTGAAAGTGCCTTTCAGCCTTCATGTGATCTATATATCCTTTGGAATTAAATTATCAATTAGATTAAGAACATGGTTCATATCCTAATGGGAAATAGTTCCAGAAAACTTTTGCATAACTGAAATTTTACCCTTAGAAGTTAGGTAAGTGTTTAAGCCGTTACCTCACTTTTTTGTATATATATATATATATACAAATGAATAAAGAATTATTAGAATACATACATACATATATATAAAGTCAAAAAATGTTGTCTAAAGTCATGTGGTTGATTTGGAATAACCAATTAGTATTTTTTTTTTTTTTTTTTGCTAATAACTAAAGAGTACACATTTTGTATTTTATTAATCATTTTTTTCTTGCACCTTGTGGTTGCAAATTTGAACTAATAGACTTGGGCAACGAACTCGGGACTTTTTTTTTGTTGAATATATATATTAGAAAGTTTGGGAAGTGGGAAGAAGTTTAAAGTGTCAAGCAATCACTTTATAATAAAAATAATAACTATCATTATTTTTTTTTAAAGAAATTTTATGTAAATTAAAATTTGAGATTTAGTCAACATAAACTTTAAAGTTAAAAAAATATATATAAAGTATGCCATTCACTTATTATAATGTTCTCCTAAGGATTTCGAATTGGAATTCATATATTTGTAGGGTATGATTATGGTCTTATAAACAAAAACAATATTCACTGTTCCTTACAATCAATTACTTTGGTCTACTTAGATATGATGTTTTAGTATTTTCAAAATCAATAGAACAACATTTAGAAAAATTCTTTCAATTAATAAAAGGAAAATGGCTTAGCTTTATCAGCTACAATAGAGTGTGCTAATAAATTCCCAAACGAAATTAGAAACAAAAAACAACTTCAAAAACTTTTAGGGTGCCTCAATTATATTTCAGATTTCATTCCCAATATTAGAATAATCTTACAGCCTTTGTTTCAAAGACTAAAAAAGAACCCTCCAGCATGGACCTTAGAAATGACCAAAACAGTTCAACAAATTAAGGGATTAGTAAAACATCTACCATGTTTAGGGATTCCTAGATTACAAAGTCTTCAAGATAGTAGAAACTGATGCCTCAGATTTAGGCTATGGGGGAATCCTAAAAACAAAAAGAAACCCCACAATCTCAAGAGAAAATAGTTAGATATCATTTAGGAATCTGGTCTGGATCTCAACAAAATTATAGTACTATTAAAAAAAATAAATTTAGCTATAGTTTTACATATTACAAAATTTCAAGATGATATAATAAATTAAAATTTTTTGTTAAGAGTTGATTGCAAAGCAGCCAAGGATGTTTTACAAAAAGATGTTCAAAACTTGGTTTCAAAACAAATATTTGGAGGGCAAAAAATGATTTTGAAATTGAATTTATAAAAGGAGAAAGTTGTTTTTGTGAAATCTAGTTTGCAAAAATAAAAAATTATTTTGTCTTCATCAAAAAGGGGGAGATTGTTAGCTCAAGGGTTATCAATTGAGTTTTATTGATTTTGATGTTAAAAATAATTTTTAATTACACTATTTGTCAAAATATTTTTACTCCTCAGAAAAATTTATTTCTTTGTGTGGCACTTCAAATATTTGTGTTTGATCATCAGGCCATTGGACACGGTTTGCATTAGTTTTTATTCTTTTTGTTGAACATACTCGTTTGAAAAAGTCTGGCACTATTTCCTCTCTCATGCAATATTTTTAAAAGACTTTTTCTTCCTTGGCGTGGGTCCATATTTTTTGGTGCTTGAAGTTGTGAAGTACTAGCTTTATCTCAAGGTCAACCTTGTATGATAGTATGGCAGCTTTAGTGTGCAGAAGGAAAAGAGACTTTTATCCTTATGTGGATGACATCTTTTGGCATGCACTTTTTGCCTTGGGCCTTTCATTGTGTCAACAATGCATGTTGACTCCTTCCTACTGTTTTGGGCCTCACGAGAACAAGGAAATGTGCTGCTTGATTCAACTAATATACCAGTATGCTCAGTACACAATATGATATTCAAGTTGAGAGCATTTGTGTACGAAAGTTGAAGAGAAAATGATAGAAACCAGAGAACATTTTAGAGCATATGCAAATGAAGATCCCTTGTATTCTCTCTTTCTATTTACTTCTCTTTCTATGTCTCTTTTCTTGGTTTGCTTTGAAGCTGTCCCTTGTTTATATAGCCTCAAAAATATAATTGTTGGAGCACATTTAATTTTGTTGTAGGCTGAGGTTGACTGGATGCATGAATTCCCGAACCTAACTTCTGAGCTTATGCTACATGTCTCTCTTCCCAAAATGCATTTTGTTTTATGAGAATGCCTTTTATCCAGGAGCCAAAACATGTTGTTGTTATAATATTTTGATTCACGTTAGTCTCCTCTTCAATGGTTCAGCAACCCTTCATAGTAGACTGGAACAATGAAGATGGCAAAATGCAGTTCTGAAGATATGCTTGATTTGCAGGTTTGTTGCATGAATATGAAGGTCTAGGCTGGTGAGGCAGAAAGGGCCCAATTTATTTCCTTGTTCTCGTGAGGCCCAAAACAGCATGAAGGAGTCAGCATGCATTGCTGACACAATAAAAGGCCCAAGGCAAAAAGTTCATGCCAAAAGATGTCATCCACATGAGGACAAAAGTTTTTTTTCCTTCTGCACACTATCATACAAGGTTGACCTTGAGATAAAGCTAGTGCTTCACATTGTCAGAACTTCAAGCACAAAAAAATATGGACCCACGCCAAGGAAGAAAAAGCCTTTTAAAAATATTGCATGAGAAAGGAAATAGTGCTAGACTTTTTCAAACGGGTATGTTGAACAAAAAGAATAAAAACGATGCAATGTAAACCTTATCCAACGCAAACACAAATATTTGAGGTGCCACACAAATAAATAAATTTTTCTGTGGAGTAAAAATATTTTGACAAATAGTTGAATACCTTAAATAAAAATTATTAAGTGTAATCAAAAATTATTTTTAACATCAAAATCAATAAAACTCAATTGATATTAGCCCTTGAGCTAACAATCTCTTCTTTTTTTATGAAGACAAAATAATTTTTTATTTTTGCAAACTAGATTTCACAAAAACAATTTCTCCCCTTGAAGATATGCCAGATAAATTTTGAGAGGAAAATATATGCTTAAGCGGTAGTTTGGCAGAACTTCTCCCCCTTTGGATTCATAAAAAAACATACAAAATGAATTGTGCGAAAAGCGGAGAGACAAAATCATTAGCAATAATCAAGCATATATTGATATGCCATATATCCATAATCACCAAAATAAACCAGTATGGTAAATCTCAAGCCTTCTCCCCTTTTGTCACAGCAAAAAGAGGGGAATATCCAACTAATCCAGAATTGTCACAGCATATGATTATAAGCTTGATTCTGAGAGAGAATTAGACTATGATAGGAAAACGAATGCACACAATAACACACATGCACCAGTATATATCCAGCATTTTAGACACTTATTTATGCACTTATCATAGAGGCAAAGAAATCATACCTAGCTTACAAGAGCAAAGAGTTTCATCAAAATCAATACCTTCGTGTTGATTACCCTTGAGCTACCAATATAGCTTTGTTTCTTACCAGTTTACCTTGCTTATCAAGCTTGTTTTGGAATACCCATTTTGTTCCAATAACATCTTTATGCTTGGGTGGTAGAACAAACTTCCAAACTTCATTTCTTTCAAATTTGTTGAGCTCCTCTTGCATATCCATAATCCATGATTCATCTTCAAGAGCTTCATCAACCTTCTTGGGTTCAACTAGTGAAATGAAGCATGAGTCTGTTACTTGATTTCTGATTGAAGCTCTAGTTTTCATCCCTTCATTTACATCCAATCACATCATCAAGTTTGTGGTCACGTTGTACTTGTTGTTTATATGGTACATTGTCTCTGTTTGAAGGTTCTTCAGGTTGCATAGAGACTTGATCAGCTTCTTCATTTTGATGTGAATCAAGCATATCATTCAAAACTTGATTTTGACCAAATAAACTTGGTTCCTGCAAATCTTGATTTTCCTCAAAAGCAACTTTGCTTATGGGAACACGGTCAAATTCATCAAATATAATATGTATGCTTTTTTCTATTGATATAGTATGCCTATTATAAACACTATAAGCTTTACTAATCAAGGAGTAGCCTAAAAATAAAACTTACTCAAAACATTTTTACCATTGTTATGAATGAAGCATGTTTCTTTTCTTTTTCCGTGTAGTCATCTAGCTCTTTGGGGATTCTTACTCCATCAACTTCTTTTGTTGGTTCCTCATAGCCATTCCTTACAATGCTCAAATAGTTCAAAATGATTTGAACCTAAAAACATCTCCATGCGATTTCTCCAATGGGTGTAACATATCAGAGTATGGAGGCTTGTTGCAGGAGTTTCCAACTTTGAAATCTTCCATAATTTTGCACCACCTAGGATCTCAAACTCAAGGATGTTAGTCCAAATAACAAAGCACAAGGCTCTGATACCAAATGAAAGAGCAAGTGAAAATGTCCTATAGTAGAACTTATAAAAATTTTCGCAGAATAACTGTTCATTTTTAGAATTTAAGCGCAACATAATAAGCTTAGTTTTAAACAGTATAAGCTTGATTATAAAAACTTCACAATTTCAAATCAGAGTTAAATATTAAGCAGAAGTAATGTACTAGCACTAAATATAAGCTGAATATAAAAGAGTGTAGGGAAGAGAAATTGCTCAGCTATTTATAATGGTTCGGTCATAACAAGACCTACATGTGGTCCTCTCAAAATCCTTTGAGAGAGTTATCTCTACTATCTTCTCTAGTTTACAGGATGCCAGCACCTTTTATAGTTATACAGCATAACCGCATATGCTTGGTTTTACAGGCTCACCAAAACCCTTACAATAGACTATGTCTCTAAAAGACTATGTCTATAATGGATTACAGGATGCCAGCAACCTCTTGCTTAGTTTATCAGGCTAACCAAAAAACCTTTACAGAAGAATTTTGACGTTGAAGAAAATTGAGCTTAAACTTTGCTGCTTGATTCAGCTAATATACCAGTATGCTCAGTGCACAAGATGATATTCAAGTTGAGAGCATTTGTATACGAAAGTTGAAGAGAAGATGATAGAAACCACAGAGCATTTTAGAGCATATGCAAATGAAGATCCCTTGTATTCTCTCTTTCAATGTCACTTCTCTTTCTATGTCTCTTCTCTTGGTTTGCTTTGAAGCTGCCCCTTGCTTATATAGCCTCAGAAATATAACTGTTGGAGCACATTTAATTCTGCTGTGGGATGAGGTTGACTGGATGCATGAATTCCCGAACCAAGCTTCTGAGCTTATGCTACATGTCTCTCTTCCCAAAATTCACTTTGTTTTATGAGAATGCCTTTTATCTAGGAGCCAAAACATGTTGCTGTTATGATATTGTGATTCACGTTGGTCTCCTCTTCAATGGTTCAGTAACCCTTCATAGCAGACTGGAATAATGAAGATGGCAGAATGCAGCTCTAAAGATATGCTTGATTTGCAGGTTATTGTTGTTACATGAATATGGAAGGTCTGGGCTGGTGAGGCAGAAAGGGCCCAAAGGACTTTCCATTTATTTCCTTGTTCTCTTGAGGCCCAAAACAACAGGAAGGAGTCAGCATGCATTGCTAACACAATGAAAGGCCCAAGGCAAAAAGTGCATGCCAAAAGATGTCATCCACATGAGGACAAAAGTCTTTTTTCCTTCTGCACACTTATGCTGCCATACTATCATACAAGGTTGACCTTGTTATAAAGCTAGTGTTGCATATTGTCAGAACTTCAAGCACCAAAAAATATGGACTCACACCAAGGAAGAAATAGCCTTTTAAAAATATTGCATGAGAAAGGAAATAGTACTAGACTTTTTCAAACGGGTATGTTGAACAAAAAGAATAAAAACCATGCAATGCAAACCGTGTCCAACGGCAGGGAAGATCAAACACAAATATTTCAGGTGCCACACAAATAAATAAATTTTTCTAGGGAGTGAAAATATTTTGACAAATAGTGGAATACCTTAAATAAAAATTATTAAGTGTAATCAAAAATTATTTTTAACATCAAAATCAATAAAACTCAATTGATATTAGCCCTTGAGCTAACATTCTATACTTTGGACAAATTTTTCTAGATTATAATTCTCTTCTCTTGGAATTTCCTCTAGACTAGGTTTATTACTTGCTCCTGCTAATAAAGCCTTAATCTGAAGAATTTCTATATCTTGAGTTAATTCCTTTTCTTTGATTTCTTTTATTTCTTCTTTTAATATTTTGATTTCTTGCTGTAAATCTAAAAGAGTTGCTGGTTGAGATTTTTCTTTAAATTTTTCTAGGATATCTATCATTCTAACCGGTTTAACCTCTGGTTTAATGGAGGAACTTTCATCTAATATATCTTTTAATTTCATCATCTTGAACATGATTAATTATTTCTATTAAAAATTGAGCTTTTTCTGATGAAATCGTATTTATTGTTTTTTGTTTGGAACATTGCTCACAGTCGCAAGGTCCAAATATTGAATTAGGATAGTTATTGAAAATTTCTTCTCTTATACTTGTTTCTTCTTCTGAGTCTTCTACTTGAAGAATTTGATCTATGGGTTCTTCTTCCTCTTCTTCATCATCAGATTCATTTGAGGATAGAAATAAGTCTTCATTTATTAAAACTCTAATTAAAGCTTCTTTTTGTTCATCATTTAATATTTCTAATTGTTGAATTTTCTTTTTTGTTTTACATTCTTGAGCGTAATGTCCTCTTTGATTACATTTAAAAAAAACTATATCCTCTTTTGATCTTTTATATTCTCTTTTAGGGTTTTTGATGGTTTATAATAATATTTTCTGTGTTTTTTTTTTTTTTTTTTTCTTGGTTCCATCTTCTCTAGACCTATATTTTTTCTTTTTATGCTTTTCTAATGTAGATGGGGCTCTAATGGTTTCACACCCATATTGATTACAGAAGTCTCCTAATTCTTTTCTTCCTTCTAAAGTGTTTTGTTGATATTTTTGTTGAAGTTTCGCTTCATTAAACATTTTTATTCCTTCAGAAATTATTATGTTATTAAGATGGCCGTAAGTTAATTGAGAATAAGGAATTGTATTACCAAATTTTTCTCTTAATGAATTTCTAATCTTTTCTGCAAATAACTTAGGAAGACTAGAGTTAAATTTTTATTTTCAATAGTCGGCATTACCATCGAGTCTACTACAAACTTTTGGAAGAAAGTTATCCCTATACCATCTGAAATCAAACAGTTTTGGACATCTAAGATTTGCCAATATTTCTAATTGTCTCTCTTGAGATTGTATGGGATCTCCTACAAAATGTTTTATTATAGTATATAACAGTTGAGTGGTGCAGTCTGAAGTTTGAATATGTTGATTGTTTTCTCCTACTTCTATCTTACCAGTTGTTTGAATAATTTGCTTTTCTTCTAGCGAGATTATATTATCCCACTAGCTTTTTAGAGTTCCTGTAAAACCTATGGTGCAGTCTGAAGTTTGAATTTGTTGATTGTTTTCTCCTACTTCTATCTTAACAGTTGTTTGAATAATTTGCTTTTCTTCTAGCGAGATTATATTATCCCACCAGCCTTTTAGAGTTCCTGTAAAACCTATGGTTATCATTTCAATATTCTTTGATCTTGATTTCCTTTAATCCTATAAGCTGTTATTGCCATGGTCATTTCTTGAACTATGTTTAATATTTCATTTTCTGACATCCCATCTATGTTCCATTCATAGATAGAACTACCATCATATGCTCCTGCTCTAAATTCACTTCTTTCTTATCTGGAAGTGTAGGTCTAGGATAATAGTTTCTAGTTCTAGTATTTTGAAACTTTTGAAATTTTCCTTTAATTTTATTTATGGAATTCTCTTCTTTCTCAGTTTTGGTTATGGTTCTAATTACTCCTTTTTCTTTTATTGATAGGGCATATATTTTTTCTGATAGATCTCTTAAAATATCCTCATTATTTTGAAACTTTATTTCTTTGGCCTTAGTTACAGAGAGGGCTTCATGTTTAAAGACTGGTCTTTGGGGATCTAAATGGTTGTTATTTATTGGAACAGTTGTAGAGGTACTAGGTCCTTCATGGATTTTGTCTTCTATTATGTCTAAGTGTTTGCTAATGGTAATTAGACTTTGATTGGTATAGTTATTTTGTTGTTGAATACTATTTATATATTTTTTGTAACTATTTCGTTTATTTCTTTTGAATCTACCTTTTTAAAGGGGGATGCTGTAAGTTCATGACTTCCTATTTTAAAATTAAATTCGCTATTAGGAGGATGGGTGGATATTACATTTTCTCCTAGAATAGTTTTCCAGGTTTGGGTTATTCTTCCTGTGGTATTTATTTTTTGAAATTTTGAAAAGGGGTATGGTAGATCATTATTGAAAGTATACTGATCTAACCAGTCAAAGAAATAAATACTAGATTTAAGGGTATTCATGTCATGATACCATTTTTCTCTAATTTCATTTCTTTGAATTTCTATATAATTTTCAAAAAACCAATTTCTTTTTAATTTATTTTCTGTTGACATAAATTCTTATCTTATGAAATTTTTGTTTATTTCAAAATTTTCTCTTTTAATCATCATTATTTGTTTTGAGTTTGGGGATTGACTATTATTGTCAAATTCTGAGGCTAATTGGAAAGGAGTGGCTTCAAGATCAGGTTGAAAAATATCTTTGTCTATTATTACCGGAGTTCTGATGGGTTCATATATAGGCCTAGGGATTTTTGGCTCAAAATCTATTCCTTGTAAATCATAATGAGGAAGTGAATTTACTAATTTTCTAGAAGATATTGACGGCTTTGAACTACTGGTTGTTCTAAATGATTGAGATCTATTCATTCTGATAACGGTGTCTCCTTCTCTAGTGGTTAAAGTATAATTAATGGTTCTAGATTCTGGAGGTTTTGGTTTAACTGCTTGGGTCAAAATCCATTCTTCAGGAAAATATTTTGATTATGTTGTAATTTTTTAGGAATAGTTATATTAGAGTTTTGAAGATTTGCCTCAAAGATAACAGTTTCATCTTTGGGGGATTCTCTTAATGCTTTAAAATTTTGATTTGTTTTTGAAACTTTGAAGGCTAATCTATAAATTATATTGACTGTGGAAGTTCCCTCTATCCAATTTCTATTGTTTTGGTTTATATCTAACACTAAACAATTTATGGCTGTAGGGTCTTTAATATTTATGGTAAAGTTGGGAAAACAGTTACAACAAGCTGGGCCATTATGTAAATTTGACTCAAGTACACTAATTATTGACTCGTTAAAATTGTTATTTCTTTTATCTCTTAAACAGAGTAATATAGGCGAGTTTATCCCTAGCCTATGTAAGGGTTTTTGCGGCTATTTGTATTAATCCTATGTGTAAATAGGTATATTCTTGACTATATCTATTGATAATATCTTGATTAATTAGTGGAATACTATCATATTCATTCCTTATATCTATATCTTGTTCTACTATTTTGATAATACTTTTTGAACTAAAGTCAAAGGTAGAAGTTTTGCAAATTTGTGAGGGTTCGAATTTGGGTATAGACCAGTTTTGAAGTTGTTGTTCTACATTTGAAATTTCTTCTTCTTGCATATTTACTATTGGTCTATTTTTAAAAGTATTTCTAGGACTACTAGGTTGAGATCTAGTTGATATGGTCCTAGAGATCCTTGAAAAGGTTCTTCCTATCCAACTTGACATTTTAACTAGATTTGAGTTCTCTCGTAGACTTATCGGGTCGAAGGTAATCTAACGGTTTTTACTGCCTCCCTAGGTCTTACTACCGGGTCTACCTTAGTCCAACGCTAAGCCTAAGTTTGAACTTAATCTAATCTTAATGTTTTATTGGATAATCAAAACCTAAACAAGGTTCTGATACTAAAAACTACTACTAGATCAAATTAATATAAACAAATAGAAACAGATATTCCCTTACCAACAGCTTTAAAGAAGAGACTCAATAGCTCTTTAGAGCTGTATATATATATATATATAAAAATTATAAATTATTTTTCACATAATATATATTATATATTTTGTAATATTATTAATAAAATAAAAAATTTAATGATAAAATTAAATTTGTAATTTATATTAATATTATAAAATTTATAATTTATATTAATATTATAAATTATAATATATTTTGTTAAATTTTTTTATTTTATTAAAAATATGACAAATTATTATTATATATTTTAAATATAATTATATATATATATATATATATATATATATATATATATATAATTTAGATAAAATTAAATATATTTTTTAATTTATATTAATATTATAAATTAATATATAATTTAAATATGAGAGTAAAGATAATTTTTTTTACTTATTTTTTGTTTACTCTCATAAATTTTATTTATTCTCATATATAAATTTTATTTACTCTCATAATATAAATATTAATATAAATTACAAATTTTTACCACACAACCCCAACAGCTCTAAAGAGCTATTCTCCCATCCCTCCCTCCAACGGTTCTTTACAGTCATTTCTCTCTTCCAATAGCTCTTTATAGTCATTCACCTTATTTTCTCTCAAGAATAATATTTCAAAAATTTTTATTAAAATTTCAGAAAATATAATTTTAATGATAAAACAGATATACAAAGCCGTTCACCTTATTTTCTAGACTTTGAACAGCTGTGTATAGCTGTTTTCTCATTAAACTAGTCGGGGATGCTTTTTAACAACAGGGTAAAATGAAAAATAAAATAAAATTTTAATGGTGGAGGGCGCACGTGGTAAAGGTTAAGCCGCCCGGGGGGGGGGGGGGGAAGGGAGGATAAGTAAGACCCTTCCTAGTTTCAGATAGAGAAAATGCATCATTCTTTTCTATAGAAGTTATCTCCACCTTCTTTGGCCTTCTCCACCCAAAATCAACATGGCAAACCTGGAACCTTGGTGGTCCGGCAATGATTAATACTGAATATCCTAAAATCACCCTTTAATACAACGTTTCTAATTGCCGTTATCCATTTTTTAGTTCCACCTAGCACCCGATCTTCTAATTTATTCAAATTCTCATTTATTGCCTCTAGAGCTGACCCCATTTTGGTCTTTGATTATTGACCTGTCATTAGTTCTGCTGGAAGTGGCACCACCATGGAAGACAAGGATTCTTTGCAGAGCATAGAGCATATATAAGCACTTGATTTTATAAACGAAGTTGAGGTTTTTCCATCCAGAACAGCGTAGTGTGTGGTTATTCCAATGTTGCAGCTGAAACAAATTTGGAACAAGTGTAATTTGCAGAGCCAACAGAGAAGTTGTTCATAGGAAGTGGTCAAGTGGGATTGAGAGAGTGGCATTCTAACATTGATCGGAATCACGGAGATTGTTGAATTCGGCCATGGCCAGGGAGATAGCCTCACCAGGGAGCTATTTGACTATGAGTTTTATGTCTCTGGGAGAGTATATTACTTTCTATGTGCACAACAGAATTTCTTAAAAAACGAGGAAAGTGCTGCAAAGTGATAATGAGAATAATTTATTTTAATCTGTCATTAATATATAAGGCTATTGGTATTTAAAAGTTGAGAGGTGTTCATACTTATTGCACACTTACTTTTTATACATTTTTTTTTTTGGATCTTTTGTATATTTTATTTTTTACTTTTTTATTTACAATTTTATTCATGGAACATAACTAAAAAATAATAGGCTTACATTGGGGTTTTGCATTAAGAATTGTTTAAATAGCTCTTGTTAAAAGTTTAAGTAATTTGAATCCCAAAATTTACTAAGATTAAGACAAGCTTTAAAACTCAAAAAGTGATTATAGAAATACTTATAAATTACCATCAACAAATAACGTGACTTGAATCTACGTCCATAGTTAGCCATTGGAATTATGACTTTGCCAAAATCATTTTGATGCTTTAAAGTGACCATTAAATTTTAGGGAGTAAATGCCTGACAGAATCACCGAAGTAGGTTGTTATATCTTAGGAAGTGAAGTACACTTATATGGCTATTATTAATAAGAACAAGGCAGTGGTTTTAAAAAATCTATGGATTCTCATGCAAGTGTGTTCACTTTTATCAGAATCTTAATCACTAAATTTGATTTGCTCATTTTTAAGAATCAATGGTTATGATTCTGATAAAGTGCATGCACCTAAATGAGGATGCAGAGATTTTTCAAAAAAAGAAGAAGCTATTTTCACACCTGTTTGTGTATATTTAAATATACACTCATTTTTTTTAGTTTTGTTATAAAAATAAAATTTTGAATACAAAAATAAAAGATATAAGAAAATAAAAAAAGTGAGTCCGCATATCTGATATGCAAATACGATGTTCTCGTAAAAAATCCATATGCCAAGATCTTAAAAAGATATTCTCATTAATGCATTAGATATGCAAATCCGATGTGACTAAGGACCACATATGTACACCAAGAAGTGTATATGATATTATCCTCTAAACTGGTGTTCTACATTATATACCTAAGCACATTCCTTTCTGTTGAGAATGGCCTTGTCCTTCATGAAATTCATTCAGCAGTATCTGCTCTTGGTCATCACTATTTCATCATCACAAATGCTCAATGCAACACCCCGGCTTTCACATAATGTGAATGCCTTTGAACCTTCTTCTGTCAATGCTATCACATGTGGGTAACGTACTTTCATTTTTCAGACTTAGAATTTATTTGAATTAATTTTTTTACTAAAAACACTTTTGATTAAAAAAATATTTTTGTGTAATTTTTAATATTTTCATTGACGTTTAAAAATAAAACTCTATAAACTCAAAAGTTAATTTTAGTAAAAACAAATAACTATTTCATTAAAAACACCTATTCAAATTAAAAGAATTTATTTTTGATTTACTTTTGCACTTTGAAAATATTTTTTTTTTAATGTCAATCTAACCGACCCTTTTATCTTATAAGAGTTCACTTCACATCTATCACTCTGTTTACATGTGAATTAATACTTGATCTATTGACAGCTTGTGGATCATGTGAAGCATGCTGCGGCCCTTGTGTCGTTAGTCTCGGGGGGCCTTTCTGTGATGATTGTGTACAACGATAACGAAGCCTTGAGTTCAAATCAAAATTGTAATTCTTATTATGGAAAGAAGGCAAAGCAATTATTATATGATAGACCTTGTAAACAATAAATAATAAATAAAAATATACTATTTTAACTTTTCAATATTAGTGTTATTATTATTATTATTATCATTATTATCATTATTATTATGGGTGATCAAAATTTTAGTTTTGGCAAGAGAAAATTTAATTGCACACTCTTTTTACATACCCATTATATTTTTTATTTTTAATTTATTTACAATGATAAAATTATATAAAAAAATAAAAGATAAAAATATAAAAAAAAAAAGTGTAAAAGTAGGTTTGAAGGTGTAGATGTGCATATAACACATCTCTGACAAAACTTAGTTACTTTATTAGGTTATTTTGAAGCACTTTAATCCCTATTAGGGCATAATTATAAAACTTGGACTGAACTTACTGGTTCAATTGATTGTACCGAAAACCGACCAAAGAGCCGGTCCAGTGTAGATGATTAGGCTATTTAAGCAATCAAACCGGTTAACTCCCAATTGAACCGAGTTGATCCAGAAACCAGATGATTGGAGCAAGTTGAATTGCTACCCAATCTTCTTTGCCAAATGGGCAATGAAAGATTCAAACCCAACACATGGATGTAACCTTGCACTTTCTTTGACCTGTTCAACTACGTGGTCAACTTGTTTAGAGTATAGACATAAATTTTAGTTAAAAAATAACTAAATATGCATTTTAAAAGTATGTTATATATACATTTTACTATATATATTTAATTGAAATCATATTATATATATCTTTTATAGATTTTTTAAAATTTTTTAATTTCTTCAATTCAACCAATGACCCGACGATTGAATTAATGAACTAATGAATCGGTGACCTCTCTGAGTCAATATTTGATCTGATTTTTATAAAGGATTTAAACCCAAAACTATCCTAAATCCTTTAAAGTGAGAGATATACTTGGATAACCACTTTACCAAAAGAGATGCGCTATATACACATTTGCACCTTCACACACACTTTTACATCTCATTTTTTTCTTTTTGTATTTTTATTACATTTTTTTATCTCTTTTTAGTTTATAATTTTATCATTGTAAATGAACTAAAAACAAGAAAAATGTTATAACGTATAAAAAGGGTGTGCAATTGGGCTTTCCCATTTTGTTATTAATTCAGAAGTACTTTCCCTGAAGTTCACCCCTCACCTGAGAGGAATGGGATCCTCCAAAAGGAAAATGCTTGATAGCCAAGATTTTGTTGTTAGAATTGCCCTTCTTATTCTTTCAAATTTCATTTCTACATGTGAAATGAATTATGGGACTTCTACATTTCTGCAGTAGAAGTGAGAAAGAGAGGGAGGAGAAAGAAAATAAAACAAGGCCAAGACTAATACTCTTTTAGATACAAAATGCAATTCCTTACCAATGAAATTTTTTAGATAATATCTATTGCCTTATATCTTATTAATATTTTATGTAATTATAAAATAAAATAATTAATTAGAATTTTATAATCAAATAAAATAACTAATAATAAGGATACATTGTCATAAAATGTGATAAAAGATTTTATCCTTTAAATTTTGGTTGATCTATTGATGTTGGTGGTTCCAAAGAGAGAATAGAACTTTTATTACTTATTGTGCAAGTTTTAATTTTATTAAATGATTTAATTTTTTCTAATTCTTAATTTTCGTCCGAGAGTGAATATTTTTTTCTTCTTATTTTTCTAACTGATATAAGTATATTTTTTTCAATGTAGTCTTTTAATTATCATCTATTCTATTACTTCAACGTATTATTTAACTTACCAAACAAAATAAATGAGCTTCCATACCCTTTTTTTATTCTCACTTCCTTTTCATTTTCTAATACTTTTATTTGAACTCACTTAATCTCTCTATTCCAATCTGACAAGGTTAACTCTTATGATTCACAACACTCCTATTTGTTTGGCTCAACAAATTCATATTTGAACTCAGTCGTATCTTAGTTCACTCAAATTATATTTACTTTGTAATTTCTTTCTATACAGCTTTAAAGATAAGAAACTTATCCATATCTGTATCCCTTTCTATCTCTTAATCTTTCCTGAACCCTTTGCCTTTTCCATTAGTTGTTTTGAAGCATAAATGATTTGTTAAAATACCTAATCATCTATGAAATTCACTTTCAATTTTTGATTTTTTTTTTGAATTATAAATGCACTCTTAATTACAGCGCATTCTGAAACAACAATGTAAAACATCTCAAACTTCATATAATATCTGCAGAATTTCTAGTGATGAGTTCAAGAATCCTAGGTTTTCAGTAATATTTTATTTAGGGTCATTTAGTAGATAGATATATTTTTAAATTTTAGGATTTGTGAATTATAGAAAATATAAATCTTAGGATCTATAAATCATGAAATTTTTAAAATATATTTGGTTAGTCTAAAATATTCATGGAAAACTTTTTTAAAATATTTTTAAAAGGTCAGAAAACTAGGATCTCACTTCTTCCTATAAGATTCATTTTGATTACTTTTTCTTTTGCGTGACTAGGTTCTTTTGGTTGCTTAACTTATGATAGTGTATTTTATCAACATCTCAGAGCGGAAAAGCATGAATTGCTTGCATTACACCACCTGACAAATTGGTCCATTGCCAGTATACTTGATTTTTCTCCTTTTGCTCAAGAGTTAATTTTGATGCCATATAAAAAAATATATATTGGTAAATATTAAATGCTGTGATTTCTTTGTTCCCTGTCCAATTATGTGAATTTTTTTATGTATCATTATATATATATGGTATGGATGGGTATCAATTTTATTTGCTTTAAGGCTGGTCATGGAACTGAACTTTGGTTCCATACTAAAATATCAATGCTAATGCATACTCAATAATGTACTTATATATATTATAAACCTGCATATATGTACACTTATGATATTTAGATTGTTAAAGAACCATGTGTTTAAATGATTGAGCATTTAGCCAAGACCCATAAAGGATTCTTTAACTCTTAATACTTGCCATTATTTAATTGCACATAGCACTTGAAACATGGCTTAAGTAAAGACTTGAATATTTTTCTTCAATGAACTGCATTTTTAGCTCATACTAATACTACATTAAAGAACCACTTGACACAAACTCCGGTTGGCACATCGTACTAGGGGTATTACCTTCTACAGCCCCCCTCTTTAACAACCACCACCCCCCTCTTAATTTTTTTTAATTCCAAAAATGCCCTTTCATCACAATCACCCCCTTCTTCTCTTCTCTCTTCTCCCGCAAGCCCTACCATCACCCTACCCGTGCTGCTCATTTCCTCCTCCTTCATATTTCTCATCGGCATTGGAAGTTAGCTAGTGTTCTTGGGCAATTTTCACAACAAAAGGTATGGTTCATCCTCCATTTTTGTGTTTGCATGCATTGTTAGTGTTTATTAAGTGGGAATGGTGAAAAATCAAAACTTCACCGTGCATTTCGAATGAGAAAACACCCATGGAGAGGTGTTGAATAGCAAACGCTTGTGTAGGAGTTTTTCGGGTATGCTAAACGCTTTTGCAAAAGTGTTTTCTCTGGATCGCGTGTGGAGGAGCGTTTGGGGCACTATAAATGCCTATAGAGAGGCGTGTATGGCATAACGTTGTAGACAAGCGTTTTGGTGTTGCAAGACGCCTTTGAAGAGGCATTTGCATGAAACGCTTTGTACATAAGCATTTATTGTGCTAAAAACACTTTTCAAGAGATGTTTGGGGCTTTTTTTTTGTTCATTCTGGTTTTCCAGCATTCATACTTACAAGTAAATAAAGCAGGATAATAGCATAAGTTGTTGGACCAATTAGATTCATGTCCAATGGTCCAATGGATATGGAAATGGATTTCGTCGCTCAATTCTATATATGGAACAAAATTAAGCCACGTATGAAATTTATTTTGCATTATATATATATATATATATATATATATTACATCATATCATAATCATATTATGTTGATATAAATAATACAATTCAGCTTACGATGATAAACAATTTATCATCAATCCAATCACCATTCACTTTTATTTTGAAATTGCTTGAATCTAATTTGAAAGTAATAGCAAAATGAATCGTTTGTATTACGGTTTCATTGTTTAACGTAAGTTATTTAATGTTTGTATTTTGTTTGATCTGAAAGTATTTGAGTTGACATTGTTGCAGGAAATATGGTGAAAACAAAGAATCCAGCTTTTAGAGATACAGAATTATCTGAACAGGGACAGCAAGCCGATCATCTTCGACCAACGGCTTCAGAGAGCAGAGAGCGCGTAAACCGGAGGCAACCACAAGGTCACATTGAACCGCAGCCGCAGCTAATTCAAGATATTCGAGCGGCTACTGCATCTGATGACTCGGATCCTGATAACGATGCCGGGGGAGCAGATCGTGAGGTGGTGATTGAGGTCATATGCAAGACTGACCTTTTGACTGCTGCAGTACCAGGTGGCCCACATGATCTCTCAACACTTAGGAGATATGGAGGGCATACTGCACCCCACGTATGGGCAGGTGAACGGGTAAGTATGGACACCTGCATAATTAAAGTTATCTGTCTTTTTATATGATGTAAAACTAACTTACTCTTGTGCACAAAACAGGACCAGCCCCTTATCAGACCATTCATTCACAGGAACAAGATTAAAGCGTTACAGTATGACACAATGCCCGAGTATGTGCTCCACATAGTCAAACATTCGGGGGCTGGAGCCATTGCTGAGTTTGGACTACTCCATGGTCAACAAGTGGCATGCAGATACAAACACTTCCCACCTACCTATCGGGGAGATGACCATCACACTAGATGATGTGTCATCACTGCTATACCTCCCAATGGGAGGTAATTTTGTTGCTATCCTCAGTTAGACCATGGAACAAGCGGTTGGGCCGGTTGTGGATGTGTTGGGGGTCCCACCTGCAATAGTCATTGAAAAATTTGAAGTCTACAGGAAGCCAGCATTTATATTTGACTAGTTAATGACCATCATTGCCGCACAGATTAGCTATGGGAGGTGGATCCATGCTGCCAGAGCTATCATGTTTTTTGTCTTAGGCTGCACGGTATTTGCAAACAAATCTTCGTCAGTTGTGCGCATGGACTACCTGGAACTACTTCGCGATGTTGATGTCATTCACGATCTACCGTGGGGAGCTATTTGTCTCACTCACATATATAGGCAGTTGGGTTATGCAGCACGGCACAAGGCGAGGCAGGTTGTTGGGCCATTACCACTTTTACTGGTATGTCAACAGTTACATGAGGTTATGTTTTTTGTATTTATTAGTTTAAAATCAAACTTTTTGGTCATACATCATTATTTGCAAGCATGGATTTACGAGAATTTTCCTGGTATGGGCCAATCCTACTGCCTAAACGGGTTGTATCGAGAGGACCTCCCACAAGCTGCACGATGGTCCTCCCGCAAAGGGAGTGGCCAACTTCCTCCTATTAGACACCAGTTAGATTGTCTGTGACACATGGACGTCGAATGGAACCCCTACGATGATGCTCGAGCCTTCCATCCTTTGTTACCAGTTTCATTCTTCTCGGGAAAGATGCGTTTTGGCTTGTGGGTGGAGCCACATCATCCGGACCGGGTACTGAGATAGTTCTCGCATGTCCAGTCGATACCCCCACCTCCCTTGCGTGCAGTTGATGGCTCGATCTACCTAAGTGAGGTTAACACTATGTGAGAGAATTTTAACGAGCACGTGGGCCAGCTGTGTCAGTGGCTAGCTAAGTGATGCTAGGGTATATGGAGTAGTATCAAATGATATCACATTCATACCTACTACCGACAACTGTTCGCGTGAATGACCCTCTTACATGGTCCGATCTCCAGATGAGTGGGGGGGGATAGGTACACGCCCGATCGACGATGAGATGCAAGTATGTGATACCAATCTGAATATGATATGTTATACATGGCTATTAGTTATTTGAATGCTGATGTCTGTAATAACATTTTTTTTATTGAATATGTAGGAGTGTTTCGAGATAATTGATGGATACGTCTGGACAATCTTCACCCGCAGATTAGCACACGAGCATTCGGATCTTGGCTGGTTGTTGCAGCTTATTGGTAGTGAGACGCGACGTGGGTCAGACTATGCTGAACCAAGTCGCACGGGTCATGATTTTAGTCAGGGGGCTAGCCCATCTAGTCGTTGATATCATTAGTTAGATGATATACTTGCATGTTTTTGTGATGTAAATTAATTTAATGTTTTGACTCTTCATTGTAGACTATGATGTATTAATAGATTAACTTGTTATGTTTGCACAGTGAAGCGTGTGTATGCCACTCAGTTAATTTAACTCAACATGTTATTGTCAATCAAGAAAATTGGGGTACGAAAAATCATATTTACAAGGAACAACGGGTTGTCTTATACATGGTTTTGGTTATACATAGTTGTTTTAACAATAAAACACAAAAATAAATAATAATTAAAAAAAAAACCATCTTAAACATCTATTGGAACGAACATCAAGTCTGAATGAATTGAAACACAATGGCTTGTCTAAGGACAACCTACTTATGCCAACACCTCAAACTGTCTAATGCGTCCCAAGTACGATGTTATCCAGTCACGAGCCTTAACTGATGCTGCATACAACCACTGCGGTGCCACAAGGGGCAGGGGAGAGTTGTTCTTAAGCTTGACCTGTGACAACGTACGGGAAATACATCATAATTTAACACAGTCAATGATTACGAAGACTTACTTGGATGACAAGCCCATACCTGAACAAAATGATTCCCATGAACATATGTTATGACGACTTCTTCTGGCTTGGACATACTAAATGGGGGTGGATAGTGAAGCGGGAGATATGTTTGCGATAATTGTGGGTGCAAGACAACAACGACGTCATTAAATTGGGATGCAACAACATATGACATATCTGGTATAGACATCCACTGATCGGGCAACACACCTGACACAGTTGAGTCAACCGCAAATGATGATAGAAGTGTGGCGTATCTTCGTGGGAGAAACATTTCAGTATAAAGTCTTTGCCATGTTGTCATCTCTGTAATGCATTATTGGCATATTCGGAACCACTCATCCTCATATAGTCCAAGGCCTAAAGCAATTGCCCGATAACCACAATTCCCATCAAGGCAAACATCAATAACATCATCCACGAAGGGATAGATACATGTAGGTAATTGGTCTAGCAGATGAATATTTCTATTGGTGCTATACACATGAGATTGCATCAGTGGCTGTAAATGTTCATCTGTACCTTCATGTGCATCTTGTTTATGGCTGAATGGATTTATGTTATGTGGCTCAGATGAAGCTGTGCCAATTGGGGATTTACTACATATGCGAGAAGGCTTAGCAGGTGTCTTTGAGCTTCTTGTGATGGTCCTGTTCCTGATGACATGTTTTTGTGCATAGAACTCCACTATGCATCCACAATCTCAAATAGTGACGGATCACGCTTTGTAGATGATGTTGATCTCTTAGCAACTTCTTTTTGCCACCCTTTGTTTTGACTTTCTCTGGTGGTGGCTTCAATGAATAGACTTCTGGGCATGCTAGTGCAACTGTCTTGTGAATACTGAGACCACTGCTCCTCCTCAGTAGTTAATCTGCTGAACCTACCCAATAATATGTCTATGGCATCCCGATAAGGCACTGTCCCTTGACCATTGTGCTCAACCTCCCATGACAAAGTCTTCCAATGAGGGTGTATTGAACTTAACTAAACAGAGAAGTCTGAAATATTCCACTGCCCAAGCTCGTGCGCACAAGGTAATCCATGCGTAGTTTTAATGTGGTAACCACAAGCAACCATGTCTGTGCCAACATACGACTGGGCTCTCTTAAGCTCTTTCCACAAGTGTCTAATTGCAGCTAGTGAAACACAACGATGCAATCCACTGAACAATGAACAATTCATCTTGTGTTCCATTCTCTGAAGACTTTGTTTATGGGATTTTTTTATCTCATTGTGCTGCAAGGTTATTAGAGCATGAATTCTTTCCCAGAAACTATGAAGATCCCCCATAGATGATTGCAAAATTCTTTTCAGGTTAGCATATGCACCCTCCACCATAGTATAATGACAACAATAAACTATCAGACATGTAATAGACAAATGCAAGTTACATATTATAGAGAAAAAACTATCGACTAACCTGTTTGTTGTTGTGTTGACTATATGCATGTACCTATCTGTCCAAGTTGCAATAAATTTCTCCTTTTATGGGTTCAACCACGTATCGTCAACGTATGCAACAAAGCTATCAAGTGCAGCGCATGTGGTTTGAAATGCAGCATAAGCATAATGGTACTCTTCCTCGTCGGATGCATCAACAACCCTCTCCCATGCATCCATCACCCTTTCGTAATCGGCATAATTGCGAACCGATTGTTTTCATTTCGACTCCACATTTTTATTAATGTGATACCGACACAACAGATTCATTGACGTAGGAAATAAAATTCCTACGGCCCTCATTAATGCAAGTTCTCGATCTATCACAATCACCTGTGGACACAAGTCATCTTGCCAGAATAAGGATCTCAACCTCTTAAGTGCCCATTCAAAGTTTTCAGTACGTTCAGACTCCATGTATGAAAACCCGATTAAGAATGTCAACTCTGTCAATGTCACATCAACAATCTCAAGTAGTGGGAGACGATACCTATTGGTTTTGTATGTGCTATTCATTAACAGAATAATAGGAAAGGCATTCAACAACTTCACTGAGTCAGGGTGTGTCCAGAATATGTCTTTAACGATATCTGACTCTTCATCACTCCTACACCAATACAAATATTTGGATTCATCCAAACATTTCAATAAATGTTGTATTGGAGTTCTAGGACCCCTAATCTTCAACTTATATTGTTGTCTGGCATGATATATTTGTCTTATAGTTGTTACATTTTATGCGTTCTTTTTCTTTAGAGATAGCAATATGTCCCGAGGAAGAACCCTGTTTTGCGTCATATCTTCCACCATGGTTAACTCTTCCTCATTCAAGCATCCAGCAAATGGATGCCCAATCAACGACTCAGCTACAGGATGGTTATGGTATCCACATTGCACCCGCACCTTCCATAAACCATTTGCCCATTGTCTTCCCTTCACTCTAAATGGACATTCACATTTTCTTGTTGCCATCTCTGGCACTGTATGGCTTCTTTTACTTGTGGGCCTATATTTACCGCCGCATTCGCATGCTAATATGACCTGTGTATGCTTTCCATTACCTCCTATCTCCGATTTAATAATTACCATAACAAACCCAGCGGACTTTCCAATATCTCTTACCCATTTCAAAAGCTCATCCTTTGTGCTAAATGTCTATACAAAAAGATAATGATTCTAAGTTAACGATCATTAATGAAATCAGGCAACCATGTTTGTGTTATTCAACAAAATGCCTTACTTACTTGATTAGTACTAAAAAGATGAGTCAAATCTTCTCCTACAAAAGAGCTATTACCATCGCATATTTCATCTTCATTAACCTGTGAACAGATCATTTCATATCAACCATTAAATACGACAAACAATTTCATTCCTAGTGTAACAACAAAGTTTTAACATACCGGCTGAAGCAAATTAGGATTAGTTGTTAAATCTGCTTCTTCGTTTGGGATGTTTTCACAGTTGAAGTATGAATCCTTATACATGTTCGAAGTACAATCAATCTTTCTTTTTCTACATTTACAAAATTAAAATGTCAGCGCTTAAACTAGCTTCTAAGTAAAAATTTACATCAAAACAGCTAAAAACGCTCCTTGATGGGCGTTTATATGTTCGAAATGCTTTTGCAAATGTGTTTCAAATCATTTCTGGCTAATTCACATTGAAACGCTCCTTCATAGGCGTTACACTGCCAAAAATGCTCAAGCACATGCGTTTCAGTTCATATATAGCTATTTTACCATAAACGCTCCTGCATAGGCGTTTACAGCTGAAAAATGCCCATGCACAAGCGTTACCATGATAACGCTTGTGCATGGGCATTTTTTAGCTGTTAACGCCTATGCAGGAGCATTTATGGCACCAAATACCACTCACCAATTCGAAACAAAGAACACAACATACAAACCTCATTTTATATGCGATTGAATCCGCACGAACAATGCAGACCCAAAATTAGTTTTTCTACTTTTGCAAACCACAAAAATAAGAAAGGCAACGAGAAGAAATTGTTAGGTTTCCTTCAGTTCTATAGCCATCGCACGGGGGTGGGGGAAGGACATGAGGGGAATTCTTTCAACCCGCAAGGGCATTATGGTCATTTCACACGTTGGGGGTAGTGGTTGTTAAAGAGGGGGGCTATAGAAGGTAATACCCCCGTAGTAGGCTTAAATAGGATAAGACTTAATAAAAATGTAATATTATATAATGTTTGATGTGATATTATATAAAAATTAATTTTTTTAACAAAAAAAATCTTTGGATATAAAATTCTATCTCCCATAATTTCTTTATCATAAATCTTAATATTTTTTTTTCTTTTTATCACATCATTGAATACATTTACAATTTTTCAAAATTGTATTTATTTTAAATTAATCAAGAGTTTTCAATGACATTAATTAATAATAACTCTGGTTTAATTATTTTATTTGTTATATTTTATCTTTAAAAGTTATAAGGGATTTAAAAAAACTTATATTTTAATAATATAATCAAGCTTAACAAGCGTAAGAAAGGCCATATAATCAATCTTCTTAGATATCTTAATAGAATGTTACTGTCAAGTACTTTATTGTAGTTTTGATTGAGAAATAGCAGCAATAATGATATATGTAAATTTAGAAAGGAGCAAAGTTTATGATATAAGAAAAATGATATGTAGTTTACATTTATAATAGTTTATCAACTAGAAACACATTAAGCTACATTAAGAAACTTACCAGAATTCAGTTTTATAGTAAAATAGCATTACCTAACACAATTAAATGTTAGAAGGCAGAGTGAATACTGTAAAGTGAACATGTTAACGAATGAGTTGAATTTATAATTTAATACTCATGTAATATCTCCTGTAATGCATCAATTATCATTTACATTAGAGACGGAACCACACAGGCAACAGGGGCCCTGGCCCCTTCAAGTTGTCAAATTTTTTTAATACTATGTAGTTATTATACATATAGTTCCCTAAAATTTTAGTTTTAATTTTATTGAAACTTAATAGAATTAATATAAGTTTAGGAGAGATTTTATTTGAATTTTATTGGTATAAGGTGGTAAGTATTATTTTTATTTTGATGTAAATAAAAATATAAAAAAAATTAAAAAAAAAATTACATCACATAAATACCCTAACCAATCCAAACAATTAATAAATATAAATATATAAATCCCCACTTTCAGGTCCTTACAGATAGCTACGTGACAAAATTGCTTTCTTTAAATAAAAAAGAATATATATATATATATATATAATGATGAAACTAAAATTACAAAAAAATAATTTCAAGTAAAAGAAAAACTTTATCATATACCTAAATAAATTAGACTTTGGTTAATTTTATTTAATTAGAACTATGATATCATATATTCTTGTTATTTCTCTTAACTAATCAAGTTAGGTAAAATAAAACAAACAAACTTCTAAAATATATGTATTTGTTATGAAAATGATGAAAATGGAGAGTAGAGACAACACTAGAATATCAAGAACAAGAGAGCTTTCTTCTATTTCCTTTTTGTGTGTCCTCCAATACAAATGAAGTGCTCTATTTATAGGTATAAGTTTGTAACTCACCTATAATGCTACATAATGTACAATGAATACCCATTACTTTGTAGGGTATATAACCTAAGGAATAATATTACATAAAGCCATTGGGAGTTATAACCTCCAAAGATAATGACACATAAAGCACATAATGGTTATAACCTTCAAGGTAGTGAAAGCTCTTGAATATGGGCATCCATACCAATAATATTGTTCATAATACTCCCCCCTTGGATGTCCATCTCTTAAGAATGTGCCTCATTAAAACCTTCATAAGGAAAAACCCTATGGGACAAAAACCTAGTGAAGGAAAAAGAGTACATCATTCTTTCATACACTACTAGATGCTGCCTCATTAAAAACCTTACCAGGAAAAACCCAATGGGAAAAAAAAAACCATGGTTAAGGGAAAAAGAGTACAGCGCGTATGACAATATCAATTAAGATCTTTTAGTCGACGAACTCCAATGTTGCGGACAAGCTTTTCAAATGTTGAAGTAGGAAGTGCCTTGGTAAACAAATTTGCTAAATTATCACATGAACGAACTTGTTGAATGTTTATTTCACCATTCTTCTGAAGATCATGAGTGAAAAAGAACTTTGGTGAAATATGCTTGGTTCTATCACCTTTAATGTACCCTTCTTTTACTTGAGTGATACATGCAATATTATCTTCATATAAGATTGTTGGAATCAATTTGCTTGAAGATAAACCACAGTCCTTTTGTATATGATGGATCACAGATCTCAACCAAACACATTCTCGGCTAGCTTCATGCAGTGCTATAATTTCTGCATGATTAGGAGATGTGGCTGTTATTGTTTGCTTCATAGACTGCCATGAGATGGTTGTACCGCCACATGTAAACAAATAGCCTATATGTGATCTACCATTATGTGGATCAGATAAATATCCTGCATCTGCATAACCTATAAGGTCATGTTGGGGTACATTTGAATAAAACAAACCCATATCCGTTGTACCTTTAAGGTAACGGAGTATATGCTTCACTCCATTCCAGTGTCTTAGAGTGGGTGAAGAACTATATCTTGCTAACAAATTGACAACAAAAGAAATATCAGGTCTTGTGTGACTAGCAAGATACATAAGTGCCCCAATAGCACTAAGATATGGTACTTCAGGACCAAGTACATCTTCACCTTCTTCTCGAGGCCTAAAAGGGTCTTTGTTCACATCTAAAGACCTTATCACCATTGGAGTAGTTAATGGATGTGATTTGTCCATATAGAACCGATTTAGCACCTTTGAAATATAAGCCCCTTGGTGCACAAAAATTCCATTCTTTAAATGTTCGATCTGTAAACCAAGACAAAACTTTGTCCTTCCTAAATCTTTCATTTCAAATTCTTTCTTCAAGCAACTAATAGCCTTTTGGAGCTCTTCAGGAGTTCCAATAATATTCAAATCATCGACATAGACATCAATTATAGCAAACTCATTTCTAGACCTTCTAATGAAGATACATGGGCAAATAGGGTCATTTTTGTATCATTCCTTTATCAGATATTCACTAAGGCGATTATACCACATACGACCAGATTGTTTCAATCCATAAAGAGATTTATTCAATTTAATTGAATAATGTTCTCGAGAACTAAGATTATTTGCTTCAGGCAAACGAAATCCTTCAGGGAGTTTCATATAAATATCAGTATCAAGTGAGCCATACAAATAGGCTGTAACAACGTCCATAAGATGCAAATCAAGTTTTTCATGCACTGCCAGACTAATTAAGTAGCGAAAAGTAATTGCATCCACCACAGGTAAATAAGTTTCATCAAAATCAATGTCAGGTCTTTTTGAAAACCCTTGAGCAACAAGTCGTGCTTGATATCTCACAATATCGCCTTTCTCATTTCGTTTTCGTACAAATACCCATTTATATCCAACTGGCTTTACACCTTCAGGTGTACGGACTACAGGTCTGAAAACTTTTCGCTTTGTAAGGACATTTAATTATGCCTCTATTGCGTCTTTCCATTTTGGCCAATCTTTCCTTTGTTTGCATTCTTGAATAGATTTTAGTTCATGATCCTCATTACCTTTTACTATATCAAGCGCTATATTATATGCAAAAGAATTGTCAACGTTGACATTGTTTTGATTCCATCGCATTCCATTCATGACATAATTTATCGAGATCTCTTCATTTTCACAATTCTCAGGTACCTGAGTTCCATTTGGAACAGAAACTCTAATTATGTCTGAACACTCTTCAAGAGTTTCTTTTGGGGACTCTTCTAGAGTGACCTTATCCTCGATTTGACCATCTAAGTTTTTAGCTCCTTTATTTTTTCGAGGATTCTTATCTTTGGAACCGACTGGTCTGCCACGCTTATGGCGTACATCAGACTTATTTGTAATAGACATTTGTCCTTCAGGGACATCAACTCTAATTGGAGCATTAGCAGCTGGAATATATGACTTAGTCACTTTCTTTGGGTCAGTGAACATGTCTGGCAATTGGTTTGCTAAGCCTTGCAAATGAATTATCTTTTGAACTTTCAGTTCACATTGTTTAGTATGAGGATCAAAATGAGACAATGATTTTTCATTCCAACTAATTTCCTTTTTCAACTGCTTATTTTCTCCCCCCAAGGTTGGGAAACTTGTTTCATCAAAATGGCAATCGGCAAATTAAGCCATAAACAAATTGCCTGTTGTTGGCTCAAGATATCTTATTATAAATAGAGACTCATAACTAACATATATTCTCAACCTTCTTTGAGGACCCATCTTTGTGCGTTGTGGTGGAGCAATTGGAATATAAACCGCACAACCAAATATTCTTAAATGGGAAATATTAGGTTCCTGACCAAAAACTATTTGTAAAGGTGAATAAGTGCTGCAGTATGCAAAATTGCATGTCCCCAAGTAGACATAGGAAGTTTTGACCTCATAAGCAATGGCCTTGCAATTAGTTTTATACCCTTAATAAGTGATTCTGCAAGTCCATTTTGTGTATGAACATAAGCTACAGGATGTTCAACTTCAATCCCAATAGACATACAATAATCATTAAAAGCTTGGGATGTAAATTCACTAGCATTATCAAGGCGTATTTTCTTGATTGGATAATCAGGAAAATGTGCTCTTAATCTAATTAATTGAGCAAGTAACCTCGCAAACGCCTGGTTGCGAGTTGATAGTAAACAAACATATGACCATTTAGTCGATGCATCGATTAATGCCATAAAATACCTAAATGGTCCACATGGTGGGTGTATTGGCCCACATATATCGCCTTGTATGCCCTCTAAAAATGTGAGAGACTCGCTCTTAACTTTTATTGGTGATGGTCGAATAATCAACTTTCCTTGTGAACAAGCAGCACATGAAAGGTCACTAGATTGAAGAATCTTCTGGTTCTTCATTGTATGTCCACGAGAATTTTCAATAATTTTTCGCATCATTATTGAACCGGGATGGCCCAACCGGTCATGCCAAACAATAAACTGATTATAATCTGTAAACTTCTGGTTTACAGTGGCATGTGTTTCAATTGTACTTATATATGTATAGTACAATCCGGAGGAGAGTACATGTAATTTTTCCAATACACACTTTTTATTTGAGATAATGCTTGTAATATAAAGACATTCACTATTTCCCTCATTTGTTGTCTCAATATGGTATCCATTTCGGTGGATATCCTTAAAACTTATTAAATTTCTATGAGAATTGTGGGAGTATAAAGCATTATCAATATGTAACTTTGTTCCTTCCGGTAATAACACATTGGCTCTTCCAGAGCCTTCAATTATTCTTGTACTACCTGATATAGTACTAACATTGGCTTCTTGCATTACTAAATGAGAAAAATACTTTCTATCCTTGAGAATTGTGTGAGTAGTTGCACTATCAGCAAGACACAAATCCTCATTGCCAATACCCACAGATGGTGTAGCCATTCTTCAAAAAAACATAATAAAAGTGTAAATAATTTGTATGAGAGAATTCTGTATTGCTTGAAACAAAAGTGTAAAATAAAATATACTTAAACATAAAATTACAAGTAAATTTTTCATTGCTTAAAGTAAAGATATAAACTCATTAAAACAAGCTTGAACAATTTATTTTTGAACACTCCCATCACCAATTAAGTGATCAATTTTTCCATCTGGGTCAGCAAAGAAGTCGGCAACATCCAAGTGTGAGACATCAATATTCTCATAATCAAAATCATCTTCAAAGACAAAATTTGTCTCAACCTTTTTGCCTTTATTTTTAAGTGATTCTTGGTACAAATCAACCAGATGCTTTGGTGTACAACAAGTACGGGACCAATGGCTTTTACCACCACAACAGTAGCATGTGTTTTCTACATGCTTGCTACTTTGCCCAACCTTCTCCTTTTCATTTTTCCGCTTCTGGGGAAAAATTATGCTTTTAGTACCACCATGTCTATGGCCACGACCACATCCATGTCCACGTCCACGTCCACGACCACATCCATGTCCACGTCCACGTCCACGACCACGACCACGAGTTTGCCCATAATTATAGTGGTCATGTGCCACTACATTCACTTCAGGGAATGGATTAGCACCAGTTGGACGTGACTCATGATTTTTCATAAGAAGCTCATTATTTTGTTCCCCGACAAGAAGGCATGAAATTAATTCAGAATATCTTTTAAAGCCTTTTTCATGGTATTGCTGTTGCAGGAGCACATTAGATGCATGAAAAGTGGAGAATGTTTTTTCTAACATATCTTCATCAGTGATCTTTTCTCCACATAGTATCAATTTAGAACTGATTCTAAATAATGCAGAATTATACTCACTTACAGTTTTAAAATCTTGTAAGCGTAAATGCATCCAATCATAACGAGCTTTAGGAAGAATTACAGTTTTCTGGTGGTCATACCTTTCTTTCAATTTGTTCCAAAGACAAGTGGGTTTATTCAATTTTTAACCCTTCATGAAGGTGGTGGCGAAGAAATATCATGGCCTTTGCTTTATCTTGATTAGATGCTTCATTCCCTTCTTTAATGGTGTCTCCAAGCCCTTTTGCATCTAAGTGAATTTCAGCATCTAGTACCCATGACAAATAATTCTTTCCAGTAATGTCAAGAGCCATAAATTCAAGTTTTGCAAGATTTGACATATTTGAAACTATCATAAAATAACAAGATAACATTAGAAAATATATGAGATAAATATCATTCATAAAATATGTAAAACCAATAATCCAACAAGGTAAAGATGATAAATAAATTCTATGCATGAAGTAAAAATATAATGAAAAACTAATGACGATATTATAACATTATCAAAGGATGGAAAGAATAAACTAAAATGGTTAGAATTATAAAAGTGAATTTTCAATCATCTTGCTATGGTTCTTCTAGCCACATAGCTTATTTGAATTACTCTCTTATATGTCATGGTACTTCTAGACTCATGGAAGGATTTTATAAAATCCATGCTATGGCTCTTCAGGGCACATAGACTTATTTATATAAATTCATTCTATGGCACTTCAAGGCTCATAGGTTTATTTGGCCAATGATACATTCACTTGGCTCCACAATATATAATTATAATGGTCTAACATTGACCAAAAGAGACAAAAGATGATTTGTAGGAATTGGACAAAATGACATGTAAAGTAATAGACTAATTTGACTAAAGTAATAGTTGAAAAAGTAATACCTTGTCACAAGAACTCAAAAGCAAAATGAAATTGTCAATCGCGTGGCAAAGAGTGGTGAAAGAGTAGAGCTTCGTGCTAATAACGTGTTATGAAAATGATGAAAATGGAGAGTAGAGACAACACTAGAATATCAAGAACAAGAGAGCTTTCTTCTATTTCCTTTTTGTGTGTCCTCCAATACAAATGAAGTGCTCTATTTATAGGTATAAGTTTGTAACTCACCTATAATGCTACATAATGTACAATGAATACCCATTACTTTGTAGGGTATATAACCTAAGGAATAATATTACATAAAGCCATTGGGAGTTATAACCTCCAAAGATAATGACACATAAAGCACATAATGGTTATAACCTTCAAGGTAGTGAAAGCTCTTGAATATGGGCATCCATACCAATAATATTGTTCATAACAGTATTCAGTTTTTAAATGATGTTCTTATTCTATTAATTTCGACCCCCTTCATCTTTAAATTATTGTTCCATCCTTGATAAACATAGCTCAATAATAGATGCTACCCTACACGACATGCATGAAAGGAGCAAGCTTTTGAAATTGGTGCAAATGGACAAAAGTAAAAGAGAAAAAAGCAATCCCACTACTACAAAACAGTGGCTATCATATATGATATTTGTAATCATAAACAATAAAAGCATCTAATTTTCAAGTTATTAAAGCATAAAAGATGCATCACTCATCAATCTTATTATGAATATTTTGATATTTGAATGCCATTTAATAAAATATTCTTTAGGTCTGACGCAACATTTATTTATTTATAATTTATTAAATAAATATTATTTTTTATGGCTAGGGTTTTACTTTCATTGTGTATATATACCTCTTGATAGATGAATAAAAGTTACTCTTTTTGAGGCTTTACTTTTCTCTCATCTTAACTCTTTCTATTTTAATTTTGTATCTACCTTTTCATAATACATTATCAATACGACAGACTCTCTCAGTTTCCACCAACCTCAAAGAAACAAGTTCACCAGAAAAAGAAAAAAGAATCATTACTTTTAGATTGCCGCAAAGCAACAAATCCATGCGACCATGTCTATGCAGAAAGGTTTTTTTTTTTTTATTTAATTTCTTTTATATAATTTAGAACTATTTCCTTTCTTTAATATTTACCCATATGCTCTTGAAAGGGAAATCTCCGCCAGAAGTGGCGAAACAATATTCATATGGCTTTGAGAAAAGTGCTATCAAAGGCTTTGAATAAATAATTAGCTTTGCATAAATAAAAAGCCAACTATAATTTGGAAAAGAAAATTCTATTGAAGGAATTATTTATTCCTTTGAATGATGAAAGCATGCCACATTTTATGTGAGCAATTTAATTTATTTGAATGTCACATCTATAAGTATGAGATAATTCAATTTTTTTTGATATGCCACATCTAGAAGTATGAAAGCAATTAATTTTTACCTTTTGAGACAATTCAATTTATTTTATACTTCTTATCTATAAGCATGAGAAAATTTGATTTTTGATTTCTTTAATTTGTCTCATCCAAAAGTATGAGATAATTTAATTCTTTTGATTTGCCTCCTCTAAAAGTATGAGGCAATTTAATTCATTTGATACACCCTCATCCAGAAGCATGAGAAATTTTATCATTAACAATTAAGCAATTAATTTGATATTAAGTAGATCAAGAAGTTATCCATTTAAATATGAGAAATGTTATTATAAACAATTGATTTTTGTGGATCCTGAAGTTATCCATTTATAAAGTGGATCTTGAAGTTATCCATTATTTCATTCAAATATGGGAAATTTTATTATGAACCATTAATTTTCTATAAAATGGATCCTGCAGTTATCCATTCAAATAACATAAAATGGATCCTGAAGTTATCCACCAAATTGATATAAAATAGTAGATCCTGAAGTTATCTACATTATTCAAATAATATAAAGTGGATCTTGAAGTTATCTACTCAATTTATAAAATTATCCACACAATAGATTATGAAGTTATCTACACTCAAAATAGATACACCATTCAAATAATATAAAGTGGATCTTGAAGTTATTTACTCAATTGATAAAATTATCCATACAATAGTTAGTGAAGTTATCTAATACTCAAAATAGATCTAAAGTTATCTATATTCAAAGAATATGTGGAATATAATTATGCATATTTTTTTATTTCTTCTTTCCCCCTCTAATTTTTTTCTTCTTTTCTTCTTAATCTCGAAGCACTTTAAGAAGCACAATTTTGGGCTTTTCTTTTTCTTTCTTCTGGACTTTGTCCATGCTTAACACAAAAATAAATATTGCATGGACGAACATCAGCTCTATTTCTTAGGTTTCTTTGAAAATCAACAAGCAAATTAGGCGGAAATCCATGAAATACTTAAGTTGCCACTTCATCATTGTTTGAATGATCATAAGAATAATGAAAGTAGTAGTCATAGGTGTGTCGTTCATCTTCAACAATCATGTTATGTAGTATGATACATGCATATATTATATGTTTGAGTGCATCCATATGTCATGCATGTGCTAATTCATGTATAATTGCCCATCGAGATTGGAGCACTCCAAATGCTTGCTCTACATCCTTCCTTGCTGCCTCGTGATGTTGAGCAAAAAATTTTCCCTTATCTCCTTGTGGCATCGAGATACTTTTGACAAATGTAGCCCATTATGGATAAATCCCATATGCTAGATAATATCCCATGTTATATAGGGTTCCACTGATTGTATATTGCACCTTAGGAGCAACACCTTGCAAAACCTTGTTAAACACATTAGATTGATTTAACACATTGATATCATTATTAGAACCTGCAACTCCAAAAAATGCATGCCAAATCCACAAGTCTTGTGATGCCACTACTTCAAGCATGATTGTTGGTTTGGCATGATCACCTCGACAAAATTGTCCTTTCCATGCTACCGACACTTTTTTCACTCCCAATGCATACAATCAATACTGCCTAACATACTTGGAAAACCACAACGCTCTCCCATTTGAAGTAGGCGTCTAATGTTATCACTGTTTTGCCTTCTTAGATATTGAGCTCCAAATACTGCATTCACACCTTGAACAAATTTGTCTAAGCATTCTAGTGCTGTACATTTATCAATTCGCACATAATCATCTACACTGTCAACAAGGGATCCATATGCCGATATACGAATAGCAGCAGTGCATTTTTGAAGTAGTGAAAGGCCCATTCTACTGGTTGCATCTGGCCTCATTTGAAAATACTCATCATGAGCTCGAAGCGATTCCACAATGCGGAGAAACACATGCTTGTTTATTCGAAATCTTCGCCATTGGATTTTCAGAGAAGTAGTCGTGGAACAATCAATTGTGTCCTTCTTCACAATTTCTTTCTATATAAGTTCTTGTATGTCTACGTTGGGTAGAGCTGCCGGCTTGTTGTTGCTTTTGCCTTTCAATGAAAAACTGCATAAGTTGTTCTTTAATGTCGTCATTCAAGTCATCTTCTATGATTTCCCACTCGAGCATTTTCAAAAAGTTTGGATTAGTAGGATCCATTTGAAGGGAAAAAGTGGATATGCTTTTCCAATTAAAATGGATCCTAAATTTGTAGAAGTGAATCGTGTGAGGATTCTTGCAATTAGGTAAAGTATTTATAAATGTAGTATAACAGCTAGTTTGACTAAAAATGGCTAGTGTGATCGATAACGGCAAGTTTGACTATTAACAGTTAATTTAACCAATAATTGTTATTTACACATTTTACAATAAAAGACAAATAAAGATAGTTTTTATAACAATTACAATATTAGGTTACAACAAAAGCATAATCAAATGCGAGTTAATTAGCATCTAAACCACTAGGTTACAAGAAACCCTAAACAATCCTATATTTTTCCCTAATCATGTTACATATAATCTCATGATCTCAGCATTGCCTCTCCAGCATCTGGGATGTGTTTATCATGAAGATCTTTAGCTCCTTTGCTTTCAATTTCTCCTTCCCTAAATGTTGTCTTTGCTTCTTTCGCTTCTCATCCATCTTCAACTTTGCTTGCTCTAAACGAGCATTTTCCTTATCTATTAAAATCCTTTCATTTTCTCTATTATTTTCTTCTTTTTTAAAAGCCGCAATGACATTCAATGCTTATACTCTTTGGATCAATGTTTCTTGTGTTACACCATAGTTGACATTGTTAGGGGCGATTTCATCTCGTTTTGTTTTTGCCGTTTTTTGGCCAATTGGGCAGAGTAGTGTGGAAGATGAAGGATCGTAATCACAAGTTGTTGAATCTGATGGATTGGAAGAAGATAAGTATGCCCCAAAAGTAAAAGTCTTTGTTCTTTTTAAAGAACATTCAGATGATTCTCCTATCCATTTAGGTTCATCTTTCAATAACAATCACGCATGCTCAAACTTGAACTGCTCACTGTTTTTGTTGTCTTCAGCCCATATCATTCTAGGAGCTCTTGCTTTTCTTTTGTTGAACAGCTGATTTGTAACATCTAACAAATTTTGAAACGGCATGATATATTTTATGCCATCAAGATTTTAGTGGGATTAAATTCCTTTCTCATAAATCGCTATGATACTTGTCATAATTGTCACTGATCCTTAACCAAAACTTTCTGATTTTTCATCAACCCCCATAAGTAGATCCTTCAAAATGTTGAGCCACGATTAAATGAGAAGTTTATCTTTTGCCATGTTGAATCTAACTTTGGATTTTTTTTTTTTATTGTCAGATTCTTTTTCTTCTTCAACTTTGGTGGAGAATGGTAGTACTTAAGACTCAAACATAGATTTGACTAGTGTTTCGAGTTCTTTATCACTGGAACTAGTGGCCATTGAAGTCCCATGATAGATGAGATAGTTACTTGGTAGTGGATAAATTGGATAATGATATGGAGAATTTTGATATGGATATTGGTATGAATTGTTACTTGGTGGTGGATACATTGGATATTGATATGAAAGATTTTGAGAATTTTGATAAGGTGGGGATGGAGAATTTTGCATGTAATTTGAAAAATAGAGAGGATTTTGAGAATTTGAATAGTTAGGAGATGAAGAATTTTGCATATAATTTGACAAAGATGGAGATTTTGATAAGTAGAAGAACGAGAATTTTGCATGTAATTTGGATGAGAATTTAAAATGAGTGGGATCCATGTGGGATAAAATAAAGATATGAATAAATAAGAGGTGAAGAAAATAAAAATTTATGAATTGGTTGTGACTAATCTTGTCAAAATTACATACATACATACATACATACATACATATATATATATATATATATATATATATATATATATATATATATATATATATATATATGCCATTGTTGACCGTTGGAAGCCAAACGGCTCTTTACCAACGGTCACATATTCATAATAACAAA
Organism: Bauhinia variegata; assembly: GCA_022379115.2. Taxonomy (NCBI): domain Eukaryota; kingdom Viridiplantae; phylum Streptophyta; class Magnoliopsida; order Fabales; family Fabaceae; genus Bauhinia; species Bauhinia variegata. The sequence goes on along the minus strand of CM039429.1, from coordinate 8,911,360 downwards.
TGGGAAATATGAACAAATGGCTCCTTTCACAGTATTTTATCATTTTTTAATATCATTATATTTCCTCATGGCTGTTGTAATTTTTTTTTTTAATTTGATAACTAGCAATGGTTAGATTTCCTTTCCACCTCATTTTTTTTAATATAATTAAATCTAACCGTTGGATCAATCCAATGAATATAGACTATCTAATTAACCTAGATTCTAGAAGGCTCCTTTCTCTTTTTCCCGATCAGAGATGCGTGCTTGCCTTGCTTTTCTTTGCCGTTCTTCCTACCCTATTATTCTCCTTGCCATTCAACGACCACAAGGCAGAACCATGCTTGCTTTTCCCCATGCTGCAAACTTTGCAACCCTAGCTTCTCTTCTTTTCCTCACACCGTGACCACGGGATTTTCTAGTTTCTGGTCTCCTTCCTTGTCGTTTTCCTAAGATCTGTCTCCATTGCTCAACCATGATGTTTCTAGTTTGATTTATTTTATTTTTATAGGTTAGCTTCTCTTTGATTTCTGGTTTGAATGTTCTTGGATTTTTGTTATTGTATGTACGATTTTCTGTTTAGATTTTGATAGATTTGGATTTTTTTGTTTTTTTCTACCATAGGATTCTTGTTCAATTTCTATTGAACCACTTTTCCCTTCAATTTTTGTTTGTTGTTGAGAATAAGAGAGGAATTTGGCTGCAAATTTTTTTTTCTCACTTTTCACATACTTTTTTGTCATATTGAGACCCATTTGAAGTTGTGGTCATATAATTTACTTCATTGACGCATCTTCCTTCTCTCTACCAGTGTTCCATAGTTTTTGGCTCCCTGCAAGTGCCCACTACTAGAGGTGGTCTTAGCACTCAAAGTGTGCAAGTTTACTTCTTTCGTTTTTCCCTTTTTAGAGTCTTTTTCTTTCACCCAAAATCACCATACTATTTATAGGCTATTACTATCAATCTCTACCAAAGAAAAAGAAAACTGAGAAAATCTCATTTTTGTCCCTCACTTTTTTTGTTAATTCTAAAAAAGGTTATTACTTTTTAAATTAAAAAATATAAACTCTCACATTTTAAGCTTAAAACAAAAATAAACATTTTGTATAAACAAAAAATACTTCAATAAAAGTTTATTTTTATTATTAGCTTAAAATATAAAAATTTATTTTGTTCAATTTAAAATGTTAAAATCTTTTTTAAAATTGATAATAGTGTGTTTGACTGTTAAAATCAATATCGATCAACAAAATTACAAAAACCACACAATCAACTTATCCTTTCAAAACGATTATTCTTATAGACCTAGTTTTCTAATCCTCGAATAATCTCTTCATTATATCTAACTTGATTTCCTAATTAATGTAAAGGTAATCCCAGATTTTTCTCTTCAATAATTACGATGATCATATAATCAACTAATCCTTCTAAAATAGTTATTCTCATGGATATAGTTTCCTAATTCTTACGTACTCTTTAGTATTGTCAACCTAATTTCCTAATTAATGTAAGGCAATCTCAAATTATTATCTTCATTGTTCTCTTTGATATTAAAATGTCGATGTTAAAAATATGACAAATAGATTAATTTTGTAAATATTGAATAAATAATATTTTTTAAATAAGGAATGAATTTTAAGAAAAAAATAAATTTAAAGACCGGGCTAATATTGCTGCTTGTTTTGGATTCTAGTCCCTTCAAAGTCTTACAAACTTTAAAATGGGCATATCATTATTTTACATTGCTTTCCCGCCAAAGCCAGACATTGGCACAAGAAAAGTTATTAAAAAATGAGTTAACATATTTATTAGAAGATATAAAAAAAATTAACTAATATTTAAGTTTACTGAGAAACTAAAATGTAAAGAATTTTTAATCTTTTGAATTCTTACCTATATCCAAACTTCACAAAAAAAACCTAAAAAATATGTGTAATTCAGGATAAAATTAATCTTATTTTACAAAAAAAAAAATACCTTAATTATTAAAAATCTTAGTTAATATTCAAAAATAAAATAAACTTACTTATTTATGGTGTAAAAGCCGTTGGATGTAAGTGGGTCTTTAAAACAAAGAAAGACTCACGAGGCAATATTAAGAGACGTAAAGCAAGACTCGTTGCCAAAGGGTTCACTTAACAGGAAGGAATCGACTACAAGGAGACATTTTCTCCTATATCTAAGAAAGATTCTCTCCGAGTAATTATGGCATTGGTAGCTCATTTTGACTTTGAGTTACATCAAATGGATGTGAAAATAGCGTTCCTCAATGGTGACCTAAAGGAAGAGGTTTACATGAAACAACCAGACGGATTCTCCTCTAGTGATGGTGAGCACTTGGTCTGCAAGCTTAATAAATCTATATATGGATTGAAATAGGCCTCCCGTCAATGATATTTAAAATTCCATGAAGTCATCACTTCATTTGGTTTTGAAGAGAACATCATGGATCAGTGTATATACCAGAAGGTCAGTGGGAGCAAGATTTGTTTCCTTGTGCTATATGTGGATGATATTTTACTTGCAACCAATGATAAGGGTTTGCTATATGAGGTGAAACAATTCCTCTCAAAGAACTTTGACATGAAGGATATGGGTGAGGCATCTTATGTCATTAGCATTAAGATCCATGGAGAAAGATCTCGAGGTATTTTGGGTTTATCTCAAGAGACCTATATCAACAAAGTTTTAGAGAGATTTTGGATGAAAGATTGCTCATCGAGTGTAGCACCCATTGTGAAGGGTGATAAGTTCAATTTGAACCAATACCCAAAGAATGATCTTGAGCGGGAACAAATGAAGAACATTCCTTATGCTTCAGCTGTTGGAAGCATGATGTATGCTCAGGTATGCACAAGACCTGACATTGCATTTACTGTTGGAGTATTAAGAAGATATCAGAGTAATCCAGGTATAGACCACTAGAGAGCTGCAAAGAAAGTGATGAGATACCTTCAAGGTACAAAAGACTTCATGCTTATGTATAGACGGACAAATAATCTGGAAGTGATTGACTACTTCGATTCAGACTTTGTTGGCTGCATTGATTTACGGAAATCAACATCCGGTTATATTTTCATGCTAGCTGGTGGGGCTATATCTTGGAGAAGTGCAAAGAAGACCTTGACTGCCACTTCCACTATGGAGGCTGAGTTTGTATCTTGTTTTGAAGCCACCTTGCATGGTGTATGGTTGAAGAGTTTCATGTCTAGGCTTAGAGTTGTGGACTCTATTTCTAAGCCATTGAGGTTGTACTGTGACAACTCAGCTGCGGTATTTATGGCTAAAAACAACAAAAGCGGTAGTCAAAGTAAGCATATTGACATAAAGTATTTAGCCATAAGAGAATGTGTTAAGGAAAAGAAAATGGTCATTGAGCACGTTAGCACTGAGTTGATGATTGCTGATCCTTTGACTAAAGGCATGCCACCTAGAAATTTTAAGAATCATGTAGTACAAATGGGACTTTGGTCCATGATGTAATTTTCGTTGTAAGAACGATGTTGTTTTTAATGAAACTCTATTTGTGATGTTTTCTCATTTTGGTTTTGTGCACATATTGACTTATTTATTTTGAGAAATATCATTTGGTTTGGACCTAGAATAAACATATGGTTTATTCATTAAGTTTGAGGGCTAGTGTTGAAAGACTTTATATATTGTAATACACGGAAGATAATACTCACTATAAGAGGACTTATAGCCATGATTCGTATATTTTGTTTTTCTATATGGTGAATGTTGAATTATATGGACCAAGTGGGAGAATGTTGGAATTTTACGTGGTGTTAAACACTTTCATCCCACGTTGTAACCCTTCAGAAAGTGGTCCATATTGTGACCACGTTCACCCATGTTCATCCCACATCAAGCAACATTCCCACGACCCACACACTTGCCGATTTTCCAACCACGTCGCTGACTCCTCCATGATGGGCAGATGAGTATAAAAGGGCGTGCTACTGCTTTCTGTTTGTCACCAATCCGACTCCTCACTTTAGAAACAACACCATCGAGTTTGAGAGTGAAGGCTTGGAAGAGAAACAGAGACACCAAGAAGAAGCGTTTTGCAATGGCTGGAGGTAGGCTTTCTTGATCCGCTTCTGCATTCTGTTTGAATATGCTTGTTATGTTCATTAGCATGTTTAAACAATAAAGAAAATTGTTTTACAATATATATATATATATATATATATATATATATATATATAGACATAAAGTAATATATTTTCTTTAGTTACAAGAGTAAATCCAACTTTAAATTTCTTAAATATTACTCAAATAATTCACCACTAAACCTTATTGGTTTACATAAATAAATATATTATGTATACACAAGCTAAACAAATTTTTTATGAAAATTTTACGAGGGAGTAATACATTCTTATAATATTATATGAGAATTTTTGAGTTTAATTATTTTGTAATGATTTAAATTATTAAACATGTGGAAAAAAAAAATCCCTCTGTATTATATGGCTGTTCTATTTATTTCTGGACATGGCAACCTGTTAGGACCCAACAGATCAGTGGCTTAAAGGGCGGGTTAAGGGCTATGTACTGCTTGTGTTAGTCTCATTTTCTATTAATGCGATATCATAGAGGAGCTGTTCTTGAGTTTAATTCAGTAACACTTCAATCCTTTTCGTAATATATATTATATAATCAGAGACCTTCGTACAATTATTCAGTCCCAAATAATCATTTTCAAACTAAGCTTAGCATCAAATTACAAACTAGAAGTGAAAATAAAAGTGGAGTACCTCCATCAACTCGTCTCATCCTATGTAATTAATTCGAGATTAATAGTTCCCTAATGTTTTGGATTTACTTGATTAAATAGAAAGAATGAGAAGATATATATATATATATATATATATATATATATATATATATATATATATACCGCCACACTTTCAGGTTCTTATTAAATTTCTCCCAAAAAAAATTTCCAATATAATAACTGCGCCCATTTTATTCATTGTTTGTCATTACCAATTATATCTCTTTCTCTATCCATATCTTCTTTATGGAGTGCCTTGAGCCACTTCTCTCTTAAAATTACTACTCCCTCTATCCATTTTTACTTGTAGTTCATGGTTGTTGCACACAAATTAAAAAATACAATTAATACATTAAAATATGTTCATAATTTATTATAAGTGAGAATGATAGTAATTAATAAGTTGTAGAGTTAATTAAAAATGATAATAATATAAGTGAAAATATAGCAATTAATGTTATCTTTAACTTGTAAAATGACCAACAATAAAATGAACATAATAGAGTATTTTGCATATGAATTTGGTCTATTTTGTGGGTTAACCATGGTTAGAGAAAATTATGTTGAAAGGGTCTGTCTTCGGATTTATTCTGATAGGTTTTGTTGGTCTTTGTTGTGCCTATTATTAAGTGCCTTTAGGTGGTAATCTTAAGATACCAACGAGGGCCATGTTTAAAAATTTCAACGGCTTAGACAAAGTTATTGAAAGAGCTTAGCCATGTAGTCCATCAATTTTCATATTAATTTTTTTTAGATTTCTGAGATACGAAATAATTTATCAAAGTTTTATAATCAAGTCATTTTAACATTTTCACTCTCAATGATTAATTCATTCAAAATAGTAACGTACTTGATCATTCATAAGATTTAACGGTTATGTTAACCTCCCCTTAGCGCTAAGATTAAGAGTTAACAATGTAATTGTTTGCCTCTCCAATATTAATTTCTCTCTTACCAATTAATTATCATGTTTACAAATATTCTCTCTCCCACATTACTGGTAATAATTACAGATATTCTCTCTCATATTAATTAATTCTAAACCTCAAAAATTAAAACCCTAAAACCTAAAAATCTTAAAATCTTTTGTAAACACTAAACCTAAATTTGAAACCCTAAATTTAAAACAAAAACTCTAAACACTAAATTTAAAATGATAAACCTAAATTCTAATCCTTGATTCCTAAATTCTAAAACCTTCAAATTATTAACCTAAAACTACACTCTAAAAACCTAAATAATACATTTTAAACCCTAAATTTTAAAATATAAATCTTAAATTTAAAACACTAAATCCTAAATTCTAAATCTTAAATCTTAAATTGTTAAATCCTAAATATTTAACTCAGGCTCTTAAAATATAAAACCCCAAAATTATAAATCTTAAAACTATACCCTAAATAATGAACTTAAATCCTAAAATTCTTACAAAATATAATTAATACTTACATTAATTACATTAAAATACTATTAATTATTTGACCATATTAATTATTGTTGTTTACATAAATACTTGTAATTGACCAATAATAAAAAAGCATTAAATGAGACGCATTTTCTTATCCACATTTTCCAAGATTTAAACAATTTTCTTTTTAAAAGCTTCTTTTAGCACTAACAATTGTTACAAATAGTGTCAGTCCCCATCTCTTGTATTGCTTTCTACTTAACTAATCATTCGTTATAGAACTTTTTATTTTTAACAAACCCGTTATGCGCTCGCGCGCACACACACATATATATATTCTATTGAAAATGACGAATAATTAATATTCTCTTTCTTATATAAATAATATTTCTTACTAATGCTCCTTCTTATTTAATACTCAAATTAATGTGTTATCAATGTCACTTATTTCTCTCTTATTTACCTCTAAACAATAAATACTAAACCTTAAATTTAGAGTTTTATAGTTAGGGTTTTAGAATTTAAGAATTAGAGTTTATGGTTGAAGATTTAAGGTTTATGATTTAAAATTAGGGTTTTAGAATTTAGGATATAATACTTTAAGGTTTAACTTTAATATTTAAGGTTTAATAATTAGGGTTTAGGATTCACAATAAAAATTTAAGGTTTAAGGTTCACAATTAAATTTAGAATTTACATTTAAGGTTTAGGATTCATATTTAGTATTTAAGGTTTACGATTAGGGTTTAGGGTACACATTTAGATTTTAAGATTTATAATTAGAGTTCAAAGTTTAAGATTCATAAATAGGGTTTAGGGTTAACATTTATTATTTAGGGTTGACAATTTGGCATTTAGAGTTTTAAAATCTAAAATTTTAGAGTTTAGAGATTAAGAGACATTAATAAGAGCATTAGTACATGTATTAATTAAGAAAAAGCATTTATACGATGTATTAATTTTAAAGGATAAAGAATCTTACTGACTCGCAAGTTTCTATACTAAATGTTTCCTATTTATTACTCTTATCATGTGTCCTTGGGCCCTAGCGGTCTAAAGGACAACTATCTCAGTTGCCTTACCCCTGCCAGAACCTTGGTTTGAAAATTATCTTACTTTTCCCCAACACTCAAACAACGCATGCATGATCCAATTTGGTGGCAAAGAGAGGGAAATGAGCTATTCATTTTATACGTTTATTGAAGTTTTTTTTTTTTTTTTTTTTCGGAATTAAAGTTTATATTTTGAAGAAGTGATTGTACACTCATCGTTTGGTTTAAATCTTACTGATGTTTATATATTATCATTTCATAGCTTGTGAATATATATTTCATGATTCCGTAGTTAGTTTACATTTATTTTATTGTAATATGAAATCACATAATACGGGTGAGTTTTCAATTCATTCATTACTTATGATTATGTTACTTAATAAGAAAGGTTCAGATGCATTGATTATAAAATTGAGACATTGGAAGAAATTAACTTTAAGAAAATAGGAATTTAAGGTCATACAAGCATTTTCATGAGTTTTTAATGTGAATTATGCCGCAGTTTCATGATTTATTGTTTAGGATATGAGCTTAATTGCTTTCTTTTGTATATTTCAAATCCTAAAAGCTCTTAGAAGCAAAAAATAGTGATTTTATGAAGATTTGGACAAAAAATTGAAGAAAAAGAAGTCTCTAGAAAAAACACAGGGTAGAGTTTGTTTACGTATAAAGCCTTCATTAATGTGGCCCATACTTTTGGAGCTCAAGAAAAAACACGGGGGTAGCCATACGAAACTGCACACTATGTATTCAAGATCCCAGGTCTTGTAGCTAGTGCAAAGATGGTTTCAATTGTTGGATTTCAGATACACAGCCCATATCTGCAACTACACACTGTGTAGTTGCCCATAAAATCAATTCCTATTTTTTATATAAATTTTTTGAGCACGATTTTGCTTGAATCTTTTGCCATTTTTACGTTTTCTAGGTTAGATAATCATAGAATCCTTAGTCCGGAGATTATGGAGCTCTTGGAGTGGACTTGGCTATATCAACCCTTAGAAAATCATCAAATCTCCTAGACGAGAATTCTTCTTGCTCATTCTCTTTTTTTTTTTTTATATATATAGTTTTTCTTTATGTTTTGCTTTGATTTTTGCTGGAACCATGTGTAAATAAATGTCTAGAGTCCAGGGGTTGATGGATTAATCAAATCTTGTAAAAAAAATGGGAATTTTCTATGAATGCATGTTTTAAATTGTGATTGTGATGAGTTTTTATTGAATTACTATGGATATGCATGTTGTCCCCTCTAATTTCATATTCAACTAGCTTAGGAATGGCCAATGTTCTTGAGTTGGTTGATAGATCTAACATCACAATGGTTCTTATGCAATCTTTCTTTGAAAAAAGGGAATAAACGGGAATTTTGGCACTAAAATCAATCCTTATTTTGGGGGTTCCTGTTCTAAATGAATGAATTGGGGAGTTTAACTTGGTGGACCAAGCTGATTGATGTTTCCAATTTGTTAGAATTCTTTGAGTTAGACCAAGGCCAGAATTCACAAGTAGAATCCCTACTGGCATAAATTTAACACTAGTAATCTAGAAAAGAACTAATCCAATACTTGATGAGATTAATTTCGTTAATCCATGCAACTCGTTCATCATATTTGGTTCATTTCTCTTTTGCGTAACTTTGATATTTCATTTGCTTTTACTTTTGATTTAGTTTTTTTGTTTTATTTCTTTATGCTCATTATTCAATCCCTTCTACATTGTGCTCGGCTAGATAATTTGAGACATTAGAGTAAGTGTAGTTATCGATGATCCTTGAGTATGATATTGATACTTACCATTGCTATATGCATTGTCCGGTGTGCTTGCCATGATTGTTGTGGCATTGAGGTATTAGTTTTTTTTTACATATATAAATTTTAAAGCTCAGTTGCGACATTAACAAGGGAAACTTCAAAGACACCTATACACTTTGTGTCATGTATATTCTGCTCCTAAAACTTTTAAAACAAGCACTTAACCCCTTCAAACTTTTAAAATTTGCATATCACTCATAGACTTTAACTTTTGTTAAAAAATTAACAAAAGAAAAGTCATTTGCATCTCATCAATTTTTCTATTTTCATCAATTGTTTCCATTTTTCTGTTAATAGAAAGAAATTAATAATGAAACATTATGATGCCAATATCTTGGTTTGTTAAATTTCTAACAAAAGTTAGAGTTTCGGGGTAATGTATACATTTTAAAAGCTTGAGAATGTTAAGTGCATATTTTAAAAATTTTAAGGGTAAAATGCACATGTCACAATGTTTAAGGAATGTTTTTGAAGTTTTCAAAAAAAAAAAGGAACATAACTATGAGTGTAAGTAATCAGGATCCAATTCAAGTTCTATGTGAATAGTTTTAAGATCCATTTCATATAGTATTATATGAGTATATGTGGATAGCATCATATGTGGATAATTTCTTAATTCACATGGATAACTTCATAATTCACTTCACATTTGATTGAAGTAATGAAAAAAAAAAAAAATTGAGATTGCAATATATGATATAACAATGAAAGGGGTGACAAAAAAGGAAAGAAAATTAAAAAAAAAATTGCTTCTATATTTTAGGATGTGACATGACAAACAAGAAGCAATTACGCTTCGGGATATAACATATCAACAAAAAAATAATAATTATCTTCATATTTTTGAATAAGACATAGCAAAAAATAAAATTAAAGTACCATCGTCACAATGTGGCATAACTTTGCATAACTTTTATATTTCAAAGGAATACGCAATCCCTCTAATAGGATTTTTCTTCAAAGCCGTATATAACTTTTATTTATTCCAAGCCACTTTATAAAAATTTCACTTTCTAATCCAAATCAAACTTGCGACAGACTGGCAACTATTGTTGAAAGCCACTTATATGTGAGATCTCTTCAAGAAGCTACTTTATGCACTGTATGTAGCACATTTATTTACATGGCACTTGACTGATCAAAGCTATAGTTGTTATTTCTCATCAGCCACTCTCTTAGAAACACAAAGTAGACAATCGACTTAATTAAACAATTTAAGCAACAAGTCTTATCCTCTTAGGTGAGGTCAACTACATAAATATGATATTATTATACTTTATTAGAAACCATATATTCCAAAATATTATTAATTGTAATATTCTTTTTATGACTTTTCCGAGTGTCTTTTTAGATTTTCATATACATCTTTTCACAAGACTAAAACCATAAGATCAACTTTTCCTATTAGTGTTTTTAACAGCTTTCTCTATACATGTCCAAACAATTTTAACTGATTCTCTGTCATTTTATCCTTAATAGGTACCACTCTAATATCTCCTCTTATGCAATCATTTCATATCATATCTTTTCTTGTGTAGTCACATATCTATCTTAGCAATCTCATTTTAACCACCCCCTACATTGTGCTCTTGTTGATCTTTCAAAACCTAACATTCACTCCAATAAAGCATAATCAGTCGAATAGTAATACAATAAAATTTTTCTTTAAGTATGATAGGTATTTTACAGTCACAATAACTCCAAAAGCTTTTCTCTATTTTAACCATTCAACTTGTATCCTATGTGTGACATTCTCATCAATTTCTTCATCACTTTGTTATATTGACCCAAACACTTAAATTTAGAAACTTGTGGTATAATATGTTCTCCAAATCATCTCATCTTGACTTTTGTTGAATTTGCAATGCATATATTTAATTAAACAATTCAAATCCACATTAAAATCTAAAAATAGATAAGAAAATAAGATTTGGATATGTTGTTACTGCAATGCAATAATAACTTCCTAGCCATTCGATAAGACTGCTACTGCATTACAATAATTACAACAAATCTGGATGCAAGAAAATACCACCAATATCACGGATCCAACTTCTCTACTGGGTCTCTACTAGATAGTAGATGGATGGTCCAAATGAATGATTATAAACAAAGTAACTCCATTTCTATACAAAGCATCTCATGGGATAGTAGATGAATAGTCAAGATGTGTCTAGTACTAACCCAACCCAACAGAGAAGTTAGTTCCCAATACCACAACTACCATTTACGGTGAAAAAGAATGAGAGACACCTAAAGGTTGTGAACCCAATACCAACGGTGGGCTTAGAACTCCTAGCAAAACTTTAGATTTAGCGTCTCTCTTCTTTAATCAAAGATGGTGTTGGTAACAAGTTGTGTTATCGAACTTTGCAAATAGAAGGGTAAGAGATGCAAATCATAGAGAGAATTGAGACACGAGAGAAATGTTGAGAATCAATAATTCTATTGTTTATTTATATGTATAAGAGATATTTATACAAGTAATGAAAAGTGTTTCTTTACTAGTAAAATCTTAAAAATAATAATTATCCTTTTTTGTAATTCTAAAAAGATAAATAATATTTGGCTCATCCATAAGATATCAGAAATTTTGGTAGATCAACATATCCTGATTTTCATAACAAAACAAGAAATGAAAATATAAAAACATTTCCAAAACATAATAGACCTCAAGTATTGTTAAAAACTATACAATAAAATTAATATTTAATTTTTTAAGTTTAAATATATTATAGGCCTTCACAGTTTGTGTCAGATTTTAATTAAATTTGTATAGTTTGTTTTCGTGGCTTGGAGTCCTTACATTTTCAATTTCTTTTTTTAACTACGTCCCTGTTATATATTAATCTCCATTATAACACTGTTAAATAACTAATGACCAACGTGGCATGTATATAAAAGAATTTATGCAAATGAGTTTTGCCTATGTGGGAGACTACTCTCTTATCCAATAAAATAAACTTAACTCCAAACTAAACCTAATTAGGTTTCTCTGTGATACCACAGAACCCCTATAGGGAGATTTATGCATGAGCCACAGAACTCTTACTGGATTAAAGTCCTTTTATTATATTTTTCCATTGTTTCTTCTTTGAATGTTTTTGCATATAAGTTTTTGTATTCTATAATTGGCCCTCTCGAAAGTATACCTGTCTACATAAAACCAATCTGCCATTGTACCTTATGCTATATGTGGACTACAGTTATTCAAGTACCATACAATAAATAATTTTTTGCTAAGTAAAATTTAGTTAAATTAACACCATTTTTAATATTATAATTTCGACAATCAGATTCCATCGTGTCCCTGTCCCCTTTGAAATTTGTAAACAAATTTTCATTAGTTATTGGAAATCAAATTACTTGGAGATTTGAAGTTATTAATTTATGACACAATCTCTAAAAAGAGTAATGTTTGTCAAGAGTACATTGCAGCCATCGAAAGAGTGGCATGTGAGAATTGTAGAAATGAAAAACGAAGAGCAACCTCCGAGTCTATTCGAGATTTTCCTCTCAGACGCCCAAATGGCAACAATTGCTGGTGGGAAGTTAATTAGCTTAGGAATGACCAATATTCTTGAGTTGGCTGATAGATCTAACATCGCAATAGTTTTTACGCAATCTTTCTTTGAAAAAAGGGGATATACGGGAATTTTAGCACTAAAATCAGTCTTTATTTTGGCGTTCTTATTCTAAATGAATGAATTAGTGAGTTTAACTTAGTGGACCAAGCCGATTGATGTTTCTAATTTGTTAGAATTCTTTGAGCTGGACCAAGGCCTTAGAATTCACAAGTGGAATTCCCACCAGCATCAATTTAACACTTGTAATCTAGGAAAGAACTAATTCAATACTTGATGAGACTAATTTTGTTAATCTCTATGACTCATTCATCATATTTAGTCCATTTCTCTTTTGCGTAGTTTGACATTTCATTTGCTTTTACTTTTGTTTTAGTTATTTTGTTTTATTTCTTTATGCACATTATTCAATTCCTTTTACATTGTGATCAGCTAGATAATTTGAGACATTAGAGTAAGTTTAGTTACTGATGATCCTTGATTATGATACTGATAATTACCATTGCTATATGCATTGTCCGGTGGGCTTGCCATGATTGTTGTAGTATTGAGGTATTAGATTTTTTTTTTTTTTTATAAATTTTAAAGCTCAGTTGTGACAATAACATGGGAAACTTCAAAATCATCCATACACTTTGTGTCATGTGTATTGTGCTCCTAAAATTTTCAAAACATGCATTTAATCCCTTCAAACTTTTAAAATATGCAACTACCTCTAAGTTCTGAATTCTATTAAAAATTTAAATTAAAAAAATCATTTGTATTTCATCGATTTTTCTATTTTTCTGTTACAAGAAAGAAATTAACAAAAAAACATTGCGATGCCGATATCTTTTTTTTGTTAAATTTCTAACAAAAGTTGAAGTTTGGGAGTAATGTATATATTTTAAAAACTTAAATGTGTTAAATGTACATTTTAAAAGTTTTAAAAGTAAAGTGTACATATCACAATGTTTAAGGAATATTTTTTAAAAAAATTGTAAAAAAATTAAAATAGCTACGAGTGTAAGTAAGTAGCTTCAAGATCCAATTCATATAGTACTATATGAGTATATGTGGATAGCATTATAATTGGATAATTTCTTAATTCACTTCATGTTCTATGTGGATAACTTTATGATCCACTTTATATTTGATTGAAGTAATAAAAAAAAAAATTGAGATTGCAATATATGACATAACCATGAAAGAGGTGACAAAAAAAGGAAAGAAAATAATAAAATTGCCTCTATATTTTAAGACTTGACATAACAAACAATAAGCAATCATGCTTCAGGATATAGCATATTAACAGAAAAAAAAAAATTAATTATCTTCATATTTTTGAATGAAACAAAACAAAAAATAAAATTAAAGTACTTCCATTACGATGTGGCATAACTTTGCATAACTTTTATATTTCAAAGGAATATGCAATCCATCAAATAGGATATTTCTTCAAAACCATATAAAACTTTTATTTATTCCAAGCCACGTTATAAACATTTCACATTCTAATCCAAATCAAATTTGTGATAGACTGTGTGGCAACTATTGTTGAAAGCCACTTATACGTGAAATATCTTCAGGAACTTTGTGTACTGTGTGTGGCACATTTATTTACATGGCACTTGACTGATCAAAGCTATAGTTGTTATTTCTCGTTAGCCACTCTCTTAGAGACACAAAGAAGACAGTCGACTTAATTAAACAATTCAAACAACACGTTTTATCCTATTAATTGAAATTGGCTATGTAAATTAGATAATGTTATTGTATTTTATTAGAAATTGTATATTTCAAAATATTATTAACCATGATATTATTTTTTATAATTTTTCAAGTGTCTTTTATGTTTTCATTTACACCTTTTCACAAGACTAAAACCATAAATTAACTTTTCTCATTAGTGTCTCTAACGGTTTTCTCTACACATATCCAAACCACTTTAACTAATTCTCTCTCATCTTATCCTCAACTGGTACCACTCTAATATCTCTTTTTATACAATTATTCCATATCCTTTCTTGTGTAGTCATATATTCATCTTAACATTCTGATTTCAACTACCCCACTTTGTGCTCTTGTTAATCTTTTAAAACCTATAAACAAAGTAAATCAATCTCTATACAAAGCATCTCATGAAGCAAGGGATGAATAGTTGAGATGTATCTAACACTAACCCAACTTAGCAGAAAAGTCAATTTCCCAATACCATAGCTACCATTTACGGTGAAAAAGAATGAGAGAAACCTAAAGGTTGTGAACCCAATACCGACGGTGGGCTTAGAACTCCTAGCAAAACTTTAGATTTATCTTCTCTCTTCTTTAATCAAAGATGGCGTTGGCAACAGGTGGTGTGGGATTGTAATAGAATATGCAATCATGCTAATAACGTGTTACAAAACTTTGCAAATAGAAGGGTAAGAGATGCAAAGAATAAAGAGAATTGAGACACGAGATAATGTTGAGAATCAATAATTCTATTCTTTATTTATACGTACAAGAGAGATATTTACACAAATAATGAAAAATATTTTATTACAAGTAAAATCTTAAAAATAATAATTATCCTTTTTCATAATTCTAAAAAGATAAATAATATTTGACTCATTCATAAGATATCAAAAGTTTTGGTAAATCAACATATCCTGATTTTTATAACAAAACAAGAAATGAAAATATAAAAACATTTCAAAACATAATAGACCTCAAGTATAGTTAAATATATTATACAATAACTTAATATTTAATTTTTAAGTTTAAATATATTATAGGCCTTCATAGTTTGTGTCAGATTTTAACTAAATTTCTATAGTTTGCTTTCATGGCTTGGAATCCTTACATTTTCAATTTTATTTTTTTTTAACTTCATCCCTGTTATATATTAATTCCATTCTAACACTGTTAGATAACTAATGACCAACGTGGCATGTATATAAAAGAATTTATGCAAATCAGCTATGCCTATGTGGAAGCCAAATCAACTACTCATTAAATCTCTTATCCAATAAAATAAACTTAACCTAATTAATAAAATAAACTTAACCTAATTAGGTTTCCCTGTGATACCACAGAACCCCTATAGGGAGTTTTTATGCATGAGCCACAGAAGTCTTATTGGAGGAAAGTCTTTTTATTATATTTTCCATTGTTTCTTCTTTGAATGTTTCTGCATATAAGTTTTTGTATTCTATAATTGGCCCTCTCGAAAGTATACCTGTCTACATAAAACCAATCTGCCATTGTACCTTATGCTATATGTGGACTACAGTTATTCAAGTACCATACAATAAATAATTTTTTGTTAAGTAAAATTTAGTTGAGTTAGTACCATTTCTAGCATTATAATTTCAACACTTAGATTCCATCATGTCCCAATTTTTCATTAGTTATTTGGAAATCAAATTACTTGAAGATTTGAAGTTATTAATTTATGACACAATCTCCAAAAAGAGTAATGTTTGTCAAGAATACATTGCAGCCATCGAAAGAGTGGCATGTGAGAATTGTAGAAATGAAAAAGGAAAAGCAAGCTCCGAGTCTATTCGAGATTTTCCTCTTAGACGCCCAAATGGCAACAATTGCTAGTGGGAAGTTAATTTGGCATAAAGCCATCAAAGGAGACATCTAATTTGGCAAAAAAAATTTCACGAGTGCCGTCTTGACGTATTCTTAACACGTCATCACTTAACTAATGATATTATAATAGAAGTTAACCATAAGTACTTAATTAAAAAATTAAAAGTATTTATGAAAATAAACTTGGTTAAACATTAACCTCAATTATAAGAATTTATAATATATTTAATTTTTTATTTTTTATTTTTTTACTTTTTTGTGTTTCGTTTCTTTTTACTGGCATGGAAATATGTCAGGCTTAGGATTCCTCCACATTAGTGACACTGTAAGCTGCTTTTGCCATTGTCTTTTACTTCTTGCAAAGCAACACCGTCATCTCTGCCAAACAACGTATCGAAATCCTAATTATGTAAAAGAAAGAAGAGAAAGGCATCGGTTTTGAGGACTTACACGACATAATGTGTTATATTAAATTTAAAGATATCTCACAAAGCTGTCATCTTTCACCAAACTTTGTCTGCCTTTGTGTTGTTAAACGGCCAAAATGGGTAAGCTGCCATTGGCAAGGATACATACAGACTGGTGATGCTAAGATTTTTTTTTTTTTTTTTCTCATAGCCATTTTTCTTAGGTACGTTTGGTAGACGAATTATTTTTTAAAATCTCAAGAAATATCTAAATTTAAGGTTTTTTTTTTTCTTGCATTTAGTATATCATTTTTAAAAAAATATAATTCCAAAAACTATATATTTTGAGATTTTTTA
The DNA here is from genome assembly GCA_022379115.2 of Bauhinia variegata. Classification (NCBI taxonomy): domain Eukaryota; kingdom Viridiplantae; phylum Streptophyta; class Magnoliopsida; order Fabales; family Fabaceae; genus Bauhinia; species Bauhinia variegata. Next base: position 8,894,415 of record CM039429.1, on the reverse strand, counting down.
ATGTAATTTTTTTATAAAACAGAATCTTACAAGAAAAGATGAAATTTTAGTTTTTTGACCTATTAAAACTATTTTTAAAATAATTTTTTACAAAAATTTAAAACTAATTAAAATACATTTAGAAATCTTAAAATTCATAAATCTTAGTTCGTGATTTGGTTGGTGTAATAATATTAGTGGGAAAGGAAAGAAGAAATGAAGTGAAAATGGAAAAGAATTTGTAAACCTATTTCCATTGTATGGTAATGTTAAATGAATAGTCAAAAGAATAGAATAAAAACATAATAAGAAAGTCTATAATACCCTTAGTCACAGAAAGTGCGACAGCCACCATGGCCGGCGAGAAGCATGGCCAGCGGCGAACAGCTTGGCCGGCGGAAAGAGCCCCACCCAGGTCTGGTAAGTATTGGGGTTAAGAGCAATTTTGCCCGAAGTGTCAGTGGAAAAGCCTTTCATTCCTTTTAAAAAGGAAAAGCTTTTCATTCAAATCTTGGAAAAAGCCTTTCAACATGGAAAGGCTTTTCTAGCCATTGAATCATATCAAACAACGAAAAAGTAAAGTTTTCATTCCTTGTTCCTTTTCATTCCATCAAACCAAATTTTTTCATGATTTATCTATCTTCAAATTTAAAAATTGATCTATCTACCAAACACTACCTTATTTATTGTTTCTTTTCATTAATCAAGCTACACAAAAATATGAGAGATAATAATACAAATTGTATGACAAAACAATGTTGTTCCTTGCTTAAATAGCATTGGTTTCAACTTTCAAACATTTTATGTAAACAGGTAATTTTTATTTTTTTTAGAAAAAGATAATTTTGGGTCTGGATAATGAATTGTCTGAAAGAATCAATTTTTTAATTTAAAAGAATTATGTAGAAAAATATTTTCAAAACAAAATTCATTTACATAAATAATATTAAATAAAAAAAATTATTTTATGTCTTTAATTTTATTCTAAATTTAAAATTTATTTTATTTAGTTTAAAACATAAAAATATTTTTGAAATTAACAATATTAGGAGGTAAAAAAATTATTAAATATCAAAATAAAAATATTTTTAAAAATCACGTTTGTCAAAAATCCATTCAGAGCTACCAATTGAGCATGGAAGCCGAGAAAAGGTAGGACCAGTTAGCACATGCACCCTAACTGTCGGTTGCTCAGTTACATTTTTTTAAAAAATAAAAAAGCAAAATGGTTTGTCTTCATTTGCAGTTTACTGAACAAAAAAATATTTTCAAGACTCATTTTCATTTTTATTAAAAATAAAAATAGAATCTTACATTATGTGAGGTGAGATAGTCATGAACATGCACATAAACATAGTTTAAATAATTTCTTTTTAGAACTTGCAAATTTAAAATCCTATTGAATTTTAATCTAAACTTTTCTTTTTCTATTATTTTTGTCAGTTTCTAATGTTATCATTATTCAAAAACCAGTTCAAAATGCATAATGATTCCTTCACAAATTCTAATTATGGCCTTCCCTTCACCGAAAGTAATTTGCAATGCTCAAAAACCACCTTGCATTTACAAGCACTTGAATTCACCGAAACACCCTGGCATGAAGTTGGCCCCATAACTTCGCACGCATCTCGCGATTGAAGGTGCAGGTGCGCTTGTACTCCCTCCCTCACTTCCCGAGTAAAACCACTCCCCCTCTTCACTCTTTCAGCTCCCTCTTTCTCTTTTTGAAGCTTCTTCTAGCTGAGCTCTGAGAAGCATCCATGGCGGCCAAAGTCATTCTCATTTTACTCTTCACAGCACTATCATTTCTCTTGAACCCCTCAGAGTCGAGGCTCACCCTCGATTACTACCAGCAATCCTGCCCCCAATTCTCCAAAATCATCCAAGACACCATCACCAACAAGCAGATCACCAGTCCCACCACCGCCGGCGCGACACTCCGCCTCTTCCTCCACGATTGCCTCCCTAATGGCTGCGATGGCTCCGTTCTCATCTCCTCCAACTCTTTCAACAAAGCCGAGCGTGACAACGACATCAACCTCTCCCTCCCCGGCGATGGCTTCGACGTCATTGTTCGCGCCAAGACTGCCCTCGAACTAGCCTGCCCCAACACCGTCTCTTGCGCCGACATCCTCGCCGTCGCCACTCGCGACCTCGTCGTCATGCTTGGTGGCCCCTACTATAACGTCTACCTCGGTCGGCGAGACGGCCGCGTCTCCAAGTCTTCACTGATCGACGGCCATCTCCCGAAACCCAGCATGCCCATGTCCCAAATCATCGAGATCTTCAGCTCCAAAGGCTTCACCGTTGAGGAAATGGTGGCTCTGAGTGGAGCCCACACCATTGGATTCTCCCATTGCAGCGAATTCACCAACAATATCTACAATTTCAGCAATTCTTCCCCATACGATCCCCAATACAACCCTCGATTCGCACAGGGATTGCAGAAAGCTTGTGCCGATTACAGAAACAATCCCACATTATCTGTTTTCAACGATATCATGTCACCGAACAAATTCGATAACGTGTATTTCCAGAACCTTCCAAAGGGATTGGGGGTTTTGAAGTCAGATCAAAGTTTGTTCAATGACCCAAGAACGAGGCCATTCGTACAACAGTTTGCAGCAGATCAAAACAAGTTCTTTCAGGCATTTTCACAAGCAATGCAGAAGCTCAGTCTTGTGGGTGTGCAAACAGGAAGGAGAGGAGAGATCAGGCACAGGTGCGACCAGATTAATTAAGGTACACCGTCATTGAGTTCTTGCGATTTGAGAATCAGAAGGAAAACGATGATAGTAATTTTGGGTTAAAATTCTTTGTTACTTGTGAGAATCTGAATCTAATGATGATAGTGATATGTACAAGTCTCCGTAATATTAAAGCTATAGATGCTAAGGTCAAGTATACATAGATAATTTACTCTGTCAGCTGCTATGGGGCATTCTTCTTTTGTCCTCAAATTCAGAATAGATTTGTCGTCTAATGTTGTTATAGAATCTAATAAAGCTCTGTTTCTGTTTATTTTAATCTTTTATTTATTCAAGTTCAAATATTTACGATAGATTTGTCATCAAAGACCGTGTTTTTGGAAGCAGGATACGTTAATTAAAAGTTATCTCTCTTGTTACAATTTTTATTGAATTGTTTATATTTTGTTATAATTATTTTTTATTAAATCCAACAATATAATATATTTTTTTGTAATTTTTATATTTTTTATTTTAATAATATAATTTTACAATATTTATTAAATAAATCTCACAACTTATCTTATATCTTTATATTTTATTATTAAAATAACTTACATAATAAATCATGCAACTTATTTTTTAAGAATTATTCTAAAAACCAGAGTGATAACATGGAGTTTGAGGGTTACAACTTTCAATTTTATGTTTTTGCAACTTTTTATGCAAACCCTAATAGAAATAGCCTTAAGTGAAGCAAGCTTGTAACGTTGAATGTACAATTAAGAATGAGATATGATACAAGTGCATTTATATATCTACATCCATTCTTACACTTATATATATATATATATATATATATATACAAAAAGATGTACACAAAGCTTTATTGATAAGGATTGGTCTGCGATTAAAAGAAGAAAGGGAAACGTCATTTGCAGCCTTATGAATACACACCACATGTACGCTTTTTTTATTTTATAATTATTTACATAAATAAAAATATAAATAAAAAGTAAGGGAGATAAAATTTAAAATAAATAAAAAATAAATAAATATAATAAATAAATATAAAAAATAAGTATACACATCATTAGACATGATAAGTTCTTCTGATTTATTAGAAATTTATTGGGGATTACCCAATGAAGATAGAAATGGAATCACTTTACTTATCTTAGGAGCATTTTTAAAATCTTAAATTATTAAAATATTTTTACATATAAAATATATATATATATATATAATAAGAGTAATTTAATTTATAAATAATTTTTTTATAAAAAATATATTAATATTTAAAAAAATTATTTAAATTTATAATTATTTATTAATTTAAACACTTATTTATATTTAATATTATAAATATTTAAAATATAGTACATTTTTCTCATATAAAATTCTTGCAATTCCATGATTTCTGATGAGAATGGAGATGGGGCTAACCTTCCGGCTAAAATCCATTGCCATTCCGACACTTCACCACTCGTAAGGAAACGGGTAAAATAGCAAGGAAAGGGAGTTTACGAAGACAATACAATATATTAAAATGAAGGAGATGCCTCTAGATTTGAACATGGACATTGTCAGTTTGCACAAGACTAGCTTCAACTCGGTCGTGGAGCCACGTGCATGTGTGTGCAGTAATGGTCATGATTGAAAATACTCCCAAATAAAAAGAAAATAATCTTTATAGTATTCCAGAATAATCTAAATATTTATTTAGAATTAAGAATAATAATTGATAATTTTTTAAAATAAAAATGACTTTAAAAAATTTACTCTCATGCCCTTCATATAATTGTTCGATATAATTGTCTTATAGGTTTTCGTATAAAAATTAAATAATTTAATGAGTAATATATTTTATAAAATTATTTTTAAATATTTAAAATTATATATTAATATCTCATAAAAATGAAAAAATCATTTAATGATGGAATAATATTGTAAACGATAATCAAAGGAAATAATATTTTTAACATAAAAACATTTTAAAACTTGAACTATTTTTCATGAAGCCGACACTTTGTCGGTGGAATTCATATGCAGTGACTAAGTATTTTGAACAGTTTGGATGTCTGGAATTTTTTTTTTTTTTGATTGGAGGGCAAAAATGTTTTAAGTTTACTTGTTATTTATTAATACAAAATTTTAAAAAAATCAGAAGTAATTATCATTGAATAAAGTTACATTTTGTTTGTTTGAACGCGCCATGGTACTTTTAACTTTTTTCCCCCATTTTGTAACTTTTTTGACTTTAGGGTGTTTTGGTATTTCCAGCATGAACCACTAACGAAAAGAGAAAGTGCTTATGACTGTAACAAAAAATTGGCCCACCACTCAAAAGTGTAACAAGACAAAGCTAATAGATTTTGTTGACCGGTAACTGAAGTTGGACTCAATCGGGTCGATTCGAATCCTTAGGTCATGTTGGATTACAAGTTGGTTTGAATCACAGGTACTTTTGCAAATAAAGAATGTGTCGGGTTAGATATGATACTTTTGAAGTTTAAGTTGGTATTCTAAATTAAATAAATTCTTAAATATCGGGTCATGGTCATTATTATGTTTAAGGATTTGTTTAGTATGTTGTAATAATAATAAAAAAAAGAATAGGAAAGAAAATAGATTAAAGAAATGGAAAGGAATGAAAAAAAAATTAATGTTTAATATGTAATAGAAAAGAAAAAATATTTTTTTAATTTGCACATAAAATTAAAAGTATGAAATATATTTTTTATAAATACAAATTTACCTTTTCTTTAAAATTTATATGTATAAAAAAAAATCTCTATTTCCTAATTTGATTATCATAAATTTTAAGGTTGATATTAAAAAAAATAAACTTAAACTTTTATAATATAATTTTAATTTTATAACTTGTATTGATATACAAACTTTAATATAGTTTTAATTTTAATTTTATAATGTAATTTTATAACTTTTATAATATAATTTTATAATTATAATTATAATTATAATTATAATTTTTAAATTTTAAATTTTATAATTAAATTTTAATTTTATAATATAAAAAATTAAACTTCGATTAATATTAAAGTTATATAATGTAATTTTAATTTTATAATTTAAATATTTTTATAAATGAAAACTTTTTTTCTTTTATTTGTTTGATTTTTATTTGAATTTAAAAAAAAAAATTGTAGTGTTTACGTAATAAAAAATCGTATTATGAAAGAATGAATTTTATTTTTTTAGAACTACTAAATAATACAAAACGAGAAAAAATAAAATGTATTTTTTTTATTCCCTTTCCTTTCCTTTCGCACCAAAAGGGATTTTAAGAATTAAATCCAATCCTCTCCCAAATGCTTGATTTGTCGGCAAAAAAAATGATGAGTGATCACCAGGCTGGATATACCATCATTTGTAAAGGTGGACCTTGCATCATGCATGACTTGTGGACTTCATATATGCTACTTCAACTCAATGATCGTGGGGCAAGGTTGCTATCAATCTTCAGCATCTTTTTGGTGTAATTGCTAACCATGTATGTCTCTTCTTTTGGTCTTTTTTTTTATTATTAATTTTTTCTTATCTCACCAAAATATTTTAAGGGATACTAATTTATCTTTGATACTTTAGGATAAAATGAATTTTTTATTTTGGTATTATTGTAAAAGTTCTCTTTTCTTTTTCTTTTAATTTTGTTTTCATGAATATTGTAAAAGCTTTGAAAGATTGAGTTCATTCCTTATAAATTTATGAAAAATGTTAGGTGTACCCTTTTATCTTATACCATGTGTTTAGTTTGATTGTTTGGTAAAATTATAAAAAATAAAAATAAAAAGAAGAAAGATATAAAAATAAATGTATAAAAGTGAATGTGTAAAAGTAATTATACTCATAATACCACTCTATATTTATAGAGTAGTACAAGAAATATGTTAGAAAATATATTAAATATTAATAATTTTCTTTAAATTTATTAAACCAAAATTTTATTAAGAATTTGGAGATATCACCTGTAAAAAATGAAGTTTTTATGACACATCTAATTTTTCAGATAAAATAATGAAACTTTATTCTTGTAATGAAACTCTGGAAAGTAAGAAAAAGAAAGAGCAAAGAGAATGAGAATGAAGAGAAGAGAGAAATGTAAAAGTGAAATGTTAAAAATTTTATTCTTTATTTACACAAGGAAAGAATTTATACAAGAGGTAAAAATAATCCCAAATATCTATTCTTTTCTACGAAAGAAGTAAATTGCCTTTCTTTATGTCAAATCGAAGCAGTCATTATTATTTTCGCTAAGGCTACGTGGACCTGCCCATTTCTTTTAACACACCCTATCTTTTTTTGCCATTCTCGCACACCCCATTAAATCTGTGACCTTCACTCTAAGAATCCATATTCCTCCCTTTTAACTCAGCACTCCCTTGGACTTTCAAACACTTCCAAAGCTTCCTTGCTGACAACCACCCTGTCAATAAATTTTGTGATTGTACAAACTATTTAAACTCATCAAATCATCAAATCGAACTGCATTTGAGTAATTTAGATATATTTTTTTGAAATTTTAAAATTTTAAATTAAATTACACCATAAATTATTGAGTGGTTTAGATTGGATTTTTCTTAAAAACTACAATGAATGGCACCACATCCACCTTTAATCATTTTTAAAATTTAGCATTACAATATTATTGATAAACCACTTTAAAGAAAATAAAATAGATAATTACAACCCATTTGAGATCCCATTTTCCTTCTCCGTGTAATCAAAAGGCATAAAAATCAAATATTACTTCTAACTGATATTTAGTTTAATATTTATTGATTGTTTTGTATTTAAGGAGATTATAAAAATATGGCATCTCATTGTGTAAAGGGCATTATTTTGAGATTATTATAAAAATTTGACTCAATAATCATTGAGGAGGAATCCATTCACTCCAAAAATTTTGTCCTTTGGATCATATATACTACCCATCCCTCCCCATGGCAAATTCCACCTGAACTTCCCCAATTGGATGATGATTCTGTTGAGATTATGCTAATTTCTCCTAAAATTAAAACTAATTACTGAAATATTACTCTTTCAAAAACTATTTTTCCACATGCCACAAAAATTGGTAAAGTTTAAGAGCATCAAATCTGATAACGCCCTCAAATAAAAAATTATTAGAAAAACGCCATTTATGTTGGTGCCTTATTAGAAGAATTGCTATTTTGACTGTCGCCCTTCAACTGAAATTAAAAAAGAAAATGTAATGAAAAACAGAGAGCAAATGGGAAGCCAGTAGTCCAAGTAAGGTCCGTTTGCAGGTGAAGGAAGAGAGGGTGTGTGAAGGTGATCGTGGCAGTCTCTGTAGATAGTGTTGACAGTTACCACTATCTGCTTTTGTTTTAGCCTTGACTCTTCTTGTAAATTAGTTTTGGCCTTTGGTTTTTAAATTCCTTTTGATTCGAGGATATACAATAAATAATACAACAAAATTATTTCAATTCTGACTCCACATTACAGTAATGTGTCATAGCTCACCTACGCCCTTGCGCCTCAGTGGTGAGGATAATTTTTATTGGAGGGCACTAACTCAATTGGCATCTTCTTTAAAAAAATTTGTTTTTATAAGGTGTTATTTTGTTTGGTGTTTTCATAAAAATTTTTATCATAAATATGTCAATTAATTTAGCACCTGTAAGCATATGATTGATTTTGTGGTACATTAAGAAATAGTTTTTAGTCAGTGGTATTTTAGTAATTAGTTTTAATTTTTATTTTTTTTAGTAAAATTAACCTTAGAGGCCATTTTTCTACATCTGGAAATTAAACAAATTTATCAGTTGAAAATCCTTAACAAGTTTTGGAATGATGTTTTTGAAGGTCAGATCTTCGCTAAGATGCACATGCAACTACAACAGAGCGAAGCTAGTTTCATTTTTATTTTTTTTTTATCAAGTACACAGTTTGGAGGTTAAAAGAAGTGTAGAGATTCTTTCAAGGTTTTAATTGAAGAATTATGAGAAATGAGAACCCGAGACCACCCAAAGAGATGACCAAGTATGGTTTGGATGATTTCGTGGATGGAATTGTTTGCATCAAATTGTTAAATAAAAGATCTTGTTGGCTTATCTATCCGTGGAACCATACCAAAAACAATACATATTGTTGATCATTTATATAAAAGCCTTTTAATTTGTGGCCATGCGACAACATTATTCTATGATGAAGCAGTACAAGAACATTATGTAGTTACTATTTTTAATTCCATCCAAAAAGATAACATGGAAAACTTTAGCCTTTTACACATTTCTAATCACAAGTAAAGGTGGACATGGAATAAGATTTTACTCATCTTAGTCTTATCTTGAATTACAATAAATTTTTTTATCAAAATCTTGTCTTGTTTAGTCCCAAATTCTCTCACTCTTAAAAACTTGCCCATGCCATTAGCTCAAATTTATTGGTCTATATACAAACAAAATAAAATGGCATCAAAGTTGGGATAAAAAATGATAACAAGATTTTTTAAGGACTAAAAGGTGTAAAACCTAATTTATACAAACATAAAAGGAGAAGTATAATGTACAACAAAATAAGAGATACAACAAAAATATATTTACAAAATTATTCTGGACTAGAGGATAAAAATACTAATTTATGGCTAAGATGGGATATGACAAGAATATATTTATTTTAAAATGAGACAAGAAAATATATATTTCGGGATGGGACTAGGATGAAGTTCTATTTATCCCGGTCTCATTTCAATTTATTTTAGACATGAAATTCTGTCTTAATTCTATTATGAGTTTCAAGTTGTCATGTTCCAAAGTTATCTCGAACCCTTTAGACTAGAACAAAATATCAGGATATCATATTTCGTGCTTACCTCTAATGACAAGGGGAGTGATACCAACCAATTAGTATTGAAATTATTCATTTTATGGGTTGGGTTCCATTATTTGTGAAAATGGCTTCATTTCCATGGTAAGTTCCATTTGTATGAACAATATACCATATGCAAATAACTTCATTGTTTATGATGTTCATGGGCGTAGCTTTGGAGAATATGTCACCTCCTTTGAAGTCAAGTCTTGAAAGACTAACCCAATGGTGTTTTAATTTTTTATATTACTGATGAATATCTTTTTCCAATGGACATTTAGGTAGTCGAAGATAATAATGTTAGTACTGGTGCGGAATTTAAAAAAAAAAAAAAGGTTTGATGGATTTCAATTAAGAGGTGCCATTGCTATTCCTATTCTTTAAAGATTAGTTAATCTTAGTCGTAGAACAAGGCGGGTGATTGTGTGTATTGTTTTTATTTGATTTTAATTTTATTGAAATCTATTTTAGTTAATTCAATTAGTTTACTCAACTTAAGAATTGATCAATAAATTTGTTGATTTAGAATCACATGATTGGTAGATATAAAAAATGATTAATTGATTTCTCCCTCATGAGAATATACTGTTAATATATTTTGGTTTGCCTATAAAAGTTGATTGATGAATCAAAAACTTTCAATTGTATATTTTAAGTGGTATTTTTTTTTGTTTATCTTCCTATCTTTATCTTTCTTTTAAGAATGGAAACTTAAAGAAATGCTTTAGAAATATATATATATAAACAATATATTTCATTTAGCTTCTTCATGCCTACTATAATTATTTATTTTGGTTTTCTATTAGCAACTTTTACTATAACCTTAGCTCTATTTATCAATATAAACAAATTTAACAAAATATTGTTGGAATTTTACGTGGTGTTAAACACTTTCATCCCACGTTGGAACCCTTCAGAAAGTGGTTCATATTGTGACCACGTTCACCCATGTTCATCCCACATCAAGCAACATTCCCAAGACCCACAAACTTGCCGATTTTTCAGCCACGTCGCTGACTCCTCCATGATGGGCAGAGGAGTATAAAAGGGCGTGCTGCTGCTCTTTATTGGTCACCAAGCCGACTCCTCACTTTAGAAACAACACCATCAAGTTTTAGAGAGTGAAGGTTTGGAAGAGAAACAAAGACACAAAAAAGAATCATTTTTGCAATGGCTGGAGGTAGGCTTTCTTGATCCGCTTCCACATTATATTTGAACATGTTTATTGTGTTCATGAAACATGTTTGAATTATGAGTTTTACATTTGGTATCAGAGCCTTGTATGCCTCTACCTTGCATTTTTTTTTCTTCACTGTTTGGGCACTAAGTTTTTGGTGTTGTTAATCACTGTAAAGATTATCAATTAGTAGTAAATTGAGTTTCTATGCTTTCTGGGCTATAAAACATCAATTTTAACGTGAAAAATGGCTAGAAAAAGTCAGGTTTTGGGTCCAGGTCAGCGGGTCACAACTGGGTCGAATCGACCCAGCTAGAGGTTGAAGACAACTCAAGCTACAAGTCGTTTTGGGGATGCCGTAAACGACATGTCATTTTTCATTAAGTGAGGCTCCCATGCGCATAAGCTAGCCGTTTCTGTTGTTGCTAAGCTACATGCCATTTGGTATGTGTAAAATTAAATCCCATTTTGTGTGGCTGCTGGGATTCGAACCCAGGTTCCCTCGACCACGCTGTGGACCCTTTGCTAGCTGAACCAAAGCACCCTGATGTCTTAGGAATTCAATTTCTTTCCTTAAGTTTTGAATTTAATTTATTTAAATTAAATTATTGCATGTTTACTAATTCTTAGTGAATCTTTGATTCCTAATTTAGTTTATTTATTTGCATAAGTTAAATGGATGTTTGTTTTTCCAGATTTAATTTATTTATGTGTTTAAATTATTTATTTATTTAATTGAATTGTATGTTTTATTTTGGTGTTTAAGCATACAATTTTAAATTGAATAATTTGCACATTGAAGTTTATGCTTTTATGCAAATATTTAGTTCCTTATTGAGAATTAATTAATGTTAGGTGATTAATATAATTTTAATTAATTAGGGATTAGCCACATCATCTTTAATTAATTAGAATTATATATTAAGGTTAAGGATCACATTAAAACATTAGTTGTAATTAATCATATGTGATATAATGAAATTTACCCACATGAATTTTTGTTATATTAGTATGGTTAATTAGGATAAAATATTAAATTATATTTCTTAATCTACCCATAGGAATTAAGAAAAAGAACATAATTTGATAGTTTTATCATAAAGTTGGGAAATGAATCTAAGTGAGTAGAACTTTAGCCCACATGCAAGTTTTATGTCACTTGATTCATGGATTAGAGCATGTTTTACATTGGTAAAACATGACATTTATTTATGGCCTCAAATTTTAGTTAATAAGCATGTATGTTTGAAAATTTGCAGCTATTCAATCTGCGAACATTTATGATATTAAGTGTGACATTCTCGAATTAAGGAGTGATAATTATAAAGTGTGGAAAGAGATAATCCTTCTCCATTTGGGATGGATGGATGTTGATTATGCCATAAGGAAAAACGAACCACCTGCTATCATTATAAACAGCACTCCAGATGCTGTTGATCTTTATGAAAAATGGGAGCGATCTAATCGCCTATCAGTTATGTTCATAAAGACTAAGATACCAGATGACATCCAGGGTTTTGTCGAACAGCATGATAAGGTCAAAGACCTTCTGAAAGCTATCGACGAGCAATTCATAACATCTGACAAGGCTCTTGCCAGCACTTTAATCATGCAATTTACATCCATGAAGCTCACTGGGATTAGAGGCATGCGTGATCATATCATGTGCATGAGGGACATGGCGGCTCAACTAGAAACTTTGGAAGTTAAGATGTCAGAATCTTTCCTGGTTCATTTCATCTTGAACTCTCTGCCCTGACAATATAATCCCTTCAAAATATCTTACAACACACATAAAGATAAGTGGTCAATTAATGAACTTATGACTATGTGTGTCCAAGAAGAAGGGAGGTTGGCAATGGAAGAGGGTGAAAAGGTGAACTTGACTACCCAAGGAAAGAAAAAAAAAAAGGATCAACCCAAATATAAGGGAAATGGAAAGATTCATCCTCAGTCAAACATAAAGAAAGAGTCAAAGTGTTTCTTTTGCAGGAAGAAGGGGCACAAGAAGAAAGACTGCTTAAAGCATAAGATCTGGCTCGAGAAAAAAGGTACTCAACTTTCATTTGTTTGTTATGAATCTAACATGGTTAGTGTTGATCATGACACATGGTGGATTGATTCTGGTGTTACAATCCATGTTTCTAATACCTTGCAGGGTGTGCAAAACCTAAGGAAACCAGTGGGAAGTGAACAATACATCTATTCAGGCAACAAGATGAGTTCACGTGTAGAAGCCATTGGAACGTGTTGTTTGGTTTTAAGTAGCGGTTTTGTATTGCGTTTGGAAAAGACTTTTTATGTTCCAAATTTCTCTAAAAATTTGATTTCTGTTTCAAGACTTGTACCTTTGGGTTTTTTCTATAACTTTTCGGATTATGGTTTCAGTTTATCACATAAATCTGAAGTTATTGGTTATGGTACTTTATCTGATAGTCTTTATTCTATTCAATTGCAAAATAATGCTGCTTATAATTCTATGCATATTACTGATGGGGTTAAACGATGTGTTGTGAATGAGGAATCCTATATGTAGTGGCACCGGAGATTAGCACACATCTCCATTGAAAGAATTAAAAGATTAGTAAATGAAGGGGTACCTGCTACTCTGGATTTTGCTGATTTTGAGACTTGTGTTGATTGCATTAAGGGTAAGCAAACCAACAAGTCTAAAAGAGGTGCAAAGAGGAGCACAAACCTGTTAGAAATCATACATACAGATATTTGCTATCCAGACATGGACGCAAGTAGTCCGAAATACTTTATCACCTTTATAGATGATTATTCGCGATATATGTATCTCTACTTACTTCGTTCGAAGGACAAAGCTTTTGATGCCTTTAAAGTTTTTAAGGCTGAAGTGAAGAATCAATGTAGAAAGCAAATCAAAATCGCGAGATCAGATAGAGGTGGAGAGTACTATGGTAGATACACCGAGAATGGACAAACACCTGGTCCATTTGCTAAGTTTCTTCAAGAACAAGGCATTGTTGCCCAATACACCATGCCCGGTTCTCCTGATCAGAATGGTGTAGCAGAAAAAAGAAACTGAACCTTAATAGACATGGTGAGAAGCATGAGGAGTAACACAAAACTCCCAGAATTCTTGTGGACTGAAGCCTTAAAGACGACTGTGTATATATTAAATTGAGTTCCAACCAAGGCTGTCCTAAAGACACCTTTTGAGTTATTTAAAGGTTGGAAACCGAGTTTACAACATATACGCGTTTGGGGATGCCCGTCTGAAGTGAGAATTTATAATCCACAAGAAAAGAAGCTAGACCCAAGGACCATAAGTGGGTATTTCATTGGATATGCTGAAAGGTCCAAAGGGTATATATTCTATTGTCCATCTCATAGCACTAGGATTGTGGAGTCAAGAAATGCAAAATTTCTTGAGAATGACTTTATTAGTGGGAGTGATCAGTTACGAGATCACTATGAAGCTTAACCCTCTAGTTTAAGTGATAGATTGATTGTCATTCACACCCCTCAAGTTCAAATGGGTGTTAGACAACCAATTGATGAGATTCCACAAGCTGTTGATATTGATCTTGTAGATCAAGTTATTGTTGAGGAATAAGATAATATTGAACAACCAGTTGAACAACTGATTGAACAACAAGTTCCTCAAGAAAATGCTGAAACAACATTAAAGAGATCTACTAGAGTTAGAAAATCAGCTATACCTAGTGATTATGAAGTGTATCTGTAAGAATCGGACTACAACATTGGAGCCGAAAATGATCCTAAAACGTTTTCATAAGCTATGAGTTCTAAGGAATCGGACCATGGTACAATTCCATGAAAGATGAGTTTGATTCTATGGCTTCTAACAGGGTCTGGGATCTCGTCGAGTTGCTTAATGGTGTAAAAGCAACATTGAGAGACGTAAAACAAGACTCGTTGCCAAAGGGTTCACTCAACAAGAAGGAATCGACTACATGGAGACATTTTCTCCTGTATCTAAGAAAGATTATCTCTGAGTAATTATGGCATTGGTAGCTCATTTTGACTTTGAGTTACATCAAATGGATGTGAAAATAGCGTTCCTCAATGGTGACCTAGAGGAAGAGGTTTACATGAAGCAACCAAAAGGATTCTCCTCTAGTGATGGTGAGCACTTGGTCTGCAAGCTTAATAATCCATATATGGATTGAAACAGGCCTCCCATCAATGGTATTTAAAATTCCATGAAGTCATCACTTTATTTGGTTTTGAAGAGAACATCATGAATCAGTGTATATACCAGAAGGTCAGTGGGAGTAGGATTTGTTTCCTTGTGCTATATGTGGATGATATTTTACTTGCAACTAATGGTAAAGGTTTGTTATATGAGGTGAAACAATTCCTCTCAAAGAACTTTGATATGAAGGATATGGGTGAGGCATCTTATGTCATTGACATTAAGATCCATAGAGAAAGATCTCGAGGCATTTTGGGTTTGTCTCAAGAGACCTATATCAACAAAGTTTTAGAGAGATTTCGGATGAAGGATTGCTCGCCGAGTATAGCACCCATTGTGAAGGGTGATAAGTTCAATTTGAACTAATGCCCAAAGAATGATCTTGAGCGGGAAGAAATGAAGAACATTCCTTATGCTTCAGCTGTTGGAAGCATGATGTATGCTCAGGTATGCACAAGACTTGACATTGCATTTGCTGTTGGAGTATTGGGAAGATATCAGAGTAATCCATGTATAGACCACCGGAGAGCTGCAAAGAAAGTGATGAGATACCTTCAAGGTACAAAAGACTTCATGCTTATGTACAAACGGACTGATAATTTGGAAGTAATTGGCTACTCTGATTCAGACTTTGCTGGCTACATTGATTCACGGAAATCAACATCCGGTTACATTTTCATGCTAGCTGATGGAGCTATATCTTGGAAAAGTGCAAAGCAGACATTGATTGCCACTTCCACTATAGAGGCTAAGTTCGTATATTGTTTTGAGGTTACCTCGCATGGTGTATAGTTGAAGAGTTTCATGTCTGGGCTTAGAGTTGTGGACTCTATTTCTAAGCCATTGAGGTTGTACTATGACAACTCAGCTGCGATATTTATAGCTAAAAACAACAAAAGCAGTAGTCGAAGTAAGCATATTGACATAAAGTATTTAGCCAAAAGAGAACGTGTTAAGAAAAAGAAAGTGGTCATTGAGCATGTTAGCACTGAGTTAATGATTGCTGATCCTTTGACTAAAGGCATGCCACCTAAAAATTTTAAGGATCATGTAGTACGAATGGGACTTGGGTCCATGATGTAATTTTCGTTGTAAGAACGATGTTGTTTTAATGAAACTCTATTTGTGATGTTTTCTCATTTCGGTTTTGTGCACATGTTGACTTATTTATTGTGAGAAATATCATTTGGTTAGACCTAGAATAAACATATGGTTTGTTCACTAAAGTTGAGGGCTAGTGTTGAGAGACTTTATATATTGTAATACATGGAAGATAATACTCACTATAAGAGGACTTATCGCCATGATTCTTATATTTTGTTTTTCTATATGGTGAATGTTGAATTATATGGACCAAGTGGGAGAATGTTGGAATTTTATGTCGTGTTAAACACTTTCATCTCACGTTGGAACCCTTCAAAAAGTGGTCTATATTGTGACCACGTTCACCCATGTTCATCCCACATCAAGCAACATTCCCACGACCCACACACTTGCCGATTTTCCAGCCACGTTGCTGACTCCTCCATGATGGGCAGAGGAGAGTAAAAAGGGCGTGCTGCTGCTCTCTATTGGTCACCAAGCTGACTCCTCATTTCAGAAACAACACCATCAAGTTTGAGAGAGTGAAGGTTTGGAAGAGAAACAGAGACATGAAGAAGAAGCGTTTTTGCAATGGCTGGAGCTAGGCTTTCTCGATCCGCTTCCTCATTATGTTTGAACATGTTTATTGTGTTCATGAAACATGTTTAAATTATGAGTTTTACAATTATGACCTATTTGATTAGAAATGTTGAAATGAATTGAATGAACAATTCATAAAAACCAATCTTACCTTAGTATTCCCTATATAGTTCCTTACCATGTCAATTTATAATTCTTGGTCATTAAGATTTATGGTTAATATGGATTAATATTGAATGAAGGAAGGAAAGCTTATGTTGGAGCAAGTGTAGCTTATTATGATTATCATGTTGTAATTATTGGACTTACAATTCGCTATGTACATACTCTTTTGATTTGAGTTTGATTTTCAATCAGTATTGATATATTAATTTATATTTGTATATATTTATTACTTTTTTTTTGGTTGAATTAACTTATTAATTTCACCATGTAATTGTATTATATTTTTTAGAAGAATAGATGTAGAGAATGAGTCACAAGCATCGTTGACTTACTAACTTTTAATTCTTCAGTAGATAAATGTTTAGTTATTTGTTATAGGTTTTTAATATTAAAATATTTTTTAGATTATTGAGATG
Source organism: Bauhinia variegata (assembly GCA_022379115.2). NCBI lineage: Eukaryota > Viridiplantae > Streptophyta > Magnoliopsida > Fabales > Fabaceae > Bauhinia > Bauhinia variegata. The sequence goes on along the minus strand of CM039429.1, from coordinate 8,877,267 downwards.
TGGTATGTGTGAGTGTTAATTTTGTAAGTTGGAAATGTGGTATGAAGAAAAAAATAATAAAAAAATTTATCAATGTGAAGGTGCATATTTTTTCATATTGTTGCTCTCAAGGAAAGGTTATGTTTCCTTCTATGATAATATTGAGAAATTTTTTAGATGGGAAAGATATAAGGAGTTCAAATTTTGCGAAGAATATAATATACAATATGATATTTTTATTCAAATTTGTGGGAAGATGAAACGATAGAAGCATAAATCAAGATAGAGATCCCCATGTATTTAGGTTGTATGGGCAAAATTAACACCATATGAGTTTTCTTCCAAATGCAGATTGTGATCCCAAATTTACTCAAGTTTACATATATGATACAAAAAATGAAGATAATAATGGAAATGATGTTATGATGTATGAAACTAATTACATATGTATTGTAGTTGCTAAAAGTATTATAAATCTATTCTTGTTGTGAAAAAAATAGACACAGAGAATAAAGTAGAGAGAATTGAGAGGAGAGAAAATAGAGCCTCCAAAAGGGTTAACTTTATTCATCCACTAAGGGGGTATATATACACAATGAAAGTGAAACCCTAACCCTAAAAGGATAATGTTTATTTAATAAATTACAAATAGATAAATATTAAATCAGCCCTAGGGAATATTCCATTAAATGGGTATCCAATCAAAATATTCATAACACTCCCCCCTTGGATGCCCATTACTAAAGAACGTGCCTCGTTAAAAACCTGACTAGGAAAAATCCTATGGGACAAAAAAAACCTAGTGAGGAAAAGAGTACACAATTCTTTGTATACGCAATCGAATGCTGCCTCATTAAAAACCTTACCAGGAAAACCCAATGGGAAAAAAAACCATGGTGAAGGGAAAAAGAGTGCAGTGCGTATCAATCAAGTTATTTGTGTCGACGAACTCTAATATTATACAAGATCCTTCAAATACTGTAGAAGTTAATATCATGGTAACAAATTTGCTAGATTGTCATATTGACAACTAATTAAATTGTACCAAGATTTGGTACTTCAGGACCAAATATTTCTTTATCATTCTCACAAGTTCTAAAGAGAATGTATATTCGCATTTAGCGATCATAATAGATATAATTTATATATATATAAAAAAAATCACTTTAGCACTTCTACTATATAAGCATTTCAATGCAAATTATCTCTATAAGTAATTTCTAGCTTTGGAAGCTCTTCAAGAGTTCTAATAATAAATCATCGACACAAATTCACTGATATGTGGATAAATGGGTTATTTCTATATATATTTCCTTCAACACAATTTAACTCAAATGATCGTATAAATTGTTTTAGGCAAATCAAATCCTTCAGGGATGTTATTATTGAATAAGTCGACTACAATAATATTCATTAGACGCAAATAATATCATTCATGTACTGCCAGACTAAATAAGTACCATTAGATACTTACATCCACCACAATTAAGTATATCTCTTCAAAATCAATGCCAGTTATTTGCAAAAAAAAAAAAAATGCTTGAGTATCATTTTTCTTTTGTACTTACACAAAAACCCATTTATCCATAACTGGCTTTTCACTTATGATGTTTGGACTACAGGTCCAAAATCTTTTCACTTTTTAAGTGAATCTCAATTGCGTCTTTTAAATTTTTGGCCAATCATTTCTTTCTCTGCAGATCTTTACTAATGATCCTCAATATCTTTTATCACATAGCGCTATATTGTATGTGAACATTGTCAACAATATTGATTTCATTATGGTTCCATCATATTCTATAGAGATCTCTTTATTTTCATGACTTTCAGGTACCTGAGTTTCCTTTGAAACTAAAATATTAGTTATGTCTGAGGACTCTTCTAGAGTTACCTCAAGTAACTCTTCTGGAGCTACTCTATCCTCGATTTGACCATCTTTGATTCTTAGCTCCTTTTCTTTTCGAGGACTTTATTTTTGAAACCAGTGTTTACATTATACTTTGATTGGAGCAGTAGCAGTTGATACACATAATTTTACTCACTTTTACTAGTCAAGCATTGCATTTGGCAGTTTATATAAATGAATTATCATATGAACTTCTAGTCCATATTTGCTTTACATGAGGATCAAGGTGATAATTCATTCTAAATGCTTTCCTTTTCCAATTGCTTATTCTCTCCCCCCTAATGTTGGAATAAATAATTTATTAAAAATATAAGTGGCTTACCAAGCCACAAATAAATATCATTTTAGTGACTCAATATATAGAGATTTATATCCAACATATGTTTTTAACCTCTATTGAGGTCCCATCTTAATACATTGTGGTGGAGCAATTAACTATTCATAGATGGGATATATTTGGCTTCTGACTATAAACCAATTATAAAAGGGGGCTCAAACTTGTTGGCATGATGTGAATCAATGTTACAACATGAATATTCACATGTTCCCAAATTAATATTGGAAGTTTAGATTTCATAAGTAATGGTCTTGCAATTAATTTTAGGCACCTGCAAGTCCATTTTATGTATTCCAATAATCACTTTGAAGAGTGAATTCACTAGCATTAACTAGGTATGTTACTCAACTAGATATAATTAAGGCATTACGCTCTTAATTCAATCTGTTGAACAAGTAATCTCATAAACTTCAGGTTATGAGTTAACCCAAATATGTGATCATTTAGTCGATGCATCAATTAAAATTAAAGAGTATCTAAATGATCCACTTGGTGGGTCTATAGGCCCATAAATATTTTCACCTTGTATACATTTTAAAAGAAGAGGGATTTACTCTTACTTTTGGTAAGAGCAAATAAATTTTCTTTGGGAACAAATAGCATATTAGAAACTAAACGTTTCGATTGAAGAATCTTTTGACTTTTCAATGAAAATTCATATGATCATTTTCAATTACTTTTGCATCATTATTGACTCGGGATGGCTCAACCGGTCATGCCAAATAAAATAAACTTATTTTGACTTGTAAACTTCTGGTTTACAACAACATATGTTTCAATTGCATGTATATAGTACAAATTAGAGGAAGACACAAATAATTTCTTAATGAAAACATTAACTAGCTCTTCAGGAGCATTTTATCGTCATTTTTATTCCTCCAGCTCTTCATGAGCTCTCAATCATCTTTGTACTACTGAATATAGTAGTAACATTATTTTGTACAATAGAAATGTAAAATCATATAATATGTGAAATTGATAAAGCTTAAACAAGAGAGAAATAACTTAGAATTATTAAAAGTAAATTAACTAAATAAACTACAACAATAATTTCTTATGTATACTCTCATTACATTCAAGGAAAAGAAATTTGACACATTTAATTGTCGCATTATCATGGCCAAAGTCGAAAATATCATTTGATTGGAGCAAAATTGTCTCAACAATTAATCTCTTTCTTTCATTGATACTTGAAAAGATGTTTAGATGTACAACAAGTACAAACTCAATGGTCTCAAAATAATAGTGGTTTTTCAAATATCCTTTTACCACTTTTCTTCACTACTCTCTCACTTCTGGTGGGAGGTATTTATAGTATTATAACTAATATTATATTTGCCGAGTCATAGCCATATTTATGCTCATATTTCTTGATAGCTTCTCCATTCACTTCGGGGAATAGAGAAAAATCATTATGAGATAATGGTTTATGCATCTATAAAATCAAACAACATGGGGCCAAAAATTCATTGACCTTTATAGGTTCCAAATAAGCCACAAATTAAAACCATACAACACACATCACGAGAAAAATGTTGATGATGGAAGCAAAACCCAAATACAAATACTGTAGCATTTATGAATGAAGAACATATATGAAAAATGCTGTGACAAACCCTTGAAGTGAATGCAAAAATATGCAGAAAGGAAAGCTATTGATTCATCATATTCCTAAAAGCTAATATGATCTCCTTAGCAGTCTTTTCATATGTCATAAATAAGTTCATTGGACCGTGTCAAAGGGGAAGTGATCATCTTCATGCCTTCATGTTTCTCATCCGAAAGCAATAATAGTCAAGCTAGTCATGTATTGACTAAATGAACTTAATGAGGCAGCATTTCCAATAAAAAATAAATGTTGTCACCTATTATGTTTTTGCATAATTTTGAGAGAGCTGGGGGCCATAATATCAAATCACCTACTAACTAGTTTTCCAAAAGAACATGCATTTCTTTTGATAATTTGGCAGCATAATAATGCATAAGCAGTGCTGTTCAATGTCATTACCGAGTGAGCTGTATATGGAATTAATTAGTGCGGCTAAATCTGCTGTAGCACAAGCTGCAAAACTGAATTAATAAGTGCATCCCAGAAGCATATAAGCCCAAGAACAAAGAAGGGGAAAACAAAAAGGGAAAAAAAGTGGGAAAAAAACTTTTAAAATATTAGTTAAGCTAATATAGCATATCATATCCAAACAGTGGAAAATTTGAGATAACTTCATACCAATTTGCTACGACTTACTACATGGTAACAAAAGGGAAAAGAAATGCTTTCAATTCCCACCAAGGCCACGCAGCTTTCAATTTTTGGGTTTATGTGGTTCCAGTCATCATAATAGGCACAATTACCATAAAAAGAAAAAGAGAAGAAGAGAAAAAGAAAAACCAAAAATAGATTTTGCTTTGGCATTATGAAACTAAAAATAATGCTTTCGGCATTAAGGAGAAGGAAAATAAAATAAAATAAAAAGGTAAAAGAAAATAAAAGATATGCATAATAAAGGAAAAATAAAATATGCATAATTATATTCTATTTTGTTTGAGTATAGATAATTTTAGGATCTATTTTAAGTGTAGATAATTTCAAGATCTACTATGTGGATAATTTTATCAACTGAATAGATAACTTCATGATCCATTTTATACTATTTGAAGAGTGTAGATAACTTCAGGATCTACTGTTTTATATCAATTGCGTGGATAACTTTATCAATTAAGTGGATCCACTTTATACTATTTGAATGAATAACTTCAGGATCCATTTTATAGAAAATTAATCGTTCATAATAAATTCTCCATATTTGAATGAAATAATGGCTATCTTTAGGATCTACTTTATAAGTGGATAACTTCGAGATCCACAAAAATCAATTGTTTATAATAATTTTTTTTTTCATATTTAAATAGATAACTTTTGGATCCACTTTATCAAATTAATTGTTTAATCGTTGATAATAAAATTTCTCATACTGCTGGATGAGGGTGTATCAAATAAATAAAATTGTCTCATACTTCTGGAGGAGACAAAATAAAATTATCTCATACTTCTAAATGAGACAAATTAAAAGAATAATCTCATACTTATGAATGAGACAAACTAAAAGAATAATCTCATACTTCTGGATGAGATAAATTAAAAAGAATTATCTCATACTTCTGGATGAGATAAATTAAAAGAATAATCTCATAAACTTCTAGATGAGATAAATTAAGAGAAATCAAATTTTCTCATACTTCAGGGTGAGACATATAAAAGAAATTAAATTTCTCATACTTCAGGATGAGGCTTGACAAACAACTTCAAAAATAAATTGTCTTCGTGCTTCTAGATGAGACATATTAAGGAAATCATATTATCATATACTTCAGGATGTGGTTTAATAAAGCAATTAATTTACCTCATACTTCAAGACGAGATATAGATTTTATTCATCTTATGAATCTTTTAGATCCATAAAACACTTTATAAAATTATTGTTTAAATTGAACATATTCAATAAAAAGAAAATTAAACAATTAGAAGAAGAAAGACGTCGCATATGGACAATCTCTTTTAAGAAGAAAGACAATTGCTTGGCCATTGTGCTCATGTTCACATGAACCCGCCACTTGTAAACCATTGAAGCACAATAGAATAATAAAAAATAAAAGCTATTTTGTTAAGTGAATAAAATAACTAAATGAGAGCTATTACCTGTGATGGCTTCTGGAATTCGTGATTAATGTAGGAAGTGATGATGAATGGAAAAGACTTGACCGACGCAAGGTGGCGGAACATGGTGGTAGGATAAAGCCTCGTGCTGATAACGTGTTGTGAAAAAAATAGACACAGAAAATAAAGTAGAGAGAATTGAGAGGAGAGAAAATAGAGCCTACAAAAGGTTTAACTTTATTCATCCACTAAGGGGGTATATATACACAATGAAAGTGAAACCCTAACCCTAAAAGGATAATTTTTATTTAATAAATTACAAATAGATAAATATTAAATCAGCCCTAGGGAATATTCCATTAAATTGGTATCCAATCAAAATATTCATAACAATTCTTTGTTTTTTTTTCTCAATGCCAATTATATAAATTATATTTTTGTTTCAGGCGCTCAAATGAAGTAAATAACAGTTTAAATCATTTGATTGTTATTGACCTCAGATAAATACTAAATGAGAACAATGTTTTGGTGAATTTATTTAGAATGACGCCAGATAAATTAATGATGAAGAGCTTAAAATGTACGGACTAATTGAGATTGAAAAGCTCCAACGTAGAAATGATTGCACTTTTCAAGGTTTTAGTACAATGACTACATTTGATAATTTCCATTTTCATGAGACAGATAATAGGTTAATTCTTGATGAATTGCGATATAACTATAGCCAATTAATTGAGGAGAATTCACCATTAGTTTCAGTACTGACTAATGAATGACAACATATTTTTAATACTATGATGTCTCTAGTTGCCATGAGTAAAGATGATTTTTTTTTTTTTTCCTTTTCTAATCGTTATGGAGATATAGACAAGCTCTAATGGCCTATAAATTTTGTTTTGAAGCATTAGACATGTTGCTACCAATCGAGAAATTTTTAATCAACCATTTGAAGGGAAAATAGTTTTGGGAGGTGATTCAAAGAAAATAGTTTTGGACGTGAGAGTAACTAAAATTAAACATTGTTTTAATTATATATTGTTATGTATGTTTCTTTATTTTTAATTGGAAAATTAATTATATATTGTTATGCATGTTGTGTGTATGTATATATATATATATATATATATATATATATATATATATATATATATATATATATATATATTATCAAATTTAATATTTTTTTATATATTTTAATGAAAAATATTTGTTAAATTTTTATTTCATATATGAATTTTGCTAAATTTTTGTGTCAAAATTAAAGTTTAAATAGGTTAAAATATTAAGTTAAAGGAAAAAAAAATATTGGGAAAAAAAAAAGATTGTGAGATAATTTGTGAGACTTATTTAAGAAATTTTTGAGAGTTATACAATTAGATGAAGTGACTGTTTAAATGGTGTAAAATAAGAATAAATCCAGAAGTGATTGAAGAACTTAAAAAAACTTAGTTTCTTTAGTTTATGCTTTGGAATGATTCAAAATGATATGGAATGATTCAAAATGATATGGCCCAAGAATCATATGTATCAACTTTAAAATGAAAATAAGCTAAAACATGGAAACTGTAATATCAATTGAGTCCTTCATTTGTAAGTGCAATAGTGATTATTCTAGATCAATTCTTAAAAGGCTCCAACTAATAGGTGTTTTAATTGATAAGTTAAGTTTAAGATGAAAAAGAAATATCATTATTATTTAACATGACTAAAACTATGTTAAGAAGCAATACTCAACTCATTATCGTAAAAAAATGTATAATAAAAGGTTAAAGACATACTTATGAAAACTAAAATCTATCAAAACCAACACTGACATGTAAGCATTTTATGATTAAATTGATAACAATGGAATTAATGCTTACTTGTTCACTATCAACTTCAATTTCTTTCCGTGCATACATGACTTCAACTAATGAGAGTAGTATAATTAGCGATTTCATCATAATTACAGTGAACATAAATTTTGGAAAACAGAATACAAACTAAAGGATCAGTAATTAAAAGAAACTCCACTTATGCAACCGAATTTAGCATCAAAGCATACTCACCTTTAAGTTCATTTTCAGGTACCCAAAGTTATGAAAATAAAGATATCTTTATAAATTATGTTATGAACATAATATAGTAAAATAAATAAGAAGTCAATATTAATAAAGTTTTATATATAGAGTAGCACACAATACAATATATGATGATGAAGATCATGAGTCAAAGCCTCTAAACAAAGAAATGATTAGTTGAAATAGAAAGAGACAATAGACAAATGGGTTTGAAAAGTGCAATGTTTTAGAAATGCAGTCACGTAACGAAAGTGTAAAATTAGTAATAAACAATTTTTTTTATTTAAACAAAACAGGTTTTTGAGTGATCAGAAAATGATAATATTAATATTGTAAGATATAAGGCATTGGTTAAGGACATTTTGTAAATAACCAACAATAATTTTGAAGATATATACTCAATTGTGATTGAGACAAGGACATGATAATGTTTAATTAATCTAATAGTACATAAATGACATGATTTATATATAATGAATATTGTTATAATCAATTCATTCAATAATAACATCTCTAAAAGATTTAATTTTCCTAAAGCAATTTAAACAATGGTCTAAGTGAATATTTATTGAATAAAGCATATAAAATAACCTATTTTTTCATGTATTTTTATGAAAAGACAAATTTGTTTGTCTTAATTTATCTTGATTATGTAAATGTTATTGGAACTATTGTAAAGCTTCTAAAGGTATAAATTATTTTTAAAAAAGAAAACTTCCCTTAAGAAGCTTATGTTACAAAAGTGCTAAAAATAACTTTATATGTACAAATAGTATTGGTTGTGTAATTGAATGGATGTAAAGTCATTAGATGTAAGAAAATATCCTTTTAAAAGTTTAAAAAATGGTAGAGAAATATTTAATTTTATAGTATCAAATCTTAAAATAATTTAATAAATTCATCAATATGACAATCTAATAGATTAAACGATCTCATAATAATCTCAAAGATAACATTGTTTGAAAATTCTAAATTGATATACACAAAAACCTATGATTCAAAATATAAATCACAAAAGGTTTATGAAAGCAATGATACATGAGTGAATTGATTGTATTATATATAGATGCACATATGACTAAACAATCAAGTGTCAAGTAATAATTATTGTTTGTATAAGAGATGCATGCTTTTGAATATTTATTATACAATATTAATAAAATTGCTAATGTCTTTACTTGAGTCATTGTTCTCCACGCCACATATGGTTACGGGCTCAAAAATTGATTACTGCCTGCATATTTACAATGAATATTAATGCATATATTTGTTTTGCATATGTCCTAAAACAATTTGCAAGAATTTTGTATCGACAAATAAATTATATTGTTATTAAGTGAAAGACAATAAAGTTTTTGAAATGATGAGACGATTCATTAAAATCACACTTCCATATCCAATGTACTTCAAAGACATTTGTATTCAAATGACACATTAAGATAAATTAAACTTCGAGCATGACATCCACGAGGAACCTTGTGTACATAAGAAGATTGCAAGAGTTTATATTAAGCGTATATGTATACCCAAGGTCAATGAATATTGATAGACCTATGAAAAAGTACACTTACACCAAGCAAAAAGAATGATGCATGTACCCAAATATATTGGTATAATGTCCTATACATTTTGATATATAATGGAGGGTTTAGATAAAATATTCTTTTAGTAGTAGTTCTAGTGGAGTGTTTAAATAATTTACATAATCATTTTTATAAAACTAAAAAAGAAGACATTCTATAAGTCTTACAATTTTGGATTGATAGAGATAGATAATCTAAAACCAGCCACAACCAAACATGCAAGTACTGTTAACTTTGCACTTATTTATTTATTTATTTTTATAAAATGTGAATATATTATCAAAGAACAAAATATAGTTTATACAACCAACATATTGAAATTAGCATACATAAAGTGCCAACTTCCTATAGGCTATCATCCAAGATCAAAAGGAGACACAAGATTACGAATATTAACTTAGATAAGATCCAACTAATCCACATTGAAGAAGAAATTGTTTCTCTTGCTATCAGTTTCTTCTTACCACACCCCTAGACTCTCCATGAATCTTCTTGCTTGATTACTTGGAGAATTTGTGCAACATCATGTAAGACATCTTGAAAAAATTTATAGTTGATTTCATACCAAACATGGTAGACTGGCAAAAAAGATAGCAAATAAAAAAAAAAAATTTCACCCCACAATACTTCCATAATTACAAACACTAAGTTCATTCATGTAGTAAATAAAGAAAATCTTGTATATGCAATCAGTCAACAACCTCCTGCAAAATCTCAGTAGAGAAATCACACTCAAAATAGTGGTTCCACAATTTTAAGACATGCATTGGAAGAAATACAATTTAATTCTAAAATATTAATTACACTGTAAATGAGCTATTCAGGTCTTAAAAGGTAGTCTTTCTTAGCAAGCAATTAACAGATAAATACATGCTTTAGGATATTATATTGTCCCCAAATAAAGGATGCTAAAGGGAATGCATTGGCATATTTAATCATCCAATCATACCCAAATTTAATTGAAAAAAAAATCCATTAGACTTTGTTTGCCAAAAGTTGTCTTGGAAACCCTCATTGAATTTCATCTTTATCTTGTTCAATTTTCTTTTTTTAATGTCAACTGCTTTTCTTTTGTTGCTTCAGTGCCAAATATCCATATAAATTAAATAAATTCGATGAACCCATTTCACCCATAGATTATCCAGTTTCAGTGTAATATGCCAAAATTGCTTCATTAATATTGCCTCATTCCAGATTCTACAAATACTATTTTAGTTCACCAAAGCAATAGATTTGCCATTAGACTTAACACCCCAAAGGAAGTCTCTATAAATTTTGTCAACTTGTATTCTAAGGTAATAAAAACGTAGAAGCTCAATATATTTATATTGACAATAGCAATAAATTAGTCAACTGAACCCTTCCAGCATATGAAAGGTTACTAGAAGACCAACATTTGATTCTTACGGTAATTTTATCAATTAGTTCTTGACAATCAATTTTAGACGATTTTGTAGGAGACAAAAGGCATGCCAAGATATCACAGTGGAAATTTTCCTTCCATAAAACCAGTAAGATCAATCAAGCCGCCTTAATCAGAGTAAGAACACCAATAAGAAATATTTTAGATTTTTGCACATTGGTATACAAACTAGTAGTGCAAGAAAAATCATTAAATGCTTTCATCATGATACAAATGGAATTCTAATCAACTTTACAGAAAGAACATTAGGTCATCTAGAAAGCATAAATTAGTTAACTCATATTGATGACACCGTATGAAACCTAAAGCATTTAGTAGCAGCTGCAATTTTTAGTCTTCTAACAAGATATAAGAGTAGCCATAATACGAATCAATCTGTTCAAGCTACTTGAACCAAACCGATCTTAAATCTGAACCAACCTGATTGCTTTTGGTTTGATTTGGATTATAAAATTTTAAATCCCCAACATGAAATTCGGTTTGCGGTTTAACTTCAACAAAATCCACAAAAGACCGAACCGAATTGCGTATATTTATAATATATATTTTTTATTTTTAAATACATTACATATATAAATATATGTTTAATTAATTTATAATAATAATAATAATATTATTATTATTATTATTATAAATTAATTATTAGATATAAAACCAAAAAAAAAAAAAAGAATCTTGATAAAAAAAAAAATTGAATCAATAACTTGAAACAAGTTGAAACCGTGAAACGCATAGTAGGACTAAAAACTATAATATAATAATTTTATTAATTCACAAACTAACAAGCCAAGCCAAGCCAAGCCAAAGCATCGAGAATAAATAGATCGAACATTAAAGACACACGAACAAAAGCCCCAATCGGACATTCTCCAAAATCCCTAACACTTTGCTACAGTAAATTGAGAAAAAGGAAGAGAAGAAGATTTATTTATTTTTTTGGTTTGGGTTCTTAGGGTCTGTGGCTCTGCCCCAATTTGTGCGTTGAGTCTTGCAACGTCCCTCCCTTCTATATAAATCTCAATTCCTTCAGTAGTTGGGTTCTCTTTTCTTTGCTATCCTTTTTGCTAGTTTTCACTTTGCTTAAATAGTTATTATATTATCTAATGTAAGATTTCTCTTAACAATGGGTGCATGTGCAGAATACGTAATGGAAACTACCATCACTGGTACTGCTGGAACCCAACAGAGATGCTCTCATACTTTAGAGAGCAATGTTTTAAACAATGAAACCTAAACTCAGACTGATCAATCATCAGAGCAGAGAGAGGTTAGCTTTAAAAAAAAAACCTTCTAGACCAAAATTTGTAGTTTGGAGTCACTTCACCAAAAATCCAGCTTTGAAGAGGGGAATATGTAATCATTGTGGAAAGGATTATGCATGCAATAGTTCTAGAGATAAGGCTTCTACAATGAATAATCACTTAAAGGTTTGTCCAAAAAACCCCAACTACAAGAAGACTTTAGTTGATTAAAAAAAAGAAAGAAAGATTGGTTTTAAGATTAAAACAGAGGAAGGAGGGGGTGAGAAGACAATGAGGTGGAAGTTTAAACAAGAAATATGTAGGTTGACTCTTGCTAAAATACTTATTATTGATATCTGCCATTTAAGTTTGCAGAGAATGAAGATTTTAGGACTTCTAAGTCATGCATCATAGCCAATGTTTCAAGTTCCTTCTAGAAAATCCATAACTAGAGATTGCTTGAAATTATTTATGGATGAAAAAGATAAGTTGAGAAGTAGTTTATCTACTAGTTCTCACTAGGTGTCACTCATTATTGACACATGGACTTCAATACATAACTTGAATTATATATGTGTGACTGCTGATTACATTAGGGATGATTGGGAGTTGAATAAGAAGATATGAGCTTTTTGTCCTATTGTTGACCATAAGGGAGACGCAATAGGGAAGTGTGTAGAGAAGATAATTAAGGAATGGGGCATTTCTAAGGTTTGTACAATAATTGTAGATAATGCTAGTTCCAACAATGTGGGTTTGTCTTATTTGGCAAGAAGGCTAAATGATTCTAGTGGGACTATCTTTTGGGGGGGGGGGGGGGGGGGGGGGGAAGTGGGGGAGTTCATGCATTTAAGGTGTTGTGCTCACATTTTAAATTTAATCTTTTGTGATGGGTTGAAGGAAATTGATCCTTCCATTGAGAGGATTAGGGCAATTAGGTATGTAAGGTCATTTGCTCAAAGAACAAATTTTTTAATCAAGCTGCTGAGAATGTAAAAATAGATTGTTAGAAATATTGTGTCTTGATGTTCCTAGAAGATGGAATAGCACATATTTGATGCAAGATTGTGTTGAGAATTTTGAAAAGGCATTTGTATGTCTAGAGGATGATGATGTGTCGTATTTAGCTAGTTTTGTTGATGGTTATCCTCCAAATTTAGATGATTGGAATCATGCTAGAATGTTTACCAAGTTCCTTAAATTTTTTTATGATGCAACGTTGAATTTTTTTGGTTCTTTGCAAGTTACACATAATGTTTTCTTTCAAAAATTAAAAGATCTTAAGCAACATTACTGACATGGAAAGACAATGATGATTTTGTGTTGAAATTTATGGCTGAAATTATGAGAAATTTTTTTTGCAAAATATTGGGAGTATGAGGACAAGATTAATTATTTGTTATTTATGGTTGTATCCAAGGTATAAATTGGAATATGTTGAACGGAGGGGGAAAGAATGACCAATAAGTTTAATGGTGTTTTAAAGAGGCTGCATGATTGTTATGAGAAAATGTATTCCATACTTGAAGATGTTGGAGTTGTAAGTACATCAAATTTAACTTCAAATCTTGCAACAAGTGGTAACAAAAAAATGGGAAAAGAGATCCTTGGATTGACAAATTCCAGTTGAGACTAAAAAGAAGAAAAGTAAGAGAAATGGTTTGGATAAATATTTAGAGGATGAATTTGATATTTTGGATTGGTAGCAGGGAAAAGGCTGAAATATTATGTTTTATCTCACATGGTTAGGGATATTCTACCTACTCCTATGAGTATAGTTTCTTTTGAATTGGCTTTTAGCACCAGAGTCAGTGTCCTTGACTTATGCATAAGTTCATTAAACCATAATAAATTTAAGGCTCTTATTTTCACTCAAAATTGGATTAAATCTCCCAACAAATCTATTGATACTTGCTATCAACTTTACGAAATTATGGAATTAGACTCAAGTGAATTTTCTTTATACTACATTCTCTATTTTAAGATCCTTTGTATCTTTTTGTTTAATTATTACCTAATTTATTGTGTTGACTTTGATCCTACATATGTCATCTATCATTGAGCAAGTGATGAAAAATTTAAGTTAGGACTTGACGCTAGGAAGAGGAAGAGAAAGAAGAATAAATCTAGAAGTGCTTAATATATAGACATGTTCCAACTGTTTTTGATCCATCATTTTGAGACTTTATAGCATATAATGGATTGAAGTTTAATACATTACTAGATGTATGATGTATAGAAATGTGATTTTTGAAGTGCTTAATATATAGATAGTTACTTTGTGAATTGGCTGATCGATATTTAGGGTAGATATTTTATTGCCTTTTTTTTTCTAGTTTTTCTTCTTTTTGGTCAATTTAATGACTTGACAACTTGTTTAAACTGCCAAACCAAACCGTATTTGAGTGGTTTGATTTTTCTTTTGAAATTTCAAAAATCTAAACTAAATCATACCGCAAATAAGTGAGTGGTTTAGTAAGATATTCCGTCACCATTGCACTTTTTCATTTATTTATCAAATTTTCACTTCTTCATTAACAATGGTCTTGATACACTTTCTTTTGTAGTCAAAGGTGCAAGGGTGTATTTTTTGCCATCAATGTTGAAGGAGTATCAAATCTTTAGCGGATCATGAGAAGCTTTTCTTTCATGTCTCCAAGGGCAACCTAATAAAAAATGGGTGAAATTCATAGGTGCAACGTCATAAAGGATTCTATTTATATATCCACCAATAGTAAAAGAAATCCATACTTGTTCGGTCACCAGGAGATCTTCAGACTCTTCCCACCAAGAAATTTTGTATGGTCTTGGATGTTTCATGGATGGAAGATTTAGTTTCTTTACCATCGTGGTGCTAGCCATGTTAACATATTGAAGCTTATCAATAACCACGTGACAAACGTTATCTTGGATTTTATATCTTATGTGAAATAGACTATCAAAGTGGCCAGTCTAGTTGATGATAATCATCACCTCCTGACATGATGAATGAATGGTTGATGGTTACTCTCTGATAAATCTAGGAAGGGTTAATATACTCTTTAAGTGTTTACGCTTAGGTTTCACCCAAAGATTTCCCTACTCAAACCAAGGCTCGAATGTAAAATGATAAGAACCAAAAAGCACGAGCTAAATTACAAAAAAGTGAAAACAAAAGAAGATCAAACCAACTCAATTGATAAGCCAATGGATGCCACAATGAAGCTAATTTGGGTTGAATTTGCCACACTCCAGACAAGGAGAAGGATTGGGAGTGATAAAAATTCTAAGGTTTTTTTTGTCACTAACCTAAGTTACATAAGAGTGATAAATTTAAGAATGCTCTTAAAAAATATGATTAAACTCTAGCGTGACTTTATTCCATAATTCTTATTACATATTTATAGGCTAGAAAACTTCTAAGATAATTCTTATTACATATTTAAAGGCACATAAGAAAAACAAGAAATAAATGCTATCTAGGATATTACAGAACCCACTTACACTCATGCATTTTACCAAGGAACTTGATAAAAGCATGGTACATAATTATTCTAGGGACACAACAACCTATTAAAAACATTATATGGAATGAAGAACACTAAAAACCACATAGAAATAAATATAACCAAACAAATAGCTACAAAAATTACATAAAAATTAAAAAAGGTTGACTCTTTCAATTTTCAACTTATTAACTTGGACCAGACTGACTTCTCTTGTAATTTATGGCTAGGGCCTAGCCATTTGGTCCTTCCATGAGTCATTGGCCCAATTGTTGAAACCCTCTTGTCTTAAACTTGAATTGAGCTTTTCCATTATCACATCACACCTCTTCATGTTTATAAATAAGCTCTCTCTATGGACATTTATGTACTTGAAATTCTAGATCTAAAAACTGTTTACAATTTCACTTACTTTTATCTTGAGTGTATACAAGATAAAAAAAAAAAACTATCACTGCATAAAAATTATTATTGTTTTGAATTGAGTTTTAATAGTAACAATCATATTTAAGGGTTTTCAGAGTATCTTGAAAAGTTTTTTCCAATGTAACTCAATTTGCACCCAATGTTTGAAATTAATGAACATAAATCAAACTTAAAAGGAAAATGTTACTTGAAGATATTTTGCACAATTTTTTTTTCTCTCTTTTAAAAAGTTATTCCATCAACTATCTTTAGGATTATTTCTCTCACAAGATTCAATTGCTCGCATGGAGGACTCAGTTTAGTGGCATATAGTTCATTCTAATATTCTCCATTATTCTTTTTTCAATTTTTTGGCGCCTCCAAATTCTCCTTCATCTTTATCTTAGTAAGCTCTTAATTTTAGAAACTATGAGCTCTATATTTTTAGGATATGGATGAGTTGTCCTAGTCAACTCTCTGCTTGTCTCTAACTTTAATTATTCTTCTGTTTGTGTGCATACGCATGTGTGTGGGAGATAGAGGCACTAGGCAATTTAATTAACATAAGTTGGCATTGTTATTTTATTCTTCTTCTTCTTATTATTATTATTTTGATTAAAGGCATTGTTATTTTATTTGAATTGGATATCAGATATATGGTTGTTTTCCCCCATCCTTGGGAAAGTAAAATTTTGTTCATGATTTTGAGCTCAAATTATTAAATTCGTCAAATGTGATTTGCGCAAATTTCCTTAGTTAAATCTATACATAATTCTCCAAGGATTTTGGGCAGTGTCTCATTTTGCACTTTTAACCAATTAAAATTAAATTCATTACAGCATATCATTTTGAAAGATAAAATTCTATAGTTCGTGTATTGTTTGCCGTGAGTATGAATCAATGCTTTAAAACCAAATCACATAACTAGGAGAGATAATTGGTTTATTGGGTGATTGGATAAATTTTTTTAAGAAAATTATTTTAAAATTAAAGAAAACAAAAAGTGATTGGGTTAGAATAGATGTTGATTGGGTAACTTGGGTTTGACTAGTTCTTATGTAAGAATGTCAAATAGACTCACCCAAACTGATCTTAATATGTAGGTTGAAGTTAGTTGGTCAAATCCAATAATCTGTTCTGAGTTAATTAATACAGTGGTATTGGGGTTACATAACCTAAGGTTTTATAACTATAGGAGTGTGATGCTTTGCACACAACTTTTTATTTATTTATTTGTTATATGAGAAAATCAACCACAAACATCTTAGATACTAAGACTATCTCCAATAGAAATATTATAGAGAATTACATAGCTTGTATAACTCAAAAAATGAGTCAGTATATGGGTTGCTCTTAAAAGCAACTCCAAAAAAGAGTTATGTAATTTATTTAGAGAATCAAAATCTTTTATTATAGTTAATCTTTTTTATTTCATTGGAAACCCATTTCGACATGCACAATCAATTTTGTAAAATTGCATCATTAAAATGAAAAATAGTGAGGGTTACATAAAATAGTGGAAAATTATGTAACATTGTGAAACCTATTAAAAATGATTCAAATAAGATTATGTAACTGAACAAAAGTTTCACCATTGAAGATAATCTAACCAAACCCCTTACCATTAGACCACACCTAGTAGCTTTAGCACATAAATTTTGTCAAATATAACGTGGCATTTTGTGAACTATTTTGCCACTACTTATTCCCTAAAGCCTCCTCTATAATTTGATGGCAAATTAGTAAATAGCATTATTTAAGCCCATGTATGCATGCATGCATACATACATACATATATATATATATATATATATATATATATATATATATATATATATATATATATATATATATATATATACATACATATATATATATATATACAAGTAAACACTTTTTTGGTACGTGCCGGATAGAAGTTACATTGAGGACCTTTTATGTGTTTATCATCAAATAAGGACTTTCATCCATTCTATAGTTAATACTAATGTGAAGTGTTGATCTGGTGTCACATGTGAATTTTTTCTGCTATTCATCTCCTTCTTCCTGTAAACCCTAACCTCCATAGCCGCTTCTCTTATCATAAAATTTTATCAAATTTCTTGCACAACCTCATCACTCTAGCTCACCAACACTGCATTCAGTCCCTTAGTTCTGGTTTCATTTGGAGCAAATATTTTTGGATGGTCGGCAAACCTCAACTGGCTGCTCCATCAATTCGAACCTGATCTCTAGCACAATTTTAACAAGATAATTTTTCGGAAATAAAAAAGAATAAGGCATCCATTGCATGACAAAAGCAGAAGCTTTATTACACAATGAAGTTAAGTGGGAGAGTGATTAGATGGCAAGACGATCTCGTGGTGAATATTTCACACAGTCAGACGTGATTTCACACAAGCAGAAGCTTGGAGTTGATTCAACACTTCTCCAATCAAAGCTCTTTCCTAATTAGGCATCGGATGAAGCCTATCTCCAATGGACCGCAACCTTGCAGTTGCCGTGGCATAGGCGCAACAACATCACGGTGAAACGTGATTCTATGAAATCATAACGTGACATGGCAAAGGTTTCTGAAGTAGAAATAATGGGGTATGTGAAATGGGTGCATGGAGTTTGGTTGTTGGACTGTGGTAAGTTGAGGATGCTGAAATTAAAATGAATCCGTGAATGGATGTGAAAATTAGGGAAAATTTAGAGAAATAGGTGAGAATGAATTCTAGGATTCAATGGGTGTAATTTTAGGGGGACCTATCTCAATTGACGACGAGAATCTGAGTCCAGATTGCTGGACTAGTATGCCCAATCAGCGGTCTTCCCTTGCTCTCTGTTCTACCTTTTTTAAGAACAATAAAAAAAAGTGAGGGTAAGGATAGAAATTTGAGTAATTTTGTTTTGGGTTTTTTCGGTTGTGTTGTTGAGGGAGATGAAGGTTGGGTGTGTTCTTTGTCTACTCCCTAGTTCCCAAAACAAAAGGCAAGAGATGAAAAGAAAGAAAATAAAGAGAAGGATAGTGAGAGATAGCTTACTCGGAGTTGAGTGATTGGTTGGGTGAGACAAAAGTCAAGCCTTTTGTTTGCAGATTGAGAAGAGATTGGAAAGGAGGTTAGTAAGGGAAAGAGAGAGAGAAGAGAAAGAGCAAGGGAGATAAATTTGACATAGAGTTAAGGGTTTTTTTTTTAAAAAAAAAAAAAGTCCTAATAATCTTTTACTGTATTTCCTGTTAATATCAACATAAGAATGGATAGAAATCCTCAATTGATATACCACTATCCAACAGATATAAAAAAAAAAGAAGAAGTGTATTTACTATATATATATTAGATATTACAGAAACAAAAACTTTATTGTTTGATTCTCAAGCCCAAAATCAAGCTGGGCTTGAAAACCCCATTGAGTAAACAAGGTCAAAAGGCTAATCTTTGAACTGGACTTTCTACTGTGTCTTTGAATTATTTTTTCTGTATCATTTAAATTTTAGAAGTTCAAAATATTAAATTAAAGTAACATTGTAAGAATTTTAAGGTATGCAAAAACGGAAGATGATTTTTTAAAAATTTTAAAAACTAAAATAACATAAAAATATCTTGAGGATTACAAAATTTCAACTGCTTATTCTAAAGACTAAAAAACCCTTTAAATTGACTTTTCAGAAGAGTGATTTGAGACGTAGAAACAAAATCATAAATAGGAAAAAATCAACAGTTTAGTATACATTTGAAAATAATATTCAAAAAGCGCCTCTTGCTTTTGAAAAAAATAGAGACAATTTTATCATTAAAATCATTAAAGTAGGGTTCATCCATGAACAATAATTAGCTTATGCATATTCTTTCTCAAAATATCCACATATGCTTCTTAAAAAATATGTAGTTTAACTTTGAAAAACGTTATGTTTACTATTGTTTAGGTACACTCTCTTACATCCACTATTTTGTAAATATTTGTGTGGGTAAAGTTATAAATAGATAAGTAAGAAAAAAAAAAAAGAGAAACATATGCCAAACTTTATGCTATTGTGATAGGAATAGTGAAAATTTAATAAAATAATACCAAAATTAGATTATTTAAATATTTTTGACAAATTCAAATATAATGACATAGCCTTTCGCACATGCAATAGCATATGCTAGTCCTGGGACTAGGATTTTACGTATAACTTACTAGGAGGCCATTCTTAATGAATCATTTTGGGGCCAAATTTCGTGCACTCCTTCAAACCCTGGGAATGATGTTTGGGATCTTCTTTTGCATTTGACATTTCACTCTTGACTTCAGATTCCTATTTTAGGTTTACCTTTCTCTTGTAAAGGCTCAGCAGTCAGCATGCATGTTAAAAACTGATCAAATATCGCAAAGTGCACAATGGTCCCATTAGGATTAAGTTGTGCCTCGTGATTTTGCAGAGTCACGAGTTATGCTTTTAGTCTGCAATTTTGCAGAGCCATTAGTTTTCTGAAGTTTGCTTATAGAAAGGGTTCTTTAATGGGCTTGCAGAGTCACAAGTTTCATGTAGAAGGTGATTCAAAAAAGTTTTCTCATATGTCTGAACCCCCCATTCTTTTTAAGTCTGGTTGTTTTTTAGACCAGTGAAATATCTTCTATCCCTAAACAGTCATCATCATTATTTTCTGTTAAGGGATTTCTAACACTCCTGCTATTGTGGGAGGCTTTGTTGGAGATGATTGAGTTTGAACTTCTTGGTTTGAGTTGTTGCAAGATTTCTTCTAGTTGGTTGATAAAATCTCCTCGACTTGCCATTTCTATCAAAGAGGCCAAAACTTGAGATTTGTTTTGTAGAAATTGATTTTGACCTTCTTTAGCTTGCTTGTGGAAGTGAGGATTCTTTTCAAACTACTTCATAACTTGAAATTTATGGGCAGACAAACTGCTAAAAATTTATAACATAAATAATGAAAGTGATACTGAAATAGGAGTATAAATATTATAGAAGTTGAAATATAAGAGTTACAAAGTTGAAAGAGTTGAAACTTACAAAAATGGGAAACTTAGGCAGGGAGAAAAAGGAGGAGAGGAGAGGCAGAGGACTTCACTATCTTGCTCAGTGAGTTTTGCCTTACAAGTTGGGAGAAAGCTCCCTTTTATAGAGCTAGGAGAGGGCAACTTAGGCATAAAATCTACAATACAATGATGAATACTTCATTATTGTTGTAGGAATCTTTAGGCTTTTCAGAATCAAGAAAGATAATGCTCCAAACTTTTCAGAAGCACTAACACTGCTTTAAGTCATTTTCTTATTTTTTTAGGGCTCCAAAGGGTAATGCTTCAGAAGTCACGAGCTTATTGTAGTGTCAACAAGATCCTATAGTTTTAATTTTAATTTTTTTTTTAAGTCTAGGAAAAGTTGATAATTAAATTAAGGAAATATCTTCTATTCCTAGGCATTCTTCTTCTTCATTTTCTGCTATTGGATTACTCTCATTGTTGCTAGAAGCTTTGCTTGAGACAGTCAAACTGGAACTTTTTTATTTGAGTTGCTAGAGAATTTCTTCCAATTGGGTGATAAAATCACCCTGAGTTGCCATTCCTGCTAATGAGGCCAAAACTGGAGATTTATTTTGTAAGAACTGGTTTTGGCCTTTGCTTGGCCTGTTTGTGGAAATGAGGGTTTTTCTCAAACCACTTCAGCACTTGATCTTTATGAACTTTATCAACATGTTGGCAATTGCTCCACCACCTGACCATGCTCAATCTCTGAAGAAATGGAACCACAGTTGATCCTCTTGGTGAGAACTGGTACTTCCATAAGTAGACCCAGGGTAGTACTATTTTGGAGAAGAACTACAGTAAGATTGAGAGATTTTCAAAAGCCTTGTTGTTGAAAAGACTTTTAAACATAACAAATCTTTCCTTGACTTTTTCTAGAAGTATTTCTTCAGTTGGTCCAAACCTGAGCCACTAGACTAAAAACCATGGCGGGAAGTGATATTTTACACTTTGGTTAAAAAATATTAACCAAATATGAGAAAAGTTTTTATTTTGGATATATAGAATATTCTCCCAGTAAGAATATCCTACAGGAGTATAGTTGATAAAAAAACTTTTTTGTTTCATAAGGGGGTTGCCCCCAATCTTTGAGGGACAAAATTTTCTCAATTATGAAAGTTGAATGAGTATTATCTTTTTTAGGATCTTCTAGATGATGTTTTATTATCACAGATACAGAGTCAACTAGGATAAGTTCATAAAACGTTCGATCTTTCAAAATATTCTGTGGCACAAAATGCCCATTTTTTGAAAATAGTTTTTCTGCACATTTAGTTGGATCTTCGTCTATAGCTTCTGGAGGAAGTGGAGCAATATTGCTTATTTGGTTTAGTTTTGGAAAGTTAGGAGTTTGGGTCTCTTTGTGGGCTGTGGTTACAGTTAAGGATTCTTGCTTCTTTTGAGCAATGATTTGTTTAAGTTGAGATTAGGTTAAGATAAGAGGTTTATCTTCTTCTTCTTCAAATATATCAACCCAGGATTTTCCTATGAGCTATAATGGAGGAATTTGAGCTTCAATGGCCTGCAGGGTTTTTATAGAAGGTCTGCATAGTCTTGAGCTTGAGATAGTCAACAGTCTTGCCTTTAGCTGCTGAAGAAATAGTTGGTTTAGAAGAAGATGAGGATGATGTATCTTTATCTTTCTTTTTTGAAGCCATCATTTCCGCTGTAAAAATTCTTGAGTTAAGAAATCTGGTAAAGAGTTTGAAAATCCTTTGATAAATTCAATTTTGAAATCAAAAGCACTTAAAATGGCTTGCCATCTGGCAAAAATTTGTTTAGAGGCCAAGTTTTTGACATCTTTTTGTAACACATCCTTGGCTGATTTGCAATCAACACAAATAGTAAAAGTTTGATTAAGCAAATCACTTTGAAATTTTTGAACACACAAAACTATTGTTAAAATTTCTTTTCTGATAGTAGAATAGTTCTATTGAGTAGAATTCCAACTTTTTGAAGTAAAAGCAACAATTTTTTCTTTGTTACCTTTAAGCTCTTTAAGGATGCCTCCATAACCTAAATCAGAAGCATTAGTTTCTATAATCTTATATGCAGTTGGATCAGAGATATGCAAACATGAAAGACTTTTAACTTCTAACTTGACTTGCCTAACAATTGTTGTATGCTGATCTATCCAAATAGGAGGATTCCTTCTAAGCCTATCTTGCAAAGGTTTTATTAGGCAAACTAAGTTAGGAAATAAATTTGAAACATAATTGAGACAACCCAAAAACCTTTGTAATTGAGTTTTCTCAATAATTTGGTAAAGAAACTTATCAGCAAACTGAATTGACCTTTCTATTGGAGTAATAGTCTCCTGATAAATATAATGTCCAAGGAACCTTATCCTAGTTTGGAAGAGGATTGCCTTGTTTTTTGAGATAGCTAAACCATTCTTCTTGGTTATTTCCAAGAAGACACTTAGATGTTTGAAAAGGTAATCTATATTTTCAAAAAAGACTAAGACATCATCAATATAAACAAGGATAAATTTCATAAAAGTATTATAAATTTTTAGATGGGAAAAGTGAGTATGAGATACTTAAAATTCTTCAACAAATGACTATGGTAAGTACAACTTACCAAACCATGCAAGGATGTGATGATTCTGCAGTAGTCCATGTCCTTGTAGCAGGATTCACAGGATCTCTCAAAAGTTAGTGGGATGAACATCTCACTTAAATAGAAAAGCAATAAATCATAGACTCCTACTAAATGGATGATCAAGGTAATCCTTTAATTGATACTAATGGAGATTTAATTCTTGATGCTGTCAACACTTTAATTTATACTATCACTAAATATTTCATTGGTGACCCAAGTTTATGGAAAGACAAATCTTCTGAATTACTGTCTAATCTAAGGTGTAAAACTTTAAGTGATTTTCAATAATATAAAAATATATTCTTTTCACAAATCTACACTCGGGATTACAGTAATCAGCCTTTTTGGAAAGAAATTTTTTTGCCTAGATTACCTCGGTCATTTGGTGATGAAGTTTGAGAAAAAATAAGGAGTCAATTCGATGGAATTATTTCTTATGAAAAACTCACCTATGGCTGGAAATTTTTCTTTCCAAAAAGGCTTATTACTGTCTTCTCGAGTGTAGATTTGTGAAAAGAAAATATTTTTATATTGTTGAAAATTACTTAAAGTTCTACACCTCAGATTAGATAGTAATTCATAATATTTGTCTTTCTATAAGCTTGGGTCACCAATGAAATGTTTAGTGATAGTATAAATTAAAGTGTTGACAGCATCAAGAATTAAATCTCCATTAGTATCAATTAAAGGATTACCTTGATCATCTATATTGTAGGAGTCTAGGATTTGTTGCTTTTCTATTTGAGTGAGATGTTCATCCCACCAACCTTTGAGAGATCCTGTGAATCCTGCTACAAGGATATGGACTACTGCATAATCATCACATCCATGCATGGTTTGGTAAGCTGTACTTACCATAGTCATTTGTTGAAGAATTTTAAATATCTTATACTCACTTTTCCCATCTAAAAATTTATAATACTTTCATGAAATTTATCCTTGTTTATATTGATGATGTCTTAGTCTTTTCTGAAAATATAGATTACCATTTCAAACATCTAAGTGTCTTCTGGAAATAACCAAGAAGAATGGTTTAGCTGTCTCAAAAAACAAGGCAAACCTCTTCCAAACTAGGATAAGGTTCCTTGGACATTATATTTATTAGGGGACTATTACTCTAAGAGAAAGGGCAATTCAGTTTGTTAATAAGTTTCCTGACCAAATCATTGAGAAAGCTTAATTACAAAGGTTTTTGGGTTGTCTTAATTATGTTTCAGATTTATTTCCTAACTTAGTTTGCCTAATAAAACCTTTGCATTATAGGCTTAGAAAGAATCCTTATGTTCGGACGGATCAGCATACAACAATTGTTAAGCAAGTCAAGTTAGAAGTTAAAAGTCTTCAATGTTTGCATATCTTTGATCAAACTGCATATAAGATTGTAGAAACTAATGCTTCTGATTTAGGCTATGGAGGCATCCTTAAACAGCTTAAAGGTAACAAAGAAAAAATTATTGCTTTTACTTCAAAAAATTGAAATTCTACTCAGCAAAACTATTATACTATCAAAAAAGAAATTTTAGCAATAGTTTTGTGTGTTCAAAAAATTCAAAGTGATTTGCTTAATCAAACTTTTACTATTCGTGATGATTGCAAATTAGCCAAGGATGTGTTACAAAAAGATGTCAAAAACTTGGCTTCTAAACAAATTTTTGCCAGATGGCAAGCCATTTTATGTGCTTTCGATTTCAATATTAAATTTATCAAAGGATCTTTAAACTCTTTACCAGATTTCTTAACTCGAGAATTTTTACAGAGCAAATGATGGCTCCGAAAAAGAAAGATAGAGATACATCATCCTCATCTTCTAAACCAATTATCTCTTCAGCAGCTAAAGGCAAGGTTGTTGACTATCTCAAGCCTCAAGATTATGCAGACCTTCCTATAGAAACCCTACAGGCCATTGAAGCTCAAATTCCTCCATTACAGCTCATGGGAAAATCCTAGGCTAATATAGCAAAAGAAGAAGAGGATAAACCTCTTATCTTAACCCAATCTCAACTTAAACAAATCATTGCTCAAAAGAAGCAAGAATCCTTAACTGTAACCATAGCCCACAAAAATTCCCAACTTTCCAAAACTAAACTAAATCAGCAATATTGCTCCACTTCTTCCAGAAGTTATGGATGAAGATTAAACTAAATGTGCAGAAAAACGATTTTCAAAAAATTGGCATTTTGTGCCACATAATGTTTTGAAAGATCGAAGATTTTATGAACTTATCCTAGTTGACTCTAGATCTGTGATGATGAAACATCATCCAAAAGATCCTAAAAAGGATAAGACTCATTCAACTTTTAGAATTGAGAAAATTTTGTCCCTCATAGATTGGGGGCAACCCCCTTATGAAATAAAAAAGTTTTCTATCAACTATACTTCTGTAGGATATTCTTACTAGGATTATATTTCAGCCTGGGAGAATATTCTATATTTCCAAAATAAAAACTTTTCTCATACTTGGTTAATATTTTTTAACCAAAGTGTAAAATATTACTTCCTGTCATGGTTTTTAGTCTGGTGACTCAGGTTTGGACCAACTGAAGAAATGCTTCTAGAAAAAGTCAAGGAAGGATTTGTTATGTTTAAAAGTCTCTTCAACAACAAGGCTTTTAGAAATCTCCCAATCTTACTGCAGTTCTTCTTCAAAATAGTACTGCCCTAGGTCTATTTATGGAAGTACCGGTTCTCACCAAGAGGATCAACTGTGGTTCCATTCCTTCAGAGACTAAGCATGGTCAGGTGGTGGGGCAATTGCCAACATGCTGATAAAGCTCATAAAGATCAAGTACTTAAGTGGTTTGAGAAAAACCTCCACAAACAGGCCAAGCAAGGCCAAAACTAGTTCTTACAAAATAAATCTCAAGTTTTAGCCTCATTAGCATGAATGGCAACTCAGGGTGATTTAATCACCCAATTGGAAGAAATTCTCTAGCAACTCAAACCAAAAAGTTCTAATTCGGTTGTCTCAAGCAAAGCTTCCAGCAGCAATGGGAGTAATGCAACAATAGAAAATGAAGAAGAAGAATGCTTGGGAATAGAAGATATTTCCTTAATTTAAATATCAACTTTTTCTAGACTTAAAAATAAAATAAAATTAAAACTATAGGATCCTACCAACATTACAGTAAGCTCATGACTTCTGAAGCATTACCCTTTGGAGCCCTAAAAAAATAAGAAAATGACTTAAAGCAATGTTGGTGCTTCTAAAAAGTTTGGAGCATTATCTCTCATGACTCTGAAAAGCCTGAAGATTCCTACAACAATAATGAAGTATTCATCATTGTATTGTAGATTTTAGGGCATCTAAGTTCCCCTCTTCCGGCTCTATAAAAGGAAACCTCCTCCCAACTTGTAAGGCAGAACTCACTAAGCTAGATAGTGAAGTCCTTTGCCTCTCCTCTCCTCCTTCTTTCTCCTTGCCTAAGTTTCCCATTTTTGTAAGTTTCAACTCTTTCAACTTTGTAACTCTTATATTTCAACTTCTATAATGTTTATACTCCTATTTCAATACCACTTTCATTATTTATGTTATAAATTTTTAGCAGTCTGTCTGCGATCTTTACTTCTATTCTCTTCTATATTTAGGTTTTATATATATATATATATATATATACACGCGCGCGTGCACACACACACACATGTATAAGCCAGCAAATTTAGTTTGATAATTTTGATTATGATTGTGGGTTTAAACACAAAACCATTAACCTTGGATAAAGTTAAACTAAATCAGCTATTGAACAATATAGACAAATTATAGTTGTCAATATGTGGAATGTTCAATAATAAATAATAAACTTCTCTCAATAAATGTACATCTAAAGTTTTAAATGCATGACATTATAATTTTGATGGTTTTAAGTTAGCACACATATGTACTCTAATTTTCCTTTTCTTTTTTTTTTTTAAGAGTATGGCATTAAATGTTACACTGATTACCAGATAATCCGTATCTGATCGAGCTAGGAAGGATAAGTACTCTCACTTTTGTTAAGTCGTTAAATAACAAGTTTCCTTCTAATATAGATAGGAATGTTTCATTTGTGCGTAGGAAAAGTTGTATCCAAGTATGATAAGATTCAAGCAGCTTGGCATAAATTCGGTAAGAACAACCAAATCGAGTCTGAACATATAATATGTAGGAATCAATATACATGGAACACACAATTAAATATGTCATTATTATGTAATCTGAGGTTGTTTTTCAAAAAAAAAAAAATCTTGACATGCAAAAATGAAGCAACCTAAGCTAAAATGTTGTGTTTAGTATCCTATATAAGGTCGGATTGTATAAGTTTATCTAATATGATTTGCCTTTGTACAATGTTTAGTGTACACACTATTAGATAATCTTACACAGTCAACTCTAATCAATTTCATTTAATATGGCTTATCACCATATTAGCAATCAATAAGCCATATTAGTAATTCAGTTTTCCTTGTTCTAATTAAGATTGATTGTATTAGGTGATGTGAAAGAAGAAAAAAAATGAAATTTATTATAACAAAAACTCTATAATCTAAAAGTTATTTCTATTAGAAAGATTAATTTTTATACAGTACAAAATTCTTGCTTTTGTGTGTGTGTGTGTGTGTGTGTGTGTGTGTGTGTGATGGGGATCGATAGGCAACATGCTACGGAAAACAGAGATAGAGTAACAATAACAGGTGTAAATAGATCAGAGATAATACAAATAAAATTTTTTTATTTCTACTTACACTATAAAATTATAATCTCATTAGCAGGTCATAAATAACATTTTTGTGTATTTGATGTCAAAAGTATGACAAAACTATTACCTGGTTGTTTCTCTATTACCAGTAATCATTGCATGGCTACCTATGCGCTAAATGAAATCAGAATGCGCCATAAACTCATCGATGACTTGATCTGTGTTTTCAAAAAACAAATTAATTCTTTGAAAATCTATTTATATATCGATAGAAGAACCCATGTGGCCAAAAAAAAAAAAACTGGGGATGAACAATCGCACGACGATAAAACACGAGAAAGGAAAGTAGAAACCCAGAAAACCCAATTAAAATTTTATTTCTTTTTATGAAGAGTTCATTCACCCTAAAAACTTAGAGGTTATTAATAGAAAACTCATTATTAATTTTATATTATATCCAAAACTCTCACAATAAGTTGGTGTTTGCCAGAGTAACTTAACACGGGAGCTAAAAAACCCTTCAAGGCAGAAGGGTTTCCCAAGATCTAATACGAACATAGCATATTCTAGATCCACTATCCATGTCTTGGAGTACTAGCTATGATTTTCCAGATAGTGACAAGCTAGTTTCAAAGAAGAGCAATTTTAACTAAGCTAGGGTAGATCTACGCGACCATATTATTTTCACAAGCATAAGATATGATGGGATCAATATCCACTAGAAGAGCTTCATACAAACCAATTATAGCTCAAATTAATCTGAAGAGAAACACTCTTAACTTTTTCTTACAAGGCAAAGTCACAAAGAGAAGTAAAAGACATAAATGTTCAAGATCTTAACACTTGGTAACTAGATACATGAATTTACCTGATCAAACAAGGAGGAAACCCATGAAGGGAAGTTCAATAAAAAAAAGAGTACAAGACTGTTTTCAATCTGCTGATCTAGCAAATCGATGATCGGACCTTGGTGCTTGATTCCCCAAGTGAAGAAGGAGACTTTGGAAAAGCAGGAAGAGAGAAAGTTGCTTTGAGTGTTGAGTCAAAGCAAAGAGAAGTGCTTTTTTGGTTTGATTGTGTTTGTTGTGGGATTCAGATAAGTGCTTTTAATTTGTTGCTGCTGATGGTAAGAAGTGGTAGTAATGATGGTGGGTTTGGATTTGTGGGGTGGTTCAGAGTGAAGGATGTGGGAACAATGATGGCGGAAGAGAACATAGCATAGAGGCATGATGATTGCTGTTGGGGTTCTGACGTTGAAAGAAGAAAGAAAGGTAAGAGAGAGACTCTAGGTTTTTTGTGCGCTGCACCAACGCCTTTATCTCACCGACACGGTGGAGATAAAAAGAGATGAGGGGCAGAAAAGGAAGAGGAATGATCCCTGAAACCTATATATATTATAATAATATACGGTTAATAGGGCTACCTATCTAGTATCTCCCTGCCTAAAGTAAAATGTAACATGACTGATAATTTTGGATGTTATTAGTGGGGATTTTGATTAAAATAGGTTTTCGTAAAAAAATTTATAAATTTTTTTATAAAAAAGAACAGAAAATACTGAAATAATGTACCAAAACTTCAAAAAAAAAAAAAAGTTAAAATGTCAAATCTCTTGACTTTTTGACCAAATGAATTGAAGTTTTGTAAATGTATTTTAATGTTTTGTCGGTGTGTTTTTAGCATTTTTTGACCAAAACTAATATGAATTGGTGTTTTATCAGTTTATTTTCACGATTTATATTAGTATCTTTTCATATGTTTTAATATAAATAAAATAATTATAAAGTATTGAATTTTTTTTTATCTATTTTATTTAAGTGATAGTTACTTGCTTAAAATTTCATCTATTTTGCACAAAATTGTTTTCATTAGAATAATTCCTTTTTTTATACATGGAAGCTTTCACGTGTTACTTTTTCTAGCTCCTTTCTTTGGAGGGCTTTTAATTATATAACCACAATAATTTGTATAGATTAATTTTTATTTATTTGTAGGTTTTATTATGATATATCACTTTTTTTATTATGTATTTGTAAGTCTTATTATAATAAATTATTTTTTTCTCCTTTTATATAATTTATATAATTTTTTTCTATGCTCAAAACCACACAAGTTACTACATATCATAGTATAAGTTAAGTTCACTTATTTTCTATGCAACAATTTTATATTTCAATAACTCATTTTCTCCTCAATCCTCCGTTACACAATCTAAACAATTCCAAAATACCTCCTCTAATGCTAAAAATAGCTGTGCAATGTTGTATAGATTTCATGCGACCTTTGTAAAACTCCACTAGAGATGGTCCTCCGTTATGGATGTAGTGCCATATATGTAGAGTTGTTTGATCGTTGCAAAGGTAGTGCACAATATTATAACCATTACCAATAATAATCTCCATCAAGACCTCCTTATGATATGTTTTTGGTGAATGGATAAGAGTGGAAAGGGATGAAACTAAAAGGAAAAAAAAAAATATAAATAATATGCCATTATTTGAGCTTTCTAAGCAGAGAGAATTTATGGAATTAAAATGGGAACTGTATCATCCTTCCTCCCCTCTTTCTCCCCAAATCCTTCAAAATCATTCTCTCTCAAATTGTGGTAGAGCTAATTCAATGGAATATCATTTTAATTAAAAAAATAATAAAATTACTGTTTGACCTTTGTACTGTTGAAGAACACAAGAGGATAAACATGGAACAGGGACCAATATGATCAGTGTCCAAAAACATGAAACATGACTTGCAATACTTGAATATATTTGTTGAAGTCTTAGTCAAGGAGATGAGAACTAGGATGGACCAATTTGGATCAATTTCAAGGTTACAATGGATTTCTTTTACAGGTGTGATGAATTTAGCCCAACTTAAACACAAAATTTCAAGTTTTTTGAGCATTATGTCGAATAAATTATCATAACAAGCATTAAAAAACTGAAATTATTAATATTAAAATGGGTTTGCTAGCTCAACTTAGCTTGAATTGGGCTTGGTTCGACTAAGCCTGATTAATATAAATTGACCTACAATTTGTGGCCTAAGATGCTAATGGGCTGGCTCATTTATCTCTTTTTATTTTCTTTTCTTTTAATAATATTTTAGTACTTTTTACTAGATAAACTTAATTTTAAATATATAAATTATTAAAAATATTAAATTTACATTAAAAGTAAAAATGCTAAACGGGATGGCCTAGCCCATTCGGCCTACTCCTTAATCAGGTCAACCCAACCTAAAATGTTCAAAAATCGGGCTTAAAATTCTTAGCCCAATAACCCTTAAACGAGTCAGCCCACTAGTCTAGACCCAAAATTAACATTCCTAATTGAGCTCTAAAATTATAACTTTTAGAGAAATTTTTTTTTTTATATTATTAATTTTAAAAAAATTAATATTTTAAAATTAAACAAAATAAATTATCAAATTTTAAATTTAAAACAAAAATAAATTTTTGTATAAATAAAAAATATTTTAATAAAATTTATTTTTGTTCTTAATTTAAAAACATAAATTTATTTAATTTAATTTAAAAATATTAATTTTTTTTAAAATTAACAATAATATGAAAAAAAAAAAAAAAATTCTCTAACTTTTATCCTTATATACTCTAGCCTCTGAATTGTTGTCTTTGGGGAAGATAATGGCTCAGACCTCAAAA
This sequence comes from Bauhinia variegata, assembly GCA_022379115.2. Lineage (NCBI taxonomy): Eukaryota > Viridiplantae > Streptophyta > Magnoliopsida > Fabales > Fabaceae > Bauhinia > Bauhinia variegata. Next base: position 8,845,248 of record CM039429.1, on the reverse strand, counting down.
CTAAAAGCTACTTGTTTTCATTTTGGAAGCAGGAGAATTAGCAGCATCAAGCTCATACCTTCCCTTGATCGAGAACGGACCTCAATATCAAATGTCCGCTTCTGAATCGAGAATTAGCAACTATGATTAGATTATGCTAGTCCAATTTCAAAACCAGTACAACAATAATTATGTTCTTTCAAATCTTCTACTATGCTCTATAAAGCCTAGACCTTTCAGCATAATTCTCCTATGTCATCGCTTTCACCCATGGATTTTTCTATGTATCCTAAATTACCCAACTCTTCTGGATTCCCAACACCGTTTTGGCATGCTTGTTCTACCGCAGCTCCACCCTCAACCTCAACCCATAACATTTTGTTTTTTTGTTACAAATTTTTCAAAGTTTATAATACAATATTTTTCTTATGTTTCAGATTTTTCAAAATCCACAATACTATTTTTTTGTGTTATGAATTATTTAAAGTTCATGATATAATATAATATAATTTTTTTTTTTTTTTGTGAATTTTTTAAAGTCTAGATATAAACTTGGAGATTTCCTTTGCAACCCCTAGTGCGGGGAACACTTATCCTTTATGTTGAAGTGAGGGCACCGAAAATGTTGGGTTGAGAGAGAGTGGGGGTCGAAACTGCATTTTATGTTTATAGGGATAAATGTGTCATTGTGTGTGTTACAAAAGAAATTCACACCCCCCTCCCCCCAACCCCAAAAAGAACAGAAAGGAAACATAATAGAAAAATCCTAAACCCTAAACTCTAAACCAGTGTCTAATGAGCTGACAAAGCAAACTTTGAAAGAAGACCACTAGACTAAACCCTTTTAATAAAAAAAAAAAAACACAAAACTAATGGGTTCAAATTCATAGGTGCAGCCAAAATTTGGCCCTAAACAACACTGGTAGCAGGAGTGTGGTACATATACGCACACGTTTCACTTTTTTCCTCCATATATTATTTTTTACGTCCTTCCCTTTCAAATTATCTCAACACAACACACAACACATTTAGTCCATCGATGACTTTCAATGCTCTCTTTGTCAATAACCTAATTCAATCACAGGATGGTTGGATGTAATCATATTAAAAGCGAATCCCTTGCTTCTAATGATTGGTGATTGATCCCTAGAGGATTGATTCCAATGCAGATTGAAAAGCAACGGTGGAAATCTTGTGAGGAGAGTCACGTGACTATCACATGACTTAATAAAAATTTGATCCATTAGATATTTTTAAAATATGGAGGTAAGAATAAGAATATAAATTTGTTGGGGGCATGGGGGGTTCAGTTGGGTAATATAAATTTATTTTATAACGGGGAAAAAGGCAAGGAGAGTAAATTTCTATACATATAAAATCTATATAAACAATAATAAACGGCATTCAAGGTTCACATTAACGACAATAAATCATATACTTCATTCTGTATCTCCCCCTCCCCCTTAACCAAAGAAATCTGCCGCTTTATGAGGAGCAACAAAAGATGTAACTTGGTGAAGAAAATACCTAATGAACAGCAAAAGCAAAATTGTCATAGCAGAAGTTTGATAGCAAAATCAATTACACAACTTGGTAGTTTTCGGTGATCAATTGAGTTCTCTGAGCATACTTGGGAGCACTCCCACCCTTTAGGGGTATGACACTGGCAACCTGCAACAGCAAGCACAGGATCAAAGAGATGAATTGAAAATATTTAGCATGCATTTTGGTCCATGCAAAATGGTCCTTTAACTCCCCAACCCACAAAAGAAAATCAAATAATCAGTGGACAAACGTATATCAGCTAAAACCAATTACTGCAAATGATTTTGGATCCAATTCAACATTCACAGATAATATAATAGTGAAGGTCTCCGTAGTTATGACCATTTTTCAATTTTATAAACGATCATAAGAACTGCGGATTTGGCATACAAGAATTGAGAAATGTCAACAAACCTTTACGTCACTGAATGTCTCGGTTGCTGTAAAGCGGACTGAAATGGGAAAGAATGCAGATGAATCTGCAGGTGGAACAACAAACTCCATCGAACCACTGCCAAATGCATTGAGTCAGACAAGACACATCCAATAAAATAAAGAAAGTCAAAGATAATTACTCGACACAAGTCATCTCTAAGAGGATTTCGCCCAAAATAAGTATAATACCTGCGGTTTGAATTATCAATAAGAAGAATAGACCACTCCAAGATGGAATTCCTAGAGTCATACCTGCAGGGTATTTACCAAAAAGAGAAGAGAATTTAACATGAATTATAAAGTAACAACCCCCAACCCCTGAAACAAAAGAAAAAAAAAAAAAAAAGATGGCAATTAACAATAAAGATTAGAAAAAATAGATGGAAATGCTGGAAACACAAGCCTGAACTAACATCTGATCTGTACACATGAAAAGCAGGCGATGCAAGATTTGGCAGGCACAACATGAATATCTGATCAGTACTTCAAAGAGAACATTTTTCAAACCAAACCATAAATTCAATATGATAGAGCCTATGGGAGAAATATAGAAACAAATAAAACAAGCCTGATAGTGTCATATAGCCATTTTGTTAGGATTTCTGTTATTCTAGGGGAACTGGGAAGAGTGTTCGTTACACATTGGAGGGGGATTGTGGAAGGGGGAACCATCAAGTATCTTTTGGTTTGGTATTCAGCTGAGGTCTTCCTCTGAGGAGCACTTGCTCTGGTATAGAGTGGAGGGTTATGCCTCTCTGTGTAATCATACAACAATTCTTCAGTTTCTTTGCTAAGTAATACAAATTAAACTATTTCAATTATTAGGTTTCCATCAATGGTCCGACATACTGAAGGTGCAGACTCTCCTGGCCCAACGCTCAATTTCATTCTGAGTTTTTGGTGTGGATGTGATGTAATCGTGAAGGATTTTCTGAATTCAAAATGGTGTGGAACCGACACAATTCAGCCACGGTTGGTTCTCAAGTGGAACCCAGTCGATACACATCCAGGAGGGGCACAATTGTAGTTGAACAGCAAGAGAATTCCAAATTTCTATCGGAGGTTTCTTCATACACAACAGAGCCAACCATTGCATCTGAGTGTTGTAAAGGGTACTGATTGGTTTGGTAGCAACTCCAGCAAGCAACAAGTGATCTCAAAGACTCAAACACCGGCAAAACTCAGCCCTGGGTTGTCGAGGAGAACAGGGCAAACCACTGGGGTTGAGTTCAGGCTCAAAATCACGGTTGGTGGTGACTGAGTGGTTGTACCACAACTCTAGGAAGCAACCAATATTCATCGGCATGGACGAACCTCCCAGAGCTTCAAGAGTTGTGGGAAGTAAATCAAGAGGAACAGAGCCATACAAATGCTGAGTATAATGGCTCGGGGGAACGAAAATCAAGTGGAGTAGACACGAAAGTAGTTCCCCGATGATGAATGAGGGGCTGCAACACAAGGATAGCATTCCAAAACGGTTACTAAGCAACTCCAATAGGCAGAAATCATCACAAATGATGATGTCACACCCAAGATCTCATGAGCATACCAGTGTGACAGTGTTTGAGGTACTGACCCACAATGGTGGTCTTTTGGGGCAGGGGGTATTTTTGGGTTTAAAATACCCAAACCAATTGATCCGGGTGTACCTTGGTTCCAAAGATCCAACTCACCCAGGCATGAACCCAAGCTCTTCACCGTTTTTCTCTACTGGTTTCCATCAAAAAGGAAGGAATGAGAAGGAAAAAGAAAAAAGAAGTGTTGGCTTTGATTGAGATTATTCCAGTGAAGCTGCAACTGGGATGAGGAGCAATGGGAGTTTAAATGCTAGTGGTCCTTTGTTTGAATCTGGAGATGCTACCAAACAAGGTGATGGGAGATCCCCTTCAAGTGCTGGTGCAGGGGCTCAAACATTGAATCAGCTATTGCTTCCAGCACTCAACACAACTAATGGTTCAGTTCCACCTTCTAAGGCTGATTCAAAAATTGATCAGCTCAATACCAAAAGCAGAGATTTCAGTTGCTATTGTTCCCACTCTTATGAGTCTCATGGATCCCAATGAGCACACAAGATATTCTCTTGATATTCTTCTTCAAACAAGCTCAATCGAATCCCCTTACTTTGCATTACTAGTGCCTATAGTACATAAAGGTCTAAGGGAGAGGAGTGCTAAAATAAAGAAGGCAGTATAAATAGTTGGAAACATGTGATCCTTGGTTACTGAACCAAAGGATATGATTCCATATATAATGCTATTTGATACACTGAAGTCTGATAATAGTAGTGTTGAACGCTTGGGGCCTGTTAAAAGGCTTAAGTGAGGTCTTAGCTGCATTTGACATCCAACACTTTGAGCATGTACTTCCTGCTAATATTCAAAATTGTTCCCATCAAATAGCATCTGTACAAGATGGATACTTAACACTGTTCAAGTATTTGGCAAGATCATTAGATGTCCATTTCCAAAACTTTCTCCAGAAGGTTTTGCCTGCTACCCTAGATGGTCCTGCTGATGTGAATGAATCTGTAGGTAATGAGCTTTATGCAACAGAGTCTTCACCTCTGCTCCTTCCAGCTGCAGAAGATGATAATTGGAGGATTTGACAAAGCTTGGTGGACTTTTTGGGTGGTCTCTTATTCAAAAATGCAATTTAGTATTATTTTAAGTTAGCGGTTGTGATGTCAGTTCCTTTGACTACTGTTTTTACAAGATCCTTCTCCTACTTGATAAATGGCCAGGCAGAACTTGCCTTAAGGGACGCACTATGCAGGCAATGGTGGAGCCTTACAGAGGTGAATGGCTAATTTACATATAATTCTGCTTTTTCCCAAGTGAGTAAACTTGGTACTAATATGAGTTAAATGATATAAGGAAGACAAATTAACAGCTGCTGCATAGAAGGCTATAGAATTGTGGCTGGAAGGACTGGGAAGAGGAAGCTTTTATCTCATGGGTTTGAGTTTCCTACTGATAATTCAAGATTCAGGTTTACTCTTGAAATATCTTTTGGGATAGCTCATGCCAGTTGTTGGACAAGGACAAGGGAAGAAAAGCTCATCGTCCACAACCAATTTCCCTTATTCAGCTGTGAGGACAAGAGTGCATTTAGAAGGAGGGGAATGATTGAATGGTTTCCTCAATGTTTTCACTGTATAATATAAATACATTAATGGTTTCCACAATATTTATTAACAGTGGAATATAAATACATTTCTCACCTCCATTCTCCATCAATCTGCCTTACAGATGGTGCTTCTCGTAGAGCTGGAAGAGGTACTGAGATCACAACATTTCGCAGATCAAACATTGATGAAGCTTCATATTCAATGCTCACATAAGTTTCATTTCCAGAAACAGAGGGCCAGCAGTTGACTGCAATACACATAAATTGCACACATAAGTTTATTAATACATATAAATACAATGGATAGACCATGATCAGTCAGGAACCCACTCGTCAGTGGCACCATGGACTCATCTGCGCTTTGCATTCTCCACTTCAAAAGGCCAACACCTGCGGCATCACCAGCTTGACCAGTAGGGAAAGGTCTATTGGGATCCTTTAGGCCTAGAACATTTTCATTGGAAAATAATTCCTTATTTATGTTAGGGTGTGTTTTGAAAAGCGTGCTTGGATCCCTTTCAGTTTCGACCTGCAAAAACAATGCACAACATTCTGTTAGGATACTGAACCCAACAATAACAGAAATAGAGCACTTCTTATTAAGCAACCCAGAAGTATTTACAACCTCTACTGTTCTATGCACACAGCAGCCCAGATACTCAGCTCCTCAGAGAGACCTGCTATCGGTCCTCCCTTCTAACAAGACAAAACACATACCTCCTAAAGTAAGCACTACCTCCTAAACAACTACCTCCGACATCCCATTCATTCTCTTTCTAAGGCAGAATGCCATCTCACACACTACTCCCCTGGCTTCCAGAAACCATCTTCCTAGAGTCCACTTTCCCACACTCCATCTCAGTAATGCCCAGCGGTGGATCACTACCAATATCTAGGGTCCCAATACATTCAAACACCCATCATTGAAATTTATTTCCCCAATTAAAATTTGCATTCACGATCAATGTTCAAAAAGCACTTGGGGCATTTAAATCATGAAAGTCACTAGAAGCACAGATGCAAGATGCATGCATGCATTGGAAAGTTAAGTGAACATTTCAAAACAAAATGTGCACAGAGCAATGTTTCTAGTTTCAACTCATTAAAGCCTCAGTCTCATGGAACGTTAAATACCTAAGCATTACCGGGAACAGAACATCTGAAATTGGATTAGAAATACATAATGCATCTCCATGTGTATTTTGAGAGGGGAGGAAAAACTTCTCCAAAGTAGCAACACAAATTTGTTTATGTACAACCATACAGAAGATATAAAAGCACCAGACAATATAACTAACTATCTCGTTGCTAAATTCACAAAGATTTAAGAACCAAATATAGAATCAGCAATGTCATATCACCATAAAGAGATTTTAAATATGGATACTTTGAGCCTTGCACCTTAAGAACAATGGGAAGTAGGAATATATTAAGTTTTTAACATATAATAGAATAGTAACCATAGGAAATCAAGCCAACGATAATTGTAAATAGTTTTTCTAAATAGGTGATATTTTAGGAGACAAATATTATGTTGACTTAGGATAATAATAGCTGTAAATAGACAGCTAATCTGCCTAATCAATCCCTTAATATCAGGGATTGTTGTTTGTACCTATCTGTATATATTTCACATACGTATCAATGAAGAATTATCAACTTCTCACAAAACTACATGGTATCAGAGTGGGAATAATTCTGCTGCTCTGACCAGACCCTCTCAATATTTCCTTGTCCTCCAGTGTCTTATTTCTAGGGCACTTTTTGTCTCATTTCCGAGACATCTTCTATCAACCTCCATGGCAGATTCCAAACAAACTTCAGCCGCCAGTGGCTCGTCTTCCAACCCAATACCTCTGTCAATCCCTACAACCAATCTAGAAAATAGGCCTTGGTGTGAGCATTGCCAAAAACATGGACACCTGAAGAAAACATGCTGGAAATTGCATGGGAAACCAGCTGATTGGAAACCCAAAACAAATTCAGAGAAGAGGGGTTATGCAGCAGCAGCCTCTGAAGGAGAGAAAGGTCTTGCTTTCTCTCCATTTACCAAAGATCAGCTGGAAGTCCTTTAGCAACTCATCAGCAGAACCAGCCACCATAATAAGCAGCCCCTAGCCCTTCATGCCACTCCAAAACCTCAATTTTGGATTGTAGATTCCAGGGCACCTGACCACATGACAAGTGATAAAACTCTATTTTCACATTGCACTTCATGCCCGAATTTTGCTACTATCCATATGGCAGATGGCTCAAGTGACAAGGCTATGGGTTATGGATCTATTATATCCTACCAAATCTTACTCTATCCTTTGTCCTATTTGTTCCAAATCTGAACTGAAATCTGCTCTCAGTTAGAAAACTGAATCAAAGTCTGAGATGTGAAACCAGATTTGTGGGTGATCTGTGTTTTTCAGGACCTGGAATCGGGGAAGACAATTGGTTGTGCTGAATTGGACTCCAACATTGGCTTTACCTCCTCAAACCTAGATCTGTCCCAGAAAAACATCAGACCAATCGGAAACAGTTTTTTAGTTCAAACAAGCAACCCAATGCAGCCAAGTAATGACAATACCATTCTACTTTGGCATCAATTTAGGGCATCCAAATTTTAGGTACCTTATATATCTGTTTCCATCTTTATTCAATAGTAAAACGAATCCCCATTTGCTTACATGTTATACTTGTCAATTATCCAAACACACTCGAACACACTATGCCCCTCATTCCTATAAACCTTTTACTCCATTTTCTCTACTTCATAGTGACATTTGGGGACCAGCTAAAATAACAAATTTAAATGGAGCCTGATGGTTTTCACTGTTAGTTGATGATCATACTCAACTAAGTTGGACATTCCTCATGAAAGAAAAATCCGACACCACCCACATTTCAAAAACTTCCATAAAATGATTCAAACTCAATTTCAAACAAATATCCAAATTCTTAAAACTGACAATGCTCATGATTTCTTCAATACCTCACTAGGATCTTACCTACAAACTCATGGAATTGTCTATCAAAGCTCCTGCTTAGATACACCACAACAAAATGGTGTAGCTGATCGCAAAAACAGACATCTCCTTGAAGTAACCCGGTCCTTATTAATCTCCTCTAATGTCCCAAAGCATTTTTGAGGGGAAGCTATCCTCACAGCCACCTACCTCATAAACAGCATGCCCTCTAGAGTCCTCAAATTTCAAACCTTAATGAGCCTTCTCCTAAAATCTTATCCTAACAGTCACCTTGTCACCCAACCTCCCCTCAAAATTTTTGGATGCACAGTATTTGTTCATATTCACCATTGAGGAAAACTTTAAGCCCGTGCCCACAAATTTATTTTCCTAGGCTATTCTCCCAATAAAAAGGGTTACAAATGTTATTGTCCTCTTACCCAGAAAATGTATCATTCTATGGATGTTGGCATTTTTTGAGAACCAACCCTACTATTCCAAATTTGTGCTTCAGGGGGAGAATAGAACAAATGAATCACAAAATTGGGCAGTAACTCAAGACTTAAATCAAACCCTAAACCTACCAGCACCAGACTAACCAACAACAGTCCTCTTACCTGACCAAAATTATCCTAGTCCAAATTGTACCAATCCTAGCCTAAACTTGCCAGCACAATCCAATCAAGCCCCAACTAACCACAACTATCCAAATCCAAACATTTCCAGCCCAAACCAGAATAGTATCAACCCAGACCAGCCAACAAATTCCCAAAATAAGCCCAATGAACTCTTAGTTTACTCTAGAAAAGAAAAGAGTAAAATTCAGCAAGACCAAGAATCTGAACAAGATTCGAGTACTCCTGAACGAGCACAAGGTAAGCTCTCAATTGACTCCACTCCATCCATGGCTGAAAATGCAGGAATAAATGAGGATTTAAATTGGCCTGTTGCACTTAGAAAGGGAGTAAGGAAGTGCACACAACATCCTATACAAAATTGTCTATACTACTCAAAACTTTCGCCTACATACTGAGCATTCACCTCCACGTTAGATCAAATCCAAATTCCAAAAACTATGCAAGAAGCCATGAAACATCCTGAATGGCGAGAAGCTACATTGGCAGAAATTAGGGCATTCAAAAAAAATCAGACATGGGAGATCACTGACTTACCTCCATGAAAGAAGACAGTGGGTTGTAAATGGGTGTTTACAATAAAACAAAAGGCAGATGGAAGTGTTCAAAGATTTAAGGCTCACCTTTTTAGCAAAAGGGTACACTCAATCATATGGAATTGACTATCAAGAAACCTTTTCTCCGGTGGCAAAATTGAATACAATCCGTGTTATCCTTTCTATTGCTGCAAACTGGAATTGACCCCTATTGCAACTAGATGTCAAAAACGCCATCCTAAATGGGAATCTGCTAGAAGAAGTATATATGGATGCACCTCCCAGTTTTGAGGATAAATTAACCGACGGAAAGGTGTGTAAATTGAAGAAGTCTCTTTATGGGCTGAAACAATCCCCATGGGCCTAGTTTGATAAATTCACTAGAGTTCTAAAAGGTGATGGGTACTGCCAAGGACAATCAGATCATACTCTATTCACGAAACAATCAACTGAAAAAATTGCCTTGCTAATTGTTTATGTGGATGATATAGTTCTCGGTATGGAAGTAGCAAGATCAAGCCGAGGCATAATGGTATCACAAAGGAAATATGTATTAGACCTCCTTCATGAAACTGGAATGCTAGGGTGCAGGCCTATAGAAACTCCTATGGACCCTAACACGAAGCTTGTGTATCAACCAGAAGGAAAATCAATAGACCAAGGGAGATACCAAAGGTTAGTTGGGAAATTACTCTACCTAACTCATACTCGGCCTAACATATGTTTTGCTATTAGTGTGGTGAGCCAATTCCTAAACAAACCACAGGAACAACACCTGAATGCTGTATACAGAATTCTAAGGTATCTCAAAAAGGATCCTGGAAAGGGACTATTTTTCAGAAAAAAATCAAAATAGGCAGGTTGCAGTCTACACTGATGCAGACTAGGCAGGTTCTCCTATAGACAGGAAATCTACATCTGGATATTGCAGTTATCTATGGGGCAATCTTGTGACATGGAGGAGCAAGAAGCAACATATGGTAGCTCGTAGTAATGCTAAGGTAGAGTTTAGATCATTGGCAAATGGCATATGCAAAGGGATATGGCTTAAAAGGTTACTATTTGACCTCAGAATCAAGAATACAGATCCTATAGAAGTTCTATGTGACAATCAATCTGCTATAGAAATTGCTAAAAATCCTGTACACTATGACCGAACGAAACATGTTGAAATTGATATACACTTCATTGATGAAAAAATTGAAAATGGTGTCATCAACTTAAGATATATACCGTCAAGGCAACAGGTGGCAGATATTCTCACAAAGGCGTTGCACAAGCCAAGTTTTGATGAACTAGGTTCTAAATTTAGAATGCTAAACATATATCGTTCGGCTTGAGGGGGAGTGTAGGAAATCAAGCCAATGATAATTGTAAATAGTTTCCCTAAATAGGAGATATTTTAGGAGATAAATATTATGTTGACTTAGGATAATAATAGCTGTAAATAGACAGCTAATCTGCCTTATCAATCCCTTAATATCAGGGATTGCTGTTTGTACTTATTTGTATATATTTGACATACGTATCAATGAAGAATTATCAACTTCTCACAAAACTATAGTAACCAAAAAGATACAACAAGATGCAACAAGTAATACTTTATTCAGGATACCCAAGTTATGCATAAGACGAGGAAACATAAGCTCTGCAGGCAAATAGTTGGATGGCAAGAGACAGAGAGAAATACCTGAACTTGAATATGCCCGTCTTCTTCGTTAAGAATTTGAAGAGACAATGTACCTTGAACATCAAAATTACTTACTCCACCATCTCGTTTCAGTGTCACATTTAGTTTCTCCTCAACAGTTAAAGTAATAGGATCTGTAGGAGGTGGGGCAGCTGCCCTAGACTGGCTGCCAAGTTTTGGTTGGACATCTTCAACAATGACTTCACCTTCAGCTTTGAGAGATTCCAAAAATTGGTTTGTCTTTTGAGACTTTCCAAGCTGCATGCCAAGACCTTTTGGAGGAGCAGTAGCAGATGAAGGTGGTCGACCTGAGGAGTTTGAACATGAGATTGAGACTTCAGGCAAATATTAAACCATTTTATTCATAATGATGGAATCTCAAACTATTGTACAAGTTGTAATAAAACAACCCTTAGGATTTCAGTCAACACAACAGGACATCTACATCTATATTTATATTTTTATTTCATAGAAAAAGCAGAGAAACTAAAATTTTTACACCACAACTGTACCCTCTACTTTTTAATATGCTTTAAGCTTATAAAGAAATTAAGCCAGTGCAAGGAGTGCCAAACTTATAACAAAATATTATAAGTTACTAGGCCCAGTTATGCTTTATTTCAATTCATACTGCTAGTAACATTATTTGTTTTCCCTCTTTCTTTCTTGAAATAAAGGTTTCCACCATTTTGGGATTTTTTTAAATCTAATAAAAGAAAAATAGGAACAGAAAAATATAAATATTAAATAATGAACAACATGATATGCAAACCACATACTTCTCAATTTATTATTAGTTATTAATTATATTAAATCATTAGAAAAATTATAAATACCAATATAGACTTTAGATGACATGACTTGCAGATGACAAATTAGCTGGTTTCAATTAATTACTATATAAAACAGAATTGAGTAATGATCATTTCTTTAAACAAAATATTCACAACAATGATTCAGCATCCCTCAATACCGTCTCTTATGTTTCAGATCAGTAGATTTGAAGCATTCTAGATTATCTAATGCAAGTAAATGAGGACTGACCTTTAGACTTGCTAGAGAAGGAATCGGTCTCAGTACTTAATCCAAAGTTAGAGCCACTTCCAAAACCGCTTCCACTGCTAGATATGCTCAACTCACTAAAGCCGCTTTCAATTCTTCCTGAGCCCATTGACTGTAATGACATGAACCCCTTATCACTTCTGTTCTTTTCAATCTGTAGAATACAATCAATCATTTTAGATAAACGATGTCCATTCCAAAAATCTATCATACAAATAAACTAATGAGAAAGAGTCGTATGATCCTTTAGGCACTACATTCATACCTTGCTTTTATCAATCTCACTAGCTTTCTGCTTCATACGATCCTTAGTTTCATTTATCTTACTCTGCATAACCAGCTTGTGCAATTTCTCTTCATGACTCTCCATCTCACAGTATTGCTTAACTTGTGCAACAGTCACATTCTCCTTGTGCCCAAGAGAGATTACTTCATCAAAGGCAAAAATCAGCTCAAAAGCATTCTTGCAGATACCCTCTTCATCAAGGGAGTAAGAATATTCAGGTACCTAGAAACCTTAAGGAATGAACTAAATATATTCAAGAATATCATGAAGTGATTTCAATTTAAACTTGCATAACAAAAGCTATATAATTTCCTTATGCCCAAAAAATTGATTAATTGTAAACTGCATGTAACCTCTTATAAAATCCAACATAGCTAAACAGAATATTTCGAAAAAAAAAAACAATGAAATTTATGCCCTGGCTAAGAGAGCCACCAAAACTTCGTCTAGACAAAATGAAAGGGAGTATCAGCAGATAAAGCACAAAGCAAAAAGCAAATTCAAAATCCAGACCAGTGAGCCCAAGCGAAGTTTAAGCTACAACTAATAATGCTGTTTATCAGGCAGGAGAACTAATCAAAACAATCAAAAAGAAAATCATTTAACAACATGACTTAATGCCACAGAAAAAGGATACAAGCTTTGAGAGAAGTCTGAGAGTCTCCAAATCTTCCAGTATATTGCTCTGTTTGTTTGTCACAAGAAGCAGGTAGAGTGCTTCTATTGGCTGGTAGACATAGCGCACATTTTCAGTCTCAACATATGTGTGTTGTTTTCCACTGCCTACCAACTTGGGAAAGGCGGCTAAAAGGCCCTCTATTCTTATACGAGTCATATCCACAAACTGTCGAGAAACAAGCACTGCAACATGCACGGGTTTATGAGTGGAAGTTCATCAATGATTAATCGACAAGCATCTAGCTACCATCAAATCAACAATGGTTTGAGGCATAGATGAACCATATACTCTTAAAGTTGATCTTAAGTACAAGCAACAAAGAAGGTTCAGGGGAGCACTTTATCAAAACTACCAAAAAAAAAAAAAAGAGAAACATACATTAATAAGATCTAGCTGTTGAGATTAGTTTATCACTAAAAGCTTTAACTATTAATATAGAAAAAAAAGATTTCATAGCTCTATGATGAAAGAAAGTGACAAGCAATATCATACAGAAAAAAGACATCGTCTAGCATTAAATTGTAACTCCTTCATAAAAAGGAAGCTTACTACTAGTTTCATCACAGACAAGAGATTAATGCAAAAGTAATATTAAAGAACAAAATCAATAGATTAAAGCAGTGCTCAAATTTCATATAGGGATGCAACATTCCTTACTTAGGTTCATGATGCATATTAGTCAAGTATAAATATCAGTAAGAGTGTCTGAACCAAAACAACATTAACTTTGATGGAAAACTATTCAAATTGTCCAACTAATCCGCATTACTAGAAACAAGGATTAACTGTCCCAGGGTCTACTCTATATTTTTCACAAAAACTCAACAGGTTGTGATTCCGACTGCTGAAAAAATATAGGAGAAAATGACACTCCAACTTGATAACTAGTATAAGCCCACTTTTTACGGCCATATCTTACTTTCTCTTTAAAAAATTCTTTATAAAATATATGTATAAACACATAATTGAGACAGATAGTTGTTTACACAATCTTCAAAATTCAAAAGGAAAAAAAAAAATTATCGCTGACACCCATTGCACTTCTGTTTCTCTCCCCTTCAATGACAATGTCATTAACTGAGGTAGCAGAACCTAAAGAGGGTGGGAGACCAGACATACTCAATGCACATGGTCCAAGTCATTGGTTAACAAAACAAGGGGGACTCACCTTTGCCAGTTTTGCTTACAATGGATGCAGCAAGGACAACCTGGATAAAAAATAAAATGAAAATCGGAGTCAACATTTACTGGTGTTTGATAACCCAATTAAGGGTGCAAAACTTAATTTTTCAACAGATTAATATTGATTATGTTTGACAAGCTTATGATTAAAGAAACAAAAAGCATCTGAAAAACATCTTTACTCTTTAGTATAGGAAGCTGATTGTAATATTATATAGGCTTATGTAAATTAGTACTGCTATGAGAACAGTTTAGAATGCACATATGTTCAAGCTATATACTCAGGTTGACAATTTATCAAACACTTAATCATTTAACGAATCAAATCAGACCTCCAAATTTTAGCAACTTAAATGAGTGTTATAAATATAATATAACAAAAGGAAGGAAAAAGAGAAGAATTTCTTTACCATCTTGGCTTGAAAGGATATGTCAACCAGAAACCATCAACTGAAAGCAATTTAGCAAGGTTGACTCGAATACCTACAAAAATGGCAATATGTACAACACCGTAAACTTAAAATACAGAAAATTACAAAGCACGGATCAAAAAACAATCCTTAGTCAAAAGGACGAGAATGCTCCTCTAAAATCTCATACACAACATAAAGGAAGCCACATGAACTTCTCTTTATTAAGATAATAAAGAATGCCCCTCTAAAATATCAGATCCAGCAAAAGAAGGGATTGTTCAGAATATGCAAGAAAATTTTGCTGAAAACATCAGAAAGAAAAATAAAATGGGAATGCTCATGCCTCATCAAGGGATCAAACTCCGAAATTCGACCACAAATTTCAGAAAAATTCATCAAGATAAAGATGCTAAGTCACCACAATGCGAGATCTGAATGACCAGCAACAAAATCTCCGAAAGAAATTATAACCAGAACAATTTGCATTAACATCTCAAGGAAGATTAATCTCATCTAACCAGAATCATTCATCCGAAGAAATCAAAACAATTAGGAAACGTGGGTTAGTGCAAAGAAATCATAATCAGAAACATTCATCCGACCAGAAATGGCAGAACCAACCCAGATAAACAAATCCCAAACGACAAACCTGGGATTTCGTGACTGTGTGGTGCGTGCGTCTCTGGCTCTACTGCCTATTGCTGCAAGTGCGAGGAGGAAGCGTGCTCTGCGTATCTAAATGGTAGTAGTGCGAAGAGGAACAGTCTGGTTTCCAGAACTGGAAGAATGCGTGAGTGCCGATTAGTTTGTCTCAGTGAGCTGTTTTAGGCATAACCGGCTCACCGGTTCAATCAAAAAAATCAAAATTAAAATGTATTTAAAAATATAAATAACATATTCAATTTTTTTTCTGTAAAATATATTTTGCACGTAAAAAAATTGAATATATTTTGTATTGTTATTATATAAATTCAGCTTAAATTATTAATTTAGGTGTATTCAAATAAATTTAAAATTTTAGAGTTTGATTTTTGGGTATTATTTTTAAGCTTATAAAGTCACATGTCAAGACATTGTTTGAGTTACTATGATATCTTTTAACATTTCTTTAAGTTATTATTTTTTGAATAATTGTAATTTATAAAGTTGTTATGGCTTTTCCAAGTAATTATAATAACGTTAGCTTTGAGTTTTTACTTTTTTTGAAAAAAAAAAAAATCTGTACTTATAAATAGAGCATGAATTTGAAATAAAATAAATAGTTTTGGAGAGTTTAATGACATTTCAAGAGACTTTTGGAATTTTATCATCCTGGAATCTCAGTTTAGTAGTAAGAAAATTTTATAATTCTTATCACTCCCAAATCCTTTTGTTTTGGAGTGTGGTGAATTCAACTCAAAGTAAATTGAGTGTGGTGCTTATTAACTTATCAACTAAGTTGATTTAGTCACCAACAACAGAAGTTGGTTATAATGATAAGGAATTAAGATTGTTTAAATATATTAATTTAAGTTTAAATTTATATATATAATATTTTTAAGAGAATTATATCAAACCGATTAATTATGGACTAAGAGATTTGATATTAAATTTGTATCTCATAAATATTTTCAAAACCAAAAAAGTTGGTTCGATCTTGCTTTTGTTTTGTTTTAATGTTTATAACATGACACACTCATAATATTTAATATAATAGGGTGTAACAATAGGGTGTAACAATGATGATTTTTTTTTTTTTTTTCATTATTGAAAATTGGAAGAATCTAGGAATTTTAATCCGAATGGAACAAAAGAAACTTAAGTGCCAAAGCAACAATATTAAAATAGTACCAACTTAACCAAATCTCACTTAGCACAATCAATATATTTCTTATTTATAATTGCTTCTACATTTTGTATGTACATTAAACAAATAGTCCATGACAGCAGTTGCAATTAGAGCAGCATTCACAGAAACAATGCAAGATTGTTCCGGTAGATAACAGATCCATGTGTGAAAAATAACAGAGACAAACTATTGAGAAAATAGGATGAAACTATTTATTTTCTTTTCTGTGCTTTTCAGAAGTACAATTATGATCCTTTTCATTTCCTCATATATCATTCTCTCAGCCAACATGGTATATCTCTGCTGTAATACTCAAAGTTTAGGATGTAGGTACTGTTCTACTGTAAGAGGTTTAGGACCACCAAACCAATCAATTAAAAAGATGCTTTCAATTTCTAATTTGAAGACTTGAAAGTTGTGATCCAACGGCCAGTCTGTTAAACAAATAAATAAATTAAATTAAACCAATGTTTATAGTGAGAAAATTGTGCTCATGGCAACTCTTAAAAACCATCAATGAATGAAAAAGAAGCAAGTTCTAATCTGTTATATTTTGACAATGTTACCCTTCATCTCTGCATGTTTTGCAAACAAGGCACTTCTTGCAAATTCGGCTTCTTCGGACTTTGCATATACTAACTTCAGCTGAAACACGAAGGAAAGTTTGTCAAATTCCAAGCGCTTGCTTTTTCAGAAAGGCAACCCAAAAGGGAGTTTTTTAAAAACTCATTTTTCTTTTCCGTATTATTTTTAATTTAAAAAAGACTTTAATATTTTAAATAAAATAAAATAAATTTTCACATTTTAAGTTAAAAATAAAAATAAATTTTATTGAAATATTTTTTTATTCATATAAAAAGTTTAATATTATTTTAAGCTTAAAATGTAATAATTTATTTTGTTTAATTTAAAATATAAGACTCATTTTTAAAATAAGCAATTGTGTGAGGAGATAAAAAAAAAAATTATCTGTATATATTTTTTTATTTTATTGGTAATTTTACCACCTAAACATTGTGTGTGAACGTGTACACTACAAGATCAGATCCAATGGAGTTCTTTTTCTCATACCTTTCCACTTAGAGTAATTTTTGCACAAGTAGGGTTCTCTGGGTCAGTCTTGCCACAAGTCCCAAGAGGGTATTCACTGACCGTGAATGAAGATCTTGGGTCTTTCAATGCATATCTTGCAGTTGGATCAAGAGTTGTTAAATAAAAATATGGGATTCCAGTACCCTTGTCAGGTAGTCCATCACTAAATGATACCACATTCCTGCATATGGATGGTAAAAAGTTCATCATCAGTCTTCATTTCTTTACTTAAAAAGCATAAAATGGTTGTTATTTAATTTCTTATTCATATCTCATAGTATTTTTATTGATAAAAAATCATACAGTAATGTTACAAATATTTTTAAATTATTAAAAATTAATTTTGACTTATAAAAATGCTATGATAAAAAAAAATTATATAAATATGAGATTGCAGATGTTGTCCTTTATATTGAATATCCAATATTAGCATTATTTTGATTAGGAAATCCTTACCCAAAGGGAGTTGCATCCAAATCACTTGAGATAGTACTGCAAGGAAAGAAAGAGAAAACTAATCAATGCATCAAATAAAAAAGAAATCATGAGTTGCAGAATATAATAATAACAAGAGTTCACAACTTTCTAATAGACTAATTGTGCAACTTGTTTTCTTTAAAAGGAAACCCACGAAGGATTCTGGATCTGGAGTATGATCGGAATTTTATAATTTTACAATTCAAGAAGAGGGTGGCTACTATCCTAACATCCTTATGGTATACCAAATGACTCCAAATCAACAAAAAAGTCAGACACAAGAAAATTAATCAATGAATCTGTAATGATAATACCAAAGAAATACAAATGTGTTGTTTGGCCAAAACATAACTCATCAGGAAAAAAGTGTAAGTGGGGGAGAAAGAGAAAGTTTTATACTTTAAGACACCCCAGAAATTCCGAGAGACCAACCAACGAGCAGTGGCGGCAGCATCATCTGGGTTTGGTTTTTGGGCTGTGGAAGAGAGCAATCGCCCATGGACAGAATCCTGAAAGCACACCAAGAAGAATACCAAATGGGAGAGCAGGGTCTTGGATTTGATGCTCATATTTGTGTTGTTTTCTTCTCGAATGCTTCTTCTCTCGGCTACTTCAAAGACCAAATGATAACACGACACTACATATACTAGGATGGATCCATGCACCTACATATAGGGAGTATTTATTCACACCCAGATTATTGTAGGGTAAGACTGTAAAAAAAAAAAAAAAAAATGTAAAAAGATAAGGATAAAAAATAAGTTTACAATAACATCACTCTAAAAATATGGTATACTTTTTATCTCTTTTTTCTTTTCACATTTTTTTAAATTTTTTTTATTTAATAACTACATGCACATGAAACATGAAAGTGTATAAATAGCATTTTTCATGCATTTTTAAATGGTAAAAAGTGATTGCATAAGATGAGACATTAGATGAGCACCTATTGAGGAAGGGATGACAGAAAATTAGTCACCAATAAAAAAAAATTGACCTTATGATATTTAATCTTGGAAAAAAGATACAGGAGAAGACATAAAAAGACATTTTGAGAAGTTACTAAAAATAATTTCGTAGTTAATAATATTTCAAAAAATATATTTTTTTATATAATATAATAATGTTATACAATTTATGTAGCTGATTTTATTTAGTGATATAAGTTTTTTATTTTTTAAAATTTTTTTGATTGTGGGACACCATTGGGGATTCGTTGACATGTGAATTGCACTTGGATGATTCGAATAACATTCTCTATCCCCTTTTTTTTTTGTTGGAAAAAACTTAAAAGAAAACCTAAACTTTGCTACATGTCCACTGTACAAGAAAACAAGATATCATAAAATTCAACTATAATTGCATTAATCATTTTTTATTGGAAAAAGATACTTTTATGTTGTATTTTTGTCAAATTTGTTAGACATATTCATTGTAATTAAGGATTATTATAAGCATGATCACCATAGCTTGAAGAGGAAGGCATCAATATGAAAACAATGATTCAACGTAACCTCTTCTCATGCCCTATTTTATTTTAAATAAAAGAGGTTACAATTTTTTCCTTTTTTAAAAAAGGGCATATTATGTTGCGTACAGAAATCATTTAAGAAAAGAGAAAATACAAGTATATGGTAATTGTCAGTTTTAGAATAATAAAAAATAATGGTTTGTTTGCCTGTTAAAAATTTTCCATAAGTCATTTTTTGTCTAATTTTCTCGATTAACACTTGTTTTAGTTCACCAACCATGGTCTAAAATAAACTTTTAGGTGGAACTAAACTTATCTCAAACACAAGAGACTTTACGAAAAGGGGAAAAGTAATTGTCCTATAGTTTACTTTATCTGATATTTTGTCTTATTTTTATTATTCAAAAAATTAATTTTTAATAACTTAAAAATTATTTCATATCTTTATCAATAAAAATAGTTTTTGGTATAAATCATCAATAATTATATTAGACACTAATTATTTCGGTTTGAGTCAAATAAGACTATAATAATAATAAAGTTATCAATACTAAGTTTTAATATAATGATAACCAATAAAAATATTATGAAACAAGAAATGAAGACAAACTAAGATATAACAAATTTTGTCTTGTAATTTAATGAAATGCATGTCTATCCTTATAGTGAAATTACTATAAGTTAGGGGCATAAGATGTAATAACTAGTATTTAATTTAGTTTTTATTAAAAGGCATATTTAATTGAATTTACACATATCAATAGTTGATTTTATTAATTTTTTAAAAAATTCTACGATGTTTCAATTTAATTCTTATTTAATATCATTTCTTGTTAATGAACAACAAATAACATAAATAGTCAAAATATTAAAAAAAATGGCATATTATGTTGTGTATTATTATTCTTTGATACTATTTATTGATCTCCTCGTATCATATTGAAATTATAGCAAATCAATGTGGAGCATATAAGTGCAGATAAAATTCACCTCTTGGCCCCTTCTCATGTCCTTAATTTTCTAATGCTATTTTACCAACAAAAAATTTGACAATATTTTTTTTTTTAAAAAAGGGCGTATTATGAAACGTATGGTAATAATTCTTTTCAAAATAATATGTAATATAAAATAGAAGTACATGGTGGTTGTTAGTTTTAGAATAATAAATAGTAACTTATTTGCTTGTCTTTTTAACTTTTTTCTTTAAATAGTTTTCTTAGGTGTCACTTTTTATAAGTTTTTCAATTAACCTCTTTTTTTCCCCCAAGATCAAGAACTAGGGCTACACTAATCTTTTGGTGAAGTTAAACTGACGGCTGCTGAAGCACCCATAGTTTTGTGTGGGATCACTTTAAATCCCTCTTCTATTTTCTTTGGGTATGGTAAAACCTGATTGCACCAAGGTATTTCTTAGCTCATAGTCAAACTCTTAATAAAATCTTCTCCATATATATTATTAAAGATAAAATCATATTAATATATTTAAAAGATTTAGTTATTTATCAATTGTGTCGGACTTTGTTGGTTAATAAATAGATGTTAAAAACAAAAGAGAAGTCTCACATTCCGTCCAATAAGTATTTAAACAAATAGGAACTAATTAGAAAATCATTCATTGCACACTTAGTTCCTCTCCTATGGAAAATTTAGGGTCTTTAACCTATAATCCTACAAAGCTCCGGTGTGGATTAATTGGTTCTAGATGTAAGATATCGGATGATTTTAACGAAAAGAGAATAAAATAACTACAAAATATGTTTCCATGCCAAGAATTAGTTTTATTTTAAAATATTTAATTTTATTTAATACAAAGTAACATGAAAATTTATACATAAATTGGTATTTAATAGAAAAAATTGTTTAAAATAGTGTTCGTTACATTTTTCTTTCAAAAAAGTTGTATAAATGTTAATTAATTATCTTATTAATATCAATTTGGAAAATATTGGTACATAATTAAAATAAGTTTCTCATTCGAATGTTCTATAGTTTGTTTTGGAAGGATGATATATGCCTATACTGAAGAAGTATATAGTTTACTAATTATTTGTGCAGTCTTCGTAGATTTTTCCTCTTGGAGAAGTGGCCTTCGTAGGTTAATTGAACGCTTAAGTCTACACAATGAAGTATTCTTAGAGTGATTAATTGAAATGCCCACTTCTCTGAGCATTGGTTTGTCAATCAAACGTGATGCTAAGGCAACTTAATGCACATTAAGTCCTCCTCTTAGTGCAAGTACTAATAAAACCCTAATAATTTCGTTCAGTAACCTGTTAAGAACCGGGGAAATGGGGGAGACTTTAGACTGGGAACCACAATCCTACTTGCGAGAGATCATATCGATGGATTTGCAGTTGGTTCAAGTTTCCACTATCCCTTTTGTTAGAGCAAGATGACATTAATATATCAATGATGGATCCAAAAATTTTAAGTTATAGAGCAATATATATAGTTGTAATATTAAAAATATAACAATAAGCAAATACATAATAGATGTACAACATACTTCCTAATCTCAACAAGCTTTTATCTAATATGTGGGAACTGCTAACTCTCTTTCTTAACCTTTTAGCTAGTAATTTTTTATTTTTTATTTTTCATCTTTTTACCTATAATATATATAAACTATCAAGGCATATTCCTTAGCTGCTACAATTATGTCCTCTCTTTTAATTTTTCTTCTTTATTTTTTAATCTTTTATGGGGCGATATCATATATCTTTCTACAGTGTATATATACGTACATTATAAACATTTTGTAACAAAAAAATTGTGGGGCAAATTGCCGCCATAACAATACACATGCATCTGCTTCTGGTAAAGACATGCTCTCTTTTGAAGCAACAAGGACTTTGGGCTACACTATTTGATAAAACAAATGTAGATCTGGATGAAAATTCACACTTCATGATATTACTTTGTTTGTCCAATGAAGTAAATATGTGAATTGGTTGAGGAAGAAAGCGCTGCTACTTTGTGGCAAAAGTTAAAAGCCTCTAATGACAAAAATAATGTGTAATAAAATGTTGTTGAGGAGGAGGCTGAATGAGCTTCAAATAAAGGAAGCAATGTCCCTAAAAGATCATTTGGATGAGTTTAATTTTATATTAATGGATTCGTGTAATATAGATGTCAAAAATAAAAGATGAGGACGCTGATCTTGCTACCTTCGTCTGATGATAACTTTGTTAATTCCCTCAATGATGGGAGGAACAACATTACATTGGAATAGGGGTGTAAGCAACGTATTAAACTGTCGGAATTGCACCAAATCAAACTGAAACCAATAAAAACCAAACTGTCATGATTTTGATGGTTTCAAAAATTTTCAAAATGACGGTTTGATTCGGTCTGACAATTTTTTTTTTAAAAAAATCAAATCACTAAGAATTAAATCAAACCATATATATATATATATCAAACACATGCTTAATCATTAGGTTAAATGTTAGCCAATAAACTAGTTAAATATTTTAAGGTGAATTCCTTTCAAATTTAAAAATTCATTTTTAAGTTGCATTACATATTACATAAATAATAAATATCAAATAAACGGTCACAAAAAATTGTATATAATTATATAATAATTTATTTTAATTATTTAATCTTTTTGGATATAGATTAGTCATAAGAAACAAGATCAAATTGGGTTTTGAATTACCTAATTATTTAGCACGCTTCACCCAAAGCAATTTCCCCTCCTTAGGATAGGATATAGCCTTATAATAGTAATTTGAAGGGTAGAAAGGGAAGAACAACTCCTACAAATTAAATCCCCACTTTCGAAATGGAATGGAGAAAAATGGCTCCCCTCCCCTCCAAAACCAAATACCGTGTTACAGTTGACCTTGACTTAACCCATATATATATATATATACGCAGGAGAAGAGCAAAAGGCAATTTAGATGAAGAAAAATAAATTAAGATTATACAACAAAATATAATTTTACAGAGCATAAAAAAGGACCCAAAAAGGGGAGAAGAGGACAACTGTACTTTGAACTATATATATATGTATCATCCTTCCAAACAGAGAATATATACTGCGTATAAGGCAGATTTATATATATATATATATAGACACACACGTGTGTGGAGGCTGAATTTAAATTGGAAATACAAGAATACTCAAGTCTTAACTCTATCTTTAATAGTTTTACTGTTGAACTAAACCTACTTTGCCAAATCCATTATCCCACTAAAATGCCCGATTTAATCTATGGTAAAGGTTTATTTTAAAATGTCCACTTCCTCAAGCATTGATTTGTCATCAAACCAAAAATTGAAAGAAATCTAATTTATCATGATTGTAAGAACATTTTGAAGTCCATCTCTTAAGTGCAACTTGAGCCATCCATGAGAAACCTCTAAGCCTATAAGATGATTGTATCCCTGCATTATCTATAGTCTTATCCTAGTAGAAGGATATATTATTTTATGTGGAAGGACGGTACATGTTAAAGAAAAGTGTAGAGTTATCATGGCAAGGTTAGAATTGACTTTGTAAAAATTATGGTTTACTAACTATTTGTAGTCTTCATTGAAATATATATCTATATATTTATTTATTGGTTAAAAAAGATCTTATGATGAAGGAATATTATTGGCCGTTGAGAGTCTTGAGACTAAAATAATAATTCCCTCTTCTTGAGCACTGGTTTGTGATTAAACTTTCGACTTCCCTCTCTTCAGTGCAACTTTAGCCATCAAAAGCGACCTGTATTATTAGACCTCTGATAATTCCTCACAAACACTCTGCAGGAATTTAGAAGAACCAAAACAAAAACAGAGAGATACAGGGTTTAATTGATAAAGATTTAAACATTTACCCAAAGTTTGGATAGAGAAAAAATTACGGGAGAAAACATGAGATAGATTTTCATTTTTTGGATAGTAATTGAAAACAAAACTTTGGGAGAAAATATCTACATGGCCCGTTTAAGAGTTTTTCTTTTTTTAAATATAAAGATATTTATTAAAAAAATTTGTTTCGCATTGTCTTAATTTTTTTTTTCTAAAATTGTCCCATAATAATAATAGATCCTCATATAATAATTGTGAGTATTATTATTATTATATATTTTTTTCTTTTCTTTCTACTATGTTTTTCCCATTAATCCAAACATAAAAAGAGAATAAATTTTCTCTGTACTTTTTTCTTCTCTCATTTCTTTTATTTTATTTTTTTTCTCTTCATCCAAACAAAACATTTATTTATAGGACTTATCCTCCTTAATTTATAGAAATTTTTCAGAAAATAATTTATAAATTATCAATTTATTTAGATTTATGACATGTCTCTCATTAATCTAAAATTTGATAAAAATAAAAAAATAATTTTTGATGTATCTTACAAATTAAATCTCTTCCTTGACGTATTTTAAAATCCTATATAATTTACTCCAATTGCCCATAGTTTAGTTAGTAAATAATCAAATATATAATACCATAAAAAAAACGTATGGTAATAATTCTTTTCAAAATAATATGTAATATAAAATAGAAGTACATGGTGATTGTTAGTTTTCGAATAATAAATGGTAACTTATTTGCTTGTCTTTTTAACTTTTTTCTTTAAATAGTTTTCTTAGGTGTCACTTTTTATAAGTTTTTCAATTAACACCTCTTTTTTCCCCCCAAGATCAAGAACTAGGGCTACACTAATCTTTTGGTGAAGTTAAACTGACGGCTACTGAAGCACCCATAGTTTTGTGTGGGATCACTTTGAATCCCTCTTTTATTTTCTTTGGGTATGGTAAACCTGATTGCACCAAGGTATTTCTTAGCTCATAGCCAAACTTTAATAAAATCTTCTCCATATATATTATTAAAGATCAAATCATATTAATATGTTTAAAGGATTTAGTTATTTATTAACTGTGTTAAACTTTGTTGGTTAGTAATTTTTTTTTTTTTATTAATGAGATTGTAAAAATTAAGGCTTTTTTCTAAAATAAGAAAGCCTTGTGATTTACTGATTTATAGCTCTATTGAGTTCATTAATGAAATGCATGTCGACCCTACCTAGGAAAAAAAAATAGAAGAAAAGGGCATAAATAACAAGTATCTTATTAATCTGATTAAGAAAATCTTATTATTAATTATTTTTAATATCTTTTTTAGTAGATGAAAGTTTAGCGTAAAGAAAAACTACTCTATTCGAAATTCAAGACATGCCACATTTTCCTATTTTATTGGAATTTGTAAATAATTTGGATTAAACTTTATAAGTAAAACTACTTGGTGTTTACTAATTTTGATACAATTATTAATATCTCACGTTATATTATACATTAATTAAATTGATTTGAGTCAAAACAAACTTTAAAAGTAATATAATTCTATTTATTAAATTTTAATATAATTACATTTTTAAGACTTGAATTTAAAACCTCTAATTAAGTTAAATTGATTGTGTCAATTGATGTTTACTAATTGAACCAACTTTCATTAACATTTTTTGATATTACTTACTCATATTCAGGCATTATACTTAAGCCATTAAATTTAAAAACAATAACCTAAACTCACCCAAAGTTGCCTTGACTTTCTTGCCACAAAGTTAGACTATTCAAATACATTACTAATCTACAATGCGTTGTTGCAATTGGGGCTGCCATTTGACTTTTGTAATTATATTCATACTGAAAGTGGAAAAAATGTGTTAAGAGGGCTGAATAGGATGTTTCGCTAAATGTATTTGTTTCACGTCTGTTTCAGTTTAAAGCTCTAATTGGAGCTTTCAACTTAAATTGAGAGAATTCAATTTGATTAGCTTGTCATAATGAGTGCAAATGCTGTAAATAAATGTGTAACAGATAGGGAAAAAAAAAATAGCTTACACTTGAGAGTTATGGTGAATTTTGGCCAAGCAACAGCATTTCTTCACACTCAGTGAAAAGAGTTTCACTAAAATTTATGACTCATTAATGATATTTAAAATATTTTAATATTTATATTAATGCATCTATTTATCAATTATTAAGAGTTGGAAAATGTTGTATATTTTCAAATTATTAAAAAAGTATATAGAGAAGAGATAAAAAAAATTTTCTTAAAGATAACTGTAAAAGAAGTTGATGTAATTTTCTCTAGCATGCATTGATAATCCAAAGTTTAGTTTGGCCCATTATAGGTGTGAAATTCTACGTACTATTGTCAAATAAAAAAAATTGCCACATCGTTAGAGAATTAGATCTCTTGCCAATAGTAAAAGGTTTTAGTAGTAGTGTTTTAAAACCAGAAAATATGAAATTTTGGTGATTGTGTGAAATTTCTTTTTACAATGTTAGTAACTTATATCCAACAGAATCTTCTTTTCATTCCATTCTCTGCGTAGTATTTCTATGATTGGTAGTACAAAGAGACATAGAATAATTATTATATTTTAAGACTAATTTTGTAGAAGTAAAAGTCATCATTTGTTTTTTTTTTAAAAAAAAAAAATTGGATGAGAAGGATGCAGCTTTATTAAGGATCATCAACCAAAGCATCCGTAATACAAGAAGATTCTGTTGGAAGCATTCTCCTAAGAATAGATGAGTTAGGAAAATACCTTCGTTTGAGAACTGTAAGCCACCAGAGAAAATGGTTCTTGCAAGTCTCCATACCTGTTTGGTTAGTAATGCCATATTAAAATCTTAAAGAAATCTAAATCCATGCCCTCCCCAATATTTTTGGCT
This sequence comes from Bauhinia variegata, assembly GCA_022379115.2. Classification (NCBI taxonomy): domain Eukaryota; kingdom Viridiplantae; phylum Streptophyta; class Magnoliopsida; order Fabales; family Fabaceae; genus Bauhinia; species Bauhinia variegata. The sequence continues at coordinate 8,818,176 of CM039429.1, read as the reverse complement.
AGCAAGCTTTTCCCAAGACACCCAATGAATTTTCCTCTCATCACCCACTTGACCGCACCAAAACTTGGACATAAGCTGGTTTATTTCATGACAAAATGACTTGGACAATTTAAAGCAAATCAAAGAATAACATGATCATGGTATAGATAGTGCCACTACATTGATTAGTAGATGTTTCCCTGCTTTTGAAAGAATCTTCTCATGCCATTGATGTGAACACGACAAGTATACCGGTCGAACGAGTAATATAGAGTGAGTGAGTATCATTTCCACAAAGATTGATGTTAACAGATAATGTTTCGCTAACTCAACTAGTTGGATACAATTAGGATTGAAGGCCACTCTAAATTAAGCAAAGTATGCATCAACGGTAAGGAAGGAAGGCTAAAGAAAAGTTATTTTCTTTGCTGAGGGAGGCGGAAAATTATTTTCTTTGCAGAAAATATTTTACAAAAAGGAGAGAAAGTAACAACATCAAAAATCAATTTTCCAAGAAAGTAAAGTAATTAAAAAATCTGTTTGGAAAACAAAAAAAAAATAATTTTCTGTTTAAAAATTTATCCCAAAATTAATAGATATATTTTTAGAAAATAAATCATTCTCAAAAATATTTTTCTCATCAAAATCAATTTTGGGATTGAATAAAAAACCCTTGAGCTAACAAGTTCCTCTACTATGGAAAATTTAAGGTAAACCTATAATTGGTTCTAGATGTAAGATATCGGATGATTTTAACGAAAAGAGAATAAAATAACTACAAAATATGTTTCCATGCCAAGAATTAGTTTTTATTTTAAGATATTTAATTTTATTTAATACAAAGTAACATGAAAATTTATACATAAATTGGTATTTAATAGAAAAAATTGTTTAAAATAGTGTTCGTTACATTTTTCTTTCAAAAAAGTTGTATATATGTTAATTAATTATCTTATTAATATCAATTTGGAAAATATTGGTACATAATTAAAATAAGTTTCTCATCCGAATGTTCTATAGTTTGCTTTGGAAGGATGATATATGCCTATGCTGAACAAGTATATAGTTTACTAATTATTTGTGTAGTCTTCATAGATTTTTTCTCTGGGAGAAGTGGCCTTCATAGGTTAATTGAACACTTAAGTCTACACAATGAAGTATTCTTAGTGTGATTAATTGAAATACCCACTTCTCTGAGCATTGGTTTGTCAATCAAACGTGACGATAAGGCAACTTAATGCACATTAAGTCCTCCTCTTAGTGCAATTTCTAATAAAACCCTAATAAGTTGGTTCAGTAACCTGTTAAGAACCGGGGAATTGGGCGAAGGGGGGTGGGGAGAGAGAGAATTTACACTGGGAAGCACAATCCTACTTGCGAGAGATCATATCGATGGATTTGCAATTGGTTCAAGTTTCCACTATCCCTTCTGTTAGAGCAAGATGACATTAATATATCAATGATGGATCCAAAACTTTTAAGTTATAGAGTAATATATATATTTGTAATATTAAAAATATAACAATAAGCAAATACATAATAGATGTACAACATACTTCCCAATCTCAACAAGCTTTTATCTAATATGTAGGAACTGCTAAACCTCTTTCTTAACCTTTTAGTTTGTAATTTTTTATTTTTTATTTTTCATCTTTTTACCTATAATATATATAAACTATCAAGGCATATTCCTTAGCTGCTACAATTATGCCCTCTCTTCTAAATTTGTCCTTTATTTTTCTTCTTTATGTTTTAATCTTTTATGGGGCCATATCATATATCTTTCTACAGTGTATATATATGTACATTATAAACATTTTGTGACAAAAAAATTGTGGGGCAAATTGCCCCCATAACAATACACATGCATCTGCTTCTGGTAAAGACATGTTCTCTTTTGAAGCAACAAGGACTTTGGGCTCCACTATTTGGTCAAAAAGATAAAACATAATGTAGATCTGGATGAAAATTTACACTTCATGATATTACTTTGTTTGTCCAATGAAGTAAATATGTGAATTGGTTGAAAGTGCAGGTAAATGTGTCCTAGAGGGGGGTGAATAGAACACTTAAAAATTTTTGCAAAGTAAAATGTTAATTTCCAGAATCAAGCACAATATATTAAACTTAGTTTAAAACAGTTAGGCTTGATTATGAAAACTTTATAGTTTTGAAACGTAATAAATCAGAGTGAAATTTAAGTGCAAATAATATCTTGGAAATAAGTAAATGCTGAAAATAAAAAGTTTAGGGAAGAGAAATGTCACAGTGATTTATAGTGGTTTGATCACAATCAAGACCTATATCCACTCCTCTCAAATGCCTTTGAGAGATTTATCTTCATTGGTTTATAGGATTCCAGTAACCCTTTACAGCTACACAACAGCTTTGTCTAAGCTTAGTTTTCTAGGATACACCAAGAACCTTTACAGGTTTGACTGTCTCTTACAAACTATATCTACCCTCAACAGGGTTACAACAAAGAGTATTAAGGTGAATAACCTTTACAGAGAACTATTTTGGAGATGAAGTAATTAAGCACAAAACGTGTTGCTGTTTACAGCAAATATCCCAGTATGCCCAGTACACCAAAATAATATTTCAGATGATAGAATTGGTGTATGAAGATGAAGAAGAAGAAGAAGAAAAAATAAAAACCTTGAGAACTCTAGCAAATGAGGCTTTCTTGTATTCTCTTATTTCTTCATCACTTCAAATAAATGGCTTCCTCTCCTTTATATAAACTTGTTAAAAATAGCTATTGGAGAGAAAAAATTCTGACCAGATTTTTGGTGGCCCAATATTATCTTGAAAGTTGTAATATAGTTTAAGAAAAGTCTCCAGATTTTCTGCTACAAGCAAAAGTGGCTTTTTGCAGTGTTTTCTACTACTAGCAGCCCTTAGCAGCTTTTTGGTGGCCCAAGATTGTCTTGGAAAATGAAATCTGATTTAAGAAAAGTCTGCACATTTATTTTTGCAAGCAAAAGTAACTTTTGTAATATTTTTTAATATAGGTAGCCCCTTCGCAAATTTTAGAGGCCCAAAGTTGTCTTAAAAATTGCAATCTGGTTTAAGATAAATTTGCAAATTTTCTTCTACAAGCAAAAGTAATTTTTGCCCAATATACAAAATAAAAATATCTCCTCAAATCTTAAAATATTTTATCATCAAAATCAATTAAAGGAATTGATAAAAATTCCCTTAAACTAAAATGTTGAGGAAGAAACCGCTGCTACTTTGTGGCAAAAGTTAAAAGCCTCTAATGGCAAAAATAATGTGTAATAAAATGTTGTTGAGGAGGAGGCTGAATGAGCTTCAAATAATGGAAGCAATGTCCCTAAAAGATCATTTGGACGAGTTTAATTTTATATTAATGGATTTGTGCAATATAGATGTCAAAAATAAAGGATGAGGACGCTGATCTTGCTACCTTCGTCTGATGATAACTTTGTTAATTCTCTCAATGATGGGAGGGACAACATTACATTGGAGTAGGGGTGTAAGCAACCGCACCAAATCGTATTAAACTGTCGGAATTGCACCAAATCAAACTGAAACCAATAAAAACCAAACTGTCATGATTTTGATGGTTTCAAAAATTTTCAAACTGACGGTTTGATTCGGTTTGACAATTTTTTTTTTTTTAAAAATCAAATCACTAAGAATTAAATCAAACCAACAATAATTAATATATATATATATATATATATATATATATTAATTATCAAAGACATGCTTAATCATTAGGTTAAATGTTAGCCAATAATCTAGTTAAATATTTTAAGGTGAATTCCTTTCAAATTTAAATATTCATTTTTAAGTTGCATTACATATTACATAAATAATAAATATCAAATAAACGGTCACAAAAAATTGTATATAATTATATAATAATTTATTTTAATTATTTAATCTTTTTGGATATAGATTAATCATTAGAAACAAGATCAAATTGGGTTTTGAATTGCCCAACTATTTAGCACGCTTCCCCCAAAGCAGTTTCCCCTCCTTAGGATAGGATATCGCCTTACAATAGTAATTTGAAGGGTAGAAAGGGAAGAACAACTTTGCTTTTAAATCATATATACCCCTCCTACAAATTAAATCCCCACTTTCGAAATGGAATGGAGAAAAATGGCTCCCCGCCCCTCCAAAACCAAATACCATGTTACAGTTGACCTTGACTTAACCCATATATATATACACACACACAGGAGAAGAGCAAAAGGCAACTTAGATGAAGAAAAATAAATTAAGATTATACAACAAAATATAATTTTACAGACCATAAAAAAGGACCCAAAAAAGAGAGAAGAGGACAACTGTACTTTGAACTATATATATATATATATATATATATAGACACGCGTGTGTGGAGGCTGAATTTAAATTGGAAATACAAGAATGCCTAAGTCTTAACTCTATCTTTAATAGTCTTACTGTTGAACTAAACCTATTTTGCCAAATCCATTATCCCACTAAAATGCCCGATTTAATCTATGGTAAAGGTTTATTTTAAAATGTCCACTTCCTCAAGCATTGATTTGTCATCAAACCAAAAATTGAAAGAAATCTAATTTATCATGATTGTAAGAACATTTTGAAGTCCATCTTTTAAGTGCAACTTGAGCCATCCATGAGAAACCTTTAAGCCCATAAGATGATTGTATCCCTACATTAGTCTTATCCTAGTAGAAGGATATATTATTTTATGTGGAAGGATGGTACATGTTGAAGAAAAGTGTAGTCAATAAGTTATCATGGCAAGGTTTGACTTTGTAAAAATTATGGTTTACTAACTATTTGTAGTCTTCATTGAAATATATATCTGTATATATTTATTTATTGGTTAATAAAGGTCTTATGATGAAGGAATATTATTAGCCGTTGAGAGTCTTGAGACTAAAATAATAATTCCCACTTCTTGAGCATTGGTTTGTAATTAAACTTCCCACTTCCCTCTCTTCGGTGCAACTTTAGCGATCAAAAGTGACCTGTATTATTAGACCTCTGATAATTGCTCAAAAATACTATGCAGGAATTGAGAAGAACCAAAACAAAAACAGAGAGATACAGGGTTTAATTGATAAAGATTTAAACATTTACCGAAAGTTTGGATAGAGAGAAAATTATGGAGAAAACATGAGCTAGATTTGAAAGTGCAGGTAAATGTGTCTTAGAGGGGGTGAATAGGATACTTAAAAATTTTCGTGAAATAAAATCTTAAGTTCCAAAATCAAGCACAGTATATTAAGTTTGGTTTAAAATAATTTAGGCTTAATTATAAAAACTTCACAGTTTTAAAGCGTGATATATCAGAGTGAAACTTAAGCTCAAATAATATCCTAGAAATAAGCAGATGTTGAAAATAAAGAGTTTAAGGAAGAGAAATTACACAATGATTTATAGTAGTTCGGTTATAATAAGACCTACATCCACTACTCTCAAACGCCTTTGAGAGACTTATCTTCACTATGTCCACTGGTTTACAGGATTCCAGCAACCTTTTACAACTACACAACAACTATGTATAAGCTTGGTTTTCTAGGATACACCAAGAACCTTTACAACTTTGACTATGTCTCTTACAAACTATGTCTACCCTCAACAATGTTACAACAGAGAGTATTAAGGCGAATAGCCTTTACAAAGAAATTTTTTGGAGAAGAAGTGATCAAGCACAGTGTATGTTGTTGTATACAACTGATATCCCAATAAGCCTAGCACACCAAAATGATATTCAAGATAAAAGAATTGGTGTATGAAGATGAAGAAGAGAAGATGAAGACTTTGAGAGCTCTTGAGAGTATTTGCAAATGAAATTTTCTTGTGTTCTTTTATTTCTTCATCACTTCAAATATGAGGCTTCCTCTCTTTTATATAGCCGTTGAGAAAAATAGCTATTGGAGAGAAAAAATGACTGTTGGAGACAAAATCCTGACCAAATTTTCTCTGGAGTATTTCTCTTCTCAATGTGCTTGATTTTGTAAAGTTTGTCATTTGTGTATTTGTTTTATCCTTGTGACTCTTCTTTTGATAAGCTTCCTTGGGTTGATGTACATTGGGCCTTCTTGGTTGTCCATCAGTTATTTCTGACTTGTGAGCAATAAGTGTGGGCTAATTGTTTTTCTGTTCTTGCTGGCTTTTTGAAATAGTGTGCTATTGGAATACAAAAGTTGTTAGACAACTTTTGCACACTTAAGAGGCCCTTGCTTGACAAATTTTGTGGCCTAATAAAGTGGTCTGATATTGCATTGTTAAATGGATTAAGTCTATAACCCAAAATTAATACACAATTATCCAATTAACCAAATAAATGAACTTGGCTTACTGTTGCACGAGGCGGACCAAGTGCAGTCTGCAGCTTCTGCATTTTTGCTTTTCCCATGCTAAGTTGATTTTGTAAAATGAAAAGGAGAAGGTGCTCAAAACTTGGGCACCAAGTCTTGCAAAAAAATGCATTAACAGTAAAAAAAGGATTTATTTAACCCAAAAATCATCTTTTTCAATGCAAAATAAAATGGATAAAAAATTGCATGTGAAGAAAACAGAAAAACAAATCTGCAGTATCTACAAATTTCTTTTGCACGGCAAGGAGGAAAAGATGTTAAAATTAAAAAAAAAAAAAATAACGGTTGACTTTAAAATAAGTAGCATTTTCTTTAGAAGATGTTGGTCCAAAAATAATTTTAGAAAGTGAACCAAAATATTCATTGGTTTGGTTAGAACAACCAAAAGATTTAAATCCAAAGAGAGAAATAAGATATTCATTTTATTTAGGGAGATATTTCTAAAAATCATAAAACACATATTTTGCAAAATAGAAATTTTTTCAACAAATTCAACAAATCTAAAAAATATTTTTCTCATCAAAATCAATTAAGAGATTGATAAAAATTTCCTTGAGCTAACAAGATTTTCATTTATTTGGATAGTAATCGAAAACAAAACTTTGGGAGAAAATATGTACATGGCCCGTTTAAGAGTTTTTTTTTTTAAAAAAAAATGTAAAGATATTTATTTTAAAAAAAATTGTTTCGCATTGTCTTAATTTTCTTTTCTAAAATTGTCCCAATCCTCATATAATAATTGAGTATTATTATTATTATTATTAAATTTTTGCTTTTCTTTCCACTATGTTTTTCCCATTAATCCAAACATACAAAGAGAATACATTTTCTCTGTACTTTTTTCTTCTCTCATTTCTTTTATTTCATTTTTTTTCTTCATACAAACAAAACATTTATTTAATGGACTTATCCTCCTTAATTTATAGCAGTTTTTCAGAAAATAATTTATAAATTATCAATTTATTTAGATTTATGACATGTCTCTCATTAATCTAAAATTTTATAAAAATAAAAAATAATTTTTGATGTATCTTACAAATTATTTAAATCTCTTCCTTGACGTATTTTAAAATCCTCTATAATTTACTCCAATTGCCCATAGTTTAGTTACTAAATAATCAAATATATAATACCAAAAACAAAACGTTTACTTTTAATGAGATATTTTGGTAGACAGATTTATTCTTTTTTATTTTTGGAATCTAAATTTAAAATTCTGTTTTCTATAGCAGTTTTTTTTTTTTTTCCAAATCACAGTTTCAAAAAACATGTTTCTCACAAAAAGAAACCTATGAAAGAGGAAGTGAATGAAGATTCCCATGCTTATGACAAATTTTTTTAGATATACAAGAACGTTCATACATTTTATTTTATTTTATTTTTGACATGAACCTTTATACATTTTATTAATGTCATAATTAAAAAATAATTTTCTATTATTCTACAATAAAAATAATGACAAATAATTATAAATTCAATTATCTTTTTTTAAAAAAAGAAGAAGAAGAAGTACTTAACAAGTATGGATTTAGATTAGCTTGAGAATGAATTTTTGACCTAGTCGGTGGCCAGAATTTGGCCAATGCAAGCCAAGCATGAATTTTAGGATAGGATGGCTAGGTTCAAGCTAAGCGTGAATAATATCAGGCCAAGATGGTTGTATGGACATGGCTTGGGATATATAATTGTTAAACTAGTTAAATATTTTTAGGTGACGAAAAACCTTTGATTTCTGGTGGAGTCCCAACTAACATTGGGGTAAGCTCAATCATTAGATAAAGTAAACTTGGGCATAAACCCTAGTAGGGTCGACAATGTAACTACATCATGTAAATAAGTACTTAAAGGTGTTCAACTTGAATTAGGGGAGGCTATGACCATTTAGGTTTATACAGGGATCTTAGCATATACCAAAGACACGTCGGTTAGAGAAAGTCAATAATATGGTTGCTGTAGATAAGACTCTTAAACCTAACAAAATTCTCTCATCCCTATCCTAATGAGATAACAACTTATCTAATGTATATAATTTGAATTTTGTAATCTTATCGGAGTTGTCAACAACCTATGTAACATTTATATATTGATACTTTTAGTAATGAGAAATTATCCTTCACCCTCTATTATTTTTCTATCTTGATATCAAAGACTTCAAACCCCATGCAATGAAAGTTACCAATGTCTCCAAGTAATCCCTTCTCCCCACCCCCCCCCCCCACCAAAAACACAACTTCCCTTTGCTCTATCAAGTTAGACAGAAGCAATTATCTCTTATGGAAATCCATGATACTCCCCACACTTTGAGGTCACAAACTGGACAGCTATATCCTTGGTACCAAACCATGCCCATAACCCTTTATTAGTGATGAATCTGGGTAGAAAGCGAATCTAGTGTATGAGTAATAGGTCACCAATGATGAGTTGCTACTAGGATGGATCCTTAACTCTATGTCACAAGAAATTGCCACCCAATTACTTCATTGTCAGACTTTAAAAGAACATTAGGAAGCTGCCCAAAGTCTCTCGGGTGCACATACTAGATCAAGGATCACACTCCTTAAATCAGAATTCCATCACATGCGTCACGGGACTATGAAGATGGAGGAATATCTCAACAAAATGAAGAACCTTTCTGATAACCTTACACTTGTAGGCAGTCCTATATCCACATTTGATCTCATAAAGCAGACTCTCACTAGTCTTGACAGTGAATACAATCCAATTGTGGTGCAACTTGCTGACAAAGAGAACCTCAAATGGGTTGAATTGCAAGCCCAGCTTCTTGCATTCGAAAACATATTAGAACAACTTAAACAGTCTAGACAATCTTAGCCTCAACTCTACAACCAACCTAGCAGCAAAGTCTGACAGCAGCAGAAACAATCATGCTACTGCCTAATGTGGCTGGAGAGGCACTAATCAAAGAGGAGCAGGTAGAAGTGACAGAGGTAGAGGTCGTGGTGCAAGGGACAAGCCTATTTGCCAAGTGTGTGGCAAGCCTGGCCATGTAGCCTCTCATTGCTATTATCACTTTGACAAGGCTTTACATTGGGCATCCTCCAGACCAAAGCAAGCATGGGAAAAATGGTAATCATAACTATAATGCCTTCATTGCTTCTCAAGTTCAATTCAGGACTCAAATTGGTACTTTGACAATGGCTCTAGCAATCATGTAACTCATGATCCTAATTGTTTCCAAGAGGTTACAGAGAATAATGGTAAGAGCAAATTAATAGTTGGTAATGGTGAGGTTCTTCCCTGAATACTTGTCAAATACCTTTAAAATTAAAGGACATTTTGTATGTTCCAAGAGTCACCAAAAATTTACTTAGCATGTCCAAGCTTGTTAATGACAATAATATCATGATTGAGTTTCATGCCAATTCTTGCTTTGTGAAGGACAAGGTGATAGGGATGGTGTTGTTCGAAGGAAGAGTTAAGGATGGACTATACTAGCTTCTGAGTAGGTTTTCAGATTCGAATAAAGGATCCTATGTTTTTCTATCTATCAAAGAAGAGTGGCATAGGAAGCTAGGACATCCCAACAGCCAAATCCTTGATGAAGTCTTGAAGAGCTACAAGGTGCAAATTCCAATAAATGACAAGCTTGAGTTTTGTGAAGCATGCTGGCTTGGGAAGTTACGGAACTTACCTTTTAAAAATTCTTCATCTTGTGCTCAAGGATTGCTAGATTTAATTCATAGTAATGTATAGGATCCTACACCAATAAACTTTACTTCTAATTTTAAATACTATATTCATTTTATTGATGACTTTAGTAGATTTACATGGATTTATCCATTAAAATAGAAATCTAATGCCTTGCAAGCTTTTATTCAATTTAAAAATCTTGTTGAAAACCTGTTTAATCAAAAATTAAAGTATTACAATGTGATGGTGGAGGAGAGTTTAAAAGTTTTCTGCACCTAGTTTAAGATTTAGGAATGTAGTTATGATTGTCACCTACACTTCTGCACAAAATGGTAGACTAGAAAGAAAGCATAAGCACATTGTTGAACTTGGGCTAGCCTTGCTTAGACAAGCAAAAATGTCCTTTTATTATTGGTGGGAGGCATTTTCTACTGTTTTATTAGTTGCCAACACCAGTCCTTGGAAATCAAGCTCCTTACTATTTGATATACAAAAAGGCACCTGATTATGACTCACTAAGCGCTTTTGGATGTTCTTGCTACCAATGTTTAAAGCTTTACAAAAACAAGTTGCAATTTCACACTAAAAGATGTGTGTTCGTTGGCTACAGTTTCTCTCACAAGGGATTCAAGTGCATGAACTCAAATGGGAGAATTTTTATCTCGCCCCATGTTGCATTCAATGAGAAAGACTTTCTTTTCCATCACAAGTTCCTCAATGCAAAAAAGAAAAACTGAACTAACAAGTGAATATGTTTTGCTCTTTTATCCTCTCATTTTGGCAAGCACTGTTGAACCAGGATCATCTAATGTAACTAAAAGAAATACATCAACCATAGATGAAAGTCCTCAACTAGCAGCATCTCAAGATACTGCAGGTGAATCAAAAATCAATGATTCAACATCCAATGATAATGTAGTTGTCCATCAAGATAGTGCAAGAGTCCAGCAAACATCTCAACCTGAGAACCACAATGATGAACAAAACGAAACCACCATTCAACATCAAATGTTGCATGGAGCAAATCTAGGATTTTTAAACCCAAACTTCCTTATGTTGGCACAACAAAAATTGGCATTGAGAACAAGGAACCTAAGACGGCTAGTGAAGCATTACAAAGTCTAGAGTGGAAGGAAGCTATGCTAATAGAACATAAGGCTCTCACAAGCAATGGGACCTGGACATTAGTTCCATACGAGGGACAAAAAATATCATTGATTCCAAATGGGTCTTTAAGACTAAGTACAAGCCTGATGGGTCTATAAAAAGAAGAAAGATGAGACTAGTGGCAAAGGGTTTTCAACAAACTCCAGGTATAGATTATGATGAGGTTGTTAGCCCGATTGTCAAAGTCAACATAGTAAGATTAATTCTTGCCATTGCAGTTCACTTTAATTGGGAAGTATGTCAAATGGATATTAATAATGCATTTCTAAATGGATATCTTAAAGAAAATATGTTTATGTGGCAACAAGAAGGTTTTGTTGATCCATAAATACCTCATTATGTGTGTAAGCTTTCAAAGGCAATCTATGGCTTGAAGCAAGCCCCAAAGGCCTTATATGATAGGCTTTGACATGCCTTACTTCAATGGGGTTTTCAAAACACAACAACTGATGCATCATTATTTGTATTAAGATGCAAATATCACATTGCCTTTTTGTTGACGACATAATTGTAATAGCAAGTAATCCTAAGTTCTTAGGAGACTTCATCAAGTAACTAAATGGAATGTTTACATTGAAGGATCTTGGAAGGTTGCACTATTTGCTTGGCATAGAAGTTTTTAGAGATTCAGGAACACAAACCAAGTACCTTACAGACATGCTCAAGAAATTCAACATGGCACATGCTTCCTTGGTTCCTACTCCTATGGTTATTGGGAAAACTATTACAGCTAATGGTGAAGCCATAAAGAACCCTACATTATTTCGAAGGGCAATTGGAGCACTACAATATGTTACAAACACCAGGCCAGACATATGTTATTTTGTTAATAAGCTGAGTCAGTATTTGGGCACTCCAACAACTCTTCATTGGCAGTGTATCAAGAGAATCTTTAGGTACCTTTGTGGGACACAATTATAGACTACACATCAAGCCATCTTCTGATTTAGACATAGCTGGCTTCTCTGATGTAGATTGGGCAACATGTCTTGGTGATCAAAACCAATAGCTAGACATTGTGTGTTCTTTAGGGAAAATCTAGTCTCCTGGTCTTCTGAGAAGCAACGTGCAATGTCTAATATAGCACTGAGTAAGAATATAGAGCCCTTATTGATTTAGCTATAGAAGTGGCATGGATTAAGTCACTCTTGTAAGAAATTAGGTTGTTTATACCACGAACTTCAATACTGTGATGTGATAACTTAAGTGCTTTAGCCTTTTCCTCAAATCTTGTGTACCATCCAAGGTCAAAACATATAGAAGTGGATGTGCACAATATTAGAGATAAGGTTCTAAGCAACAAGGTCATGGTAGCTTATATCCCTTCCTCAGACTAGGTAGTTAATTGCCTTACAAAGGCCTCAACTCATACTCGCTTCGGACTATTGAGAGACAAACTTGGAGTAACAAGGTTACCCACTCATTTAAGGGGGGCAGTTAGAGAAAGTCAATGATATGATTACTGTAGATAAAACTCCTAAAGCTAACAAACTTCTCTCATCCTTATCCTATTGAGATAGCAACTTATCTAATGTATATAATTTGAATTTTATAATCTTATTTATGAGCTGTCAACAGCTTATGTAACATGTATATCTTGATATTTCCAATAATGAGAAAATATCCTTCACCTTCTATTATTTTTCTATCCATGTCTACCCACTAGACTAAACACTTACCGACAAACTAGTTAAATATTTTAAGATGAATTGCTTTCGAATTTAAAAATTCATTTTTTAAGTTGCATTTGAAATTACATAAATAATAATGGCCACAATAAAGTAATATAATAATTTATTTTAATTATTTAATCATTTTGGGTATAGATTGATCATACGAAACTAGATCAAATTAGGATTTGAATTGCCTAATCGTAAGTATAATTACATATAATGATGGATTTTGATAATTCATAAGCAAAAAAATTTACACACCATCAAACCTAGTAAAAACACAATCCACTCAGCAAAAACTCACCAACATATAATCAACATATCAAAAACTCACAATTACATAATCAATGCAGCAAAAACTAATAACTATACAATCAACCCAACCAAAAACACAAAATCAAAGAAAAAGAAGAATCGAAAGCAAACCAAAACCTAAGGGTGCCTTTGAAGAAGTTGTACCATTAAAGAGAAACAAATCTTAAAATGGAAAACCTAACAAGTTGAAGATGTGTAGTGTGAGAAATTTGACGATGCACAATGATCGATTTTCATAATGGGAGAACGAGGGGAGTGAAAAGTTACTAGGTATGCTGTGGTTTTTTGGGGAAGAAGAGGGTGTATGAAATTTATTTTGGAGAGAAGGTTAATTTGGGAATTTAAATTTTTAGGGTGTAGAAAAAGGTGTTTAGGGTGTTTTAAATGAATTCCCCAAGTCCAAAACATTATGATGGCAATCCAGAAACCCTTCCTTGAACAGATATACTTAATTGCACACGAACTTTTATCCTCGTCAAACTAATGGGTGTTTGGTATTAGGCATGATTTTTTAGCACTTAGACTGCAAAAATGTTTACTAAATAAGTGATTTCTAAGTAAATTTATTTTTATGTTTGGTTAGTAACAAGTTTTCCCAATAATAAGTCATTTTATTTTTCTTTGATTAAAATAATACTTTCACTTGAATTTCCATAATCACCCTTCACACAAACATGGCTCTCTAGTTGCAGTTTTGGGAGAATACACATATAAATGTTGGAAATCCTTTGTTGCTGTTGAAGGAATCATGCCTAACTTAAACTATCTACTTTTGGGTTTTGTTCATCCCAGAGCTTGTTTGGTTTTGCAATGTTTGTTTGCTTCCGCACTGATGGAACTATGAGGGCGAGCTTCAAATCCAAATAGGGGAATTTTGTGCGGGAGAAAGAATCACAATGGATCAACGAAGAGAATAGGAGAAAGGATCAAAATGGATGGCAAACGGGTGTCTACTTCATTTGTCTGCCAATTTAGGCTGAGCATGAAGTGACGAAGCATACAGAGAGAGAGCTTCAAAGCACCGAATCTATGAGTGTAGAAGACAGGCTATTGTCTCAAAAATGAATTGCCTTTGTAACTTCAACATAGCATCCTAAGATTTGGGTATCTAAAATATTGAAAAGCTTCACAATTTTAGTTTTCCGTGAAGATAGTTTCTTGGTGAAATTTTTTAAAATCTTCTATCAAATACCCCTAAGAAAATGTTGTGTGTATCATTGTTTGTGTAAGTTCAATATTTTATAGTTATTTGTGGATAAGATTATAAACGAAAAAAAGAATAAAAAATTAAAAAGATGCATAAATAAATAAAAAAGTATAAAATTGATTATAAACAAATAATAGTACACATAACATTGCTCTTAAATAAAGAGTTATCCTATGTATATACCCACTTTTCACACTTAACTTTTATATTTTTATATTTACAATTTTATCCTTTTAAGTTAATAGAAGGTGTACATGAAGGTGTACAAAAACAAATCTATAACTAATATTTTCCTAAACTAAATAGTCAACCAGGGTATGTACATAATGGCCTAATATCACATAGCACTTCTAATTGCAACTTGAACAACTTTTAGTTCTATTCACCTCACCCAATTTTCTTAGTCTTTAACTCATCTGCTCCTACTGCTACATTCACCTAACAAAGCAGCCAACATTGCTCTCACTATGTATAAACCAAATATATGATATCTACTCCTATTATTTGGTCCACTTCAAATTTAATATATATATATATATATGTGTGTGTGTGTATGTTCAATACATAGAGTTATAAAATTATTTTTACCAAAAAATAATAAATGTATAAAATTGAAAATATAAATTACAATTTCCACTAAATTATTAAATTGGTCCATCTGCATTTATTTGCAAAGTTTCAAAAGCAACATTCCCTAAATTACACAACCAAATATTGGTACAGTTACATTTTCAATAGGTTACCTTAAGATCTACGAACATTGGTATAGTCAATATCAATTTTGAAGAATGTGAGAATAACTTGGTCTAATGGTTTATTACCCCACATGATCCTTTACATTAATCTTTGTTGAGTTTCAAAGATTTGATATACTTTTTTCATAAATAAAATCTGCAGATTGCCACTTATATATATATCTAAATAGAAAATTGAAATAATTTAAACAAGTTGAAATAAATTAAAGTGAATCTATTATTTTCATTTGACTGTGAAAAATTTAAAAACGAATGTAACTAATTTCTTTTTTTAATTTTTTTTATCTTTGATCATTGGTATCTGTGGAACATAAGTCTCTCAATTCATAATTAATCTGATTCGAGCTAACAGGAGGATCTAAATAGGAATAAATCTAATTGTGAAATCTTTTTTAATCCTAAGTATTAGTTTTCCTTTTCAAAATATTTAATTTCTAATTTACTATAAAAAATAACCTGAAGATTTATACATATATTAAATCCAAGAAATTGTTGTTTTCTTATTGGAATCCAAAAAGAAAAAGGTTAAATTTTAGTTTTCGTTTTCTTTTCCTTTTTTAAAAAGGTGTATACATGTTTTTTTTTTTTTTAATCTTGATCATGTGTTGGAGAGTCAGAATTTATTATAAATCTCTTAACCTATAACCAATTTAATTCAAATTAACTAAAGGATTTAAATAAGAATAGAACTCTCTTAAAAATATTTTTAAATTAATTATCTTAGTAGTATAATTTTGGAAAATATTGGTATATCATTAAAGTAATTTTCCTACACGCAAATAATCTAAATTTTCTCCTGGAGGACGATATATTGTTATAGTGATCTGACTTATGTTTTGTTTTTTGCTGAGATTATTCAATGATTCAACGTTGTATAGCTTCATTGCTTTGTGACTCGTGATTGCAGCTGGCAGCCTCTTCTTTCAAGAGGCAATACGACTTTACAAGTCAAATCTATATAACATTTTTTTCCAAGAACTTATATAAAATCTGTGTTGATACTTCTGGTTAATTTTGCGAAATTGTGCTACCTCTCACTCAGTTGGCATTGATGCAGAGATACAGAAAAATTAAATTATCTATATACAATAATTTTACGTATTTATATGTGTGTATAGAGAATGATATTTTGTTTTTAAGTATGGTGGTTCTAAATTTTTAAATATGGTTTGATGATATATATATATTGTTCGATAGTAGATTCTAGATGATTTTCTGTCGTGTCTTCTCTCTCCTGGGGTTGGTGCTATTTATATATTCTTCCAGTGCCACGCTAGATAGTAACATGGGCTGGACGAGGCCCATGGGTAACATACTGGGCTTGGGTATTGCATGTTGTTCCTAATTCATTAGGCTACTGACTCTGGTCTCTGTGTCCTGGCCAGGGTCCATCGTCAGGCCTAACCCATCCATATCATATATATATATATATATATATATATATATATATATAAAAGGTTAATCTTTAATTTTAGTTCTTTGTTTTTTTTTAATCTTTATTCATGGTTTAATTTTTTTAAAGTAAAATTTCTTATTTTACCAAACACTTTAATTTTACATGTAATTGTAATGTATCTTTTAATAATTTTAACTGTTATAAGTACTTATATGATGATATATTCAAACACAATAAAAAATGCATAAGTACATTTTAAAGTGTACATCTAAAAGTAAATAAAATTATTAAATTAAGTTCTTTTTGTCAAAACTTATAACATACGTTCTTATATAATAAGCCTTATGATCATAGAAGTACTTAATTAAGCTGCTATAGCTTATAATAGTAATTTGAAGGGTAGAAAGGGAAGAACACGTTTGCTTTTAAATCATATATGCCCCTCCTACAAATTAAATCCCCACTTCCGAAATGGAACGGAGAAAAAAGGTTCCCCTCCCCTCCAACCAAATACCATCTTACAGTTGACCTTGACTTAACCCAATATATATATATAGGAAAAGAGCAAAAGGCAACTCAAATGAAGAAAAATAAAGTAAGATTATAGAACAAAATATAATTTTACAAAGCATAAAATGACCAAAAAAAAGAAGAGGACAACTGTAATTTGAAATATATATATACATACATACACACACACACACATATATATATATATATATATATATATATATATATATATATATATAGAGAAATTAGCCTTATACACAGTATATATTCTTCTGTTTGGAAGGATGATACATAGGGAATGAAAAATATGTATTTTATGTGTGGGGGCTAGATTTAAATTAGAGATACAAGATAAGTCTTAACTCTATCTCTAAGGAGTTTATTAGTGGGCTTTGTAATTAAAATGTCCACTTCCTCAAGCGCTGATTTGTTATCAAACAGAAAATTGGATTGTAATGGATCATGATTGTAAGAACATTTTGAAGTTCTTCTCTTAAGTGGAACTTGAGCCTTCCATAAGAAACCTTTAAGCCCATAAGATAATTGCCTCCCGAACACTATTTATAGTCTTGTCCTGATAAAAAGATATATTATACTAATATTAGTAGTAAAGAGTTAAGATCGCTTAAATATATTAATTTAATTTATATTTGTGTAAAAAAAATTTTAAAAAAATTTATATTTTTAATTAATTTAAATTAAATTAATTATAAATTAATAAACTTGATAATATATTCTTATCATATAAATAATGGTGATCAAAATAAAAATAAAAGGATATATTATTTTGTGTGAAAGGATGGTACATATTAAAGAAAAGTGTAGTCAATAAGTTATCATGGCAGAGTTAGAATTCACTTTCTAAAAGTTACGGTTTTATCAATTTTTTCATTTTTTTTTTTTTTTTTGTCGATAGATAGAAGAAAAACATATAGAAATTTCAATCTGTATCAAAAGAAAGAGGCATATACAAATTTAAATTCGTAATTAATGAGCTAGTAGAGCCTTAAGCTCTAGAGAGGGCCATTACCTTAAACCCGTGACTAACTATTTATAGTCTTCTTTGAAATATATATTTGTAAATATTTAGTTATTGGTTGTAAAAAAAGTCTTATGATGAAGGAATATTATTGGGCATTGTGGTTAAAATAAATTCCCACTTCCCAAGCATTAGTTGCTGCCCACTTTCCTCTGTCCATTGCAACTTTAGCCATCAAAAGCGACCTGTATTAGTAGAGCTCATGATAATTGCTCACAAACACTACGCATGAATGGAATTGAGAAGAACCAAAACAAAAATAGAGAGATCAAGATTTGAACATTTACCTAACGCTTGGATGGAGAGAAAATTACGGTAGAAAACATGAGATAGATTTTCATTTGTTTCAATAGTAAGTGAAAATAAAATTAGGGGAGAAAATATGTATAAGGGTTCATTTAATTTTTTTTTTTAAAAAAAAACTTATTCCATGTTATCTTAATTTTTTTATTCTAAAACTGTTCTATAATAATAGTGAATCCTCATATAATAATAGTGAATATTATTATTATTTTATAAAATTATTTGCTTTTCTTTTCATCATGTCTTTCTAATTAATCTAAACATACAAAGAGAATACGTTTACTCTTCATTTTTTTCTTCTCTTGATTCTCTCTCTCTTTTCTTTTACTTTATTTCTCTGTTTATTTGTAGAACTTATCCTCCTTAACGTATAGCAATTTTTCAGAAAGTAATTTATAAATTATTAATTTATTTAAATTTATGACATGCTCTCTCTTAAAATAAAATAATCTTTTTATTAGACTTAATGATGAGAAATTTAACCATTTAAAGTTGCATTCTCTTTTTTATATATATAAAAGATCCTCTGTAAAGAGTCCCTCATTTTAGAAACCTTTTACCAACCTCTTTTAACATTCAATGAGCACTTTATTTTTCTCATAAAAAAAAAAAATTGAGCACTTTATTCTGACAAGAATAATAATCAATCTTTCAAAACTTGGTCAAATATTACTGCAATTGCCCAATCAAATACATAATACAAAAGAAAAACGTTTTTCTCTTCTTTCTGATCAGATATTTTGGTAGGCAGATTTATTCTTTTTTGTAATTTTTGGAATCTAAATTTAAAATTCTCTTTTCTATGGTTTTTTAAAAAATACAATTTCAAGAAACATATTTTACAATAAAATAAAATAAATCTACGAAAGAGGAAGTGAATCAAAATTTTGTAGATACACACTAAATTTTGACTACTTGGGTCAACTTGGGTTGAGTTTGATTAAATCATAGTAAAATTTAAACAATTTTACAATATTCTCCATGATTTATTAAAATAAACCCACTAATTATAAAGTAAAATTTTTGTAACATACCCTATAATTTCTCCAAGTCTATGTTTAAAAAAGAAAATGTGAAAATATTTTAAAAAATGATAATTATCAACCAATGAAGTAGTTAAGTGTCAACACATAAAAGTGAGAAGCATAAAATTATTCATTCTATGCTTATATTAAATTAGATTTATTTTTTATTTATATTGATATTAATTTATTAATTAATTTAAGAAGAGGATAAAATGGAAAAGAAAAAGTTAAGTGTGTTTAAAAATAATAAATAAATTTTTTTTACTATTATAAGTTAAATACATGTCAAATAGAAGAGTTCACACTTTTTAAGTTTCAAACTCACATTAAAAGAAAAATATATATTTTAACAAAACTCATCACATTTCTTCTATAGTATAGAAGAAGGAGAACAACGTTCATATATTTTATTTTATTTTTATCTGAACATTCATGCATTTCATTAATGGCATAATAGTAAATTTATGTCAAAAATAATTTTCTATTATTCCACGACAAAAATAATTATAAATTCAATTTTAAAAGTTATTAACAAATATGCATTTGGATTGGGTTGGCAATGAGGATTTTCGACTAGCCAGGCCGGGGTGGCCAGATTCAGCCAAAGCAAGCCGAGCATGAATTTCAGGATGGGATGGCCAGGCTCAGGCTAAGCGTGAATGTCAGGCCGAGATGGTTGGGCCAGTCGAGTTTGAACTGGCTCGGGTTGAGCATGAATTTCAAACCAATATGAGCATGGCTTACGATATACTCCTCCCGTTTTTTAATTAATTCATATATTTTAATTTTTTTATGTTTAATTTTTATAAAAAAATAAATTTTAATTTTATTTATTATAATAATTATATAATTTATTTAAATATTTTTTATTAATAAAAATAATAAAAAGCATTAATTACATATTTCTTATATTTAGCGTGTATCAAAGACACACTTAATTACTAGGCTAAGCATTGGCCAACAAACTAGTTAAATATTTTAAGGTAAATTATTTTTAAATTACATTACATATTACATAAATAAGAAATATAAAATAAATGGCCACAATAAATTATATATAATTATATAATAATTTATTTGAATTATTTAATATTTTTCGATATAGATTAATCATAAGAAACTAGATCAAATTGGGATCTGAATTGCCTAATTATTTAGCACGCTTCATCCAAAGCAATTTCCCCCTGACTGCATGTGGGCAACATGAAGGTGAAGGGACTCCACTACTAGCAACATGTTAAGGTTGGCTAGTAGTATAAAAAGTTGGGGACTCCACTAGCAACGTACAGGAGAAGTCCAAAATATTATGATGGCAATCCAGAAACCCTTCCTTGAACAGATATAGTTAAATTGCACTCGGACTTTTATCCTCGTCAAACTAAGAAAATGTTGTGTATTATTATTTAGGGTGCGTTTGATACACAGTACAAGATAGTACAAGCAAAATAGCACAGCACAAGTAGCTAATGCACAGGATAAATTTTTTTGTACTGTTTACTATTTGATTAACATAAGTACTGGACAAAATAATATAAAATTTACTGTAATACCCTTGTTAAAAGACCCAACTTGTTGAAAGGCCGAGGAGGTGAGGTTAAATTTGTCTTTTTAAGTTTTGTACTGTGGATAAAATTTGTGTCCCCTAGTTTTCTGAGGGACAAAAAATAGAAGATTTGTCCAGTACCTCATAATATTTTTGTCCAGTACCATTGTCTTTTTTAAAATCAAACAGAGTACAAATTTTTTTGTCTAGTCCGGTCCATCATTTTAAAGCGAATCAAACGAACTCTTAGTATTTTATAGTTATTGTGTAAATAAAATTATAAAAAAAAAATAAGAAAGATGTAAATAATATATATACATATATATATATATATATATATATATATAAAAGTGAATATGAACAAATAATAACACACGTAACACTGCTCTTAAATAAAAAAAGTATAAAAAAGTTATGCTATGTTTATATTTATTTTTTACACTTAAATTTTATTTTATTTTTTATTTATAGTGTATAAACAAATGGGCAACTAGCATTTTCCTAAACTAAATAGTCAACCGGACTATGTGCATAATGGCCTAATATCTCATAGCACTTCTAATTGCAACTTGACCAACTTTTAGTGTGTATAAATAGCCATGCAAATCGATACACCAAAACACATCACCCAAACAAAATCCCTATTGAAGGAAATAACAACCGATGGCTCTTGATTTTGCACACCTTTTAACCTCTTTTCTTTTACTCTTTGTTCTGAGCCCATTTGTTGCACCAAGAACCCTAGAACCCACCGAGTCCCCATTCGCCAAAACCCTCAGAAACCTGGAGAGTCTCCACAAAGGACAAACAGCCAAAGGCCTTGGAGAACTCAAAACCTACCTCAAAAACTTTGGTTACATTAACAATGACCACAACCTAAACACTCTCCCTGATCGTTTCGACGACACCTTAGAATCAGCCATCAAAGATTACCAAAAGTTTTATGGTCTAGACATCAATGGTCGTCTAGACAGTGCAACTATCCAAAAATTGAGCCTCCCACGATGTGGATTGCCCGATATCTCCAAACATAACCGTAATAAGAATGGGTTGATCATGGTCTCCAACTACACTTTCTTTGGTGGATCCCCAAAATGGCAAAATAACAGGAGGGATTTAACCTATGTCTACCGTTCCAGTGCAAACGTTCTCGACATTAATGAAGTTCGAGATGCAATTCAGAATGCTTTCATAAGTTGGGAACAGGTGACGGACTTCACGTTCAACCAGGTCGATGAAGGGCAGCATGCTGACATTGTGATAGGTTTCCATAGCCGCGACCACGGCGATGGTTATCCCTTCGACGGGCCAGGCCGTGTTCTTGCTCATGCTTTCGCCCCACAAGATGGGAGGCTGCACTTGGATGGAGATGAGAAGTGGAGCACCAATCCATCTTCTAATCTAGTTGATTTGGAATCTGTTGCTGTGCATGAAATAGGGCACATTCTTGGCCTTGGACATAGCTACAATCTGAATGCTGTCATGTATCCATCTTATAGTCATGTGAAGAGAAATCTTGGGAGAGATGATATTGATGGGATACGCAATCTCTATCAGTATTGAAATGATTGTGAGCAAAATCAGCCACATATCTAAACTTGTAAGATAGGACTATGATATGATGTAATAAGTGGCTTGCTTTCTAAGTTAGGCTGGCAAATGTCCAATGCTATTGCCAATAAAAGGTTACTTTCTTTCGTCTTTAAACTACCATGAATATGAGAAAATTTTATCTCTAAACGTTAACATACTTTCTTTTTGATTTTTCTTTTTAATTACAATAACTTGCGAATAGCAAATGGAACAAATCAGGTGGGATGTTTGGACTCACTGGCTCACTTCAGGGAGTGTTTGGTTTAACGAAAGAGAGGGATTTTAATGAAAGGGAGGACTTCCTTTGTTTGATTTGTAAAAGGAGAGGAAAGGAAAGAAGGAGAAAGTAAAGATAAATTTATTATTACAATTTTTTAAGTAAGAAAGAGGTGAAAAAAATATATAATATGAAAAGTAGTACAGTAATTGCACAAAATCCTTCTATTTTGGAGGGGAGGAAGAAAAAATGTGACAATTTTATCCCTATTTTTTCCTCTCCTCTCCAATCCCCTCAAACCAAACACTCGTTAACAAGTTGGTAATGTTTGGTAGGAATAAATTTTTACACCGCTTAAATTAATATCTGCAACATTTACACTTCCGGGTATATATTTCCAGAGCCCAAGTGCGGTGAGGGTATTAATTTGGGATGGTGTAAAAATCAACTCCCGGTTGTCTCACCATCCTAAGCGTTAAGTCCATAATTTTACCTTTGTTGTGGATTGTATACTAAATTGGGCTCAACCTGAGTTGAGTTTGATAGCTTCAAACATAATTTTTTTTAGTATATATATACACAGTTGAATAAATTAAAAAAGAAAAATTATACTCCCTCCATTTAAAATTGTAATGCGCTATTTGAAAAATCATATGTTTAAATATATAAATCAAGGAGTAGTTATTAATACAATTTTTTTTAAAAAAAATACCTTTACTTTAAAGTTTTGTTTTAATCATTTCTTATATATTTAACAAAATAAACAACACAATAAACAACACATTAAATAGGAACACTATAAAAAAATATATTATATTTTAATTATCTAATTATATTATTTAAAGATATAAAATAAATAATAATGCCTTATAATTTTCAACATAAGGAACATATGATATATATATTGAATACAAATGGAGGGAGTATAGAATCATAAATTTATTTCTACCAATAATAAATTTATAAAATTGAAATTATAAATTAAATTTCCTCTAGATTATAAAATCGGTCATCCTCCCATAAAAATAAAATAAAATTGGGCCATCCGTATTTATGTGTAATATTTCAAAAGCAATATTGTTTAAGTGACATTTCAATAGTTTACTTCAAGATATACAAACATTGGTATAATATTCAATAGCAATCTTGAAAATGAGAAAAACTAAGGAGTGAAGTTGACTTAATAGTTATTACTCTTAATAAAAACTTTGCGAGTTTCCTTTTTTTAGTTTTAATCTCCCATGGTTGCAAGTTAAAATACATGTTTACACTCCTTTCCCCTTCTAGTTATAGCCAAACAAAAAATAAATTATAGAAGGGTTTTGTTTAGTGGTTTATTATCCTCCTCATCAGATCCTTTGTAGCTTTTTACTTAGATTTGAATTCCCATACGACATGTTAATCCTGGTTGAGTTACAAAGATTCGGTATTCTTTTTTCATAAATAAATCTTCAGATTGCCATTTATTATATATATTTAAGTAAGCATGCATATATAATTATAAATTAATTATCTTAGTATTATCATTCTGAAAAATACTGATATATCATTAAAGTAATTTTCCTATTCAAATAATCTACAATTTGCTCCATATTGTTATAGTGAGTCTAGACAGATAGATTTACTTTTCTAGAAGTATATATAGTTCACTAATTATTTCTAGTCTTCATGGATGTCTTTTTGTTTTTGGTATCATAGTCTTCGAAGACTTTTTTTCCCTGGGTGAAGTTGTCCTCATAGTTCATAGGTCGAAGATGCATTCTTAGTGGGATTTGCAATTAAAATGCCCACTTCCCTGAGCATTGGTTTGTGAATCAAACTTGATGATTATGCAGCTTTAGTGCACATTAAGTCCTCCTCTTAGTGCAATTAGTGATAAGGCTCATCAGATAATTGGTTCAGGAACCATTAGCAAAAAATAAAATGAAAAAGACAATTGGGAGAATAATCAAATACAAAGAAAAACCGAAAAAAATCATAATATATTAATATATGAGTTTTCAGTGTAAGATGTTCTATAAACAGTTTAAATCTTCCAACAATTGCCGCTAAGAAAAAAAAAAAACATATGTTAAGAGGAACAATAATCATAATTATTTAACTCCTTAAACGAGATTTAATAAATATTTAAATATACTATAGATCTGTTAAACAATAAACATAAAGTTTGTTGGTGGAAATGACTCTTTGAAGTATGGAAAGTAAACGGAAAAAAGAAAACTGTGTACAAGTCTTATAAGCATGGGCAACATTTTCTTTTAGGCTTGATTTACCCCATTAATTTCAAATCTTGGATGCAAATTGGGTTTAATGGTGAATCTATTTTAAAATACAATAAAGATTCTTAAGTATAGTTTGTATTCTCAAACTCAAGCCAAGACAATAATGGCTTTTACAAAGTGATAGTTTACTTGTAAATCTCGGTGTACACTTAAAATAAAGGCAAGTGAATTTGTGAACACTTAATAGATCTTGTCTCCAGAAAAAAACTAATTGAATGTTAGTGGGAATTGTCTATTTATAGATATAAAAGAATGTTTCATGAATGGACATAACTCTTCTATAAAGAGATAAGTTGTGTTGTTTTATAAAGACATATTCTTACAGACATAACTCTCAATTTAGGAAATGTAACCTTTCAAATAATAAGGCTTTATTAACCAAAACAACTTCTTACCAATGACTATTCTATGAAGTGTTACAACTTTAATTGTGTGAGATTTTCATAATAACACAACCTTTCACCAATAAGCTTTCATATATATGTCTTTTAACTTGTACATCCAACATAGGTATAATATCTTTCTATATAACTCTTTATATAAATGCTAGACATGACTCCTTAAAAGAAATATCTCTTCATTTTAAAAATATTTCCACGTGATCTTAAAAATTTTATTTAGTTCTCAATCAGCCTCCTATAATTTATTTTCTTTGATTTGGGTTCTTATACTTTAATTTTTTTTTTAATTGGGTCCCTACTATTATTCTCCGTTATAATAACATTAATTAATTGATAATGTGGCAATCATCTTATCTACACGGAGACAACGTGAACTCTAAATTGCCATATAAGCCATGACAACTCATCAACTCTTCCGCTTTCCTCCCTTTCTCACCATTTCACCATTGGAAAGCACAAGAAAATCACACACAATCATTCATGGGCAGGTGAGTTGCGACCGTCCTATGTCGCAAACTGCTGCTACATGCCATTGTCGGGCTTTACCCAGCAAGTATATGTGTTGTTGTTGCAGAGCCAAGCCAGAGTTCAAGTGTAGTTATCCGCAATTCATTGCCAATGCACTTGTTAATGGCTTATTTGACACTAATTTTATATGATTTATATTGTAACTTTAACCCACATTCAAGAATAAATTATTGATTGATACCTAATCCCTTTAATTTGTATTTGCAGGTGTTTTATGGATCAATTCATCATTCTACATGACCATTCTTTTCTCTTCTCATTTCCTTTTGAATTGGAGTGTTGTAGTTTCTGTTATTATGATTTGCTGAACTTGAAAGAATGTAGAATTGGCAAAGTTTATGTGGATTATGTAATTGAATCTTCAACTCTTATGAGATACACTATTACTTTTATGGAATGCTCTTAATTTTATCAAGAAAAATTGATTAGATAAGCATGCAGTTTGTTTAAATTTTCAGATTTTTGACTATAAAATGAGAATTCATAGTTAAAATAGATCTGTATATATATTAAAATTTACAAAAAAAAAAAAAATTTAATATAAAAAGAATTTTCAAGTCTTATGACATTATATTTCGAATTGAAAACTCGTAAAGTACATATTAATTCACTCCAAAGAGTAGATTGAAAAGATATTTTAATCCATATATAATGACTTAAAGATTATATGTCATCGAGAGAGGGTAAGACATAGGTTAAGAATTCACTTTGACCTAATTACAATAGTTGATCATAAGAAGGATAATTGAGGTTACAATGAAAGCATAAACGGACTTCGAATCCATATCCTTTTCTCATTAATTGTTGTTTGTCGTATTCCTGATCTTTGGATTGTCTAATTACTTGCATAGTTTCGGATTTATTTTTGTAATTTTACTCATATTATGCTTTATTCCATCTATTACTTTAGGCTAGATAATAAACAACTTGCTAAATAACTATAGTTGTATTCCTTGAGGACCAACACTACTACAATTGCGATATTTACACTTGCGTGGTCACTGTGTGGTATAAAAAATAGTACAGTTTTTACTAAAGAAACTTATTATATGTATATTTATTTGTATTATTTTTTTTCACATTTTTTTTTATAATTTTATTTTTATAAATAACCATAAAACTTAAAGTATATCAAGAGATGTACGTCAGTAACTATATGCGTGGCATTTCTCTTTACAAAATTTTAAATTTGTCCACATTTCTACATCACAACACCAGATTTCGAAAAATTGTCTTGGCTGGAATTTTTATCTTATCTGTTTGCTACCACTGTGTTGTGTGTTGATGGTCCCATCTAGGCAGTTGAGATCAGTAAAGAAATTTCACAGTCTTGGTTCCCTTGCTTATGCACCTAATGTGTTTGGCAAAAACAGCATGGGAATTACTTCCCAGTGGAAACCCATGAGGGAAAAGTTCCATTTATCCCACTTTCATGCTATATTGCTGCACAAGAGGGGATTTGGACATTTAAAAGCTGCACCTAAGGAAAGAGGATTATATGGCAGATTTTTAGGTGCAATTTTCTCCATGAGTATATTTTGAGGTTTTATATTCATATCAAATTATGGTCGAGTTACATTTTCATGTATGTACACGGTACACCAGCCCTTTGTACACAATTCAAAAGCAACCCCTACTTTTTGTTTTGCTGGATGGGTTAGAATAGAAAGAAGTCTTATATTGAAAAAATTTAAGATTTATGAGAAATATACAAATGAAAAAAACACATTAATCTAATGCTTTAATGTTTTGTAGCATCAAACTCAAATATAATTTTTCACATATGGGTGAAATTAGGCTAGTCTAAGCTTTGGCTTAACCACCAATAGATTATCTAATTTGCAATACAAAATAGTTTTAAAAAATTATTCCAAAATTCAATTTAGTGTCACGTGTACTTCAAAAAATACGTCAAGTGTATTGTAGAAAAAGTAACCAAATATAATATTAGATTAGTTTTAATTGTGTATATATATAAGCAAAGATTGGTTGACGTGTATATTTTAAAAGTTTAAAAATATTAAGTACATGTTTTAAAAAGTGCATATTTTAATACATCTATATGTAAGTAAAGTTTAGGGTGATGTGTATATTTTAAAAATTTAAAAATATTAAGTGCACAATACATAAAGTTTAAGGAGTGCTTTTAAAAAAAATTTATAAATTAAATAAATCAGTTTGTAGCCCAATGTTAGCACGCAAATGGTTGTGTGATTGCCTTTTGGGTTTGCCAACGGTAACTTGGCGAAGAAGAGAGAAAAGGAGAGTTAGTTAGGGTGGGTGAATTGGCAATTTGAAGTACATGTTGGAACCGCGTAAACAAATTGTTTGCCACATTATCAGTTAACCGGAGGTTAACATTATAGACCTAGTTTTTTTTTTTTTTAAAAAAAAAAAAAGACAGTACAAAAACCCAGATAAAAGAAAATAAATTATAAATTTTAGTTCATAATTGACTAAAGTTATAAGGACAGAAAATATCCCTATAAGGCTTTGAGGAGGTTGAGTTAGCTGACTATGCTTTTGTGGTGTTTAGTAAGAATTTAAGTGACTACCAAGAGGATGTCTTTTTATTACGTCTTTTTAATGAATAAATATTATACAGTAAAATAATTTAAATAAAGATAGAATGAGTATAATGAGTAAATTTCTATCCATAAAATTAAAATAAAATTTCCTTATTATAAGGCACTTGAAGAAAATCGCCCATAGAAATAAAGAAATGCATAAAATAGAGTACTCCAAATTGAAGTAAAGATTAAACCAATCGTTTCAAAATTTCCAGATTCTCCACATAAAGTTCACCCAAAAGAACATCATCAAAAATGGAAAATCTAAGAAGATAATGAGATCAAGAGCTAGACATGCTCCTCTTAAACCATAATTCAGATGATTACTAATCTATGTGAATATTGGACATGTCAAATCTTCAGCGATACTGAAAAAGAAAATAGACAAGAATATCAAATGAAAAATCCAGAATAGGCAAGTGACTCAAGTAGTTATAGAAGATTTATAAAATAGAGAGATGGAGAAAAATCCCTTTTTACCCTCTCAAACTATCACCAATTTTAAAAATGATTTTAATGTTTTAAACTGAACAAAATGAACCCTCACACCCTCACATTTCAAGCCAAGAACAAAAGTAAATCTTATTAAAGTGTTTTTTGTATGTATTCACTTTTATTTTAAGCTTAAAATATAAATGTTTATTTTGTCCAGTTTGAAGAGTTTATTTTAAAATTGGCGATAGCGTGAGAGAGCAAAAACGAGGTTTGTATATATATATATATTTTCGTATGCAAGTATGGCCATCAGTTTGCCATCCAATCCAAGAATTGCACATGAGAAGAGAGCATCATATGTGAGCATACCTTGATAAAACCAATTTCTTTGGCATTGCTGTGGAAACATTGTCTGCAGCACATCAGACCATACTTCCTTATAATGGCATGAGAGTTCCCGCAAACTCGGCTGCGCAATTAAAAAAATTCACAGATTTATTGACATAGAACCGCTTTCTATGGGGAAAAAAAGCAACATAATATAAAAGTGTCCTGTACTGCACCCTTCTAAGACCAGTATATTCTATCCAACCATGATTACACAGAAAAATATTTAACAGTATCTATGGCTACACGAAAATAAAATCATGGAATTAATTAGAAAGGGTATTGGAACAGAATAAGTATTCCCTTCTAACATTTGGTAGTTCATGGTAGTAAATAAAATCAATGCGAAATGGAATCTTAATTGATTTTGAAAACCAATAATGCGCTTATTATAAATCAAACAAACAGATTATGATTAAAGAAGATAGGTTGAAAAAATTGAAGTGTTGATTCCATTGAACAAGTAATGGGCAAGGAATGCATGTCCATGCTTCTATGGAATGACTATTCTGTATCTTCTATTCCTACCTTGGAGCTCAATGCTCATTCCATAAAAAGTAGCATGGAATAAAATCAGCATTTACCCTATGTTTGGATTGAGAGAAAACTAGGGAGGAAAGAAAACTAGAGGAAGACTGAAGGAAAAGTAGATTTTCTCGTGTTTAGTTAGGAAAGAAACGCAGGAAGAAAGAAAATAGAGAGAAAAAGATCCCACATAAAAATTTTCTCTCCAAATATGGAGAGATTTTGAAGAGAAAACTCATTCTACTTTATGTCAATTTTTATGTTCCAAAATTACCCTATAATTATGTTACATAATAATAATGGATACTTTTGTTAATTATCAAATTAGCAACTTTTCTTTTCTCTCTTTTCTCTCCAAAACATTTTTTCTTCACTTTTCTCTTTTCACCATTTTCTTTCCTTCTATTTTTTTCCTTCTCATTTTTTCTCCTAATCCAAACAAAGCGTTAGTGTACCAAATAGGCCATAAGCATTGTGAGTAAGACTTCACGTTTGTGAATAATAACAGCATTCTGTCAAATTAGGCCACTGACACAAGCAGCAATTCATGATAACAGCAGGACATTGAGCACAATCGAACAAATACATTGGGAAAAAGACATTAGATTATTATAATTGATATATTTGGAGTGATAATCCTGTAACCATTCAAAGCTTCATTAATTTGATCACTTGGTTAGTTTACTACGACTAGGTTAGATCTATTACTGTTCGTTGTCTCAACTATAATAGGAAATTCCAGGTGTGTTCATAAAATAAAAAAGTAATATGTTTTGGAACTGATGCCTCGATCGATTTATCATACTAGAAAAATCATAATCTCATTCA
Organism: Bauhinia variegata; assembly: GCA_022379115.2. NCBI lineage: Eukaryota > Viridiplantae > Streptophyta > Magnoliopsida > Fabales > Fabaceae > Bauhinia > Bauhinia variegata. Next base: position 8,787,497 of record CM039429.1, on the reverse strand, counting down.
GAAAAAAAGATGACCCAGAAATAAAATCACATAGTTTGCGTCAAATTCCTAATGTTTTCAAGATTTCAAGCAATAAATCCACCGAATCAAGGGTGAATTTCAAAACCATTAAGGGATAATCATATCGAAACACAGAGAAGAAAACAAAGACCAAACAGAGGTGATTAAATTGAAGGGAACAGAGAGAGGGATACAAACCAGGCGCGAGAGCCAGGACCGTAGGTCTTAGGATGAGAGTTCCACACGTTTGAGTGTCCCATTCTAGCTCTGCAAATCAACGCTCAACACTCAGCTAGCGCCGCTTCTCTTGCAGTTCTTGCACCCAGTTTAGACCTAATGCTCTTGTCGTATTTTTATATTTATAGATTTATACACCAAGACCATTAAGACAGAGAAATATTACGCCAAAAATAAAAAATAGCGTTGCCATGAAACGTACGGCCTTTCATAAGTGGGATTTCATAAGACCCAAAAAAAAAAAAAAAGCCACAGTAAACCATATGCACACCATCTCCTTTTTTTTTTTTTTTTTTTTGATTTTTGATAATCAATGAATAGTTAAAATTAGTAAAGAAAATGTTACTCTAACCATTCTTCTTTTGTAACTGAAATAGTTATCATTTAAATTATAGCTGGAGTTGTAACTCATATCACGTAAATAAATCCTTGTGAAATAAAATAAAATTAATAAATATTAATCTCCATTGAGCCCAAGAATATTTTGAAACAAATACTTCTAATGATGGTATTTGAAAAATTCTATTAATTAACTAATTGCTGACTTGGACCCATTAAATTTAGAGACTCCTTTTATATACAGTTATAGATTCCTTAGAATCAATCATCTTAATGGTTGACTGAAATTAAATTATTATAAGGAAAAAAAATATCAACATGATTTTCTTGCAATTAACTGTTTAAATAATTATTAATTAATAAGGATTTTAAAATTTTCTCAAAGGGAATTTCTTTAATTCACCCTAACTTCCAGATGTCAGAAACATTAAGTCTTAATTGTCAAGAGGAAATCATGGCAACGACAGCAAATCATATTCATAGCAGAATTGGCTAATCACTTTGATATCTTCTTGTAACGTTTTGAGAGTTTTTTACACATCTATAGGTAACCTTAAAAATTATTACTAATATATATACCACTTATACAAATATTTATCAACATTTTTCATTTTTAACAAAATTGCATAACCTAACTGCAACTATAATACTCACCAAATATTGCATTACCTTTTTTATAATATTTAATAAAATATTCTACTTCCTCCAAAAGTTGTAGTTGCGAATCGTATGGATGTTTTAATTAGATTTTTTACACATTTTATTTAATTTTATTAATTAATTAATTCATCAAAAATAAATTAAATAAGTAATTAATTAAAATAAAAATATATAAATAAAGAATATAAAGTAATTTTATTAATAAATAATCACTTAAAATATAAAAAATTTAAAATGAATACATAAATTTTTATTTTATTTTTTTGCCTTTTCCACATCTGTGACCCTTATGCCTGTCTGTACTACAATTAGGCTCCTTATTGGTAAAATGCAACCCAATTAACCTATCAATTGCACGAGTTAGTCTTCTCCTTTGATGATGGTCTTTTGGTAGTTTAGACAACTAATTAAATTGATATGCTGATAAAAGAAATTGTACATCATCTTCTCTTTAATTTTCCTCTACACCTAGATCTTGTGAACTTTACTATTCACTAATGCAAAACTTTGTTATTATAGGATCTCTTTACTTTTGTTGAGCTGAGATTAGAGTCCTAAGAGTTATAGTAAACTCAGAAAAGGATAGTGTGTTATGTTGCAGCAATGACGAGGATAAATAAGAATTACTTCATTCTTCTAAAGAGTAAAACCATCTAGCATGGGCCTTATACGAGTAATTTTGTTGGAATGAAGAAGGGATTTATTGAATTGGTGACAAACAATAAGTTTAAACAATGTAAAGTCAATTGAGTTGAAACTAGATTGATATGGATCATGTACAGTCCCACTAAGCTCCACTCTATGTATATCAAAAGCATATGGCATTAGACGATATACATTATCATAAAAACTAAGAATTGGCTCACATTAGATCCGTTGAGGTGCAAAATCATAAGAACAATAAAATTATTTTTATTAAATTTTAATATAATTATATTCTTAAAACATGAACTTTAGACATATATTTAAACTAAAAAAGTGATTATATTATATTATATATATTATATATATATATATATATATATATATATATATATATATATATATATATATATATATATATATCATATATATGTTGTGTATAATGCAAATGTTTTGTTTCTGACACAAAACTGAACTCCATAATCAAGTGTACTAAACAAAATTACAGCTTCACAAGAAAGAACTAACATAACATTCTTTACTCTTTGAAAGTGATACATGAATGTAGTGGTTGTACAAACCAAGATGATGATCCAAGCACAACACATGCTACACATGGCATCTTATTTCATAGACTAAAAAGCACAAAGAGTGAAAAAAAAGCCCCAGTGTAGCAGGTGCAGTTGATGATATCTACAAAATGGACACACACTCAAGTAATGGCACATAAAAGTAATTTGTGCGAATAGGACAGAAGAGATCTCATCGAACTATTATTTGTAATCGATTACCAGCTATTAGATTTACATAACAGACATCTACATAGTTAATGTAGTTGTATGCTAGTTTAATGACTGATAATCGATTACACAATTCAGTTATTTACAGCTAATTCAAATTTGATCTCGACTCCAAAACACTGCTTGTGGGATTGGAGCTGAAATGCTTATGCCGCACGGTTATCAATTAATAGGAGCGGCAAATATAAGGAGTACACCTAGCCCACTTCAAGTAGTGCCTCCTCTTCTTTATTTTTCTTGGAGATTCGCCAAACTCTGTTACATTTCTCTTCACAATCTCCCACATTACATGAATGTCTTCATATTCACAAGCCCTCACATCACGTCTTAGCTTTAATAAACCTGCAAATTTCACAAATCAAATTATAATTTTACAATTCCACTTTTATCCTCTCACAACAACACAATTTACCATCAACACCATTCCAGTTCTAATATCTTCTCAAATCTTCAAATTTAACAAAAAACGATTATTCTGATAAATTAAGTTAAAACCCATATTGAATTTTCGATTCAGTTCAACAAATTTCCGTGTTTACAGAGCTTTATGGAATTCTCCGGCAGTGAACTGAATCAATCTTGAAATTCATAACCATATAATGAGCTTTAACGAATGGAAGAAAGAAAAGAGATATTTTCGATGATACTATGTGGGATTCTCCGTCAGAAAATTGAGAATGTCGGTTTAAATTACTATGTAGAATTAAATTCAAACCCATACTGAATTTTCACTACAGAGCTTTATGGAATTCTCTGGCAACGAGTTGAGTCAATCTTGAATGTTAACATAAAAGAATGGTTTGAAATTCATAATCAGATCATGAGCTTTAAGGATTGGAAGAGAAGAGATATTTTCGATGACACCATGTGGAATTCTCCGGCGGAAAATTGAGAATGTCGGTGTCGGAGCACTCACCGGATTTACGAACGCCGAGACGCGTGGAGACGCGGAACCAAACGCGCCTAATAGGGCGCATCATCTGCTTACACCACTCCATCCTTCCGGAGAGTTCCCACTCTTCCCTCTTCATCTCTGCTCTGCAGGGAGGTGTATCAGTCTCTCTCCCCTAAGCACCACAATTTCAACATCGCATTTTAAAAATTTATAGAGAATAAAAATAAAATAAAATATCTAAAATGCCTTTAAAAATCAAAATCATAGCTATTCAAATTTTCAAAAAGCAACTAACTTTGTCGAAACTTGTCTCCTTAAGCTTCCTTCTTTCTTTTTCTTCCCTTCTTCTTTTCTCTCTCTTTATTCTCCGGGGACCCGTAATAGATTACTCTAACGGCCCCATCACTTCTCGAGGTGTGCCACGTGTTGATTCCATGGATTAGAGACTGTGTCCGTAACGGAAGCTCAGGTCGATTTGATGGGACGTTGGTCATGGAGAAGGGACGCGTCGGTGCATGCTTCTGAGTATGTGTGGAGGATTACTATTGGTGGTCACTTTTATAATTCGTACGGCCATGTGAATATATTATTTTGGGTGGCCCATATGTACGTGATCGTCCAATCTCTAAGGCCCACGTGTTAAGACAGGACGTCCTACTAAAACTGAAAATGAAACACTGTAGGGGAAAGGAAACAGTGATATTGCTGGATGCCAATCAATTTGTATGAGATGAATTATGTGTACGTCTATTAATTTATACCTTATTTATTTATTTTTTATATCTTTTATTTTTTCTCTTATATTTTATTTATAATTTTATATTTATAAATACATTATAAATAAAAAAATGTACATTAGAGTGTAAAGAAATAAGTTGCATATGATATTTTCCAATTTGTATACAGGTCATTGGGTACAAAAATAAAATTTACCGTTTCACTTGAATCACGTTTGGTTCAAAGAATGCAGAAATAATGAAAAAAGAAATAAAAATTTATATTATTATGTTTATGTGTAATGAGAATAAATAAATATACTGTTTAATATATAAAAAAGAAATAAAATCCTTAATAAAATAATCTAAATGATTTTCATAATTTTTAATAAATAAATCTCACTTAATAAAATAAAAATATGTACCTACCAAAAACAATTAAAATAACTATAGAAATAATTCAATATCACTAAATATTTTTAAAATAAACCATTCTCATTTTAGCAATGAAAACATGCAAAATCTAAAAAATAGATCATTTCAAAATTTATCAAATTCATGAACTAAACTTAATGTTAGTGTTTCATATTCTATTATATTAATTTTAATTTAATAGATTAATTATACATATAATTATAAAATTAAAATATTATTTTATAATTTTTTGACTAATTTAAAATTTAACTAGTCAAAAAATTTAATACTAATGTAACAACAAATTTCTTTTAGCAGGGGCCTGCCTTTAAAAATATCTATTCACCATATAGTTCATAACGTTAATTCCAACTAGTTGTCATCAAAGGAGAATGCCATGTGGGTGTGCCTCCTCCCATCTCAAGTTTCAAAAGTTCAACACAAAATCTTATCAAAGAAAAAAAAAATACGATTTCAACACAAAAATGATTGAAAATAACTCCCATGTTATGAAAATAATGTAAAATTGAGAGCAATATAGAAAGCACAAGAATTGAGAGAGTAAATTTTTTTTATTTTTTTTTATTTTCATTTCTCTACCTCATGTACAAATAGAGTAGTCTTGACTTGTAACCTTATACAACATCCTAATAAATGAAAATAATACATCATGAATTTCATTAAGTAATTACTTGGAAATTATGGGGAGGTGAATAAAAACCTAGGAGTTATAACCTACAAAGGATAATGGGACATAAAGGACTTAAAGGTTATAACGTTCATGGTAATAAAAGCCCTTAAATATGGACATTTAGATCAAAATAAAATTATTCATAACACTCCCCCCTTAGATGTCCATCATTTAAGAATGTGTTTTGTTAAAACCTTTACTAGGAAAAACCCTATGAGATAAAAACCTAGTGAAGGAAAAAAGTGTATCATTCTTTCATACGCTATGAGATACTACTTCATAAAACCTTGCCAGGAAAAACCCAATGGAAAAAAATCGTGGTTAAAGGAAAAAGAGTATAATGCGCATGTCTTGTATAAATTAAGATCTTTAGTCAATATACTCCATAATTATAGATAAACTTTCCTAATATTGTTGATGGAAATGCCTTGGTGAACAGATTTGAGCAATGTAATCCCATCTTCATGTAAGATCATTTTTCTTGAAAATAAACCACAAATTTACTCATATGTGTTGGATTATAGCTTTAAGCGAAACACGTTCTCATTATGTCTCATATAATGCCAAAATTTTTACGAGATTTGGTGGTATGGCTGTTATAGCTTTTTCCATAAATTGTTATAGAATGATTACATCGCCACATGTAAGCAAATAACCTTTAAGGTAGCAATACATATATTTAGTTTATTCCAATGCCTTTCAAGAGGTGAAGAACTATAACTTGCTAATATATAGCAAATGATATATTACATTGTATATGGCAAACAAGATAGATTAGTGTTTTGGTTGCACTATGATATGGTACTTCAAGACCATGTAGTTCTTCATATTTTTCTTGAGGTCAAGAAAAGATCTTTGTTTTCATCTATTTACTTTATAACTATTAGAGTGCTTAATAGATATGATTTGTCTATATCAAACAATTTTAGCACTTTTACAATATAAGTTTTTTACTACACAAAATTTTCATTCTTTGAATACTCAACTTGTCAACTGAAACAAAACATCTGTTCTTTCTAGATCTCAAATTGTTTCTTCAAACAATTTACAAATTTTGGAAGCTCTTCAAGAGTTCCAATTATGTTCATTTTTGATATATATGGGCATAATAGATTATTTTATATCTTTGCTTTATCAAATATTCAAGGAGGTGATTATATAATATATCTCTAGATTGCTTTAATCCACAAGGAGATTTGATGAATTTCATTGAGTACTCATATCAAGAACTTGAATTATTTGCTTCAGGCAAATAAAATCCTTCAGGAATTTTCACATAAATAGGCTATAGCAACACTTATTAGACACCCATTGATTTCTTCATGTACTACCAGATTGATTAAGTATATTTGCATCCACCATAAGTAAACACTTCTCTTCAGAATCAATGCTAGGCTTATGTAAAAATTCTTAAATAACAAGTTGTGCTTTATATATCACAATATCACCACATTCATTTCGCCTCATAATTTCATCATTCTCATTTTAATTTCGCATAACACTAACTTTTTAACTTTTGATGTAGGACTTCATGTCCTAAAGCTTTTCGCTTTACAAGTAAACTTAATTATACCTTAATGTGTCTTTCTATTTTGTCAATCATTGCTTTGTCTACAAACTAAGGTTCATGATCCTCATTATCATTCGTGATATTATGCACTATATGATATGTAAACTATCATCACTGTGGACTTCATTTCGGTTCCATGACATAATTTATTGAGATATCTTCATTTTATATAACTTTTAGGTACCCGAAGTTCTTCTAGAACTAAGATGGTAATTATGTCAAAGAACTCTTTTGGAGTTACCTCTAGGCACTCTTTTAGAGTTGCCACATCCTCAATTATGACATCTTTATTCTGAGCTCCTTTTTTTTTTTTTTTTTTTAATTTTTGAGGATGTTTATCCTTGGAACCGACAGGCTAGCCACGCTTCATTGTTTACAATTGTCCAACAGGTTTTTCATACTTCATGCATGCGTCATGTTATGTTTGTTTGACAAGGACATTAGAGCATTAACAGTTAACTTATTATTTAGCTATTTTCATAAGTCTATAAAACATGTCTAGCATTTGGCTAAATGATCCCATGAACTTCCAATTCATATTATTTTGAATGAGGATATATTTATTCTAACTAATATCAAAATAATAATTCATTCCAACTTATATTTCTTTTCCAACCGCTTCTTTTCTCCCCCAATTATTAGGAAAACTTACGTGTGGAGATTTCTATATTCCCAACCTCAAGATATCTCATCGTAGTGCATTGTGGTTGAGCATTTACAATATTTTCAATAATCTTAGGTGGGAAATACTTAGTTTCTAACCATAAGCCAATTGTAAGAGGGGGTACTTATCATAGCTTTTTGGCATGATGTGTACAAATGTTGTTGCTTGTAAATGTATCAATGGAAATCAATTAGACATACAATCTTGCAAACTTTAGGTTGCAAACTTATAATAAACAAACATATGACCATTTAGTCGATGCATCAATTAAATCATAAAATACTTAAATGATCAACATGGTAGTTGTACCTTGTGTTTGAGAAAACCACAGGATTTTGTCCAACTTTGACTTTAAAACTTTTAATCAACTTTCTTTAAGAAAGCAACACATTAGAATTCACAAGATTAGAAGAATTTTTAGATTTTTCAATGTGTCATCATGTGAACTCTCAATAATCTTTTGTATCATATTGACCCGGGATGGCATAACCGGTCATGCCAAAAAGTAAAAGTTTATGATTCGTACACTTCTGGTTTACGATAACAAGTGCTTCAATTGCACTAACATATGTGTAGCAATACAAAATATTCAATATATATATATATATATATATATATATATATATATATATGACATCAATATCAATATCCCTAAAACTTATAAATTTATACGAGACTTTAAACAAAATCAATATATGATTTCTTTCTTCCAAGTGATAGTTCTTTAACTCTTCAGGAACTGTAAATTATCTTTCTTGTTCCCCTTTAAAGGAACAATTTGCTAGCTCTTTGAGAGCTTTCAAGGAATGATTTACTAGCTTTTCAAGAGCTTTTATTTATCTTGTACTACCACATATGATACTATATATGATAATATTATTGGGTTCTTGCATTAAGAGAGATATTTCATCCATGAAGCCAAGAATAAATTGAATGAAAATTTCTTGACATGATAAGATGAATATCAATAAACTAATGCAGCATTCATTAAAAATATTCTTAATCTATGGATTGCCAAAGACTATACTATAACACATATTTGTAATTCATATCAAAACATTCATAAACTCATCCAAAGACTAATAAACAAACAAAATATTCAACTATAATACACAAATATAATTTTGTATTTAGGGAGAATAGTGACATATAAAAAACTTTTGTCTTAATAATAAAAGGATTTCAACTCTCAAAAGCTTAATTCAAATTCTATATTGCTATATATCTTATGAATATTGGCATTGTCTATAATCATATTAGAGAAATATTTTTATCTCCAGAAATATTGTCCATTGATACACTACAATGAGAACATGTATCTCAACATGCTTGTTATTGTGCCCATATTATTCATTTCTCATTATCTACTATTTGTCCACTTCTGGTCAAAAAATATAACAATCAAGATAAATATTTCCTCAAATTTTGGATTGAGGAGTAATCATATGCACTTAACTCAAGGGAGGCATTCTTTTGCATTCCACTCATCAAATCAACAAATGTTTTTCTACACCTAGGAGAAGAACTTTTGACATCACTCTCAATCCTCATATCAAGAGTTATAGTGGTAATACCTTTTAGAGTATCACTTTTGTCTTGTTGATTTATTCTTCTTCCACTTCTGGTGGCAAGAATTATTTTAATATTACAACCATCATCCCCTTTCTTAACTATGTAAATGACCATACCTAAGCCTTTAAACAAAGTTGCTACATTTACTTTAGAGAATGGAGCAAATTCAATTGGATATGAGATTTGTGATTTCCTGTTAAAGGCTTAATATTTCTATAATTTTTTTTTCTGTATTACTACTACAAGAGCAATTTCAAGGCATAAAATTTATGTAGTATTTTCTTTTTATCACTAAAGACAAAAGCTTTAATATAAATAAACCACAAAACAATAATCTAACATTGTGAAAGAAGATAAATAAATGTTATCTATGAAGTAAAAAAAAATACAAAATAACTAAAACCAATTAAGGTATTGTGTAAAATTATTAGACAACCAAATTATCAAAGGAAGAAAAGAATATACTAGAATAGTTAGAATCAAAAAAGTGGGTTCTTAGTTCTCTTGCTATTGTTCTTCTGGACACAACTCATTCAGATTTTTTTTTTTCTCTTATTCTTCCATGCCATAGAGCTTATGGACTCAAAAAAATACGTAAAATTCATGTTATGGCTCTTCAAGGCACATGGGTCTCTTTGCGTACATTTATACTATGGCACTTCTAGGCGCATAGATTTTTTTGGCCAATGATTCATTCACTTTGGCTCCACATTTTATGATAAAAACATAATACTTCAATGTAGATCAAAAAGAGATAAAACACAATTAAAGAAAATTAGACGTACGTAGTAGTATATGTAATCTAATAAGTAAGGCAATGTAATGAAAATGTGAGGATAAGATAATCAATATAATCTCCAATTGAATATAAAGCTTAGACTCATTTTGTTTCATTTTTTCATGGTTTTAGGCATTGCTTTAAGAGAGTAAGAAATAGAACAATCAAAGAAATACAAGTGCAAAGTGTTGAAATCACAATCAAATAATTAAAGCTTGAGGAACATAGGTGATGCATGGAATAAAACTAACATGCTTCCTTTCATCAATTCAAGAGAGAAGCTTCACGATGCAATCACTTTTGTTAGTCTCATGCTGATAACATATTATGAAAATAATGTAAAATGGAAAGCAATATAAAAAGCACAAGAATTGAGAGAGTAAGAGCTTTTCTTTTATTTCCATTCCTCTACCTCATATACAAATGGGGTATCCTTTTATAAGAACAATGACTTGTAACCTTATACAACATCCTAATAAATGAGAATAATACATCATGAATTCCATTTGGTAATTACTTAGAGGTTATAGGGAAGTAAATAAAAACTTAAGAGTTATAACCTACAAAGGATAATGAGACATAAATGACTTAAAAGTTATAACCTTTATGGTAATGAAAGCTCTTAAATATAGACATTCACACCAAAATAAAATGATTCATAACATCCCAAAGTTTTATTTGTAGTTTTGAAAATGGGACTGGAAAGGCCGACAATTTAACTAATTAACCCAGAAACTGGTGGAGTTGGTTTTATTGGATCATTATTCCAAATGATTGGGTCAATTCTTTTAACACATTTTAAAATTTCTAAGTTCACATGTATTTTAAAATTTTAACTTTTTAAATGTAATTTATACTCTAAAAGTTAAAGTTTCAAAATAAATAAAATGTGTGATAAGAAAAAAATTTGTAAAAGGAATTTGCTGATCGGTCAAATTTGGGCTGAATATACTAGATTCGAACCAAAGTTTTTTTTTTTTTTTTTTTAAAGTGAGGACTCAAACCAAATTTTGGAAAGATTGTTCCTTAAAAAATAATTCTCCATGCTCGAGCCAACTAAGCTATTTCAACAATCCAATGACTTTATAAAGGTTATGTATAGATTTTATTTTATCCTTAAATAAAATTTGTTAAATTAATTTATAATAATATTGAGGCTTGATTGGGTAAATAGCTTAATTAAATACTTATATAATAAGAATTTATGTTAAAAATCTTAAAAAATTCTTAATTCAACAAACTTATTTCCATTGAGATACACAATTTGAAAAAAGAAGAAGTTTATATAGTACTTCTTCCGTCTCAATTCTTTCTGTTTTGGAGTATTCTTTTTGTCCCAAAATAATTGCTGTTTTAAATATTTAAGGCTCTGTTATTTATTTTATTTTTTTCTATTTACACTACTTATTAATTAAACATAACTCATCCATATATTAAACGAGGAAAGTAACTTATTAATGTGTTGTCTCTCTCTCTCTTATATTCTCAATACACTTTCATACTAACACCTAAAGGATTCCACAGCGTAGATGATATAAAATGTATTAAATAAGGGTAGTATAGTAAATGTTTAATAATTTTAATGATTTTTTAATCCTTGCTCAACTACCTTAAATAACAAAAGATTTGGAATAAAGGGAGTATTACATAGTGTTTGGATGCATCACTATATAAGCACTTACAATAGCTAAAATTATTAAAAAAGACATAAATAAATACTTAAACTTATTTAAGGCCTAGAACTTAAAAATTTAGGTTCAAGTGTTTAGAGTTTACTATTATAATTATAAAATTTAAGGTGATAGGATTTGATCTCAAAGTTTATTATAAAGGTATTTTTGTCCTAAAACTATAAAGGTGTAACAAATGGGAGGGAAACAAATGCATTAGTGAGAGGCTGGATAGAGCAATGGCAAACTTGGAGTGGCATTCTGCTTTTCCTAATGCCATAGTATGGCATTAAGAAAGGCTGGGCTCTGACCATAGACCAATCTTGTTAGAGGCAAACCCACTGAGGGCCAAATCAAAATAATACTTCATGTTTGAAGCGAGATGGGTTGACATGAATGAAATTAAAATATTGCCCAAGAAGTATGGAGAGAAGAGGTATTAGGGTCCAATGCTCACGAACTCCACTTTAAGCTAAACAAGTGCAGACATAGATTGGTAGATTGGCTGAAAATCAACAAGCAAAACTTAGCAGTTAACATCATTAAGATGAAGCAAGAGATCTCCAAGTTGCAAAATTAGTCATACTAGATTGATTGGAGGAAGGTTAAAGAGCTTGAAAAGAAACTAGCTGAAGAAGTAATCTTGGAAGAAAGATACTGGCTGCAGAAGTCAAGGTTGAAATGGCTTAAACATGGTGATCGTAACACCAAGTTCTTTCACATTCACACTATGCAGAGGAGGAGAAAGAATAGGCTGACCAGTTTAAGAAAAGAAAGTGGTGAATGGTGCGCTAAACCTGAAGATATGGCGAACATTGCAATCAACTTCTTCAAAAATCTGTTCAAATCCTCATGGTATGGAAGAGCTGTTAGGAGACTTTCAAAAGAAATTGACTGTCTCTATGAATTATGATCTGACCAAACCAGTCACTGAAAATGAAATTAAAAGGGCAGTGTTCTCAATTAATGGAGAAACTGCCCCTGGTAGTGATTGGTTCACAGCTCTATTCTTTAGCAAATTCTAGGATATCATTGCTGTTGATGTTTATGCTGCAGTCAAGAGCTTTTTCCACTCATGTAAAATGCTTAAGAGCTTTAACCATACGCAAATCATTCTAATACCTAAAATGGATGACTGTAGTAATATGAATGACATTAGGCCTATCAGTTTGTGTACTATTTGCTGTAAAATAATTTCGAAAGTCTTGGTGCATAGAATGCAAACTGACATTTCTAAAGTGTTTTTGTCAAAGGGAGATTATTATCAGACAATATACTCATAGGACATGAGCTCATCCATCATCTAAAAAACAGAAATCATGGAAGTGACTGGCACATGGCTACTTAATTAGATATAAGTAAGGTGGAATGGAGCTTTCTTAGTTTTATGATGAGAAAATTGGGCTTCTGTGACAAGTGGATAACATGGGTTATGGAATGTGTCTTCAACTGTTTTCTCTGTAATTGTCAATGGTGAATCTCATGGTTTTTTCAAACCTAATAGACTGCTTCGACAAGGAGACCCTCTCTCCCATATCTCTTTTTTAATCTGTACAGAAGGATTCTTTCATCTCCTTAGCAAAGTAGAGAACAGTGAGACTATCCAAGGTCACAAAATAGGAAGAAGATGTCCATCCATCAACCACTTGTTATTTGCTGATCATTCTTTATTGTTTACTAAAGCATGTGAAAGGGAAATCATTATTCTAAAAGAGGTGTTGGAGAGCTATGAAGGTATGTGTGGGCAAAAGATAAATTACAACAAATCTTCCTTATTCTTTAGTGCCAACACGCCTCAGGAGAAGAGAGAGAAAGTGTAGCTAACCTATTGGGTATTCACAATATTGGAGGGCAGGATAAGTATTTGGGACTCCCTTCAGTGGTGAACAGATCAAAGAAGGAAACATTCAATTTCATAAAGGAGAGAGTACCCAAAAAGCTTAGCGGATGGAAACAGTGTATGCTATATCGTTGGGAGGAAAGGAAATTCTTATAAAAGCAGTAGCTACTGCATTGCCAGTGTATAGCACGGTATACTTTAAGCTTCCTAATGGTGTTTGTGATGAGCTAACAAAGATGATGAGAAAGTTTAGTGGAACAAACAAGATAGCTCCAGGAAGATTCGCTCAGTGAGTTGGAGTAATATGTGCAGAAGTGAAGAAGAGGGTGGCCCTGGATTTAAAGATTTGAAATCTTTCAATTTGGCTCTAATAGCAAAGAATAGTTGGAGGCTAGCTAAGGAGGATGGATCCCTATTTTACAAACTATTCAATGGGAAATATTTCCCTAATTCTGATTTTATGAAGGCCACAGTTAGAGGCAATGCTTCCTGTGCTTGGAGAAGTTTGGTCGAAGGAAAATGTGTCATAGAGAAACAAAGATTTTGGATCCCAAGTAAAAGATCACTGCTCAAAGTTTTTGAAGATCCCTTCAAGGTTCCCTTATTTGGCACATCCATCACAGAATAGTCTGGACACACTTCATTGGATATACCAACTGAGAAAACAAAATTTTGAAGAGTGGGATGAAAGACTGATCAATGAGACTTTTGTAGAAGAAGACCAAAGACTGATCCAAAACATTAAGCCAAAAAACAATAGTGATCTGTTGGTCTGGTTTGATAATAAACCTCCAAATTATCTGGTTTCATTGGGTTATATTAAAGCATTTAAAATGAAGAATCCAAATCAGGCTTTTGGGAACATCTTTTGCAGGAAAATGTGGAAGGTGCTTTGGAAGATAAAAGCTCCAAGCAAATTAAAAATCTTCTTGTGTAGAGCTTTGCATGAAGCTCTTCCAATGAAAGAGGCAGTGTTCAAAAGATCACATTATGGTTCAGTGGAGTGCCCTTCTTGCCCAAGCTGTCCAGAATCAACCATGCATGTATTAGTCAGGTGTCCGCTTGCTAAGGAAGTACGGTTTAGCTCTAAATTCAGTTTGAGAGTAGATAGAGTCAGAGCTAATTCCTTTGTGGAATGGTGGTGTAAGTTTGTAGAAACTACTGTCAATGGAAATGATGGAAAAACTCTCCTTTCCTTTGGCTTGTTCACTCTTTGGATAATTTGGAAATGAATAAATGATCTTGTCTTTAATAACAAAAGCTGGAGCAGTGAGGAAATTGCAGCAGGTGCAGAACGAGGTATGGATGAATTTTTGATGGCTGATCAAGGTACTATAAGCTCTTTTGCAAGTTAGGTACTTGTTCCTATTGTAATCTTGTTAGTCTTGATTTTTGTTTGGCTACTGTCCTGTATAGTAATAGTCTAGGGCTTCATTGGCTAAGATGATTGTTGGAATAACCCCTTGCGTCAATTGTATTGAGTTGCTTGAGTTTTTTGTGGAAGGCATCTCCATTCTTTCAATCAATGAAATATTTATGTCTTAGAAAAAAAAATAAGAATTTCATCTTAAGATTTATTACAAAATTATAAATTATAAATTATAAATTTAGGTTTGATCAATAGTATATTATAAAAGTATTTTTGTTATACGAGGAATTAGTTGTGAGAACTCAGCATAAGTTCATTTTCATAAGCTCCCATATAAAAATAAGCTTAAATAAACTTATGAGAGGGTTATAAGCTATTTTTCTAAGTTTTCTCAAACACTTATCCAGTATTACGAAGCATAAGCAATTAAAACTTTTTTTTTGTATGATAAAATATAAAATATATAAAACTTGTTAATGTATTTGAACTATTTTTTTTTTCTTCTGTATGATTTGCATTATTTTCATTATGTACTTTTTAATTTTTTTTTTTATCAAGTTTGGTTAATTAGGTGCTTATTGTTTATAAAACAATTCATAATGTACTAGTTTTTTTTAAATCTTTTGGCTTACGTCTTCCGTATACCACTTAGTGCCTAGTGGTAACCAATACATCCTCTTAATAAGGTGACTCTTAAGGTTAAAAGCATTTAGTTTGTCGACATCCATATATGCATTATTTTTTTAGGTGGATTATGACTCATGAGTCTTGAGTTTGCTCTGTATTAATTATAATTTGTATGATTTATTGAAACTTTACAATTTATAAAAAAAAATATAAATGATTTATTTTTGTCATATATCCTTAAAATTTTTAAAAATATTTCCTTATAATTTCTCTATTTGAATGGGCAATCATATAATTTCTCTTGCCAGAACTTCAGTTGATTCTGCAATAGGAGTTTGAATGTGTTAGGGGTTAGACCTAGACACCAATATATATTTAGAACATGAATATAAAGCTAATCTATTTGACAAATGAATTACCCTTTTAACCCAAAGGGTGTTGGCCTAAGAAGTGAGGTGAGAATGTAATGTATAGTGTTCTTTATTGGGTCATCCATAGATATTTTTTAATTAAAGATAATTTTATTAAAAGTATTATCGAGTATTAAATGTGAACATTGGGTTCACCCCGTGGTAGGGACATGTAATGTATGGTTAAACCATTTTACCCTTCTTTTAGCAACTAAACTATCTATTCTCAATTGGAAACTAGTTGTTGCTGCACCACAAGAACAGATGCTTTGCTCTGAAAATCTCGTGAAGCAAGCAGATCCCCAACGACTCCCAACTCAGAGAATTCACTCCAAGCTCCAAGTCCAGCTATTTGAGGGAAGCCGGTATCGTGCCGTCTCCCAACCATGAAAAAGTCATGCTCCATGGCCATGGTACCAAGAATATTGGTCATTTCTGGTCCACCCTCTACCACAACTTTCCTATAACTTACATTAGGGCCAAATTGTGCTCGTTCAAAATCTTTCAGCACTTCTCGATCAAGAACACTCTCCCAATCACCACTTACCTTGTTGTCCACGGAAGTAACAAAATGGTACACAACGACGTTGATCCTGAGATCCTTAGTCGCTCTTTTGGCTAAGACCAGAGCCTCGCGATCATCGTTTCCACCCAAAAAGATCATAGCTAATCGGCATGTTGAATCACGTGGAATTGCAGCACGACTCACAAGAATTGCAACCGAGCATGGAGCCCTTTCTAGGACCTTACAGTTTAATGCCCTTGTGTTCTTGTCCTCATCTTCAATTTCACCATTATTGGACCATTTTTGATGGAATGGAAGGACTATAATTGATGACATTTTGTCCAATGCAAGGTGACAAACGTCTTCATGCATTAGAGCAGTCGGTGACACGGCTGTGTAAGTGTTTATTGATGTAACTCCCAGATTGTCAAGCTGATAAAGGTCAAAAGCAAGAATGAGCTTTTGAGAATAAGAGTTGAATGAACCTGAGGTAACAGTTCTTTGAAGACGATGAGAGACAAAAATGGGTGAGGACCGGCCGACAAGCTCGACAAGATGTAAAGCATCCATGATGATTGGATTTTCTGCTGTTGGACAACAGACACTAACGAAATCGGTGACATGAGCTATCTGGTATGGTTTATGAATGCAGCAAAGAATCCTAGTCTCTGAGTTAGGCTTTATACTCATCACATTCCTTCTTAGATAGCCTGTGTATTTTCTCGAAGGATCATACAAATATTTCACACACATTGGCACAATGCTTGCTATGATCATTATGCTGATCATCAGCATTCCATAAGTTTGAGCATGGATATTCTGCATAATTGTTAGATCTAATAAGACACGGTTAAAATCGTCAAGGAAGAAAGTTAGAGAGGATTTAAGCTAAGAAGCAATAAAGGTACCTTTTTATCATACAAGGCATTGTATGAGCAGACTTCCACTACACCTTTGCAGCTCAAGATGAGAGCAAGAGCCAAAGCATCCTTTATACTCATCTTGCAACAGAGTGGAGGAAGCAAGCATGCTACTATTTTGATCAGATGGGCCATAAGGATGTAGGCACCAATAATTAGGATTGAAGATGGTGTAAATTTCAATGAAAGATCCACTTTCATCACACAAGTAGTCACAAAGATTGGCAAAAGGAACCAAGTACCAAACAATTCAAGCTTCTTAACCAATGCAGATCCTAATGGAGGTCCTTCTGGGACCGCCAAGCCAAAGATGAAAGCTCCTAAGGAGAACTCCTGATCCAATTGCATTGAAAGAGACCCCATACCAAAAATCATTGCAATGATAGCATAGATGTAAACATCCCTCACAGGTCTACCTTCTGGTGTACGTTTTATGACCCAAAACATTGCCGGGCGACATATCAATGGAATGAGGACAGCAAAAGCAAACAATGATGCCATGTTTACAAGAATCATTTTTGGATTGTGTAAGCGACTTACTATGCCAGTGCCCACACTTGTAACACTTGTGCTCAATATGTCACTTACCAATGCTGAGGACAATGCCAGCCTCCCAAGTTCTGAGTTTGGAATTTTAAGGTTATTGAGGAGGTTTGCAATGACAGGAAAAGAAGTTATGCTGTGCGATATGAATACGACATGGACATTGTGGGCTTGTTTCCCAATAACTTTAATTAACTGTTCAAGTAAGTAGGCTGAAGCTGAAAAACCAGTTACCAAAGGGGTTGCCAAACCTATAAACGCAATTGCCCATGCCCTTCTTCCTGTTTTGTTTATCATGCCAAAATCCATTTGTGCACCAGCTAGAAACATGAATATTGCATAACCAAGTGATGATATTGTTGCTAGTGTGTCTTCACTTCCATAAGGAAACATCTTCTTCTTGTATTTATTCAATTTCCCTAACTGAAGCGAAGGGCCTAGAATTAGGCCAGCCTACAAATGGAAACAATTTTCCCATTAATAAGCTTCCAAACTGACCATCTGGATTTTCAAGTCCACAACTTGTATCAAATCATGAACTAAAATTAACAAGAGCAACAACACTAAGCTCCTATATTTACATAAGCCTATACCTAATGCCATTGTTGTAATCATATTTCCTTAAAGTTAATCTTTTCAATTACTATGACATGGTTGTAGGCAATCAATATGAAAATCCATTCAAATTGATATTCTAACTTTGGCCTTTCATTTGTTCTTTATCTTTCAGGAGAATTAGTAATTAACAATGGAAACAAGGAGACCCAAAGTTTCAGCTAGGCTTTTTATCAAACCTATTAGATACATATAAACGGAGGGTACTTACAATCATCTGTGAAACTAAATGAGGAAATCCCAAGCGCTTGAGGATGAGATGACCGAGCTGAGTGATGACAAAAATCACTATCATTTGAAACTCAAAAACTGGGACAGAAGATTTCATTGGAGACCAAGAATCAACGTGGTTACCCCAGATGCCATCTGAAACTATGTATGGCGGAACATGAAGACAAACTTCATAGGTCATAGAATTTTTGGTTTCTTTGAGTGTTGTAATTGCATCAAATAATGTCTCATTTGCATTCATTTTGGTTATTACCACAGATGGAAGAAAATAAGAACGAAAGTTTTAGAGAGGAATTAATATAAAGCATGGGAATTCAAATGGTAGAACTAACAAGTTTTGATTTTTCTCACGGTGGTTCTTATATTTTAGGCTTCATCATGTTCTGACCACTAACTCTTCTAACAAGAGTTGAACTTTTGATATTATCTCAAGATTCTCCCACAGGAAAACAAAAACCTTTTTCTGTTGAAACAAAAAGTCATATAATGCAACAAATTTCTGTTTTTCTTTTGTGGTCATAGATCATTAATGGAATGCTTTGTGCAACTAATTGACTGTTAGACTGATTTTACAGCTTGACTAGCTAGAAAACAATAAGTACTAATCTCATAAATTTAGGAATTACCAATCTCTTAATGATTAACGGTATTACCTATTAGTGAATTTTTTTTGTTTGTAACAGAATCTCTCATTGGCTATCGAATAAAGATATCCTCTCTTTGTTCCTAAGCTATAACTGTTTAAGGTTAATGCAGACATATTAAAAAATTATTAATTAAAGTGAAATGTTATTTTATCTTGATCACTAGAATATTATTATTCAATAAAGTGTGTATAAAAAATAATTGATGAAAATAAGATGTGATGATTAATAAACAATAACATAACTGAAAAAGTAATTTTGACCAAAGTTTTAAAATTCTAAATCAGTTGTAGTTTAGGAGTGGGAGAAGTATCATACATCTCTTGGACTTTAGGGTCATATAATTTACCATTATATCGCGACCTATTTATTAGGAACAACTCATATCTAGCTCAATATATATATTCCATTCAATCTGTGGGATTACTTTGTGTGTAATGAAAATTAAAATTAAATTTCTTTCCTCATAAGTGGAGAAACACTAGTACAAATGGACTTATGATCATGGTTTTTAAATTATTAAATTTTGGAAACAGGCTGAGAATAATAAAGGAAGTGAAAATATACTAGTTATATCCAACAAAATTTAGTACTATAATATAGATCCATTTATGTACAGATGGGGTGGCTTTCTTCTTTTCTTGATTATATACGGATAACTTCTCTTTACACAGCATTTCACCATTAATTCAATGATAGTGGATGCAATTTCATATATCACAAACAACTCATGTTCACAGATACTGTGACAATCACACTCTTAAGGTTTAAATAAACATACCGTGCTATGTGTTACAACATCTGGTATTAGACCATCTTCTGGAACAGTTTAATCCTGCTATCAAACTTGCCTTTCCTGATCAGATTACGGAGAACAGAATTACATAGACATTATTCGTGGTTGATTCATCTTGAATGCAACTATATAAGTCTAGCATCTCTGCAGCATCAAATTTATTCCCCATGAACCTCAAGTAACTGACATAAGATGAGGCATCGAGCTTCCTGTTATCTAGCATCCATAGAAAGAGCTGCAACCATTGGATTAGGTGTTGTAGTCATGAAAAACTAAAGGAATGGGAAATTACAATAACTGTAAAAAGCATGGTTAATATGAGCATCAAGCATCGTTAACTTCTGCGAAAAGCTCGTCTACATATCTCACAACAATAACTGCCCACTATATATTATCACAAGATGACTTCCTTTTTTTTCCCGATAATGAGATGTTACAGAACATAGTGATGACAAACTTTCTAGCTTGTATATAATATATGGTTTGCAAATAGAACCTTAGAGATATCCTGCAATCTGTTCAGCTTCCCCAAGTGGCATAAAATGGCATTTAAATCTCGGGCTGTTAATATTTCCCCTACCCTGGAGGATTACATGTCATGTGAGTTTAATGCCATCACAAAATAAATTAAAATACAGGTAAGACCTCAGACAGAGATAATACAGTCTCAAGTAAGAGTTTCTGAAAGCTTGCTCTATTGCATAAAATATTAATTTTAATTTGCAAACTTTTGCCGTAAGTCAACATGATAAACTACATTTCCTTCTTTTAAACCCAGTTCTGTGACTATAGTAATTTCATAATACCCAGTACGAATGATTGATATTTGCTTTTGAAACTAAACTAAAAAATTAGCACCTTGAAAGAGCTAAGTCCAGATCAGAAGACTGCTTAACCTCAAGCACCGCAGTTTGTCTTTCAGATCGCTTTTGAAAATTGATAGTGTTTCTATTACCGGCGTTGGCTTGAACTAGCTCCCCATTGAGCGTCACTAGAACAGGGCTCAGCTCAGAATTACTGGCTCTTGTTAAGGAAGAAATTAAGAGAGATGATTGGCGGAACACTGTACTTTGCAGCCCAACTCCAAGCATTGATATCTCCATTTTCACCCTCTTCTACGGGAGACCGAGACGTGGCTTCCTTCTAAACTCAGATGAACACGCAAAGAGTGTGAAGGTAGTGTTCCCAAAAAATTGTGATTAAGCCACAAAGCAACTGAAGCTCCTCAAAGCTCGCCGGAATGAATTGGTTGCCGGAGAGTTACCTGGGAATACACTATGGTTTGCCGCCAGAAAGCATTGGTCGGAAAGATAGGTGGAAGTGAAGTAGCCTGAGTGGGGGAAAGAAGGAGATGGATGAAACGATAGAAAGATGGGGGAGAGGACAGGAAATTTTACCATAAGCAAATTTTTGAAGTGTCCATGACTTGGCATTGGATGTAATCTATCTAATACTCCCTCCGTGACAAATTTGGAAATTAATCATCGCATTTTATTTTTAATTAAGATATTTTTTATTACTAAAATTATCCAATTATCTTTGGTTAAAATGACATATCTCAAAAATTTTAAAAAATGGTTCTTTAGGGTTATTTTTTAAAATATTTTTTGTTTAACGACTCTTTAAAATCTTTGATCAAGAATATGCTGAAAATTTTTCTTTTTTAAAATTAATTGATGGAGTGGATTAATAAAAATGGGATGTGTTAATTAATTAGGGGAGTGGGTTAATAAAAAATGGGTGTGTTAATTTATTTTTCTACTAACTCTACAATTACTATGGAAAGAATTAAAAAGATATCACGGATTACTATTTTTGAAGACTTGTTCGCCTCTATTTATTTTATATAACTTTTATTATTTCTAATATTAGAAAATAGTCGTAGTAAAAAAAGTCATATCCTTAACATTAATTGATGTAGTAGATATTTTTAAGTTTAAAATTTTTTTTAAAGTAACAATCTATTTTAAAAACTTGTGATAAAAGAAAGGATTGTCCTTGAATCATAAGAATCGTGCAGAAGAAATTAAAGGATATCGTAACTATTAAAGTTCTTTTTTTAAGATTAGTAACATTTCAGGCAGTGATTAATAGTTATTTTGGAGCTAAGTTGAGTTTTGATTTTATTTTAAAAAGATAAATATTTTGAAGATTGACGTCGATACGTTGAGTACTTTGCAATGCATCTTTATGCTGGACAAAGAAGGTGAGGAGAATGGAATAGACCCTTTGATCAATTTAAGTGGTTGGGAGCTTACTTGTCACCCTTTGATCATTAGTATCTGTGTGCATACTCAGTTTTGTTCATTGTTGACTGGGCAGGAGCAGAATTTTATGCTTAATGATTATGCCTAGTGTTCATATGCTTTCTCATTGGGAAATTTGTGGTATCTAGATTTAGACAGCAATAGTGTTCATATGCTTTGCTTCATTATTTGCATGAGAAGTGAAAAGGGAGAACGTTTAGGAAGCCCATGGAAATTAGTTTTCATGTGTAAAAACACTTGAAAACTAGTTTCTAATTATTATTTTTTTAAAATTTGGAAAAAAATAGTTTCTAGGTACGCAAATTTCGAGTACTTGAAAACTAATTTTTGAGAATTGAAAAAAAATTAAATAATTCGAAACTTGTTATCAAGTATTAAAATTGATTGAATAATTCGAAACTAGTTTCTTTGTGCTAAGAAACATAGTCGTCCGTTGTTGGTTTAAAAAAAAATACATAAAATACTATAATAAGATTTAAGAAACTTACTACATATTAAGATTTAAGAATTTCCCAAACTTGCCTTAGTAAAATCTTCTCTCAGATTAGTCGAGAATCTTCTTATTTATTTTGAAAAAAATTTGATGCCTATAAAATGCCATCAACGCCATTTTGGATGGCGTTTTATAGTTGAGAATTATATAAAAAAGCCAATGGGTTGGTATTTTATAAGTTTAGTTTAGCGTGAAAACACCAATTGACGTAACATTTTCAAAACATATATAGGTGATATATAAGGAAATAATTTATGTTTTCTGTTAAATTGGTAATTAATTTAAAATTTTATATTTCATAAGTAATTTAACTACGACAGAAATAAACTCCAAATCTCCACGAATGGAGTTTCTATTTTTTTTTTTCATCTAATTAATTAGGTTCTCATGATTTGATTTTTTTATTTTATTTTATCTATAACTACATTTTTTAGCTTAAAATACAGAGAATATTGAATGCAACATGAAGGTGGGGGGAGAAACAAAAGAAATAGAATAACATAAGTTAACAAATTTTGATTAGTTAAGAAATTAAAAATTAAATATACTAAAATACTAAAATATTAAATATTTAAATAAATATTTAATTAATACCAACTGCGAGATAAGTATATGATAATCATTATACACTCTTAAAAAATAAATGTACACAAATAAATTTTTATATAATAATATTTTTTCTCATATATATATATATATATTCACGTGTATGACTAAAATATATTTTTGATATTTTTTAGATTTGCGTTTTTATCAAATCTGCGAGAGTGCCCATACACACACACATATATATATGATAAAAAATATTATTATATATGAAATAAAATAAAATCTTATTTTAAAAAAAATGTAAATAAATAAAAGTAAACGACTTAATAAAAACGCAGATCAAACTTACGCACGGACTTAGAGCTATTATAAATACGATGGAAGTGGTCTCTGGGTGGAATCGTGATCTAGAAACCTTGGTTTTCTGGGCGAAATTGTGAAGCATGTCGGGGCAAAGGAGAAAGAAAATGGAAGTGGAAGTCTGTTTTTCTGCAAGAATCTTCCGCATTGATGTTTGTCTGCCATTGTAGATGGGGCAAAGGAGAAAGAAGATGGAAGTAGAAGTCTGTTTTTCTGCAAGAATCTTTTGTGATGATAATATAAAAAAAAAATTCATCTATTGTATTGTCTTGTTTTCTTCTTTTTTTATTATTTTTAAAAATATTTTTTATTGAAAATTTATTTTTTATTGAAAAATATTTTAAAAATGTTATATTTTATTTTCACTTGTTTTTATTTATTTATTTAGTATCTGATAAAAATTTATTAATCTACCAATTATTTCCTGTAAAAAAAAAAAAAAAAAGGAAAAGTAAGAAGACAAAAAAAAAATTAAAAATTGCCGTTTACCATTTTCGTAATATTTTTAATAGAATTAGACTGCAATTAAACTTCTAATAATGTTTTTAATATAGCATGTATATGTATTGTATTATAAATTTAAGTTTTTCTTTTTCTTTTTTTAACCGTCTTATGACCTAGCTTGTTTAAGTTGTCTTGGCCTCAAGAAGAAAATTCCTGGCTCCGTTATATTTCTATTTTTTTTTTTTTTTTTACTGTATTATGAGAATATATAGCTTAAGGAAGGGAGTCCATCCAACAAATGAGCTACATGCATTAATTATTAAGTTGAAAAAATTGTCATTTAATTGGGTGTGTTTTTCATCTGGGATTCTCTTAAAAATATTAATATCGGGTTCCAAATTGTAGTTTATGCATTTCAACAACATCAGATGCCATTGACATATTTTTTTCATTACTTGAAAATTAAAATAAAAAAGAAAGTGTGAAAGAGCTTTAATTTCACATTAATCTAAGGACAGTGTCAGAAGGAGTTGAGGATGTTTTCCTCTTTCACGGCCACCGTGAGGCCGCCCTGAGGAGTGGTCGAAACTGCCCGGCATGTTCTGAAGGAACCTTTTCCCAATAGTTTTTCTTTCACAAGATGAATGGGGGCCACTGTCTCAAGGTTATGGTTTTATGATATGGGAAGTCCCACATCGGTTTCACACAATAGTGTGGAATGGTACTTAAGTCCTTGAGGCTCTCTTACCTAATAGGCTAGTCTTTTGGCTTAGGCTCTTCTCTTGGGCTTGAGTTCCTAACATTGGTGCTTTCATTGAGAGTCGAAAACGCAACAGGAGGAGGCGACCTTGGAAAGGAGCGACCAGGGAAAGGGCTACCTAGCAGCAGATAGACTGACAGCCACCTTGAGTGGGCAGCCAAGAGTGGGCCGTCCGTGGGCATCCGGCTTCTCAAGGGGTGGGTAATGTTATGATATGGGAAGGTCCCACATCGGTTTCACACAATAGTGTGGAATGGTACTTAAGTCCTTGAGGCTCTCTCACCTAATAGGCTAGTCTTTTGGGTTGGGCTCTCCTTTTGGGCTTGAGTTCCTAACATACGGCTTTCTTGTAGCTGAATGGCAATATATATATACTACAGCCTAGTTCAGTCATACGTCAAACTATATCGGATAATTAAGAAACCTAAAACTTAATAGTTATAACTATGTTAGAATATTTATAAATTAATAACTAAATGGGACTCATATCTATGTTTGAAATTTGAAATTTAGTACTTAATTAATTTTCAATTATTCAAGAATGTGGATATGTGTATATGGGAGAGAATTACGTGGATTATGTATTCAATTTAATAATGAATCCTATCTATTTAACATTAGTTAGATTAAGAAATTAACTACGATTCCTTTTAAAATTTAATTGCTTATTGGGAAACATTTATAAAATATTTTGAATTGCAAAAAGTTAAACATTTTTGTACTACTATACATATACTTAGGTATTGGCTACTTTTAGTACTTATAATTCAATCCAGCTTGGTATCCGTATTTATTTTTAAATTTTAAAATTTATAAATCAACATATTCTTAAAATGTGTTTGGTCAAATAAAATTGTTTTAAAATGTTCTTAGAAGGTTGAGAAACTAAAATTTCACCCCTCACATAGAATTCTTTTTAATGAAATTTACATTAAAAAAATCTTGAAAAACATATTTCTTCAAATTTTATTTTTTTTTAAAAAAATTATACCAAAGACAAATAAAAAACAAAACATCTAAATTAGATTCCCAAGATTTAAAAAATGATCCTCTATCAAACACTCCCTTTAGTCTCTAGTTTAATAAAAATAGATTTATTTATTTATTTATTTTCTTTTTAGCTATTAAATTGAACTTCTAAATGCAGGAAAATTACGCTGTATGAAACTTCATATATACGAAGATAATGGTTATGCTTCACCATCCTTCACTAGAAGCGTTAGAAGACAATTTTCCAAAAGACATTATCATGTGAAGCGTCATAGACACACTGATTATTCTTCCCTCTTAATTCCTTTTGTTTTGTTTAGTGATTCTAATTAATCTTGTTTATAACTTACTGCCATCCGCTGCATAGCCACATTTTAGATACATGTTGCATTTTGTTTTCTTTTGAGTTCATGGTTTCTATGGAGCTAATTAAAATCAGAATTTGTTTACCATTTAGAGACTGATAAAAATATTTTATGTACTCATCAGATGATTGAAACATGTACACATGGATTTAATTTTAAACATCATTCATGTTATATATATATATATATATACTGTGTATATATACTTGATTACTTGCAAGAGAGAAGTAATTAAGACATATTAAAGAAACATAAGAACTACCAAGTACAGAAATGTTTTCATACTTTTATCGACTTAAACTAGATTAGTAAATGTTTAATGATTTATATCAAAAAAAAAAAAAAAACAGTAGATATAAGAGGTAGGGGAATGGCAGCCCATGATATTGTTGATGACTGTTCCAAATATACTGCTACAAGTTATACAGTTGCATTGATAATATTACAAACCACAAATGTAATTCATATAAATAGGATTCATAAATTCATTACATAGTGTAGTACATGATGGATTTCTGATAGGTTTCCCTAATTGGGAGAAACCAACAGTTAATCAAACACACGGATCGTCTTGAAATAGATTAACAAATAAAAGAGCTTGACCCCGAACGTAACCTGTCATTGGAACCAAAGCTATCAAAGAAGCGTGACCCTAACCGTGACCTGCCAGTAGAACCAACACTATAATGTGTATTTCTTTACCCAAGAACAAAGGGAAGCTCTCATTATGAGAAATCTCAAATTATCATTCATAAAATTCTTGTTGTTTCTGAATTACAATAGTCTTATTTATAATACTAAGAGCTAAAACCCTAATAGACTTCTACCCTAATAATAAGATAAACTCTTAAAAAGAAATAACCCACAAGAAATTATCACTACTTGGGGAACTAAAATATATTGTAAACATGACTTAGGGAATTAAAAAGATCATATGAAAATTAAGCCAAAAAATACCTACGAAAATAGATAGAAAAATAAGAAAGTTGGACTTTATTTAATAGCTAGCTTGGTCCAACTATAATGGGCTTCTAATCTTCATAAGTGTAGCCCATGAATGCATCTTGGACATGCTAATTGGGCTCTTTCAATTTGCTCCTTAGTTTGGGCTCAAATCCTCTTCTTCAAATTGTAGGAAATTGATCCATTTTTGTGCAACCTCTACTCCATGTTGGACTTCTTTCTCTTGGATCTCCATAATTAGGCCTTGTAATTATTGCTTCATTCTCTTTGTCTTGGCTCTAGTCATGGGACCTCTAATTCCTTGTAGGAGATCTTTAAGTTGGCTAATTAGATCTCTATCATTCCCTCCCTCTTTGAAAGGATTCGTCCTCGAATCTTCAAGATCTACATAACAAAAAGGGGAAATATTAGGATTACAACACCCAAATTATACTGACCTTGAAGCTCTAATATATCAATTTCAGTATTGACATATTCAAAAAGTTGGATCAAATCTTCTTCTATTGTCTTCAATTGAAATCTTTTTAGGAACATATGTTTCTTTTTTCTCTTGTGTAATAATCCTCCAGGGTCAAATATTATCCTTTGGACAGCATTGTGTTGAACTTTCTCATGTAATTTTACAACAAATAAAACTTTCACTTTCCCACTTAAGCTAGTATACTTATTACCATGTGATAGTAATTGATTCATGTGGGTCAATGAATTATAACCAAAGTGAAATAAGAACATATTAGTAATCAACACAAATACTTCAAATACTATTCCATTTATGGGCCATTTAAATTTCATTCCATATGCCATAGGATCACCAAACCATGTCAGACTAGGAATGATAAAATTTACTGATCCTATGAAATGTTCTTCCCATTCATACAAAGAATTTTGAAACACAAACTTGTTGTCTTCTTCAAGTAAGGAAGTAAAATGCTGAAAGAACTTTGGAAACTCAATTTCCAAGCAAGTACTAAACATGTTACAAGGATTGCTAAGAACACAAGACTCTCCAAAGTACTTATATTCTAACAACTCTTCATCCCAAATTGGATTAGAAATTCCCCTTGTGGAAGGAATATAAACCAAATTAGGATTCATAGTGTCATAAACATGAACATTCTTATGAATACTTGCATCACCACACGAACTTGCAAAAAGAGAATATGAAGTTTTAGAATGAACAAATTTATCACACTTAATTTCTGTATATAGTAGCATACACAACAATGATGCATTAGAAAGTTCCTTGAAAGCATTAAAAACTCTCTTATGAAAATTATTCAGCTTAATCATTTTGGCCTCACAGAATTGATTTCTCCAAAATTTCACATGTTCACACATTTGCATAAAAGCAATTGCCAAACAAGCATTGGGATTTTTTTGAAAATAAAGATCAGCAGCATGTAATCTTCTATCGGACTTACATCCCAATGACACTTCACATATAATAGGAATAAGAATGTACCTTAAAGGAAGAGTTTTAACACCTACATATTCCTTTTCATGCTTGCATTTGATCACATATAGCAAGGGCTCCATGAATTCAAGCCACTTCTCATGCCATTTCTTCAAATTTCTTTTTCTCAAATAAGTTAACACATTTTGCAAATGCTCAAGATATCCAATGAAATTCCCTTTATAGACCAAAGCATCTCCAAAATATTCAACAGTAAAATTACACAAAAATGCACAAAAGAAACTATGAATCACACGCAACTGATTTCCCTTTAAGAAAAGTGGTCTATCAAGCTCGTCCAATGTAATTCCACATCCATTGAAGACATGAAAACAATTCAGCTTAGCAATACTTGAAGTTTTAATGAAATCAAATTCCAATGAATTCAAATCAAATGCAAAGACAAGTATATTCCTTGTTGATATTGAATCAAGAATGAAATGACTTTTAAAATCATGCAAGAAAGGCACAAAAGCACAGTAGACAAATTCCAACATCTTTGCATTAAGGATTGATACTTTCTTTTGACATGTATCCTTAAAGTGCAGCAAGGAATCAATAGCGCAAGTCAAGAAAAATTCATCACTCCTTTTCATGACAGTAGGATCATGAGAATAGGATTTACATATGTGACCTTCATGCATATGAGTTTCAAGCCCCCAAATCAAGGAATTAACATGCCTATTGATAGTTTATGTTCAACAGTTCCAATTGCATTCAACATGTTAGAACAAGTAACATGATCCTCATACAATGTATTAACATGCTCAATTCCTAAAGATTTTGCTCTACTACTAGAGAGTAGAATAAAATCACCTATGCAGAAATTTTTATGAGCTATTCCACCACAAATATCAAGCATAATGATAATATTAGAATCATAGTCAAACAAGTATTCAAATTTCTCAATCAATTTATATTTACCTTTAGGATCTATTAGATTTTTCTCCTTTATAACAAATGATGATCCACTAGGCAATTCCTTTGAGAAATATATATGAAAATTCTGCAAGAAAGAAACATCACTAGAACAAGAGTTAGGAGATGTAATCATGAAATCATGAGAAAAACTCACACTCTTATCCTCACTTTTTCTTGTGCACTCATGCAAGAATTTTTCTTTTTTCTCAAATTTTCTTTCCAGTTCTTTTTCCTTCTCATTCTTTTTCTCCTCACTTTTCTCACCAATCTCACATTCAATCACTCTATTCTTTTCTTTTGGACTCTCACTTTCATTTTTATCACTATTTTCTTTTTCAAAAACTGCCTCATTTTCTTTTACACTCTCATTCACTATTCTTTCAAAATTTTGCCTTCGAATCCTTTTTAGATCTTCAAGTGCCTCTTCTGGTTTGAGAGAAGTTAACATAATTTTTCAATTATTCATGGATAAGATGTATCTATTTTTCTTATCATGAGTAACCTTTCTTCCAACCTCCCAAGGATGCCCCAAGAGTAAGTGACAATCAAATATTGGTGCCACATCACAAAGCACTTCATCCTTATAGTTGCCAATGGAAAAAGCAACTAACACCTGCTTTGTTACCCATACGTCTCCATTGCCTTCCAGCCACTTCAAACTATACGGTTTCGGGTGCTTTAAGGTGGGTAAACTTAGCTTCTCAACCATCAAAGTACTAGCAAAGTTAGCATTCTTCTCACCATCAATGATCATGCTACATACTTTTTCACTCACATGGCATCTAGTTTGGAAATGTTTAGGTTGCCTCTCACCACCAACTCCCTCAAGCTGCCTAATGGGTAAGGCATCTCTATGAATGGGTTCTCTAAAGCCTCTGCTATTACAGCCCTTCAATGCTGATATTTTATCTTCATCCTCTTCTTTCTTCTTGAATGCATAATGACTATAGGTTTTGGATGGGGATCCTAATGTCTTCAACTGCTTGTTTATGGCCTTGAATCCATCTTGGAACTCCTTCATTAACAATTTCAAATCACTTCCAACATCATCTGCACCATTACCCATGATTGGTTCTGCATGAAATATGTTAGAAGAGAATAAAAAAAAAAAAAAATCCTCACACACTCCCTCACGTGTTTACACTCAATTGATAATTTAACCACCCGTGTTTTCACTCAAATTTGGCTTTTTCTCTAATGATAATCACTTTTACCTTTTACCACTCAAGCTTCACCTTATGAGCTCTTAAGAAAAGAACTTTTGATGGTTCTATTCAACAAGAAGCAACGAGGTCGCTAACAATGATAGCTTGACAGCAAGAAGATAGATTATAAACAAAACAAAGAAGAAATTCCACAAG
This sequence comes from Bauhinia variegata, assembly GCA_022379115.2. Lineage (NCBI taxonomy): Eukaryota > Viridiplantae > Streptophyta > Magnoliopsida > Fabales > Fabaceae > Bauhinia > Bauhinia variegata. The sequence goes on along the minus strand of CM039429.1, from coordinate 8,756,423 downwards.
GGATATGAGACAAGAATGATACAAAGGCAAGGGAATTATCAAACTAAAACAAGACAGAAGTGCTACATTTGCAAATGCTGAATTCACACCCTTTTTTTTTTTTTGCAGATTTTTTTTTTCTAAGTTGTGCAATATGTATTTTGAAGCACAAACTCAATTTTGCAGAATTTTTTTTTTTTTTTTTGCACAATTCTCACTTTTTCTTTTTGGTGCTTTCTTTTCTCTTTTCTATGTTGAAGCGCTCTTCTTTTCTTTTTTTTTTTTGGTGTGTTTTTTTTTTTTTTGGCACTAATTTTATATATGACCAGCACTCAAATTGAACAAGATACTTGGAAAACACAAACGGAAGAAGAACACTCACAAAGGAAATTGAAAAGACACACAAATGAATGAAAGAAACAAGCACAACGGAATAACAAGAACAAAATAATGAACCAGATTTTTTTTTTTTTTGGAATTTAAACACAACGGAAGATAAAAAAAAAAAAAGTAATGGATAGATAACACTTGATTTCAAGAGCCTAAGCTCTGATACCAAATGATGGATTTTTGATAGGTTTCCCTAATTGGGAAAACCAACAGTTAATCTAATACATGGATCGTCTTGAAATAGGTTAACAAATAAAAGAGCTTGACCCCGAACGCGACCTGCAGTTGGAACCAAAGCTATCAAAGAAGCGTGACCCTAACCGCGACCTGCCGATAGAACCAACACTATAAGGTGTAGTTCTTTACCCAAAAACAAAGGGAAGCTCTCAATATGAGAAATCTCAAATTATCATTCATAAAAGTCTTGTTGTTTTGAGTTGCAATGGTTCTATTTATAATACTAAGAGCTAAAACCCTAATAGACTTCTACCCCAATAAGACTTCTACCCTAATAATAAGATAAACTCTTAAAAAGAAATAACCCACAAGAAATTATCACTACTTGGGGAACTAAAAGATATTGTAAACATGACTTAGGGAATTAAAAAGGTCATATGAAAATTAAGCCCAAAAAAACCTACGAAAATAGATAGAAAAATAAGAAAGTTGGACTTTATTTAATAGCTAGCTTGGTCCAACTATAATAGGCTTCTAAGGGAATTAAAAAAGTCATATGAAAATTAAGCCCAAAAAAACCTACGAAAATAGATAGAAAAATAAAAAAGTTGTACTTTATTTAATAGCTAGCTTGGTCCAACTATAATAGGCTTATAATCTTCATAAATGTAGCCCATGAATGCATCTTGGACATGCTAATTGGGCTCTTTCAATTTGCTTCTTAGTTTGGGCTCAAATCCTCTTCTTCAAATTGTAGGAAATTGATCCATTTTGGTGCAATCTCTACTCCATGTTGGACTTCTTTCTCTTGGATCTCCATAATTAGGCCTTGTAATTCTTGCTTCATTCTCTTTGTCTTGGCTCTAGTTATGAGACCTCTAATTTCTTGTAGGGGATCTTTAAGTTGGCTAACTAGATCTTTATCAGTACATGTCTCAATACACATGGTAGTGATCCTATACAATAGTAAATTAATTATCCTAATGCCCCTTAAACAGGATTGAACAAAATAAATCCCTAAACTCTCTATATATAGCAGTACTCTAGGGTTTTGAACCTGTGCAAAGTGCAAACTGAAAAGAGAGACTAAGAACATTGTAAAACGGAGGCCATGTATTGATTGAAATCTTTCGAACTCCTAGGAGGTGCAAGAAAAGGGTGCAGTAGCAGCATATCAGCCGTCCATCTCCACTTTGAATTTCTATCGAAGCACTTGCTCAGAAAATCCCTGCAGTCCTTGCTCACTCCTTCAGGTACCTTGGGCGCTGCATTCTCATCAAACAGAAGCATACACATGACCTCCCTCGTTGTCTTTATCTGCAAGCCAGAGTCCCACAATGTCCATGGAGGTAAACCAGTGATCATCTGAACCACTGTGCAGCCAAGCGACCATATATCCAACGCCGGTCCGATCTCCCCAGCGACCACCGACTCTGGTGACATGTACAACGGAGTTCCTTTGAACCTACCCCTCCAACGACGGCAGTCGAGCTTCCGCTTCTCTTCTAAGGTCAGTGACAGTCCAAAGTCAGCGATCTTCAACTGATAAGACGTGGCCGTTTCAGTCCCCGGAAAAACAAGAATGTTCTCGGGTTTAAGATCACAATGAACTAAACCCATGCGATGAATGCGAGAAAGGCCTCTGAGCAGCATGCGGGTGAAGTCTCTTACTTGGCTCTCAAGAAAAGCCCCTTTCTTGATCAAATCTAAGAGAGTGCCATGAAGGGCATACTCCAAGAAAAGGTTGTGGACAGACACGCCGTTCTCTACGGTAATCTGGCTCCCATAGCACTGGACAATCTCGGGACATCCCCGGAAAGTGTTGAGGATGTGTTCCTCTTTCTGTAATGAAAGAACGCAATGCAGGTACGAGGTGGCCTTCACGGCCACTGTGACGCGACTGCCGTGGGAAACTGCCCGGAAGACAGTGGCAGAAGATCCCCTTCCCAGAATTTCCTCCTTTACGACAAGCATGGTTGTGGCTTTGTTATGGTTGATAGTCGTTAATTTGCCAAGGTTTATTATATATATACACATGTACTGCAGCATACCTAGTTTAGTCAAACTAGGACTAGGAATCCCAATGTAAAAGTTACGCGTTAGTTTTAAGGATTAGTTTGTTAGAGACCAGATTTTTCAAGTTTTCTAAAATGGAGATTTACCTTGTTCTTTTTTTTTTTTTTTAAAGTACGATTAAAATTAACCCATTTAATTTGTTCTGTTGTAATTACTATAATTCACTTTGATGTCTATATATATATATATATATATATATATATATATATATATATATATATATATATATATGTTGAGATTATATATTTATTAATTAAAAAGCTTTTTGTAAATGTTTCCTAAAATACTTTTTGTGAAATTAAATAAATCATATTAATCAATTAATATGATTCATCATTAAATTGAATACGTAACTAACACAATCCCAGGAATTATATTCTCTATCCATATTCTTGAACAGGGGTCTAATGATATGTGATGCGAGTAGGATACCGTTAAAATCGGCCTTCGATTAAGAATGATATTAACTGTCTTATTTTGGTGTTTGAGATTGATTTAACTAAGTAAGTTTATTTATTTTGTAATATCATTTTATAACTTTTAAACTAATTTTAATAAGTGAGACAATATAGGATACATTAATTGAGAGTTTATCTTCTAACTGAAACTGAGATCCAAATGTTGTTAAAAATATAAAATGAATATTAATATATTTGATATTATTTATAAAAGAAATTATATTAAGAATTAAGAAAAGGGGAAGGTTTTCTTAATATATATTCTCATCCAATATATATATATATATATATATATATATATATATATATATATATATATTTACATATGTCTGATCGTGACAACTTGATTTGAGAATAAGATCATGATCCACATAATATACACTTTTCCTTTATGAATTTCTTTTGTTTTAGTTTATTTTAATATTTTAAAATTCCATTATTGATCTAATAAATTTTATCTCTCTTGTAGTTATCTATAGCTTTTCTCCAATTCAAAATCTTAGATATTTTGTCCTGGTATATGCATTATTCTTTTTCATGAATGCTAATATTCATGATGACAATTTTCTTGTTAGAATGTCTATTCTTAATAGGATTAGACCTGCAATTAAACTTCTAATAATGTTTTTAATATAGCATGTATATGTATTGTATTTTATATTTAAATTTTTCTTTTTCTTTTTTTAACTGTCTTATGAGCCTAGCTTGTTTAAGTTGTCTTGGCCTCAAGAAGAAAATTCATGGCTCCGTTATGTTTCAATTTTTTTTTTTTTTTTTACTGTATTATGACAATATATAGCTGAAGGAAGGGAGTCCATCCAACAAATGAGCTACATGCATTAATTATTAAATTGAAAAAATTGTCATTGAATAGGGTGCGTTTTTCACTTGGGTATATTTTAAAAATATTAATATTGGGTTCCAAATTGTAGTTTATGCATTTCAACACCATCAGACGCCATTGACATATTCTTTTCATTATTCCAAATTTTTTTTTTTTAAAAAAAAAAGTATGAAAGAGATTTAATTTCATATTAATTACTTTTTGACTTGCATATGGTCATTTGTAATTAATTAAAATATGTAGAATAATATAATTATGGTTATATGATAAAAAGAGTGTGAGTGTGAGTGTGAGTGTGCGTGTGCATGCAATAACTTTCTGAATCAGAAAGCAATGAATAATTAGTAGAGAGACCATTAGTTGTAAAAGGGCCACCATTAGGCATCTAATTATTTGCACTTTGTTTTATGTTCTGATTGGTCAATCAATACTTAATGAAATGCATTGAGAATGGATCATAAAAATAATACCAAATGTTTGGCAGGCATTGGACGCAGCCCCACCTCGTCGGGCATTGGAATCTCTGTTCATCACTCCATTATCCCTTCATAGTTACTTACTCCAAAGAAAAACACCACCCTTCTCTCCCTCTCTCCTGAGCTACACTGGAAAAAAATGGTAAAACGCACCGTATTGGCATGGGCAGTAGCAGTTGTTTGCTTCGTAGTATTGATGAAGGTGACTCCAGCCATTCCACAGCCTCACAAGTACCATGATTTTGCTGACAAGCGCAAGCTCTTGGGTAAACAGTTTATACCTGCAACTGGTTACTGAGTTATCTTCTATATTCTTTCTGCTTTTGTGTGTGTGAGTTTCCTTGAAAATCCGGGACTGAGTGCAGCAGAGATGATCTAGAGGAATTAATGTGAACTGTGTAAAGGGGTTTTCTTCTTCCTTTCTGGTGTGGTAAACAATAATTGATGAAAATAAGATGTGATGATTAATAAACAATAACATAACTGAAAAAGTAATTTTGACCAAAGTTTTAAAATTCTAAATCAGTTGTAGTTTATAAGTGGGGGAAGTATCATACATCTCTTGGACTTTAGGGTCATATAATTTATCATTACATCGCAACCTATTTATTAGGAACAACTCATTTCTAGCTTAATCTAGGTGTCATTTTTACTCTTAATTACATTTTGCCACATGACAAGTCATATCACTAAGGAGCCCAATATATATATTTCATTCAATCTGTAAGATTACTGTGCTCTTAAATTTACTTGGTTCTCAATTTGAAAGCAACACTTAAAATTTGTGTGTAATAAAAATTAAAATTAAATTTCTTTCCTCATAAGTGGAGAAACACTAGTACAAATGTACTTATGATCATGGTTTTTAAGTTATTATAATATGTTATATATAAACAATATTGTCTTCATATTGAACTATTTTATAAATAGATAGTCCAAGCAAAAGTTTAAAATGAAAATACCATATCAGGTTTTTTTTTTTTTTTTTTTAAAAAAAAAAGCATTACAAACTGATGAATCAATAGGAAACTATAATCATTCTCATCATTAGAAACCAAGTTTTATGTTTTTCTTTTTAATTTAATTGGCATCATTACACTTGCACAGATATGAGAATAAGTCTACATAAGACTTAAAAAGATTAAATAAAAATGTGAATTATGAATACCTCATTTCTTCATCTTTGACTTACTTGTTTTTTGTGAATTGACATGCTAATCAAGATAAATGAAGATATTTTGATATCGTGAATCAATACATACAAATTAATTTGGAATTTGTTTAAAAAATAGCAAACCTAATAATTCTATGTTCATGACTGCTGTAATTCTACCCTTGTGGTATTTTTGCTAAAGAATTGCGTGGAAGAAGGCAAGGTTGGCATCCCCCAATTGGATCCAGTTTGCCTTAGATTTTTGTTTAAGAAAACTAATCTCTGCAAGTCTTAAGTTGATAATAATTTTCTGAAGCTGCTCTCTCTTCTTGGTATAATCTATCATTAAAAGGATCTTGTTGAGAGTCACTTGAGCTACTTTTAGCTAGTCCCTGGCCGGCACAACTTTACCTTGGATATCCTGAAATTGTGTTATGTTCAATAAATTGAGGTTGCTCTTTAACATCTTCAATTTAGTGGCTATCTGAAACATCTTGGTGCCTTCTATATGTGTTTGCCAACTCTGAGTAACCTCTAAGTCATTGAAATCTAGGATCCAAGGACCATTTACCAAAGTTCTCTCAATTTTTGAGACGATCCTTCTTTCACCTTCTTGTTTATTGCAAAACTAAAGACCAAGTTATATCTTTACTAAGTCTTTCCACTTAGTAGGTTCGAGTTTCTGAAGAAGAAAAAGCTTAGAAATTGTAACTTCCAAGACAAAGAGGAGCGTCGAAAATGTGGCTTAGGAATCAGTTATAGTTTGTTTTATTTAAAATAAGTCATGTTTTTAGCTGGGATATGTCAACTAGCTGTTGGTGAGGTAGAATATTTATATTTTTCAGCTAGGTTGTTATTCTGTTAATAAGTGCTGATTAGAATCGTGGGATGTGATCTTGTATTAAGTTATTTTCGAATGTATTTTAAGTCCAAGTTATTCTCAAAGAAGTAATCACTTAGCTGCCCATACTTTAGCTTCTTTTTTTTTGTTTTTTTATTATTTTTCCTCAACTAGGTTGCTTGTCTCACAAAACAACACCATTTACTAGCTCGGTGACTTGGCAATTAGGTTTCTGGTGCCGCTATCGGGAACAAGTAGTAACGAAGCGAGGGAGGTAGTAAATGGGTTTGAGGATATCAACAACAGGGGCAGTCCCTGCAAGGGCATGGACAAATAAGACACTGGCATTGTTGCATAGAACTTCCGTTAGGCATGGACAAGTGGGAATATTAGCTGCTACGGATCTTCTCTGATATGGACTACTATTATAGGAATAGGCCAGCCCTTATAGCCTTTAGAAGGCCTAGCCCAATAGATAATAAGGACAACAAGCAAATTACAAGAAAGCCACTCCCCTCAACAGTATAAATACTCTTCTATTAGCATTAAAGATAAACATTTTGATACATTTCAAATTGATTCCCTAATGAGATAAATCCATTACTAACTTGAACATAGGAAGATTTATCACTTACCTCAACCCATCTATCTAGATTGCTAATTGAGTTAAGCCCAACCTGACCAAGTAGACCAAGACCCATCCAATTAGCTTCGCCTGGACTAAGACGTATCAAATTAGCTTGTTTACAATAATTGTTATGACGAGCATGGATTGAACATGTGACTTTTAGATAGACTTTTTTTGTTTTTTTAACCAACACCATGGCCAAGCCAAACCTTCACACCCTTTAGATAGGAGGACCCAATAGCACAAATTTCATCCTTGAAACACTCGGTTAGCCATCACTAGGACTCCAAGATGAACAACCTCGAGCCAACCCAACTAACCAACCACCACAGGCTAATTGGGCTATGATGATGGCTCACCTTGAAGCTATGAGAAGAGAGATAGAAGACTTGAGGGAGTAGAGATCTAGGACCATAAAGAAATCCAAAAGCTTTGATCTAAGAAGGAAGTACGAGTTGAAACAAGGGACAAGTATACTACTTGTACTCCCCAGAGTATACCACTCCAAGTCAAGCAGATAGTGTTCGTACCATCGAACACACCCCATTTCGCAATATCAATCTCCATGAAACCACCTAACCGCTATTACCCGCTGCAAAACAAGCTAAACACTTGTTCACCCCAAACATCATATCATATCCTTTACTAACATATTTCAAGCAACCAACAATAGACCCGTATGATAGGTCAACGGACCTTGTTGAACATGTATGCAGCTTTGAAAACGTGATGTTAATTTCCAGTGTTGAAGATGAAACTAATTGTCCTACCTTCATGACCTTATTACAAAAATCTGCCCTACAATGATTCAATAATCTACCCCCCTCCCCTATATCAAATTTTGATCAATTGATTAAGCTCTTCATCGCTAGATTTTTTACCAGTATAGCTTCACAAAAAACTTCAGTTGTCCTAGCAGCCCTCCAACTAGGAGATGATGAACCCTTAAGGGAGTACATCCAAAGATTCATTACTTTATCTCTCCAAATCAAAGACCTAATGATGAAGTAGCAATGCACACTCTCATAGCTAGCCTACGCAGAGGGAGGTTCAAGGAAAACATTACACTAAATCTGCTTGGTACATTGCAAGGTTCGCTTCAGTCGGCTGGAAAAAAACATTAATCTAAAGGACGTAGAAATAGTAATCCCCAAACAAAAGACAAAGAAAGTTTGAAGAAAGAGAAAACGAGAGAAGACCTCAACTCTGCCACTACAATTACACTCCTCTCAATAGATCAAAAGCACACATCTTGCATGAGATATACCAAACAGGCCTGGCACAGTTGCCTCCACCAATCAAAGCACGAATGAGACCGAATGTCAAAAAGTATTGTGAATACCATAGAGGCTCAAGACATGATATCGAAGGATGCCAGGCACTTAGGGACCTCATCAAGAATCTGTTGAGAAAAATGCATTTATGTTGCTTTAGGATGGAAAATGAGCTTAGGCAATTCATAAGAAAAGACCAACTTTAAGAAAGATAGCGAGATAGATCTATAGACTGACAAAGAACCTCTAGGCACATCCCAAACCAAAATGGAGTCTTAAAATCATAAATACCATTTTAGGAGGATTTACAAGAGGTGGACCAACTGTTGGAGGACAAAAGATGCATTTGAGGGCAATAAGGAGGCACCACCACTTAGTAAGCCAAGTTAGAGCATATAAGAAGATGAGAAAGGAAACACCCTATCCACTATCACTTTCACCAAGGAAGACTTTGGGGATATATAGAGGGAACATAATGACCTAGTGATATTCATTGCTATGATAACCAATTTTCAAGTAATGAAGATTCTAGTAGACTAGGAAAGTTTGCCATATATTATTTTTTGAAAGGCATTTGACCAAATGGTGATCTCGTATAGTGAGCTATGACATTACCAAGGTTCCTTGGTCAGATTCTCAAGAGCAGCAACACCAGTGGCTAGATTGATTTCCCTATAGGCTACCTTTGGGCAAGTCCCAAATCAAGTAACAAAAATAGTGAATTTTTATATAATAAAATGTCACTCACCCTATAATGTGATTCTAGGAAGACTGAACTTATACTAGTTAGTGGTCTCAACCTGACATCTAGCAATAAAATATCCAACAATGGACAAAAGGGTAAGAGTATTCAAGGGGGATCAATTGATAGTAAGAGAATTATACCATTGAAGCTTGACTATTGAGCTAAAGTAGAAGGAATAAAACAAGGTTCCAACCAAAGCAAAATTTGTGGCTGCTAAGGAGCTCGATGTTAAGATCGACCTAAGGGAGTCTTTACCAGAACCAATTAGAGAATTCAAAAGAGTCCAAGTAGGAAATGAACTAGAACAAGTAGTGTAGAGTTTGACTCACCTCCAACTTAAACAGCAAAAGCAACTTGAAAACCTCTCAAAAACAACTTGAATACCTTTGCATGGACAACAACAAATATGCCAAGTATAGATCCAAACATTATTTCACATAAATTATCTATTAAACCTGGTGTTGGATCTACTGCACAAAGAAAAAGACTTTTCGGACTAAAAAATGAATAAAAGCTAACATAAAAGGAAACTTGAAGCAAATGAGAAAAGGGCAACCAACTTGAAGAAAGTCTAAACACTCTATATAAAAGAAGACAAAACACAGAATATAGCTAATTAGTTCTGGGCTAATTAGTTCCGATCCTAAGACCAACTCTAGTGGTCGAAAATTATGCATTGCATAGGACTATGTAACGTTACATTTCTTGTTGCACCACTAGAGAGCTAATGAGTTAGAAGAGAGAGAAGATAGTAAGTTGCTTAAATATGGAACGGTTAATAAGAAAAAAATGAGTCCACTTGTATTTTATAAGAAAGAAATAAGAGATTTATAGGAGGAAAGAGAAAAATTGTGAAATAAATTTATTCAAAATAAGAATATAAAATAGTCTGTGAGACTCGTTTAAAATTTTTTTTGAAGTTGTATGAGTAAAGAGAAAATTATATAATTTGTATAAAGTGATGTGTTATCATGGGACCCATAAAAATAATATAAATAATTAAGATATGAAATCCTAACGAGTATTATAATTAAAGATCTAAAAAATATGAGAGAAAGTAAAAGTGAATACCCAAAGCATTTCCCTATTTATATGCAATTTCCTTTGTATATCAACGTATCAGAATAAGCCACCAAAAACTGATCAAACGATTGGTAAGGAAAAGTTACCTTGGAATATGAAAGGGCACACAGAAAGAGTAATGATTATGTAGAAAACAGTTGTCTGACAATTAACATAGCATACTCAATACACCTCCTAGGCTCGAACATCGAAGGGACAAATACTAATGACAATAACAAAGCAAGGGAGCTTGAAAAGAGGAACACCAGGTATGCTCAAAGGACTAATCATAGATACTTGAGGCAAATTTTCTACTTGGAGATATGGATTACCGAATCTCCTGCCAGGGACTGATGATATGGACTATTATCATAGGAACGGCCTAGCCCTTAGACGGCCTGGCCCAATAGATAATAAGACAACAAGCAAATTACAAGAAAGCCACTCCCTTCAATAGTACTAATACTCTCTCATCAACATAAAAGGTAATTATTTTGACACATTTCAGATTGATTCCCTAATGAGATAAATCTATTACTCACTTGAGCACTAGAGGATCTACCACCGATCTCAACCCATCTACCTTGATTGCAGATTGAGTTAAGCTCAACCCGGCCAAGTGGGCCAAGACCGATCTGATTAGCTGTCTGCAACATCCTCTAATTTTATTATCTAATTTCCTTCTTGTACCAACACATTTTGATCAGAAATTAGAATGCATATATATATATATATTCATGTATGAAGGACAATAATTTTTTGTTGTCTACTTGTATAGTTCGAGGTGGCTGATATGACCTTGTTTATCATAATTGTTGCATGAAACGTAGATCACTGTTATTGAACATTCAGCAAAGTGAACCCAACAAAGAATTAAGATGAATCTGAAAACACAAAAAAGAAAAGTTAATTTTCATTATCTGAATTACTACTACCATGGTAAAATTGACACAACAATACGTACAATACCAAGCTCACTAAACTTAGCAAAGCTATAAGCCAGTAGTAATTGTCTAGCCTAGCTTCATTCATATCATCAGTGAACCAGCTGGGTTTTCCTCTTAACTTTGTGAACACTTCCACAAGAGTGATCAATAAAGCACTCACAAAGCTTCCCACTCCAAAAACACTAGTATACAAAGCAATGCCCGTCGTTCTCATTCGAATAGGAACTTCACTGTAAAAGAACTCCTGCATACCAACAACTGTGAAAATGTCTGAAATGCCCAGTAGAATGTACTGTGGTAGCAACCAAAAAATGCTCAGAGGCACTGTTTCTGAATGTAATCCAGCGTGTGCTAATTCCCTACCAATCTGAAGCCTTTTTGCTTCAACCACAGCTGCAATGACCATGGCTATGATTGAAAGAACCATTCCAATTCCCATCCTTTGTGTTATGGTTATACCTTTTTCTTGACGAGTAATCAACTGAGTAATCGGTATGAAAACCCTATCATATAATGGCATCAGTAGTATTATTGACAGTGTAATGGCACTTTGGAGTGTGGCTGGTGGGATCATGAAACTGCTGCCAATGTTTCTCTTCATTGTCATGCCTTGTTTGGTGAAAAAAGTTGCTGGCTGTTGGAAAATTACAGCAAACATCAGAAGCAATGTCCATACGGGCAAAAGTCGTAGTACAACCTTGATGTTTTCAAGCATATACATGCGCCTTTTATGATTATGATCCAAATCCTTATGGTTATCCAAGTTTTCATGACACAGAGGTCTCTCTTGAAGTCTAACACACACACACACACACACAAAAAAAAAAAAAAATCTGCAATAAGTACTTTTGTAAGTTAAAGTAACAATAAAATACTGTTTTCATCTCTTAAGAATTCTTGAAAATTAGATAAGTCCTCACTTATATAATGTCTTAGATAAATCCCTCTGTTGCATGGGTGAGGGACGTATCTTTTAATATGTTTTAATTGTTAGAGATCTTATCTAAAATGTTACATAAATGAGAGATTTATCTGATTTTCAAAAATTCTTGAAAGGTGAAAAAAATATTTTACTTAGAAGTGAACAAAATAAAGTTATGAATGTGAGTTTGTGAACTTACTCTAGTTCAACCCCTTCAGACTGGTCTTTTGGCAGGGTAGTTCCACAGTGGAAACATTTCAGTGCAGATGCTTTTATAGCTTGAACTATTTTCATGAAGGACAGCTCAGCTTTATCTTGGTCTTGTTGTTTATACAAGTAAATATGGCTTCCAGATGAGAAAATTAAAGTGGACATTGCCATTGAAATTGCAGGAATGGCAAAACCCAATACCCAGCCAAAGTTATCTTGTATATAGGACGTGACTGTGACACCCATGAGGCTTCCGCCACAAATCCCAAAATACCACCACTGGAAGAATAGAGTCCTTTTATTGGGCTCACTTTCATCTTTGCTGAAAGGCAATTCTTTGTCGTCATCGAGCTGATCTGCTCCAAAGGCTTGCAAAGATGGATTATACCCCGCTTGCCCTACTGAAATTAAAAAGAGAGACCAAGAGAGAAATGAAGATAACAGTGTTCGATTTTCATCCGGCCATGACCATGTCACTGCTGTCGATGTCAATGCTGCAAGTCCCTATGTACAAGCCACAAAACACAACATGGTTAACTTATCAGCAAAAAAAAAAAAGAAAAAAAGTGATTTCTTGTCACCAATGTCTGAAAAGCTAGACGAAGATCGAACTGGTGGAGAGAATCACGGTTTAATGGTCTGACTAGTGTGTGTGTATATATATATATATATATATATAATTTTATTAATATAAGAAATATATTATATAATTTTGTACATTTTTATAGATATAATATTAAATTTTAACATAATACGTAGATAATCTAGTACATGTAAATAAATTATATTATATAGATAATCTGCTTGTCACTGAATCATCTGCTATAAGTTCATAATTGCTTACTAACTTCAGGCCCTTTCGCTTATAATAAGTGGCTTTAATGTTGAATGTGATATCTTACACCGAAGAAAGGCAACTTCACTTGAATTCTTTTCAAAAAACTGCATATTGTCAATCCAATTTGGACTCTACTAAGGGTTACTAGAGCCATTTAATGGCACAAACAAAATCCAAGATCTGTAAAAGGCTGAAAATATAAACTATGCATCTAATCATCACTTCTTGATAGTCATTATTGGTGAGATAACTTGGAATACTATGTTTTAGCATGATTGGAAGAAGGAGAGATGCAGAATCAAAGTTAGAAATTCAGTTTAGAAGATTGCTTGTTTTAGGATAAAAGGAATGTTGTCAGAACAAGTTTAATGTCTATGAAGAATCTCTAGCCTTAAATAGGAATTCGATGTTAAGTAGGGGTTGAAATATTTCTTCAGACATTTTATTATGCTTGTAGGTTTCAATGATGTCGGGTTCATATTCCATTCTACTGCCGTGTAAGAATTTGAAAGAAAGAAAAGGCCTTGTAACAATGAAAATCATTATACTAATCTTCTTTGTTTCATTCCCACCCGCACTCATTAGGTAGTGCTTGGTTTGAGGGATTTGGAAGGGAGGGGGACGGGAATTATTGGCATTTTTCCTTGTTTGCTCCAAAGCATAAAAGAGAAGGGAAGGAGAGAGATTTTTAATTTTACTTTTCCTTTCCTTCTCATCTTTTCACCCTTAAAATTGGAGAGTTTTGGAAGAGAGAGAAACATTTTTTTATTTTGGACAAAAATACTTTTTATATTTTATCTCTTTTTTTTTTTACTTATAACATTATAATAGTAGATTTATCTATTCTTTTTCCACTCGTTCTCTCTACTTATTAACCAAACAAAGAAAAACTCTTTCTCTCCCTCTGTCAACGAAACACTCCCTTAAAGTAGTCCTATAATATTCCAGATTTGGATGGATATATTCTGGTGAAATGCAGAAGCCTACTCCGAAATACAGCGTGACACTTGTAATCATGGTGGACATACATGGCTACATAGTTTCTGATTGAGAGAAGAAACATCCTGAATCTTATACTATAACATCAAACACAGCATGTTGTTTCTTGCTGCCAACTATCTTATAATTCCACTAAACTCAGATGTGCCATTAGTCTCGTACTTCAATAAACAGTGGTTATGACTCAGACTCCAACAAACTTAATGGACCATCAAATGAAAAATTCAATTAGGCTACATAAACTATCAGCCCTCAAGTATTAACACGAGGACTACTTAATCTTCAAAAGAAGTAAGTCTTTAGGCTGTGATTGCGAGTTTAGAGGGAAAAGAAGGGAAAGAGAGGGAAAAATAGGGAGTTTATGTCCTACCTTATTTTGGAAATATAAAATTTTTGAAGGGAAAAAAATAGAGAATTTATTATATCGATAGACAATTATATCCTTATTTAACATAATTTTTAAAACTATATATATATATAGACATATACATATTTACTGTTACTATATGTATATATATACCGTTAAACGTTTATATACTGTTACTATTAATATGGGTTAGGACTGTTATATATATATATATATATATAGAGAGAGAGAGAGAGAGAGATATAGATATGTTAGTGTACATATAGTTATAGTATTTATATACAATATATAAATTTTTAAACTCTATAAATGTTATATTAAAAAAAATAAAATTTGTAATTTTAAAATTTTATCGAGAGTATAAAAGTAAACTCTTCAATTTTATTTTATTTTCAAAAACTCCAATTTTAAAGAACTATAAAATACGGTATAAGAGAAGTTTGGAGAAATTCTAAAAATCTTCTAAAGTCTTATCTTCATAATTTTAAAACTTACAAATAAGAGAAAAGATATCAAAACCTTTCCCTTACTCCCTTTCCCTCCTGTGTTAGGACTTGCAAACACATCTTCTAGTGTAGTGGTAAAATAAAATCCAAGGAGGCCGCTGAATATAAAAGGAGGAAAAAGAACTTTGGTAAAGTTCCAAGAGATCTTAATATCTTTCTCTCTTTTAATCTCAAAATCTAAAGTTGTGGGATATAACTTTTGAAGAGTAAAACTTGTTTTGCCTCCAACACTTTTGCCAAAACAAGAAAAAACTCTCATATTTTAAACTTACTAAATTAAACTCTAACATTATAAAATTATATTAAATTTAACTTTTTAAAAGTCTTTTTTATTGATACGTAATATTTAATTTGTTAAGATTTTTGTAATATGATATTATAATTTAATAAGTGTTTAACTTAATGATTATTTTTAGTTTTGACTAACATGTATCGGACAAGATAGGATTTTACTCAACTTTTGAATGATTAAGAAAAGAGAAATAACTTGAGGAGGGTGACTCACCACAACGTAGAGGAAGGAAGAGACCATTATAGTGGAATATTTATGGCAATAAGCATCAGCAAGGGGTGCCACTAACAATGGCATTATGGAAGTGAATCCACACCAACTGTTAACCATCTTTGCTGCAGATGAGTTGCTCAATTTCACAACATCAGTCAGGTAAGTCACCAAATTTGATGCCACCCCCTTGAACGCAAACCTCTCTATACCAGCAATGGCTGCCAATGAAACCACAAAAAAGAAAAAGCAACAATCAGATTCTCACAACCCCAGATTCCTAAAATCAAAAGGGAAAACTAAGCAGTAGAAAATCAATAAGATTCTTCACTAGCTTTTTTCTGATTATCAAAATATACCACAATAAGCATTAGTTTTTTTCAGCTTCAATTTTGTGGTGAACTTTTTGAAACAATCATAAAAAAGATACTTCCATTTTCTCATTCTTGCACTAATAATAATCATTGTGCTCAACCTTAGCAAGTATATGCAAAACTTGTCAGCGAAAATTATAGATTAACCTGAAGATGGTTGGTTACCTATAAGGAGAATGCATGGCTTGCTGAACCTCTTGTGTCTCTGTCCTCCAGCCATGAGAAAGATATGACAAATGGGATGCACCCTGCTAATGGAAAAACTCTGATTTCTGAACTCTATTATATAGACCACAGAGGGTCCTGCTTCTTTATGTACAATTCAACTAGCAGTGAGTGACAGCATCAAGATTCAATATAACCACCAAAATCCAACTGAACATCACCACTTTTTCTCCATCATTAGACTCAACTACGAAGGCGGCCCTTTGAGTTTTTATAGCAGAAGATTTGTCTTTAACTCGTAAATGGGCCCAAGATTGTCACTGTGCACACTTTAAAGTAATCCCTTAAAAAGTTCCTTGTTTTATCATTATTCATGAAAAAGCAAAGTGTGAGAACCATAGTTATCATATTCTCATTTTTTTTGACCAATCAAGAAGCAGTTTATACGTATTGATTCGTAATACTAGAATGTCTTGATTCATTTGGATTTACGTATCGATATATTAAAACAAGCGAATCGAATATAAAGAAATAAAATATTTTTTAATTTGTAATTTTCTTGGACTTTTCTCAATTTTATATTGATTTATACTTAAACTTATATCAAGTTTTTAATTTTTTAAAATAAGAAAAAGAAAAAATAAAAAAAAAATAAAAAGTAAAAGAATGAAAGCTTATATAAAATTATTACAAAATAACATGACTCATAATATATCTTAACATATTAATATTCTAACGTACTAAAAAAGATTATTTTTAAATAAACCTTATTTTTTTAAATGATGACTATCCATTTCTATATCAACATACCAGTACGTATTGAATAATCGGATAACTATGCTCAGAACACACTTTTTGTTTAAGAATGGTGTTACAAAGGTTTACTTAAGGCAGCCCTTCTCTTTACTTAAGACAGTCCCCAAAATTAAAAAAAAAAAAAAAAAGACTCAACAACTCTACAAAACCGTTTAGGTAACTAAACGAAATTAGAACGGCTCTACATAACCGTTTAGTTACCTAAACAGTTTTGTAAAGTCATTGAATCATTTTTTTCTTTTAATTTAAGGGATTGACTGAAATAAAGGAAGACTGCCTTAAGCAATTCCCGTGTTACTATGGCGTTGCCTAGGACCACACGGCATCAATCAGATAGCATATATGCGATCAGTTAGATTCTACCAGGCACCCTCTCAAATGTCCAACGTCGTTGACACGTGTCACATCTGACACATGGGATGCGAAAGCCTATTCCAAGTAAGCCAGGAACATGTTCCAAATGTTAGAACCGTTGAGATTAGAGATGCAGATATAAATTATGATGGGGGGAAACTTGTTCTGATAACATGAAAATTATGTAATGAGATTTTTTATGTTTATGACATAAGCATAAGGGTGAAATAGCCTTATTGCCCTATAATCATGCATCATGTCTTAAACTTGGCAAGATAAGATATATACCTCTTTCTAATCAAAGACATAAATAAGTAAATAAATATTAAGAGTGCGTGTCACTTGAATTTGGTGCAAATTCAAACTGAATTATCTTGGTTAATTTAAAAAAATTATAAATCGAATTTTTATTGTTTGGTTGAGATTTTAGATATTTTGTTACGGTTCAGTTTTGATTTTGAGACAATTTGAAATTGTCCCTTTGTTAATATTTATTGATTTTTTTTTTTGGTGGTTTGGAGATGGTTTAAAATAATTTTGAGTAAGTTTAAATTGATTTAAAGTGATTTTGAGTTAATTTAAGATAATTTAGGACGGTTTGATAATAAAAATTTGTTATACATATACGTAATTAGTTCAGTTTAGTTTGAGACGATTTAAAAAAAATTTAATGGTTTAAATATATTTAAAAATAATTCAAATCACTTTTAATCAATTTTGATACAATTTGATTTAATTTGGTCAATTCAACGCGGTTTCATTGAATTGGTAAACACCCCAAAAGTATAAATATGATTTAAATCAATAGTACAAATGAAATTCATATGATCCTAACTGGAGCCAAATATGTTGGTCACGTTAAACAAATCACTACAGTAATCAATTCTGTTAATGGTATCATTTGAACCATTTTCACCAGCAAAATGACAGTTTTAGCAATATGGTAATTTAATTCAAAAAGGAAAACAGATACAGCTGCAAAGTTTTAAATAATTGCCCATAAATGGTTACGGATTAGGGACGGTCACGGATCAGAAGGGTCATCTTTTTGTCCTTAAAGATTATTATATAGTGGCTACTTTTGTAGCCATAATTAAAATGTCAATTTCCTTCTTTTATGTTCAACCATTCTAGTTTAAGCAAATTGCCTCTCCAATCCAACCTTTATTTTTCCCTGAGGATTAAAAGAAGACAAGGAAATTAAAGTTGGCTATATCAAAACTGCAATTGAGTGGTTGCTTCAGTCACGTTGAGGAGCTACAGGACAACTTAGAACACGTCGTGTGCACTGGCCAAGCATTTCACACGCGCACGCATCGCCAACACAGAGAGAGAACTTGTGTGTAAGGATGACAATTTCTTTCCATTCAGTGAGGATTATTTATTTATATTAATTTAAAATAATATATTAATTTTTTTAATTTAAATATAATTATTTATTTATATTTAATATCAATAAAATTCAAAATATAATATACATCTCCTCGTACAATAATTATCCTTGAGTTTCCCGGGGATGGGATGATACTCCCGCCCCCACCATGTTGCCATCCCTCAGGGTCCGTGTTAGTGGAAAAGCCAGACAGGCTCTGCTTTTCATGTTTTATTGTTAGTGTTGGTGGTTGAGTGAAACAGATACCACTTTGTTTAATTATGGTCTTATCTTTTAGTGGGGAATTTTGACAAACACGTGGGGGGAGACAATAGATATTACAGAACCAATCTCTGAGCACCACTTCAATCATAGGATGCTGATAATTTCTCTTCCTTGCCTTTAAGCAAGAGGAGAAAGGGTAAAAGGAAAAAATAATACCTTCATTGTTGTTGGCAAAATTGAAGTGAAGGTAGCAATAGCAGTTCAGAGACCAATTAATCAACGGTTTAGAACAAGTATCATATTTGTCAATAGGTCCTCAACATGCGTTTGAATTTGGATAAAAAGCCTCCTGGTTAAACGAATTGCATATCCTTGGTAACTCTACCTTAATTATCTCGGACACATTGACTTAAGCATTCGCCAAAGTACCTTGCTTTCCTCATTATTGTAGGTTTGACCAACCCAAACTTGTAACCAGTTGACCAACTTGGTAGGAACAATAAGCTCTTTTTTTTTTTTTACTTCAAATTCATCGTTCACCTAACACCAAAACCAGAGAAACGTAGCATGGATAAAGATGATTCGTTGGAAAAAGATTTAATAACCCGCGTTCATTGATTGTAGTAAATGCAAAGTGCACGTGGTTAATTAGAAATATTCACAATTGATTTTATTGGAGTATTCAAATTCGTGGTGCATACCACTGACCACATCTTTTATTTTTTCTCATAAATATCCTTTTAGACAATTTTATTCAAAGTATTACCAAATACTAAATGTTAGAGTTAATTTAAAAAAAAAATACAAAATTGAAAACTATTTACCATAACGTCATTTATCCCAAAACTATTTCTTAATATACCACAAAACTGATGAGCTTTGAAGGCGCCACGTTGATTGGTGCTCACAAGATGAAGGTGTGCACAAAGGCACCAACAAGAATGGCATCCAACAAAGAAGCAAACATTCAAGAAAGGTTCCAATCGAGCTGGTGCCCTGCCCATGGAAAAATCTCTCCAACACTTAGCCAAATTTTCGGAGAGGATGTGAGGCACAGCCTCCGTGAGAGCCAAACGCTTAGGCACCTTTTAGTTCTGGACGTGACGTAGAAGGCGCCATTCAATATGGCGCTCTTCAGCTAGCCCAACTCCACCAGACTTAGCCAAATATTCGTGGAAGATGAAAAGAGTGGCCTCTATGAGCACCTAATGCTTAGGCGCCTTAAGGGAGAATTTTTTCTTCAGGAAGTTCCATTGCCCCATTTTAAATAACCAATTCGTGAATCTGAGCCTCATTTGCCCCATTTTTCCCAAACACCTTTTCTCTCAACCCTAACCTCTCCAACCCCCGA
Organism: Bauhinia variegata; assembly: GCA_022379115.2. NCBI lineage: Eukaryota > Viridiplantae > Streptophyta > Magnoliopsida > Fabales > Fabaceae > Bauhinia > Bauhinia variegata. Next base: position 8,736,372 of record CM039429.1, on the reverse strand, counting down.
CCCAGTTGCTCCAATGCCATTCATTGCCAGTTTCCCTCACTTCCCCGCCGGCAGCCGCAGCGTTTGAGCTTCTTAGAGGTGCGGTAGGCCACTCTCACTCCTTTTTCCTTTGTTGCCTCCCAGTTGGAGGTGGAAGCACCTACAAATAGGGGCCAAGCCAGAGCACGTGGGGAGGTAACTCCCCAACAGATGATCAGTCGATTGATTTGGACACCAAATTCATTCACCCGGATGTGGCATTGATGACCATACGCATTAGGATGGCATGTGCATTATAGTTTATGTTATCGTACAAAGGACTTTGCATTGTTGTTTTCAGTAGACTTTGGATGTTATCTTTGTTATGTGAGTGGAGGTGTTTATGGTTTATCCTCAAGTCTTCTCTAGTTGTAATCTTTTCTACCCAAGTCTCATGGTTTAACAAAAATTATCAAGAGTATTTATCCTATGCATCCACTTTGTGTAAGGCAAGAGAGTTCCTATGGTGATTTGGCCAACTAATTTCTCAAAACTAAGTTGTCAAAATAATAATAATGCTTGACAAAACACAAATGAAAAAACACTTGCAAAGCGAGGGTTTTTATTACATTGCACTCTTTATTGATTATAACAAAAGATTATTTTTCAACATTTTACATACATTCAAAAACACCCTTAAACTTTTTATTTAATTGTCTAAATAAAGGAGGATGACTAAAACCCGATTCTTGCATCACAATTTTTTCAAAAAAGCTTTCACTTTAAAGGCGCCATGAAGACGATGCCATCTCTAATGGCGCTTTTAACTCATTATACTTCGTAAAGGTGTCATCCTGTTTAGCACCTTTAAGTCTGATGAATTTTGTGGTACATTGAGAAATAGTTTTGGGTTAATGGCGTTTTGATAAATAATTTTTAGTTTTATATTTTTAGTGAAATTGACTAAATGTGAGTACATGTTCTAACAATAATTTGAATTCAGGTTTACCATATTGTAGAAGATTAGCTTTATATATCACACCTCTTATATCTATTATCCGATCTTTCTTTACCAATTTAATTTTATCTCAATCTATGTTTCATTAGATATTGCCTTTATTATTATAAATTAATTGAACTATAGAAAAAGCTTTAAAAAGCAACATGTATCCTATTTCTTGGAAAGTAAAATAATTAACAAGCAATATTGAAAGACAAAAATAAGTCGCTCGGTGTGATCGAGGAATTTAAATAGCATGCATGTAGAAGGTTTGGGTTCGAATCTCTTTACTATGTGGTTTGGATAAATTGGTTATAGAAACAATAAATTGTTATTATTATTATTATTATTATTGGTGGGGTGGGAATGGTTGGGCCAGGTTTAAGGTTGAATAGAGGTTTAAGGTTGAATAGTAATATAATGATAGTAGGAATTTAATAAGTCACCACCTCTCTAATATATATACTTCTAGCACATATGGGGTTTCTAGGTTCAAGATTTTGATTGCATTTCATTATTTTAGGAAGTTCCTAAATTAGACCAATTAGCTATGTCAAGTCAGAAATTATTTATCTAATTAAAATTCAACAATTATCTAATTAAATATTAGCTTTCATTGGCATAATAATGTGATGCAATAAGATATTAGTAAGTATAACAATATTATAGTAAATCATTCCACTATAATACTAATAAGTTAATGACAATAAGAAAAGGCAATCAACGTGGCTTCATCTTTTAATTTCCTTTTTGTTGACAACAATTAGCATTTATTCTAATTATTCAATATATTAATCAACTGATTATTTTATTCTTTTGGGTCATCTAGTTATTTCATTTTACTAATTATCACAATTTTTTATTGGCATAAATTCACTAATTCTAATGCCTTTCCTTGCACCCTAAGCAAACCAAGATATAAATCAATAATAATTATTGCAAATTCAGTCTGTAGAGAAACAGTCCTCAAAATAAAACAAGGAACATAATGGAAAGAAACAAGATATCTTAAAGATTGAATTATGGTTTAAACAATATAAGAGCATTTTTTTCTTTATTTATTTTTGCTTCATTTTGATAGATCTAAGGCTTGAAAGCAATGCTTCACGTTGGTTTTGATTTTACCATTTTTGTCTTATATCTTCTTCTTTTGTACCTTGCCCTTATCAATTGATCATTGTTATTTATTGGATTGTTTTATGAACATAAGCTCTGATATGTTTTATGCTCTCTTTTAAAATTTCAAGCTAGCAATTTATAGTGTGTTTTGTCAATTAAACAATAAATTGGAAAAACATTTTTATCTGGAGATATTAACCCTCAATAATTAGTTATATGCATTAGAGACCACATATTCTATTACCTAACAAATACTGATATACTCTACCAAAAAAAAAAAACTAAATCATGCTATTTCCAGATATCAAGATATATTATAAAAAATGTAACTCGTAGCATAGCGTGGATACTTAAATCTAGCTCACAATAATAATAAACATACATGAGAGGTTCGCAATTTTGCATAATACATGCAAAATGTATAGGCCGTGTAATGCACGTATATGAGGGAAAGCAAAGCGGCATGCGCGAACAAATTAGTAATGCGAAGTCTTTTACATTGGAAAGTGATGGCCAGCAAAGGTGTTTGATCAAATAATTGAGAGGGACAATATAATCAAGATGATCTTCAAAAGGGATGGGAAGAGCAGCTTTATGTTCAATTAGATCTCAATTGCGATGGTACCTTATGCCCCTTTTGAGTCACAAGATTGGGTTGTCTATATTGATTGGTTATCCTTTTGGTGGTGATCATTCCACCAATTAAAGTTGCTAGCTAGTCTTAGATTGAGATATTCTACTAACTTTTTGAACATGAACATGATATTTTACCTTCAATGAGGAAGATTGATCTCAGCTTTTGCCTTATATTGTTGTGGTTACTCCTTGATTGCTATGGGTAGATTTGAAAAAGTTGAAAAGTGTATTTCTATTGCAATACTCATCATCTCAATTTTAGTGGAAGGATTGTGTGCTAATAAAATTTGAAATAATGGGATTGAGTATCCACATAATGTTTGTTAGTTTCAAGAAACACTCTCATCCTTTGAAAGAGAAAGTGCCCTCTAAGAAAGAATGATGTTGGGATTTGGTTTATCTACTCGCTCATTGCCAGAATGTTTAGTACAAATGGTGTTTGAAATCAAATGTGATATTGAAGGTCAAGTTGAGAGACATAAAGCCAGACTAATAACAAAGAGGTGAAATAGAACTCTTTTCATTGTGTAATGGCATTGGTAGCACACTTGATTTGGAGCTTTATTGGATGGATGTTAAAACTGTGTTTTTAAAAGAGGTGAAATAGGTTTTTCAAGTAGTAGTATCCAAAATTTGTTTAAATACACAGTTCTCTTGGTTTTAAGGAGAACAATTCTAACCTATAACCGTGAAATAGTAGGAGTACATTCCTCTTACTAATATTGTATGACATTTCATTTACCAAGCATTGATATATGCCTTTGTTTGTTGATAGTCTCACGTATATTCAAGTTGGTACATGACCTGAAATTGCATTTGCAATGAATGTTTTGGGGCGATACATGAGTAACTACAGGGTAGGCTATTAAGAGGCTATCAAGAAAGTGCAGAGATATATGTAGGATACCAAAGATTGCATGCTTTCTTGTAGGAAGTCTAATCATCTTGAGTTGATAGACTATTTTGATTGCGATCATTAGGGCATTTTCATGATGGCAAGAGGAGCCATTTAATGAAAAATGCTAAGCAGACATGTGACAAGCTAAATTGTGGAGGCAAAGTATGTGGCTTGCATGAGGTCTCTGGGCAAGCAATGTGTAAAGTCACAAGTGTTTTAGTGCACAAAATATTTTCACATCAAGTATTGGAATGTCAAAGAGAGAATTTGTGAGCTTGAGGCTCTTGCTTGTGGATCTCCTAACCAAGGGTGTGCATGTGAGAGTTTTGAAAGACCATGTCACTTACATGAAGATTGTGATTATAGGGTCTTTTGATGCCTTGGTTTAAGGTATGTAAACTCAACTCAACTTATATAAACCCCTATTTGACCCATATATTAAAAAAAAAAAAAAAACTCTTAAAAATAAAAATATAAAAAATATAAATTAAATATGTCACATTAAATGTTTGTGTTTTATTACCCTATAGAAGACAGAAGAATAAGTTTTTAGTTTTTAATTAATGATAATTTTTTATGTACTTTTTTATTAATTTATTTTTTAGAGATCTAAGTGATAATTTTTAACTTTATTTATCTTAATTAAAAAATGTATAATATATATTCTTGTATTTTAATACTTCATCATCACAAATTTAATAACTAATTGATTTGTTTAACCTATAATTTATTTTTTTTAAATTATATACAATTTTTATAAAAAAAATTATATTAATTTATTGACCCAACTTAACCCAACCCCACAAATATGGGGTTGAGTTGGATTTAGGTTTGTAAAATGTTTTTCTCCAACCCAACCCAATATCTTTTGTATGGGTTGAGTAAGAAAATGGGTGATTCCTTTCATACTACATTTTTTTTTTTTTTTTTACGTATTCTTAGTCCCTTTTTTCATTTTTTAAATTAAAATTACAAAAAACATCCTTATAAAATAAAACTCACTACTCAATTTAATAAATTATTAAATATTTTAACATTTTTACATAAACAATTTAATAAAATTAATTATTTTTCAAAATCTTTCATGCTTTCCACCAAACCTCATCTTTCGTCAACTTTACTTTGCCAAATTTCTTTGTTCGTGAGTATAAAATTTTGTTTCTCTTTTGATTTTCAGAATAGTGGGTTTGTTTATTTCACTTCTGATCGCATTTGGAAATGAAATTCTAAATTTTATGAATTTAATTATTCTAAGGTGTATAGTGTAGATGTTTGTTGGATTTCACATGACTATAGTTTTCAGTTTCACACTCCTGTATTTGTTTTAATGTTCTGAAAGAAATTTTATTTTTTTGGGTTACATTAATAACATAATTCTTTTAGAGAAGGTGTGAGAGATTTTGAGAAGTAATTAATTTTATTAAATTTTTTATATAAAAAATATTAAATAATTTATTGGGAGATGGCTACCGTGAGTTAGGGAGGTGAGGTTAGATGGTGGGTTTTATTTTACAGGAGTGTTTTTTGTAATTTTAATCTAAAAAATGATTCACTCTAAGAAAATACTTGCGACCCCGTCTATGTCTTAAACGGATTTGATTTTCGTAAAAGTAATTTTTTAATTCAATTTATTATTATTTTTATAAGATGATTTAAGAATAAGTGTCATATCTTGTTTTATTATATATTAATTAATCAATTATATACGTGATATTAGAATTAATATATTATTTTATAATCTAAACATTAATTAAAATCAACGAAATGAAACAGCTTATAAGATAATTAATTTTGTCTCAATAATAAAACATAAAATAGAATGAGAAGTCTGGTCTGAGCAGACCCGATTAATCAGAAGGCCCCCGATTCAGGCTTGCCTGTTTTTGTTTTATTTTATCCCAGTGCGGTGCCGATTTTCTGAAGTGAAATCCCTTTTTCTTCCGTGTCTTGATTGCTAAGCTGGCTTTCGCCCTCTCAATTCACGGACGATTTCTTCCCAAAAATCCCTAATTCCTCCACTCCCTCTTCCTCTACTCAGCGACACAGCTGTCCTAGTCCACCTCCCTCCTTTCGCACCCTCTCACGCGGCAGACCACCCTCTCGGTGAGTCCTTTTACTTCTATCCATTTGCATAGCTTGTGTTAGTCTGTGTAATCGTTTTACTAAGAGAGTTACTTGTAAATTTTGACCAAAACCTACCAAAGAACTTTGGGAGAATTCGAATTTTTAAACACTTCTGACAATGCTTGCTTGTTTGCTTGATTCTGTTTTTTCATTTTGTTTTTTAAATCTTGATTAAAAGCAAAATCAGTTGCTGTCTTTTGAATTTGATAAAAAAATTGGAGTTTAATTGAGTTTCAATGGTGGATAAGGTTGAAGGGGAAGCCCACCTCATTGATATGACAAAGAGGAAATATATTAACACCTTCGAAAAGCACCCTTTTATTTGGTCTATTTGTCTAGTGGGCTACGTTCCTCAGGGAACGCATTGTGGGAAGGAAAAGTAAGTCTCAACAATGGGAAAATTACTTATCACACTGTACAGGGACATCAAATCTAGTAAAAAGAAAGTAGCTTCCTTGGGTCAATATTTTGTGATCATGCTTTAAAGGTAATGCCTCGAGTAAAGAATGATAACATTACACCATAACTTTGATCAGCCAATTGGTATTCTAATACCAGAGAAAAGTCAATATGCGGAAGAGAAATAGAAATAGTAAGAATAAGAGGAATTTTAGGCAATATTCTTAACATCTACCCAGAAGATGGGAGATAATACATAAGTTTTTGGTAACTAGATACATTCTTCAATGCTTCTCTCGCACTAAATACACATCCCTAAACAAACCTCCCCTAGATTCCAAGAAATGGATCGCACTTCTCAGGCTACCAAGTTTTACCGGATAATTGTCATATATTCTGCAAAATGAAGGAAACTGAGTATAAAAGAAATCCTTGCCATGTCGGGTAGCAACACCAGCTCAACCCAGATGTGATAGACGTGCATTTGCTAATTGACCCATTTGACCAACTTTTAACTTGTATCAATTTCTCCCATGAAAAGAATCTCCTTCTCCTCAAGGAGACAAACATTGGTAGCTTGCTCAGGAAATAGAACTGGAACTTAGGCAGAGAACTCGTTTTAAACTTACCAACTTCCATCCATGTGACATAACCAGAGAAATCACCCTAAAAAGAAATCATATGTTCCTCTTTCAACTTTGGAAAGTGAAATTTGTCACAGCTAGCAGTGACAGAATCAATAAGTAAATGAAGCTTTGATACTGCCCAATACTCTGGTAAAAGTAGATGAAGAAACGGGTCTACTCAGTATAACTTATAAGCCAATATGTTTTCTCTAGCTGGTGTATTATTTGGATAAGGCAAATTCTGCAATATGAATTTCCTAGCATTCCAAGATATGTTTGTAAAGGCCTTATTGGAGGTCAACCACTTAGTGGACAAATTAAGATGATTGTAATTTGTAAAGCATTTGGCCCAAGCTTTTGGATTGTCTAGAGGGTCTATTACATTTCCCAAAGTTATGGACATATTTTCCTCCTCTTGGAGTCTCTGTTCAGCTGATGCAAATAAGCATAAAAAGATGGAACAATCCCAGTGAACTTGATCCCCACCATCACCATCCTTGCCACCCTAAAGAACAATATGTTATGCCCTGTTTCAAGCATTGTAGATGGATAGAAATGCTTGATGTCCTCTGCTGGCATATTTGGCCATCCAAGAGAGCTACAAGACCATAGAGCACCTTCTTGTTGAACAGTAGTTATAAATTCCCCTTGTAATAATGCAACATCAGGAATAAACTCATGTACTAGCTCTTCCTGATCATGCTAGATTATAACATTTTTGATACCATAAGTTCGAACATTCAGCTTTTCAAAAATTTGGCCTAATGCCCTGTTGTGAGTCAGTTGAGACAAAAAAAGTAATATTTTTCTCAGGATAAGATGGTGCAAACTCTTTCAAGATTAATGCATTGATGTTAGTAGGTTTATCGAGAACCAGAACCTTGAGGTGTGCAGCTGTATGCTTTTCAAGGGCAGAAGCCTGGGACTTAAAAGTAGATATGTATTTTTTCTCCATGACCACCTTTCTTAGGAACCCATCAACCATCAAAGCAATATTGACTCCCCTAGATTCCACGAAATGGAACACACCTGCCAAGCTACCTGGTTTTACTGCGTAATTGTAATATGTTCTGCAAAATGAAGAAAACCAAGTATAAAAGAAATCCTATCAAAAGCATAATAAGCTTGCCATGGCACATGGCAGGTAGCTATACCAGCTTACCCTAGACTTTTTTTTTAAAAATAAATTGACCCATTGACCAACTTTTGACTTGTATCATATTCATAAAGAAAGAATTGATATTTGGGTATTGGTTTAAAAGGTTTGGTTTATTAAAAAAATAATTTACTCATTAAAGTCTTAGTGTTATTATGGGTATTCCATTTAAATAATTAATAACATAACTCTTTTATATAAAAGGACAAGCCTAGGGTCGGTGATATTGGCATTTGAGAATTATGAGCTGTTGATCAGTGAACCTGGAGAATCTTATCTGAATGCATATGGAGTGTTGGACAAAAGGCCAATTTTATTCTTCACAAACTACTTATAAGTTGTTTTTACTATTGATATGCAATCATGCATATGATTTTTTGTTGTTTCCCTCAAAATTCTACATTGTAGATTTTCCTGTCTTTCTATTCAAACTTATTGACTCAGTAGAAAGAGATGACAATTTACTATCTAACTAAAATGTTATGCTTCTCTACGTGTGTGTGTGTTCATCCATTTACTAATTATGTAATCTAACTTTAAAACAATGTTTCAAAGTGTTAATGTTACTGCTTGTGAAGAGATTTTAAGCATTCTGTAGACATTTTTATCTCAGATGGCATTGCAAGAACAATTGGACAGATTCAAGAGGCAGCAGGAGAAATGCCAGACAACCCTTACGAGCATTGCAGCGAGTAAGGCTACAAGCCAAAAAAGTACTCCTGCTTCAGCCAATGCAAGAGCTCCAGCCTCTGCTGTCAAATTTTCAAATGATACAGAGAGGCTTCAACATATCAATAGTATACGGAAAGCGCCTGTAGGAGCTCAAATGAAGCGTGTTATTGATCTGCTGTATGAGGTATTCATCCAAATTTTACCCTTTTCTTTTCACTTTTTTCCATCTTTTAATGTATTGTATGCATGTGTATACATCTATATATGTAAATGTTTATATTTATCATATTAAGTTTACAGCAGTATTGTGAGTAACTGGGGAATGGATATAGAAAAGTATGTGCTTATGCTTCCTTTTGTTAGAGCTGTAAATAAAACTGCCAAGATATATCTACGATGATGTGATTAGTATTGTATATAGATATGTGAGTATAATGCTGTACCTAGTTGGCTCAAGTGAAACCATTCTGACCAGTATTTGGTTGTCTTTGTTTACAGAAAAGACAGGCGTTAACACCTGAGCAAATAAATGAAGCGTGTTATGTTGACATGAATGCTAAAAAGGCTGTTTTTGACAGTCTGAGGAATAACCCAAAAGTATACTTTGATGGGAAACGATTTGCTTACAAGGTAAGTTTTATTCATGCGTGCTTTGGAACCTTGGTATTATGAATTTTGCTGTAGATAGTAAACTAACCTGGTTTACACTTTTATGGTTGTGACATTTTGGCTTTGCTTTTGACCTATAGTCTAAGCATGACCTTAGAGACAAAGGTCAACTTCTTCACCTGATACGGAAGTTTCCAGAGGGCATTGCTGTCATTGACTTGAAGGATTCTTATACAACTGTGATGGAGGACTTGCAGGTAAAATGTTTCTTTTTATCTATTGAACATTCTATTTTCTGTAGTATTAGTGGAATTTTGCTCGTAGATATATTTCGGACTCCCATCAATTTACTAATCTCTCTGAAAAAGCTCAAAGGTTGTGGTGGAATAACAAAATTATTGGATTGAATGAACCTTTTTGTGGATTTTGCGTGAGTTTTGGTTTCAATAAGACACCATACAAGGAATGAAGTCTTTTTATATGCTAAGTTGGAGGTTCTCGGTACAAAATTTTGCTTTTTAGATTTCTAGCATGAATGTGGTTAAACATCTCATGACTGCAGATTGAGCTTGTCATACGACAATTAATAATTTTTTTTGGGGGGGAGGGGGTGGGAGGAGATATGCATAACACATAAGGCTCAAGGAAATGGAGGTTGTTTAAAATGAGAAAGAAGATAATTATTCCTGGAATTTAAGGGGATGCTGTTAGAATTGCGACATAGGCAAGAGAGGAATGAATAAGCATAGACAGGAGCTGATCAGGTGAGGGTATTATATATTTTGTTTTTAGTTAGATTGGAACCTTGTCTTCCTTGTCTGGAGAGCTTACTCTCTGAGGGGCTGAGTCCTTGGTCCCTTTGTGGATGTGCTTTGTGAGTGGGTATTTTCTTTTCTGGTCATTTTTCTGTTGTCAATCACTGTAATCCTTCTACATTCAGTAGAAGCAACTGGTTTCGGTAATTGAAGTAATATTTCGGTGGCTTATTTCTTTATTCTATTGAGTTCAACAATTGAGTCCTAAAAACTTGAAAGCTAGGTTTAGAAAAGTCCCAACTAAAGTAACTTAATTTGGTGTCTGACATATTTGTCAGCTTGTCAGTCCAGCAGGACTCTTATCCTTCTAGAACAGATCCATTAATATCCGTCTCTTGTGCTCTGTCTGTCTCCCAGATCCATAGTCATCATCGCTCATCAAAATCTTTCTTTACCTTATAAAGAAGAATATATCTCATATTTTAAGACAATGTTCTGTTTCGCATTGTACTAAAAGTAAATTGTTAAGTATTCTACATATCCCTTGTATGTATGTATGTATGTATGTATGCATGTGTATGTATGTATGTATTAAAGAATAGAAAATTTTGAAAGAAGTTTTTCTTAAATTGATCTGACATTCTATAATCCGATGATTTCTGGTGCTGGTTGGTGATGTTTTAGAGCGGTTAGTTTCAATCAGACCTTATATAGGTCGTTTTAAGTGATGTACTGGTGGTTGGTTCTGTAGGGACTGAAAGCAGCAGGGCAGGTTTGGCTTCTATCCAACTTCGATTCACAGGAAGACATTGCCTACCCCAATGATCCCCGAGTGCCTATTAAGGTGGATGATGACTTAAAGCAGCTTTTTCGTGGGATCGAACTGCCTCGTGATATGATTGATATAGAGAAGGACCTCCAGAAAAATGGAATGAAGCCTGCAACCAACACCGCCAAGAGGAGAAGTGCCGCACAAATTCAAGGCATTTCTACCAAGCCCAAGCCGAAGAAGAAGAAGCATGAAATCAGCAAGAGGACCAAGCTAACCAATGCCCATCTTCCAGAGCTTTTCCAGAACTTAAACAATTAACTTGTTGAACTCTCAGCAAGAATTGGATGGATTCTAGTGCATACGTTCATTACATTTTGATGTATATGTTTAGCTGGAGGTAAATTAGGTAATATACTTCAGAATTTGGGGAAGAGAAAGAGGAAGGAAAATGTTTACACATTCAGGGCATTTTTCTTTCTTTTTAAAGCTCCTTGATTCTTTAATAGTAAATGTGATGCTTTCAAGGAGAGACAGCATGAATTGCTTTTTGTGCAAGATAGGGAATGCCTCTTCTTCTGTGAAGGATAATGATTATGTCAGTAGATCAGTTCGTCAGGGTCAAAAAAGTAGCAAGACACTGAAGTATAAATGTAGTGCAATATGTTAACATCTATATATGAATATTCTAAAGAAAAATTTAGGGTTGGAAAGTTACGTCATGTGCCATATTAAGAGACTATTTATTATAAAACTTGATTTCTTTTACACTTGGCAAAACTTTCCTTTTTTTAAAGAATTTTTTATCTTAATTTATGGATTATATATTTATTTTCTTCTCCTAGTATAAACAATTTGTTCTTTCAATAAATTGGTACTTTACTTTATTTTACTTTCAACTATTTCTTCTACAATCAAAATAAAAAGAAATGGATTATTTCTTCTTTTAATAACTTGGTGTTTTATTCATCCAAGTATTTAATTCTCTCTCTCTCTCTCTCTCTCTCTCTCTCTCTCTCTCTCTATATATATATATATATATATATATATATATATTTGAAGTAACTATAACAATTCAAGATAATAAATTGCTTTTTAATATAATTTATTTAAAACCTAAGGCTAAAACACATCCCACGAACTATTTCTTCTTGAAAACTTTATTGGATTTATTTTTCTCTCTTCCATAATAGAAACACTTGATATAGATAATAGAAACCTCTACTGTGAAAGATGTTATTTTTATGTTCTCATGGCTAAACCTATTTCTTTTATTAGTAATCTTTCTGTCTGAAAAGATTTGAAGTAATTACTTGATAAATTTTCTGTTGGAAAGTTTATTAAATACACATATGTACAATACATTTCATAATTTATGTATTTTAGTTGCATTTTAATAAAATTAGATTTTATTATTTTTTGCACGTTGAACAAGTAAAATGGATTTATTACATATAAGATATGTCAAAACCGTTGTGATACAATTGCAACCATTTTGGATAGCATGGGTGAGCTAGGTAAGTTATCAATGGACATTCCACGATAAGATTTGCCTCTAGGTGTCCATTATGTTTAACCACAATGGGCATATTATGAGGATATTCCTCACATTACTGCTTAATGAATTCCTCGTAGCTAACACCTTATACAACGACCTTATATTAAGGGGGTCCAACAACAATGAAAGGATAACAAATCTTAGCAGCCATAATATGTCGTACCTCAACAATTCCAGTATGAGCCAAATGCCTAGTTTTTATGGGGATGTTTACTGTCCAATGCCACATATTTTTTATCTACACAAAGCAAGGCCTAGTGAGACTACATAGAATCCACGTTGGTTTAGTTTCAACTAAATTGACTTTACATTATTTAAACTTATGGTTAGTTACTAATTCAACAAATACCTTTTTCGTTCTGACAAAATTACTCACATGAGACTCACATTAAACCATTTTACTCTTCAAAAGAGTGGAGTAATCCTCATTTATCCTCATCATTGCAGCAACATGACACGCTACCATTTTTTGAGTTTGCTGTGACTATTGATACTCCAATCTCAACTCAACATGAGTTTAGAGATCTTGTGGTGACAGAGTTTTGCATTAGTGGACAACAAAGTTCGAAGGATCAAGATGTGGAGAAAAATGAAAATGATGCACAATCCTCCACCAATGCAACAACTTGAACAGTCGTCTAAACTACCAAACGACCATCGTTAGATGAGAGGATTGACCGAGACAATTGGAAAGTTAATTAAGTTATATCTCACTATTAAAGAGCCTCATTGTAGTATAAGTAGATATGAAAGTCATGGATAAAGAAAAAAAAAATTGATCGTTCATTTTTTTAATTTTTAATGTTTTATTTATTAATAAAATTATATTATATTCTTTAATTATATATTTTAATTAATTAATTTTTAATAAATTAATTTATCAAAAAGTTAAAACATGTAATTAAATTAAATAAATTTGTAAAAATTTAATTAAAATATAAAAAATAAAGTTGTAGGTAGTTGAGAGAAAAGGGAAAAAAAATTAAATCATTCATTTTTTTAATAATTTATTTATTAATAAAATCACATTATTATTGTATTTTATTTTAATTCATTACTTATTTAATTTAACTCAAATAATTAAATTTAATAATGTTTAAAAAATTTAATTAAAAAATAAAAAATAATAAAGTTGTAAGAGGTGATACGTTCACAAAAGTCATATTATCATTTTAATAAATATTTATAAAAGTGATATATGTTGATAATAATTTTTGAATATGTTAAATTTTTAAAAATTTGGTGTATATATATATTATCAAAATAAAAGCCTTCTAAAGCAATGTGTCAACCGTAAATCTTTTAAGCCTTACGAACCACGCTAAACATATAGGAACACAAACTTTCAGGCCATTTTGGAACTTGCACTTACTTTAGCATTGAGCTAACTTCAGGCTTGATTCAGATCCCAGAATTCAGACTTGGTTTGCATTGATCCACAGTATATCAATCCTTGGAATTGCTTNCTCTGATATTGAAATCACACCTATACTTAAAGAAAACTAATTCGAACCTTGTAAGAGAGGTGGGTTTATGAGCTGAAGATCTGTGGCTCCGAATATGGAGAGCCCGGAGAAGGTTGTTGCAGTGATCATGGTGGGTGGACCCACTAAAGGTAGGAACTTTGGTTGTGATCGAACTGGTTCTTCCTTTGAATTGGGATAATTTGGTATGAGTTTGTTCAATTGTCTTTGCAGGGACCAGATTTCGACCTCTTTCCTTCAATACTCCGAAACCCCTTTTCCCTTTGGCTGGGCAACCAATGGTTCATCATCCCATGTCGGCTTGCAAAAGGGTTTGCTTCTTTTTCTCCTCTTCTACCCTTCATATGGTTCTTCAGAAGATTGAGAAACTGGAAGAAAATTGCAGTTTGAATGCTAACCTTTTGATCAGGGTCCTTCAAGATATACACTAAATTCATTGGATGATTTCTGTTAATGTTAATAACAAATTGGGGTTTAACACTGAAATTGAGAAGATGCATACTTATATTGAAGCTAATTTCAAGTTATTGGAAGTTAGGAGCTGTTACTTAGGAGTTTTTGTCTCTGGCAGATACCCAATTTGGCTCAAATATATCTAATTGGATTTCATGAGGAGCGGGAATTCGCACTATATGTATCTTCCATTTCGAATGAGCTGAAATTACCTGTAAGGTAACTACCGGATTAATATGTACTCTTTTTAAGTATATTTGCAAGCTCTTTAAATGCCAGATCTTACTTTAATGTGTTGCTAATAATGTACTTTTAGATATTTGAAGGAGGATAAACCACATGGTTCTGCTGGTGGCTTGTATTACTTCAGAGATATTATCATGGAAGACAACCCGGTTACAATCACTGCTCTTATGACTTTTAACATTAATTTTGGTTTAATTTCATAATGATTTATGCATACTTTCTTATACTTATACATTGTTGATTGCAGTCACATATATTTCTGCTAAATTGTGATGTTTGCTGCAGTTTCCCGCTACCTGCTATGCTTGGTAAGTATGTCACACATCATAACAAAGTTATGCTGAATCTTAATGGCTGCTGAACTACTTCTTGTTTCCATATGCAGAAGCCCATAAAAGATATGGTGGAATGGGGACCATGTTAGTAATTAAGGTTAGTTCGTTCAAAATAGTTATGCCTATATGGGCATGTATAGCATGCATTTAGAGAGAGATGCCTCATTGGTAAACCAATTTTCATTCTCTTTCCCTTTTTTTTTTTTTTTTTTTTTTTGGGGGGGGGGGGGGGGGGGGGGTGGTTGCATATGTAGGTTTCTGCTGAATCTGCCTGCCAATTTGGTGAGTTAGTTGCTGATCAAGCCACTAATGAGTTGCTGCATTATACAGAGAAACCTGAGACTTTTGTGAGTATACATTTAGTTCATTTCTCTTCAACTTATTTTTTCTGAACAAACATCCCATGCTAAAGTTTGATTGGTTAATTGTTTTCTCCTCCATATGGCTACGCTCACAAAAAATTTGCTATTTCACAACTTACAGGTTAGTGATTTGATTAATTGTGGTGTCTATGTTTTCACCCCTGAAATCTTTACTGTCATCGAAAGTGTAACCTTTAATCGAGAGGACAGAGGTTAGTCTCCATTTGTGACATTTTACATATCTCAACTATATAAAGGCTATTTGGTCCTTGGAATTGTTCCTGGATGAACTAGATTTTATTAATTTGTGTCTAAAAAACTTGGCACCAACATGCATAACATTATTTAGGTATAATTAGACAAACAAGGTATATGTGCATGGTTTCCTTCTTGTTCTGCTGCACCTTCAAATCTTCAAGAGCGTCTGTGTGTGTGCACACATACAATAATCCAATTACCCTTCAGTCAATTCTTTCTGTAGAGAATATAGGATATTGTTAATAACACATGGGTCTTGCATAAATTATTCATTTATATTTCCTTTATTCATTTTACTTTACTTAATCTATCTTTGAAATTCTGCAAATGAGCTGAAATGTATTTGGTGTCAAACTGGTTTTAATTGAAAAATCATGTGCAATGTCAAATACCAAGCATCTAATTTCATAACATTTCATGGTTCAATGGAAACTTTGGCCTATAGATTATAAACTGGGAGTTGCCCTTCTCTGTTCATTTGATCCCTCAGGCAATCCTAATGAGACATTGTAAAAACTAAAAAGCTTTACTGGCTACATCAACTAGAGCATTTGCTAATCATAGTTTCTTCAGATTTTTTTTATTTTAGTTGAATTACTAAGTTATGTTTGACGTTAAAGAAAATACTATTTGAAAAGAAATATGTAGATTAAACACTTTTTAAGACAGAATGAATTGATAGTATAATTTGTTCCTGACCGTGGATTAAATATGGAATACTTGTCGGTTTGATATGATGAAAAAATTATTTATATAGAACAGTCAAACATTTACTTTATGAACTTTGCACAAATCTTGAGTTGTATATAACAAGCCTGAGACCGAAAATTCGGCTTGTTTTTGCATGGATAGTTCATCATGCATGTTATGCACAGTAAACTTGTACTGTTGAAAGCTGACATGATTTTGTTGAATGCAGCTAATCTACGCCGTGTTTCCAGCTTTGAAGCACTCCAATCTGCTACAAGGTTGCCCAATTACCACTAATTTCGATTTCTTTTGGCAATTTCCTGACACTTTGTTTTCTTAATAGGATACATGGATGCATATCTATCAACCCATTGTTTCAGATTTAATTTAAATGTAAAAGAACCTCTATAAATGATTATTTGAATGTCCTATGGAGGGCATAAAAGTAACAGTCTCAATTGTCATACCAAAGACTGAAGTTCCATTGCTTTCTTTCTATTGATAAATATCCAGAGTGTCATATTATTTTCATCGCAGTCTTCCTTCACTCAGATTTTACTTTAAAAAAATTGCAAAATGCAGTTTCTCCAACTGCTCACAGATATATTTTCCCTGCAGGGCTCTTCCTACAGATTTTGTAAGACTGGATCAAGATATTTTATCGCCTCTAGCAGGAAAGAAGAAACTTTACACATATCAGACGTTGGATTTCTGGGAACAAATTAAAACTCCTGGGTAAAGTTACCTTACTTAGTGTCTTAATCTTGCTGTTAATCTTAAACTTAGGCCGTCATAGTTTTTTCTGATATTATCCACTTGACATGTACAGAATGTCTTTGAAATGCTCAGGGTTGTATCTTGCACAATTCCGGTTTACTTCACCCCATCTTCTAGCTAGTGGAGATGGGAAAAAGAATGCTACAATTGTTGGAGATGTATATATTCATCCATCTGCAAAAGTACATCCCACCGCAAAGGTAATTTCTTTCTTGCTTAAATAAGATTGTTTATGCAAACAAAGAAAAGTTGTAGTACTATATCTATGCATGTCTACTATAAACTACCTAAAACTTGAACTCGACAGTTCCTACTGAAATCCAGTGGTCCCAATCCAAAGGACTCTCATTCTTAAACCATTTTAAGGATTTGTGAGAGAGCTTTGGCATAAATTTTGGAAATGGAAAGAGTCTCAACACAAAGTCTAGAACTATGATATCCTCTTAAGCTCTCCCCCATCACCTAGGAGAGGTTATGAGTGTATTGGTTTTGGTACAATTATAAGAGTTCAGAATTCAACTTCTTGTAGTGGCTGATTAATTAGAATTTATTAGGATTTTCAGTTTCATTATCCTTTTTCGGATTGATAAACAGTGGGTGTTTGGTTTGTAAATTTACTGACTGTAAGTATAATTGTTTAGGGAAAACCAAAAAAATCCGGTTATCTCATGGAATCTAAAAGTAAACCTAAATTTTTCCATTTCTTTCTTGAGCAGATTGGTCCCAATGTTTCTGTCTCGGCAAATGTTCGATTAGGTGCAGGCTCAAGGTTAATCAATTGTATCATCTTGGATGATGTTGAAATTAAGGTAAGGAACTGGATATGTTAGATAAATGATATTTTCTTATGTATAATAAACAGAATGTATTCTGCTGACAGGAAAATGCAGTAGTTATAAATTCTATTGTGGGATGGAAGTCATTGGTTGGGAAATGGTCACGGGCGCAGGCAAGTTCACTGCTTTATAAACTCTTTTGTTGGATGTATCTCGTAGAAGAGAGATATAAATGTATCTTGTATATTTCTGAGAGGCACAAATTTATACAAAGAGAGTCTGGGTTAGACTGAACACTAATAGAGAGAGTTAGAGTTAGACTAGGAAACAAATAAATGAAATAACCTAGATTAGTAGATTAGTGCTTATCTCTATTTACATTGCTAACAGAAATCAATAATAGGGAAATGAACATTAACAATTCTAATTAGCCATGAACAATTTATTTGAACTGCTCATCATCCTTAATGGCTAATGGTTCAGGCTGATGGAAACTACAATGCAAAGCTTGGAATAACCATCCTTGGTATGCATCCTTTCCTTCTTAGTTACCTTTGATATTTCCCATATCACCGGTTCACAGAACCCAAAATGTGGATTTTCAGGAGAAGCTGTTACAGTTGAAGATGAGGTGGTGGTCACCAACAGCATTGTTCTTCCCAATAAGACTCTCAATGTCAGCGTACAAGATGAAATCATCTTATAATACTGAGACGTCAAAGTTTTGCAAAAATTTTGTCTAAAGGGGAAAAAGAAAAGAGTTTGGCAAGCTGTTTTGGTGTTGGTTTCTCACAATTTTTTTATCTGATTCTTTTGCTTCTTAGGACGGATAATTTACGGTGCAGGAAGATAGCAAGGATGATTTTACTTTTTGCACCACTTTACACAAGCGATATTGTCTTTATATATATACATACAGACTCCTTTTCTTAGATTTCGATTTCAATTTCAAGTAGGGATGGCAATTCCCGGGATGGGGATCACCCGCTCGGTCTCGTGGTAATTATTGAAATATTCAATTATCAAAGTATTTGATTAACAAATAATTTTTTTTTACATAAATTCAGAGAATATATTTATATTTTTAAATAATTAATTTAAATTTATATAATATATTAATTTAAATTATAATTTTTAACTATTTATTTACACAAAACTCATAATATAATTTTTTTAATAAATTTGTTAAATTTTTATTGAACTCACTGCTTGTCTTATTCCCATCTCTAATTTCAAGTACTAACAAATAGTTTTTGATAGAATCCAACATAAGAACTGGCTTCTTTGTAATTGAATGGATATTTACATGCGTCCATCTCCGGTATTCAAGTTTACAACAGCACATCATTAGACAATAAGGTTACTGTAAATAGATGCTTTAGTATCCTACTGCTAAATCTCATACATATTTTATAACAACAAAAACCTAGCCCCAATATTTCCTACACTGCACCACCTTAATGATTTTAAAGGAGAAAATAGTCCAAGAATAATTCATCCCCATCATTAATGGAGCTGTGAGAAAAATCACTTTGCATTTTACCCCATCTTTAATCAGCAGCAATGCAAGTATGTATATTAGTGTGGCCTTAAGTCCAACTTGTAGGCATGCACTTCCATGGGAGACATGACAACGTGCCCCTCACGGGCAAGATCTCCAGACTTGTCCATGTATCCCATCACCTCTGGATCTTCATGCAAAAGATTCAAAGAGGCTGCTTTAGCCTTCAAAACTGCAAGATCATTGAACATCTTGAAGAGATTCACAGGCTCATCAGCCAGATTAGTGCATTGTGATCTTCCCTTCCGACAGTAGGAAGAATCCCAATACCGCCTGTGCAGAATCAGAACAAATCTAGAATCTTCAGGTGGTTGCTGCAAAAATTTCAATGGCTTTGGAACCTTAAAGTTGACGATATGCAAATCGCAAGGCAGAGGACTGGCCAGAGGAGAAAAGGATCTAGATGCTGGCTGAGCAGATACTTGCTGTTGCTTCTTGGAAATGAATGCATGTAAGGGATAGTTCAAGTGAGCACCAATAGAGTGAGAGAAAAGAGAGGGAGAAGCAGGGAGAGAGCTGGAAACCAAGTTTGAAGTAGAGGAAATATTGGCTTCCAGAGTAATGTGGAAGACAACATTCATCGCCCGATTATCCGTTACTCCTTGGCCCAGACCGCGTCCATCGTCTCTTATCAAACGACGATCAAGCATGATCTCTAACCATCCATTTTTAAGGCCTGCTGCGCCAAGTGATTGGCGAGAATGAACAGAAAATCTCAGACCATTTGATCCCTGCATGAATGCAAGAGACGGCATAGGGTAGTAATTGCCTTGTAAAGGAATCTTATCATAAGTTTCTCTTCGGCTCATCTGAAATCCATTTAAATCAGAGTAAAAGATCCTTTTATTATCAATATCTGTTTTATATCTGACTATCACTTCCCTGTCATCAAAGTCCTGACCAAGAAGCTCAACATGATATTCCTTTTCAATGGCAAACTCCTGGATGGTATTCTCTCCATTGTAGAGACGAGTGCTATGAGAAATTGGGGATTTCTCCCATTCTGTCTTCGGATATGAGAATACTTCCTGCATCAAAGGGCCCTCGGAGATAAGAAACTGCCCACCTTCTTCAGTAATAGGCTGGGCATCACCATTTGGCTTGAATAAGTAGGCCCCACTTCCCGGACTGTGATACATGCTAATTTCCTCATTCACTACATTCTGAGGACCATTTTTGAAGCTTATACTCTGTAACAAACCATGTCTTACATCAAATGTTAGCTTTTGATGACGATTCTCAATTTCTGCCACATCAGTTTCTATTTTTGAGCAAGAATATGCAGTGGGACAAGGAGCTGAACTAGATTTAGAGGAAAATTTCAACTTTGCAGGCCTGGCCTTTTCACAACCAAGAGCTTTACCAATAAAATATGTTTCCAATCCCATGGCAGGAACAGACACTTTCCAGTGCAGGCGATGCCTCCCAGTAAAGATCTTGCTTTTATCATGCTGCAATTCAGGAGAAAGTTGGCTTTCAACACAAGTCCAGTTAGAGTCAAGCACCATAACATCAGGACTGTCAACAACAACCATCACAACTTCTTCTCTGGTTTGCTCCAAAGGATTAAAAAAGACCACTGATTGGTAAGTCCTCCCCTCCTGAACATGAATTACTTTATGCACTGGCCGGGCATCGTATTTTGATCTCACCAGTTCAGGCTCAAACTGGGAAGGACTGTGATCTAATTTATCATAGCGGATTCCAAGAAGTGCTTCAATTCCTTTGGACATAAAAATCTGCAAGTCCAGCAATGAAGTATGCATTCGGCTTCCATAGTCTATAACCACATGATCCTTTGCAGTACCAGTTACCCCATCATGATGTTGAAAAAGGGCTAAGTTCCTTCTTGCAGCAGTCAATTTATAGGAAAACCCCATAGATAACTTCTCACATTGTGATCTCCGACAGAACCCAAGTAATAGTGCCATCATAATTTCTGTGGCACGAAGTGTCTGCTCCAGTACCCTATCAACAGCCTTGAAGAAAGGCCGGGAAACATAATAGCCACTCCAGTAGTCCTGTTGCCGATCAGAATAAGTAAAGAAGTCACCTGACAGAGAAGGAAAACCTCCAATAATACTGGATCCTATTTCACCAGGTGATGAATAATTTATTCTATCTGCTTCCTCACGAAGTGTTTGAAAGTAGTCTTCCAAAGTACCAAACTTTGCCTCAGCATTCAAACTGGGGTTTGAATTGATATAGTCAAATAATAGTTGATAATTTTTGAATTGAACTTCTGCTTCATCAATGCTAATATAACGAAAGTCATCCCCAAGCGGAACAAGGAGGGTATTTGTCCTGTATAAAGTAGATTTCTTCCTGTATTGATCCAGTAGTTTAAGTGCCCTCTCCTGAACATTTTCCTGATTGATATCCTCAGGATTCTGGCCCCATGGACATAGTTCATAAAGAAAATCCCGCCTGCGTGCAAAGTCAAACTGACAGCAAATAGCTGGCTCTGGGCCACATGTATGAGGTATATCATATGAATAAAAGGGCATCATATGGACAAACATATCAGTACTTTCCCCGGCATCCCAGCTTTGACGCCATATGTATTCAAGATTCTTATGCCATGAAAGTTCCTTCTTCAGCTCATAATGGGTCCTCTGGATAAGCATGTTATCGAAGCCCATACGACGGAGAAGATATGCCATGGTAGGTGAATAACCAAATGGATCAATGGCCCAAGAATTTTTAGGAACAAACCCAATCGTATCATTCAACCACATATTTCCTTCTGTCATCTGATACATGAATAGTTGAAAGATCAAACAGCAACTCAAAATAAAAATCTCAAAAAATTTAAAGAAACAAAGCCTGACATGAGCATGAAATACATTAAGGGGCAGGTTGAGACATAATATCAACAGAATTTTCTCTGCCAATGAGCACATGCATGCATAAACATTCACATAAAGAGATAGATTGAGACATGAATTGGATTGAATTGAACAGCAGAGTTTATGCTCTCTGGAAGTTAACGTGACTAATATACACTGCATTTATGTGGTGTAGAATCTTATTCGGTGTTACTGCTTGCAACAGAACCATGTCTTCTTTTTTTATGTTGGGGGGAGGAGGGGGGGGAGGGGCGGGTTGACAAATATATGATGATTTTCCAAAATAGAGAAAAGCATAGATATTAAATTGGTAACCACAGAAAAAAAACAGATCTCAAAACCAGTAATTTTATAACAGCTGATGTAAACGTCTTGTACTTTTAGTTTGCCATCACCAGTAATTTTATATTTAGCTACATAACATAGAGATGGGATCCATTTTACCACACTTGGGATTCAAAACCAGCAGTGGGTGTATAAGCGACAATAAAAAGCACCCAAACATCTGTGATCCTAGAATCAAATTAGACACAAAACTATGATTGACAGTAACTATCAAGTCAATACAACACCAACTATGTCTTTTACAAGATTTCAAATGAAACCAACTGAATAGTTAAAATCACAACTTATAACCACAACAATGTCAGTTGCTTTCCCTGATTCCCTCTATATTTTTTACTTTCAAAAATAGGTAATCAAGAATATATATTCTTCTTATGGTCTATCAGGTCAATATCATTCCAGAAAATTTCAAAATTTTATTCCCTCTTAGTTTTTCATTTCTCCAGTTTTATGTTCCTATCCAAATGAAACATTATTTTGCTAATTATCAAAATCCAATGCACATAAATACCATTTTTCTGAGTATTTTAACAAGTTACTTTATTGAAGAGTCATTTCCATGGACACGCTTCACACACAAGTCAATAATCAAAACTCAACAAGTTAGGATATCATCATTACTGAAAGAATGATCAACAAAATAAACAGAAAATGAACAAAGAAAAGCATGAAGTTGCAAGGATAGAGAAAGCTTTCAGTTTACCTGTTCAATTATAGCAAAATAATGTGAATTGGCCTGCATAAAGAGAAAACGCTTAAATTTAAGTCAAGTTTCCACAAATAGACCATCTCCACCGGTATGGACAAACTTCATTAACAAAAAAATTTCAATGAGGTCCTTATTTGACAAAAATATTCTGGAGATACGTTCGTTTCTAGCGTATGCACCTTTTTTTGGTGAGCAAAAATGGTAGTAAGGATAAGTTATTCTAATACTACCTAGCAGCGTGCTAGTGGCATGCCTAGGATCACATGAAGGGCCAGAGAGGTTCACATATAGGATTACCTCCAAAGCCCAATTAGGTCCAAGAGAAGCCTAGCATGCCTGGGGATCTCACTGAGCAAGGGGGATTTGAACTCTGCATATGGATAATTCAGATCCTAAACCTGGATCCATTCAATCAAATGAACCAGCCCACATTTGGAAGAGCATGCATGCACTTTGATAGGATAAAGAACTCATCCGTTCAGGTACCTTAATTTTATAAAGCCTAAGCAGCACAACTTTGATGACAAGTTTTTACTAGCTCTTTTTTGCAATTTAGTTATAACTCAGCTACTTCAACATGAGTAAAACTACATCAGCAGTAGTATGATGTAGAAATCCATAAAAAAGGTAAAACTCATAACACAAGAAGCCAACATTACCTCATCATTCATAACCCAACCACCTCCAACAATTTCTAACTGCCCATTTTTGACCAATTTGATGAATGACTCCTTCTGGACATCTGTGGCATCCCTCCACCATCTCTCTAGGTAAGACATCTCTTCCCATATGAACTTGCGGCGAGTATCCTACATATCCAAGTCCCACTAATCCAGTCAATATCATAATTTGACTTGTTCTCAAACTAATGACCAAAAGATGGTAAATAATACATAAACTATCTATAGAAATGACTGGCTTGAACCCAAAATACTGTCTCCTTATCACCTGGTTTTTCTTTTTGTCTCGTTTAACATTTAAATATTCATATGCAAGGAACTTTTATAACGTCTGATATCACAGAGTGCACATTTGCAACATTGAAACAGCAAGTAAACTAGTTTGATGAGAAATTTTGCACCATTCCATTCCAACTCATTATTTTTGATTCGCATACTAAAACTTATTTACTCAATTAGTCCAAATTCGCTACAATTTGACATAATATGATAATAATTCCAGGAAGCAATAAATCAGCAGCCGAAAACCCTCCAAAGAAAAGGAAGAACAAGAACAGATTTCACCTTTGACAGTGTCTCAACAATGGTATTAAGAATACGCCGAGTCTGCCGGTCATAGTACTCTTCCACTGTAAACTTCCAACCAGGATCATTATGCGAATGGGGCACCACAAAAACCTTCAATTTTTCAGAATCCCACTCGTTTCCTTTATAAGTTACCTTCCAACCTTGCTTCCACGCGCCACCATTCACATCCAAAAACTCAATCTTATCATAGAGATCCTTGGTGGTGATGTCAACATTAGCAGCCAAAAGGGAGTAGTTTCCGTTGTCAGTCAATGCGGGTTTCCTGGAAATGGGTTTCCGATGACGAGATGTGTGGGATTTGAGGTGGGAAGTGACAGGCGTGGGGACACCAAAGCGAAGGACAACGACGAGGAAGAAGAAGAGGGAAAACAGAAGACCTATTGTGAAGAAATTCGCAAAGAAGAATTCTTTGAGGGCAGCTCTCCTGCGTGACTTTCTGGGCATCTTAGACTTGGAGTTTGAAGAAGGAAGAATGGATTGGGTCCAGCCTCCACGCCTGCTGCTATTGTAGGATGAGAACGCCATGGCTCTATCTCACTCTCTCCTCCGACTACGATCTCAAAGAGTGTAACTGATAGTTCTGTCTAGCAGATACTTTTCTAAGAGCTAGAGCCCCAAACTTCTGAGGTAGATGAGATCTACCAATGGTGGGAAGGAAGATGAAGGTGATGACGAAGTACCCACTTTGCATTCAGTGAGGTACAAGAAGTGAAGTCTTCGTTTCTAAGTCTTCGTAGGGAGTGGAGATGGGAGATTTTTCAAGTCAAAGAAACAAATGACTAAACTTGATGAATTAAGACTTTTGGGGGATGTGGATTTGTCAAAAACAAATGTCATTAAATTGTATAAACATTTGTGTGATGGTTTTTCTTGTATTAGGTAGATCATATTTATGTTTAGCACGGCAAGGCACTATCATTTTTTTTACAAAAAAAAAAAATTAGTCACTTTGTGCTCTTGTTGTTTTTTCAAAGCTCAATATTTACTATCATAAAATATAATTAGTCCAATAATAATATAATAAAAATTTTCTTTAAATTTAGTAAGTAATTTCCAGTTGCAAATAACTTCACAAATCTTTATCCATATTAACCAGTCTACAAGTATCTTATGCCAAACGTCCTTATGAATTTCTACATTTAAACTATCCTGATTAAAAAACAAGTGGAAGCGCGAAATATGAGACCTTGAGAAGGTAGGTAGGTTGGATACTTGGATTACATTTCTCTTCCAATAACAAAAGCACTTTAATATAGTGTTTAACATTCCCAATTTATTAATCTTTTCTCTGTAATGAAAGTTGTCCCCTTAGCATGGTAGAAAAGTTGTCATCGTGTGATCTAATGGTCATAAAATTGAGTTGTGGAAATAGCCTCTAGAAAATACAAAATAAGATTGCATACAATAGAGACCCAATTTGGTACAAACTTTCTTGGTATGGGACAAGTCTCCCAACTTTTGTTACCTACTTCACCATAAAACAAAGTTTTGTTTATGATACCAGAAAATAAAAAACTATTTTGAAATCAACAAGTTTGGATTATTATTTTCTCAAAGGAAACCATTACGTGATGCACTACAGTAGTTTTTAACAATTTTTCATTTTTTTTTTAAATTTTCATACTTGTATAGCAACATAATGGGTATTATAGTAAATTTTTATTGTTTTGTTTAGTATTTATTCTTATGTGTTAACTAAAAAATAATGAACATCACGACAAGTAGTACTATAACTTAAATATTTGTGATATACTATTTATGCTATCTTATAGTGCATATCAAGTCACTAATGATGCTTAGAAGGCATTCACACATTTACCCACAAAAGAGAGAGATGCTACTATCTTTTTCTTCGGCGTAGTTGAAAGTTAACTAACTATATTCTAGCTTAACATGGTGGGTTGGCTTGGTTTTCTATTTTCTTGAATCTACACACTTTTGAACTAATTATTTAGCACAATAAAGAAAATAGAGGATTGTTTGTGTTTTCAGCAAGTGTATTAGGTTGTACAAGTAATATAAAGTGAAAAAAGATTGTCTCTAGAAACTAGAAATCAAATACCAATTTCGTTGTCAAATTATTATTTAGACTTAAAAAAATGTGAGGAATAATGAAACTAAAATAAACAAGTGAAGCTAAATAAGAAAGAAAATAATAATAATAATAAACTTCTAGGTTTAGGATTTCACTCAGGGCAATATTATATATGAATATGAAATTTTCATTATTTAATTACTTACCTAACCCTATGAAGGTTCAATTCCCTAAATTAGTTAAAACATATTTACCTGGTGAGTTAATTCTCTTTCTAAAATTGATTTACGCAATTACTTGATGTAATTCAAATAGGTAAAGACATTAAAATTTATGAAATTATTTAAATAACTATGTGATCCATGTTAACTTATTTATAACTTTCGCATAAATTACAACAATTAATTTTAAAAGTTATTCTATAAAACCACATTTTTGAGTAAATTATAAACATCAAAATAATCTTATAGGTGATCAAGCTATAAAAAACATTAAGAGCTGAACTAATTGCTCATAGAATCAAATATGTAAATTGCATAAATCAAAACTTAATTTATAAACATAAATCCCTAGGCCACATTTTTCTCCTAGTGGAAAGTTTAGCAAAACATAATAAATTTAATAAAATACAAAAAGATAATGTTATCATGGAGAAAAGTAGATAAAAAAAAAAAAATTTCTCTATGGTGAGATCCTCAAGAATCCTTTGTTGAATCGTTTGATCTCCACCTTCTGGAGCTGTCTCCTCTAGTTCTTTCTCCAAAAGATTGCTTAACTCTCTTGAAGAACCCTTTTATACTGTGAAAAATAGGTTAAAAACCAATAAAAGTCGGCCTACTGCTTTGCTAGCGCTGAGCATTGGCTTTTCCTCTCAAAGTGTCATTATCCACAAAAGAGTTTTAACAATGTATTTTTTACAACCAAGAGGAGGTAAGCGCTATTTAATGAAAAGGTAAAGGATTTTAGATAGTGATTAACCTAAAAATGCTATCTACAGAAAACACAGGATTTTAGACAAAGGTTCAATTTTAACTATTGTATATGAGAAAACACATAAGGTTTTAGATAGTGGTTATCCATTTAACTATTGTCTTATAAGAACCGTTGTCTATTAGCATCGAAACTTCTTGTCTTCCATTGCTTCATAACTTTTAAAACTCTATCTCTAAATCAAGAACAATTTTAAAAACCCTAGTTAATTTCATCAAAAGTTACTTAAAACAATTATTTATAACTCTGTCTCTTCTCTTTTGGCTAGCTTCTTTGAACACCTTCTATGAGGTATTTTCAGATAAAACTTTGTTTTTTTCCCCTATTTTGAGTTTATTATGTGTGTATTTGTTGGCCTTGGAGGATTATGTTTTGGAATGTGGTTATTACAACAACCTCCTTCTGTGTGTATTTGTTGGGAGTTATTTCTACTAGAATGAGTATGTATTATAGAAAATCAACAAGATCCAAGAAAGATGCAAAAGTTGTTAATGAGATTAGAGAATCATCAAGTAACAAAAAATTTGACTATTTATTATGCAAAAACCGAGGCTTTGATGGATTTTGTTCAAGAATGACTATGGTTGTTGATTTTGCAAAGACCAAAGCATTAGCTGAAATGCTGGGAACTTTGAAACCCTTTTCTCGATTTTATGGAGAGGGTAGACAAAGCTATGTATACCCCTAACACTTCAAAGTTCACACAGCAAATACGACACTTTATCACTTTTTGGTCTTTTAGGAGAAAGGAAATTAAAATTTTGATGAATCTCTGTCTATTCTTTTGTATTTTTGGCTACTAATGTAGAGGATTGTAAAATATAATAAATTCTCAGTATAAACAATAAATTTTTTTATAACCGTTGTCTAAAATGTAAAATAAATATGTTAGATAGTGATTAAAACAACCACCAATGTCTATAAATATACATGAGGGCTAAAAGAATAGTAGTTAAATTAAAACCGCCATCTTTAAATAACCAAAGGCAACGGTTCTGTGCACACTCTTGAAAATAATGTAATTTATTACAACGGTCAAATAGATGTTGTCAAATATAAAATTTAGCTACAATTAAAAATCTCTTTGGGCACAGTGTGTCCAATTCTGTCACCTCGTTAGCATTTTAGCGCTAATGCTCAGCGTTGAGTGTCTACAGAGCTTTCGTTCGCTTTTCATCCAATGCTAAGCGATGGATTTCCAAAAACCACTCCAACCTACATATTACCAAAGAGAAAAACAACTATCTCCAAAAACTCCATAAACACTACTAAACATACTCTAAAGCAACCAATTACTAAAAACTACTCCAAATAACACTAAAACACTACTTAAATCTCCTAAAAACTCACAAATCTCAGTTAAGAAAAACCATATTAACTCTAGTTTTATAGAGTTATCAAGGGTATACCAGCCAAGAAACTCATACTGAGGACAGTCCATTTGTCTTCTTACTCCTTGGCTTAACACTATATTCTGCAGAATAAATGGCTAGTAATTGATTACTTTTATATATTCTTGTTCATCCAACTGTATACTTCTTTCTTATGAAGTTTTTGGCACTTATTTAAAATCATTCCCCAGATTGCAGAAGAAACAAATCATTTTTTTTTTTTTTCTTCTAGCCCATCTCACAAAGAATTTTGTAAAGCTTACTCTGTCCAGATGCATGTGGAGCTCTATGATTATGCTACAAACTTTTGATTTGTTTGTTATTTTAGCAGTCTGATTGCTTGGCACTGCCTGAAGAGGCTGCGAAGAAAATGCCAGGCGATATTCAAAATCCAAGAGTGTGTTGGAGAAGTAAATGACTTAACTCCTAGAATAATTGGTACATCATATAATTAATATGAGGTAATATAACTAGCTCAACAAACTTTTACATGATTATGCAGCAAAAGTCATACATCTATATGATATTGCTACTGTCCTTTCTGCCATGAACCTAATTAAGAAGGTAAAACATAGCCCATAAGTGATTTTTAAGATTTGAAAGAGGAAGGTGGGGCAGGGGCAGCAGACCAAAATGATAAAATATGTTTTGGTTGATGGTTGATACGCTTCTTACAAATTTGTGCTGAATAATCACCTATTTTCTTAATTATCGAAATCTTATAATCAGTGTTCAAACTTCTATTGTACTTTTATTTTGCATCATGAAAATTATAACATAGAAATTAATATGGACCATTTAAAAAAAATAGGCTAAGCCCAAAATTACTTGAGTCTATTCAAAAGTAAGGACCTAATACTATTGAGACAATTAATATAAATAACTTTTATTATTAATGAACAAGGTATATATTTATTAGCCTTTTTTATCATCCAACTTGATCACTCATATTAACTTGAGTGTCAAAATCTACTCCTCCGACATCACTCTACTTTCTTATTTACAAGATATCAACTCAATTTTATGCCCACTAACCTGAATTCGACCTTATTTGAGCTACGTGTCAACCCCCAAATTCATCCACAACAGAAAATCATTGTGGGTATGCTTCACATGTTAATTATAACTCTTGTAACATACCGTAAAATCCTTGCAGCCACTCAACATTAAGGGATGAGTTTTGTTGATGACAGCCTTGGGAGGCCTCTTTGTTGATTACATGGAAGCGTGGAAATTGTAGCAGGGTGAAGCAACTGTTGTTTTAGCTGGAGTTGAATCTTCTAACTTACACCACAAAGGGGAAAAAGCTTATGTGCACTTTCACTGATTAATTGTTATTGGCATTTGTTGGAGTGAGTGCTCCGAATAAATGGCTGTCACTGGTTATGATAGCATAGCCTCGCCTTAGGTGTTTTTTGCTCTTTATTCCATTTGTTATAGTCTCTATATACGATTAAAGAAGTCATTGGGGAAATACATTATTAGGAATCATGGAAGTTTAAAACTCCCAATTTGTTAATCTTCTCTCAAGTTGTTAGGTGTGGGCATGGGCTAAGAATTTGGCTGTCTTGGTCCTGTTTTGAAAGTTTTTTTGAGACAAAAATTGCATCCCAAATTTTTTTTGTCTAGTCCAGTCTTGTTCCGATTTTATATAGCATTGATGATAAGTGGGTGTATAAAGTAATAAGAGGGGTATTAAAATCATGTAAAAATGAAAAAAGGTGATATGTAAACAACAAAAATAGAGGTGCAAAAGTAATAATCAGGGTGAGATGAGACGTATTTATATAAAATTTGAGACGGGACCGGGACGAAATTTTGTTGTCTTGATCTCATCCCAAAAATTAACTATAACATAAAATTATGTTCTGATCCCGTCTCAAAATTGTCTTGAATCTTTCAGATTAGGACAGAACATCGAGACATCCCACCACCCCTACAAGTTGTGTAAGGTTGGCTTTAAGCTATAGTCAAGAAAAGTACAAATGACAACATCAATTTCCATTTATTGAGAATGGAACCTTAATTATTTCTATAGAAACTGCTCAATAAATTCTTGAGATTTACTTCTTTGTTCCATATCTTTTATTATTTTATTTTTATTTTACAATCATTATATTTTTAAATTTTATGACTTTATTGAAAAATTAATTTTGCGTAACCACTCTTATTTAATTAAACATAATTTACTCATTTTCTCTCTTAATTACATTTAAATCAAAAAGAATTAAATAAAAGTTTTGTAGTTAATGCACTACACTATTTAATAATTTTATGTCATTTACTTATATCCTCTCTTAATTATACTTAAATTAAGAGAAATTAATAAAGATACCGTAGTTAATGTATTATATTATTTAATAATTTCCTAATTTATTAAACAACAAATTCACACTCTAAATTTTGCATTCTGTAATGGAAAAATGGGTTTCACCACTCATAAAGTATAGCACTCTAGGAAGGGAAATAGTGAGAAAAAAATCATGTTGATTGTGGTGTTCAGTGGCTGACCGCAGTCTAAACAATCTAAGCCACAATCACCAATTGCTAGAATGGTCCACTCTTGTGTCCCAAGTGAATTAAATAGTGAACAGAACCATTAACGGACCTACCCTGGATGCCCACCTTTTGTATTTTCTGCTGTCAAACGGGATTTTGATTACAATTAGCAATTCCATTCTCTGGTTGGTTGCTGTTTGATTTGTGTTAGAGGTTTTTTTTTTTTTAAATCATAAAAATAAATATTTTTATTTATTTATCATTAGCAAAAAAAAATAAAAATAAAATTGCTGAGATTTCCTTTGAGTTTGACTAACTGTCCTTAAAATAACAACCAGGAGGTTTTAACATAGATTATGGATTATTATCCGTGAAAATCTTAAATAATTTACATGAAATTATAGTTTTGGATTCCCACAGTGAAATTGAGATGTAAAAAGAAAGGCAAATATTATACATAAAATATACACAAATTATTTTTTAGATTGGAAATTATTTTTTAAATTAGGTTTAAAGGAAATATTTTTTAATGGAATTATCTAAAATCTAATGCGGGTCTAATAATCATAAAAAAAAAAATTGGTCTAATAATAAAATAGACGACACTAAATATCTCAATGATCAATTATATTTATAATATGAAGATCTCTTATATTATAAATAATTAACATGATAAAAAGTAATATAACAGAATCCAGATTTGATCATTTACATTTAATTTAAAAAGCATGAATAGACTTCACCCATTTTTTTAAAAAAAAGAAATGGACTATCTTAATTTAAATTTTTAAAGATTAATTAATCTAAGTTCAAACCCTATTGTCAGTACACATAAAAAAAAAAAAAAAAGAAGAAAACTACTGTTAATAGTATTTCTTATAGAAAATGTATAAATATCACAATGAATTCTTTTAAAATTATATAATATGTCTTGACTTAACAATTATGTACTCTGATTTTTCTTTTTCTTTTTTTTTTTAAAAAAACCTTAGAATTATGTACATTTCCTTCGTCTTAGATATGTTGTTATTAAAAATAAAATATAACTGATAAAAATTGTATAGATAATTATCTTTATTTATTTAATTTTCTTTTCTTACATCGATTCATTTGAGTGTTGTTTCCTTACACTATGAGGCTAAGAAAACCAGAGCCACATCGTCTTCAGATTCCCAGGAGTCCCCGACCAAAAAAAAAACAAAAGAAAGATTCTCTGCAATTAAAATGAAAAATTCGGGGCAAAAGCGTGATTTCAACTAAACCAACAAAATTTGGTGGAGTCTACCTGGCCAAGAGAGACGTTCGTCTGAGTCGAGCGATTGGGAGAAGATAGACTTACGCTCACGCTTGCACCCACATCGTTGCTTCAGCTCACCTCTTTCATGGCGGTCTCTGCTCGAGCTTTCTTCCTCTCTCGCGTCACTGACTTGTCACTCAACCCTCGCCACCCTGTAAAACCCCCACCTCCTCTCTTATCCGCCTCCGTCAGACGTCGTCGCTCGCCCATATCTGCCTCCGTCGTTAGATGCTTAATCTCCGGCGTCGACGGTGGCGGTGTCTCCGACGACTTCGTTTCGACCCGTAAGTCTACCTGCGATCGTGGGTTCACCGTTATAGCGAACATGCTCAAACGAATTGAGCCTCTCGATACTTCCGTTATTTCCAAGGGCGTTTCTGATTCTGCGAAGGATTCGATGAAACAGACCATTTCTTCCATGCTAGGTTTGCTTCCATCCGATCAATTCTCCGTCACCGTCACCGTTTCTCGGCGTCCCCTGGATCGTCTTCTTGTCTCTTCCATTATCACTGGGTAGTGATTATTTTTGAATTTCTGCTGTCAATTTTTTTGTTTCCACAGACAATTTTCCGTAAAAATTCTAAATTTATTGCGGACTGCTTCTGATAAATGTTTCATCTGCTTTGATTCTTAGCTACACACTATGGAACGCGGAATATAGGATGTCTCTGATGAGAAATCTGGATATATCACCTTTATATTCAAAGGGGTCGAATTGCGAAAAGCAGATGGAGGATTCGGAGGGGATTGGTGATGGGAATAGGGATACTGAGGTTGATGGTGAGTTGGGTGACAAAGATTTGGAAAGTTTCAGCAGCCCTCGCGTGTTTGGAGATTTATCTCCGGAGGCACTGAATTACATTCAACAGTTGCAATCTGAATTGACTAACGCGAAGGAGGTAACTCTTTGTTTTCTCTTTAGTTCACATCTTCGAAGCACTTCAATTTTAGAGTAGTTGGAGTATCTTATTCTGAGTGCTGAGATCCTTAGATATAGAGTTTGGTGAAATGTGAATCCTTAATGAGTTCTTGAATTCCTCTTATTGCTTGTTGCATGTTTTGCTTTTCATGTCAGTGATGTCTTTCAGGAATGCTTGACCCATTATAGTTTCCATTTTTAGTGCTTTGAATTTGAACTTTTAAGTGTAACTGAATTGCAATTTTTTTACCCCTCCTTGAATACTTTCATTCCTCCCTAAATGCTATTTATTCTGTTTATCAATATTTGAGCTCAGAAATTTGATAAAATGGATATCAAAATTACGTATGAAATTCATATAATTAATCGCCATGACTGTACTTTTTCACTTAGAAGGCTGTTTTGGAATCATAAACAATCGGATATATGTCCTCAAATTGACAAATAATCAAGTGTAGTACAGGAAAATTTTGCTTACCACAAATGAAAAAAATGCTTTCACTGCCTTCTGGAAGCTGAATATTTCATCAGTTGTGGCTTCACTAGCTTAGAAGTTTCATATTTTTAGACATCCATTTGATTATCGGTAAAGATTGTTTTTGGTCCTATGTACCATGAGTATTCTGTTTTAGCTATCCGAGGCAGTAAAATATAGATCTTCTTACCTCACTTATTTGCTGATTCCATATGTTTCACTATGAATCACTTAATAAAAATTTTCAAAAATGTCTTATCAAGAACTGTTCAATTAAATATGCAATATACACATGTACAAAGGTGGCTTACAATGTTCTTGTAGCCTAATGGTACCAGCTTCATTCTGAAACTCACTGGAGCACCTTTGATCATTCATCCAATTTAGGCAATGACTTTGAAGCAGAGGCAACCCCTCCTGCTGTTTAGTCTAAATATTTATCTTCATTTTCTCACTCTGCCAAACAAAATAAATGCTTCCATCACTCAAATTAGATCATTTTAGAAGTATGAAGCTTGAGGTTTCCACCACAAGGTGATATGAGAATGTTGTTTTTCTTTCAGGAACTAAATTTGGAGAAGCAGGAAATAATGCGAATAGAATATGACAGAGGGAACAGAAACAATTTGTTAGAGTATCTACGGTCTCTGGATTCTGAGATGGTAATGGCCCAAAACTTCTGTTAAATCTATATTACTAGTAATTGAAACCAATTCTTTTAAATTAGATTATGAAGAGGCTGTCCTTGATTTGCTCCCTAGCTGAATGTCTTACTTCACCTCATGAATCCTTTCATGCTTATCTTGACAGGTGAATGAACTATCTCGGCCTTCATCAATAGAAGTGGAGGACATAATTTATCAACTTGTTCAAAACATATTGAGGAGATTCTTTGGGGATGAGACTAGCTCTAATTTTACAGAACAGTCAGTAAAAGGAAATATGGATAGTCATCCTGATGATAGTGATGACTTTTGTGATACAGTAGGCACTTCTCGCGATTACCTAGCAAAGTTGCTTTTCTGGTTAGTACTTCTCATTGCTCTTCAGCAAGTCTTTAGTTCTGAGATGGTCATGTCTGCTAATCATCTGTAGCATATCTCCATGCTTCTGAAATCTGTGGATGTTTGGCCATATGCAAGCATATAGAAGTGCACTGCACTGCAATGCTTTACTCTATTGATCCCCTATTTCATTATCAAGTTGAGTATTTTTCGTGCTTGTGATGATATTGGGGTTTTTCTTTCCCACTGGCAGGTGTATGCTATTGGGTCATCACTTGAGAGGGTTGGAGAACAGATTGCATCTAAGCTGTGTTGTTGGCCTTTTATAGAGAAGAGAGTTGAACGAGTGTATATTCCTTTCATCCTCTTTTTCTTCCCCTCTCCCCCCTAAATTTTCTATAATAACATCGATACTGTTCAATCAATGAAAAGTAAAATTGAATAATCACATGCATTCCTCCAAGCATCTAGCACTTTTCTCTTAATTCATCACAAGAAGCAGACCAAATTAAGCATAGTCACTGTTTAGAAATGATGCGAGAAACCTATGGCTCTATTTTGATTCCCATTCTGTCATACTAGTGTTATCTATGTTTGCAAAACGGTATGCATTCCCATATATGCATTACCAGGCATAGCCTTGTATTTCTGCCAAATGGAAACTATTACCTTGAAACTGAAAACTGATCTCTCTCTCTCACACACACCCGCACACTCAGTGCACACACATATATATATAGAGAGAGTCTCTTATGGAAAGAATTAATGATGTGCCTTACTTTGAACAAAAGATTGGATGATCTTTATTTTATGGAAGTAGCAGCAGCGCTGCTCTCATTCTTTCCAAGCTGGTAAGGGCAGATTTGATGTTATTTTCCCGCTTGGTTGTTGACATGGTTGCAATTTTGATTGACAGACCTATTTACGCTTGCTGAAGCCCCAAATCATAACCATTGCACCTAAAATGAAGGGTGTCTTTCTGCAGAAATTGAAGTGTAAGAATGACTTTTCCTGCTGCTCGGCTAAATTTGTGGGGATTTCTTTTTATGCATCTCTTTTTTTCTTTTCGCACGTTTCATGCATTCCAAAACTTACGGTTCTGAAATATAATCTTTTAGAACATTCTGGAATATGGGAAAATAAATTTTGGAAAAGAAAGAGAATTTCTTCTAACACATTCCAAAATTTCTTTCCCCGCATTTCACGCATTTTGGAATTTGAAGTTATGTGGAAACCTCAAGTGCTAAATGCATGGGATGTGCACACCGAACTGAAACTGAATGCAATAGATATGTGAAAAGAAAGAAGTTTCGGAACCTCAAGTACTGAATGCATGAGATGTGTGAAAAGAAAGAAAGAGATGTGCAAAAAGAAATCTCCCTGGTTTTATTCATGCTGGCATTTGATGGGATATAATTCGAATCTTTCATCTCCAGTACTAAAGGGTAAAGAGTAAAAATAAATTTTTCTCGATTTTTGAAGTAAGAATCACCTAAATGAAAGGTAGAGAAAGCCACGATTTGTTTTGTTTTTAAATTTAAATATAAAAATTTATTTTTTTAATTTGAGATTTGAGCTTTTTTGACATTACTAAAAATGTAAGAGACAAAAAGGGATTTATCTTTAAAAAAAATATTCATTATAAACAATGTTTGCTGCAAAATCCTTGAAGTTATACAGTTGCAAGAGCATTTCTAAGTTCTTACCATGCAACTATATTGGGTTTGTCTTATATAGTTCTTATCATACCACCTTATTTCACTTTACTTTCTATAGATTCAATAATTTTTCATTTCAACAATATAACTTTGGAAAAGATCATCAAATAGGCCTTACATAGCTGTTAAATCTTTTTTTTTTTTTTTTTTGAAATATCGCTCATGTTATTTTTATTTTTTTTGTTAGTTACGTGGGACTAAACTTATGATAAAATTTTTAATCTTAAAAGTCAGTGACTTCAAAAAGAAAAAAAAAAAAAATGAACCCCACACTTATTTTCTCCAATTTTCACCCCTTCATGCATAAACAAATTCACAGGTAGTAACCACAACCATAGACTGCAGGCAAACCATAGTTGATAAATTAAGAACAAACCTATTTATTACTAACAACAAAAATTTGTTTTTGATTTATCAACCCAGATCTTATCAAAAAAATAAAATAAAATAAAATAAATTATCAAGCCAAAAAATCTTGTAATGGTTGGTTCAAATGCATTTTTTTAAAATTCCAAATTTCCTACTTCTCATTGGAGCATTTTTTACCAAAAAACAAAAAATTTATTTGCCATCACTATAAAAATATATATTACTACTGCTATTTCTTTGTATGGAAAAAATTGAGAAGGAAGCTACTGAAGAGCAGGATGGTAAATAAATCTAAAATTATATTATCCAACAAATTATTTACAAAGCATAAAATGTTAGCCATAAAAATTATGACATGACCCACCTATATACAATTTGAACAAATTTTATGAGTACAAGTATGTAAAGAAGCACTGACACAGAGTCCCTCAGTCGCAGACCAAGAGTCCTGTGATCATTCAAGTATGAAAGCAAGTTTCTCAGACAGTTAAATTGATGCAAGAGATCAACTCTGCAACTCTGTATCTCCCCTCGGATATAAAATCATTGCGAGACTGACAAGAATTTTCGGAATCTTTCCTCTCTCGCCCTAAGATGCTTGGAAGACGTAATCCCTGATGATGTTGTTTTCCTTTGCCTTCTTGGACGGAAGAAGAAATCTTCGGTGTCCAGAACATAGGAGATCTGCAGATGAGACTGCTAATGAGAAAACAAGCACAAAGCCAGAATGAACACTCACCCTATTTGTTGTTCTATAGAAGGGAAGGAGGAAGAGCTCGTTTGGATTGGCTTCTAAAAAAAATAAAGTCCAAGTAAAGTTAAAAGAAGAAAGAGATTATTTTTGTATTTAGATTAATTTTTTAAAAATTCTTTTTTACTAGAAAAGGAGAAGCCAAAGGGAGAAGTACCTCTCCACTTGCTTCTAAAAAAGAAAGTCTTTACTTCTATAAGTGTTTCTCCTTCTGCACAGAAATCAATCCAAATGGTGAAATTTGTACAAAAGTACTTCTTTTCAAATTAAAATGAAAAGCACTTTGCTAAAAGCCAATCCAAACACGCTCGAAGTACAGTGAAAGAAAATTTATCAGATTATGAATAAAGCAATAAACTGCCAAAATGAAAAACAACATACCTTGGATGAATTACAAGCTATCTTACATTCCAATCCATTAATTAGTTGAACATCTTCCATGGCCGAGTTTGTGGCAGAAAGTTCATCTAAGCCGCCTCCATATTTGCGCTTATTTCTGCATGTATCAACAAAAGAAGCAGAGCATGAATCTCCTAGTTGGAAAATATTAGTAAACCATAATATAGCAACATACTCATTCGACTAAAATAACGCGATACACATCCACAGCTCAAGTGTTATTACCCTAATTAGTAAATAAAATAATTAATACATAATAGGTACCTGAACTTTCCACATTTGCCTAAAAAGGTTAGTCCTCCCCCCCCACCCCAATTTACAGATAAAAGGCAAAATTTGGATCAATAGACACAGCATCTGTACCTTTGCAGCATTATGCCCTCGGGTTCCTTTTTTCCAGGAAAGACTGACAGAAAATCATTGTACAGATAAAAGGCAAAATTTGGATCAATAGACACAGCATACACCTCAGGCTTTTCACTCATATTGTCCATTAGCTGAAAGGACATTCGGGAAGGGGAAGATGACTGCAAAAAAGACAACATTGGAAAAGATCATATACATGGATCATAATAATATAATTCATGAATTTAAAACACAATAAATTTCATCAATCAGCCCCTTTTTATTGGGTAGTCTGGAGGATATACAACATCGAAAAAGACCTACACATTCCAAACAATAAATATTTTCTTCAGGAAGGATGACGCGTGCATTTGCATGATATACTGAATCAATCAATTTCCCAGGCTTCCTGGACCTTTCATACTCATATAACTGAAGAAGCCTATTGTCTATTTCATCCGTTGTAACAGTTTGAAGCTGCAAGAAAGATCAAGATTTTTAGAACATTTGGAGAAAAAAAACCAATAAGGACGACATAGAAAAATAAAACAACCATAAACAAACCTCTGTACCTGTCTGACCAATTTATAAATTAACTTGTCCAATGTGAATAACACATATGACTGATTCCCGAGAATTGCTCGGCATTCATCTTCAAACTTGGCATTGTCAGCAGATCCATCAAGCAAATTGTAAAGTGCATCGATAAATCTATAGAGAATATAGACAATCAATCTAAAATTGAATTAAGCACTTCTATAAAATAACTCAACATAAGACGTCCAAAAAAAACCTTGAGTAAGGATCTGAAGAAAAAGCATCCTTCGCAGTTCTCCACTTCATTTCAGCACTTACTGAATTTTTTTTGGCTGATAAGATCCTCTCATAAAGAATCTGCAAAGTTAAAGCGCATATGGCAGATTGACCAAAAAGAAACTGCAAAATTGAACCCTAAGTAATAACATTATCCTTACTTGATGAAGCCTAAAAAGCACGTAGAAGTCATCATTTCCATAAAAAATCCTGGAATCTTTTCTTTCTTCAACATGTGAAACTGCTGATACATGCTTTGTGAGAGGCTTCGCAGACAAAAGGAACCTTTCTGATAATGGCATTGATGAGCCATCTCCTCCAGCAGATTGCCCATCACACATCCCCTCGGCTTCACCTTCACTCTCAGTCTTAGCATCAACATCATCACGTTCTATATCTTCTTCCTCATGCTCTTCCCTGGAGCATTCATCACCAGCAGACTCACTACCTGAGCCATCTTCACCAGCTTCAGAAACATTTTTACTGTCTTCATCATCAGCATCTGCATCATTATCACATCCAGCCTCTTGGCAGCAATCTTCCTCCCCACTTCTGGAATGATATTTCCTTCTTTCAGTAGTGTGTTTTGATTTAGGTGATAACTGTACAATGGCATCTCCATAGCCAACAAAGTTATCCTGCTCGGAATCACCATTGGGTGATAACTCACCCTCCTCCTTTTCAATTCTAGATTCTTCATGGCTTTTTACTTTACTGCTTTCAGTAAGCACTCCATTGGTCAATTCAATTGGAGTTGCAATATCACACCCCTGAATCACCAAGATTAGCAGATACGTTAATATCATTTAGAAAAGTCCCCAGATTGAATACAAAGCAGAAAAAACAAAAAAAATGAGAAAGAGAACAACAATTAGCCAACAACTGATTAGGAGTATTTTTGTTTTGAGATATAAGAATTGGAAGTTGTCAGAGTTGTAAACTCATACCTCTGCCAAGGGTACATTAATACCCTGAGACTTGGCTACAGAATTGTCATCACCATGTGTGGGAGTAGATCGAGATGGAGTAGGGACGCAGCCTAGAAGTTTAAACAATTAGTGTTCCAGTAATTCTAAAATTAAGTAAATAAAAAACACTAAATAGCCAAAATGATATATTGTAACTATCATATATACAGACCTGACATCACTTCTAAGCTGGTTCTGCTCTGGTTGTTTTCTCCTTTAATTGCAATTGATGAATTGTAGTTAGCCCCTTGTTCATTAGAGACAAGTTGTTTACCAAATTCAGAGACTTTATCAGCATTATCAAGATTTTTCTGCCTTTTATCCATCAAAGGATCATGTCTAGAAATGTGATTAACATCAACAGATCCATTTTCTTTATCATTGGCCACTAAACTATTCTCCTGAATATTCTCAACTTCAGTTCCTCTACCATCAACTTTATTATTGCTATCAGATTTTGGTTCCCTAGAATTCATTATATTAGAGTCTCCATGAGGGCTTCCATCACCATCTCCTCTATTTGATGCCACAAAATTGTGAACGTGATTTTCAGATTTCACGTCCTCCATATTTTCTGTCACACGAGATCTAGAAGGAACACCCAGCATTGGCTCCAAGAAAGCAGTCCAAAATCTCATCATTTTATTAAACAGCTCTTTACTTGAGAAGAGCTCCTCACATGAATAACGAAGAAGCTTATATAGATCTTCATGAATCCCAACATCAGGATATTCAAATTCCAGATGCCGAAAAAGTGGCTGCTTATTTCCAGCAGCAATGCACTGCAGAATATCATCCTCTTTTTGCTGCTTCTCTTTAATCTCTTTGATCTCAGCCACCAAAGCTGCATATTTAATTGAGGACACAATATTAGAACAGACATATAGGATAATGACAGCGAAACATGCAAACATTCTCAGCAGTACACCGTGCTTCCTGTCATGCTTATGCCCCTGCTAGCTCTAAAATTTTTATGACATCCTAGTCTCATAAATATTGGTCGTGTTGTAGCCATAAATCATAGACCAGTCATATGCTTTAGACACACTAGTCAAGAAAAGGCCTAACTGACACTAAAGGATATTAGTATATACTATCTCCACCATATTAGTTATGAAAATTTATGCTCATGGCATGCCAAAGCAATTAAATTAGGGAAAAAAATTGCATCTTGATTTTAATTTCAACTTACATTTTGCACTCAAGTTCTTTGAATCTTGTTGCTTGAAATAGAAGCTGCGATGATCAAGTGACTTGTAGTGATTTTTGGCATATATTTCAGCCCAAACTTTATTGAAATCTGAACGACACTGACTCCACTCATCTTGTTTTTGCTTCAGGCGAATCAATATCACAGGAAGAGCATAACCCGGATTTTTGCGTAGTATGTCTACTACATCAAGACCATGGTCACCATATAGGCGTTCAATGCACCTTAAATTTAAAGCTGAAATACAAAAATGGAATCAATTCATGAGCAAAAATAGAAACCTTCAAACAATTCTGAATTATGATTATTTTAATACAAACCACTAAAGTGCTCTTCAATATGAAAGGGAGTCTCCACATTGATCTTATTTTCAGTGATGCTATTATACAATTCTTCTACACGTTTGGCAGCTGAGCTCACAGATTCTAGTAGCATTTCCAGCTCAAATCTACATTCAAAATAACATATGAAGAAATGCCATATGTTATAAATTTCTATCTTTTGAAACTTTGGAAAAAAAAACAATCACTCAAAAATGTAATTCTGGAACATGAAGATAATTGAAATTATAGGATAACCATGTAAAATCTTATAGCATCCTGAAGCAACTTTTTCTTTTCCTCTAGCCAAAAGATCTAGCAACCCTCTTCAAATGTACTATATTTATTAAAATAATCTAGAAGATTGGCCCCAATTGTACCTGTCATCTTCACATTTAAACAAGCTCTCTTCATATTGATTCCTGCGCATATGTTTGAAAGAGTAATCCTCACTTCCTGATGTCACAGATACCCAGTGATCATTCAACACTTCAGCACCAAGCTCAGACCTCTGACTAGCCATAGGAATTGGATACTGTGAAAGTTCAAATATCAAAGAGTTCCACAAGATTAAAACATATTGACAAGGCCAAAAAGAAAAGAAATCCAATAATTATTCCATACGTCTTTGGGCAGAAGCCGGTAGCTGGGAGTAGAACGTTGACAGTTACTCAGGTCCAGTTCTTGAATGGATTTCATGTACTTTTCCTTGTATCTTTCCTTCTCTTTAGCTACTTCCATTTCACGCTTCTGTTCTTTATCTTTGTCCTCCAACTTTGGTGATTTGGATAAATGACCATCACTAGACAATGACTCTGAAATCAAAATATTTTGCAACATCAGAATTGGCGAGAGAAATAAGAGAGGAAAAGAAAAAAAGGCATTTAAGATCACACAGCACAACTTAACAACATAAAAATCAAAATGATTTATTTAAAAGCAAAAACTTGACCAGATCAGCATGTTTACAAAAATCAGTAAAAAAAAAGAAAGAAAGAAAGAAAACAGTCCGAAAATCTGACAGTCCCATTCTCTATAGTAAAAGAGAAAAAAGAAATCAAAGCATGAGCTAAAGAAGAGTAATTAATAAGTATTATATATTGACATACTTTTACTCACGACGCCAGCAAGGAACCCATCTGCAAAAGTAATATGTCAGATACATCCTCAAGGATAAAGATTGAGAGAATAAATTTGCAGTAACAAAGTGGAAAACAATTACCAATATTCTCACAACGCTCCAAGAATTCATTAAATTCGTCCATAAGATCGGGATATTTTCCAAGTAAATCAGTTACCTGAAATGGAATTTTAAGATTATTATTATTATTATATATAAATATTAGTGCCCACAGAAGCTCTCAAACATAATAAACTTATGAAGAATCTTTCATTTGGATGAGCATAGTTTGGACAGAGGAAGAAGCCTGATGATAATATAGGTCTCTTTGTGAACTTTATGCAATTTACACACTGATGAATTTGCTCTAATTGGCAAAATATAATTACCATAAACATACAACTGAAAATGCTACGTGGGAAAACTAGTTAAACTCCCTTCTTACCTACAACTTGAGTTTAAATTTGATTCTAAGCAATTAGCAGTAACATCTTCAACCTAGTAACTGGTTAGAATAATTTAAGTACCTAAGGTACTATCCAAGTTGTGACAATCATAGAAAATAAAGTTTCCACACTTCAAATGAATGAAACTGAACACAGTTCCTAGAAAATAAAACATACATTTACAGTTTAAAGACTAACCTACCTATAATTACTCAAGTGGAACCAAGTGCTAAAACCTGAACTACAGCAGCAGCATGAGCAGACAAAAATCTTACAGCATAAACTAAGAATTCTGGGCTTAAAATAAGCTAATGAACATTACATACCAAATTTTGTAAATCATTCCTTTTAATTATTCCATTGCTAAAAA
This sequence comes from Bauhinia variegata, assembly GCA_022379115.2. Taxonomy (NCBI): domain Eukaryota; kingdom Viridiplantae; phylum Streptophyta; class Magnoliopsida; order Fabales; family Fabaceae; genus Bauhinia; species Bauhinia variegata. The sequence goes on along the minus strand of CM039429.1, from coordinate 8,692,541 downwards.
TATGAAGGCACTTTAAGAACGCCTGGTAGTCATCTGAACTGCCCAACTTCTCCTTAACTTTCTCACAGAAACTGAATGTTTGATTAAACATGCCTGCAACGAAGTCAAAAGATCCCAAAACTAACAGATTAAAACAGAACGTGCAAAAAAAATATAAGACTTGGAGGTCTGTCCAAGAAAGATAAATGGAAGTTCAACATTTTATCATGGAAACAGCATAACAGAAGATAGGGAAAATGGTACCATTTGTCCCCCAATATATGATTAAAAATAACAAAATAAAAAGAAAGAACAATTCTGTCATGAACAAATAGAATAACAGGATAATAAATAAATAAATGCTAATAAAAGGAACTTCAAGAATCCTAAACAGTAGCTGATGACTACATTTCATCAAACAGAATTTTCTAACTCTAAATCTTACATCAAATAACTCATCACATTTGGTAGCACAATCCATCTCTCAAATTTTTAGAGAGAGATGATAGAAAAGAAAATATAAAATGATGTAAACTTAAATAATAGTTTGGTGAAAAAATATGGACTATATTGATAAAGGATCTAGGCATGCATTATCCAAGACATCTATCAAGGTGAAGCAATACTTAGAACTGCACTGGTTTACAAAGATTTTGACAATAAACTCGTGTACTTGAAATTTTCTTTCCTCTTTTTTTTTTTTCCTCCTTTGCTGGTGGTTGCTTCAATAGTACAGCTAATTAAGTTATTTTCTCACACAGAACACAAAAATTAAAAAGATGTACGGTTTATTCTTAATGCCCCACAACACCATTAATGCTGAATTTGAATAGAAACACTTAAATTTAGAAAAAAGATAGAACCAAAGGGCAAATTAAAAGAACTGTATATGCATAAAAGACAAGTAGCATAAAAATATACAACTGTGTTAAAGTATTAGGAACCATCCAATATATAGCATGTTGACTTACTCTTTAAGTTATCTTTTTCTTCATGAGAAGTAAAGTCAGTTGTCAACCCAAAACCTTCAGCCTTCTTGACACATTTCTTTTTTTCTGGAGAATGTTGCATGTTTATATCATGATCAGGTTCTCTCTCATCCTGATCATGAATTCTCCTATCCTTTCTCTCCTTCTCAACACGCTTCCTTGGATCTCTGTGCACCTTTATCATTGCTTTGTCATCATCCAGCTCATGGCGATCAACACTAAGATCATGCTCTTGTGGAGTAATATGCCTGTTTTGTTGATAACGTTGCTGTTCAAATAAAATTTTGTAAGCCAATCATCAAGAAACCAGTTACTAAAATTCAGAAACATGAGAATAACAATCTTATTGCCTTGGCCACTTGCATTTGCCGCATCGTTGGTTCTGTAGAACTACGCTCATTGAAACGCTGTAATGAATTTCGACCATAAGGAGCATGATGTGCAGGTGTTGCAGAAGTATCTGGTAAGAATCTTTTGAACTCCTCAAGCAAATCTGGATGATCCTCAAAAAGGGAAGAAACCTAAAGCATAGAACAAAAACACAAGTAGATATTTCAACATGAAAGTTAATAAAGAAAACAAGAAAAAATCTAATAAATAGTGCCAACAACTAGATCTGAGAGTTATACCTCACTGTAGACCTCACAAATGTCCTTGTGCTCTTTGCGGTACATGTTCAAAATATCCAAGAATGATTTGTAAACATGCTCATCGTTTTGGAATCGTCTCTGTGGAAGCAAAACCTGTCAATTAAAAGGATAGGACCAATAATGACTGTAAAACACTCACAAACTGAAAAAACACACTCACCTTTATCTTATTCACAAAACTAATAGCTTCCTCAAATTCAACAGTTTTCTTTGGAAGAGCTTCATCTTCATCAAGTGTTATCTCATATCCCTTCGGCAAGAAGGTGTTAAATCCAAAAATCAAATTGTTATGCCCTTTAAAAAGTTCCTTTACCCTTGCTATGACACCTGCGGTGTCAGTCCTACAAAAGTCCATAAATAGTGAAAAGCATTGACCTAATAACCCTTTTGAGTATAATATTCCATTTTCACAATCAAATCGTTAAAAGTATACCTTTGAGCCTTGAAATCCTTCATGACTTCAAGGAACATATCATATTTTTCTCTTTGGTCTTGAAACATGTCTTTAACTTCCTTCAAATAGGACAACGCATCATTGGTTGTCAATTTCTGAGAAGTAGTTCCACCTCCACCACCACCATCACCACCAGCAATGCCTCCACCACTTCCAGAACCACCAGCAGGGTTTTGGGTTTGTCCATAGCTTCACGCAAAGAACAAAACCACACATTCAGAAGCCCAGAATCTCAACAATTATAGCATTACTACTCAGTACAAACAACTCCTATGTGATGTAAGATATCAAATATTGCACTTGCTCAACAACATCATCCTAATCCAAAATTTAAAATTGACTGCTGTAGTCTTATGTTAACTTCAGGTTGAAAGAATAAAATGTCCACACAGATATATAGGGCATCTGTCCATTTGAAAATTATTAAATTAGGTAATTTAGAATGTTATCCATATTTCTTTCTTGCTTTGTAAGAATTGTTTATGACAGCCACATTTCTTTTTGCAGTCGAAGGTAATCACCTCCATTCCTTTACCCAACCCTCCTACTCCTATTCCTAGTCAATTTAAGTAAACTAAACGATTTATGATCAAAGGCCACCAAATAAAATATCATCCTATGCGAAAGACCAGACAAAACACCCAACAACGTCAGACAAACTTAAATTCCGAGGGAGCCAAAGCCAAGAACTTGATGAAATACACTCGTAAAATTCTCCTAGCACAGAAAATTAACAAGCAATTCAAAGGAGCGAAATGAAATTAACATATAAAGGAAGGAATAGAAGAGAGAAACACATACGACTCCCCACGTGAGGGACCTAAGGGTCGTTTGAATTGAGAGCCTGAGCCAGAAAAAACTTCATCTCTCGTCCTCTTCATCTCTGCCAAGCAAAAAAGAAACCCGTTAATAAAGTAACAATAATATGCAAAGATTGAAATAGCATGTAACCCATATATTCAGAACTCACTGAAAGGGGAAAAAATTGCAACTTTGACAGTTTCTCGGGAAAATATTGCTACAACAGAGTTAGTAGATCCCTGGGTGGAGAGGAAAACCAGTGAAGGGATTGATCGCCCACAAGAAGTGAGAAGGAACAGAAATAGGTTTCCCACTATCTCTTCTATCTTACTTTTACGTTAGAGGGAAGAATTGAGACAAAACTAGAAGCACAAAATTTATGGGGAAACAAAGCTCTTTCACGAGCAGCAATTCAAAATATTGAGTCAAAAGCAGAATTTTCGAAGACTGGTGAGGAATGAGATGGCTCATATGTCAAGAGTTTCGCGTGTGCCGAGCTTGTTACGATTTTGGAAATTAAATGAAATATTTGTATGCGGCACATAATAGGACGGCTCTCTACTTAACCGAAGATATCGGGTCGTTGAGAATTCATCTGCGTTTATATTTGATAAAGGAGAATTTCAATTAAATTAATTAATATCTACCATGATATGATTACTAAAGAGAATTTGAATTAAATTAATTAATATCTAATATAATTTGTACTAAAATAATAAGTCATGACTCTACACAATAAGTTCAAATAGGAAATTAAATGAAATATTTGCATGCAGCACATAATAGGATGGGTTTAGGAGAGTTTAGTTATGAAAAATTTTGGTTACTAAAAAATATATGTTAGCCGATGACCTATTAGTTTAGTGACATTTCTTAAAGTCTTAATTTAATTAACAAAGGATTGGTTTAATGTATCTTGAATTCTATTTTCATCGTGGACGTATCCCTTCTCTTTTCTCTAACGTTGTGCGCTTTTATGTAATCAAAAAAATAAATTATATTTTGATATTTATTAATATTAAATATAAATAAGTAATTGAAAATTATAAATTAAATTTAAATATTATTATAAATTTAAATCAATTATTTAAATATATATATTTGTATTATTTTGTGTAAAAATAAATTATTTATCAATTAAATTATTTTTATTTATTATATATATTTTAATTTTTATATAAGAGTATTTTTATAATTAATTTTAATTCCAACAAGGTGAAATTGATGATCTCTATCTCTGTCAAAAATATTCTTATAAGATCTATGTTTGATCAAGAAAAATTCTTAAATTAGTCTCATTTTAAGTAAAAAGGATAAAAAAAGGTTGTTTCGCATTCTTTATTTTATTTATTGTTATTAATTAAAAATAACAAAATAAAATAAAATTATTATAAATAGACCTATTCATTTAACACATTATTTTTCACCTCTTACTATGTGCAAAAAAAAGAAATAAAATATCAAAATGAGAAAACAGGTTCCTTACCACTTGCTAATAGATACCAGCCCAAAGTTTTTTTTTTTTTTTGCCCTTTTCATATCTTTTACTACTTTCTTTCCTTTGATTGTCATGCTCTCTCTTCACTGTGCCCATGGTTTTTCTTTCCAAAAACTTCCTCCGGAACCGTAGTATTTGATTTTGAAAAACGACAAACATTTTTGGTACAACGCTTTATATAAATTTTTTAATAAACAATATTACATATATACACATAATGAGTATTTTAAAACTCAATTATCCAATGTTTATGTTTTAAATGTGGCTAAAATAATTTGTTGCTAAGTAATATATGTAATTAATACCCAACTATAAAATAGAGTAACCTTTTTCTCATCCCAAATTTTTAATTATTTTGTTGTAAACCATTTGGTATGTGATATTATTTTATTTATCAAGTTTTAACATAATTACATTTTTAATATTAAAACTTAAAATTATTAGTTAAGTTAAAATAATCTCATATTAGTTAATTTAAGTGCTTAGAATATATTTAGTAAAATATTTTAATTAATGAATAAAATATTTAATTAATTTATAAACTCATTTAATCAAAATAGACATATTTAATAAATGAGCTTATCATGATATGATAATTGAAGTAACGTCATAAGCTTATAGCTTACTGTGTATTCTTATTTTATCCAATTTTACCTTTAATAGTTAGCAAAATTCCTTTTTTATCACAAACTACTTCAAGTTTAATTATTATAATGTGTAATTATAAATATTACTATTTAAATTCTCTCCAGATATTCTTTCTTCCTATATGTTGGTGTCATATGCATTGGGTTAGGGGAAAATGTTTAAAAGAATACAATTTTGGAAACTAATTACAAGAACTTTTTCTTTTTTTTTTTACAAATTCAAGTGTACATGTATTTTTATGGACAGTTTCAATTATATTAAAAGTATTACACTATTTTTTAATTTTAATAAAATATTTTATTTTAAATAAAAATAACATAATTTTATATTCACTAAAGAACTTCAAATTATAATTCTGTAAAAATTACATAAATAAAACCTTTTATGTCATTTTACACTTATTAGTTGATTAAATAGTTAATTTTACTAAATATTTTCTAATTCAATAAATTAACTTAACAACATTTAACTTTTAACTAAAAATTAATATTTTACCACTTAGTTTGTTTATCAGTTTTTTTTTTTTTTAAAATAGAGCTATAATGATAAATTTTAATTCAAAAATCAAACTACACTTTTTTAACGCATCATTGAACAAAATTTCATAGGTATTTCCAAGAAAAAAAAAATCATAGATAATTTTGTAATTTTACCCTTCTTATTCATAGGCTTCTAAAGTGGAAAGAGAACATGGATTTAAATACTTTATTTTTTTATGAGATTTAAATAGCTTTTTTTTTTAAAAAAAAAATTAGGTTCAAACCATTTGAAATGTTTTCATCCTTCTACCTTCTCGTTTTTTTTTTACCCTTAAATCGACTACATTACTTAGATTAAATTACGACAACTTTCTTTTAGGATAATCCTAAGACTATATTGTATTTCCATGCAATATGCGGCCAATTTTAATATAAGGAAGGATATATCTCTTCTTAAAAATTAATTGAATGTTAAAATAAATAAATAAAGTCTTGGAAAGATAAATAAATTATTATTTTAAAATATGTAATTATTATGTAAACATATATAATAATTTATTATTTTAAAATGTGTAATTATTATGCAAATACATATATTAGATAAAATTAAATATGCTAAGAGGAGTAAAGTATTAAAAATTAAAAAATATATAATAGTAATATCTTTTACTTATCCTCAAGATCCTCAAGAGTAGTACAAGATTTAAAATATAATTTGTAATTATTTTTAATAAAAGTGAAAAAGTATTTGACAAAGTTTTTTTAAAATTTAAAATTTTAAAAAAATAAAATAATTTAATAAAATAATAATTAAAAAGTATTAAATTTGAAATATGATTTTTAATTATTTTTAATGTATTAATTATTCAATTTTAATAATATATTAATATTTTAAAATTATAATAAATTTATAATATTTTAATAATATATTTATCAACATCAACATTTATGGTGATAGTAAATGAAAAGGTAAAGATTTTATAATAATAAAAGGAAATTGAAAAGTAAAAAGCAATAGCAATGAAAAATATGATGTGCTAAAAATTATGAGTCATAGAGCACATAAATCTCTTTTAAAGTAAAAGTAAGAAGACTCTTCAAATCATTCATACTCCCCATAATTGAATTTCTTTGTTTTAGTTTATTTTAATGTTTTTACTCAATTTTAAATATTTTGTACATATTTTTCTCTTACGTTATCTCATTTATATAGAAAATATCTCTATTTTCCTTGTCAATTCAAAATTTTAAATTCAAACCAAATTTAAATTCACAATTTCAAATCCATATTCTCTTGATAATTTTTCATCTCTCGTGAATTTAGTATATCCAACAAGAAATTTAATTTTTTTTTTATAAGAAACAGGAAATTTAAAGTTAATATACCGAATTGAATTTGATATAATAATAAAGAGTTTAAATATTCATACTAAAAGATAAAGATCTTTAAATAATTTTTTTTTTAATGTGAATATGCCATTTTATTCAAGAACAAATAATAAAGTCATCAACAACGAGAGATGGCGAAGTATTCATCCAACACACAAGGCTTTACAGAGATCTACCATAACTAGCTAGAGAATGAGCTGCACCATTTATACCCCAAGGTACCCAGCTGTATAGGACTGAATCAAACAATCTCCGTAGTCCAAGGAGAAGTTTCGTTCCAGAGCTCCTTTGCCTTCTGATAAATTAATATGAAGGTGCAACAGTCTTCCCAAGCCTAATCTCATTCCTTTGTTGCCAAATATGGTAAGCCATAAACTTAAAAATGCATAGCTCCTTTTAACCCCATTGGTTTAATTGTACCTGCAACCATTTAACAAAATTATCTGTGGGTAAGATGGAGATATTTAAAATTTCTTGAGCATATGGCCATGCACCCAAGCTGTTGTCACACCAGAATAATGCATGCATCAACCTTTCCAGTTCTCAGTTAGAGTAGCAACAATCATCAGGGATAACTACACCACGGTGAGATAAAGCCTCTACAATGGGTAATATGCCTTCGCAAGTTCTCCAAAGAAAATGACTGTACTTCGGGGGCATAGGTGATTACCAGAATATTCTCCTCCAGAACCCTATATCCGGATTCATTGGATGATGAAGAAGAGCCCCATGTCTTTAGATGCTGAGGAGTTTGTAGATAGATTTCATCCAGAAAATATCATCCTTTGTTAACTTCCAGAACCATATGTCTTTGGCTTCTCTAGAACTCAAAGGGATGCTGCATATTAACTGTGCTTCCTCCTCGGAGAAATTTTAGTATATGAAGTCTCTATTCCATTCCCTCATCCCCTCAATAAACAGCTGCTTGATTAGGCAAGACCTACCATGCGGTGTTCGATAAAATGCAGCCATGGGTCGGAACCAATAGTTGCTGAGTGGCCATTCCCAATCCTTAGTAGCAGTCCTTTCTTGAGTGTTGATAAACTCTCTCATATTGAGCGCCACTTGTAAAAGGGTCGGACCCTAGAGTAGCGTTTAATAGCAAGTTGTTGGGATAGTACTTAGCCTTCAACACCTGGGCAGTCAGTGAGTGAGGGGGTTGAAGCAGTCGTCATGCCTGGTTGGCCAAAAGTTCCAAATTGAAGTCATCTAGCCATCTAAATCCAAGTCCCTCCCCCCACTTTTTCGGTATAAGACATTTTCTCCCAGCTCACCCAATGAATCTTCTACTCATATGAAACTTGTCCCCACCAAAATTTAGCCATCAATTGATTCATTTTATGTCATGGCAAAAAGTTTTTGATAGCTTAAAGCAGTTCATAGAGTACATAGGAATAACCGGGGCACACTTATGAGAATCTCCTTCCCAGCTTTTGATAATGGTTTTTCTCTCTAACCTTTATGTTTTTTCCATATCCTCTCTTTGATAAATTGGAAAGATTTATACTTGCTCCTACCCACCATAATTGGTAATCCCAGATCTTTCTCATTGAAGGCCACTCTAGTAATGTCCATGATCTGCATAATTTCATCCTCATCATACCTCCTGCAATTTGAGCTAAAGAATAGCTTCAAGTGAGTTCAGATATTTTAAGAGATATAGTTATCTAAACTGTTGGTGGGCTATTTGTTTGTTTAAGTTTTTGATTTTGTACTATTAGTGAATGTTAGAGTTCCTATTCTTTCTAAGATTTTCTTCTTGAGTTTAGCCTTTAAATAGGTGAGGTTAATTTGCATCTCGTGTAAACTTTTTAGATTATTTCAATATTCAATAAAACTATTCGTTTATTCTTATCTCTAATTTTATCATTATCCAGTCCCTGCAAGCTGTTGAGTCTGTTTACACAACTTTTGTTATATGATTGTCCTAACAAGCTGGTATAAAAGCCCTACTTTGATTGAACAGGGCGTAGGTCGCTTCTGATGACAACAAATGACATTAGTGTTTCCCAACCAATAGTTCCAACAAAGCTTCAAAGGAGAGAACTATGAATTTTGGAGCATTAAGATGAAGACACTATTCAAATATCAAGAGCTTTGGGACTTAGTCATGAATGGCTATCTAGAGGTTGATGAAGAGGCCAGATTGAGGGAGAACAAGAAGAAGGACTCAAAGGCAGTGCTTTTCATCCAACAAGTTGTTGATGAAAAGGCATTCCATGTGAAGGGGGAGTCATCAACCAAGAAGAATGAGCAAAGAGTTGAAGGAAATAGCAAATGATGTGGAAGAGCTGGAAGAGGCCGTAGATAAGGTCGAAGAGATTTTCAACAGAATCTAAGGCAACAAGCTAAAAATCCAAAAGATAAGAAGTGCGATGTGCAATGTTTCCACTGCAAATGCTATGGGCATGTAGTAGTTGAGTGTTGGGACAAACAAAATCAAGCTAGCTTGCTGAGTCTCACAAGCATAAAGTGAGGTTTGGAGATGATAATAAAGTGCAAGTGAAAGGTCAAGGTACTATAGCTTTCAGAGATAACCATGATAAAACCAAACTCCTTTATAACGTTTTATTTCATTCCTACTTTATCATAGAATTTGTTAAGTGTAGGACAACTTATGGGTAGTGGCTATTTTATTTTGTTTGATGATAATTCTTGTGTGATAAAAGACATAAAGCCAGTTAGAGTCATAGTTGATGTGCATATGACTTCAAACAAATTGTTTCCACTTGACGTGTCTAGTGTCGTCATGCTCTTGTTGCAAAAGAGGTAGAAGAGTCTAAGTTGTGGCATCTTTTGTATGGACATTTAAATGTGAAGGGGTTTGAGATTGTTGAGTCAAAATGAAATTGTTTTTGGGTTGCCTAAAATTGAGTCTTTAGATGTATGTGAAAGGTGTATTTATGGGAAAAAATGTAAAAATTCTTTTCCAAAGGGAAAGTCTATAAGGACAACTAGAGTTCTTGAACTTATACATGCTGACTTGGTTGGTTCCATGAGAACTCAATCTCTTGGTGGGAGTAGTTATTTTTTGCTGTCTATAGATGATTTGAGTCACAACAGTTGGGTGTATTTTTTGCACAGCAAGGCAGAAGCTTTTGAAGCTTTGAAAAATTTCAAGGCATTGGTGGAAAAATAGTCTAATAGCTTTATAAAGATCTTGCATACTGACAGAGGTAGAGAGTTTGTTTCATAGAAATTCAATTAGTTTTGTGAAGAACAATGCTTACAGAGACAGCTTATAGCTCTATATACACATGAGCAGAATGATGTAGTTGAGCAAAAAAACATAATAGTTTTAGAGATGGCTAGAAGCTTGCTAAAGTCTAAAGGTTTGCAAATCATTTTTGGGTAGAAGTTGTAGCAACAACTGTTTATTTGCTGAATATGTCACCAACAAAAGCTATTGTCAACAAAACACCATATGAAGCATGGGCAGGAAAAAAACCTTGGGTCAGCCATTTAAAGGTTTTTGATTGTGTTGCTTATGCTTTAGTTGACTTACAAAATCGCAGTAAGCTTGATGAAAAATCAATCAAATGTATATCTTTTGGCTATTGTTCTCAACTAAAGCATATAAACCGTATATTCCTGTTAGTGACAAGGTGATTATTAGCAGGAATGTTGTGTTTAATGAGGATGAAAGCTGGAATTGGCCAAAAATTCTAAAGTTGTTCAGCCAATAGTGTCAGTTGAAGATCCATAAGTTAAAATGAAACAATTGTCATCCTCAAGCTCTTCAAGTTCGTCTCCTTAGTCTTCTCCATGTAGAAGCTCTTTTGGTTTGTAGCAACTCTTTAGATTCGAATAGAAGCTATTCAGGTCCAAGCAGAAGCTCTTCAGGCAACAAAAACTCAACTGATGACGAAACACCTCCCACAAAGTTTTGATCATTAGATGAGATATATGAGGAGACACAGGCTTTGTTCATTACTGATCCAAGAACTTTTAAAGAAGCTATTGAAAAAGATGAATGTCATAAGGCAATGGAGGAAGAATTTGCAGCTATTCAGAAATATGAGACTTGGGAGTGGGTAAATCTTCCTGAAAGGAAGACAACTATTGTTGTTAAATGGGTGTTTCTCACAAAAAACCTTGCAAATTGCAGCATACAAAAGCACAAGGTGAGGCTAGTAGTGAAAGGCTATTCACAACAACATGATATTTATTACCAAGAGACTTTTTCTCTTCTTCATTTTGAAACTGCTGGAACAGTTTTAACGTTGATAGCATAGCTTCAATGGCTAGTGTATTAGTTTGATGTCAAGTTAGCCTTCTTGAATGGAGAACTACAAAAGGTATATGTTCAACAACCTGAGGGTTTTGAAATTGAAAGCAAGTAAGACAAAGTGTACAAGCTGCGAAAAGCTCTTTATGGGTTGAAGCAAGCTCCAAGAGCTTAGTACAATAAGATAGATTCTTACTTTCATGAGAATGAGTTTGAGAAAATTTTGAAAGAACCTAACTTTATGTAAAGGAGCGTGATAATGATTTTCTTGTCATTTATCTTTATGTTGACAGCATGATTTTCATGGATTCTTTTACTTCTATGATTAATGAGTTTAAAGCTTGCATGAAGAAAAAGTTTGAGATGATAGATTTTGAAAAGTTACAAAACTTCTTGGGCTTAAACCAAAATAATGTGAAGATGACATCTTTGTGTGTCAGCAAAAGTACGCCAAAGATTTGCTGAAAAGATTCAAAATAATTGGCTGTAAACAAATAGCTATCCCAATGAATTCCAATGAAAAGCCGAAATGTACACATGTCAAAAGAGAAGATCATAGGAGAGACTGAAGGAAGCTAGAAGAGACGTACACATGTCTAGGTAATTTTCAAAATCTACTTTCTCTTTTACGTGACTTCTTTATCTCGTATTGGTTTTCCTCTCTCGAGAAGCACTGACGAACTAGGAAGAAGTGAGGCAAAATTCAGTAGATTTTATGTGCATGGTGGCATAATTTCTTGCTTCTAGGCATGGGTATTTGAAGAAAACAAGCTTTTGGGTTTGTGGGTATATGTATGTTTATACACATCACAATTTGATTTTGGGTATGTTGATTCGATAAATATATATATGCATCATGATTTGATCTGGGATATATGCATCACCGTTGGTTTTCTATATTTGTCTTTATTGCTGATTATCTCTTCAAAAGATATGTTTTATTTTGTTCCATTTGGGGATGGGAGCAGACAAAAATGGGGAAAATATTGAACCTTATTTTTTGGAAGAAAAATAAGTAGTCATAGACATATATGATTGGCTAATTGAGGTGCATAATTTTTTGGTGATGAATAGGTGAGGAATTAGTGGAACTGTTATCATAAACAAAAGTTTTTTTTTTTTGGGCAAAGTTGGAAATTTTGGCTTTTGTAATAAAGCCTAAAAATCTATTCTCATGCTGAAGCAGCTTTGGCTTTCTAGTTGGGGAATACCCAGTCTAGCCTATGCGGCAAGCAAATTAAGGTGTGACCTTTAGCTATAAGCTTTAATGCAATTTCTGGATTCTATATGACATATTCTAAGCTCAGTTTTTATTCATAGAGTTGATGTTATTAACCTCATATAGTTGACATATTAAGTGCACCGTTTTCATTCATATAGTATTGATGAATATCAATATTAGTTTGGGCTCTATATCTAACTGCACTAGGATGGCAATGGTTAAACAACTTAATGAAATTTTTTGCTCGACCTTCTGCATGAACAACCTTCAATAAGAATCATCCATAGATATACATTCTTCCGGTGGAAAACTGCTGCTTTCAATGATAGAGAGCCTTAAATTGAGCATTCTAGACACTCAGAGAGCATAGAATTTCCAAAATACTTCTCATGTGAAGGTAAAAGACAGAGAAAGAAGCCATTAATTCATGATACATTAGTTATAGCAATTCGGTTGGACATAGAACTTTTTGATTAGAATCTAAAAAAAAAAAATTTTTACATAGCTATACGGTTTTACAGAGTATATTATAGGTAATAGATCAAAACAATCGCAAGGAACAGAAATATCCTAATTTTAACACTAGCATCACTCACGTTTGCTTTCGTCTTTTCGGGATTTCATGGAAAGGGCTACTGTTTTGTTTCATCATTCAATTTTGGTTGATTTCATTTCTAACTGAAAAGAAATCCTCACATATCATTCTTGCGAGTCATTGACTGCTATTCTTCCTTCTACCTTTATTTCTTTCTCCTCTAAAATGAGTTCTTTCACAAATCTCAAGTCATGCTCATAGATATCATTTAAAAGAACATACCATTCTAGCATATACTATTTTATTGTACTACTTACTTAAAGAGGGATTTGATAACGAAAGCGAATTATAGAAGTTAATCTCCTGGCAGTCTACAATTCAATATTCAGGGATGTTATTGAATTAAGCAGCAATGCTAAGTATTTTCTTTTTCTCTTATAGTAAGAAAATAAAATGCAGGCTAAACTTACCATCATGAAACTGACTGAAGACAGAAGCATGGATACTAGAGAGAAAAATATGCTTAAGCAAGAGTTGGTAGGTGAACTTTTATTTAGTTTTGTCATTGTAAAGAAATACATTAAATCCTCTTTTCATTTTATTAGTCCTTTTTCAGGCTAATGGAAATAGTTGAGACAACACTAAGTAGCATACTGAAACGCCTAGGTTCAATGGATGAAAATATTTTTAAGCAAAAAATATCTATTTCTAAGATGTACTTGTGCAATGAATGAATATATTTTTGAGCAATAACTATGTATTGGCTTTACTGTTAAAGCAATGGAACTAGCTGTGTCATTGAATAAGCTTACAAGAAGCTTATTTGGTCTTTGTTTGTATTCTACTTCATATGTTTTATTCATTTGTATTTTTCTCATCATTGTTGATATTGTTTGACAAATAATTCCTTTATTTTAACCTGATTTTTTTTGTTATAACAAATTGAATTATATAATAATTATGTGCACTAGGTAGATTTGTCAAAGTTGTTGATGCATGTGGAATATTGTGATGTGATGGTTGCAAGCTTTTTGCCATTAATTTAAGCCGATGGGGTAAATAACGTTTGTCTATTTTAGCAAAAACTTGAATGGGCATAGGTATCTGTTTTAGCAGCATCCTGTTAAATAATTAAAATAAGTTTATTTGATTGGTTTTTCTCTTTCTATTATTCCTTTATTATTACAAAAAAAATATGTACTTTGTAGCTTGTCCAATAGACTTAAAAATGGTCACTGTAAATTTTTTAAAACTCCTTTTGATAACAACTACAAAAATTTGCAGTTTCTACTCCATGACCCTTATAACTGCAGAAGTGCTCTACAAACTATAACATTACATGTCAGATTAAAATAAAATAATTGCCACCAAAACAACAGATCAGCTCCTCACAAAACATAATGAGGTAGCTCCCCATATCATTCTACCTAATTAATTTAGGTTATCTCATTTCAAAACGCAACAAAAACAAAAGATAATAGAATATATAACAAAACTGAAGTAAGGGTTGGAGGCCTTAAAACAAACTCAAAAGTCATGGCAAATGGCAATAGACCATCAATAGAAGTCAGATGCTTCTGATCAAGCCACACTTCACATGTATTAAGCAATGAACTAAGAATGTTAATGGGATCACCAGGCTAGTTTGGATGCCATTTGTTGGTCAATTAAATCAAGCTTACAGCTTTAAAATCACAAGTTGAACTAGTTGAATGAGAAGCAAGTAGATGCTTCTAGCTATAATAGAGAGATATACAGTAAATTAGCTGTAAATGAAGATGGACAAACATGCAAGAAGAAAAGATAAAAACCCAAGTTGCACTTTGATAGCTGCTGGAAATATTCTAGAAGATAAATATCCAAGATTGTAAGAGAAGGAGACGTGTAGTAATGGAATGCTGCAGCTGTAAATTAATAGCAGTAAAATTCTAGTCAAAATAGCTAATTAGAATAATTAAGAAGAGAAGATTGGAAGAAAAGTTTAATACGGCACTTCAACTCCAGCCAATTACACCGCCATTATTGTAATTTACAACTGTGCTTTTGTATTATTTTATTATTTAGATTTTGCCTATATAAAGACTAGTAACTACACTATTGTAATACATGAGTTAGAGTTAAAAATGTAGAGTTAAAGAGAGATAGGTGCTATGCACCTTATACACAAGTGCTAGGCACATGTAGCATTTGTGATGTATGTGTGTGTTTTCAAGTATGTATGTTTGTATGAGTTTTTATGAAGTAATAAATGAGTAATTTATAAATAAATTCTCTTCCTGTTTCCTCTTGTGTATGTATGATTTGGTGATTCAATAGAGTTTGTGTTTTGAGGATAAAATATCTTCTATCTTCCTGTGGGTTGTTAGGAAGTGGGTAAATAATGCCCCACTAATATCTAACATTTTTTACAAACCTAGCCAAGAGAAATTGCTGGGTTTAAGAAATTAGTGTCAGAATCAGACTTGACCAAGCTTGAGTACCTTGACGCTATCCTAAAGGAAATGTTGCGTTTATACCTAGCAGCACCACTTAACATACCACATGAATCCATAAAAGATTGCACAGCTGTTCGCTACCATATACCTGCTAGTGCACGCCTCTTAACTAACATTTCAAAACTTCAGAGATCCACGAGTGTATTCAGATCCAACCTTGTTTCACCCCGAGAGATTTCTAGAAAGACACATTGGTTTGGGTATGAAGGCCAGAATTTTGTGTTGGTTCCATTTGGTGCGGGTAAAAGAATGTGTCTGGGACTCTCCTTTGCTTTCCAATCTATGCAACTGATACTTGCTAATCTATTGCATGTTTTTCATGTTGTAAACCCTCATAATTAGCCTATTAATATGAGTGAACACGTAGGGCTTACCAACATCAGAGCATCTCCACTCCAAGTTCTTCTCAAGCAACATTTGTCAAGTCAAATTTATGGACAATGTTGAGTAAACATGCGTTTTCATTTCAAAAGATTCAAGATATGGCAAAATAATATTTGAAAGAATTGATATGCATATAATAAAATAGTTCATTGTGTTGTGAATATACATATTTGTTTGGATGTTTATAAGTCTTTTCATATTTCCTTGAAGGTTATAAATCCATATAGTCTTTTGAGATTCATCTTCTCACGTCCGTGTAATAAAATTCATGTCTTTCTTGGTTCATCTTCTCACATTTAAATAAGATGAAATCCTCAAGTTACGTGGAGTTATAAACTTATGCCTAAACCTAACGCATCTTATTTATAAAGATACTATATTTGAATCATGCACTATGTCACAAGTTATGTGTTTATTTTAGTATTTGAAAATAATATTGTTATGACATTTTCAAATTTAAATGTCATTCAGTTCATAGTTTAATCGATAAAACACAAACAAAAATAAGAACAAAACTTTGTGTGAGAGAGGCTTATCCTTGCAACATGCCTGAGTGGAAGAAGCCACTCACTGATTAATGATATCCTTCCCTACGATACCCCAGTACTATCTGAAGAATAAGGCTATGAATCCATCTCTTCCTGGGGCCCTTTCTGGGTTAATAGCAAACACTGCCCTTCTAACTTCCTTCGCTGAAACTGGTTTTGACATATTGTAGTTGGTTGATGGACTTATCTTTTTTCGGGTTGTCCCATAGAACATCCTCCATATTGGCTGGATAGGAGGAAGCAAATATGTTATGGAAGAACTCAAGGGCTGCCTTTCCTTGGTCTGAGGTCCAGTTCCTATCTTCCTCTTGAATTTTCACTAACCTGTTGCTTCTTCTTTTTTAAATAGTATGGAGATGGAAGAACTTTGTATTTTTATCACCCACTTCAGCCATTTTACTCGAGCTTTTTGTTGCCAGTATCTTTCTTCGTTCACTACCTCTTTGCTTGATTCTTTTTCTCTCTCCCTGATGCTATCCCAATCTGGTTCACCTTCTGATTGTTTCAGTAGATCAATTTCCTCTTAAATCATGTTCACATTGAAGACAATGTTGTTCTGTTAGGTTTTCCCCCCAAGTCACTAATTGATGTCTGCAATTTTTCAACTTGGTATTTACTTGAAAGCTAAATGAACCCTAGATATTCTACTCCCAAGCTCCCTTAATGATTGATCTGACCTACCTTTCCCAACCCATCTTGCATCAAACTTTTTTTATTTATTTTATTTTTTGTCTTAACCATATTTGGGTTAGAATCCAACAACAATGGACAGTGACATGATCCTACACATTGCAAATGCCACACTATTGAATTGGGAAAAAGAGTTTGCCACCTACTATTCCCAGCCACTCTATCTAGTCTTTCCTTGATACAATCATCCCCATTATTCTATTTGACCATGTGAATTTATCTACAAAAATCATAGATCATCTAGTTCTAGCTCCATGGTTAAGTCACTGAGGTCTTGTGAAGCCCCTTCGTCAAACCTTGAGCCTCCAAATTTTTCATGCCTATGAAGAACTACATTGAAACCATCCTTAGGATAGTCGACATATTAATCAGACTAAGAATATTTTTTATGGAATTAAATGGCATCTTCCTAATGCTTGTATGGATCCCAGTCAGATTACAAATTAAATTACCATTAGTGTCAGCTACATCATAGGAAATGAAGTCATCTTAACTAGCAATATTAGAAATTACCATTGAGTTTTCTCCATGCTAGCACATTGCCACCTGCTTACAACGAAAGCATTGTGAAAGTTATTTTTCTTCAGCCATTTTCTGATTTTATGCTCCTCATTTTTTGTCTCTAAGAGGAAGACCTTATATGGGGATTGGGACTTAAATATCCCTTTAAGGCTATGGACTATTAGGGGATTCCTCATACCCTGACAGTTCCAAAACAACACTTTCATTGGGACCTTTGATCCCATTTTAGATTGGGATCCACCACCTTCTCATCATTGCTATCAATTTCCATCAGACACTTCCTTTTGGGTACTTCTTCATTATCACTTTCTCATCTGCATTTCAAGTTAGTCCCTCCACTCCCTAAATTTTCTTTCAACTAGTCTAGCCTTCCTCAGAGGCACTCTTAACTTTCCTCGCCATTGCCTTCCATATCCCTTTACTTTGCCTTGCCTTTTTTTTTTTTCTTTTTTTTTTTTAATTTCTTCAAATTGATCTGCGTTTGACTACTCCAGCTTTCTTCTCTTTCTATTGCACTTTCCTTTCTTTGAAGGGTGGCTGTTAGATTGTGAACCTCCTCAACAACCTACTGACCTCCTTCTGAAATAGGGACAACGTTAGGTTCTTCACCTTGCAACTCCACAAGGGTTGCGGCTAACTTAATAACCACACTTATCGAGGACTGATTTTGCTCCCTCTCTTTCTCTTGAGAGTTATCAGGCAAAACTTTCTCATCCCCTTTGATGGCAGCATTACTATTTTGCTTTCCATTGTTCGTATCTTTGGTTGATGAGGAATCTAGTTTATCTATGACATACTAAGTGTAGGCTGAGATTTGGTTCGCATTTGTGGCAATTTGTTCTTTCTTTTGGTTGGGGGGGGGTGTGTTGTTACAGCTTTCCATTCTAGTTCCCACATGTTCCGTTTTCTTTAAATTAGCCTATTTTCCCACCTTTGCTACATTAAGATCTTCTTCAACATCAACAAGCACACAAAATTTATCACGACGGCCTACTAACCATAGCTAGTGCATAACATAAGTAGTTTCTCATATCTAAATTCAACCCAGAATTTCTTGTCCTTAGGTCCTTTAGCCCATGACTTTTTTATAAGGGGTTTAGAGATGTTTGTCTTAATTCTGCATTTCAGAATTGTTCTATTTTGTTGTTGGATGTTGAACATGGCCACATGCAAAACATTCCCCATCACCGCTCCTATCTTCCTCCCCATAGAAAGTGTTTGGCGATTGATGGGTATTCAACAACGCTGTACCCAGTAAGGGGCATAGTCAAAGAGCTCTGTCTGGTTCATGACTTCCATGCTACGTTTCTTTAGAATAAGAAGACAATTCTTGAAATGCCATAGTTCCCCCTAAGAATCATGTTAAAATCAGCTTACATACTGAAACCAAAGGAGAAGAATTACCTTCTAGGTTTTGAACACTAAATCTCATAGGGTTACCCCAGATGGTCCTCATCACATTATCAAGGGTTCTGGGATTAATCTGTCTATTAGCAACTATTTTTCTAATAATTGTTTTTGCACACTTTTGAAAGTACAAGTAAATAAGTTCTAGAGGGGATGAATAAGACAAACAAAAATTTTTGCAATGTAAACTGTTAATTCTCAGAATCAAGCACAATATATAAAACTTGGTTCAGATAATTTGAGCTTGATTATAAAAACTTCACAGTTTCAAAGCATGATAAATCAAAGTAAAATTTTAAGCTTAAATAATATATTGGCAGTAAATATGTGTTGAAAATAAAGAATATAAGGAAGAGAAATCAGCTATTTATAGTGGTTCGGTCATAACAAGACCTGCGTTCACTCCTCTTAAAATTCCTTGAGAGAGTTATCTTCACTATCTTTATTGGTTTACAGGATTCCAGCTATTTTGTAAAACAATCTAGCATAATTGCTTACACTTGGTTTTCCAAGAGCATAAAAAAACTTTACAACTTAGACTATGTCTTTGAAAGACTATATCTACCCTTTCCCAAGGTTATAACAATAGAGATTAAGCCACGACAGTCTTTACAAAGAAGAATATGAAGATGAAGAAGTGAAACACCAAGTGTGTTGCTATATTACAACATATTTCCCAATAATCCCAATACACCATAATGATATTCAAGATGAGAGAGTTGGTGTTCAAAATGAAAAAGAGAAGATGAAAACTTGAGAGCTCTTGAGAGAATGTGCAAATGAATTTCTTTTTGTAAACTCTTCTTCTAACCTCTTACATGAAGCTCCCATTTTCTTATATAGCCATCTAAAATATGACTGTTGGAGCATTATCATTTACTGTTGGAATTTTCTCTTCTCTAGGTGAGCATGGTTGCTTGTGCACAATCTTTATCCAAGTGACAATTTTATTTGCTAACATTTATTCCATGATACATGTTGGACTTTTATTTTATTGTCCACCAGTTTTTCAGTTTTGCAGGGAAGAATGGGCTAGTTTAACTTTGCATAAACAAGTTGATGGACTGAAATCAGCTGGGTTACTGTTACTTCCAGGAGAATGTTGTTGGACAGCTTTCAAAGTCCCTGGCCCATGCTGCTACAGTTTTGTGGCCAGTAGGTTGATGATACATTGTCCAATGGGTTTGATTAATAACCCATGATTAATGAATAATGGTCCGGTTTAGCATTAAATGCTGTTGATATTTGCTTTACACGTGAAGCTGACTTATGCCTCTATCACTTTGCTTTTCAAATAAAGCATGTTTAGTTGACTTGTGAAAATGCTTTTTACTGTAATATTCAGAAACTTATTCACCAAGTTAGACAAAGTGTCTCAACGGTAAAAAAGGAAAGAAAGCTGAGGAAAAATTATTTTCTTTAACAAGGGAGGCGTAAAAAAATATTTTCTTTTGCAGAAAATATTTTACATCAACAAGGGAAAGTAACAAACTCTAAAAAACGATTTCCAGGAGAATAAAGTAATTAAAAAATCTGTTTGAAGTTAGAAAAGGTTTTTCTGTTGAAAGTGATTAAAAAATCAATTTTCTGAAAAAATGCTATTCAAAATTAATAAATATTACTTACAAGTAATTTTTCTCAAAATAAAATCATTCCCAAAAATATTTTCTCATCAAAATCAAATAAGGCATTGATTAAAAAATACCCTTGAGCTAACAACTTCTAAACTCCTTCCTCCAAATCACATTCGTTGAACAGTGATAACATGCATTATATGCATATATTCATTTTTCATATTTTCCAATGAATGAAATGCTTGTAATTAAGGGTTTATTGTTGTATTTTTTGACTTGTGATTGGGTGTATATTTTGCATACTTCCATATGCTACTTTCATGTGTTTTGGGGGTAAAAATACCTTAATTAGTGATTTTCACTCCATTTTAGTGTCTGTGGCTTATGTTAGGACATTTTGATAAAAAGGAGCTTGAAAGTGGCCTAGAAGTGCAGAATTAAGCAAAACAAGGAGGTAGGAGAGGTCTTTTGATAAGCTGTGGTCACGGCTTAACTAGAATAGACTTCCAGAATTCTAGAAGTGTTGTCAACATAAGGTGTGACCACGCCTTAAGCCCAGAACAAAAAAGGAGCATCATGTGTGTCCCAGAATCCCCTTGGATTAGGAAAACAATTATTTGGATAATTATTGATCCTAAAATATCTCTTCATTATTTTCCATTATTATCTGGCCTATTTTTGTGATTTATTGGGCCTCAAGACTTGTAAAGATTAATATTTTATATTTTTAGATTGGACTTATCTCTTGGGAGGATAATAAAGAACTCTAAAATATATAAAATTAGGTTAAAAAGGCAGGAGGAGGCAACAGCAGCTGGACAAACACGTTCTTCATCAATTTTCTGCGCACAAGCATGACTTTCTTCTAAATTCTTCTCTCCAGCCGCAGGGTAGCCAAAGGGTTGGTTTCATCAAACTTATGAGATTTATGCATAACTTTTTTCTCTTTTTCTATTGGGTATTTGTATATCTTTAGATTCAATGCCTATTATTGTTTGGTTATATGTGCAAATAGGGCCCTTTGTTCATTTAACTTTGCAAAATACAACTAATTAAAGCTTTAGATCTGTAATTGTCTAATTGATGGTGATTAACATAGCTGGGTATAGTTGGATGTTTAGTTTCTATGTTAAGGGAATATAAAATAGACATAGCTTTAATGTTTATTGGCTTGAATTGGGTCTTTCTAGTTTTTCATGCTACTAGTAGGTTAAATCTTATGATCTTATCTAGGGTTAATTGTTTACTAGTAAGAGAAGCAATTTAATGATCTTATCTTGATTGCCAAACCAGTAAAAAAAGATTAGGCTTTATTTAATAGGGAGGATGATATAGATTCTTCAAAACAATGATCAATTGAATGAACCAATCACCAAGATTGTTCCTTGGTTGGGCTTTATCTATAATTGTTCTTTTCTCAATTTAATCATTGTTACTCTTAAATTCTGCATTATTTTATTTGTTTTACATTTTAACGAAACCCCCAGTTTAATTGGCATTAATCTAAATGATTATAAGAAAAAGAAGTAAGTAGTTTATGGTATAGAAAAACCATAATGGTTGCTACATATTAGTAATCTATGGTCCAGAAGAACCATAGCATATATGGACCTTATGAATACCATGTGATTCTTTGATTATATCAGCTTTGACTACGTGAAATTTATAAATTTGTCATCCTTCAATCTCTTAATTGATTTGTTATATTTGATATGGAAGTATCAAAGCCATATATCTTGTTGTGGAAAGGAATTTGCATTCCTTTTTCATTATTTTCTTTGAATAAGCATTTTGGTTAAATTTAGATTAACATCTTCCAATTGGGAAATGTGATTTTTCTCAAATAAGTGCCATTGGTTTTTGAATTATATTCTATCATTTGCTTTTATGTTTTGAATTTTTTTTTTCAAGGATGGAGTTATATCTTACTTTTTTATACATTGAATTATAATTTAAGCTTATGTTTAGAGTTGCAAACCAACTTTTTGGGATGAATTAATTGAGTTCTATATTTTGTCACATTTCAGGCAATAACTATATAATAATTAGTTACTTATATTTTGATTGTTGTTGAGGAAAAACATGTTTCTATGTATTTTAGAAAAGGGTAATTCAACTCGGGCCACTAAATTTCAATTTACATCCTTTACTTTTCTTGTTTCTAATTAATTAGTTTTGACACGTTAGTTTATCATTTCCTTTTTTTTTTTTTTTGTTTATATAAAAATGTAGAACATTGTGATGTGAAAAGAGGGATTACTTATCTTGGTGATAACTCTTCTTCTTCTCTTATTACTATGCATTGGTTTTACTACAAAACATGGTGTTCTAATGCTTGTGGACATTAGAGATTGTCATATTTGTTTGTGATCCAAAATCTTTAGTTGATTGTGTGCTAGGAAACGAATATTCCCTCACCACATGCATAAGGGATTCATTTTTCCACATTGGTCGTTTAAAGTGTCATTTTTACTTTTTGCATAGTGAGATTGAATGCTAAATTTATCTTTGTTGTCTATTGCTAAAATAATTTTGTTGGTCTTATATTTAGCATGTGAACTATGATATTGCAAGAAGAGAACATGAATTTTTTATATTATTTTTCTCCATTCCCTAAAGTGAATGAAACAATATTAAGAAATGTAGATGTACACAAGCTATAATATATGAAATATTCTTTTTACCAAAAGTAGGAAAACAATAATAAAAGATGTCAAAGAGATGTTCGTAAATTCACTATTACTGTGGCACGGAATAAACTTTTAGACTTGTACTTGTCATACATCTTAACATCTTTTAGATCTTTTTAAAGCATCAATAAAAGGAAAATATAATTTTAACCTCATTATTTACCATAAAAAATATTGACCTCATTTTCACCTGACAAGGTATTACTTTTGATTATAGTCATTTCAATCAAAGTGTTAAAAAATTTTATTACCTAGAGGTGATAGGAGTATCCTTAAATAATTATTACAATATTTTATTTCAGTTTTCCCTTTAATGATTTTGATAATTTATTTGCTATCTTATATTAAGTTATGTTATTTATCGATTTCTTATATTATATTTGTTAGTTTGTATTACAATCAATAAAATTAGTACTATATTTAGTAGTACAAAGATGAAAAAAGACCACTAAAGAGTCAAAGGAGCAAAAAGGATAATTAAAAACTCTTAAAAAGCTTATAAATGTTCACATTGAGAAATTATATGCATTTTCTTTCAATTTGTACTACATGTATATTAGTACAATTGAAACATATGTTGTTAAAAACCGAAAATTTAGAAAATTTAAAATAAGTTTGTTGTTTGACATAACCGGTTAAGTCATTCCAAGTCAACAATAATGCAAAAGTAATTGAAAATCATGTGTCCTTTCATTGAAGAGTCAAAAGATTCTTCATTCAATAGTTTAGCCTCATAAACTATTTCTTCCCAAAGATAATTTATTAGCACTAGCAGAAAGTGGGAGTGGACCTCTCATCTTTTAGAATATATAGAGGTGGAAATATTTGTGGGTATGTAGACTTGCTATGTAGATCATTTAGATACTTCTTTTAATTGATGTATTAACTAAATGATCATATATTTGTTTGTTATTATCTTATAACTTGGAGTTTATGTAATTGCTTGCTCAACTAATTGAATTAAGAGTGTAATACCTTAATTATATGTTATTGAGCAGTACCTAATTAATGGTAGTAAATTCACTCCTCAAAGTGACTATTGGAGTACATAAAACAAAATTGTAAGCACCTAAAATTAATTGCAAAACCATTATCTATGAAATCAAAACTCCCAATTTCTAATTGGGAACAAGCAATTATTTATGTTATAACATTGATTTGCATCATGCTAATAAGTTATTATTATAAATCTCACTTATACAAATTAGCTTATAGTCAAGAGCCAAGTATTTCACATCTAAGAAATTTTTAATGTATATTTTTTAAATGTTCCACCACAATGTATTAAGATGGGACCTCAATAGAGGTTAAAAATATAAATTGGATACAAATTTCTATATGTATGGTTGAAATATATTGAGTTACCAAAAATAGATTTATTCATGGCTTAGTTTGTCAGTTGTCCTTTAGACAAATCAATTGTTTCAACATTAGGGGGAGATAATAAACATTTGGAAAAAGATAGTATTTAGAATGAATTATTACTATGATCCTCATGCAAAGCAAATATAGACCAAAAGTTCAAATAATTATTCATTTGTATGGTTTAACCAATAAGCTGCTAGACGCATTGTTTAAGTAGTAAAAGTGACTAAAATTATATGTACCAATTGTTACTGCTCTAATTAAAGTATAACTACAAACATATAAAGAGTGGCAAACACATCGATTCCAAAGATAAAATCCTCGAAAAGAAAATGAGCTGCAAATTAATATAATCAAATTGAGGATAGGGTAATTCTAGAAGAGTTCCCAAAGGTAACTCCATAATAGTCTTTAGAGATAACTAATGTTTTAGTTTCAAAAGAAACTCAAGTTCTTAAAAACTATGAAAATAAAGAGATCTCTATAGAATATGATGAAACCAAAATAAAGTCAGTATTGTTGGCCATGTTTCACATATAATATAACACACTATGCAATAAATGATGTTGAGGATTATTAGTCTAGACAAAGAAATGATTAGCCAAGAATGAAAGACGCAATTGAGATATGCTTGAAAAGCAAAAAAAAATTTAGACTTGTAGTCTATATTCTATAAGTGTAATGCTAATTATTACCATGATCCTCATGCAAAGCAAATATAGACCAAAAGTTTATATAATGATTCATTTATATAGTTTAACCAATAAACTGCTAGACGCATTGTTTAAGTAGTAAAAGTGACTAAAATTATGTGTACCAATTGTTACTACTCTAATTAAAGTATAACTACAAACACATAAAGAGTGACAAACACATCGATTCCAAAGATAAAATCCTCGAAAAGAAAAGGAGCTACGAATTAATATAATCAAATTGAGGATAGGGTAATTCTAGAAGAGTCCCCAAAGGTAACTCCATAATAGTCTTTAGAGATAACTAATGTTTTAGTTTCAAAAGAAACTCAAGTACTTAAAAATTATGAAAATTAAGTGATCTCTATAGAATATGATAAAACCAAAATAAAGTCAATATTGTTGGCCATGTTTCACATATAATATAACACACTATGCGATAAATGATGTTGAGGATTATTAGTCTAGACAAAGAAATGATTAGCCAAGAATGAAAGACGCAATTGAGATATGCTTGAAAAGCAAAAAAAATTTATAGTCTATACACTATAAGTGTAATGCTAATTATACACAAATGAGCTTTTGTGTAAATAAAAAAAATGATAAATTAAAACAATGCTCAAAGGTCTTTCACAAATAACTAATTAGAATTCCGAAACTATTAAAATATCATAAAAGAACAAATCCCAAAATATCCTATAATGGTGGCGCCGTGGCTTAAAGGTTACCACGCCATGACTTGAAAGTTTAGCCACAACTTCCTCTTCACAACCCCCCAAATGCTTCATACACCCAATAGCATGTATGTTTACGAAATAGATATTTTTCTATCATTTTGCAAGCACTTTCATCCTCATAATTATCATAGCTACAAAACAAGAAATTAAACATAGAGTGAGGATCAAATATGATAAAATTGAGCTAAAATACTAAGATTTAAGACTTAAAATATCTATATAAGATAGACTCATAAGTTCTCTTAAAATCCTCTTAACGTTAGTTTTATAAATCCCAAAATAAGTATATTTTATGGTTCCTAACAAGGAGAGATAAACCTCTTATTCTCCTTTCGTCTCTTCTGCTTTCTTTCCTTTTAATTCTCTTCCCTTCTTTTCTCTCTAAACTCACAAACGTAGTCTTAGTGAATTCCATAACTAATGACTTTGCATATGAATACAAAGACTGCCTATGAGCTTTGGAAAGCTCTCAATGATCTGTTTAGCCTTAATGGATGTATAGATTCGTTTGATTACAAAAACAGAAGAGCATACGAATTTATAGGTTCGTTTACTGTAATATCGTGAACTTCTGCAAAATTACAATAGTTTACCTTGATTTGGACATCTTTTTTGATTTTTCAAGCTTAGATGCAATAAGAAGCATAACTAAAGAAAAAAGAAACAAAATGTAGTTCTTTTAACTACCTTGGAGTGATCGGTCAAAGAAAATGGGGAGTGTGTGAGGTTGTCAGAAAATGGGAGAGTGGGTAAGTGCCGCTTCAAGAGAAAAATAAGAGAAGTGTGTTGCTTGTGTTTTTTAGTTTGGGAGAGTGCATCATTTTTAATTAATAAGGATATTAGTGTGATTTCATAAGGTTGGAGAGTACGCTAAAAAAAACAGAGAGTATACTAAATAATTCTCTAAAAGTTGAAAGTCATTAGTGTAGAGGGAAGGCAAAAGTTTTTGTTTTCATATATGTTCACTTGCCTAACAATTATATGGTCCATGAGGGACAAGTACATAATTGGGGATGTATCCTAAGTGAAAAAAGTAAAGTATACTCTTAATATTATAGATCATATTTATGAATTTTGAAAGACTAGAGACACTTGGACTTGATGCAACAAAACATGCCTAGGTGTCATGGTGCAAAGTCAAGAGGAGAAGGGCCATGTACAACTATTATTGAACATAGATTAATTTATAGCACAATTAATACTTGAGATTTTTTTTTTAAGTTTTCTAATATATTATTAATTTATCATGAATGAAAATAAGAGTAATTGATGAGATGTAAAAGTTAATTAAAAATGATAAATATATAATTAAAAAAATAATAAATAATATTATAGTCGCTTGAACTTTTAAAATAATAGATAAATAAAAAAAATCAAAATAACACATAAATTAAAAGGAACAAAGGGAGTATTGTTTTCCCTCGAACCCCACATCAATAAATAAGCTCCCAACACTCACAATAATTAATTGGACCTTTTATGTTGTAGTTTGATCATTCATGGTCCACGTACATGTGAGAAAAATGTAGTGAACTCCTCTATCAAATCCCGATGGCCATTGAGAAGACGAGTAACCTAAACAAAAAGAAAAGTATAAAGTGAAAAATCAGTGACAACAGGTTTATAATTTTGATAAAATATGATCTTTGAGAAGTTAACAGAATTTTATATAAACCAATATAAAGCAACAAGATCCCCACAACATTATTTGTTTTTTTCCTAAGAACGACATAAAATTGAAATGATTCAGTCACTCAAATAGGCTACTATTCCTTTCCTCCCAAATTTTTTACTCTTTACATTTTATAATATGTGTTATTTTAAAAATATTATTTTATTTAAAAATATGTATTATTTTAAAATTTTATCAATTTTTTATTCATTTTATATCTTTATTTAATAAGATATAAAAAGCCTATGGAGTAATTTATTAAGAGATTAAATAAGAACAATTTAATCAAGCTGTGATAAATTTTATATGCATTAATAATTTCTTAATATCTATGCAATAATCTTAAAAAAATGCATATTATAGAATGGAGGGAGTATTGTTTAAGGTTTTAGTACATAAATCAAAAAACTATTAATTGGGATAATACATTGACTATAATACGTTTATTTAATTTTTTTAGTTTATGATATAATTAAAAAAAATGAGTGAATTACATTAATTAAATATACGTACACGTCAAAATATAACTTTAACATAATTTTGAAATTCTAAAAAATATAACAGTTTTGAGATACAAAATTTCTCCAAAATAACAAAATATATAGGACAGAGGGAGTACCTCGTTAAAAACTTCAATTGGAATGTCATCACCCCTTCGGTAGTCGATCATAATGTCAAGAAATTTCCTATAACGTTCTTCATTTTGGAGTCGTTCCTGTAGGAGAAAAGTTGAAGACCATTGCACTTAACTGTAAGTGTTCTAGAAAACCACAAGGAAAATTTACTTAAAAAGAGGACAATATATTCTTACTTTCACATTGGTTATGAAGACCATTGCACGTTGAACTTCAGAATCAATTTTTTGATCGATGGTTATTTGGCTTATTTCTTGTCCTTTTGGTAAGAAGGAGTTAAATCCACATATTAAATCGTTGTATCCTTGGAATAGCTCCTTCACAGTTGCAATAACTTCGTCAACCTGCACCCTACCATGCATAATAACCAATGAGCATTAATAATCTTCAAATATACTCTCTTTGGCCCTAAATATTGAGCAGCTTCTGAAAAAAAAAAAAAAAACTTTGTTCATTTTATAAAGTGGTGTGTTCAAAGAATAAAAAAAATTTCATGGTTATCATTTTGTATTAATTGATGCATATGGGGAAATAAGCATAGTGAAGTATGGAGAATATGCAATATGGTACCTCAATTATTTCTGATTGATAGAGAGATTTAAATTGTTTAATTATTATAATAAATAAGAGTAAAATTAAAAATATATGGTATTTTTTTTTGTAAAAATTAAACATAAAGAAAGTTTTTTAAAATGTGTAAATTAGTTAAGTAAACTGTATATTTAGGACTGAAGGGAGTACATGAGATCATCTCAACCTTTCACAGAAAAACCATAATCCAATATGCCTTGCGAGTATCCCAAATATTACAAGCCTTATACAGTAAATAGTCAACACTGGTATATCCTATTCACAAAAAAAAAATTTAAATTTGAAGTGCTAATAAAGTACAGACACATCAATTGAAAAAATTCTAATATTATATAAAAAAACAATTTAACTTAAAAGTTTAAGTTATTAGTAAAGGCTAAAAAACGATTGCAGTTCTAATTATATCCAACACAAGAATCTAGTATTCCAAAATACTTGAGACGTCTGAGAGTATATACCAGACATTTTCGAGATTAAAACATGCACGTTACGGGGGATTTTGATTATTATGAGATTTTTGTAAAATTTTACTTACAAAAATGGGTACAATTTAAAATTATTTATGAAAATGAATCCCTTTAAGATCATAAATGCCAAAATATACTAATAAAACGCCAAAACACACTAATAAAATGCCAATTCATAGTTTTGGTCAAAACACTAAATTATTTAGTCAAAAAGCCAAGGGACTTAGCCTTTTGACCTTTTTATTTTTTTGGAGTTTTGATATATTTCTTTAGTATTTTGTATTCTCTTATGAAAAGGAACTCATTTTAGTAAATAATTTTAAATTTAACCCATTTGGGCAAATAATTTTGTACTAAAACCTATTTTAGTCAAATCCCGTTACTCGCCCAAAAAGGTTGGCAGTAAGAAAATTAATCAAATAAGCTGTTTGGGATGAATTGAAAGCAAGAGGAAATCTATCTACCTTCCATAATGGAATTTTAGCAGCAGGTCTACGAACATGCTATATTTTTCTGTTTCATCCTGAAATGAAGTTTCCACTGCCTTTAAAAAGGCCAATGCATCATCCTTAGCTCGTATTTCAGGTTTCCTGTCATATTTACATGTACAATACGATAGATATTGACAACAAACAAGAACGAAAGCTAATTGCACAAACAATATCTCTACCCACTTTGATTATCTTTTGATTTTAGATCGAGTCATACATTTTTTTTTTTAAATTCCAAATAGTTTGTATCACAAGAGTTCCAAAAAATCTTAATTTACTGATATCAGAAGAGTAGGGAAAAAAAAAAAAAGAAGGGAAAATCTTGAGATTTTTATTCTTATTTTAAGACTTCAAAATTGAAGTTTTGATAAAATAAATTCTAATCACGGTGAAATTACATGAAGAAAATTATATGATTACTGTTTAAGAATCAATGAACTTCAATGACCATAGCTTGTTAGCCTTTTAGGAAATGTGTTTGCTAATAAGAGCAACATGAATTATTTTACAGGAAACACTAAGTATACAATTGTTCATTTACACTTTTGTGTACATTCTACATTGTATGAGTTATTTATAAAAGTAAAACTATAAAATAAAAAAATAATAATAAGGTGTAAATTTTAGTATAAAATTATGAGTGTATCTATAACACATTTCTTATTTTAAATGACATAAAACACAAGAAATTCAACAAAAGTTACCAGAAATTGTTGAATTTTGCATTCAGAAGTTTATTGTCCCATATTTGGATCGTCTGTGTCCTGGAATCAAAAATGAGCTAAACTAATAAAATTCGAATGGAAATAGAGTCTGCTTTACCATATATAATAGACAGAATATGCTTAGCACATATATATCCAAGAAATATAGAAAACTTGAACTAATTGTTATGATTCAGAAAAATAGGTAGGGAGATCTTCAGTTCAGCATATCTTGTATGCCAAAGTTTAAGTTCGATTTGGCTTTAGTAAGTCCTGTAGGTAAAATGAGTGCACATAAACTGATGCAATCTCTTACTAAAACATGAGTTTGTTTAAAGCCAACTTAACTATATGGAGAAAAGATTGATTTGATCTCGAAATATGAGTGTGTCAAATCTTATTTTTAAAAATTACATCATTATATTAAATCATTTTTTTTAACTAATGCAATCTATCTGCTAATATAAAAAGAAAATGAAATCCCCGTAAAGGAACAATTGAAACATCCCATGCAGAGAAAATTTTGCTTAAACATTTTGCTCTAGCCAAATCCACAAAATCCTAGCCCATAAATCATACTTTCCAAAGGGGTGATTATGATCTTTAAGTGCAAATTAAAATGCATGATAAGCATAGAACGATATAAAGGGGATTCCAAACGAACAAGTCTGCAAGTGTGAGATTCTTGTGAGAAGACACAGAGCTAACGTCGACCACATAGTCATTTCTCATTCTCTTAATTTCTGCGAAACTATACAAACAGAGGAAAAATGATAGCAAACCATTAGAGGAAGCAATGGGCAAAGAGAAGGAAAACATTGAATGTTAAAGAGAGAAAAGAAACGTCTTACCAGTGAGAAAAGGGAAAGTGAAAGTAAAGAATTGGTTGAGCTGGAACTGAATGATGGAGAGCAATAGTAGGTATCTTTTATAGGGATTGAAATGTGATTCCAGACTTTGAGCTGAGAATATGGTACCAAACGAGTTTGGCACTGCACTTTGGAGTGATGGTTATGAAAATCAGCATACTACAAAAGTAACGTGCCTTAAGGTGGGCCCTTCTACTGTTTGTATTGTGTGCTAAACAGTCTAAATGAGCCAAGAGCCTCGAGGTTCGAGATTATAACCGATGTAAGAAGACTTGCTTATTTTATTCAAAGACAAAAACTCATTTTTATTTTTTTATATTATTCTCAATTTTTTTTTTAAAATCATATTTTAAATTAAATAAAATAAATTCTTATACTTTAAATTAAAAATAAAAATAAATCTTTTATACACACGCAAAAAATATTTCAATAATATTTATTTTATTTTTAATTTAAAATATAAACATATATTTTATTTAATTTAAAACATAATTTTTTTTTAAAATTAATAATAATGTGAAGGAATAAAAGTAATTTTTTTTATTCAAAATAAAAATTCTTAACAAAATACAAATTAGCATTTTTTTATTTAATTTAGTTACTTCTAGAATTTTGTTCTTTATAAACATTTTACAATAAGAAACAGAGGATTTTTCAAAAGATCACCAATTATAATATTATTTTGCCCAAGTACATTTGATTGCAGAGTTTATATAAAACAAGAAGATAGAAAACCTAAGATTAGGTACTTCCCAAACTAGTTAACCTAAAGTATTATTCTAAAACAAGGTATTTTCTTGACTTAAATTTATAGACTCTTTAAAAGCAACGATATCAAAATTCTAATTCATCTGTGACTTGTCCAGAAGATAGGCATATTTATAGGCAAAAAGTAACCTCCTAATAACCCACAACCTCCTGATTAAGAAAACCTAACAACTTACTAGTTAAGCAATTTTATTCTAGAATAGGAAATAACGGAATAATCCTAGTCCAAATTGGAATAAAAAGCCCAATAAATTTAAACCTTAGAACAAAATTGCTCATTTTACACCATTCCCTCATATGGGAAGAACTCTCCACCGTAGAGTTGTAAGACAAGTAATGATTCAAAAGAGCAAATATTCAACAGACAAAATACATCATTGGTGATCCATGTAGCAATAGAATTTGGGCACTACTTCCATTTCACAAGGTATCAAGGAGCTTGAGAAGTATCACTATAAGATATTAAATTCTCTACATTGAAAACAAGACTAATAATCAAATTACTAAGCAAATCAAGTAAATATGCATCAAACCTAAGAATATCAAATGGGTGAAAGGTCTAACAACATAGACTGGAATGGAAAAAGGTTGAATAACATAGTCCAATAACAGTTCCAACATGCAACTTATTTAAATGTGGTGTGGGATAATACTCCAAATGAATGTGTAGCAAAACAAACATAGTCACCCACATTAAAACAGTGTTCTACAATGCATGTTAGCAAAGAGTTAATAATTATTATTACTCAATACAATTATATATCTAATGTCAACATGAAATCAAGGGTGTGAATAGGTTGGTTGAGGGGATTTCCATGGACAAGAAAATGTACAAAGTCAAAAGGCACACTACAGGGAAAGCCATGGACAAGCAAAGGTACGAGGTATAAAAGCTATAACCGGAGTAGTCCATGAGTATGCAAAGGCATGAGGAGGAAATACATGGAAAATATCAAGTGGGCTCTTGCCAATGGGCTTAACAATTATGGGTGTCAATTTGGGCTCGACCCAACCACGTTTTGGCCAATTCTTTTAACACATCTTAAAATTTTTTAATACACATTTCATATGTTTTAAAACTTTAATTTTTGAAACTTGTTAAAATTCCAAAATATATAAAACATGAGAATAGAAAAAAGTATGTGTAAAATGAATTGGCCCCATGTTTTGGTGCCAAGTTAGGCCAAATTTGAGCCCAGCCCAATTTTTGGCGGGCCAGGCCGAGCCAACCCCACTATCTAGATAGACCAGCCTAGTGGTCTTTTATATATATATATATATATATACTTATTGTTTTTAAAATTATTTTTCGTCTTTATTACCTTAATTTATGAATTTAAAATTATTTTTCTTACTTTATAGTTCTTTGTTATTTTTATTATTTTTAAATGATAAAAAGAAAAACTAGAAAAATCAATAAAAATTTAAAACTGGGTTAGGCCGAGCCAACCTAGTTTTAGCACAGGGCTGGGCTGAGCCAACTATTTTTAGCGGAAATAACTTTTGAGAAGGGATTTTTTAACACTCTAAGAATTTCTACTCCCACCTTTAGACCTTTTTTTCCAAACCTAATGATGAAACTGCCCCTCTGGCCTTCTAAATGTCCCTTCCCTTCCTCTCACCCCTCATCCATCTGCTTCATTACCGTAATACTATTTTTCACCCCCAAAACCCCTTATCGGCGTCACCACACCTGCTGCATATCTCTCTCAGTATCTTTTTATTTTATCTCGTCTCAATCATGTTAGCTCAAGGATTTCTTTTAGTCATTTTTTTATTGATTTTGATGAAGTAAATATTTTTGAATATGATTCT
Organism: Bauhinia variegata; assembly: GCA_022379115.2. Classification (NCBI taxonomy): domain Eukaryota; kingdom Viridiplantae; phylum Streptophyta; class Magnoliopsida; order Fabales; family Fabaceae; genus Bauhinia; species Bauhinia variegata. The sequence goes on along the minus strand of CM039429.1, from coordinate 8,658,553 downwards.
CAACTTAGAAAATTTTTATACTATTTGCAAAGCTGCAGTGTGCAGAGAGCTGTCTTTTTGTGTTAAGAAGAATAGTCATATGTACGGGTCACATGTTTGGATCATTGATCAATAACTAAGACAAGCTATTTTTGGAACCTTAAAAGAGTGTAGAATGGGGATGTCACTTCAGTAGACCAAAATCATTCCTCTTTTATACAAAAAACGGAAATCTTGTTTATCAGGCATAAGGTCAGAAGCTTGTTCTGGTATTTCATGCAGTCAGTCCATGATGCCCTCCAAAGCAGAAAGGTTGATGGTTATCACTCACAAAGACCAACGTGCAATAAGGAACAAAGTAACAACAACCACTTTTATCCCTTGGACAAAAGGCTTGGCACAAGCAACCTAGTACATTTAGATAAGAGAGACTCTCAGCAGCATTAATGGTGCTCCAACAGTCATATTTTCAGAAGCTATATAAGAGAGGGGGAGCTTCACAGTAAGTAGCAAGAAGAGAGATCACAAGAAAAGTCATTTGCATATATTTTCAAGAAGCTCTTAAGTTTTCAACTTCTCTTCTCCAATTTTTTGTACACCAACACTCTCATTTGCAATATCTTTATGGTGTACTGAGCATATTGGTATATTAGCTGATTGAAGCATCACGTATCTAAGCTTGATTTCTTCTACTTAGAAAATCTTTATTGTAAGGGTTTTTGGTGAACCTGGAAAACCAAGCAAAAAGTAGCTGAAATCTTGTAAACCAGTGTAGACATAGTCTTTCAGAGACATAGTATAAATTGTAAAGGTTCTTGGTGCTCCTAGAAAACCAAGCATAGGTAGTATTGCTGAACTGTTGTAATAGGTAGCTAGAATCCTGTAAACCAGTGGAGATAACTGTCTCAATGGATTTTGAAAAGAGTGGACGTAAGTCTTGTTATGACCGAATCACTATAAATAGCTGAGCATTTCTCTTCCCTACACTCTTTATTTTCAACACATATTTACTTCCAACATAGTATTTGAGCTTAAAGTTTTACTCTGTTTTATCATACTTCAAAACTGTGAAGTTTTTATAATCAAGCTTAAATTGTTTTAAACCAAGTTTTATATATTGTGCTTGATTTTGGAAACTAACAGTTTATTCCGCGAAAAGTCTTATTCACCCTCTCTAAGACATATTTACTTGCACTTTCAAATCACTCCTAGCCATTTCATTTATTTTTTCCTTGAGAAAGTTTAATGTGATAGAATTTTTTTATGTAATATCTTGCTTTACGTGATTAACCTTAATCTTAGATTGCTTTTTGGTTAGTACCCGAATGAGGTCATACAATTTCAGCACTTGCAGCCATAGTTTGGGAATGTTGCAAAATGGTTGAGGGTGAAGGTACTGTCTGCCTTGGTTGATAGATACCACCGAGTGCACCATGACTAATCAGAAGCGAATCAAGGATGTTTTGGACAAGCAACTCAAGGGTGTTGGAACATTTGGACTAGCAGAGGTTTTAGGGGTGATGAGTCTCTATCGGGGGTGGCAAAAAGGTTACAGTGATTCAGTTCACGATGGGTAAATCCGTAATTTGACATGTAAAAAAAGGTCAGGAATAGAAATTTCGGGGTTACAAAAGAAAAGCCCCTTTTTAAAAGGCGCCAACTTGTCCAAATTGACACCCCTATTAACAAAATTAAATTGGACAAATTCAATAAGGCAACACAAAATCATAATCTCCCAATTTATCTCCTACAAGACACATTGCGGCAAACTTGCCTGTATGTCCCAAATAGGAGAGTTATGCTTAAAAGTGAAAAGAATACATAATCTAGTGTGCAGGATCTTGCTACATTGATAACAACCCATTTCTAGATTATAAACAATAAGTGACATATATCAATACATCATTGCCACTCAACACAAGAATATAAGCAATTCAATATTTACCTAATGCACAACCAAAATTATGTGATATAATCGCTTTTGTATGAATATCTTGATCAAACTTCAGAAGTGAAAATGTGTCATCCTTATCAATATCCAATTCATATATTTCTTGATATTGAGTAGACTTACTTAAACAAATTATCTATATCACATATTAATTCATTTCGAGCATAGCTATACATGCCTTAGTGTCACTCAATCAAGAGGCCCAAGGATATCACTCCTCTAGTACACGAGGGATAAAATCTCATCTACATTTACAAGGCTACATGATTCGTGATGTATCTAATTATCATCCTGATTAAACTTCACAAAGGACTATGTGCACTTTGGTTCAATGGGTTTAATAGGTTTGTCCTTCTCCTCTCTTTTTTTTTTTTTTTCTTCTTGATTTTGTATGTGTTAGGGTTTAGTATGTGCTATTGTTGATTTTGCATAAGTTGTGTGCTGGGTATGTATGACTATGGTTTTTCAGTTTTGATCATCGAATGTATTATCACCGGTGTAAGGATTTTTCTTCGGGTTTGGTTGCTATGCATTTATAGGTCCATAGGTTATTTTCTATTAAATATTTTGTTATGAACATATAAATCTGCATGGTCGTTAATTTTCAATACTTGGGTTTATAAACCCGTAAGAGTGAAAATAAACTACATAATGTGTTTCTTTATAGATTTATTATATCCTTTTTTTTTTAAGATCAACCACTTATATGTCCTTAGACTTCTCTTCCCCGCCAAGTCAACCCATAAATGGATGACCAACCAATGTTTCTGCACGAGAATAGTTGTGAAATCCACATTGTAACTTCACCTTTCATACACATCTTTCATTTGTTGTCCTTTTCAATCTGTAAGAGAACTAGCATTTTTAGATCAAGTGACCTTTCTTGTTAATTCGCTCTTGCTTATACGACTTGTATTTCTTGCCTCTTTTACATCAATTGTCCTCTTTTCTAAATCTCTTGTCTCATATATGATAATCACAATAACAAATCAATTCATCTTCTGAGTAATTCTAGCTCAATTCAATAGATTATCCTCGATAATAAATACTTATGAAATAAACATTTGCTAACTCAACTTTCAGAACAGAACAGTTACTTCATTAGTAGTGAATGCACAACTACAATTCACTACTTCGTGCAAAGGTGAAACATCTTGCATGACCGTATTCATTCAAAAATTCATTTATTAAAGTATCAATCTAGATGAACAAACAAATAATCATTTCTTTGGTAATATGAAAAAATATGATTGCCTCATTCCTCTTATGGATTGTAATCCTAATATAGGCATTCCTTCACATTACCTTTTACTGGTGATAAAAAATTGCATAAACTATCTACGATATCAAATATCAAATTACACCATAGCTTATGGATTTCAAAATATGTAAAAATTTAACATCTTTATAGATTTATATAACTTTGTAAGAAATTTTTCTTTAATATTTAAAATCCGTATGTTAAAATAGTTGACAATATGAATTTTGAAATCTATATTCAAAGTAAATTCACATTTGACATTTTACGGATTTCTAACATTAGCATAAATTACCAACTTTGAACTCCGTAATCTTTGTAAATTACTTTTTTTTTTTTTATGGATTTTGGTATTTATGGATCTATAAATCCAATAGTTGAAAAAATAACTACCGGATTTGGACAGACCATAGGATCATGAGGGAAGAGGAAAACAACTTACTCATCATCATTTTTAAGTTACATTGCCAACCTTTGATCAAATTTTCAACCAGCAAATTGGGAAAGGGTTTCGTCAAGTTGGGATGTGTGAGAGTGAGCGGAGGATAATTTTTTGAGTTTTTTTTTTTTTTACTTGAATACTGAAGTTTGTGGGATATAAACTTATTACTAAGTCCTTCAACTCATAACTAATTTAGCTTGAGTTAACTAGAAAACTAAAATGGAGACGAAATTCTCTCAAAATATTTTCTGCACATATATGAACTCGAACCTAAGTTAACATACTTAAGCGACCCAAATTCCTTTATTACTAGAACTAACGCCTATTGGTATTCCGGACTCTAAGTTAAGTTGCCAATTATTGCTCTTGAATGTGTAAAAATCATTAAATTGAAATTGCAATAAAAATAAAAATAAAATAGAATGAGAATTTTATTTCATAATTTGGTAGTTCAATATTGCTGCTCAAAGTTGTGAGTAGACACTTGAAACCTTCGAATGGGTTGATACATATTTCGATAGCTGCTCAAAGTTGGACTTAGATTGGAGTTTCACTCATTTTCAATTCTCTTTTGAAAAAGAATTCAAAAATTGAGTTCAGCTGTAACAATAATGTAGATGAAATAACTTGCTTGAGATATTCCTTCCAAATTAATGAATCCACCAATTTATTTGAAACATTTGCATTATCTTCTAGTAACTTCCTCTTTTTTTTTCATATTCTCATTTCTTATCAAACTAGAAACTTTTTTTTTTTAGTAGACTAGAGCTTTTTTGATACATTAAGTTGATAAGAGATTAACCAATATATATATATATATATATATATATATATATATATATATATATATATATATAGTTAACAAGTACCGCTGTCATTAACTTGTTCAGGTTCTTAATCATATATATACATTTAACCACGCATGGATGATATTAGGCATTATTACAAATTGAAATAAGAATCACGTATGCGACTTCAAAAGTGTCATCTCCATCTCATCCATTTTCTTGGTCTTAGCTTTATGCTATCCCCTCAGAATGAAGTTTGAATATGCAGTAATCTCAACCTTGGTTCCTTCAGCTTGACAACTAGTTAATTCAGTGTCAGTTGTTGGATGGTCTCCTTTGAAGACTTACCAAAGAGTAATAAGCTCCGCTCGGTCCCTTGGCCAACAAGGACGAGTGGGTCCCTTTCTCCACCACTTTCCCCTTGTCCAACACTGCAATTACATCACAGTTTTGTATGGTACTCAACCTGTGGGCCACCACCACACTTGTCCTCCCCACCATCACGCGCTCTAGCGCGTTCTGCACCACCTTCTCTGACTGACTGTCAAGTGCACTAGTGGCTTCATCCAACAACAACACTTTAGGGTTCTTCAGGATAGCTCGTGCAATTGCAATTCTCTGTTTTTGACCCCCCGATAGTTGCACCCCTCTGTCCCCACACAATGTATCGTAGCCGTCCTTAAGACTTGAAATGAAATCGTCAGCGTTGGCTATTCTCGCCGCCTCGATCATCTCTGCTTCATCTACTTTATCAGATGCTCCATATGCAATGTTCTCTCTTATGGTCCCAGCAAACAACGTGGGCTCTTGGCTAACCATAGCAATGTGTTTTCTCAGTGACCTTAGGTTGTATGTTTTTATATCTCTACTATCAATGCTTACCGTCCCTTTGATTGGGTCATAGAATCTCTCTATTAATCCTATGATGGTTGATTTCCCGGACCCACTTTGGCCTACCAGTGCCGTTGACTTTCCTGCTTCAATTTTGATAGAGAACCCTTCAAAAATCATCACATTGGGCCTCGCTGGGTATGAGAAATGGATATCACGAAATTCAATTTGGCCCATTATCTTTTTGGGCTGGTAGCCTTCAGGATCTTCTGGCTCAATCTTGGTGCACTTGTCTAGAACTGCAAAAACTGAGCCCACAGCATCAGAGCCCTTCGCAAGGTCTGTCGTCATGCTTCCGGCATCAGCAATGACACGGCCTGTGCTCACCAAAATCATGAAGGTCTCAAATAATGCTTTAGCAGAGATGTAGCCTTGGGAGATGAGTTTCCCACCATACCAAAAATCCAAGGCCCAAGTACATGAAGTAAGGCTTTGAGAGGAAGCAAGCCCAATACCAGCATACCAAGATTGGCGAATGCTCTCACGACTTGGGCCTTCTTGGGCTTTTTCAAGCATTTTGAGGATTCGATCTTGGGAAGAGAAGGCAGTAATGGTTCTAAGATTCGAGACAGCCTCAGCTGCTAGCTTGCTGCTTTGGTCTTGGGCTTTGATGGCCTTGTTTGACATGCTCCTGAGGAGGACACGTCTAGTGTAGAAACATACTATGATAAGGGGTTGCACAGCTATCATAACAATGGCCAGCCTCCATGCAATTATCAACCCCATTGTGCATGCTATTATCACGGCTGAGAAAGTTTGCACAAGTAGAGCCATTCGATCTCCCACCAATGACCTCACCTATGAAATGTCATAATCAATTCAAAAGGATCAGCACCACAAAGGCACTACTCATAAAAAAGTATAAACTCTTTTCATGCGTTTGCATGTGCTAGTATACATTTATATATTTTCAGTTTGGGAAATAATATTTACGCACTCACTGTTTTACATCTATGTGCACACCTTTTATTTTTAGTTATGTTGTAGGGGTAAAACTAAAAAAAAAAAAAATTATGAAAATGATGATACATATAACGTAATTATTTTAGTTTAAGGTTAATTGCTTTTGCATGCTCTTCATTTATGACATGCACACAAACACAAGTTTGACAAAAATGATGTACAAGAAAGAATCAATGAATCTAACCTAAGAATTATCCAATCATGGTATGGTAGGTCATGAAAGCAAAAAATCAATGATGAAGAATATATAGTTGAAGACAAGACAACACTATGTGTGAACGCAAGTTTGGCGACAAGCGAAGATAGTGGTGAAGTGGCTAATGTCTAATGGCAACTTGCAAGCAATATATGAAGGAAGCATATTGATTCTCTATAGTTGAAATGCAAGAAAATAGGAGAAAGATGCCAAAAGATGGAGAAGAGAGAAAAAATAACCCCATTTTCTCTCTTTTCCTTCTCTTCCTATCTCTCTCTCACCGCCCATGTATTTCAATTGCAGAAGATCCATGCTTGGAAGGAATGAACAAATGATAAAAATGGAAAACAATAAGTATATAGGCATAATGATAAAACATTACCACATTGGCGTCTTTGGCGAGTCTAGAACAAACAGCACCACTAGCATTCTCATCTTGATCAAACCACCCTACCTCAAACGTGAGGATCTTAGAAAGCATTCTCTCTCTGACCCTTTTGGTCAAGTACTCTCCCATATATGCAAAACTATAATGTTGGCTTATATTAATAACTAGAGAGAAAACAGCCAACCCTGCAAAACAAAGCGCATATATCCTTGTCTTCTCCTTAATCTCACTATGATCTGTTAGAAAATAAACAGAAATCATGGAACCCATTGCAAATGCATAAACTGGTTGAACTGCACCGAACAATACAGCACTCAAACACCCTAAGCTTGCTTGCTTCCACTCGGGGAGATTTAGAAGAAGCAATCTTTTAAATGATGGAACAGGAAATTTCTTCTCTTCCCACCCAACGTCATCCCCATCTTCATCACCAAATGAAGCTCGACTGGGTGCTATTGAATTGGCAGAGCTAGAACGACTCACCAAAGAGAGCCTACGACTACTACTGTTGTTGATGTCCCTGTTTGTGATAGAATTTGGGTTGGGGATGGTGTCGTCTTGCCCGTTAGATTTCTCTGTTTGTTGGAGACGAACAAGGGAAGTGTAAAGTCCATTGTCGTTTTGGATGAGCTCATTATGTGACCCCATTTCCCCGACTTTCCCGTTCTGAACGACGGCAATGACATCCGCGTTTCGGATGGTGGATAAACGGTGAGCAATGATGATCGTGGTGCGGCCTACTGCAGCTTTGTCTAGAGCTTCTTGAACGACACGTTCTGATTCAGAGTCTAACGCACTGGTTGCTTCATCTAATAAAAGAATTCGGGGTTTCTTGATAATTGCTCGAGCTATTGCAATCCTCTGCTTTTGTCCCCCAGACATTTGAACACCTCTCTCACCAACCTGTTACACATTTTATTCGAATTTTCAATTAATTCCTTCCAAAAATAATATTATCTTGACATAATCTAATTGCTATTAGCTATCAAGTTAATTAAAGAACTAGTTTCACAAGTAAGTTTTGATAGAATATAAAAATATACATTTGAAGTTACTTATTTAAGGTTGGAAACTGTTGTTGTCCTTCGTATAATTATAGTAGGAAAATGATTTAATTAATTGATTGTTATGCAATACATTATAGAGGTGACTTGTGTGCAATCGTTTTTGATAGAGACATACTGCAATTTTTAAATTTGGTTTAAAAAATATTATAGAAAGTCAACCATTTAAATTTTTTTATTATTTTCTAATTAGCAAGCGATTGTCTAATTTAAAAACATTAACCTTTAAAAATATTAAACATATGATTCATCACAAAATATTTAACAAAAAAAATTCACAATAAATATTATTAGTATGATATTGAAAGGACCTATAATTAGGTTAGCTTAAGTTAGCTCAAACGAATTTCAAATTTGGGCAAAGGTTTTTGGAGCTATGTATATATGTTTTTCAAAAATTTGTCTAACAATATCTTTTTAGTCAAATAATTATATAGAGTAATGTATATTCAATGCTTGTATTATTATTTTATTATTTTTTTAACTAATAGCATACTTTAGGATAGATTATGAAACACTTTTTAGGATAACAAATTCTATCCCTTTGTTAATACACTATTGTCTTACTTAAATTGCTATAAGTCATGTGTTATCTACATATTATAGAATTAACTTCTCGACTAAGATATTTTTTTACTGAGTATATATCCATCATTTATTTAAAATATTCAAAAAAAAAAAAATCACCCAAAACACATTTATTGAACTAGTATATATCCTTCATCAAAAAAGAAAAAGAAAAAAGCGAAGTCCTACCGATCTGCTGCCAAACCTTTTGTATTTTTCCTCAAGTCACTTTCTTGTTACATATTGGTTCCAACACCAATTTCACTGGTTCGTGAGTATTCAAATGTCTCTTGGCTATAAATAGGTAGACCACTCATGTTCTTTTTTCAGTTTTGATATTACATATCATGCAAGATGTATTATTATTATTATTAGTATGATATTAAAAAGAAGAAAAATGCGAGAAACTGATTTGATATATTAATTTTAATATTTTAGATTAAATTTATTTTTTTAAACATTTGAGTTAATATTTAAAAATTTATGTTTTTATCTTATTTATAAAATAAAAACAAAAAAGAAAATGCTACGTGGTATTTGGCTGAAGAAATAAAGATCCAATGATGCTGTAAGTTTCTAAGAGGCTTCGGGTGTTTGGCCGTTTGCAACTTGTTGAAAGAGGGAAGGCACTTTGTCTATGTGGGAGACCAAATTATTAGTTGACAAAAGACATGACTTGATATCCATTATATCGAAGAATCTTCAAGATGGCTGATATCCTATTATTTTTATTGTATTTTATTTTTTATTTTTGGTAAATGCTAATATCCCCATTATTGTTGTCAAAGATTCTAGACCTAATCATGGGGGATGGAAAAACTAGATTCTAGACCTAATCATGGGGGATGGAAAAACTAAGGGTACTCTTTTTTCAGTTTTTCTTTCCAAAAAATCCTATAATAAATTAAACTATCAACATGGCTTTTAGGACTCAAAATGACAATTAAAGTACTAAACATTTCTTTATTACTGCCATTAAAAAAAATCTTTATTACTATATCAAATTTTGAATTTAGATTTATTACAGTTTAAAATCACTACAACAGTCAAGCAAATCTTAGTCATTGAATCAAAATCTAATTATTAATATCTCACGTTAATATTTTTGTTCAGTCACACAAACATAGCATTTTTTTCTTGCATTTTGTCTTTAAAAAAAGATTAAAGTGATGAAACATTGACAGTTGAATTTTAATTCAATGACTAAGATTTACATGACTGCACCGACAACAATGATTTTTTAAATGATTAGTATTTATGAAACATTTCCAATTATCTTAATTTTATAGAATGTGTAGCAAGTAGAGAATCTTATTCATATATATATGTGTGTGTTGTAGAAGTGGCATTAGCAAAGTGAGCAATGAGTGTAATATTGCGTAGTGATAATCCAGTGGTGTTAGCACTAACCTGGGTATCGTATCCTTCAGGCAGCTGTAAAATGAAATTATGAGCGTTGGAAGCTTTGGCAGCCTCCACAATCTCTTCATCTGTAGCATCCTCTTTCCCGAAAAGTATGTTCTCCTTAATGCTGGTTGCAAACAGAGCAGGCTCTTGGCTCACCAGCCCCATCTGTGACCTCACCCATTTGAGCTGCAGCCTATTAATGGCCACCCCATCCACGCGAATCTCTCCCCCAAGGGGGTCATAAAACCTCTGCAGAAGGGAAATCACCGTGGATTTCCCGGAGCCACTGCCACCCACGAGCGCCACCGTCTTCCCCGCCGGAATCCTGAGGCAGAAATCATTCAGAATAATGCTGTCTGGCCTTGATGGGTATGCGAATTCGACGTGATGGAATTCAACTTCCCCGGAAACCTTCTCCAGAATCTCTCCTTCTTTGTTTTCGGAATCAATCTTGGGCACCCTTTTTATCACTTCCATTATTCTCTCCCCTGCTGAGCTTGCTTCAGAGAAGTACTTCATGTTGGATAAACCAGCACCTAATGCTCTGTTTCACACACAAATGGTCGCAAAATAAAGAGAATTTATCAACTATCCATGCCATTAGTTACACACCCTAAAAATGAACTATTTTGTCAAGTGCCAAAGAAAACATGGATTATGGACCCTCGTGCTAGTGACAAAATGAGTCATTTTAAAGTAGTTAAATAGTTTATTTTATAAGTAAGTAGTTAAATAACACCTAAATATTTTTTTTATTAATTACTTATATTATTATCTATTTATCTTTAAAAATAAACTATTTTATCAAATGTCAAAAGACACCTACCTCACATGCTTTGCGCCAATGGCAAAGTAAGTCATTTTTATATAACCAGATAGTTCATTTTATAAGTTGGTAATTATTTATTTTTGCAAGACAATGTCATTAACCAAAATAAACAAAATAAAATATGACACGAGAAAATTATTGAAGGGGTAGGAGAAATTACAATCCACCAACAGCTATGGCTGCTCCAACCATGAAAACGGTGCCGCCTTGGGCGCCATGGTACATGACGAGTCTGCTGCCATAATAGGACATGAAAGACCATATGGCAAAGACAACACCATTGCTTCCGATGGCCAAGCCTTTGGCCAAACCTTGTCTCAATCCCAATTTAACTGAGCCGTGAAGAGCATCTGAGAAAGCAGCAATGGTCTTGCTTTCGCCGACGAAGGAATAAACGGTTCTGATTGAAGATATGGCTTGCTCTGCTATGGTTCCAGCTTGGTTGTACTCTTCTCTGATCTTCCTTGCCAATTCCATCAAAGTTCTTCCATAAATTAAGCCTGGAATCACTAGAAGGACCACGAAGGGGAACCCCACAATAGCCAATCTCCAAAGCATTGCAAAAGCTGTTATGTAGCTCCCAATGAACATGGAGAAATTCATCAAGAAATTTGGGACCTAGTTTCCAGAATTGGAAACCAAATCAAACACTGTCAATATTATGATTATTATCATAACAAAAAATAAATAAATAAAGAAAAATTGATAACCTTTTCGCTCAGAGCATCTTGAATCACAAGGCTATCGTTTGAGACGCTGGTGATGACTTCAGATGTGCTTGTCACGTGTAAATCAAAGTATGCCACTTCTTGTCTTAGAATTGCTCTCAAGTATCTTGCTCTCATTTTTGCAGCTTGTCTCTCTCCTGTTCTTGTCCAGCAAAAACCCTCTGAAAATTAAGAAAAAACATAAATTATTACTTGCTGTTTTTTACTAATATCAGTTAGCAGTAGCGACGACAATATATTCCACTGCAGATGATCCAAATTCAAAATAGATACCGAGAAAGCACGCGACGAAAGAGCCACACGCTACATAACACATAGACACTGCATTCTGCAACACCAATATTAATAAGTCCCATAAGCATAGCTAGAACTTAAATTGTGTCTCTTTTTGTGTGCAGATGAGAAAAATTTTAATAGAAGGAAACATAGAAAGCACCTTATTGATATTATGAAGGAAATCATTTCCTTTCGTTGAACCAGAGCCGCCAATATTGTTCATCAAACGGCTACTGACGAATAAAATAAGAGGGGTAGAGAATCCCTCTCCCACGGCTCCGAAAAAGCCTAAGATCATCAACAACCAATCTCTGCCATCGGCATGCATGAAAATGGATCTTAAAGACCCATTTTTCTTCTTGTTGGCCACACTGCTTGATTTCTGATCTCCACTATCCATATGGTTTTTCTTTTCTTTTCCCACACTTTCTTGGTAAACAAACAAGAGCGTTTGAGATTCCGACACCACTTGGTTCGAGTGGTGGTGGCCTTGAACGAGCTAGCTAGCTTGCAAGGTGTGAACAAATATTTTGCAACGTTATTATATTTATAGGATGGAAGGAAAAGTTAAGCTGCTGAAGAAGGGTGAGGTTTGGGGTTGGGGATGCGTTGATAGCATGTGGAAAGGCCTATAATAAGGGAAATGGGGGAGAGCATGTGAGGTGTAATTGACTTTTTATAATTTCTCTGCGATAGCGTCATTAATGACGATTGGCAGGTGCAGAGGAAGAGAGGGACCATTCAGAATATTAACAACTACTGTATATATATATATATTAAAAGTTGATAAGGAACTTTATTGCATTAGTAATATTATTTAATTTTAAATAAATTAAAAAATTTAATAATAAATTTATACTCTACTAAGCAATATATATATATAGCTTTGATTAGCTATCCCACGTGGTATAAGACCTTTTATGGCTTGGTCAAATATATAATTTTATTTATATTGAGAAAATAATTAATCATACAATCACGCATGCCTTGGCATGGTAAATCAATTACTTGCAAAGAAATTGTGGCTGGCATTACACAAGTTTGGCAGCAAATGAAAATCATAGATAGGGAATATGAATAGGAATCATATTCATATTCCTAGTTATTGATAATTTGTTTTCATAGTTTTGTAGCTGGTGAAATGAAATGGGTTTTCAAGTTATTTTGTTATTAGAGCCTGTTTAAATTAGTTTTTAGGAAGATACTTATCCTTTTATTTAAAAAATATATATATAACATATTCTATCTTAACTCCCTATTCTATTTCCTATCTCGTTATTGCTTAAAAAACATATTTTTGACAACTTAATAAATTTGTAGTATTCTTTTATACTTCCTATATTTCTTTTTACTTTTATTTTTGAAAAATTATTTATCTATCATTTTAAAGTTTCAAATTAAACCATTATCTTAATTTGTATGCAAAGGTATAATTACAAACAAGGAGATTAAATAAAATAATGTATAATGAAAAATGTAAAGGAAATTCTATCATATTAGTTGGATCTCTTAATCTTTGCACAACAACATTAAACATTAAATTTAAACACACACTCTAGTCTAGTTTATCGACCTGGTATTTTCAATATTCATTTTTTGCTTTAATTAATGGTTATTTGTGTATTTAAAGCATAAAATAATAATAATATTATTAATATTAATATTCACGTTGACTAACGTTTGTGCTTAGCTGTGATTTTAAAATTGTGCAAGCAACATTTTATTATATGGACTATCTTTCAGAAGACAGAGGTATACTGGATATAGAATTTCATGTTGTTGGATCTGTGTATTTTTGTTAATACGATTAATTTAGGTCAAGTGAGTTTGATGAAATTTGGAAAACGACAAATCGTTATCTATATTTGGAAATTACAAATCTGTTAAGAAGCAATAAAGGTATAAATATTAACTTTTTCCCTCTTAATTCTATTTATTTTTTTTGGTCGGGAACCTCTTAGCCATTTCATTTTTATTTTATTTTATTTTATTTGTTCTTTTTCATCTAGCTGCTGCTGCTGTTGTTTTTTCAACGTATGAATTAATCAAAACAAATTAATACAAGGTGTGTAGTTTGTTTCTAAATCATATGTTAAAAAAATATATTTTTTATCTTATATCTAGTACTGTATTAATCACTAACGACATTCTTTTTATGAAATTTTAATATAATTACATTTTCAAAAACATAATCTAAAATCTCTTATTAAGCTCAAATAAATTGTCAATCAATCTTCAAACTTAATAATAATATATATATATATATATATATATATATATATATATATATATATATATATATATATATATATATATATATATAACCTTGATAACATGGAAGAAAATATATATATAAGAAAAAACTCCTAGCTAGTTATGTTATTTTATTTTGGCTATAATTTTGGATTTAAACCATGAACTCATAATATATTGAGAGTGGTCTTATTATAACTGAAATTATTTGGTAGTTAATTCATATTATGAATACTTACAAATCCACTAAATATAATGCATATTTGCTTTTGATAAAGAAAATTTATAATAATTTATTTTTGTTATATTACAAAAAATATAAGTGCTCATTAGAGCAAGTTTATTAAAAAAATGTATAAGTGAATTTCTTGCAATAGCGCAACTCGTTAAAGGCTCTAGCAATTTTCAAACTTTGTTTTTCTTCTATTTATCAAAAGAAAAAAAATATGTAATGTAACAAACAATAAAGTAGTCTTTTGTTAAGTAAGTTGAACCTTAAACATTTTAATTTCTAATCAAAAGTGATAAATTCAAAACTTTTAAGTTTTTTTTTTTTATAAGAGATTTATTAATTATTATTATTGCTTAGATAAAGATTAGTTTTATACAAAAAATAATATTCTAAGTATCAATGAAAAAAATTAGTATAGCAAAAAAAAAAAGTTAAAATGAATGCAATCAAACCAGCTTTGCTTACATCAATTATATAAATAAATATTGGTCAAATACTACGAATCTAACCATGCAGGAAGAATATTACTGTTTCATTAATAAAATTAATACTTTTTTAAATAGAAAGATGATGAAATAGTATCTTGGTCAACGGATCCAACACATAAAGTTTTCCATTGCCCTGCCAAATGACTCTAGATAACGTGATACGTGAACTGCTACGTATAACCCTAGAGAAACAACAGGTCCTGAATAGGATAATATTTATTGTATGTTATATTTTATTTTATTTAGATTATATTAAAAATAATTTTAATTCTATTTAAAAATAAAAAATAATTATAATTTATCAATTAAACTACACTTTATTAATATTTTATATTATATTAAAATATAAAATAAAAGCATAATGACAATTATTATTTTGATAAAAACTGTTGTAATTTAGTAAATTAATTTTTTGATACAAGGAATGTGAAGTAAATATAAACTTAAAATATAAAAATATCATAACCTTAACTTTGGCTTGTGTCACTGCCCACTTCTCTTTAATAAATTATTTAAAATATGTGTATGTTATTTTATACTAATTTAACTAATCAAGGAAGAGAAATTATATTACTCTCTTTGCTCTTTTTTTATAAGTTAATTCTAATTGAGTATCACAATTTTAAAAAATATATCTCCACTTTTAACTCTATTTTTATTTAATATCAAACTTTACATTAACCAAAATTTTAACTTTATAAATAATTTTGTATTAAGTACTATTAAAAAATTTTAGAATAAATTTTATAAATAAGACTAGAAAAAATATATTTTAATCTATTTGAATACATTACCATCCAATATAATCCAGAATTGAATTTTATATTAAGTTGTATTTACATTAAACACATGTAAATATTTAATTTAAATACCTTAAAATAATATCACGTAAAATATGTATATTAAACTAATTAGAATAATTGATCTTTTACTCAACAAATGCTTAATAAAATATAGGAGAGAAGTTGGGTCCCTAGAATCCCCGTTGTTATCGGATATAAGAGAAAAATTTAATACCTTTTATTTCTTGCACGCTTGGTCCGTCCTCATCTAATATCAATATTAATTTTGACTATAGCAACACAAGACAATGGTCCGTTCACGTGAACCATCCATTTCCAACTTTTACAGAGTTTGATACGTTAGCCTATCTCAAACGGTGAAATTTTTATTAAATTATAAAGTTTTATTTTAATTATTTTTTAACAAATTTATAATGTCATGTTATCTTTTATTATTTATTATAACTTTTATTATTCTTTGGTTTGATGATACAATTTTACAAAATTATATATAGTAAAAAAGTTATAAATAAAAAAAATTAATTGTAGTCAATAATTTTGACCTACCTAATAAATTATAAAAAAAATTTCTAAAATTATTTTTTAGGATAATCCATATACTAATATGAATCTTTATAGATTATAGCAAGGTATTATTACACTTCCTCTGTTTTTAGAATAATCCATATACTAATATACTAATATGAATCTTTATAAATTAAAAAAAAAATATTTTTTATTTATTTTTAAAACTATTTAACTTTATTTTTAAAATTTTAAAAAATAAATTTATTTTCTAGTTTTAAATTATAAAAAACTTAATTAAAAATTAGTTTATCTTGCTAAAAAATAAATAAAATCTCATCACTTTCTCCTCCAAACATGTAATTTAAATTTAAAACTTAAAACTGAAAATTAATCCAAACGGGTCTAATAAATATATTTTTTTTAAAATAAATTTAAATAATTTTTAAAATAATTAAAAAATAAGATAATTATATATTTTTTAAACTTTTGAAACACTCTATTTTAATTATATTTAAAACTAAGAATATAAAATCCAAAACCATCTAATTGGCCCTTTGTTTTTTGTTTTTTTTTTTGTTTTCTTTTGAATGGAACATATCACTTGCTTTAAGTCTCACTCAATTTATGTCGATTACATGGTCAATTGTAGTTTATTATAACAGCTTCATAGAAATATTTTATTAAAAAGAATCTTATGGGCTTTAAAATTTCATCGAGGGAAGAGGTGTGACGTCTTTGCATACGCTATAGCAGAGGGATTTTGACGTAATAACTTAATGTTTTGGAAAAAAAAATACTTTAATCTAATTAATATAAGATTAATCATTACTTTAGAAATATATTATTTATCAGATCCAGAAAAATAAATAAATATATTATTTATCACACTGGACGGTGATGCAATGACGAAGAACGAGCCCGCCTTCAGCAACTAAACCGCCCTTCCCAGTTTTCTGCACCGTTCCTCCTCTTGCCTCTTATATCACTTGCTAAGCCAAGTTTTATTTAAAAGAAAATAAAAAATAATAATAGGCAGTTATAGAGAATGGCAGACATGAGCGTGTTTGAACGCCTCATCTGCTATTCTTTGTTCATATACGGCGCAGGGTGTCAACGTGTCTAATGAAAACTCAGCACTATAGAGGGCTTTGGTTTTCTTCTAAAGCGTATTACTTAGTAGCTGGTTTTATATAAAGTAAATTGAATCAACTGTTCGAGATCAAATATTTTAATTTTGGAATATTTAAGCTACAATTATTGGAAGGGAGAAAAAGTAATTTGGTGAAATAGTGTAATTTTAGGAATAAAATTTTAATATTTTTATGAATTAATATTAAAAAATTTATATTTTTATCTTATCTATATATATAAAAAATATTAAAAAGAGTACAAGCGTGGCCTTCAAATTAAATTCAATTAGTCTTATTTTTAAAAGTGTTAATATATACCTGAGTGTAAAAAAAATAAAAATATTGTTATCCTTTATCATATAAGGTAAGTGTGTCAACGTGTCCAGTGAAAACTCGACACTATGAAGGGTTTTAGGTTTATATTTTTTAAATAGCATATTACTTATCACTTGGTTTGGTAGAAAGTAATTGACGATTATAATTAAGACTGTGATAATATCAGTATTTTCAAAATTAATTACCTATAATATCTAAAAAATTAAAAATTGATAGAAAAATAAAACCTTTTTCCAATTCACGCTTTGGGATTGAGTTTTTTCAGTATTATTATTAATTTATATTTATATTTATATTTATATATGCAGCTATACACTGCAGGTAATATATACACAGTATTTAATCTATCAAATACTTATATATATATATATATATAGTGACAACATAAACACACACGCAACTAGTTCAGATATCTATCACAATAAGTTGAGATTTTATATTAATTCAAAATGGGGAAGGATCCATCTTCTCAAAAAGTATATAAATTTCGTAGATTTAAATGTTAAATTAAAATATTTCTTACTAAATATCATGCTTATAACTTTCTTTTAGAAGAAACTAATATTTTATTATATAACTTTATTTAATGGATAAGAACATTTTAACTTATAGTTAAAAATCATCACTGATACAAATATATGCTCCCTTAAATAATTAACTTATTTTAGAAGATAAATTTTATTGATATGACTCTGAAATTTTGATCATCGTAAATGAATCTTTCCCAAGTAGTATAATTTTATTAAAGTGTATTTTTTTTTTAAATCTTAATTACTTATTTTTTTAGGCACAAACTTATTATTAAGTATAATGAACTCAAACTAACATAATTAAGTGGCCTTAACTCTTTATCACTAAAAACAACACATATTAGTTTACTAAATTGTCTTTAGTAATAAAAGCTTTTACTATTCTCTTTAATTATTCAAAAGTCATACATTAATTACTTGTTAAGAGTATAAATGAAAAAGAATATTTAAGCACGTTGATATTGTAAAATAACAATCAAAGTGAGATAAATTTTGTTCGTTAAAACAACATTTAACCAAAATGGAACAGAGAGAATAATATACAATCATGCAAACAAAGTTTGTAAAAGAGGAAGTGTTACTACTCCCTCCACCCTATTATGTAAATGGAGAAAAAACACCAAAGTATAAAAAACAAGAGAGCTTTCTGATATTTCCTTATGTGTATTTCAATAAAAATGAGGTGATCTATTTATAGGCAAAAGTTTGTAACTCACCTATAATGTTACATAATATACAATGAATACCCATTGCATAAAGGAGTAAAGGTTTTGTAGGGTATAATTTAAGGAATAATGTTACATAAAACTATTGGGAGTTATAGCCTCCAATGGATAATGACACATAAAGGATATAATAGTTATAACCTTCATGGGTAGTGAAAGCTCTTGAATATGGACATCCACACCAATATTATTCATAACACTCCCCCCTTGGATGTCCTTCTCTTAAGAATGTTCCTCATTAAAACCTTAATAAGGAAAAACCCTATAGGACAAAAACCTAGTGAAGGAAAAAGAGTGCATCATTCTTTTATATGTTATTGGATGCTACCTCATTAAAAAGCTTACCAAGAAAAACCCAATGGGAAAAAAAAACCATTGTTAAGGGAAAAAGAGTATAGTGCGTTTAACAATATCAATTAAGATCTTTCAGCCGATGAACTTTAATGTTACAGACAAGCTTTTCAAATGTTGAAGTAGGAAAGTGACTTGGTAAACAAATATGTTAAATTATCACATGAACGAACTTGTTGAATGTCTATTTCACCATTTTTCTGAAGATCATGAGTTAAAAAGAACTTCTGTGAAATATGTTTGATTCTATCCCTTTTAATGTACCCTTCTTTTACTTGAGTGATACATGCAGTATTATCTTCATATAAAATTGTTAGAATCAATTTGCTTGAAGATAAACCACAATCCTTTTGTATATGATTGATCACAGATCTCAACCAAACACATTCTCGGCTAGCTTCATGTAGTGCTAAAATTTCTACATGATTAGGAGATGTGGTTGTTATTGTTTGCTTCATAAACCACCATGAGATGGCTGCACTGCCACATGTAAACAAATAGTCTGTCTATGATTTACCATTATGTGGATCAGATAAATATCCCACATATGCATAACCTATAAGGTCATGTTGGGGTACATTTGAATAAAACAAACACATATCCATTATACCTTTAAGATAACAAAGTATATGCTTCACTCCATTCCAGTGTCATTGAGTGGGTGAAGAACTATATCTTGCTAACAAATTGACAACAAAAGAAATATCAGGTCGTGTGTGACCAGCAAGATACGTTAGTGTCCCAATAGCACTAAGATATGCCACTCCAGGACCAAGTACATCTTCACCATCTTCTCGAGGTCTTTGTTCACATCTAAAGACCTTACTACCATTGGAGTAGTTAATGGATGTGATTTATCCATATAGAACCTATTTAGCACCTTTGAAATATAAGCCCCTTGGTGCACAAAAATTCCATTCTTTAAATGTTCGATCTGTAAACCTTCCTAGATCTTTCATTTCAAATTCTTTCTTCAAGCAATTAACAGCCTTTTGGAGCTCTTCAAGAGTTCCAATAATATTCAAATCATCGACATAGATAGCAATTATGGAAAACTCATTTCTAGCCTTTTTAATGATGATACATGGGCAAATAAGGTCATTTTTATATCCTTCCTTTATCATATATTCACTAAGGCGATTATACCACATATGACCAGATTGTTTCAATCCATAAAGAGATTTATTTAATTTAATTGAATAATGTTCTTGAGAACCAAGATTATTTTCTTCAGGCAAATAAAACCTTTCAGGGAATTTTATATAAATATTAGTATCAAGTGAGCCATACAAATAGGCTATAACAACATCCATAAGACGCAAATCAAGTTTTTCATGCAATTCCAGATTAATTAAGTAGCGAAAAGTAATTGCATCCACCACAGGTGATAAAGTTTCATCAAAATCAATGCCAGGTCTTTGTGAAAACCCTTGAGTAACAAGTCGTGCTTTATATCTCACAATATTGCCTTTCTTATTTTGTTTTCGCACAAATACCCATTTGTATC
This sequence comes from Bauhinia variegata, assembly GCA_022379115.2. Taxonomy (NCBI): domain Eukaryota; kingdom Viridiplantae; phylum Streptophyta; class Magnoliopsida; order Fabales; family Fabaceae; genus Bauhinia; species Bauhinia variegata. The sequence goes on along the minus strand of CM039429.1, from coordinate 8,637,964 downwards.
CAACTGGCTTTACAACTTCAGGTGTATGGACTATAGGTCCAAAAACTTTTTGCTTTGTAAGGGCATTTAATTCTACCTCAATTGCATCTTTTCATTTTGACCAATCTTTCCTTTCTTTGCATGCTTGAACAAATTTTGGTTTATGATCCTTATCACTTTTTACTATATCAAGCGCTATATTATATGCAAAAGAATTGTCAACGTTGACATCATTTCAGTTCCATCACATTCCATTCATGACATAATTTATCGAGATCTCTTCAATTTCACATTTCTCAAGTACCTGAATTCCATTTGGAATAGAAACTCTAATTATGTCTAAGCACTCTTCAAGAGTTGCTTTTGGAGACTCTCCTAGAGTCACCTGTCCTCGATTTGACCATCTAAGTTCTTAGCTCATTTCCTTTTTCAAGGATTCTTATCTTTGGAACCAATTAGTTTGCCACGCTTATGACGTGCATCAGACTTGTTTGCAATAGATGTTTGTCCTTCAGGGACATCAACTCTAATTGGAGCATTAGCAGCTGGAACATATGACTTAATCACTTTCTTTGGGTTAGTGAACACATCTGGCAATTGGTTTGCCAAGCTTTGCAAATGAATTATCTTTTGAACTTCCAGTTCACATTGTTTAGTATGAGGATCAAAATGAGACAATGATTTTTCATTCCAACTAATTTCATTTTCCAACTGCTTATTTTCTCCCCTAAAGGTTGGGAAAATTGTTTCATCAAAATGGCAATCGGCAAATCGAGCCATAAATAAATTGTCTGTTGTTGACTCAAGATATCTTATTATAGATGTAGACTCATAACCAACATATATTCCCAACCTTCTTTGAGGACCCATCTTTGTGCGTTGTGGTGGAGTAATTGGAACATAAACTGCACAATCAAATATTCTTATATGGGAAATATTAGGTTATTGACCAAAAACCATTTATAAAGGAGAGAATGTTTGATAACTTATTAGCCTGATGCAAATAAGTGCTGCAGCATGCAAAATTGCATGTCCCCAAGTAGACATAGGAAGTTTTGACCTCATAAGCAATGACTTTGCAATTAGTTTTATACGCTTAATAAGTGATTCTGCAAGTCCATTTTGTGTATGAACATAACCTACAAGATGTTCAACTTCAATCCCAATAGACATACAATAATAATTAAAAGCTTAGGATGTAAATTCACCAACATTATGTATTTTCTTGATTGGATAATCAGGAAAATGTGCTCTTAATCTAATTAATTGAGCAAGTAAAATTGCAAACTCCTGGTTGCAAGTTAATAGCAAACAAAAATGTAACTATTTAGTCGATGCATCGATTAATACCATAAAACACCTAAATGGTCCACATGGTGGGTGTATTGGTCCACATATATTGCCTTGTATACGCTCTAAAAATGTGAGAGACTTGCTCTTAACTTTTATTGGAGATGGTCGAATAATCAACTTTCCTTATGAACAAGCAACACATGAAAGGTTACTAGATTGGAGAATCTTTTGGTTCTTCATCATATGTTCACAAGAATTTTCAATAATTTTTTGCATCATTATTGAACTAGGATGGCCTAACCGGTCATACCAATTCCGCTGCTTTTTGTTCAATCCGAAGGAGAGTGCAAGTAATATTTCCAATACACACTTTTTATTTGAGATAATGCTTGTAATATAAAGATATTCACTATTTCCCTTATTTGTTGTCTCAATATAGTATCCATTTCGGCTGATATCCTTAAAACTTATCAAATTTCTATGAGACTTGCAAGAGTATAAAACATTATCAATATATAACTTTGTTCCTTCCGGTAATAACAGATTGGCTCTTTCGGAGCCTTTAATTATTCTTGTACTACCTGATATAGTACTAATATTGGCTTCTTGCATTACTAAATGAGAAAAATATTTTCTATTTTTAAGAATTGTGTGAGTAGTTGCACTATCAGCAAGACACAAATCCTCATTGCTAATACCCACAGATGGTGTAGCCATTTTCCAAAAAGACATAATAAAATGTGTAAATAATTTGTATAAGAGAATTCTTTGTTGCTTGAAACAAAGTGAAGTGTAAAATATAATATGCTTACACATAACATTACAAGTAAATTTTTTATTGCTTAAAGTAAAGAGAAAAACTCATTAAAACAAGCTTGAACAATAAATTTATTTTTGAACAGTCCCATCACCAATTAGGTGATCAATTTTTCCATCTAGGTCAGCAAAGAAGTTAGCAACATCCAAGTGTGAGACATCAATATTCTCATAATCATAATCATCTTCAAAGACAAAATTTGTCTCAACCTTTTTGCCTTTATTTTTAAGTGATTCTTGGTACAAATCAACAAGATGTTTTGGTGTACGACAGGTATGGGACCAATGGCCCTTACCACCACAACGGTAGCATGTGTTTTCTACATGCTTGCTACTTTGCCCAACCTTCTCCTTTTCATTTTTTCGCTTATGGTGAAAAATTATGCTTTTAGTACCACCATGTCTATGGCCACAACCACAACCACGTCTATGTCCACGTCCACGACTGTGACCACAACCACGACTATGAGTTTGCCCATAATTATAGTGGTCATGTGCCACTACATTCACTTCAGGGAATGGATTAGCACCAGTTGGACGTGACTCATGATTTTTCATAAGAAGCTATTATTTTGTTTTGCGACAATAAGGCATGAAATTAATTCAAAATATCTTTTAAAGCCTTTTTTCACGGTATTGCTGCTACAGGAGCACATTAGATGCATGGAAAGTGGAGAATGTTTTTTTCTAACATATCTTCATCAATGATTTTTTCTTCACACAACATCAGTTGAGAACTGATTCTGAATAATGCAGAATTATACTCACTTACAGTTTTTAAAATCTTGTAAGCGTAAATGCATCTAATCATAATGAGTTTTAGGAAGGATTACAATTTTTTGGTGGTCATACCTTTCTTTCAATTTGTTCCAAAGGACAAGTGGTCTTTTACCGTTAGATATTCAATTTTTAACCCTTCATGAAGGTGGTGGCGAAGAAATATTATGGCCTTTGCTTTATCTTGATTAGATGCTTTATTGCCTTCTTTAATGGTGTCTCCAAGCCCTTTTGCATCTAAGTGAATTTCAGCATCTAGTACCTATGACAAATAATTCTTTCTAATAATGTCAAGAGCCATAAATTCAAGTTTTGTAAGATTTGACATATTTGAAACTATCATAAAATAACAAGATAACATTAGAAAATATATGAGATAAATATCATGCACAAAATATGTAAAAATCAATAATCCGACAAGGTAAAGATGATAAATAAATTTTATGCATAAAGTAAAATATTTATAAAGAATAATGAAAAACTAATGACGATATTATACTAGACAATAGCATTATCAAAGGATGGAAATAATAGACTAAAATGGTTAGAATTATAAAAGTGAATTTTCAATCATCTTGCTATGGTTCTTTTAGACACATAGCTCATTTGGATTACTCTCTTATATGCCTTAGTACTTCTAAACTCATGGTAAAATTTTATAAAATCCATGTTATGGCTCTTCAAGGCACATAGACTTATTTGTATAAATTTATTCTATGACACTTCAAGGCTCATAGATTTATTTGGCCAATGATACATTCACTTGGCTTCACAATATATGATTATAATGGTCTAACATTGACCAAAAGAGGCAAAAGATGATTTATAGGAATTGGACAAAATAACATGTAAAGCAATAGACTAATTTGATGAAAGCAATAATTGAAATAATAATACCTTGTCATAAGAACTCAAAAACAAAATGAAATTATCAACCGCGTGGCACAAAGTGGTGAAAGAGTAGAGCTTCGTGCTGATAACGTGTTATGTAAATTATGTAAATAGAGAAACAACACCAAAGTATCAAGAACAATAGAGCTTTCTTCTATTTCCTTGTGTGAATGAGGTGCTCTATTTATAGGTGCAAGTTTGTAACTCACTTGTAATGTTACATAATATATAATGAGTACCCATTACATAGAGGAATAAAGGTTTTGTAGGGTATAACCTAAGGAATAATGTTACATAAAACCATTGAGAGTTATAACCTCCAAAGGATAATGACACATAAAGGACATAATGGTTATAACCTTCAAAGGTAGTGAAAGCTCTTGAATATAGACATCTACACCAATATTATTTATAACACATCCCAATTTTTTTGATGTTTTAGAGATTTTCTTTTGTCTTCAAAACTATTGCATTTTTAAAATTTCAAGGCTCCATTAAATGTCTTTTTTTCCGTATTCACCCATATTTAATTAAATGCAATTATTTATTTTCTCTCTTAACAACGGATGAAACTAAGAGCAATTAAATAAGGACACTATAGTCAATATACTATACTAATTAATTATTTATTAATCTGTACACAACAACCTTAAATGGCAAATTTTTTTGAATAATCATCATGAAAAAATTTCAACAATTTTTTATCTTCTCAATATCTTAGAATGAAAATCAAGGCAGTCCAACATTTATTTATTTTAGAGAAAAACTTTTTTGTGCCTCACACTATTGCTAATTTTAAAAATGACATTTACGTTTTAAACTAGACAAAATGAATCTTCAAATTTTAAGTTAAGAACATTAAAGTATTTTTTGTCTATACAAAAGGTCTATTTTTGTTTTTAGGTTAAAATGTGAGAGTTCAATTTGTTTAGTTTAAAACATGATGGTCTTTTTTGAAATTATTAATAATGTGAATGGACAAAAAATGTTTTTCTCTTTATTTTATTGTTTTTACAATTTTATCTGTGTCCCCTTCTCTCTCCTAGCGTTTATAGGCTCTTCCTAATGTTTGGTCTTTTCGTTATTGTATGCTAGTGATACAATTTCATGTAGCAGTAGCCAGTAGTAGTTATTTTGGATAAAAGAAGGGCCAGATAAAAAGAAAATTGATGTCTCCACATGAGAAATTCCACAAAAGATTCATGTTAATTTTGTCTCGTGTATTATTTACTATTTATTTCTTTGCTTGATTTTTGAGAGAGAAAAAAAAAACTTTCAAAGACTTAAAGCTCTATTGCCAAAAGTCAACTAATCAAATATATAAGGAAAACAGGTGTAAATATATGATAGATCAACTTTGCCTTAAACAAATTTAACCATGTGTTCCATGTTTGGTAATGATAATTTTAGTATTTTGTATCCTCAAGACATCTCTGTTTTATATCTTATCTTATTTTATGCCATAATTTTTGTTTGATAAAAGTTTTATGACTCTTGTAATTTTGTTTGGTTAAAATTGAATTAATTGGTACTTAATATTAAAAATTACTAACATATATAGCACTTTCAAATACTATGAATTTGGTACGTTGGTTGTATCTCTAGGTTTAGTTAACACTGAACCCACAAACTACTAGGAATATCACTTGGTCCCAATTGTTTAGATATAATATAAAATTATTTATAAGTATTTATGTGATAACTTTTTAATTTGTATGGATTCTTGACAAAATATCAAATTCTAACATGGAGATTAAATCTTTAGGTTGTTATTTTTTAATTAGATTAAAATTTTAGTACATGATATAAGTGTATTTGTGATTTGTTCATGTGTGCTAGAAGTATTAGATATAATATTAAATTATTTATAGCCTTTCATGTAATAGCTTAAGATTTTAGATTTAATCATTTACTATAATTGTTATGCATAAAATATATAATTATTTTGTTTAATATTTGACTATCATATTCAAATATAAATTAAATAGGTTACATATTTAAACGAAATCATATAGTGTTATATGTATTTACTTCATACGAAGTGGCAAGCCCGACCTAGTTAGAAGTTGAGAATAATTGGAAAATATGTGCCTTTCAACTTTCTTAATATTTTATTTTCCTCAAATATTGAAACTTGAGAATAATTTTCTTTTTATTAGTTTCTATTTTTATTTTATCCTAAAATAAAGTTTCTATTTTTCTTGAGACTTCGGATTATGAATACGATCACCATCATTCTTCAAAACTTGTCCTAGATAAGTAGATAACATGCGAAAAGCAAGTTATGGCACTATATATATATATATATATAACTTTAAGCCGCTAGACCTTAGTTAAGTTGGTTATTGATCTCGAACATAGTTGCTTGCCATCGTGCTTGAATCTCTTAGGGTCACAAGTTGAAATCCTTACATATATCCCTCTTTCCTCCTAGCTATGACAAAAAAAAGTTACAACTTTTAAATTAAGATATATTGTTGAATCTTATCTACTTTGAAATTTACCATCTTATTTTCTTGTTTCATATTTTATCTCATCTTTTTATCTATTTCTTTTTTTTTTTTTACTAAATAGAGGAGGTGGAATAAGATATTAAACACAATGTGATACAAAAGATACTCAATATACCACCAAGCATTTAAATCAACTAGCATGAAGCTATTTTAGCTTAATCAAAGGTTTCATGCTCGAGTTATAAGAATGCAACTGCATCAAAATTAGATAGAAAGTCGTCGGTCTTGTGATCATACTCAACTCAAACTGAATTAATCGGTGCCCAATGTGGTATCGAATACTAGTCTTCTACAAAAAAAATAAAAATAATTAGAATTTACTTCTATTGTTAAATTTAAATTATCTCCTAAAAGATTAACTTCTCATAGTATATTTTATATGTTCTTTCAAACCCATTTCAAATTCCCCAAATGCCCTAGACATTGGTGATTTTCTTTAGCAATATTTTGAAATAAGTTGAGTTTGTTATGCATTGTTATCATCCCCATTCAGAAAGAGACCTTTTTCCCCACAAAAATGCTTCAAAAACTCCAACACTGATAATGTAGCATCTATGCTCTATAACACAAAAATAAAAAGACTATCAAGATATGAAGTTTATGGTAGGCAATGCTTTAATGTTCATCAATAATTATCTTTACTTCGCTTGAAACAGCTTTATGAATATAGTTTAATTAAAGCCATTCAATAACTATTTCGGAAACTAGAATGTGCTATGTGGTGTTTTGAAATAGTTAATATAGATATCTTACAGTCAGAAGTTTATGAAAACAATACTATCTTTATGTTAACTAAATATCTTTACTTTCTTTGTTTGAACAGCTTTATAAATAGAGATTAAATATTAAAGGCATTTAATAATTGTTTCAGAAATTAGAATGTGCTACCAACAACAGTTGGTCTAGCAGATGATGACACTTTCACAAAATTTCTTGTCCCTGTAATATGATGAACCTGAATTCAAAATTTTGTTAAAAGAAGTGTCAGTGTCTGATATTGTTATAAACAAAATTACTTGTAATAAAAGAATACCTATGAAAAACAATTCGACCGTTCCTATAAACAAACCAATCAAAATTTGCTTAAATCCACATTAACTCAGTCATATATTTTTAAAATTTGTACACTATATATTTTTTTCTTAATTTTTCGAATTAAACTAATGAATCTTCTCTCTAAGTTAATGTCTGGTCTAGAAATTAAAACATTAGTGCTACTTATACACAACACAAATATCAGAATGCAATTATTTGATGAAAACAAACAGGACAATAATTCTGAAATAGCAGAAATATTTGACTAAAGGAAAGAAAATAATTAGGGACTACTTTATGATGCCTCTTTGGCAATCACTTATGTCCCATCTATTAAAGCGCGGAACTTGTAACATGAGATGTGAAAACTTAGCGATAGGAAAATAAAAATGTACGAAATATCAATCAAATAAGTTGCTTTCTGATTTGTTCACTTATTGATTCATCTCTTAAATGTGACTAGACAACCACATTGATCTCTGTATATATGTGACACACAATGGACACTTCTTTAAAGAGTTGTTAGGATTTGAAGTCACTACCCTCATGATATCCTTTACAATGATGATATATACTTTCATAAAATTTCTAATTAACTAATTTTTTTTATTAAAGATTATATACAAAATAATTTATTTTTTCTCAAAATTTCTCTCCTCTACATGCATATTTTTAAGGATATCTCAATTGTGTACCTCTATAATAAAATACTAAACAGTAAATACTATTTTAGTTTTTTATACTTCAAATTTATCAATTTAATTTCTTACACTTCAAAATTTTTATTAATTTAATCTCTTATACTTCAAATTTATCAATTTTGCTCCTCAAACTTATTAATATTGACAGTTACTTATGAGTTTATTAGTGGTTTAAATACCATGGCACAAAAAAAAAAAAAAATTAACAACAAAAAAGAGGTAAGCAATGACTAATGAAAAGGCAGAATATTTTAGACAATGGTTAACTTAAAAACCATTGTTTACAGAAAGCACAGAGGATTTTACATAGTGCTTCAATTATAATTGCTATATATGAGGAAGAACGAAGGATTCTAGACAGCAGTTATACACTTAACTGCTTCTAATATGAACTATAGGCAACAATTTAGAGAAGAATTATGGTCCATTGGCATAGAAACTTCTCGTTTTCCACTGCCTCATAACTTTTGAAACTCCATCTTTGTAAATTAAGAACAATTTCAAAAACCCTAGTTAATTTTTCCGAGAGTTACTCAAAACAATTATTTAAAACTCCATCAATCTCTTCTCTTTTAGTTAACTTCTTTGCATGCCTCTGACAACAAGGTATTTTTAGATAAAATATTTTTTTCCTCATTTTAAGTTTATTATGTGTGTACTTGTTGGCTTTGAAGGTATTATGTCTTGGTCATTACAAGAGAAACGACCTACTTTCTGTGTGTATTTGTTAGGTTATATTTCTACTGGAGTAAAGATGCATTTAGAGAGTCAAAAAAAGCCAAGGAAAATGCAAAAACTGTAAATGAAGTTAGAGAATCATCGGTACTGGCAAGAAATTTGTCTCTTCATTTTGCGAAGACTAATCTATGTATAACTCTAGCATTTCAAATTTCATAGCAAATATAACACTCAACACTTTTTGGTCTTTTAAAAGAAAAGAAATTGAAATTTCTTCGTCTATTCTTCAATATATGATGTATTTATTCTATATATATAGAGAAAATATTGAGAAAATTTAATGAGCTTTTGTCTAATTTGTTTATTTTTAGTTACTAAAGCAAAGAATTGTAAAATATAATAAATTCTTTATTTTTTAAAAATGTATATTCATACACAATAGTTCTTTATAAAATTGTTTTCTAAAATACAAAATATACATTTTAGACAGCAATCACGCTCTCTATAATCGTATACGAGAACTACAAAAAATAAACAGTGGTTAAATAATTTTGATATATATTTTGAAATATGAGTGACTAAATTAATAAATATTTAAAATATGAAAGACCAAAATAATATTTAACTCAAATAATAAATACTCAACTGTCAACTTTTTTCTTAGGGACATAAATACATTTAAATTAGATAAAGTAAATAAGATCATTAAATTTTAAATTTTGCTAATCCTACACTACACAATGTATAAAATATTATGATAAAATATCCGATAAAAAAAAAACATTATGATAAATTATTTGTGTGTATACTTTATTACTCTATCTTTTGCAATGGAAGTTTGTTCGCTGCTACGCCATCATCACTTTCTGAAAATCAACTACAGAAAATCTTGTGTATTGAAGTAGATTTTGCTAGGATCGCAATTTGGAACATACTCGATCTCCATTCTTCTTTTCACAATAAGTAAACCAAATTAAATTGTTCATCATCAATAAAGTTGATTTAATGAGAAATATATTTAATATTAAAATATTTTAAATCAAAAGTATTGATTTTAGAATCATATTTATTAAAAAATTTACAATTTTATTATTCTTTATTTTCATAAAAATTAGTCTCGTATCTAAAGAGTGATGATACCCTTGAAGACTATGAAGAGTTTATTAAAACTATGAGATTATCGGAAGATGAGAATTAGAGTATCCATGCCTGTTTGGTGAATGCATAAATAGTAGTTAAGGGAAATTAAATGGATGAAAATTGTTATTTAACCAAAGTATCGTCTATTTTAATTTATATATATATATATATATATATATATATATATATATATATACACACTTTCAAAATCTTTCCCTACCTATTTTCAATGAAATTTAATTTTAATGCCCTTCCAATGAAGTATTAACTACTCAATCAACATTATTGTTCAGCTTTTGGAGACATTTATGTCATTTTATATTCCTGGTTTAAAATTATAGATATTATTATTTACTTTACACCCCCAGTGAATATAGTTAAGTAATTTAAAAATATTTTTTTTTCATGATACTTCTATATAATATTTTGTCTCTTAAATCAATACATTGAGAATAATGAAGACAAGACTTTAAGTAAATCATTTTTTGAAAAATATCATTAATTATTCTTTAAAATTAAGAAAATATTTTATACTTTTAGAAATCAAATTTGTTCTGATTTAGATTAATATTTTTAAATACGAGACTTTTTAAATAGTATCTTATAATTTTAAACGAAAAGAAAAGAATACCATTTATGTATGGTACAATTCGTTAATTCGTTTGGTACAAAAGAGAACAAAAGAAAAAACTAGAGCCTAGCTACTAAAAGAAGTCATGGAAGAATCAGCCAACACATCTAGATATGGAGCTAGTCAGTCATATGAGAAGATATCGAGGGTAATACGATTCCTTCTTCGGCTGCAGTTTTAGATTGTTTATCCACACATTAATTAGTTTCCCTGTAGGAGTTATTCTTTGTCACATGCCAACGCCTTTGCAGAAGAGCTACAATGGCCTTCATCGTCGGAGGACAGGAATGGACCTAGGCATTAAAGATTAGGGGTATAGTTCCCCAAAAATTTTTTTTAAAAAAAATTCTTAAATTCTATTATTTATCTTAAATACTTACTTTTTTAAATGTTTATATATTTATTTATCTTATATACTTCTTTTTTAAATTTTCATATACCTTCTCTTATCTTTATTAAATTTCGTCTCTTTATTCAATTTTTCTATTGCCTTTCCTCTTGGAGGACACAAAGAAATAATATCTTAACAATCAACAAAAAGACTTCAAGTTGCCTTATTCCATTTTGCTACACAAGGGGTAAGCTGCATCTCATTGCATCTAACTCAGTGAATATTAGAAGTAAAGCCAAGAAGTCCCATGAAAACTATCACCTAATTATCTTAACAGACATAACAAGTTAACCCACCGACACCATGCATGAAATTTGTGTAGACCAGTGTCATTTGTTAAATCTTGACCTTTATACTCATACAAAGATAAGAATGTTTTGAAAAAGAAAAGTGGGCAGATAATCAACAGTACTACTTTATTCTATTTGATTGACAATCTTAAAATAAAGTTTGAGAGGCAGATTCCTTGAAAAGCCATGACTAGCTCACCAAGATGCAATTACTACCAAGATGTTTGTTATTTGTGAATTTGTTACTTCTTAGCTAAGAATCAGGTTGGATTTGACTTACAAAACAGCAACAAAGAAAATAGGTCATGTATGTTGTGTGTGTTGTGTGTTACAAACTTGGATATATCTATATATATATATATATATATATATATATATATATATATATATATATATATATATATTGTCATATATAAAATGAGGATGCGAACTTTTTAAGTTTAGTTCAAACATTTAAAAAGAGAGTCAAGTTTGATTCTAGAATATAAGAGTGTCATAGCTTTATTTTTTAAGATTATGCCAAACCTAACTACTTTAATGTTTAAGTCAATAAAAAATCTAATAAAAGTAAGACCGATAATGAGATGTTTATATTTATTTGTAAGTCCTACTATCTAAAAGGATCTCTAGAGTCAAATCGATTATCTTACCATGATTTGAAGGAATTAACTTTTTTATTAGGTAGAGTTTTTATTGAGCACATATAAATTATTTATTTAAAATATTCAAAAATAACATTACTTGAAACACTTACGCTGAATTAATTTGAACCATTGATATACTATTTAATAGAGAAGCTGAGTCAGCTATACAAAATTAAATAGGATTCAGATTGAGCCTAACATATTAAACATAACGATTTTGTATAGTGCTTTTTTATTCATTAGCACTGCCTCGTGAAAAAACCAGCAAATATAAAATTAACAATCATTTTCATGTCCTCATTATAAAAAGAAAGAGAATCATATTTTTTTTGGCCCATGAGATATCGAATTTCGTCCTGTGTTTATGCCAACTGTAATCCATGACCAATGGACTAAAAAAACTTGCAATAATCTTATTCTGCTTTGCCCTTGGGGATAAGACACGTTTTGAGTTTTGAGTGCAAGCATATGTAAATGTTCATGTGCAAGCATGGAAGCTTTATATTCGAATCGCAAGAAAGGTATAGATGGGCCTATCTGAAAGTTTCAATGTCGCCATTAAAATGTAGACTATGATACTTTCGCTTCATGTTTGAAGTTGCCCCTTCACGCTTGTGGAAATATCATATAGTATTATATAGTTTTGTTAGCACTATTGCAAAAAAGATTGTTTAGATCGATTTTTTTTTTTTTACTTTTTGAATAATTTCTTGTATAGATCTAGAAACAAACCAAGGTAAAAAAAAAGGAGATTTTCTACTGTAGCATTGCTAGAAAAATAATATCTATATATAAGCTTTTTGGACACAAACTACATTGGTAGAATTTTTTTTTTTGTCCACAAATATATAGGTGTTTACATTTCATGTAATTATAAAAGTTTAATCTCCTGTCATACATGAAAAAATGACTATATTGAAAGAAGTTGCACTCATTTTAATGATCTCATTTTAAAAGAGATTAATGCTTAAATATCGACTAAAGATATCATTGATGTATACCAAAGGTTTTAGATGTTTAATATGACTGTATCAATGGTATCTGTGAAATATAAACCTATTACTAAGTCCTTTAATCCAAAATTAATTCAATTCAATTTAAATAGAAGACTTAAATAAAAATAGAGCCTTTCCAAATACATTTTTTACATCTACATAAACTTAAATTTAGGTTAACATATTTAAACAGAAATATTTTCTTACCCCTATTGGTAACTTTTTACTCTTATTGAACCTAAGTTATCTTTTTTGGATTTTTTTTTTCTATTCAAAATCTTATTGTTAAAAAAAAGAAGAAGATATTTAGGGCATTTTTTATACATACTTCAAATTGGAATATTAATTACATGGTGACATAGATTTTCCACTCCAACATCAATGTTACATCAGTCTAATAAATCATTACCAAATTGATTAACCCCTATTCTTTCTCTTCCTCTCTCATGCTTTATCTTGAGTGGTTTTCCGAGCTATCAAAGCTTTGTAGAGATGGTAAAAGAAGATGTCCTCCATATATAGGATCATTGGATTGCCATATGGGGACCCCTCACACCAAACGCTAGCTCGACAATCAAATGCGCTGTAAGGTAATTGGAGCTGTCATAGTCTTTTATGTGAATAGGCAATAATTGTATTCTTGTATAATTCCTTGTTTATAAGGCATCAGCCATTACTGCTCTCATTGAAATCTGCCATGGATATTGTCGAAGTATTCTTGAGGAAATATTTATTTCAGCTTTTTCACTTAAAATTTTAATTAATTTCATTGTTCACACTTTAAACTTTAATTAATTTTATTTATTATAACTTAAGTTTACCAATTTAATTTTTTACATTTCAAAATTTTTATCAATTTTTTTTTTAAATTTGTTAAACTTATTAGTTTAATTCCTCACACTTCAAAAATATTAATAGGTTTAAGAGATAAAATTAATAAAAAAACTTACAATATGAGAAACTAAATTGATAAGCTTAAAGTGTGAGGGACCAAAATAAAGTATTTATTTTTCTTTTATATTATGAACTTTGACATACAATATGGCTCATTCACCATTTTCTTCTAGTTAGGCTAATACAAAGCTGGCTTTCTCTTATTAGTTTTAAATTTCTGAGTTGTAATGAAATGATAATATAAACCTACCATCAAGTGCATAGACTAATTAGCGAAAATTGTTTTAATCTTGAGTTTGAGTTTTGAGAATGTAATTACTTTAACATTTAGTCCTATTTAACTTAACCCAATTAGTTAGTGCCCTTATGATGTTAAATATTAAATAATTTATAAAAAAAAAAGTGATAACACAACACCTTATTAATCTAGTAGGCCTTAATTTTATACTTATCATAGTACCCTTATGTTTTGTTTACACTATGAAACTTAAAACTATTGCATATTTGAGACAAGAAGTAATAAATTAGAAATCTTTTTTAAGAAGAACAACTTTAAAATTTTCAACTCAAGACCTTTGGCCTTCAATGCTTTGACGTTCGGCCTATTTTCTATTGATTCGATATCTTGTTAGTTATCATCATAAAACAAATTAATTACACCAACTTCTGACTAAATTTTGGTAAAAGCAGCATTATTCCCACACCTCCCATAATTCGTCTTGAAGATTAAGAGTTCTTTGTTTGCTTTTATCTTAAGGGTTTTGGGATTAGATTAGGATTAGAGTTGGGCATGAGCACAATTGTCAGATTCGAACTTAGAGGATTTAGATGATAGTCACTTTCTGGCCAAAGGCAAATTGGCATGGGCATATAGCTTTTATCTGAATGGCTCGGCATATACTTTGATTTGGAATAGGTATTTTACTCCAAAAGAAAGAAAACAACAAAGAAGTAAAGGGTCAAAATGGCATTACAAGGTGGGTCATGCAACAGAAATGCCAATTGCAAGATAATATTTTTACACCTCATAGTACACATTTCATTTTTAGAATATTTGTAGAGAAAAATTATAAATAAAAAAGTAAGAGAGTAAAAAATAAAAAAATATATATATAAAAGTGAGTGTGAATTAATAATAGTAAGCATAGCATCTCCAACAAAAAGCACACTCTATTTTGCATCACTTGTCTCCTGGAAATAAGTTCAACAGTGTGTAATACAGGGATTTGCTGAAATTGGATGGACTATTTGCAATAGGTACAAGTGCCTTTTTTGTTGTTGTTCTTGGCAACTGTAGGTGGTGCATGGTGAATGGTGAGAGAGTAGTAGTGCCTCTTAGTGGGGTTGTGAACGATTTGGAGCTATCGTTTCCTTACTTTAGAAAAAGGAAATACTTGTTTGCTTATTTATCTAAGAAAAAGAGAAGGGGGACTGTTAGTCTGGATTCGGTATAATGTGGAAATACAGTGATATATCTTTTTGTCATACTTTCTCTTTCATTTCACGTATCAATTTCATACTAGGAAGTAGTTTAATGCAGTAATATAACTTTTAAAATTAAAACTATGGTATCTTTATGTTTAGGATCAAATTCAATTTCTTCTTATATATTTGAGTTAATATTAAAAAATTTATTTTCCCATTTTATCTATGACAAAAAAAAAAAAAGAAAGTGCATAGATAACAAAGACTGATCCAAGAATCAAATCAATGGAGGCCGGAAAATTTTTTAGGAAACCCATTAAAATTTAGCTGTCCTAAAATTGTCTCATAGTATATCTATAAAGTATTTTATTAGTCAAACAATAATAAATTAATATACATATAATGTTTAAAATATTATTTTATTATTTTTTATCTAATAAATTATACTGAAAGAGGTTAGAGGACATATTTTGAAACAACAAATTTTATTTCTTTAAAAAAATAAAGAGAGACTAAGTTCAATTCTTAATAAATTTTAAACATAAAATTTAATTATAAAATTTATATATATAAAAATGAACAAAGTATTGGAGGAGCGGCTAAGGCCCCACTTGAATGTGCACCTCTACCCCCATCCCTAATAGGGAGTTTGAATTCCAAGAATATAGCTGCTATAAAAATTAATTAAGAAAATTTTATTTATTTTTATAATTTTATTTAATAAATTAAATTAATTAATATTTAATGTAATATTAAACATTAAATAATTTCTATTTTTTTTAGCCAGAGAATGAGACAGAATATAAGATGCAAGTGTTAGTGGAGTGGAGGCTTTAGACATGGTTCTCGATTCCGGGTCTAGTCTTGTCCCATTCTTTGTGACTAAGAAGGAACCCTTACCCTATGCCAATTAGTGGCCCCATACGCACTTTAGCTGATTGATATTGAATTCAATCCCCTATTAGTTGTTCTCCCATATAGAGAGAGAAAGAAATGTCCCTGTTGGTTTACTCTTTTAACTTATGAAGTGTCAACAAGGTCCACAAATCATAGATGCTAGGCAACTACCTTTAATTAGCACCTTTTTTATTTTTTTATTTTTCTCTGTTTCCATCATGCCTATCAAATGCTGTTTCTTGTTCTTTCATTTTTGCAAAGGCAACTGTGCTGCACTTACCTCCTCTAGATCTATCTTACTATTTGACTGCTATTAGAATAAATGTGCTTCTTAATTATGTGTTTTCATATTTACAATTTGATTTAGAGTAATTTAAACTGATCATGAATTTTTAATTTAATGTGATCGTGATCTTAAGGTTATTCTAAGTTTTTTTTTTTCCCTTTTTATTTTTAATTAAAGGTTAGAGTGGCAATTTTTTATATGCACAAATGTATCTTAAACTGAAAGCCGAAGACTAATTATTTTTAAAGCATAAAAATTACTGAAAGAATACATCTTTTTCAGTGAAGTCTTTTTTTACATATTACTAAAGATCGAGCTGGCTCTTATTAATATGCTTAATAGACTTAGGCTAACTAGCTATGTGTCAACTATGTCAGTAGAGTAGCCCATTCTCTTTTTAAAACCTTATTTCACTTACTTCTAGTGGCATATGAATTTGGTTGGTACCCCTAACAAGACCTAGTGAAAAATTTTGTTGTATGTATTTAATATAATGTGAAGCTTATTTTATGTCAATATAAGTATAAGCCAAGTCACTCGAAATGATGATTTGATGAACATAAATTTCACCACACACAACCACTTGTGCATAGTATAACTCATGCTTTGAGTAAAGCAGCAGCAACGAATATAGAAATCAAGCGAATGGGGCCAAAAAAATATTTTAGAAAGAATTAAAGTTTTACTGTTTCAAAATTGTGTCTTATAAAATGTCTCAAAATATCTTATTAATTAAACAATAATAGACACCAGTGTTATTGTTGGCTACTTATATAAACTCTTCCTCGTAATGAAACTTCTATCTACATATTGAGTAGCTGTACAAACTCGAATTATGAGGTAGATATTGTTAGCATAAACTTTTATATTAAATTAATTAACCTTTTTAACTTGATGATAGGTTCTTCTATTCCAATTTCTCTAATTAAATTAAAATTTCAACACAAAATACATAAGTTTTATTCACACTACTAGACTAAAGAGTTTTCGCATGCAAACATATTTTAAGTTGCTTTAGGTTAATATGACGTATAAGTACTTATCACGTATAAAATTTAAGTTGAAGAGAATCTTGCACAATTAAGGGTTAGCCTTGACCCACTTTAAGGGAAATTGAAGCGCGACACACCAGTTGAGACACTACAAGGAAACGATACACTAGCTGTGGTTTCTGGCTGACATTCCCAGCGGTTAGAACCTTAGCTAAACGTACCATTTTCCTCAATCAGAGAAAGCGCAACAAAACCATTCTTCACGAAAGTGTCAACCGAAGGGCAGAGTTAATATAAATATTGACGAAACTAAAGACATTAAGCATAGCTAATATGGACCAAAATTAAATAAGGCTCAGCCCAATCACTAGCAAATTCAAAGTAAAATTATAAGAAAACTCTTTCTTTTAAGTTGATATAAATAGGTCACGTTATTATTAAATTAGTAAGTAATCTGACACATTTTTTAAGAATCTTACTCAATTTATAATCCATACTAACTTAAGCGTTAGAAGCATAGAATTCAACCTAACTCTTTTCTTGTTTGCAAAAAAACCTAACATCCGAACCGACCTGTGACTTGAACCGATCCGTACTCAGTCCAACCTCGAAACCAGTGAACAATAGCAAACAGCCGTGGCTGCCCACAATACAAGGCAACAGCGGGAAGAACCTAATAGACCTGATAATCCTTCACAATTGCTAGTTGCTACGCTTTTGAACTGCAGAAATGCCGAGGTTTTGTGCGGTTGTGAACCGCGGTAGCCCAATGAACTGCTGTCAATGTTGCTTAAAAATGTGATTTTAAACAGTCCTTGACGTGGTTGTAAACCGCACTAAACCATTTTATTTATTCCTCTTTTCATTTCATCATTGTCCCATATGCACATCATTGCCAATTTCATTTTTTGCGTGACCCATAGTTTAACAACTCATTAGTGTAAAAACGTATGTCATAAAAATTCTTGTTATGCAAACTATTTGAAATAATGGTTGCTATTACTATTAAGCTGATAATCAAATTGAGTTTGACTAGAAAAGAGCAAAGGAACAAAACAAATTTATGAGGTGTTCTGGCGTAGCTTGATACTTACTTCTAGAAGTCGAAGTGGTGAAGGTAATAAAAGATAAGAGTACTAAACGAGAAGTCCACACTTGTTCAACTGCTTCAAGTCCCCAAGTTCTCATTGCGAATTTTCTCTCTATGGACTATTCTAAGGTTTAGGATTTAAATGTAAAAATTTAAAACAAAATGCCTTTTCTCGGTTTTAATTTTTAACTAGTTTTAAAACCATTTTAAATTAATCTTCAAAACTAAAAAGAATGGTTTCTGATTTGAGATTTTAGTTGTGAAAATTTGACCCACACTCGTTTCACCGTTCACCATCAATAAAATATTTTCTAAATTCACATTTTATCTAAAATTATAAATTTTGAAATTAAAATTGCAAAATTAGAAACAGATTTTTGTTTTAAAGAATTTTAAAAATCTTTGAAACTCAAAACTTTACCAAACAAGGCCTCAGGTTTGAGTCTCCAATCCAAGCTCTAGATGTAAATTATAATATAAAACGAAGATAAATGTTTATTGGGTACTAATACAGGTTATACTTACTATTTTACCTAAGTGATGTTATATGTCTGTGCAGTAAAACAATGGAAATGCATCCAATTAAGCTTATGTAAGTCGAGTTGAATTCAATCACTGTTAGCTAGCGACTCAAGGATAAGATAGAGAGAGGAAGTCCAGCATATACTACGGGTCTGCAATTGTAAGTAGTGCATTTAAGTACCATGAATACTGACGAGTACAGGAAAGCGTGCAAAAATAATAAGGATATGAAGCATCATTAATGGGAATAAGTTGGTAAGGGTTATTCTAACATACCTAAAAGTTTTGGGTTTAAATCTTAAGAATATATTTATGTTAAAATTTGATAAAAAAAAATAACATAAAATTGTTTTGCCGTCCTTATGTTTCTGTTTGGTGTTTATCTTCTAACATGTGCACTAAGTTACACAAGTAATACAGAATGATTGTTCTTAGAGATTTATCAAGTACTAATTTTACTCTCAAACTACTATATGTGCTACTAAATAAGTCAAGGAAAAGTGACAAATAAGTAAAAACTAAAAATAAAACTAAAGTTTGGTAGGTAATAAGATGTAGAAATCAATCAAAAGAATATTAGGTTTGAGAATTCATCTAGAGCAATGCATATAAATATGAGAAACATTTTGTACAATTCCCTATGAAAGTCCAATTCTCTATTTTAGTTAAGATTCAATCTCTTGATGACCCTCTTTCTTAAGTTGATTCACCTAATCTCTTAGCATAAATTTAATTAAGTAAAGACATTAAAGTGTTCAGTGGAATTATGTGTGACTATGCAGTTCCCATTTGCCTTTCTCTAGCTTTCTTTCAAACCACAGCAACTAATCCTAGAAACTATTCTATAAAACCACTTCTTAGTGCAAAACATAGATAATAGATCAATCATATAGATGGTCAATCTATAATAAACATTAAGAACATAATTACTTTCTCATAGAATCAAAAAGAATAATTGCATAAATTGGAAACTCAATCCATATGTAAACGGCCCTACTCTACATCCCTCCCTAACGAGACGTTTAGATCCATAATAACAGAAAACAAACACCAATTAATAGAAGAACTCACGAAGAAAATAGTGGAAGAAAGCTTCTCTGTTAATGTTGAGCTATAAAAATCTCCTCTAAAGTAAATTCTTTCCTTTTTCGTCCTTCACATTTAGTGTCCTTAACAATTTTGTCTCTCATATTTCATCTTTATCAATTTCATCCAACACACATCATCTTTCTCAAATTTGTTTCTCACACTTAAACTCTCATCAAATTCACTTTTAACGTTTCCATAAATTAATTTGTTACATCAGTAGGTTCCATTAAAGGTTATTGGTAGAGCTTGATTGAAAGGTGAACTTGATAAGAATTTTACATTGGAGGGATGAAATTAATAAGGGTGGTGATTGTGGAGGATGAAAAAATGGGTTTTCTCTTTATTTATCTAATATGATTATCCAATACCATAATATTAGATAATGCTACATAATATATTATATATTATGTTAATAACATATTATTACCTTTAATAGCATACACGAAATCAAAGAGCCTAAATAATCTGATTTTAGTCCAATTAAAGTCCAATTATTATAGTCTCATTCGTACTCTTTTTTGTGAAACCCAGTTCAGGTCACGTTGGTAAATTAATTTCTAGATCATACATAATTAGTGGCATCTAGCAATATATTACTACCATCAAATTAGCAATAATATTTGTGATTCCACATTTACTTAACATGCAACTAACACTATGCAACACAGACCCTTTTGCATGGATATTTAGATTGAACTCGAGGTATGGAATGTGTCATCCTTGTCAATATTCAATATCCACATTTTTTGATACCAGGTAAAGTAATTTAAATGAATTATCAATATCTCATGTTAGAATGTGCTGTAAGAGCCAAATAGACGATTGTATTAGGACATGCCCTTAAACTTTACATGATGTGCACTTTATTTTTAAAATTTTTAAAAATATTTTTAACTTTCTCTAACTTTTTAATTATGTACTTAACTCCCAATTTCTATCTACGATTAAATATTTAACGGAAATAAATCATATGCATCTCTTATGACCCAATTAAAATACTTAAAATTACAAATAAAATACATATAATTGTTGACTAAAGGACAAACTTGGCTTTTCAAATTTCCACCAAACTCACTCTATCAATTCGTAGGAGGACTTGCGGGTTCACACCGTGGGAGGACTTGCGGTCGCAACAGTATTACATGAAGAGGCCTAAACATCTAGCTTTTAATCATTATAACTTGCATGGCGATTACATGGACTACCAAGCACTAACCATGGAATATCATATTTATATTTTTCCCCTTTTTTGTGTTCTTTGGGATATGTTGAACAGAATATTTTGCTTTGGTTTCTAAGCTTCAATAATCTTTTAAAAAGCTTGTAATTTGAATTCATATACGTTATTGCATTCTTTAAAAAAAATCTAGTTTTTTGTACTAGTTTATATTTTCCATCTGTTTTCCTGTCAAGAGGAGATTGAGATTTTCGGTCACCTCCGGCAGCCATTCTAGGGCCTTTCCAACAACTCAATCCGTTGCCCTAAACGGACAGGTTGACCCTTTTTATTAACATTATTTTTATTTTTTTTCTTTTTTGATTTTAAGTATTTTAATTGGGTCATAAGAGATGCATGTGATTTATTTTCGTTAAATATTTAATAGTAGTTAGAAATTGAGAGTTAAATGCACAATCAAAAAGTTTGAGAAAATTAAATGTACCTTTTAGAAACTTTGAGGGTAAAGTGCTCATCATGTAAAGTTTAAGATAGTCAATTAAACTTTTCCCTTTTATATTTGGCAGTGCAATTATTACATTTTTTTATTATTTATACACTTTTATGATTTGATATAATAACTATCCCAAGAATAGTTCTAGTTATTCTTAAAATGTCACTAGTTAGGTATTATTACGAAGTGATAGCAATAATGCATACGAGACTAGTATACACGTGACTGATGATAGTGTGTCATTGATATGTGATATCAAGTCAATGTATAAATACATTGTTGGAGAACAAATGTATTGGGTCAATCTGCCATGAGAATGTTACATGGATTATAGCATGTTATTAGTAATTCTCATGTAACCTACTTGTACGAAGTCCTTCAACTTGAAGTCACTATAGTTCTTTACAAGTCAACGCTTTGATATCATCCTGTGTCACCTTTAATTGGGATGACTTGTAAGGCAATGATTGAATGTGTTGCAAATCATGTAGAGAGCAATGAGTGATGTAGATGGGATTTTGTCCCTTCTTAGCTAGAAGAGTGATATATGTGAGCACCTTGATGAGCGAGACTATGAAATAGGTGGCCATGCTCGGATGAATTAACATGAGATATTTATTATTTGTTTGATTAGTCTACTTGATATCTAGAAACATGAATGACGATGACAATTCCATGCCTCAAGTTTAGTCTAAATATTGGTACAAAAGGGAATATGTCACATAGTGAAGATCAGATTTAGGAAAATGTCGGATTGTGAACATTCTTGTCATTTGGATAGCAATGATACATTGCTACATGCCACTTACTGTTTATGGCTCGATTTGAGCCATTATTAACATAGTAAGAACCTATAGGTCACACGATATGAGTAGTATTGAGATTATAATTAATTGGGCTTTAGTTGGATTAAGATCCAATTAATTGGGCTTATTATTTATATACACAAATATTATTTAAAAAATAATATTTAAATACAATATGATATATTATATTAAATCATCTTATATTAGATTAATAGTGGATAATTGCATATAAATTAAATGGTCATAATTATGAGATAATTATGGATTAATTCTGTTTAGATAGTTCAAAATTACAACATAATTATTGAATTATTTATTTAAGAATTTTCCTAGTTGTAGATAACTAGGAAATATGCCTTATCCACTGTTCACTCCTTTATAGATAAGAAAAACATGTTAGGTTAAAATGTATTAGCATTTATTTAGTTGGACTAAGAGACTATTAACTTTAGCTCTGTAAATAAGAGGCTAAAGGGTACACAAAACACAATACACACTTGGCATTTAGAAAGTCCAAGAACCTTTGGACATGTTTCCTAAATCTAAGAGAGATAACCGTTGTAGCAAATAGAAAGAGAAATGGAGCCTCAATCGAGGCACTATCAACTAAGAGTGCTAGAAATCCAAATTTGTAGCTTCAAGAGGTAAAATTCTAACTGGATATTTAGATTTTGATCTATGTCACTATGCATTGATCTAGGTAGATTTTAAAATTTTAAATTCCGCTACTTTTACCAATCTAAAAAACCCAACATCATATTGATCCCTTTAGGCACAAAACTATACATTCTTTCATATCACTTAATTAAGGGATCCAAGAATATCACTCCACCATTAAAAGGAGGGGGAAAAATCTCATCTATATCACTTGCCTCTACACAATTTATGAAATATTTAATCATTGCCCTATATGTAATCCCACTTAAAAGGTAACACATGATAAAGTCAAAATAAGTGACTTTTCATGTAAGGAACTATAGTAACTTCAAATTAAAGGATTTTATATATTGTGGTTGCTTGAGAATAGCTAATGATACATGATAAATGATATAGCATTCTCACAGTGATATGTTCGTTAACAATGCACCAATGTATTAACTATCATAAATCCATGACTCATAATCAGCATTCCCCATACGTACTAGCTTCTTGTGCATTATTGTTATCCCTTTCGCAATAACACTTGACTAGAGACATTTTAAGAATAATAAAATTATTTTAGGGACAATCATCATATTAAGACATAAATTAAGCCAAATAAAAATCATATAAATACAAAAAGTAAAAAATTGGATCGGATCGAACTTGAGGCCTAACTTGTTTGGAATACATAAAAAGGGATATTCTTTAAAACAGGGACGGATCCAGAACCTAAGTGAAGGATGGCAATACTAAAGAACATAGTTTAATTAAATTGCAATTCAAATAATAAAAAACCGAATATTAAATCGTGAATTGTAAATCACATTGAATACAAAAATCGAAAGACATATTCCATAATAGTAAAAAAAAACTCTATAACATTATACACAAATCTATGTTTCATAATTATTTCTAGTTACTCATATAAGATAACTTAGTAAATAGAACTCAAGTAAGAAGTAGATATAAAATCTCAAACTAAACAGGAAGGGAAGTCTTTTTATATTTGGCTAAGGTTTTTCAAAATGTGGATATATTTACCAATGGTTTTCAAAATTACATAAAAGAAGTGTTGTTAATGAATGAAGTGTCGTGTAGATGAAAATATAACTTTATTAGAATATAAAAAACATATAAATATAATTTTTCTTTGGCTAATTTTTTTTTTTTTCTAAATGACTACTGAACTTTAAAAATTATATGTAGAATTCTAATAGAAAAAACAAAACTGGTAAAACAATTCATCGGTCCAAAAACAGTTCATCTTCTTTATCTTCTTAATGCTGACTGTGCCTCTTCTCTTCTGCACTCCTTTGTGTTGAAGTCAAGACTAGAATACTAGCTCATTCCAAATCTTTTTTTTCTTTCTCAAACTTTCCTTCCTCAAATCTGAATTTTACAACATCTCACCCAGCCAACCAAAGAGTAGCATCGTACTCTATTCAAGCACCAAAGGGAGCGGGGGAGGGGGCCACGCCCCTACTTCCCCCCAAATCCGTCCATAACATAATTTGTCAAAAAAGTAGGTTACATAATAAAATAATAACTAAAAAGAGTATCCATACGAAAATCATTTAACTAATTTAACCAATATAAATATCATTTTTAAAAAAATTAAATTTCTAGCTTTAAAGATGTAATCTAACTCAGAGAGGCATAGGAAAATAAAATATAGTTAAAATTACAAAAGTATCTATAAAATGTTTTTCAAGCTTGCTAAGTAGTTTGCCCTAAATATAAACATTTTGCAGATTGAAAATCATAATATATTATCCAAAAGCCACAAGGTCAACTATCGAATCATCAAAATTGAAACTAAGATTTTTCCAAATTTATAAATTTTATATATAGTTTTAATAGCCCAAATTATTTTGTCATTGTATAAGCGCAATTAAGGTGATGCCAAAGGCAAATTTTACAAAAGTTTTGCTATGAAAATCCTTCACCATCATGCACCAATAGGAAGTAAAAAAAAACTCCCTTGTACTCTCATCAATTTTTAAATTTGTGTAATGCTTAATGTAAATTTTACAAAAAAAATAAATAATTGAAGAACCAAATAGATAATAATTATATAATACTATGGACAAATTTCAATTTGGAGAGACCAAGCATCTCTTGGCATTGGCTCTACCATGATATTGATATGGTCTATATATATATGAAAACAGTATAAATAAATATTAAGATGTTATTGAAAAAGGAAAAGGAAGAAGTATTATTTTGCTATTGAAATGTGCTATTTTTTTTACTCTATTTAAATTATCATTTTATAACTTTTTCTAATGATTTGTTATTATTATTATTTTTGCAAACGATTTAGATACGTTGAACTTGTTTATACCATGAATATTGTAACTTTGTGTTGACTTTGATACTTGATATAGATATGTTATTGTTAATTCTTTTGTTCAATATTTATTAGACCAATTGGTAACTTCATAAACTGATAAAAAATCAGAATCAAATTACAATCAAGTGATTTGATTTGGTTTGGATTTTTTTTTTTTTTTTTGGTCTAAATTTTGAGAAGCTGTGTATCAAAATGTGCCGAAAATATTTGAATGGTTTAATTTATAATTTCTTTAAAGAATGCACCAAACCATGCTAATTTCCAATAAAAAATTAACATTCAAATGCACTTTTCTAGTTGTATATATATTAAAAAAAAAAAAAGAAGTTGGTTCAACTTGTCTAGTTGTGTGCTAATGGAGGCATGAATATGAATATGAGAACACTCAATAGCGACCCCATTTAAAGCTTGAATGACATAAGGACAACATCAAGTAGCTTTTAATTTCTTTTTCTTTGTTTTTTTTGTTATAGATAAGACGAAACGCGAATTTACTCAAGCATTTGAGAAGGAGTAAAGTTTAATCTTAAGATATCAGAATATCAAAATTTTATCTTTAGGAGATTGCGCCATCCACCAAACCACGGGTATTTTACACAGATATACCAAATAAAAAAATTATTACCAATATATATCATTTTTAAAAGTATTTACCAATATGTACCAAAAAATCAAAAATCGCAGTACGGTAGTGCAATTTTTGAATAAAATCGCACTACCATACTACTATATTTGACCAAAAAGCTGACAACATAAAAAAATCGCAATACAAAAAAATAATATTGTCAAAATTTGCAGTACAATACTGTGATTTTAAAATTATAATACGGTACTGCGATTTTAAAATCGCATGACCATACTGTGATTTTAGTTTAAAAACATACCATTACAGTTGTAGGGGCCCGTGATTAAAAAAATTCATTTTACTTGTTCTAATTATGGAAATATTGAATACATTAAAAACTCCTCTGCTCCTGCGCCTACACTATTTTACGTGATTAAAATATGTGAGGATTAGATGTTCTATTCACACGCTGCTATATTCTTAAAAACGTACTGAGACAGAATCTTATGTTCTTAAATATAGAAATGTTATAGGTTAGGATATTAATTAAATGTAACTTGTAATAATATTTTAATTTATCACTGTATATAAAAAAATGTTTTAAAAAATTATATCCACTTCATTAATTTCTTTATCTTTAAAAGGATTCATTTTTGGGTATTTACAAAGACTTTATTTAGATTAGGAACGCCTTTATTTCTCCCCTTAATTTCTCTAGTTAAGAACACCTTTTTTGACTGTTATAATTACGAGTCAATCAGCGATTATCTTATGGGTATGGACAGAAACATTCATGAACAAATAATAGTTGACATAATTATTGGCAAAAAAAAAAAAAGTTTCGATGACATCGGTCCATTTCATATTTAAAATTGTGCATAATTTTTAGTTAGATTAAGCTAAGGAGATTATATTTAATATGTCCACAAAATTTGACGGTTACCAATAAGATTTGATTTGCTCCCACCTCATAATCATTTCCAAAAAACTCCTCTGCTCCCATCATTTTTTCTTTCCTCATAAATTTAGTTTTTTTATTATTTAATTTTTAATTAATAGGTTTGATAATAAATAAATAAATAATTAATTAATTAATAATAAAATTAATTATAAAAATCAATTATTGAATAAAATAAGTAAAATAAATTATATTTAATCTTAATATTATATATTTTTTAGTCATTTAACATATTTCAATTAGTTATACAGTTAATTTTATAAAATAATTCTAATTCAATTAATTAGTTATATAATTATAAACTTTTAATTATATTTCATAGATTTCAACTAACTCACATCTATATGCTACAATTTTTTTTTTTTTGTTATGATACTCATAAGTTAAGAATATTATGATACATGTAAACAAAAAAAAAAGGACTAATACCAAAAAAAAAAAAAAATCATCCATGCATTCCTCTAAGTACAAAAAAAAAAAAAAATGCTTTGTGTGTGATAATTTGAATTAACAAACAAGCATTTAAGTAAAAATACTAAAATTCAATTTTTATTGTGTATTTTTTCTTCTATTTTACCCTCATTGATAGGCGAGACTAATCAAAAAAGAATCAATAAAGTGGCGTGGCTCACAGGAACAAAAGGTGGCAGCATGGACTGAAGATGGCAGGTGGGTGAGTGATGTTTTTAAATTAAAATCGCAGTACGGTCTTGCGATTTTAAAATCGCAGTATGATTCTGCGATTTTCGATAATATCGCTTTTTCATATTGAGATTTTTTTGTGCTGTTAGCTTTTTGATCAAATATCGCAGTATGATAATGCGATTTTATTCAAAAATCGCACTACCGTTCTGCGATTTTTAATTTTTGGTACAATTAGTAAATATTTTTAAAAATGATATATATTGGTAATAATTTTTTTTATTTAGTATATCTGTGTAAAATACCCCCAAATCACTTCCTCATAAATGGCTTTTAATTACTTCAGGCCTATCTGACAAACAGCATCAGAAAACTGTTATCATTTTTCATATCACTTTGCATATATGTTTGTGTACACTAATTTTTTTATATAATTTTATTTATTTATTTATAATTTTATTCTTATAATATAACTAAAAAAATAATATATATTGACGTTGCACATAAAATTACGCAAATAACTTTTTTCCTTTATGAACTTTTGTCACTATCCAAATTATATTTTAACTCATAATTTTACTCTATCTAAAATATCAATTACAAAAAAGAAAATTTGATTTGAGACTTGAGAAGAGAATATACACTTGTAATATTTGTGTGGACGCATTTACCGTATATGTCCTCGTCAAATTCCAAATGTCTATTTCGAAAAGGCATAAAAGTGTGGATATGATTGTCATGACATCACCTACAAACTCCAATTTAGAATAAGAATCTATAATAATTTAAACGTATTGGCAAAATAAGAAGCGAGAAAGGAGATATAAATTCTCACACATGCGCTGCTAGAATGACAAAAAGATTTTGTGCAAAGGAAGAAAGTTGATCAACCAAGTTGGCTAAATAACGAAGATTCCCTATGAGTGGATGTTGTTGTTGTTGCTGAGATATGAATTGAGTATGGCTTGAACCTCTAAGGAGTGAGAAGGTAAACAAAACAAGTTGAAAGGAAGGGATGGTGTTTGAGCTCATTTTGATAAGAATAGATTAAATAGTCAAAGTGTGATGGAAAAGGTTATGAGGAGTATTCATAAAGGAAACCTCAAGAAGTTGGTAAATATGTAAGAGGTCAAATTGGTTAAGTGGAATACAAGTTGGTCGGACAGCAGTTTGAGCCAACAGCCCGTACCTAACACTACTCTTAGGATTTTATCTAAAACTTTAAGGAAAGATACATTGGTTTCTTGCCTTGTTATTTCCTTTGTATATTTTTACTAAAGAGAAGCAAACTTGAGTATCACTTTGTTGATGGTTTCTTCCTTTTCCTTTTTCATCCTATCTTTGCTTTTTATCTTATTGTCTTCCTGTCTATCTTATTGATCACGCATGGCCTGTATAATATGGGATTTTGTGTTTTATCAGCACAAAGATTGTTGGGTTTCTTCCCCATCACTTTTACTTCAAATGTTCTCTCTTCATCTTTCTTATTTCGTCATTTCTTAATCATGTTTATCAAATAGATATGCATGCCTTTCTTTCAAAATACAATGAAAATATTCATAAAAATGATTACTATCAAGATTCATGTTTAAAAAAAAATATAACATCAATAGTTCTAACATAGATATCATAATCATAATCAACAAGATTGAAATATATCTCATAAAAGAAAAAGTTTGAAATAAATAATTATTAAATAGCATCGTATTTATAAAGCAATTGCAATGGTAACAATTTAAGAAGCCACCAAATAATTAGTTTTTGGTATTTGCTTATTTAGGGTTTAATCAATTTAGTTTCAAACTTTTAATATGCATTAGTGTTTGGTGAGGCACTTAAAGCTCATTTAAATTGACTTCTAAAAAAAGAGAAGCCAAAAGGAGTAAAAGTAAAAGTTAAAAGAAGAAAGGAAAGTTATTTTGTATTTGAATTGAGTAATAAAAAGTTTTTTTTAATTAAAAAAGGTGTTTGGATATATAAATGTAGAAATGCTTTTAATATATTAAAATAATAAGAAAGAACATACAAAAACAATCCTATTTAAGGTCAAAGAATGAAGTGGAAAGTTGTGACTGAAATTCTCTTTCATGGTGAATAGAGTATACATTTTCTTCTTTGTTTTTGGCCTAAAAGACTACATACATCTGAATCTAAATTAAACCGAAAAGAATTTATATGCTCCTCGATTGAGTATGACAATGAAAGAACAATGTTTCTTTAAAACCCTACACGCTTTCAGATTAAATAATTCCCTTTATCAGTAATATCCTATGTTAATGCTAGATGCTACATAATGTAAACTTTTAACTGTTCCAAGGTGCATGCATGTTAATAGCTGAAACTAGAAAACAAAAATTATGCAATTACTTATAAAACTTTTACGATACAACTTTGATAACTTTGTCTTCTCCCTTGAAGTGCTGTTGATTCTTTTTAGAGATCAATATTGATTTGAGCTATAAGTAAAACTATAATTATTGTAAAAAAAAAAAAAAACATTGTTAAGATTTAAATTTAAAATATTTAATTAAACTAAAATAACTTCTGTTAACTAATTTACGCACTTGCTAATAATTAGTGCAAAATCTTTGCATGGTTTATACCAAATTTCTGTTTGATATATGGAGGGAGAAAAGGGAAGAGACTTGTTGGGAAGTCTATTGAAAATGCTTACTCCAGTCAGCGCAACCTCGAGGCTTCTTTTCTTGCAACTGAAACATAGTATGGAGCATTGGTCATTACGTTAGGTGGTACTTCGTCTTCCTGCTTCGGTCCTTTTCAGTTCTCTGGAATTTTCGTGTGTTTGGTTATCATAATGCAAAAAAGGCAAACTACACATATAGCTCCATCGCATCATCAAGTCTCGCTGTTTCAATTTTCATAAGTTCATCCTTATCTTCTTTTAATTGATATTTCAAGGTAAGAATGCAGATAAGTGTTATACGAGAAAGATGTAATTGTCTCCCAATTTTAAGAGACTTTTTTTGTCATAAACTTTTGACTAGACTGTTCATTACTAAATATTAATTTGTCATTCTAAATTCTGATTTATGTATATTATTCAAGATTAATCTCTCTTAATATAAAAAAAAATAATCAATAGAAATAAAGGTGATTCACGGTTTTAATTTCACAGCCTTCACTAGTAGTCTAGTGCACGAATCTTCCCTCTATTTTTTATCTATAAAAGAAAGTATAAGAAAAAAGGTTGAGATAATGCAAAAAGTTGAAGCTGTTAATGATTAAGATATAATTCAGAAGAATGTAGTGAATAAAGGCGTAGGGCACATCTAACTGAAGTGTGCATTATATTATATATCTTACATCTTTTGTGTTATATATGCTGGTGTCCCCACGACGGCGAGCACTCTGCAATGTGTTCTTGTGAGCCATCAAGCAGCAATTGAGTTTGTTTTCCTGCTTCCAATTTCAGTTTCAGTTTCATTTTCTTGTACTGTTGTCTAGGCCAACCATTTCAAATTAAAAGGAGAAGCACCATCTCAAAAACCAATCCAAATGAGCTCTTAATAAGTATTAATGTGATAAAATACTAATTGATATTTGTTTATTTAAGATTCAATCAACTTAGCTTTTATTTTTATATAAATAATCAATTTAGTTTTAAATTTTTAATGTGCATTAAGTGTTTGATAGAACACTTAGTCGTGTATTGATACGATGAAATACTATATTGTGATTATAACATTATTTTATGGATATATTATATGAATAAAATTAAAAATTTATGGTGTAGTATATATATCTATCTATATATATATATATATATATATATAATGCAGGTTGAGGCAGAGTGGGTATTACACTACTCATCCTCAGTCTTGGACCTGTAAAAATACCTAATAAAATCTTCCTTCCCATCCTCGTACCCAATAGGGTGTTGCTATTTTTATCTTCAACCCATACAGTAAATTTTTTTTTTTTTAAGTCACTAATAAAATAGAGATATAAATTTTTTAACATTAATTCAAATGTATAAAAAAAATATTAAATTTAATTTTAAAATATAAGAGTATTAAAATTTTATTTTTTGAAATTATACCACTATCACAAAACATTTCTACGACAATGAATTTATCTTCATCTTCATTCGCGTCTCAGGATATTACAAGAGAATTCAAATAGAGAATAAGGCAATTGATTTACAAAAAGGCAAGTGATTAAAAAAACTCATAATTCAACGTAGTCTAATTTAATCTAACCAACACAACACTTAATCAAAAAATTAATCTACCAATAGAAAAGTCGAAACTGCTTGATAAAGAAACAATATAAACAAAAGGAAAATAGTGCAAAACAGAAAATGAGATAATCTAAAATGTACAACTAGATTAGTTGTAAGTTTTTTATGTTTTCAAATTTAAATTCAAATTATATACTTAATGAAAGGTGACGAAATACATAAATTTTTAATAAAATTTTTACAATTTAAAACTATAAACTAAATTCATTTTTTTAAAAAAATTAAATGATTTTAAAAATAAATAAATAAAAACAAAACAAAATAACTCTATTTTTTTAATTAAAACACACTATAATAGCTGAATTTGAAAACTAAAAACCATAAAATTCAAAATCACCTTTAAAGGTCATAAACCCTCTCAACTAAAATCAGAAGTGTGAAAGAGTCTAAGACTTGTAACATTATAGTGCTTGAATGACTAAAAGGGTATATAATTAGTTTAAGTTAACAAGAGCATCATCGCGTTGTCAAAAAAGAAAGCACAAAACACATTTGCACATGGAGTGAGTGGAAAGAATGTCTGAGGATAAATTTCTTTGACGGTCTAAGGAAAGAAGAAGATCTAAGAGCACTTTTATTCGCTTATTCACTCTATTGATGTTTTAGGGATTTTAATTTCTAGGGCATGGCATTTTATTTAAAATTACGGTGGGTTAGTTTCATTAATAATTTAATTTCTGAGAAGGTGAAGGTAATTTAAGATTTTTAAGAACTTAAATTATAAAAATAATATTTTATTACTATTTCAAGGACGGGACAAGAAATGTGATTCTCATCTTTGTCCCCTCTCACCCACCCTGGTCATGTGGGGCTTCCTATCCAATAATTTTTATGTTGGCAAATGGCAAAGAATTGGGCCTCATGTTGGGCTTGACTGTTTGTGAGCTGATTTTGGGAGAGGGGATTTGTTTTGTCACCCCCAAAATTTCTATTATCACCCTAACATTGTCTTTTTACTATGAAATTACCAAATTAACCCTCCAACCTTTCAGACTTCCTTCCCCGATTCGCATCCTCCGTCACCGTAACGTTTTTCTCACCCCCAAACCTCCAAACTCTCAAATTCTAAAATAGATACTTCAAAACCAACCAAAACTCAATCAAGACCTAATCCTCTTAGTTAGACTCACCATCTAACCCTCTTTCCCTCCCCACCTTACCATTCCAAATCTTACCACCTTCAAAATTATCAAGTCATAAAATGAAAATAAAAAAAATGTTGTAGATTATAAATAATCCGTAATTATAAATTAAAATATTTTTGAATTTTTTAATAATTCAAAGCTCAAATATTTAAGTTTATTGTTATGGATTATTCATAATTTGAAATAATATACAAAATTTTATATTTAAAGTTATTAACTTCTAACAATTCAGAAGTTTATAATAATACTGAATTATTAGTAATCTATTAAAAAAAAGTTTTTCTTAATCTAGAACTACCAAGAAAACTCACACCCTAAAAATTGCAAAAACATCAACTCAAATCTCAAATTTTAGAAGCAAATTAGAGAAATAAATAGTAATTCACTTGCAAATCACAAACCAAACCATAAACATCTCAAATCTTGATCAAAACACCATGAATGTAGTTGCCAAGTTTAATGGAGGGGTTGGTAACCGCTTGAGTTGAAATCTCCAACTTTTTCTTCATCCCTTGGTTAATGGTTTGGAGGTCGGTGCGCAATGCTCGGGTTAAAATGTTCAAAGGGGTAGGCTCGTAAAGAAAAAAAAGAGATTGGGGTGAAAATAGAAATTTCGAGGGTGACAAAAGAAATCCCCATTGGAGATTTCTTTAGTGAGCCACACTTTTTCTAGTCTAAACTCCACCATTTTATTTACTAAAATACCCTCCACCACACCCTTACCTTCATCGCTGCATTTATAATTCCAGATTTAATTAAATTTAAAAGTATTAAAAAATATAATTTTGAATTTAGCGAAGTATAGAAAATTACAATTTGGATCTTATAAAAAGTTACAATATGGAAGCATAAGAAAATTATAGTTATGGATTTATCTAAATCCAAAATTATAAAAAAGGGTGGCTATGAAAAGCAAAAATGGTGGGTTAAAAGTAATCCTTTGATCTCTGCTTGAAAATTCTTTTGGCACACCTCATCGTTTCTAATTAATCACACCCCATCATCTCGAGTAACTAGGGCATTTCCTCTGGTTTCAAGCATCAGCACTAGTAAACCATGATTATACCGAGGATCTCCTATGAGCACAACGGTAGATTACTAGTCAAGGGAGAGGCTAGGAGGCTCCTATTAGGCACCAGTTAGATACATTGAAGTCTTGTGATGTGGAGTGGACACATTATGCCAACACTAGGGACCATCATCCACTACATGACATCACGTTCTTCTCTAGAAGACTCAAGGGTGTCTCGATGGTGTAAGCTTCCCTCCCCTGAGAGAATATTGAGACAGCTCGAGTATGTCTAGTTCATCCCTCAGCTTCTAGCATGTGAGGCCTTACACTTACATGTGTTTAACGAGGAGGCTCACAAACCCATAATCGAGGTTCCAAGAGAAGTAATGCCTAACTACATGTAGTGGTACCACAGGATCTCACATTCCTATCTATTGCCAACATCACCTCAATTGGTTAAGCCTCCAATGTGGCGCGGCGAGGCCAGCAAGAGGAGGAACTGTGACATCCCGACCACATATGTGGAGAGTATGATAAGTTGTGCTTTACATGTATTTGTATTTGTTTGTTAAGTAACAATTTAACCATTGTAGAATAACCCAAGCTTAACTTATATATATATATATCAAAGGTGCAAGTCAGGAGCATGGCTGAGATCATATGGGGTATCTTCACTATTTTCCTTTATTTCAGATTAATACAAAACTCCAAAGTATATTTTTTGCAGATCAAAGCAAGAAATACAATTCGAATATTTTTTTATTTCTTGGCAGATGTTAGAAAAAAAATTTGAATAAGTTTCCTAATAATAAGAGAGTGTAAGTGAAAGTATCTTTTTCACACCCATCCATTGCTGAAAAAAAAAATATATTGTATGCATCAATATGAAAATATTTGATAAGTGAAGCCATGTGATTTGATAGATTATATATATATATATATATATATATATATATATATATATATATATATATATATATATATATATCTTTTCTTGTGTTCGGAATACATTTAACAATTATACCAACTTAGGGTGCACCTAGAATATGTCTTTAACAATATCCGTCCTCTCAACATACCTATGCTAGTACATATAGTTGTGTTCATCTAGGCATTTCATCAACTGTTGCATCGGTGTTCGTGGACTTTTAACCTCAAGTTTGAACTAGTGCCTAGCATTATAAATTTGTTTTACTATGGTAACATTGCTTTCATCTTTCTTTTTCAAGGTAAGTAGTATATTCCTAGGGTAATCATGTCTTCCACCATTGTTTTTTCTTCCTCAATCAGATGTCCTAGACCAACCAATATCTTTATTAGAGGGTAGTTATGGGCTCCACATTACACTTTTAACCTCCACAAACGATTTGTCCATTGTCTTCCTCTATTCTAAATGGACAACCACATTTCTTCATTGATGTCTCTGCCCTTGTAAAGCCTTTCTTAGGAGAATTGTACCTCCTGCCATGTTTGCACCCTACCATCACTAGTTTATACTTCCCTTCACCTCCTGTCTTAGACCTAATAATCACAATCACAAATCTAGCCATCTTCCCAATTTCTCTAGCCCAATTTAGTAACTCATCCCTACTAGTAAATACTTGTAATCAATTATTTCACGGTTATTTACTTTCACATTACATAATATTTTTTAAGTTAAAGTTTATAAGGTATTGAAGAGGGAAGTGAAATCCTTGTACTGGTGAGTTAGCATATCATTGGATATTCTAGCTTCATCCACTTACAAAAGACAATTCTTAGAGTCTCATTTCAAGTACCCAACAACAAACACATTTTTCAAGAAGATAATTGATACATACATTCTCAACCAAACCAAATATGCATTTGTTATGATGTCCACTCCTTCTATAGGGTAATAATCACAATTAAAATATTTATCTATATTGCTCATTCTATACAAATTATTATGTGTTTTCTTTAAAATAATAAAAAAAATACAAAGAGAATTAAAAACAAATCTTTGTTGACTAAACAAAAAAAAAATTAAAAATTAAAAATACAAAACCTTCGAACAGATTTATAGATTTGAATGGACTCATTTTAAGTCCAAATAGACCTCTTTTGGGTTCAATGGATCTACAAATTTGAATGGACCTAGAATGAGTTCATTCGAATCTATAGATCCATTAACTGCCACTCTAACATTTTTTTGCACAATCATACTGTTTTGGTTGATTTAAACTCTCTTTTTTCTAATTTTTTAAGTTCAAGTCCCAAAGAAGACTAAAAATAAATATGAAAGCCACACAATGTACCTGTTTTCACCACCTTAGAAATATTGATCAAAGAAAATGGGGGTATGTGAGCTTCGCCAGAAGAAACCATGTACGTGAGGGGAAGTGAAAGCCTCAACCAGAGATGGGAAGTGGGGGAGTGTGTCCATTTTTGCTATATAGTAGAGAAGAGTTTTTTTTTTTTTTTTTTAAATAAAAGGGTACTATAGTTATTTTATAAGGTTTAAGAAGTGTATAAGAAAAATAGGAGAATGCCTTAAGCAACCCCTCAACATTTGTTCAATTTGAAAGAAAAGTAAAACAAGAAAAGAAAAATAATATAAAATTTTTATTTGAATATTAAAATATTTTGTTTAGGCCACCATGCTAGCAGAATTTATTTGCAAATTAAAGAGATTCAATTGAAAAAGAAAGTGAAGAAATTTACTTTATAACCAAGAGTATATTTTATTAGATTGTATCTCTTCCTTAGTTAAGAAAATTTTGATTAATCTTTTTAATTTTATTTCATTTGTTCTTTTTATAATTATAGAATTTTAAAGGGGAAATTCGAAAACATCACTCACGAAAAAATTAATTTTAGCTACTAAAATCATTTACATGAAATACAGGGATTTTAAACTTTAAACTATCTTTTACTAAAAGAAAGGAAAAAACAAAAGCAACTAACAGGGGTTGGTTTTTGTAATAAGGATGGTAGCATCTATTTCTCATGTTTAATTGGAGTTTAACGTACGGAACAAAATCTTTCATCTTAGACTCTATCTTATAAACTTGAAATGGGAGTAAAGTAGAAGATTATAATTTTTCTATAAAGTGGAGGAAAGCACAAGATTATATAGAGTATTTTGTCGCAGAAAATGGAGCAAAGCAGACGAATTAGAAGCAACGCAGAGGAATGTAGCCAAAGAAGTTGGTGAAAATTTTTGTGATTATAATTCTCAGTGATGACTGAAAGGAAGTAAAGGTAGTGCAAAACAATAACTACGCAAACTGGTAATACCCAAAGAATGTAGCCAAGGCATCCTCCATCAATAAATAAAAAATAAAAATTGAAAAGGATACAAAATTATAGCTATCTTTGTGACCGAATTAATTAAACCCCTACAATAAAACACTTGAATAATTTAATCCCTTAGCTTTCATTCTTGAGTGCTCTTGCAATCTGAAATTATCAGCTTGTTTAGCATCAGAAACCAGATGTTGCCTAAACATGGCAATGAAAGCTTCCACTCTCTCATTCAGCTCCTCCTTCGAGACCTCTTCCTCTTCTTCTTCGTTTTCGTCTTCGTCTTCTTCTTCCTCCTCCTCATTTTCTTCATTGTTAACATCAATTATCCTATATTGCTCTTTGCAGAATTCTTCTTCTGCTCCTTCTTCGGCTCGGGGACACCCACACGAACTCTTCATCTTCATCTTTCCAACTTTTCCTTCTTGATCATTCCCTTCTCTTCTTGTACTCATAATCCAACAGCTTGGCATCATAGACATGAAAAAAATGGCTAAGAGGATAAGGTTCAGTACGAGGAAAACCCAGGCGCGCCATTGCTCGACTAGGAAACGTTTTAGGCCCAACATTACCAGAATTGTACCTGCTGTGAACACAATTGTTTGTACACTGTCATCCTCATGCTCTGTCTTCACAGCTTCTCTCTCACACTTCATGATCTCCATATTGGGTCGTCTTTGCTTGAGGAATTAATCACTTGGGCTTGTGCCCTTTATAGAGCATAGCTAGATTTGAGCATGGGAAAAGGTAGGGTTGCTTGTGAAAGAATGATTATTTTTGTTGGTAATGTGAACAGATGCATAATCCAACCCGAGGGACAAAGTTGTGATGATGAGAGAATGTGTGTAAAGTGATGAGGAGACAAGCAAGCATAATGCATACAAGGCCTGCTGCTATGTCACTACCATAGCAGCTAAATTCTGTATGTTGATAATTGTCAGCTCTGTAAGTTAGTTTTGGTGTTTGGCCTAATAGAGTGGGTATGGGCCAAGACATTTGGGTGTGATATTCTAGATCAAAAGATTTGTAATGACTTTAAAATTGAACAAATCATGATATAGGATGGGATCAAGACAAAATTGTGTCCCAAATAAAAATATAATACTGGGATAAAAGAAAAAATTATGATTTCATCTGTCTTGTATTAATATTGTCACATTTTAGTATATATTTAAAAAAAAAATAAAAATAAGTCAAAAACAACGTTGTTTTGCATATTTAACACTGAGATATCATCAACATAACTGGGACAACACTTTCAAAACCTAAACCAGAATGAGACAAAAGAGTTTTAAGATAAAACTGATAAAAAAATTTGTCCTAAATTCAAAGCCTTAAATGAGCAAATTCTCATTCTGCGCCCCTATGCCATGCACACCGAATAACCACTAGCACTGAAATGGGATATGCTCATTGAGGCCACTACAATTCCATAGAGAATTGCAATATTGTCTATCCAGATCCGATCCCAAAATTCTCTTAATTCCACCGGTGTTCTTTGGGACCAAAATTAGTGGTGGGAATTGGGCACAATGACGTAGAAGTAACGCTGGTAAATCACATAGGGAAGTGGGGAATCGGAATCTCCCACGAAATTGAATTCAAGAGCAAGCCTTTTGTGCTTGTGAAAGGAATGAGTGAGATTAAAGAGCAGCAGAGCTGCTGGAAAGATAGACAGCAAAGATTGAAACGTGACGATTCAAGAGCACGCTTGGTCAGCACATATGATCACAAAATGACCCCACAATTCCAATGATCTAACCTTGGTACTCTATCCCTTTTCCTTTTTGCTAGATTGCCCATAAATGGTCAATTACTCTGTCCCCCTCAGGTTCAATTTTTCTGCTTACCTCTTTTTGTTGAGCAGCAGCTGAAAAGTTCAAATCCACTAAAGAGATAAGTAATAAGTGATGTGCTGAACAATAGATAAAATCTTAGCCTAATTAAAAAGTTAAACATATCCCACCTTATTTGTTAAACCATGCTTACATTGGAATTGGTCAAGATTTTCTTAAATAATTAATGTAAAGTTGATTAATTAATTTTTTTTACTAATCCTAATGTGATGACATACATAAAATGAGACAAATGATTTTGTTCCATCAATTACTTGCTAGAGTCCAAAATAGATTCTTTCTTGGTAGAAACTAAGAGTAGAAAGGTTAAGACTTTTAAGGCAAACAGACAAATAAGAATAGTAGAGAAGACAAACATAGATGCTGTTTGTTTAAATGTTTATCTTTTCTATTTTATATCTTTAAAAGTAAGAAAAACATAATCTATTAAAAATGTTGTTTCTCCACTTTCTGAAATTTGGTTGCTTCTTCATGTTTTCGGCTTCCATAGCCAGGTAATGATTGTGTATATTACTGCTAGGTTTGATGTTACTGGGTAAACGTGCTTGTACTTTTTCTAGATATAAAAAAAAAAAAAAAGACGTTTAGATATATAAATATAAAATTATTTTTAATATATTAAAATAACAATAATTAGAGATATTGTTGTAATTTAAAGTTGATTAAAATAATTTTTACTCTCTTTTTATGAACAGTATCTCTTCACATACTTCTTAAAAAAAAAAATTGATTTTTACAAAAGTTAATCTAAAGACTTACAAAATAAATAGAAGTGCTTCTTTTTAAAATTAAAAAGAACAACACATTCCCAAAAACTAATCCAAATAAACTCCAAGAATACTGAACCAGCACAACCAAGTCCCGGATGTAAGTAAGTAGACATTATAGGTCATTAACTTCATTTCTTCTTAATTTTACATAGTTAAAAAAAGGTACATTCTACACTTATTCCCTGGCAAATAATAATAATAACATCTAAATGGAAACCTAACGAGGTTGCTAGATTACAAGAACATTATTAATGCACCTAAAAGTTGCCCCAAATTCAACGAGACTATGTATCTATCAGACAGAGTATTATTGCTCTTTAAGGAAAAAAATACTATACCAAAAAAATAATACAGGAAGGCTTATGGAGCAAAAATTGCAGAGGCCACAGTGCCTAGCTGTTCATAGACAAAAACTGAAGGTCATCAACGAAAACTGTTGTGTCTTGGTGTGCGTCCCTTTGATGCAGCCAACTTTTAAGCATTCTATGTCTAGTGAGATTAAAAACCAGCTTCAGCATCATATTTACTTCACAGAGGCCCATCATAGTTGACCACCTCAAGTCTTAAGGAAATAAACAGATGACTTTAAATTGGAGCTCAATGATTGGCTATGTA
This sequence comes from Bauhinia variegata, assembly GCA_022379115.2. NCBI lineage: Eukaryota > Viridiplantae > Streptophyta > Magnoliopsida > Fabales > Fabaceae > Bauhinia > Bauhinia variegata. The sequence continues at coordinate 8,597,436 of CM039429.1, read as the reverse complement.
CCAAAAGAGAGTAAGCAACCAAACAAACGGATTACAAGCATTGATTTTCTAACTGCTAACACAACAATTAAAGAAAAATTAAAAATTAGAATTTTCTTTTCGGTTGACAGCAATCAGAACTTTCAACAGGAAAACAGCATTCTTTTCACAATTTTATCATGAATATGCCATTATATATATATATATATATATATATATATTAAAAAAAAAACTCCAAAGCAGCATCAATAGGCAAATCAATCAATTAATGTTAAATTGGCCGCTCATGACAATAAATTTACACATAGCTTTCATTCCTTTTCTTTTCTTTACTAATATTTGATTGAATCAAAGGCTCATCAGTGCACAGCATGTATACATGCTTGCTCATAATTCAACAGGCACAAGATAAAATCAGGGAGAACAATTGAATGCATTAGTGAGATAATAGGACGATTTGAACAGACCTGATGAGCAACCTGAGTCAGTCCTATCAAGCTATATTTCTCAGGTTGATGCACCATTTTCTTTCTCCTCTTCTCTCCTTTTCACTGTCCTCTTTTCAGAAGTAGTCTCTTCATCAGGGTTTTCCAAGGATTCCTTTTTGCGCTTCCTTTGGAAGGTGTACTTGAGAAGCTTGCAATCATCCACTTGATCAGGATTGCCATTCTTTTCTTCAAATGCTTTTGCATCTTCCAAAACATCATTTGTAAATGGAACATAAATATCCTCAACTTTCACATTGTAAAGACCTGTTAAATTCTGTGAAGGGCTCCCTTCCAGATTCCCCAAACCAGTTGAATCCAATACCTCATTATTCTTCTCCATGGCCTTCTGGACAAGTCCAAGTTTATTAACTACCTTGACGCCAGCTGTAACACTAGTTGACCCAAATACAGGTTCTGCATCAGCCAAATGGGGCACTGGCTTCATCTCAGCATCACGTTCATCTTCACAACATTTTCTATCATCACAGACAGATGAGCATTGTTGAAGAACTTGTGGTTGTTTGCAATAATCAGGCCTGCGTCTTCTTTTCATTCTTTTTAATTTATTAACTGCACGCCTGATCAAACGTAAAGAGTATACACCTTTGTCAGGTTTACAACTCTCACCAATCTGTCTTCTACAACAAGAAACAAAGCAAGACCTGTAATCTAGAAAAATCTTCCTTTTTTGTTTTCTACAGTGCTCAACATGCTTCTTTATTTCCAATTTCTTAGTCCCTAAAGTGGGTGTACTGAATTTCGCAACCTGACAATATTTATCTCTGACAGTGAACCCATCATTAATACCACAATGTTCATTACATACATCTCGAGTGAGAAGCTTTCCATTCGGGAAATTTCCCTCCAATGCACGTATTCTCTGGGTACATCCATTTTTGCACAGTTCATGTTCATTGCTTCTCATGATTATGGAAGCAAAGTCAGAGTTAATAGCATAATCATTATCCACATTAGAGATGTCAAACTGCTGAGTTTGTTTTGTTGGATGACAGCAGTTACCATCTAAAGCATTCTGATTCAAGGATTTGTTCTCCACACCACCGGTTGCCACAAGTTGAAGTTCTTGATTGGTTGAGGATGCTACTGTCTCAGGCTTAGCACTCTCCTCAAAACAAGCCACTTGCTTTACACTTTCTCCATTTAAAGGCTGGACCTGACAATTCTTCTTCTCTAACAATGCCCACACTTGTTTCAATTCCAGCCTAAGATCTGTTATAACATCTTCCGCCTCATTCAGTTGTGCCTCAAGCTCTTCAATCTTTCTTTGCTGGTTTAATGATGTTACCTCTGCTTCAGCTGTCTTTTAAAAAAAAAAAAAAAAGGAAAAAAGTGTCTATGAAGCTATGTGCAGAAAAAAGAAAAAAAACCAGAAATCACATAAGAGCAGGAAATGAAAGTAAATTAGAGTTGTTTTTCTCTACTTTCATTGGAAGATTCATTGACATAACGCAAATGGAAAAACTTCCATATTACTGCCCAAAAACACAGCCTGCTCAATTGAACTCAAATTTTAACTATTGCATGAATAGAAACCCTCAATAATGGTGTCTTCACAGCAACAACAAACCAACAAAACATATAAGTTGGGCTTAAAAACTCTTCAGAAAGCATTTTGTGTTCGTGCACATTTTCACAGTTCTACAGGCCGTGTGGAGTGCAGCAAACATGATGTGCTGAAGTATAGATTAAGAAAGGCTTATAACGATCACAAGAAAATAGAATCTAAGCTAAGATGCCTCTACCTAAACTTCAGTATTATTATCCAGAACCAATTCAAGCTGAGCCTTAGCTCTAATTAGAAGCGTATCAAGCCTACCTTAAAGAAGCAGTAATTTGTCTGAGCTAAGCTCAGTTTAATTGCATGCTGTTTTCTTCAAAGAAAACACGTACATCTTAAAGATGCATATAAACATGGTTATATGAAACTTTCATTTTCTGCATGGAAAAAAAAAAAAAAATGCTATAAATTTGAAGTGAACAACATAGTATTTGTTCACTTTCTATAAGAATTTAGAAATATCACTAAACACATTGGAAGGCGAAGACTTGTATTCTGATGGATAACTAGTAGAATTAGATGCATGGAAAAGAATTTGCGAATTCACTACAAAACCTTTTCAGGAATTAACAGTATATCCAACCTTCGTGTGGGAAGAAGGTCTGCATAAAAGGAGTAACTGAGTACAATAAATACCCAAAAAATGTAGGCAATTTTTCCCCTTATTTCTTTTTCGGGTGCAGATGATGTTGCCTAATACATGGTGACAAAAGAAGCATTGAGAACAACTTTCCGATAATCACAGATTGCATTGCAGTTCTTATGCTGACCAGATGTCGTCATGACAAACCATTATCTTCCAAATTCACTCTTTTCTTCCCCTTTCCACAATAGTTTACCCTCATGTTTTTCCTAAACTGAATGCATTATAATCCTCACATGTATCTTGTCAGAATGATTCTGCAATTCATAATTAACTACATAAAATAACTGGAATATTAATCTATTTCATATCTTTCTCCTTCTTCCTTTCAGTTGAATTTACAGAGATCTGGAGCAAGAACCATAATCAGTTGACATACCTTTTCAGAGAGTTTTGCGTAATAATCTTCAAATTATTTTTTCACTTCACCATTGACTCTTCAATGCATAACAATAGGGTTCAGCAGATAAGGAAAGTTACAACCTTTGAGCAATTAGAACACTGATGCTCTTGTTTCAAGTCAAGTTATTAAGATGCAGAAGCTTTACTAGATTTGAAAACTGTGACTTAGTAACTTTGTTAACAATGCAAATAAAGGGCCACCTAGCAGTTCATAGGGCAATGTATAAGGTGAAACAGGCTACGTCATATTTTAAGGGGAAGGAGGTTACTCTTGAGGATAACTCGGTCACCAGACCACACTTATGTATGACAATTTCCCACCTCTACTGGTAGGAAATCAAGCATCCTAAACGGAAAAGGACGAGAGTTAACACAACCAAGAAGTCGAGTCCCCTCTCTATCACTTAAAAGCCAAAGATGAGAATTTCACTTCAATGCTAAAGGACAATGTACTAAAGGAATCAAAATTTGCATTGAACACCCTTATAACAAGGGTCTTCCATTTCGCAAGCAAACACAAGAAGCAGACAGTAATGGAAATTTTGCATAAAAAACTTCACTCCATAAACTTTTTACATGTTTTGAAAATTGATATTGCCAATCAATACAGACTGAATGATCAAACTAGATAACACTCTTTGATCTGCAACTTAAACACAATAAGCAGGATCTTGGACTCCTTGATCAACCCAGGTTAACTTGCTCCAAATACACATCAACTAGAATTGAGTATCCCCACAATTACGACATTTTGAAATAAGCGTAAGAAAGTGATTTGAACAAACCTTGGTATCAATCATTTGCTTCATGCGAACTAACATCCGAAGGGATTCATCCGTTGTCGAACTGAGTTCTTGTTGAAAATGAAGAGCTCTTCGTTCCGACGCCATTATCCGAGCTGCAGCCTCCTTCGCCGTGTTCAGAATAATATCCGCATAGGCCCTTTTCAGAGCCATCATTTTCTGCAACAAAAATTAAACCACAAAAACCCAGAACCACATTCAAAAAAAAAATAAAAAAATAAAGAAACAAAAGAAAAATCCATCGATCAAGAAAAATCCAGTTCATAAAATGCCATAAATTTACTAAACAACCAAAAACATTTACCAAAACTGAAACCAAAAATCGAGAATTTAAAATATAAGCCTAGAGGCGGTGATGGTGGCGGCGGCTCAGATGGAAATGCGGGGTAATTAGTTTGCTTAATTGCAATTTTCAGCTAAAGACTTGATATTTTGACAAGTACCTCGGCTTCATCTTCCATGGCGATGACGAAGCAATGCAAGTGAAATTGAAGTTGAAGTTCAGAGCTTCACAGTTTTCCCTTCAGTTTCTCTCTCCCCTTCTCTTTTTCCCTCTCTTGCTTGCGGGTCTTGTACCTGTATCCTGTGTCTGTTAGGAACAAGAACAGTGTTGCTTTTTACACTATCCAGCGGTTGCTTTTACGTATCTGTCCCTACCTCTGCGTTGAAATTACGGGGACGTCTTCGTCAATCGTGGTCAATTCCGTTGGTATACGATGTCGTTTTTATAGGTGAAGGTTTTGCTCATTAACGAAGGCGCGCGAGAAGAAAACATCTGGTTGGAGTAGCGGGACTTTTTGGTATTTTGGGTGTAGTCGTGACGCAAACGCGCGCTGAGTTATGGGAATAAAGAACCAAAAATTTTCGATATTTAAATTTTGAAAATTGGAGACATTGGTTGGTTGTTGGATTCATAAGGAGGCGTGGCAGTAGGGACACGTGTTTCTTCTTTTATATGTTTGGAAAAATGAAATATAATGAAGAGTTATGTTAGAGAATTTTTTTTTTATATCGTTGTTAATTTTTTTTAAAAAAATTATTTTAAATTAAATAAAATAAATTTTTATATTTTAAGTTAAAAATAAATTTTCAGTAAAAATATGAATATTAATTTTATTTTATTTAAAAAAAATTATTTTAAATAAAATAAAATAAATCTAAAAATAAAAAAAAATTTTCAGTATAAATAAAAAATATCTCAAGTTTAAAATATGAATATTAATTTTATTTAATTTAAAATATAAAAATATTTTTTAAAATTGACGATAATAAATCATATTTATTTTATATAAATTTACTTTACTTATGTAGTTATAAATTTAATACATTTATTTAAATATAATATTTTTAAAATTTTAAAAAAAAATAAAGCAATAAAAAATAAAGTAAATAAGATAATTTATATATATATATATATATATATATATATATATATATATATATATATATATATATATATATATATATTAGCATATACATACGTCAAGAGAAGAGAGTGTAGACCCAGAACTTATTTTAAAAAAATCTTATCAACTTTCTTCCAAATACAAATATATATGAATAAATATGCATAGATGAAAACTACTTTCTTCCTTATTTGAGAGTTGAGGATAAGTGGATAGAATAGAATAAATTTTTAATTTAATTAATTTTTAAACAAGTTTAGTCATTAATCTCACAAATTTTATGTAGCAAGAGCAATGAGATTGATAAACAGCACTTCTCTGTCCCATATGATAGTCCATAAGGTATTCTTTATATAAAGTCTTGAATTTAGATTGGAATCATATTTAGATTTAAGTCATTTGAGATTAGATTTAGGAGATTGATAGAATTGCAACTGCTATAGCAATAGACAATAACATTACTACTTTTGACAAGCAAAAATAATTGACTAGTAACTGATTAGGTGAAAATCATCCTTAGTTACCAAGGTAAAAACTGTAAAAATAATAATTATTTATTGCTATTGTTGTTTTAAAATGTATTATTAAAATATTATTATTTTATAAATTAAGTTAATGAATACCAGTTTAATTGATTTTTTTAAATATAAAGAATATTACTTGAAGTGACTAATTTAATTGGCGTTGATTAATTTAATTGACGTTTTTTATACTACGTATATACTAATCAAATGATATGACGTATAACGTATAAACTACACGAGGTCTAACTAACATATAGTTATTATTTTATATTTTTATGTTATTTTAGCCACTATTTATACCATCAAAATTTCTTTTCCAACACCATAAATTTCCTTAATATCTAAATTACCTCCATGTATTAAACACATTTCACACACCCTTCTAACACAACCACCGCTAAAAGGAAGGCTAAAACCAATACATCCACTGCACACCACCACGCCTCCATCACCGGAAATCTTGTCGGTGCCAAAAGCATTACTTATTTTTCTCTCTACAATGCTAGTAATCGCTGAGATATATAACCTAAATTCAAAATTTACTTATCTTTTTTTAGAAATGAGCCTATTTTTCACAGTCAATGGTGTCATTTGACCTTTTGAGTAAAAATTGCTTCTTTGTTTTAGTTCTAGGTGAGGTGTTCTCTATTATTTTTGAAGCTTGAGCATCCAAGAGTAGATAAAAATTCACATGTTATTCATTGTTGTCATTTTGTATTACGAAATTTCGAGATTGAATAAAATCTGTAGTGTAAACTAATTGTCATTATGAATTTTGAAACTTCATTATTATTATTGAATAACTTATATGATTTGGTGACACATATTTAATAGTATAATATAATTATAAATTAAATAGTTTTCCATGTTATATAGCATTACAAAGTACGTAAATTGTTCAATTATAACTAGAGTTATGACAATAAGTTTATATTATAGATTTGGTTTAATGTTAAAATTCTACAATACAAAATAACAGCAACAAATAATATGCAAAAAATTCAAATTTTTACATATTGCTAGACACCTAAGCTAAGAAAATAATGGAAAACACTTCCCTTGATAATCTTTTTCAATATATTAAAATACATTAAGTCATGTTACCTTATAATATTTTCTTATAACCACTCACTTCTCTTAATTCCCATTTTCTTCATATTTTCTTTTTTCTAGTAATAATTCTTTAAAAAAATAAAATATTTATTATAAATATAAACATAAATATAATTGACACCAAAAATAGTTAAAGAAAAATGAAAAGTGAAAAATAAGTCCTTTTTTTTAATCTTTAATTCACTCGTTCATGTGTGAATGAATGACAATCTAGTAACTACACATTAGTGTCATGTTCATGTTATTCAGTGTTTGGGACTTCTAAATTCAAATTAAATCATTCAAATAGCTAACAAAATAAAATTGTTTATTTTTTCATATGGATAAATATTCCGACATGATTAAGTTCCAATTTGAGGCCAGTTAACCCTCGTAGGATAGCTTTCCACATATAAGCAACGAAACTAGAGCATTCTTCTCAGTTCCTAGAAGCAAGAAACTCAGCCCTATTGAGTCTTGAAAACAGCAAGTACCAACGATCGCCCATTAGGAAAACAAAGAACATAACAAACTAGGCAGCATCCAATAAAATCAGACACGTTTGCAACAAAATTTACAATCCAAAATGGTTTTCCACAGTAGCCATTTTCACGATTAAGCAGAAACTTGAAGAACATGAACCAAAACTTGCTGTGAAGCATGCATTGTGATTTGTGAAATAAGTTAGATGTGAGATTAACAAGATGATTTTCTCTTATTTTCATATCAAAGTAAATTAAGTTTGGCAGGAAGGCAGTTAAAATTTGGGCAAAACTGTTGAAGAGTCTGCCAGCACATCAGCACTTGCCTGCCATGGAAGAAAACCATTTTAGATGTTAGTAGAGTCATCATGAAATTTCATAAAATCATGTCTCAAATAGAAACTAACCCAGCAGTAATCTATCTGTTATTCCTCTTTGAGAAGGAAATTGCCATATGCCCTCTCCTACTTTACCATATGTCACCCCTGATGATATGAATTGACAAAAATGCCCTTCAGACTTAATCAAATGACTTTCCTCTCCTTCTTCCCCTTCCCCCCCCCCCCCCCCCCCCACCCTCTCCCCTCTCGGGAAGCCATTGCAGTTGCGGGTAAGATAAATGGTTGTGCAAAGGGGTATGAGGGTGAAAACGGCTCTTGACAGCTGTTATAAACTTCAAACGGCGTTGCAAGGCCGTTACTACAAATTTAAAATAGGGTGGGGAGGGTTTGGGGACATAGGTCTGATATGCTCATTAAGAGTATTTTAGGAATTTTGAAAAAAAAAATTTAATGGGGGATGATGTATGGCAAAGTGAGGGAGGGCATATGGCAATTCCCCTTTAAGAAAAATACTATTTTTGTCCCTAACATTTTCAACCATTAACAACTATATCCTTGATACTTTGTCTTTATCATACTTGTTAATAGTTAATAGCATCATAAACGAAAATAGTATTTTGCTCTTCATCTTTATCATGCATACTTAAAAATATGGGAAAACTTAAAGAACACCCCCTAAATTTTGTGTTATGTACACTTTGCTCCCGAAACTTTCAAAATGTGTAGTTAACCTCCTCAAATTTTTACATGTGCAAATCATCTCCAAACTTTAACTTTTGTTAAAAATTTAATACACAAAGTCATCGATATCTCACCGGTTTCTTTATTGTCAACCATTGTTTCCACTTATTTGTCACAAGAAAAAAATTAATAGAAAAATAGTGCAATGCATATGTCTTTTCTTTTTTTTGATAAATTTGTAACAGAAGTTGAAGCTTGGGGGTAATATGCACACTTTAAAAGCTTGAAGGGATTAAGTGTACGTTTTGAAAATTTTAAGAGCAAAGTGCACATGACAGTTTTCCCTAAAAAACTTGACATGGAATCCAAGGTTTAATAACAGGTTGCAGTTGAAGAAAAAGCATAAAGTAACATAATTAACATCATCATATCATATCTAAACCAGTTTCAGAAGGAATAACAGTAGTAACTCTTTTCCCCTTTTGATTCTTGGAACAGGACATGGGTTTGTCATACCTGAAGATATCTTGTTAACAGTGTTGTAGTACTGAAATTAAAGCCTTGAACTGGTTCTCCTTTTGTACGAGATGCATGAAGTTGCTTTCTCACTTGAGTAGCCAGTGACTGCATTAACATGCATGCAACAAAGATGATGAGAAAAATGAAAGCAAATAGAAGAGAGAAAAGTAAAATAAAAATCGCAAACGCACAGACAAGGAATATAATTTATAGGGAAAACTTTCAGAACACCCCAAAATTGTGTCATGTGCATTTTGACCCCAAAACTTTCAAAATATTCATTTAACCCTCTCAAACTTCTAATATGTGCACGTGACCCCAAACTCGGGTATTTTACACAGATATACCAAATAAAAAAATTATTACCAATATATACCATTTTTAAAAGTATTTACCAACATGTATCAAAAAATTAAAAATCACAGTATAGTAATGCGATTTTTGAATAAAATCACAAGGAAGATAAGCGATATTGTTGAAAATCGCAAGATTGTACTGCGATTTTAAAATCGCAGGATATCTTGTGATTTTAGTTTAAAATCTATCTGTCATCTGTAGTCTCCCGTGACTCATGCTGCCATCTGCACTGAAAGCATTCAGTTTTGACTTCTTTTAAACACGCGGGTTACTTTTTTGATTTTATTTTATTTTTTTTAATATTTTTATTATATTTTACATAAAAAAATTATTTTTTTTATAAAAGAGATGTATACACACTTCCAGTTCGTATTCTTCCTTTCTGCTTCCTTTCCTCGCCATTCTTCCTTTCTGCATTCTCCTATAATTTTGTGAACTTTCACACTTTGCATCTTCAGTAGGAGAATGCAGAAAGGAAGAGGAAAGGGAGAAGAAAAGAAGAATACGAACTGGAAGCGTGTATGCATCCCTTTTATAAAAAAAAAAAATAATTTTTTTATATAAAATATAATAAAAAATTATATTTTCAAAAATATATTAAAAATATTAAAAAAAATAAATCAAATCAAAAAAGAAAAGAAATTAAAAAAGTGATCTGCGTGTTTAAAAGAAGTCCAAACTAAATTTTCTTTCTGTGTAGATGGCAACATGAGTCACGGGGGACTGCAGAAGGTAGACAGATTTTAAACTGAAATTGCAGGAGGGTGCTGCGATTTTAAAATCGCAGTACGGTCCTACGATTTTAAAATCGCAGTACAGTCCTGCAATTTTCAATAATATCGCCTCCTTCCTATTGTGATTTTTATGCGGTGTCAATTTTTTTATCAAATATCGCAATACGGTACTGCGATTTTATTCAAAAATCGCGTTACCATATTGTGATTTCTAATTTTTTGGTACATATTAGTAAATACTTTTAAAATAGTATATATTGGTAATAATTTTTTTTATTTGGTCTATCTGTGTAAAATACGCTCCAAACTCCCACTTATGTTAAAACTTTAACATAAAAGAGACATTCGTATTGCACTATTTCTCTATTAATTACTTATTCGTGATAGACAAATAAATAGGTGAAATAGAGAAATTGGTTAGATACAAATGACTTTTTTAGCTAAATTTTTAACAGAAATGAGAGCTTGGGGTGATGTGAATATTTTAAAAGTTTAAGAGGGATTAAATGCATGTCTTGAAAGTTTTGGGGGCAAAGTGCACATTTTTCAAGTTTTCCCTAATTTATAAATCATTAGAGAGAGACAAAGGTCACACACAATGACAACATTTTTCTCTAAGAGGATGAGTTATCTAATGCATACCTTGCCTAGCTCCACTCCCCACTGGTCAAAAGAATTGATGCCCCATATGAAACCTTGTACAGCAACTCTGTGCTCATAGATTGCCAACAACTGAGGCACACGCAAGAGAAACGTATTAGGACCAAGAAAGAAATTTAGACCGGCCATGTTGCCCAAAGCATACACTGATGATATTAAGTGCAATCAAAGACCAACAGTTAGCTAGAAGCAATAATATGAGAAGTGGAGAGCTCAAGCATGGAAGATCCACGTCTGACAGGCACATTTTGTTCCACCCAAGTGACGATAATTTGTATCAACAAAATCAGTAAAGAAAATGGATATGTGGATAAAACAACATAACTGTGGGGGGAAATACAAAAACTCATTAACTTAATCTCTTTATCAGATAGACTCTTTATCAGATAGATAGCTCCTCTAAGCAACTCTTCTAAATTATCCAATCAATTGCTTAGATATTGGATCAATGATAACAAATGTAGTCATATGACATTGATTTAAGCAACTAATTCCACCATCCCCAAGAAATTTAACATCATGGAAGACAAGATTGACACTTCCTTGACATCGTTTCTTTCTTCAAAAACAAAGTCATGCAATGTCAAAGTCAGAATTCTTATTTGGTTCCAAGGATGATGTCCATCTAATTTGGAGTCTTGAAGCTTAAATACTTCAAAACTGAAGGATAGCTAGTTCTTATGAAGAAAACAAGCATAAATTGGATACTCCATTAAATACCAAGGTATTATAAAGAAATTCAAGACTCTTTATCACAAGTTTCATATAACAACCAGGTTCTTGGTCAGACATGCTCAATGGAAAAGAGAGGGGGAAAAAACTGGAATATTCAAATTACTGCTAACAGGAATTAAACATTTCCTTTCTAATTAATAATTACAAAAAAAAAAAAAAAAAAGAAAGGTGGGCCTCAAACCTGTCCAATATTATAAGCATTCAGTGAAGGAAGCAGAAGGCTCAGAGAAGGCCGATTGCCTGAGAATGTCTGCAGGAAAGAGATGGTGAGAGAGAGATGTAAGGTAAGGACTGCTTTGTGCAGCTATAACTCAAAAGTTCCATAAAACCATCAAATCAATCACCTTGTGAGGAACAAGATGTGTGGGAACATTCTCCTTTTGCAACTCTTCTGCAGTCTACAATAGTTTTATGGTTGATTATGTTCCTCAAGATAAGTCAAAAGAATAAATGTAGGTCATCTAACATCTATTTTAGAATTTTATCATCAAAACCAAGTTATCTACTTTATCACTCTTCATTGAGAAAAGAGATGCAATTATTCTACTTTATGTAACCTAGATAGATAAGAAAAGAGATAGCATAATTGTACCTTCCCATATGCAAGGGCATCTGGTTGTGCAAAGAAGTTAGACATAAGCTCATCATGGTTGCTTACAACCTCACCTGCACAAGTATTATGAATTGCACTATTAAAATGTACATAGTATCAGAGCATCAACTGAAATCAAGCTGCCACCAATGATAAAATCACATAATGGAAATAGGGGAATTTACCTCTGAGGTAAACAGGTTGCTGACTTTTCACAATTCCAATAAAATCACAAGGAATAACCCGCCCCTAAAAAGTAAGGAAAAAATTTGTTATCCAACAGCCAGTTCATACAGACTGAACTAAAGCATGCCTCCACATCGAACTAATGAGCAGATTAGAATGTTAATGTCACAGTATTAATGTTATCATCTGTCAAATTACATTCTATTTTCCATTTGTTGTACTTTTCATAACTGAATTTTCAAATATATTGAAGAATAGATTTCATTTAATGAAAACTAACCCTGTTAAATTGTACTTGGGATGCTAAAACAAAACCAATACATTTATCATTTTGGAAACATATCTAATCTTCATATAAGGTTGATTCCTTGGAATTAACATGGATCCTCTGTATCTCTACGGTGGTACAGTGGAAGAGAGAAAGGAAGAGATGGAATAGAGACAAAATGGAGCCTACTTTATCTCTCTTCCCACTCTTCCTCTCTCTCACTACACTACTGCAATGACAAAAGAGGATCCTTGTTAATTCCATCATCTTGCAAAAAGAACATTCTGTTCAGAGTCCTTTATTGTTATCTGACAAGAAATCTTTGTTTCGGTATCTGGGTTATGCTAGGATTTCCCCGGCACATTGGCCCATATCCAAGCATGTCTTCAATCATTACAATCAAATGTATCAAATATATATCAGTGCTGAAAATCTAGAATGTATTAAAACACAACCAGTTTTGCAAGCAGTTAATAGAGATCAATTAAAAAGTAAGGTCCAAAATTGTGCTTTAAGATATTAGGTTTCATAGGAGAAAACGGACTTGTAAAAGAATAATTAAAGCATATGTAATGTAATCTAAAAGACAAATTGACTTAAAGGCGCAATAGACTATAAGGATAAAACACTTCCATACAATTCCCAGATGGACTTGTATCCTTATGGTTTTTGTCAATGATAAGCATTAGCGTTCAAAGAAGGCACAAATTGGAATTCAAATACTAAATAAATACAGCAGACAAATCTCAACATGATTAAATAACAGTGTTTTTCTTGTTAAAAAATAAACTGTCATAGAGAAGTAGGAAGATGGGATTTTAACTTCGTTAAACCAATATGACAAGTAATATTTCCTCTTCAAATAGTTCACAAGAGTTTGAAAGAACCTTTCAAGTGAAAATATTCCCGTATATTTTTAGATCACCTGGTGTATAAGTTGATAAAAGCTGTGCTGCCCATTGGTTCCTGGTTCACCAAAATCAATTTCACCAGCTTCAAATGGAAGAGGGACACCATCAATTGAAACACCCTTCCCATTACTTTCCATGCTAACCTAAATTAAAGAATATGGGAAACTTTGAGAACAGCAACACGTGGCGACAAAAGTAATATTTGAGGCTTCAAGCACAAAGCAATAAACATGCCTGTTGAATGTGAGGAGCAAACTTCTCTAGGGCTTGAGAATAAGGTAAGATAGCCTGGATACGTAGCAAAACTTTCAGATATTGAAAACAGTTGGCTAACAATGGAGAAGCTAAACAGGATTTTCAAGTAAAACGGAACATTAGATACTCACTCTGGCAGGATATCCCAGAAATGAAACATTCCACACACTCAACAATCCGAGAAGCACCTGAAGCACTAACACTAAGTTATTGAACAAGTCATCATACACTTGATAAAGCAACATCCCAGATAGCATTGGCATGGCCCTTGAGATAACCAAGGAGAAACCTTCCTCATCCCCTAATTATATGTCGATAATTTGATATTGGTTTCAATCAAAAATTGAAGAGATGGACAAAAGAGTATTTATTAAACAATTTAATTTATTTTGGATTCAATTCAACTACTGAGAAGCATACAAATATTCAAACCCAAAAATCAATTATGAATTTAGAAAATAAATTCAATAAACTACAATTATCTATAGATAGGGCACTAAATTTGATCATTAATAGATAACATTGCAATCAAAACCCTAATTTTACAACATTGGACACTTTTTGTCAGTCTTTTCTTGCCAGAACTGACAAATTCCTGATATAAACCTTTCTATCAACAAACAGGTCTCTATTATTGACATTGAAAAAAAGCCCTATTTTGAACTGTGAATAATTAGACCCTTTTGGGTCCAACTTTGTGTGGTGACACGTCAGGCAAACAATATAGATCACCAAGGCCATTATATCTGTTATGGACCAACTAGGAAAAAATGAGTATACTTGAATGAAATTCTCTCTTCAAGACCATTAGTGCACTAGAAGGATAACTAGTCTTCCAATCACCAGAGAAGGATAACAGAATGGTTATGTATTAATGTGCAGGTGATCCACAACTGCAAAGGAAATAAAAGGCGGGAAAAGTCAGAACAGGAACACTTACAGGTATGTTTCTTTCGAATGGTGCTGCATGCATATGTTCATCAATGCTGGAAGCTCCGTTTAAAAACCTTCAGAAAAGAAATGAACTATATCATATACAATTCTCACACACACAAACACTTCTTACATCACTTCCCCTCTCCCTCTTCCTCCTTCTCTATTGCACAAGGAAACAAACAAAAAGGAATGTACAGATGGAAGACTTAAACTTCACTTTCTAGGATTAAATCAACTACCAAGAACAATAATACTTTCTCTCATTAGCTAAGTTCTAACCAAAAGGGAAAGAAAGAAACTCAACTAAAAGCTAAAAATTTGCTATTACAGAAAGGAAAATCCTAAACTTATAGATAAAGTACCTACCAAACTTAAAGGGAAGTTTTATCGTACTACTATTTGACCAGCTATACTTTATGGAAGTGAATGTGGGGCTTTTAAAGGACAAGAGCACAAAGTGGGGTAGCAAAAATGAGAATGCTAAGATGGATGTGTGGCCGGACAAGAAAGGATAGGATATGAAATGATTGCATAAGAGGAGACATTGTAGTGGCACCTATTGAGGAGAAGATGACAGAAAATCAGTTAAGATAGTTTGGACATGTGGCAGAGGAGGCCGCTAGAGGCACCGGTAAGGAAAGTTGACCTTATGGTATTTAGCTTTGGGAAAAGGTGTAGAGGGAGACTTGAAAAGACACTTGGAGAAGTTATAAAAGGGGATCTAGCAGTTAACAATATTTCAGAAAATATGGTATCTGATAGAGCACAACGGCGTCATGCAATCCATGTAGCCGACCTCACCTAGTGAGATAAGGCTTGTTGTTGTTGTTGTTCCTTTCACAACATGATGTGTCATAGAAGGCTAATGTGATACTAACCAATCAGCCATGAAATATGCAGATCCAATTATGCAGGACCTACATATTAAATGTTGGTTACTTTGTCTTATCACAAGGCATGCCATTCTGTATAAAAGTTCTGTATGTATGGCATTACCCAATAAGAAATGGAGACTTCAACCAGATTTAGTAGTATCTATAACCACCTTAAATATGATGCAGGAAACTATCTAAGATTCTGTATACATGGGAACATGAACTCTTGCTCCCTTTTCTCATTCTAAAACAAGAAAACTGAAGAAGCATGCATATTCATATGAAAACCCCCTTCCACATCCTTTGTGTCATATATGAAGCTGCCTTCTCCTTTTCTTTCTTCTTTTAAACCAAAAGATAAAGTGAAGCAAGAAAGTCTAATCTGCAATTCTAGCACTTTAAAAAATAGATGTCTGTCACAGACTTAAAAACAGAACAAACTAGGCTACTGCTAGGATGACTCCCCCCAAAAGAGATGCCCTTAATAAATATCATATAAAATAAAATAATAAATAACATACTTCTCAACTACTGAGAAACCATATTGTAGGGATAACGGCAACACTCCAACAGCACTGCAAACTGTAAGCAGCCATTTAAAATTAAATCTGTTCAGTATTAAAAATTTATGGCTCCTGAAAACAGAAAAGAAAAAGAGGGGTACTCACCACTATACCGGCCTCCAACCCAATCCCAAAATGCAAAAGCATTATTAGGATCAATGCCAAACTTCTCAACAAGCTGCATCAGAAATTAAAGACAAGAAAAAAATAGCAAAGCATTCAGTCATAGTTATGGTTATGGATATATTTACTGTAAACATATAAATGATACTAGGAATAGAAAACTCAGCAAAGCTTAGCCAGCTAATGCACAAAAATATCACATATGGCTATACCGTGAGATTAGTACTAACAGCCACCATATGCTTTGCAACTGCAGAGGACCTGAATTAATGAAATCGAGAATCAGTCTTCAGTTCATTGTCAAATTCCATTTTTGAATTTTTTTCTTTTATATAATCTATATATAAATTGAAGGAGCCAATAGGAAAACAGAAAGTCTATATCACTAGAAGTGTAAATGGATAAGCTCCAAATCTATTCTGTAAGTTTCTGCATGACATGGAAGAAAACAGCAGCTAGCTAAAAGATTCATTTTAATACCATCGTTTGAAAAATAGTCTAAATACTACACTTACCCAAGTGCAGATGAAATCCATTCCCTGAGTGTTCGGGCATTCAACATGGTTTCAGCTGTTGTGAAAGTCTTTGAAACAACCACAACTGCAATTTATAGGAAGTTTTCAGTGACATGATACGCAAGATAGAGCCTCCAAATCTCAAAAGTCAAACATGTGAGAAACATAATAGCTTAAAAAAATCATTTACCTAGGGTTGTTTCAGGATTTAGTCCCGTGATATTTCTAGCAACATCAATTGGATCAACATTTGCAAGGCTGCAGACAAATACAAATAAAGGAAGATATTGATTTTATAGCATAGCATAGCTTTCCTAAGATATAGAGCTTTTTAAGTTAAAAGTCTATCTGCATTCTGCATATATCATATAAACCCTTGATACAAGTAGTGCATTTTTCATCTGAACCATCACATGTCAGATTCCCCATTGAACATGGTCCACATAATTCATCT
This sequence comes from Bauhinia variegata, assembly GCA_022379115.2. NCBI lineage: Eukaryota > Viridiplantae > Streptophyta > Magnoliopsida > Fabales > Fabaceae > Bauhinia > Bauhinia variegata. Next base: position 8,580,333 of record CM039429.1, on the reverse strand, counting down.
AACAGAAACCATATTGTCAACCCAGTTCACACACATTCACATACATGAATATCCATCCTTCGGAAACCCTACATCGAGTGACCCATGGAGTACCAACTAACATGAACATTATAAAAGGATTGGTACAATTCTTAATTGGCCTTTGTCACTACACATAATGAGAAGCTTAAGTACACAGATCCACAAAACTAGAATCTTACAAGTTGTTCATCTAGTTGATCCAAAAAATGCAGCTTCCAAAATGACAGTAGCATGAGATACTTACAAGCGCAGCTGACGTCCTCTTGCAGATTCAATAGCTTCAGGATCTGTAAAATGCCAAGGATATATATTCAACATTTCTACTTCTTGTAAAATAAAGTAAATGATTGTTATGTTCATATGTGTGTGTGTATGCATACAAGATAACAAGAGGGATTGCTACAAAAGAATGGCAAACATTACTGAACCTGTTTGAAGAGCAGTGTGAACAAATAGAGGACCTAAGAAGCTTCCACCAATACCAACTGCAACAACATCCTTCAAAGCCTTTCCTGTAGCTCCAACCTACAAAAATATGCTTAATACCCTCAAACTCAACGAATGTCCATACAGGAAGATGGGGTAGTAGATTACCCATGATCCACTGCGGAGTCTCTCTGAGAACTCCCGTATCTTGTCAAGAACTTTCCAAACTTCTGGGACAACATTTTTCCCATCACTCTGTATAACAGCGTCCCTTGAAGCACGAAGGGCTACATGAAGCACTGACCTATTCTCAGTACTGTTTATCTGAAAGTCCAAACGTGATAATTATATCAGAAAATTCATTAACTGACCTGCAGTCTCACAATTTTTTCCACATTAATGAAAGAAGTTCACACTATTTTTTCTTAAGTACGAAATTAGATGGTTAAGACCTTTAATATAGGAAAAAAGTATATAATATGCTGAAGAGTATGTGGAACTACTCAAATACATGACTTACATGCTCCCCATTGTACATGTGGGTTATCTTCTCTTTCAGAGATGCAACCTATATAGCAATATGGGCAACAATAATCAGTATTGTACTTCAGTTTGATGATTAAGTTGTCTTCCAAAAGGAGGGACCATAAGTGCCAAACAACACATCAAATTTCACATATGCTCAGATGGAATGAACTGACCTCTGCCAATTTAAACAGGTTTTCCATTGTTTTAAGGGTGGCTTGCTGCCTTGAGTAGTCCAACAAAATTCCATCATACTCACTACAGATCATCAAGTAGTAAGAAAGTTATCCATCACACTGCAAGTGTTCTGGTGCTAATTGAACTGTTTGAGTAAAAACAAAAATAAACTAAAATAATGTATTTTTTTCCTGGTAAAAACATTCTTAAATTCAAAAAATGGTAGAATGACAGTCTAATTGAGACTGCTGAAACTGGAAAAGAAAGATAGTAAGATCATATAGCTTCATAAATAGAGTATCATACACAGTCATTGACTGGCATCTTGCAGCATCACTCAATAGATCACGTAAATGCACTTTTTTTATGTCCTCTACATGGGCCTGTCAAAATGAGCCGTGTTAGTAGTATTTTTCACAAAATTTCCGCATCAGACACATCTAAGAAGTATTATCCCTCATACCTTCAACTCTTTCCATGGCTGAGTGTCCCACGCATGAACGGAGGAAGCCATTTGAAATTATGACCAATAGCCTGCACCAAGAAGCACCCCAAATGAGCCACAGATTATTCAAATGTGCATTTAACAAATACCCATTCACCAAAACTCCTTTTGCCCGACTAGTAGCATGTTTTCCCAGAATCCATTAAAGCTTAATCATAAACAAACAGATGGAGAAAAATAAATTTAAAAATACGGGGTAAACCCTTAACTTCAAAGAACTTGACTGCAAATAGTAACCAAACCCACATGCATCTAATGGATCATAAAAAATCTAACGAATCAAAGTGTGAGAAATTGCACAAATTATTCCGGAACTTTCAGCGATGATCGATCAAAACCAACAACGATTAAGGCAATAATAACCAGAAATGAAACTGAACATTGGGTTCCATACCTGGAAAGGAAATAACTTTGACAACAGAGGAAATTTCCCAGAAGAAGACGAAGGTATCGTACAGCAGCAAAAACGAAAAGAAACAAAGGATGTGGTTTGGATTCTGTGGGTAAGAAGCTGTAGGTATTGGGCCTCAAACTTGGCTTTTGTGATGGCTCACGTGATAACTGAGATAATTTTGAGTATTCACAATCCAGTTGATTGAAACAGTTCTATAGCGAAAATTCTAAAACTGGGTTCGATTTTTTTGATGGTCGAAACTGAAGAAGACTCGAGTATATAATATAAAAAGGTGATACATGGGGGTCTTCCCTTCTACCACCCCCACCTTTCCCATCCACCACCCCCCATTTTTTTTTTTTATTTTTTATTCCCAAAATGCCCTTATGCCTCTTCTTTCTCCTCATTCTCTCCTTCCCTTCCCCGAAAACCCTACCATCCCCCCCACCCACGCCGCACTTCATTTTCCTTCCTATTTCTCATCGGCATTCTAGTATTTCTTGGACAAATTCCACAATAAAAGGTATGTTTATCCTTCATTATATGCATTGTAGGAGTTTAATTATGTAAAATGAGTAGAAATGGTGTTGTATGATGGTCACGGTGGTGCTTGGGTTATGAACGCTTGTGCAAGAGCGTTGATGACTTCAAACGCTCTTGCATGAGCGTTCGGGGGGGCTGAACGCTTGTGAGAAAGCGTTGAAGGTTGAAGTGGATTCTCCCATGGAACGCTTCTACACAAGCGTTCGGTCTAATGAACGCCTATGGAGAAGCGTGAAACGAACGCTCTTGTGGAGGTGTTCGTGCTGCCAAACGCCCATGAAGAGGCGTTGATGTCCAACGCCTCTTGACAAGCATGTGTTCCCTATGAACGCCCATGAAGAGGCGTTGATATCCAACGCCTCTGGACAAGCGTTTTGTGCATATAAACGCCTGTACAGAGGCGTTTCTGGGGCCTACCCTGTCCCTAATAATTTTTCCAAACTTATAACCTGATGTACCTTTAAAATTTGTTAGAGATGAATTGAAATTAACAACATTTGATTCTTTAATACATGTTATTTAAAATGTTTGGATTTTGTTTGATCTGAAAGTGTTTGAGTTGATATTGTTGTAGGAAATATGGTGAGAACGAAGAATCCAGCTTTTAGAGATACAGATACATCTGAACGAGGACAGCAAGCTGATCGTCGTCGACCAACGGCTTCGGATCGCAGACAACGTGTAAACAGGAGGCAACCAGAAAGTCACCCTGTTGAAGATATTCGAGCGGCCAGCACATCGGATGACTCGGGCTCTGATAACGATGTCGGAGGAGGAGATTATGAGGTTATAATTGAGGTCATATGCAAGACTGACCTCTTGACTGTTGGAGCACCAGGTGGCCCACATGATCCCTCCACACTTAGGAGATATGGAGGGCATACTGCACTTCACGTATGGGCCGGTGAACGGGTAAGTATGAACACCTACATAATTAAAATTATATGTCTTTTTATATTATGTAAAACTAAGTTGATGTTGTGTAAAAAACAGGACCGCCCTCTTATCAGACCATTTATTCATGGGAATAAGATAAGAGCATTACAGTATGACACAATGCCGGAAGACGTACGACATATAGTTAGGAATTCAGGGCTGGAGCCACTGCTGAGTTTGGACTACAGCATGGTTGACAAAGCATTGTTGTCTGCATTCATTGAGAGGTGGCACTCAGATACAAACACCTTCCACCTACCTATCGGGGAGATGACCATCACACTAGATGATGTGTCATCACTGTTACATCTACCAATGGGAGGTCAATTTGTTGCTGTGCCTACTTGGACCGTGGAACAGGCAGCTAGGCCGGTGATGGATGTGTTGGGGGTCCCAATTGCTACAGTACTTGAAGAATTTGAAGTTTGCAGGAAGCCTGCAATTAGATTTGAGACGTTGCTGACCATTATTGCTGCCCAGATTAGCTACAGGAGGTGGATCTATGCTGCTAGAGCCATCATGCTATTTGTATTGGGATGCACAGTGTTTGTAGACAAGTCATCATCAGCTGTGCGCACAGAGTACTTGGAGTTGCTTCGCGATGTCGACGCCATTCACGATATACCGTGGGGAGCTATATGTCTCACCCACATGTATCGGCAGTTAGGTTATGCAGCCCGACACAAAGCGAGACAGATCGCTGGGCCATTACCACTTTTACTGGTATGTCAACTATTACATTTGGTTACGTTTTTGTATTTATAGTCACACAATCAAATTTTTTAATCATACATCATTATTTGCAGGCGTGGATCTACGAGTATTTTCCTGGTATGCGCCAATCCTGCCGCCTGAATGCATCATATCGTGAAGATCTCCCGCGAGCTGCACGCTGGTCATCTCGTAGAGGGAGTGGCCAACTTCCTCCTATGAGACACCAGTTGGATTGTCTACGACATCTGGACGTCGAATGGACCCCATACGACGATGCTCGAGACTTCCATCCACTGTTACCAGTTTCATTCTTCTTAGGGAGGATGCGTTTTGGCTTATGGGTGGAACCACACCAGCCGGATCGGGTACTGAGACAGTTCTCGCATGTCCAGTCGATACCCCCACCTCCCTTGCGTGCAGCTGATGACCCGATCTACCTGAGTGAGGTTAATGCCATGTGGGAGAATTTTGACGATCACATGCTGAGTGCGGACGCACGTGGGCTAGCTGTGTCAGTGGCTGGCCAAGTTATGCCAGGGTATATGGAGTGGTATCACATGATATCACATCCATACGTACTACCGACATCTGTTCGCGTGATTGACCCTCCTATATGGTCCGATCCCCATACGAGTGGAGATGAGACAGGCACACGTCCGTTGGTCGATGAGATGCTGGTATCTGATCTTAATCTGAAAATGATGTTTTCATACATAGCTATTAGTTAATAAAATGATGATGTCTGTAATAATATATTTTTGAATGAAACATGCAGGAGTGTTTTCAGACAATAGATGCAACTGTACAGACTATCTTTGGCAGCAGGTTAGCACACGAGCATTCGGATATTGGTCGGTTGTTGCAGATTATTCGTAGTGCGACTCGTCGTGGGGCAGACTTTGCAGAACGTAGTCGCATGGGTCATCATTTTAGTCAGGGTGCTGGCCCCTCTACTCGTTGACATCATTAGTTAAATAATGTAACTTTTTATTCTTGTTATGCGATGTAAACTATTATGTCTTACAAGCAACAATTGTTATGCGAAGTTATATGATGTTTTTACTTTTCATGCCGACGTATTATGTTTTGTACATTTGATATTTATATGTCACTAAGTTAATTTACATGGACATGTTATTTTCAATTACGACCAAGTAGGGTATGAAAATTAATATTTACATTGAATAACCGACTATCTGATACATGGTTTGGGTTATACATAGCTAGTTCATCAATAAAGCAAGAAAAAAATCAATTAAGAAATAACAATCTTAAACATCCATTGGATACAACATCAAGTCTAAATGAATTGAAACACTAGGGGGGCTGCCTAAGGACGACCTGCTAGTGCCAACACTTCAAATTGTTTAATGCGACCTAAGTACGGTCTTATCCAGTCTTGAGCCTCTTGTGATGCTGCATACGACCATTGTGGTGCCACAGGTGGCAGGGGAGAGTTGTCCTTTAGCTTGACCTGTAACAACATAGGAAAAATATATCATAATTTAACACAGCTAATGAATATAAAGACATACTTGAACAACAAATTCTTACCTGAACAAAATGATTCCCATGAACATATGCTATGATGACTTCTTCTGACTTTGACACACTGAATGGGGGTGGACAATGAAGCGGGAGATATGTTTGCGACAATTGTGGGTGCAAGACAACCACGACTACATTAAATCGGGATGCAACAACATATGGCATGTCTGGTATAGACATCCACTTGTCGGGCAACACACCTGACGTTGTTGAGTCAACAATAAGTGATGATAGAAGTGTAGCGTATCCTCGTGGAAGAAACATTTCAGTATAAAGTCTTTCCCATGTTGTCATCTCGGTAATGCACTCTTGGCGTATTCTGAACCACTCATCCTCTGATAGTCTAAGGCCTAAAGCAATTGCTCGATAACCACAATTCCCATCAGGGCGAACATCAATAACATCATCCACATATGGATGGATACATGTCGGTAATTGGTCTAGCAGATAAATATGTCTACTAGTGTTATACACATGACATTGTATCAATGGCTGTAAATGTTCATCTGTACCTTCATGTGGATATATGTTATGTGGCTCAGATGAAGTTGTGGGAATAGGGGATTGACTACGTATGCGAGAAGGCTTAGCAGGTGTCATTGAGCTTCTTGTCGATGGGCCACTTCCTGATGTCATCTTTTTCTGCATAGCACTCCACTGTGCATCCACAATCTCAAAGAGTGACGGATCACGCTGTGTAGATGATACTGATCTCTTGGTAGCCTTCTTTTTGCCGCCCTTTGTTTTGACTTTCTCTGGTGGTGGGTTAAGTGAACTGACTTCTGGGGACATTACTGCAGCTGTCTTGTGATACTGACACCACTGCTCTTCCTCAGTGGTTAAGCTGCTGAACTTACTCCATAACATGTCTATGACATCCCGATAAGGTACTGTCCCGCGACCATTGCGCTCGACCTCAAACGTGAGAGTCTTCCAATGAGGGTGAATTGAACCCAATCGAACAAATAAGTTTGACATATTCAACTGCCCAAGGTCATGCGCGCAAGGTAATCCATGCGTAGTTTTAATGCGGCAACCACAAGCAACCATGTCTGTGCCAACATGCGACTGAGATCTCTTAAGCTCTCTCCACAAGTGTCTAATTGCAGCTAGTGAAACACAACGATGCAATCCACTAAATAATGCACAATTCATCTTGTGTTCCACTCTCTGAAGACTGTGTTGATAGGATTTTTTAATCTCATTGTGCTGTAAGGTTATTAGAGAATGAATACCTTCCCAGCAACTATGAAGATCCCCCATAGATGATTGCAAAATTCTTTTCAGGTTAGCATGTGCACCCTCTACCCTAGTACAATGACAACAATCAAACGATCAGACATGTCATAAAAAAATGCAAGTTACATATTAGAGAGAAAAAATTATCGACTAACCTGTTTGTTGTTGTGTTGCCTAGATGCATGTACCTGTCTGTCCAAGCTGTAATAAATTTCTCCTTATATGGATTTAACCACGTATCGTCAACGTATACAACAAAGCTATCAAGTGCGGCGCATGTGGTTCGAAATGCCGCATAAGCATAATAGTACTCCTCTTCATCGAAAGCATCAATAACCCTACCCCACGCATCCATCACCATTTCGTACTCGGCAACATCACGAACCGACTGTTTGCATTTCGACTCCACATTTTTATTAATGTGATACCGACACAACAGATTCATTGATGTAGGAAATATCTTTTCTACGGCTCTCATTAATGCCAGTTCTCGATCTGTCACAATCACCTGTGGACACAAGTCATCTTGCCAGAATAAAGATCTCAACCTCCTAAGTGCCCATTCAAAGTTGTCAATACGTTCAGACTCCATATATGAAAACCCGACTGAGAATGTCAACTCTGTCGATGTCACACCAACAATCTCAAGTAGTGGGAGACGATACCTATTGGTTTTGTATGTGCTATCCATTAACAGAACAATAGGAAAGGCATTCAATAACTTAACTGAGTCAGGGTGTGTCCAGAATATGTCTTTTACGATATTTGACTCTTCATCACTCCTATACCAATACAAATATTTGGATTCATCCAAACATTTCAATAAATGCTGTATTGGAGTTCTAGGCCCCCTAATCTTCAGCTTATATTGTTCTCTGGCATGATATATTTGCTTTATAGTTGTTACGTTTTCTGCACTTTTTTTCTTTAGAGTAAGCAATATGTCCCGAGGAGGAACCCTGTTTTGCGTCATCTCTTCCACCATGGTTAACTCTTCCTCATTCAAGCGTCCAGCATATGGATGCCCAATTAATGACTCAGCTACAGGATGGTTATGGTAACCACATTGCACCCGTACCTTCCATAAACCATTTGCCCATTGTCTTCCCTTCACTCTAAATGGACATTCACATTTTCTTGTTGCCGTCTTTAGCATTGTTTGGCTTCTCCTACTTGTGGGCTTATATTTACCACCACGTTCGCATCCTAATATAATCTGTGTACGCTTTCCATCGTCTCCTGTCTCTGATTTAGTAATAACCAAAACAAATCCAGCCGACTTTCCAATGTCTCTTACCCATTTCAAAAACTCATCCCTTGTACTAAATGTCTATACAAAAAAAATAATGATTATAAGTTAATAATCATTAATGAAATCATATTTGTGTTTGTGTTATTCAACAAAGCACCTTACTTACTTGATTGGTACTAAAAAGATGAGTCAAATCTTCTCCTACAAAAGAGTTATTACCATCGCATATTTCATCTTTATTAACCTGTGAAAATATCATTTCATATCAATCAACCATTCAATACAATAATAAATTATATTTTTAGTCAAACAACAAAGTTTTATCGTACCGGTTGAAGCAAATTAGGATCGGATGTTAAATTTGCTTCTTCGTTTGGGATGTATTCACAATTGAAGTATGAATCCTTATGCATGTTTACAATACAAATCAATCTTTTCTTTTCTACATTTACAAAGTTAATATGTCAGCACTCAATATAATTTTAAAGTAACAATTTACATCAAGTTTGGTATAAGCTTCTAGTGTCGATACCGTTCCTACAGAGGCGTTAACATAACAGGACGCTCCTGCAAAAGCGTTGCAACCCACAAACGCCTGTGGAAGAGCGTTAATGTCCGTGGAGGATATTTCCATGAAACGCTCCTGCAGAGGCGTTTTACTAACAAAACGCTCATGCAGAAGCGTTTATTTATCGCTTCTGCACAGGCGTTGGATCCTATAAACGCTTCTGTAGGAGCGTTATTAGGACATAACCTCCACAGGCGTTCATTCCATGCAACGCTCTTCCACAGGCGTTTAAACAACTATGAACGCTTCTCTAGGAGCGTCTGAGGATATTAACGCCTCTGTAGAAGCGCTATCGACACCAGAAACTTATACCAAACTTAAAACAAAAATTGGAGGATACATACCTCGTTTCATATACCATTAAACTTCGCACGAACAATATACACTCAAATATAAACGCTTCCACTCTTACAAATCAATAAATCAGCCAAGAGAATGAGATGAAAATTTAGGGTTTTGCTTCCACCATTAATAGCATCGTGGGGGGTGGAGGAAGGACGCAACAGACATTATTTCTTCCGTCAAGGGCATTATGGTCATTTTGCGTATTGGGGGGTGGTGGATGGTAAAGGTGGGGGTGGTAGAAGGTAATACCCGATACATGGGCATGGATGATGACACTTTAGATTTTTTTATTATTATTATTGCAGAAAGATGCATAGCATCTTCGCATTTAGCAGCCAAGCATTTCTAGAAGCGACATTCGCGGTGTCACTTAGACGGCGTACAGAGTCTTAACGCCTGAAACGACATGACCATTTAAGAGTGGAGTATTTGCTTAAAAAAAAATAAACGGGTCTGTATAACCTGTGCCCTAGCCTAAGGCAGGATAAGACATTAATTACACAAATTGATAATACTTCATTTAAGTAACGTCTGTATTTAATTGCTTTATTTACTATCTCATCTCAGTTTTATAGTATTTTTCTCTCGTTATTTAAGTGTTAAATATTTAAATTTTGAATCTTAACCTTTAAAATACAAAATCAAAAATCTTAAACCTCATATTATAAATAGAGTTTTTCTATAAGTATACAATAACTATTAATAAAGGTGCGTTGAAAATATAAAAGTTTAAAAATAAACATATAATTTATTATAATAATATTAATTACTCCACTAATATTTTGATAGTTCCAAAATCACCTTACCTTTAACATAAAATTTATAGTTTTGGATTTTAAAATTTAGTTTTTAGGATTTATGATTAAGGGTTTATATTTTAGAGTTTAAGGTTAATATTTAAGATTAGTGTTTAAGATTGTTTTTAGAGTTTATGTTTAGCTTTGATGTTTATATTTTAAGGTTTAGAGTTTCAAATTTAAGATCTATACTTAAATTTAAATTTAAAGTTTATATTTTACGTTTAGAGTTTATAATTTAAGGTTTATATTCTAAATTCTAAATTTTAACTTTTAAACTTTAAAATATAAACCATATATCTAAGTATAAATTTTAACAAATTTAAACTCTAAACTATAAATTTTAACCCTAAGCTCTAAAATATAAACTTTTTAAGAGTCTATTTAATTTGCTAAAAAAAAAAGGAATAGCACAATACAAATTTTGTTTTCATTATAAATTGTTTTTACTGACTATAAAACTTTTTTTTTGATAGATAGATAAGATAAAAAATAATTTTTTAATATTAACTCAAACATATAAAGAATGAGTTGAATTTATCTAAAGATATAAGAGTATTAAAACCTTACATCAAAAAATTATACTATTATGTCAAATTAATTTCCTACGACAAAACAAACATTGAAACATCGATATGCCTCACATTATTGGTTCATCCCTCAAATTAAAATAAAGTATTTACATGAAATTTATATATCAATGTAAATAAAATTTGCTGATATATAATAAAGCTTGATCAAAATGGTCTCTCTTCACTTCTAGAGAAGAACAGGCCCGAAGGACCACTATGAGGTAGCAAGGCCAACCTCACTACAGCTTCCGCACCTTCATCAACGGTTAATACGCCAGTATTGTAAGTTAAATCAGTTTTGATATAGCCAGGGCAAACAGCATTAATGCAGAAAGAAGGGTACTTCTTGGCCAGAACCCTTGTGTAGGCATTCAAAGCTGCTTTTGATACAATATATGCAGACATAACAGCAGGCCAACCTTTGCTTTCAAATGAGCCCTCTTTGAAATCTTCCAGAAATCGATGCAAAACAACATCGATCTTTTCTTCGCTGAGGTTTTTAACATCGCTTAGTGCTTCTTTAGCCCAACCATTTGGTAAATTCTGCCAAAAACATGAAGAATGATTTCAGGTAAGAAAATTAGCAAGAACCTTGTTAAGAAGATGGTAACCATTAAACCAAATATCCTTTTTTAAATATAAGAAATGAGTATAAACATATTTGTTATAGACCAAATTAATCAAGAGTAATGATATGAGTAAGTGCCCAGGGCCTGCATCTCGCCCTCTCTATATAAGAGATAAGAGCGCTTCGAGAGGGGCAGATTTTTGGACATTCCACCATCTCTGCAATCTTTCTGCAACCTAATTTCATTCTTACCTTTACAACAATATTCTTTCTTTGTAATAATTGGTCTTAGTTAAGTAACAAATACATTAACTATGTGTTTGGTTTGTGGTTTATGCATACGAGAAAATATGATTCTTAAGATTTGCACGGATTTAGATTTCTTAACATTATAGCAAAAAAGTCAGGATGATATTTAATAAATTTAATAGTTTAGATCTTGTTACGTAAGTAGAATAAATCTTTTTGAAAAAATGAGTTCATCTAGAAACTATAAATCCATTCTACATATACGACAAAATGCATTAAATTTAAATTCAACAGTATAAATTCACTCAATGTCATCCCGTCATAATGTTAGATGATCCGAATCCAGCCAAGCTATAAATCAATGAATCAATTCAACATCAGCTATGATCATAATTCAAGGATGGTTTTCTCTCAACTAAATGTTAGAAATGATAATTTGTTTAAACTCATCAACAAGTACTTTTTTGGTTGAGTTTTATAGGGATTAAGGGAAGAATGTGAGTTCACGCACCTCAAGTTTTCCCATGGATGATGAAACATTAACAATTCTTGGTGAGTCGGATAACTGGAGAAGGGGAATAAGTGCTTGAGATGTTTTTATAGCACCATAGTAGTTTGTTTTGATAGTTGCTTCAGATAACTCATAACTTTGAGTCAATAGTTTATTCCAATCAACGTTGACACCATTTTCCTGCAATAAATAAGAAACTTGATTCTCTTCATGGCTATGTAAAATGAAGGTGATGTAAGTATAGAAAAGACCATTATTAATTTTGTTATCAATTAATTAGTGAACTTATTATTTGTTGTTTATGTCGTCTTTTAGATTTAGAGGTTTTGTGTTCGAATCCAAAATTATAGTTAAAAGTATAAAATAAAAAATCTTTTTCTTAACTTAGAAATTTAACTATTTAATTATTTAGACTTCGTTTAAAATTTAGATATTTTATTCCTAGTTTGGATGATTTGTTCCTATCCCAATTTTATTGTTTTTGTTAGTATATGGTCACAAAATGTACTTTGGTCCAAAAAATCTTACCGCAATCCCTGAAGCTGCTAGGGCTTCACCATCTGCATTTACTCCTGAAATCCCTGCATTGTTTACCTGCACGAAATTCCAAGTCTCAAAACATTTGCCATTAGAAACTTTAACTTAGAAGAAGCAGAAATTTTCCTTGCAAAACAGCAGGAGAAAAATAAAAGCCTAGTACGAGTTACCAGTGGCAGCTTAACATAAATAATGGTCTAATTTAAACTTTTAAATCGGGCTTTTTATAATTTTTTGAAAACAACAGTTATCAAAATTGTTAACATAATTCTAGAAGCAATATAAATATCAATTGATGACTTATCAATTATTAAGAAGGAATTAATGAATAATAATTTATATTATGAAAACTAAAGTCTATAAGAAAAAAATTAAGAATAAATACAATTTTTGATATTTGTCCATAGGATTACATCGATTTATTAAATTTTTGTCATTAAATAAGTTTTTTTTTTTAATATTAAATAAGGATTTAACAAAATATTTGCTATCAAAGAAGGACTTTCATTCATTCCTCAGTTAATACTAACGGGACATATTGAACTAGCGTTACATGTGGATTTTTTCTACTATTCATCTCCATTTTTTTGTCCTCTAAATCTTAACCTCCATAGCCACTTCTCACTACCATAAAATTTTATCAAATTTCTTGTACAACCTCATCACTCTGGCTCACAAACACTACAGACATCCCCTTTAAACCAACATAGAAAATCGGTTTTAGCTCACAAACATGGCCCCATCTTCTATCCAAAGATTGTGGTGTTAGTTTACTCTTATTATTTATTCTAATCCACTCTTTTTTTTCTATTCTACCCAAAGAGCTTTTCGTAGGCACTCTCTGACCCTAAGGGATGGAACTCAGGGTTTCGGTGTTCTTAAATTCTCATAAGAAAATGACACATTCCAACAGAAGGTGTACTGGTCTTTTATTTATTTTAACACCTTATGTTTTCTGTTCACACCCCTCAACCCTTTCCATATAAATCGAAGGAAGTGGAGGTGTATACAGAAAAAGGGTCTGCAGTGGAGCTGTGAATCTTCCCTTTGAAAGTGCGTGCTCAAGCAGGAGCACTTGGAGCTGTGGGTAATAGGGTATGCAGTGGCATTATAACCATGCCTTTCCTCTCTATTTCATGTGCAATTACAGTTAGCGGAATACTCTTTGTCTTTCCTAGTATTTCTGCTCTTGCCGTTGTCTTTGTCTACTCCCTAGTTCTCAAAACGAGAGGCAAGAGATGAAAAGAAAGAAAATAATCTGGTTTCTTGGAAAACTAGGTTATTAGGATATGTAGAGAAAGCCACCAATAGAGGGAGAGTGAGAGATAGCTTGATCAGAAATAGGTGACTGATTGAGTGAGGCAAAAATCAAGCTTTTTGTTTGTAGATCGGGAAGAGGTTAGAAAGGAGGTAGAGAAGAGCAAGAGAAATAAATTTGAAATTGGATTAATGATATTTTAAAAAAAAAATTCCATAATTTTTTATCGTCTCTCCTGATAGAAGAATGAATGGAAAATTTTTTTTATGATAAATATTTTGTTAAGTTCTTATTTGATGTAAAAAATAACTTATTTAATAAATCCTTATTTAATATAACTATTATCCGACAAATATAAACAAAAAAAAAAAAATCGCTCAAATATTAAAGAAATTATTAGAGTTAAGAGGAAAATAAAGTTAAAAAGAATAGTATCTTTATACAAATCTTTTGTAATTACGAAATATAATTAATATTTAAATGGTAAAAAAATTAATTAATATTTATATAATTAATAATTATTAGTGCCTACTTTTTTACAAGATTTTCTTGCGGTTGAAGGCAACTATATGTGTTTGGCCCAGGGTAGAGCCGGCCGTGAGAGTTACCACAGAAAATCATACATGTGTTTGTGTGTGGGTGCATTAAAACTAAAGCAGATGAGCAATGTAGGCTAATTTAGAGTCGAACCAAGACAACTTTTAGAACTTATGCAAGATTTGATTATTGCTATGGAGGAGGCTAATACTACTTATGATGCTGCAAAAGAGGACCAAATTTTAGTATACACTAAGGGATGTATCAATTAATAATTAGAAATTAATTCCTTTCAAGTTAAAGAGAGCATTAAAATTTTTTGGTACAAATAAGTTATTACAGATCAAACTTAACTTCTATTTACATGCTTAAATAATCCAAATAATTATTACCTATATCAGGTTTTATTAGTAAAGAAGAACAAATTTTAATTTAACCAAATACAACTATTTAAGTTCTGGAAAAGAACATAGCTTGAATAAGAAAATATTAGACAGAAAGCAAATACAGAATAGCGTGGAGTTTTTACATTTATGGTCAAACAAGGACAACTTCTAGAACTTATGCAAGATTTGATTATTGCTCAAGAGGAGGCTAATACTTATGAAGGTACAAATTTATACACACTAACTATTACGTATCGATGACTTATGAACATGTTTAAAAGATTTAGTTATTTATTGCTTATGCCGGATCTAAATTTAAATTTAACTGAATCCAACTGTTCAAATTTGGAAAAGAACATAACTTGAACCAAAAAAACAACAGACAGAAAGCAAGAAAGAGCACTGTGGAGTTTTTACATACCAAGATATCAAGTTTTCCAAAATGGGTTCTAATGAAATCTGCAAGAGAAGCAATACTAGCCGAATCGGTTACTTCAAGCTGATGAAAAACTAGATTGGCAGCAGATTCTTTAAGTTTCTCAACAGCTTCAAGGCCCCTTTTCTCGTCTCTGGCTGTTAGAAGCACTGTTATCCCATTACAAGCCAACTGCTTGCATATACCAAATCCTATTCCTTTATTTGCTCCTGTTACAACGGCATACCTTGAACCCAACAAAAACATTATATTAATTCGTTTTATCGTATTGCTTTTGCAGGTTCTCGTGAAACAGAGAAAGATAGATAAAATGAGAGATTCCAATCTACATACATGAGTTGGTACCTTTTCGTTGCCTCTGCCATTTTTCATGGAAGAAGGAAGTTCCTAGAGAATTCAGGGCACCAAATAGAGGAATTTAATGACAATCAGTGGCTGAACTGAGGTGGTTGTGAGTTCCGTCTTCAAATTTTTGTAAGATTAATAAATGTAAGAAAGAGGAAAAGTTCTAGCTAGAAACAATTAAATAATCCATAAAATTTAACTTGTGTTAACAGTGAAAATTGAGCCTATTTGTTTCAATTTCTATTTTTTATTTTTATTTCTGTTTTAATTGTTTAAAATGTGTTTTTATTTTTATATTTTATTTTTTGAAAATTATTTGTCTGTTTTAATTTTTAATTTTTATTTTAACTTGTTTCGTATTTATTTAGTGTGTAATAATTATTTTTAATAAATTTTATTAAATTATTAATATTTTTATTAAAAATATAAAAAAAAAATTAAAATTATCAGTAATTATTCTAAAAAATAAGTAAAAAATACACTATTATAGATATTGGGGAGGAGTTGGGTTTGAAGTGAGAATCATATTTTATAATCCTGGAGAAGGGGCTCTTAACAAGTTAAATTACTGTCACTTCCTTGTTGGGACAAAATTATAACCAACAGAAAGATTGATGTCAACAATAGGAGAATACTAGGGAAAGTAGAAATCAAAACAAATGACAATCGGAGTGTCGGCACAATGATGTCCATTATGCTTGTGACGTGGCGGTCACCCACTTTATTGTATGACAATAAGACCCTTCACGTGTCATCACATAGATTTTTTTTTAAAGAAAAATTAGGATGAGTTCAGTGTCTCAATCAAGACAAGAAAATGAGTGATGATAAGTGATTACTAGACATTATTTTCCTATGAATTTCATGTATTTTATACCCTCAATTATGCTAAATTAGTTACAGTTGATTTGCTTCATTTTGTCAATTTTAAGTCTTCAATGTCGAAGAAAATAAAAAAAAAAAAAAATTTGCAATTTCAAAGTCTTTGGAGCAATTACATAGTCTCATTATATGGGCTGGACAAGATAACACATGCGTGCAAGTGTTCTGTAATTAAACGGGCTCCCCTTCTAGATTACACTACACGCTGTGTAATATGAGCACTTAGGCCGTGTAGCATGTTTTCAAGACAGTTATTTTGATCAGATCTGCATTACACAAGCTAAAAGAGCCATTACACGCCATGTAGTGTAATCTGTCCTGTTTTTCTGTTAGTTTTTGGAACACAATTTTCAACAAATCTTACTCTCTTCGATCTTAAATATAGAACAGTTTTTAGAGAAATTTTTTTTATTTATTTTATTAAAAAAACTAAGCATAAAAGAGAATTTTTTTTGAGACGTGTAAATTTAGTTAAGTCCATCTTATATTTTGAATCAAAGAAAGTATTATTTTGTCACTTTCTTAATTAAAATGAAGGTTAGTCTCAGTTTTCAGAGAGGGAGCCATACACTTTGGAGTTCCGGGAAGATATTTGGCTTGATATATGTTTGAATGATCATCAATTCACCATCCTAGATGAGATTCTTCATCTCATTGTCTTTGTTTAATGTTTTTGCTGTTGTTTTCTTTGTAATTTATGTTTTACTATGTGTAACTAAGTCCTGAAATTCCAAGGATTGATGAATTGACTAGATTTTACATTGGATTGTGAAATTTCTATGGTTACAAGTATTGTGAAATTATGTAGGGTTTTAATGTTTTTGGATTATATACACACGTTGTCTTATTTAAATATTTGATTCAATTGGCTTAGGAATGACCAATGTTCCATAGCCAATTGATAAAGCTTGCAACATTATGGTTCCTATGCAAGCTTGCCTTGGATATACGAGGATTTTGACTTATTAATTATTTGTAATTTGGGAATTCTTGAGTTTTAATTGAATGAATTGGAGAATTAATTAGGTGGATCAAGCTAATTAATCACTCTAATTTATTAGTGTTATCTAAGTTGGATTAAGGCCTTAAATATACAAGGGAAATTCTCAGCAGCATAATTTTAATATGAGTAACATAAGAGTGGAACAATCTATACATAGAAAGATCAATCAAATCAATCCTTGTGACTCACTTTTCATATAATTAAATTTAGTTGTTTGCATTGCTTTTAATTCTTAGTTCTCTAATTTGATTTCTTGTTTAATTGTTATTTTAAATTCTCGATTGCTTTGAATTCTCCAATTTGAGTTTGGCTAGATAATTATGGATGCTTGGGTAGATGTAGTTGTCAACTATCTTTGAGTATGATAATAGTATTTGTGATTTGCTATGATTAATACGTTTGCCAAAACATGTGTGATTGCATTTACTATTCTTTATAAATTTAAAACTTGAAAAGCTTAAGTGGATTTTATTTTATTGCCACATCAACACACACTACTTGGGACTTTCATAAAAATTACATTTATCCCATTCTAAGAAGATGAGTAATAGGACTTAAATATGCAATTTGTTAGATCTAAGATTTTGTCTTATTTTACTTGACCAACTCTTTAAGGTTGCATAAAAAGCTTTCAAAATAATTAAACTTTGTGTTATATGTATTTTGTTCAAAACTTTTAAAATATATACTTAACTTTTTAAATATGCATATTATCTCTAAATATAATATTTGTTAAAAAATTAACAAAAAAAATTGTATCACATTATTTTGTTTATTAATCTTTTTATTGCAATATACAAATAAAAACAATTAATGAAAATAAAAGAATCAATGAAATATAAATAACATTTTTTGTTGAATTTTTAATAGAAGTTAACGCTTTAAAAATAATATGCATGTTTTAAAAGTTCAAAAGAGTTAAGTGTATGTTTAAAAGATTTTAAACACAAAGTACTCATGATATAAGGTTTACCGCACATTTTTTAAGTTTTCCCTTCAAATTAATTTATGAGACAACTATTCCTAGATTTCTTTAAAAAAAATTCCTCGTGAGTTCTTTGATAGGGGATGCCATATTTGTTTTTTACTGTTTCTCAGGACTCATGATTATTATAAGTAAATATGAAAATGAATACTATGAAAAACATGACAACCATTCATATAGCCAAGTATAGGGATCGATATAAGGGGGGCAAGCAAAGGCCAAATCCCAGTCCCTTTTCTTTATGGATTGGTAAGACATGGTTCGTCTAAAGGTAAAGAGAGTCGAAGACACAGATCAAGAAGAATAGAATTGATAAAGCTTCCGAATGTGAGTTATTGAGTGTTGTATTGAGATGTCATTAGATGAATGAGTTGGAACAACTGTAACTATATGGCTTCTCTAATTAATATGTACACTAAATATATGAATTCATTAAAAAAGATTAAGATACTATTTTGATCACTCTAAATTGCAGTTGTTATAAAATGAGTACTCTTAAATTAATTAATTTACATAACAAGAATTTGTCGAGAAAACAGTCTTTACTTTGAATCACCAATTTTGTTGAGAATTGAGAAGACAAACACACAAGAATAAAAAGAACTCCTAAGAATTTTCGAATAAAAATATAATTTAATAAATTTTCCAAAACTTATGAATTGTTAAGCAATGTACATAAAAGAGATTAAATAGGAGAGCAACGAAACAACTAAGGTAATTAGGAATGTAATTGGGCTAAAATAACTGATAAAAACCATAAATATCTGACTCATATAGTCGGCTTGATTAAAGAAACTACAAAATAATGTCATGACACCAGAAACAGTGTTGTAGAACACAAAGACTAGTCACTAAAATCCAAGCCATTTTCGCTATCATGACGGTAGAATCAACTTGAGGCATGAACATCAAAGTTGTATCTTTAGATCTTAGCTTTCTAATGTCTTAGGAATCAAGTCAACTCGATGTCTTAGTAGAGAGTTATGGTCATTTTACTAACCAATGTCTAGAATATCCAAACCTTGAACTACAAGTTGAATATAAGGGAAACCATCTTCAATGTCTCGTAGATTAGAAACCCATTGTGGCCTTGTGTCAAATCCACCTCGGGCTTCCTTCACATGCATCTTCATGATCAACTTGAGCATAGCCATTGCTCCAACTGCTGGACCACTACTTCTTTAGATTGGCCTTCTTTAAAAGAAGTCGTCCCTGGCTCTTCAAGGTTTGCATTAAGGTGAGGAGAAACATTAGTAACGAGCAAAGAATCACGAGCACAATATTCTTTGCTTAGTAAGGGAAATTCTTTTTCTATGATATGTCTTCCAAAGCTTCATCCAAGGTTAAAAATTATCCCTTTAAATGCTTTGTTAGGTTGGATTACATGCCATCCAGCTCTTCCATTCTCACCCAAGCAATCATACTCATCCACAAATTTATATTGTGGGAATATAGTAATTGAAGTTCAAAAAATCAAACATGTGACTATGATCTTGCTTTGGCGTATGCAAACCTCTCACAAAGGCCGTGGGATTTGTAATGCAAGGTTTATTAGGTAAAGACGAATCGTTATATATCCAAACCATGTCGCATAACAAAGTCCACAAATCTAAACTCATGCTCATCACTTTTCTTCCTAGCACACATAAAATAAGGCTCACACATGTAGTTTTCTCCAAGATATAATTGCTCCCAAAGAAATTTATAGTTATGCACAATGTATCCTTTGGGGAGAACAAAGTAAATCAACACCCTCTTAGACCTAGGTATCCCAATTACCAACCAAAAAAAAGAAGTATGGATGTAAATTCCCAATGAATCCTAGGAATAAAAAGTGGAATAAGTAACTCATGCAGGGAAGTTGAAAGAAATATCATCCAATGAACATATATAGGCACATAAAAGTTATCTCTTTCAAATAAAATGGCATCATGCATATCATATTTACATCTCAATAAACCATATGTTCCACCTTTGAAATGATGTCAATGATATTTATTAATGAAAGCTGCTGTTGTTGATTAACTGAGCTACCACTTGTCACGAGTCGTTTAGGTTGGGTAAGGAAATGGGATTGAGATCGGATGAAAATACTTTGACACTTGAGTTAAAACTAAGTAAATGATAGGTCTAAGTGTATATTTAATATTTAATGTTGCATACCTGAATCATTAACGAGTGTTATTTATATTAGATATTGGTTGATATTGTTAGAATTTTGTGATTGAGCCTTTAACAATCAAAATGGGCAGATCACCTGGGTTTGGCCCATTAGTAGAAACAATTATCATATCAAAAGCTATAACAACACATAGAAAGGCCATTTCTTAACACACTACCTTATTTTTCCTTATACACCTTGACTTAGTAAAAGGTCTATAATACCCTTAATAATAAAAAAGAACACACACTCCTATTTAAAAAATAAATAAATAAACACACTCTCAATTTTTACTATTTCATGCAAATTGGAGTGGTGCGCACACCCCATTCCACCAGTGAACATACCTAGAGTGAGATAGGTATTTATATTTTTAGTTTTCTTCATCCTTAGTACTCCTCTAGTGTATTTGAGCTTAAAATATCAAAAAGTAGAGTTTAAAATTAAGTAAATCACGGTATACACAAAGTCATTCAGCGATCTTGTTATAAATGGAGATCAAAATCCATATAATGACAAACCAAGTTAAAAAACAGATGTTGAGATTCGTTTGGCCTAGAATTGAGCTTAATAGATCTCGTGATCCCTTTAGCTCAACATTAGGCTAAATGGAGCTTGAGATCTCTTTCGTTCAATTTTTAGGCCAAACAGATCTCAACATCCATTTTGCTCAAAATTAGGTTGAACAGATGTCAAGTTCCATTTAGCTCATAATTGAGCTACACAGAGCTCAATCTCTAATTTGCCCAAATAAACCCTTAAAAAGAATTCAATCTCTGTTTTGCTTCTTTTAAGAAATTTTATCAAAAGAAAAGAGTTTAAAGAAAAAAGACGGGTCTAAGATAAAAGTTATTTTTAAAAAAAATTGTTCTCATTTTGAATTTGTATAAAAAGAACATAATAAACAAATAGAAAAAAAGAATGAAGCAATGATATAAATTTATATGAGTAACATGTGTAAACTATTCTATACAAAGCAATGATATGAGCTATGTATGTCTAATGAAGCTCCACATTGAATACATTTAAAGAGACATTTATTTATAAATACAAATCTCTCCTAATATTGTAGATTATTCTTTTGTAATTAGAAGGTTTGAACTCACATAAATTATTCTCTTATAGTTAGAAATTGGGTTCAATTAAGAATTTTTTTTGAAATTTTAAAAAGTTTTTTTTTTTAAAAAAAAATGTGAGAACCAATTCAAATATAAATTGGTCCAGTTTTTGATTAGTTCACTAGTTCATTGATCAATTTTTTGATCACTGATTTTTGTCATCTAACCAAACTGAACCGGCTCGTTTGATTTGATGCTCAAAACATTGACATTTATTATTTTATCATTATTATTAGAGTTACTCATAAAAACATTTTTTGAACTATATGCGCTGATTTTTCACTCCAAGTAAGTCAATTAGGAGAGACAAGTTCAATTAAGAACACCTTCATTGCAACCTTAGTCAATTTACTTGAGACTTTAAACTTTAGAAATCAATATGTGAAGATTTTATTTTCTATCTTAATCATATTAGAAATCGTATTAGAAGAATAACTTCCATTTCCACATAACCAAACCTAATGTGTAGATTTATTGTGAAGGATATACGAGAGGTGTGTGATCAAAACAAAAAAATAAAAGTAGTAATATAACTCTATTTTGAAAAGAGAATTTGTAACTTTTAGAATTAAGCTTTGTATTTTTATATCTCGGATTTAAATTTATTTCTATTTTTTTAAGTTAAAATTTCTAAATTTCTCCTCAACTTATTGATATATATAAAACCCAATTAAAGTTTGCAATCTTAATAATACCCGCTTAGTAAATTATGAAATTTAAATCATCAAAACCTAGCTTGTGTCACAAACTTCACAAGCACAAAATAAACATAGTTACTTTACCAAAAAAAAGAAAAAAATTATTTAATCAAACCATATAAGAGCATGATATCGGATTATTATATGGTGCGTATCATTTTTTAACTAACCAACCACCCATGGTGGACAGAGAAGAACAAAACCGTGGTCAAACGACGTCAGTGTCAAATAAAAATAGTAAATAAAAATAAATAAATAAACAACATTAGTCAAGTCAAACGTACAGAAAATCCAAATTATATTAGACTAGGTAAGAGAATAAGAAAAAAAAAAATCCACTTTCCCAGTATCCACCAAGATCGGGTTTATTTCTGAGCACCCATCTGGCAATTTCTCACCTCCCAAACGCGCCAAACCGACGAAGTCAATGAAGTCAATGGCATCTTTCTTATTTTTCTTCTTTGCTCGATTACCAGTTTATCACATTGTTTCTTAACAATAATTCATCGTAGAAACAGAAGCTTTATTCTACAGAAGCAATCCGTCATTATGGGGAAAGCTTCACTCGATTTCAGAGCTCGATTACTACTCTGTAGCTTGATAAGTTTCTGTTTCCCGGGTTTTGCTGTTTCGCAGACTGAAGATGATGTGAGATGCCTCAGAGGACTGAAAGAATCGCTGGAAGATCCTCAGGACAAGCTTCTTTCATGGCGATTCGATAATACAACCTCGGGATTCATCTGCGGTTTCAACGGAGTGATGTGCTGGAACAGCAAGGAGAACCGGATCATCCAATTGCAGCTCAAGGAAATGAATCTCTCTGGCCAGTTGCCAGAGTCATTGAAGTACTGTGGGAGTCTTCAGAAACTGGAGCTTGATTCGAACGACTTGTCGGGTACGGTCCCTTCTGAGATTTGTAGTTGGTTGCCATATTTAGTGACACTGGATTTGTCGAATAATGGTCTCTCTGGGCCTATTCCCCCTGGCCTTGTGAATTGTACCTATTTGAATGACTTAATCCTTTCGAACAATCAGCTTTATGGTGCCATTCCTGATGGATTTGGGAGTTTGAGTAGGCTTAAGAGGTTTTCTGTTGCTAATAATCAACTTACTGGTCCTATTCCTTCGTTTTTCAATAGATTTACTAAGGAAGACTTTATTGGGAATAGTGGTCTTTGTGGGGGTCCTCTTGGATCAAAGTGTGGTGGGTTGAGTAAGAAGAATCTTGCTATTATTATTGCTGCTGGGGCGTTTGGTGCAGTTGCTTCTCTGTTTTTGGCTTTTGAATTGTGGTGGTGGTACCATTTGAGGTTGATGAAGAGGAAGAAGAGAGGGTATGAGGATGGACCAGATGATGGTTGGGTTGTGAGGTTGAGGGATCACAAACTTGTACAAGTTATCCTTTTTCAGAAACCTCTTGTGAAGCTTAAGTTAGGGAATTTGATGGCAGCTACCAATAATTTCAGTGCAGAAAATATTATTATTTCCTCAAGAACAGGTACTACATATAAAGCAGATCTTCCTGATGGGTCAACACTTGCTGTCAAGAGGCTGAATACCTGCAAGATTGGTGAGAAGCAGTTCCGAATGGAGATGAGTAGGCTAGGCCAAGTCCGGCACCCGAATTTTGCGCCCCTTTTAGGGTTTTGTGTTGTGGAAGAGGAAAAGCTTGCGATTTATAAGCACATGTCAAATGGGACTCTGTATTCCTTGTTGCATAAAAATGGTAGTGCATTGGATTGGGGAACAAGATTCAAGTTAGGCCTGGGTGCAGCTAGAGGTCTTGCTTGGTTGCATCATGGGTGTCAGCCTCCAATTATACACCAAAACATCTGCTCCTATGTGATACTTGTTGATGAAGATTTTGATGCCCGGTTAATGGACTTTGGTCTTTCTAGACTTATGACATCTGAAACTAGTGGAAGTAATTTTGTGTATGGGGACTTGGGGGAACTTGGCTATGTAGCACCAGAATATCCACGAACCCAGGTTGCTTCACTAAAAGGGGACGCATATGCATTTGGGGTTGTGCTTTTGGAGTTGGTCACCAGCCGAAAACCTCTTGAAGTCAGCAATGGAGAGGAAGAATTGAAGGGAAAGCTTGTGGATTGGGTGAATATGCTTTCAATTTCTGGTCGAATAAAGGATTGCATTGATAAGGACATTTGCGGAAGGGGAGATGATGAGGAGATTTTGCAGTTTCTGAAAATTGCACTTCACTGTGTGGCTTCTCGTCCCAAAGATAGGTGGTCTATGTACCAAGTTTATCACTCATTGAAGAGTATGTCCAGAGGCCACAGTTTCTCCGAAGATGGCGATGAGTTCCCGCTGATCTTTGGTGATCCAGATAACGAGCAGCGTAGTTCTGAAGCAAGAACTGTTGTGCAGCACGACAAAGATATGTAAACTCTCCACAGTGAATTCCTATTTACCATGGAGAGTTTTCAAAAATGCTGAAGTACATGTTTGATAATCAGGTATAGCTCTATTATACAATAAATTTCTGTGTCATAGGTTTTTCTTCCATTTCACGAAATCTGTGTTTCCCCTTTGTAGCATGAAAACAACCACAAATTAGGCCTACAATATCTGGAATCTGATTCACATTTGTGCACTCAAGTATATTAGAATTGAGATGAAAAGGACTCTACTTTATGTCATGTTGTGATTGCTGATCAAAATGATTCATTCTTCTTATCTTATTGAGCAAGAAATTCCTAGCACTTACTTTCCATCTGAAGGATAGAAGGCTTAGTTTTTAATTGCAGCAAGAACCATGCAGGGTTTGGAAACATGATTGAATGTTTTGGACATGTACCTGTTCTGATAAAAAAAAGGCTCCTTTTAACAGAATGCATAGAGCCCCGCTATAATCACCAAAATCAAATTCATTATGAATAC
Organism: Bauhinia variegata; assembly: GCA_022379115.2. NCBI lineage: Eukaryota > Viridiplantae > Streptophyta > Magnoliopsida > Fabales > Fabaceae > Bauhinia > Bauhinia variegata. Next base: position 8,555,196 of record CM039429.1, on the reverse strand, counting down.
TAAATTTGGCTAAGATTCATAAGGATGCCTATCTTAGTGATAGGAAACGAAATGGCTATGTAGTTCCAAGACCAAGGAGAAAAGTGATTTGGAGTTTTAAGTAGGTGCTTGCTACTCAAGTTTGATACAAATTTGAATATACTCTAGTTATTGTAGTGCACCAGTGGCCTCCTAGCCATTAAATGAAGTCGCAATTGCTTTGTAAGTTACAACTTCGTTATAATTTGATTTAACTTTTGAGAGGCTATTACTGTATTACAGTAACTACAGTACATCTAGATCCCAAGAAAATATCATGGACCTTAACGGGGCATTTTGTCTAGGTGTTCGTATGTGCGAGTTTGTCAAGTACTATGTTGAATCAAAGCAAGGCAACTATTGGTTAAAATTTTCCAGCGGAAACCAAACAGTCAAAGAAAAATAAAAGAAGAAAGCAACTTATGTGGACAATTCCTATCAAGCCGAACGATGACTTAGATAAAAAAATAGAGTCGTGATAATGATCCATTGGTTACCTATCATGCAGAATGTAACGGGTTTCTTTTTCCTTTTTTAATAAGTATTTTTTATTTTTTTATAAAATACATTTTAAAAAGTTTTAATGCTCGCTATTATAAAACATTATACAATTTCTAAAAAGCATTTATTATTCTTTTCATTATTTGCTTCTTAATAAAAACTGACTATATATATATTCATTAAAAGAGAAATAATAAATAAGAGCAAAATCAAATATAGTAGTATTTTTTAATAAAGAAAGAAAATTTACGAATTTTAATTATTTTTACTAGTCTGTATATTTGATTAAAATATATCATATAAAAAGGATTAGAGAAAGCGGTCAATATTCAACTCTCAATAATTTAATGATGAGGAAAGATATTGTTGTTTTTGTGTTGAGAGCTGTTAAAAAGACTTGCAAAAGAGCAAGGAATCCAGTAGGTAGGGTGGGGATTTCTGGCAACTTTGATACTTAAGGCCGCAGAAAGAGAGAAATGGATTACTTACAATGACTGCACCGGGCAGTTGACATGTTGGTCGTTTAATTCACTTAAAGCTATACAGTCAACATAGTTTTAGGCAGATCGAAAGGCCAACAGTTGACTACACAGTATAATCGATTGTAAGTAATCTGGATCCCAGTCAGAGCTAAAATGAGATGTCTATAGACTATACCTGTCTAACTATCCTAGTATTTATAAGGACAATAATTTTATCTTATCGTGGGTTATATTGAATTGCTTTACTCTAGTTAAAAGGATGTTTAACTGTAGAGATGAGTTTATTTACAAATTGAACTCCACCATATTAATTATTATACTTTTTGATAGTTTAATTTTTTTTTTTTTTATCTTGACAGTTATTTATAAGATAAATTTATTATTAAATTTTTTAATTTACAACTAATTTAATTTAAATTAATTAAAAGACATAAAAGAAAAAAAATTAAAAATATTTTTTACGTACATATAAATTTAAATCAAATTAATATATTTAAGCGGCCTTAATCTTTATTATTAAGACTAATGTATGGTGGTTGATAGTTTAATTTTGATTAGAAATCAAAGCATGAAAATCATAAATTTTAAAAATGATTTAACACCATTGAGCTAAGCAGACATAATTATGATCGTAAATATAAAATGGAAAAGACTAATAACAACACACATGCTATAATGTGGGACCTCATAGAGATTCATTTGCTTTTGATAATTGTAAACAGAAACACGTAGGACAATTTTGCTACAAGGAGAGAAAACTTTGAGGAGAGCCATTTGGTTTATCTTTCAATATTTTCAAAAAGGCAGAAACAGAAACTGCACGGGGTGAGAATCTGTCTCCCATTCAACAAGAAAAGGGTTCCCAATTTTGAATCTCACTTACTTTGGACCAACTCACTTGCTTCTCGAATCTAATGAAATCAGACCAGAAAGAAAAACAAAGCAAAGAAAGATATAGAAAAAGCACCGAGCAGCGTTTGCTCCTTCGCAAGTTTTTGCTTTGGTGGGATACCCAGAATTTTGGGGGATAAAAATTTTATAACTCACTTTAGGTTTCAAATTTTATAATTTGAGATTAATTTAAAAATAATAAAATAATATTATAAATAAAATTATTTTTTTAAAATTAATTTTAAATTTATAAAATAAGATTTAAGATAAAAATAAAATAAAAAAATTTGTTATCCTTTTATTTATATATAAATCATTAAAAAAATTATAAAATAATATTACATTCGAAATAATTTTATTTATTTTAATTAATTATAATAAATAAAATAATAAATGAAACACATCAATCAACGTATAAAATAATAATTCTTTTTTTTTTCTTTTTTTTTTTTAAAATTTTACAACCTCGCGTTAGTTAATCAACAAAACAATTGTTTATTTTCTTTTAGTACTCCGAAAGATAAGATCGACAAAAGCATGACAGGGATAGAAGAAGAATCTGATGCAGCTTTGGGCTCCACCTCCAGAGAGAAAAGATATTATTTATGAAGGCGATTCCGTTCAGACATGTATAGCCAAGTACAAAACACCTCCTTATCAAGGCTTTTTTTTTTTTGAGAATTTTTGAAAAATTATTATTAATTTTATAAAAATTTTCATATTTTAAATTAAATAAATTAAACTCTTATATTTTAAGTCAAAAATAAAAAATATTTTAATAAATTTATTTTTATTTTTGACTTGAAATATAAAAATTTAATTTATCTAATTTAAAACATAAAAATATTTTTAAAATTTATCACAGTGTGACAAAGTAAAAAGAATTTTTTTTACTTTTTCGGTGTCTAGTAAAATCTTTGATAGCAAAAGGGTTTATAATGTGCGGAGGATCACCTTGGTGAGTGATATATAATTATTAGGTGCTCTTTGAGCCTTAAGATATGCCTTTAGGTTAATGAGCTTTGAAAGAGTGTGACAAAAGATGTATGAGTATTATTTTATAATTTTTATTAATAAAAAAATGTGAGACAAAAAATATGGTGAGGTAATACTCTTATTTGAAGAGCTACTTAGTATGCATTCATCCAAACTTTGAGACAAAATCTATTGTTTCACAGTATATTTTATCTCCATCTCACCATAATTTTATATGTTGATTAAAAAACTATAAATAATGCAATAAAAAAAATTTAAATTATTAAAAATTAATTTTTTGACTAATAAAAATGCTACGAGAGAATAAATTTTGTTTATATTGTATCATTCTTCTTATTAAAAAATAATGTAATGATATATTTTTTTATAATTATAAGATTATTTTATTATTTTTAACTAATAAGAGACAAGACAAAAAATGTTAATTTCACGTTTGGTCATATATTGGTCCTGTTTTTTTACCATGCAGAGTGAATTCTTGTACACTTATCTCTTGCTCTGTCTTCTTTACATATGAAAGGGAAAAAGTAAACCCTGTGTTGGCTTCAAAAGTACCACCTTTCTCAGGGCTTTCGCAGGTGTGGTTGGTAGATAAGGATGATGATATTCTTCCAAATACTCAGAATTACACATATTCTTGCATTCATGCAGCCATGAATTCAACGTATTTCTTTTAGAGAAAAATGTTATTTTATTCTTGACACAATCTTCTTTTAATATATCAGTCCCTAACATTTCTCAAGTAATATTATCACCCTTCACCCTTTATATCATTAATAAATGTACTTTTTCATTGATGTTCGTTAATGACACCTAACAAAACTTACCTATATGTTATATTTTTTAAGGTGACACACTGGGAAATTTTGTTTAGGTTTAGTGACTGACATCAATAGAAGGATATATTTATTAATAATTAATTTTAAATGTGAAAAATAATTTTTTAAATTTAAAAGCATTAAGAATGAATTTGTTAATAATAAATAATGTTAAAAGATAAATATAATTCTTTTATCTTCTGTTTACTTAAAGAATTTGAGGACATGAATTACCTCCAAAACTTTAATGATTCCAATATTACCTAAGGTCTCACTTTACAATAGGACCAAAAATAAATTCAAAAAATAAAAAAAGATGATTACATGGAAAATATCTTATAGAAATACATGTAGAATTCCACCAGAGGAGAGTAAGAAAAATTCTGAATTTCTTTCATATCTCTCTCTTGTTCATGCTCGAGTAGGAGGCTGTCTTGATTTCTCTGCTCTCCTGAAGTCATAGATTACATGGAAACAATTTCAGAATATGAGAGAGAGAGGAAGCAAAATCCTTTTGAATAACCATTTTATTTTATTTTTGGATTGAATTAATTTATAATATAGTTTCATAATTTTTTTAATTTAATAGTTAGAATATTAAATCTTTTTATTTCTATTTTTCAATTAAACTAAGTTGATATATATTAAGAATCAATTTAACCTAAAAACTTACAATAATTTTATACTAAGGGTGGATGCTATTGTTTTTACACTTGGGCTGAGTTCATATAGTTTAAAAATAGAGATAATAAGAGTTTGCATTGATTTGCTCTAGAGTTCAAATGTGGGAAAAAAGTGTAATTGATGATCCTACTTCAATAAATTAATCAAACTTTCCATACAAAGGAAAAGGAACCGCCTATTGTGTTTTTTCCTCCAATAACTAAAGTTGTACAGTTCTTCCCCAGGCTCTTTGTTTAGGTTTCTCATGAAAATAAGAGAAAGATCATTAGTTAAAGAAGCTTTTGACAAAGTGTGAAAATTATTACTCCCTTCAATATTTATGAGTAGACTATTAGGTTGGATTAAAATATATTTTCTCATTTTTCTATTTTATTTTTTGTCTCATTAAAAATTTTAAACTAAGGCTATTTGTATCACTTTCTTATATTTTTAATCAATCTACTATAAAAAAGACACTGTATCAGAGAATAAATTTGGTTTTTATAATGCTTCCCTTTGACTCCTTAGCAAAAAATGTTGCACAAGCCTAGGCAATCAAAAACTATTATAGATAGATTGAATCTCTTTTAAGATTGCCTATTATTTCCATATCCAAATTAAAAAAGGAAGAAGAGAATCATGGCATCATTCACTGAAATTATTTTAACTTTCTCAGTTTCATTCTTGTTTACTCTGAGAGGACTAGAAAATGAGAAGTTTTAGCCCTAACCCATGAAACCCCCTAATTAAGGTTCTTCAGCAGCAACAAAACTTGGGGCACATTTGGTTTAGGAAATATTTTTATATTTTCATTTCTTGAAATTTTTTTCTTTTTATTTTTGAAAATATATTTATTGATTTTTTTTTCTATTTCTTCTCATTTTCAGTTGTTTTCATATTCATTTGTTATCCAACCATCACTTCTAATAAATTTCATTGAATTAATTGTGAGTATTTCTCCTCAAAATATAAAAAGAAAACAATAAAATTACAAATTCTCATTATTTTTCTTGAAACACTAGAAATAACTCTTTTTTGTTTTATATTTTAAAATATTCTCAATGAAAATGTTTCTTATTTATTGATCCAAATATATTATGGGTATCATTTTTTATTTCCATTAGAAATAAAAATTGAAATAATTAAAACAAGCATGCCCTTAATCATCGACAATGTCATTTCTCATTGTTGTAATGAAGCAAAGAGACAGACAGCATGGAAAGACATGTGAGTTTAAGATAATTGTGTACCTATTATGAATGGGGTCAGGTCCACTGGGTACTCTTCTCTTACTAACATAGACCATTCCAGCACTGAGATGCAGCGCATGATGCCGCTCTATGCCAACCAAGTTCAAGTGCTCGGAGATAACACCACCGGAGGGAACTACCACCGTTCTTCCGGCCCGGCGGTTCGCCGAGACTGCCGGAAACACAAACCAAATGATACAGAAAGATACCAAAGCTCCAAAGAGAGAGCTCCTATTCTTAACACCACCAACACCCATGTCTCAATTTTCTCTTAATTATATGACCTTCCAACTATTGGCAATGGCTGTCAACAGAAGGAAAAGGTATAAGAATGTTTTAGTATAGCCATTTTGACATTGACAAGAGGATAATGGATAATCTCAGAAGCAAGGGAGAAGAGAACAAGATGGAGGGAGCAGAAGAAAGGAGACAAATTAGTGAACTGGTTACTGACTTGGTGGGCAAGATGTGTCTGCTTCTATTTAAAGGCAGAGATAAGCTTGTTTTCTACGGGGAATGTGTGTATGCTGTGTAGTAAGGGATGTAATCCTTTGTTCTATTTTTTTGTCTTAAAATGTTGTCTCCTGAGCTTTGAGATTGATAATTGATAATTAAAAAAATAAATTAATATTGTAATTAGTAAAATTGAATTAATAAATTTTTTAAACCAATTTTAAACCTTTAAAACAAGTTTTAAAATAAAAAGTGAAATAAAAAATTTTATTCTGTGTCAATGAAGAGACAAAAGAAGGTACGAACGAGGGCGACGAATTAAAAAGTTTAATTACTCAAAAAGTCTCAAAATAAACTTTTTACATATTTAAATCATTCATAACTTATTTAACAAATATCTTGTATAATAAATAAATTTTTTATTTGATTTAAATCATTTATTTCTTATTCAACAAGTGATCTAAAGTGGAATTCCTTCAAGTGATAACTCACTTTTAGTGCTTTTTTTTTTTTTATTTGTATTGTGCATTTTCATGCAAGTAGGAAAGGGGATCCCTCTAACTACGAGTCTATGACTCCCTGGCTCTCACATACCGTGTTTTTAACAGAAGTATTGATGGAAATGAATTTTGAATATAGAGATGTATGAAGTGAAGCATTGATGGAAATTGCCAGTCTTTTTCTTTGATTTTGAAGAGGAAAATATTGTTTGCATATTTGTTGTAAGATAAAATTTCAAATAAAAAAATATAATAAAATGTAAAAATGATGCAAAAAGAACAAAATTTTTTTTTAAAAAAAAAGTGTAAAAAATAGAAATAAATAAAGAGATGCATGTTACATATATAACGTTATCTTTTAAAAAGTAAGCATAGAAGAATACAAAACTACCAATCAAAATAAAGAACAAAAATTGCCATAAGGTATATTTCTAACTACTTTGAACTTAATAGTTAGCTAATAAATTAATAATTATCATTAATATTTTAAAAGAGTAGTTATTTGTTTACTTTTACTCTTCTCTAATATTTCAGTTAAAAAATTAGTAGAATTTTTTTAAAAAAAAAAGAAAAAGAAAAAGGGGAAAATAATCCTTCAAGAAAAAGGGGAAAGTATAAAACCCTTGGAAACAAAATAGGAAATACAGTTAACAGGACAACAACTCCCCGTCGCCGTCAGATCAAATCCCTTGAATCATCGTCTGCTAGCGTCACTCTTTCAGCGTTGATTCCTTCAGGGGCTGAAATTGGCGTTGTTCCCAGTCCTAATTCTATTTCCAGCAAAAGCAGCAAGGATTCCTACTCAAAAATTGGCGGGAATTTTTCTCGCAAATCCCCCCTTTGGCTTTCTTTTTAAGTATGTCCCCGATTCTGTTGTTTTTTTCTTTTCTCTATCATGTGTTACATACGCAACTTCGTATCCAACAACTATGCCAGTTTCATATTCTAGGTGGTCGCGGTTGCTCTGTTGGGTCTGATCTTCTGTTATATCTAGTGTGGTGAATTGCATATTAATAGCTTTATTGTCATTCCCTGTCATTAAATTCAGCCGTTTGTGTCTTTCTTGTTATATATATAATGATATAATGATATCTGGGCACTTCGCCAATTATTGTTTCAGTCTTTGGTTTCACATCGATGTTCTATCTCAGTAGAATTGAGCACACATTGCCTTTGCCTCCGCATCTTCTTAGCCTTCCTATTCATGAAGCTATACATAAGGAGCTTGAGAAGCTTTTCTTAGACAAGGTTTCGTGGGTTATCAATTTCAGTTTCATTTATGAGCCATTTTGTGTTTTAGTCCAATTTTTTTAATTTGATTAATTGAATTCACAATGCTGATATGGGTTTCTCCAATGATGAAGGTTATTGCAAATTTGGGGCTTTGCATTTCTGTCTATGACATCAGATCCATCGAGGGTGGTTTTATCTTCCCTAGTGAGGGGGCTCCAACCTATACGGTATATAAGTTCATTATTCATGCCTTTGGCTTTTAACTTTTCTTCATTCCATTGAACTTATAGTTTTTGATGAGCTGCCACGATTATCTACATAACAAGGTGGAAACTGCGGATTTCTGGCAGGTGGTGTTCACTTTGGTTGTGTTTCGTCCATTTGTGGGAGAGATTATTTCTGCAAAACTTCTATCATCTGATGCTGACGGTTTACGCTGTATGCTTTACCTTTCTGCTACTTTTATTGTAATTTCAGTATGATATTCATGTTTCTAATTCCATACATTTGTTCACTTTTGTGGCGTACAATATCTCTATACAGCAAATCATATATATGAGTATGCTTCTCTTTAATTCTCTATTAGGCGTAGCAGAATGCTTCTTTCAAGTACTTTCTGTTGAATAGGATGGTTGCTATTAGTTGTTACTGTTGTTTAAAAGTGTGCAATATAGGTCATTGTTAAGTCATGTAGGTGCAAAATCATGGAATTTGTTTCATGCTGTTACTCTGTTGGGCATTCTCTTTCCCTTAAGCTATACAGTTCGTATTGCATTTCTGGCAACTTTTACATTGTGTGTTGATACTTTTAACAAAATAAGATTGGAAGTTTTACTCCTCTGTTATGATGCCTTTGCTAGCCTTTTTTGCATGATTTGTCATAGAAGTCGGAGATTCTAAATAAGAATTGACGGTTATTTGTTTGAAGCTCAGAAAAGTGTGAAGAGAATAAGAACATAACCCTACATCTGCATGCTGAATTGTGATCAAACGAATTTTTTAAGTTTCTATTTCCTATTATACATATCTAATACCATGAAATTGTTCCACTTCAATGCTCCAGAATTTATACCATACTCTGGCAATAGCATTATTTTGCATTTATTAACTACTCTTTTGCACCCTGTGGATTCACTCACAATCAAATGATAACGATGCTCAATCGATGTTTGGCAGTAACACTTGGATTCTTTGATGACATTTATGTACCTGGACATCACTTGCCAAATCCAAACCACTTTGAGGGCGAACCAAATAATAGGTGATGTTACTTATCTAGTTAGTTTTACTCTTGCAATAACTTGGAGCTTGATATGACAAAATCTGTATTGAGCCCTTTTCTTGAATTGATCTTTTCAGTTATATGAATTCTTTTTGTCTCTGCGTTTGGCACCGTGCTGATACATTGTTATGACTTGTGAAAATTACAGCAAAAGAGGCACATGGTTTTGGGATTATAACGAACAATCATATCCTATTGATAATACCGACGAGGTTTGTTTCTTTGCCTCAGGTATCTACTAACTGCTCAAAAGACAACAATATGCTGACTTGTGGTCACTAATATGACAGATCAAATTCCGAGTGCAAAGTGTGAGTTACCCTCCAATTCCAGTTGAGCCGCCAAAAGACTCAAAACCATTTGCCCCTATGTTGATAACTGTAAGTAATATTCACCAATTTTCTTCTAGTTTCTTTGTTCAACATTGGTTTTTCATTTCTTTGAAGAACTTGAACTGTCATGAGATGTTTTCTGAAAATCCCTACATACTGAGAAATATCTATTTGATTGATTACAACAATGCTATTAATAGAAATTCACATGAATAGTTCATAATTATTTTGGAATTAGATGCCGGTTTCATCAAATAATTATTTCCTTTGAATTTAGAATCTTGGTTTATTCAAAGAATTATTTTGAGGATTATCTTAGGATGGTATATTTTATTTTTTATTTTAATTAGCTAACTTACAAGGTTTAAACTTTAAAGGCACAAGTATAAGAATTTATATTAAAATGTACTGTACAAGTTTATAGAGTTTTTTAAGACCATATATACTTTCTTTGTCTTTCTCCTTTACATGTTCTTTGCTTTTGCCTTGACTTTGTTTATAACGGGCTCAAACCTGTTGTCCCATATAATGCCTCATACATTGTCTCACTGCAGCAGATTGGTGAAAACATATGGGGAAGTAGGATAGTAGCATTATTTTATTTTTTCTTAGCCAATCATGGAAAGTGGGATTGGGAATGGGATAGGGAAGTAGGATAGTAGATTTGGTCCTGTTTATAACATGTATCTACTGTTTTCAGAGATTGGGCAAAAATCATTGTAGAATCTCAAAATTCCACTGTTGGTTAAACAAGTGGGTTTTCATAAATTGCCATGAAAACAAAATTCCGCATTCAATGAAAACAATTATTGCTATATGGTTTCACATAAAATTTAAAAAAGTCTCTATAGTTTAAAACATTGATAACATTTGTAAACTATAAAGACGAATTTTTAATGTTTAAACCATAGGATTTTTTTAAATTTAGTGTGAAACTTTAGTATAATTAAATCTTCTTCATATTATGCTTTGGTGAAAATAAAATTGAACATTGGTTAAATGGTTGACGGGAAAGATAAATGTGCTCTATTTGCTTATTGAATGTTAACATAATTGAAAGTTTGCCTTATCATGTTGTCTATTATACAGGGATCATTAGATCATGATGGCCTGGGTCCTGTTTCATGGTGGTTTGAGACAGAAGAGGTCGAGGAGGAATGAACATGAGTTTAAAGCTCTAAGCTGTCGTCTAAGAAAACAATGGTGAATTTATTTCCAGGTTGTGTTCAACCTTCAAGATTTTTTCTCATCGTTCTTATGAAGATTCCTGTCGTTTCCAGGAAAAAAAGGTGTAAACGGCATGCTACTTGCATACTTGCTTATTGTCACTTGCCAATATGAACTTGAAAATGCTGTCTTCAATGTCCTTGGTTTATAAAACTTTTCATCAATTGATTTGTTTACCTATTATGTCCGCTTCCCGAGTACCGTAAAGTGTAAAATTTTTAGGATTTGTGCAGATGTTCATAGGATAATTTTTTGACTCTTTAGAGTTAATTTTTTAAAAGAAATTAACCATATTAGGTCCAAAAAGTTTCAATCACACAAAACAAGACGTATGACCAGCCAATTCAACGACTGAGATATTTCTTTTATCTTGTAGCATTTGTTTCATTGAACTTGTTTTTAATGGTTTATTACATGGAATAAGCAATAAGAGTTCTAGCCACCCCAACCATTCCTCTTGTGTTGGAAGTGCTTACCAAGGAATTATCAGATATCATTCTTAAATGCATACTATTTGCGGATGATATAGCTTTGATTAGGGAATCAAATGTTAACATTTGAATCAAATGGTTTTTGTTTGAGCAGAGCAAGATAGATTATATGCATTCCAAATTTAACAAAAGGCAAGATGGGAGAGGGACATTAAGGGTCATTTGTAATTGCTAAGTACCTATTAAACTTAAAATGAATTTTTATCGAATTGTTATACTACTACCATATGTGTTTTATGGTAGTAAATATTTCGTTTGGACAAGAGAAAAAAGTGGAGGGTCATAAAAATGAAAATGTTTAGGTGGATATATGACCTCACAATAAAGGATAAGATACAAAATAATCCAAAGATCACATCTTTCCATTATCACTTTGTTGATTAAATTAAAGCTTTCACCTAATAGTTAAAGCTTAGCCTTTTAAGTTGAATGAAACTAATCATAGAAAAATGATGACTAACAATTGCAAACAATCATACGAGCCTTCCAATGAATTGAAGATGACCAAAGGAAACAATTTCATTAAGATAAAACAAAGTAATGATGGGCACATCTTCATGGACCAAAAATACAAAAAGCAGTAATGTAGTAAGTATTTCTCAAAGCATTGAAAAGTAAATCTGATCAAAATCCCTTACACGGTTGAAGGCTTCATACAGGGCCCAAAAATGGAAGACAGAAAACCTCTTTGCACCTTATTTTCACTCTTTGATGTTGAAGATCGAATGAGAGATTGTGAATGGGAAACTTGATCATTTTGCACCATCTCTTGCTTGTTTCTTGTAATCTTTGACACATTCTCTTCTCTTCTTACGTCTTTCCCAGCTGATGCAGCTGTGACTGGCATGACATTTCCCTTATATTCAACAGATGAAATGTGATTTGTCCATGTACGACCCGAAGAACCTTGTCTTCGAAACGAATAAGATGATCTCTGCAACATGGATGCTATGATCTGATTTTGTTCTTTCTTTCTTCCAAGATCTCTTTCTCTCACCACTTGTTTCTAACAGTCCTTGACATAACGCTCTTTTGTTCTGGAGCTATTCTGGTTTGAGTTTTATTTTATAATAATGAGAGATACAGAGAAAAAAAATAAAATTAACTTAGCTGTTCATAGCTCATTTTTTTTTGTTTCTTCAGATTCCAAATGCTGATATAGTAAAAACCCTGCTATATTTGTGGTGACAATTCAGCTTATGGATAAGTTATGGACATGTTTTGACAGATTCATTCTGGTGAACTGATGATTCGACGGATTCGTTGCTATAATTAGCACATAAGATTTGTATGATCATCTAAACTTATGGTGATGCTATATTAAGGGACTGAATACAATAATAAAACAGCTTTGAGCCAACAATCCATTAGGTTTTTCTCCTGATTTATCTTTACTTCTTTGTGCTGAAAAAGGAAAAGCTTACATAGCAAGAGTTTAGTGCTTTCCATGCTTTGAGTTGTTTCTTCGTTAAGATTGTCCATATTATCAAAATAAATAAATAAATAAATAAAAATACAGAAAATCTTGTTAGAAAATTAATATATGATTGATATAGAATTTTTGACAAAATTTAAAACTAAAAATAAAAATATAATTTGCATTGCTTTTCTTTGTAGGTGACACCTAAAAAATAAAAATAGAACAAAGTTTTGACATAATCATTCCACTAATAATTCGTTGGTGTTATGATAGAAGCATTTCATAATCAGAATATCCATCGAAAATTTGAGGGAATGCTGCTCTTATCTTACTGTCCCTGACCAAAATTTTATCCACAGATGAATTCCCTGAAGATGAAGTGTCCATTTGGCATCCCAAGCTTGGGTCACATGCAATGTCCCCAGAATTTTCACTTGCACCTCCTTTCTTTCCATTGTCATTGCTCTTTGAACATTGATTTTCACTTTGCATTAGAACTGAGGGTCTCATTGAAGACAAAATCCCCTGAAAGCCATGCTGCTGCAGCTGCTGAGACTCTATGCACATAAAAGGGTCACAAAGAAGAAAATCGCTAAAATCGAACGAAGATGAAGATGGTGAAGAAGTCGAAGAAGAAGAAGATGCTGCTTCTTTGAAGACGTAGTTGGACATTGTCTTGGTTAATGACTTGGAAATGCACTTGATGCTCCCATGAATGAAGTTGGTCTTGTAATTGGGTAAAAAATGGTTAGTGCTTGTTGGTAGTTTGTTACATGGGTCCTTATTGACAAGACCCATTTGGTTTCTAGTGCTTGGGAAACCACTAATGCATCACAAGTCAGAAACGGCTTTTGATACTGGCAGTACAAAATGGACTCAGTTTGACAGTTGCATACCCAATTGAACACTATATCTTTCATTAGGTACCGGGAGAAAATTTGTTATCTACTTTGGTGTCTCATTCTCTGTCCTATGTAATATGATTGATAAAAAAATTATAAAATAATACTATAAAAGAATGGTCTCATTTATTTGAACCAATCACAATGAGTGAAATAGAAAATGAAATATTATATGAGACAATATTCTTGCTCCCATTTTTAATAAAGAGACAAGACTTATCTTAGAAATCTAAGGGTGTGCTTGGTTGGGGAAGTTAAAGAAAGATAGGATTAAAAATGGAAAGCATTTTGATTTTTACTCCTTGGTACTTGGTAAAGATGGTGAAAAGTGAAGGTAAGGCTATTCATTTTGAACTGCTCCACGCAATTTTTCCATCCCAAGCAAGTCTAAAATGATTTATGTTCTAAATTTACCTCTTCCCATTTTCCAATGCCCCTCCACAGCCAAACAACAAAGAAAGGTTATGTACTCAGTGCATTCTCATTAAACCAAGACAGTTGCATTTGCCTTATAAACAAAGAAATGCATAACGTTTTTCCCATTTTGCTTACTTTTTCAGGTAATTTGTCTTAGAGACAATTAAGAAAACCCCTTTTAAAATGGCCCAAAAAATTCAAAATGAAGAAGATAAAAAAGAAAAGAAAAGAAAGGAATATAGGTGGATGGAACAAAATGTGGTGAAAATGAGTAGAATTTACCTCCTTCCTATAGGTTCATGAAGGTTAATTACAAGCTCTTCTTCTTGGAGAGTGAAGCTTTCATTCTTGAGATCAGGTCTAAGATAAATTAGTCCATCTTAACCTGCAACTCTTACCACACCTGTTCAATCCTGCAAACAGTAAAACATGAAAACTTACAGTTCATGAAATTGTTGTTCTTTTTACAGACATTGCAGTTTCAGAAAGAAGGGACTGTAAAAAAAATTAATTATCCCACTTTCTTTGGAACCACTGTCCAATTTCCAATGCCGTGATTCGATATGTCAGCGAGTATTTTTGCATCCTTCTCAGGAGTCCAGAGACCATTTTTCATCTTCATCACAGCAACGAGGCCTTCCCATTTCGAGAGAGAGAGAGAGAGAGAGAATTACGTATTGGTGATGCAATTTTGGAATGAAGATAACTGTAAAGTAGTGAAGAGTGTAAAGTTTTTAAGATATGAAGAAGCAAGAAAAGCATCCAATTTAGATCCCAGCAATAACAGTTGCATGAGTATATTCCTCTTTTGGAAAACAAATAGAAAACCAAAACCATCTGGTATGACATCAGGCATAATGCAAGAGCAATATATGTATATATATTTTAGGTACCAATTGAATGATCCATTTGCATTTGGTTTAACTGTGATCAAGTTAACTGATTTTGATTACTGCTGAATGACATCCAATAAAAGCATTCTATTGGATTTAGAGTCTCACAAAATAAGAGCTCATCATGTGTATGATTCTTGAAATGATATGTCAGCAATTTTCTCCTTTAGCAACTGAATGCAAGCATTTAAAATACTACTTAGTTTTTTTAAGTTTTTAGTGATAACATGATTGAATAAACAGACTCAAATTTACTGCAGTTAAAAAATACATATTTATTATAATTACTAATGTGACATAATATGTACCATTGAAGCATATATGATTCATCAATCATTCATGTTACAATGTGTAATAATTGTGTGTCTTAAATGCAAAGAAACTACGAAGACTAAGTATAGTAAATAAAAAAATGATATTAGAATAAAATGAGTCATAATATTCAAAAGAAAAGAGATACACATAAATTTCATATAACTTAACAAGCTGACTTTTTCCTTTTTTTTTTTTTTTATTTAAAATATGATTAAGATAGGTAATAGAAACGTAGAAATAAAGATGAGAAATAAAAGTTTAAATCTTCTAATCTCATATAATAAAAATAAGTTTATAAGAGCATTTTTCTTCTTTAACTCTAGAGCATCACTCATAACATCATTAAAATGTAATATTTTAGTTCCTTTTGCATTGAAGCTATTATAAATGGTTCCTCTTAAATTAATGTTCACAAAATGAGGGAATTCAAATAGTTACAAAATCTCCTTTTATTTTTGGATGAATAAATGCTAACTAAGCGAAGTTAGCTTAATCCCGTTCCCTCCCCAAAAGTTCTCAATTTCTTTTTTGTCTTGCGTTCATTCAACAACTGCAGTACCAGGCTTCAATGTATCAATTTTTTTTTAAGTACATCGCTAAATCTTTCTCTTCCATTTGATCAAACAAGAAAGCATGCCCATCACAGAATTAGCATTTTCGATAATCCAATTAGTTATCAAACCTAACCACCAAACCGACTTAAAGCAAACAAATTTCTCATTCGACATTGATTTTGCATACGTTAGTAAATTAAAAGGGTTGGCTAGGGTTCAAAGTCAATCAAACTGACTGGTGCTCATCCCTAATAAAATGCACTAGGCATATTTTTCTGTGTGACGAGATTTTGTAGGGCAACATCACTATGAGAAATGTGCCATCTTATGCTCAACTTGTAGATCTTCGCCAAAACCTTGGGAAAGAAACAATTTGATTATTTTCTTTGCAAGTTGGGCATTTGAAATCTGTATGCTTAAGCTAGAAGGGTTAATTATTAGGATACTATTTTCTCTTATCATGATTGGGAGATATTGTAATTATAGCTGTAAATATTGTAACTAGCCTAGAAATATATAGAAGTAGCCTATATTAAGGTAACTATAATTAGTAGCATGTAGTTCATTGATGAAACTAGACTTGTATATATAGTTATTTTGAGAATCGTAACAAATCAAGAATTTCTATCCCAAGTTACCACATGACGATACAAGTTTTATAAAGGAAGAGGCAGACGAGTTCTTGTTTGATTTAAAGATTTGTGACTTAAGTTCAAGACTAATCCCGATCGGGTTGAAGAGATTTCAAAGCACAAGTTAGGATTGTTTAAGACAATTTGTTTTTCATATATATTTCTTCTATTATATTGGTTTGTTTGGACTTTGAATTTTGAAAACTAATTGGAAGATAGAATATTATATTCTATTCTCCCTTTGGAAAAGTAGAAAAGATTATGTCTTGCTTTATTTTTCACATATGAGTAAAACAGAAACGGATTAGGCCATGTAGATTAAAACAATATAAGAGGGAATCCATTTGAGGCATGGCATCTTGGTGGCACATTGAGGTATATATATATATAGTCGAAGTTAGGAGTGAGAGAAAGATATATACTGAGATTTTGGCTTGCAGCACATAGGTTTAGAATTGTCAAAATAATTGAGAAAAAGAGTCTAAACAAAATAGTATGCATAAAAACTATTTTATATGGTCTAGAAGAAATTTTAGTGGTTTAAACTGGGGGGAAAAAACAGAAAACAAAAATTGAGAAAATTTGGTCTGAATTGAGAATGCTACAAAGGAAGCGAGATGTAGAAAGGATTTCAAATACTAGGAAATGATAAAAATATGGATTGCTGTCTGAGATAAAGCAATTGAATACATTACCAACGGTTGACAGAATATCGCTATAATGTATCGGTTAACCCACAAAGTTACGTCACAGTTGTTAAAATTGCCACAAACTACAACCTAAGATAATGATCTATGATCCATGATATATAAAAAAGAAAAGAAAAACCTTTGGATCAACAGGATTTTAAAATTATGTAATAGAAGAATCTCGCCTTCGCCTTATGTTGCATCCTAATTCATACATGGGTCAACATTTCTATAGGTGGATATTTAATAAGATATGAGTAATTAATTATCTGTCTAAATTTTATAAAGATAATGCATTTAAACTTTCAATGGATGAATATCTTATTAAAATTATTCTGATAAGTCACAATGAGGCACTACTATTGAGATTGGGTAATCATATTAATAATACCATTGTTAATACTGAGCACTCCATCAAAAGCTTTAGGGAAAATCAAAAGTAAAATAAATCAGCTGTTTTTTT
This sequence comes from Bauhinia variegata, assembly GCA_022379115.2. Taxonomy (NCBI): domain Eukaryota; kingdom Viridiplantae; phylum Streptophyta; class Magnoliopsida; order Fabales; family Fabaceae; genus Bauhinia; species Bauhinia variegata. Next base: position 8,537,774 of record CM039429.1, on the reverse strand, counting down.
ATCCCCAAAGTTGAATTGGGACTTAGAATAAGTTCAAACAAAAACTACCATGATCTAAAGTTTTCCATAAGACATATTGCAATTGAGAGTTTCACTACAGAAGTAGTTAATGAAGAAGCGAATTCTATTCCTCTCTATGAAGCTTATCGTATCTTCACCATTGGGTTGTTATTAAATACTATTAACTTAAAAATTCTACAGATCATTAGGATATTATTATTTCAAGAAATACTAGCCTTTGCTAGAAAATCTTCTTTTACAATACTTTGGCCTCGGATTTGAAACTCAAAAAACAACACATATTCCAAATCCTTTTGGAATAGAGATAGGAAATCTTGTAGAAATTTCAGCTAGATATGAAGAGAAATGGATGATGAATCTCCACACCATTGACTCACATGGTGTAGAAGATATGATTGGGTGCATAGAATGCAGATGTGATCTTTATAATGCCACAAAGAAAGGTAATGGCCAACCTTTGAGGCCAGGTTTCAAAGGAGGTGCATGTTGTGACTGATACTATGAAAATATCGAACGGTCCAAATGGATTAAATGTGAGTCATAACTGCCTAATAAATAAGTTTTTCATAACTTCATAATATCATCTCAATTTCAATTCAATAATACCCACTCCCTTAATTCTCATTACACATATTACTTCTAGTAGTTTGGGTTTAAGGGCCAAGAAGTAACTTGGCCCGCAACCTTTTGTTCATTACAAATTCATTTTTGAAATATCCAAGAGTAATGTGGATTACTATTTTTTTTTTTTTTTTTTTTGAGACAAGTTGAGTATGATGTTAAGCCTTGCAACACTACCCAAAATCATGGCAGTGGATGCACTGATGACAAAAGGCAAGTTTTTTGATGAAAACTAATGGGTATGTCATTCATGAATTATGACTTATGACCTTAAAGCCCTTCTACCTTGCATAACTGATTACTTTAATTTTATAGTTTCCACATCTTACAACATTAACTTCCAACATAACATAGGACCTGTATATATATATATATACATACATATATATATGTATATATATATATATATATATATATATATATATATATATATATATATATATATATATATATATATATATATATATATATATATATATATGTATGTACATATATACATATATATATATATATATGTACATATATATATACATACATATATATATACATACATATATATACATATATATATACATACATATATATATACATACATATATATATACATATATATATATATATATGTATGTATGTAAACCGATCAAATAACGGTTGAACCGGTTAAAAAGCACTCTAATTCGTATATGAACCAGCCACAATTCAATAGTTCAAGAGGTTAACTTTTTAAAATTTTATTAATTTTCAAAAATATATATATAAAAAAAAATCCTCATTGATATTTAAGCCACCATTCCTGAGTCATGTCTTTCTAAAACTCAGAACTTTTCTATCAGTCCTTTTATAGGCGGCAATTGTGAAAACTATAGGATGTGGGACTCGCTTATTTTCGTAGCATAAGGACTATATGCATGGGGTGGGATTATCTTTTACATATTGCTGAATGAAATTGACCCCTTAAGAAATATGACTTGTACTACACTAAGAAATTAAAGCAGCAGTGTTGTAGTAAGCTTCAAGTTCCTTAGACAGCACAAGTTTGCTAGAACTCATGGCTTTGATGACTTAGATTTTCATTTGAGTCGAGACTCGCTTTCAATGAAAATTTTAGTGGCTTTCCATCTTCACTTCTTGTTCCAGTTTCTTTAGAAATTCAAGGTATCATGGGGAAGATTTGTAGTTTATCCTAATAAAAACAAGAGGCTAGTCTAATAAATTTAATGAAACAGTTTATGATATATTTGGTTTTTTCATATATTTTGTTTTTCTAAATCTCAAGCAAATTTTGCAAATGGAATTTATCCTTATGTTCTTGACCTCATATCTTGGTAACAAAGTAAGTTGTTTTCGTTAACTCTCAAGCTAAATCGGTAATTTGATGATAAAAAAACTTGTTAAGATAAATTGAACCTACACAAGATCGATTATATTTAAGGACTAATTTATTAAGATTATGCAAACAAAATCTTATATTCTCAATTTGTCTCAAATTCTATCTCATAAAACAACATATAATAATATAACTTGATCATCGTTACCCTATGAGACAAAATTGGAACAAAAAAATTTTGTTCGGGAGCGTGACAAGGGAGAGTATGTAAGTGTATGTCTATTTATGAATTTAGGATCGTTGTGGGAATCCCAAGTCATGTTAGGGGACTCACAAGAGTCAACCCATTAACATACTTATTTCCTTAGAAGAGAGATTGTGTATACTGAGAAATTGACAAAAATGGTTTCTTGTTCAGTCCCCAAGCAGACAATGTTTCTCTATTGATTGCCACTTGCATTGGTTCCATTGGATGTAGCTATGTCCATGAATATAACTTGACTAGCTGAAATAGCTTAGTTGTAGGGGTGGACATGGACGTATCAGTGTCTTGTCTTAATCCAAAAGAACCAAGACAACTTTGAAACAAAATAAATTGAGATTTAAAATGGAATCGAGACAAAATTTTGTGTCTTGAATAAATTTTAAGAAGAAACTAGGACAAAAGTTATCCTATCCCAAAATGCATGTGTTCATGTTCTATCCCGATTTTATCTCAAACATGTATATGTCATATCCCATCTCAAAATATCCTATCTTGTACGAGTTTATTTTGTCCTGAATTTCTTAAAATTTAATTTCATTAAAGTTAACATCTACATCTCTTACATTCTATTTATTATCTCATGATACTGTTACAAATTACAAATGGATAATAACAAAAATTTAGTTGTGTAACTTGATACCATGACTTCCATGTATTTCCTTTGGTTAACATACTATATATATAATGGAAAGATGCTAGTTATTGCAGCTTCCAAATTTCTTTATTAATTTTCAATACCATGAGCTGTTAAGCAACTAATAATTTGGCATTGCTTGAACCGATTTGTGGAACAATTAACGTGTAATTGGTAGAACTTGTACTACTAGTACGTCGTATCTGCACGTCTTCTATTTTAGCTTAGTGTTTCATCTAATGCTTGCATGAAAAGATGACTGGACATCTACCCTATTGAACTAGTCTTCAGCATATTTGGATTAGCATGGATAATAGCCTCCATAGATTCTCATCCACTTCAGTCATCTGTAATTTTTTCTTTTCCTATAATCCTCAAAAAATAAAGGCACTTAATTGGAAATTAGTCCTAATTAAGATGAAAATTCAAACGTAGAGCAAAATCATATTAGTAACTTAATTAATATGGATAGTTCAAACAAATAAATGTATTTATAAGAACTTTTTGGATGATTTTTTTTTCTTTAAAAAAAAAAATAGGTTAAAGTTGAGTATGAGAATTTTAGGATAAAACTCAAAACAACATAGGAATAGGACTAAGACAATTCCTAAATTCAGGATAGGACGAGACTGGATAAAATTTTTTATCTTAACTAATTTTTGGGACGGGATTAGGACTCATCTTATCTTGTGCCCATCCCTACTCAATTGGTTAGATCACGTGACTATTAACGATAAGGTCAAAGGTTCCTGCCCTCCTTCTAGCGATTGTGATTATTACTTTTTTTGACTATTACTTATTACTAGTATTTTGCTCTATGTCAATATGTGAGCTGCTAACATGTCATTGTAGGAATTTATTTATCAACATCAGTGACATTTCTACCAATGTTAAGGTGTATTTGGAAAAACTAGATTATAGTTTATTTAAGAGATTATAGTCGTCTATTCTTCATTATTTTTTTTATGTGGTTTTTATAGTGAACTTTGTGACTTAGGGAGAGATAGTGTATTATAATTAGATGATTTTGTTGGTAATTGCATTATATGCTTTCTAATTTAGTGAACCTCTTGGCTTTGGTGGTTACTTATTATCTAACATAATTTTAAGGGTACAATTTCCTTCATTGAGTGAGGATTTGGTGGGGATTCCCAACAAGGACAAGAAAGAGGTCACCCTCATCAACCCACATGAATCTTGAAATATTCAATCACCAAAATACTCCTATATATATATATGATTGATTCAAATTCAGGGTAATATATTTATTTAAATTATATTTTTTAATTACTTATTTATATTTAATATTTAATAAAACTTAAAATATAATATATAATATACTTTTCTTCGTAACTAAATTTGTTACAATTACATGAATCCTCGATAAGAATAAAGATCATACTCTTTATCCCTGTTGCCATTCCTATTTTTAAGACATTCTTTGTTATTGGCTTACATGTTTTTAACAAATGTATTTCATATAGGTTGATAGATGTTTAAGAAAATACTATTATCTCATTTTTCAAGGAGAAGAGAGAAATAATGAAAAAACATAATTTATATTTAATGCTCAAAACACTACAAATTTGGTGGCTACTACTGAAAAGTTTAGTTACTCTAAAAATAAAAAAAATACAAATAAAAAAAAAAATGAGTGTAAAATTGTAAGTGTACTCATAGTTAACAAAGATGAATCAACAAGTACCAGAAACTGCTAAATAAGTTATCCGCCATGCGCAAGATCTATTTCCCAGTTGAGCAAAATTGTATGTTATATACAAGCTATGTATACGACTCTATATGCCAATATGTAATCGAAAGCAGAAAATGTAAAATAGCCTCTCTAAGATGAACAAGCATTGCAACTCTTCATGCAGTTCCCTTTAACACCTTCATTTCCAACCATATAAAGTGGGTTCTTCTCACATTCACCTGCCTTTGCCCAAGTAGAGCATTTCTCATTCTCATCTGTGCAGTCTCCGCTAGCTCTACGCCACCTGATTGGTTTCTCGAAGTCTCTTACATGAATCCACTTTGTTGCAGACCACTTCTCACCCTCAATGACCGGGCAACTTCCATGTAAGCTCCTAGAATCAGTAGTTGCATCCAGATGAAGGCTGAAGAAAAGCAAGGCATCACCCTTCTCAGGTTTTACTGGAATGATACGAAAGAAACATGAGAGATTGCATGACAAGTTGCCCAAATATATATATACACACAATGCAACAATAGCTTTACCCCACAATACCGTTAAGTGAATTTAGTTATATTGATTGCATGACATCATTGGGTTCTAACGGAACCGCCCACAAAAATAATCCAAAAAAAGAGAGTGATATATACAAAATAAACCACTGACTACTTTGAGCTTTCACAAGACCAATACTAACAAAAACAAGGTGGTTTTTAGTAAGCCAACCACTTTATAGCAAAAAAGATCTTTTACCAGCTAATATGTTATTCCAAGCAGTTAGTGAGTCAAGACAAAGTTACAATAAAAGAAGCAATTATCAATTTTATTTTATTTTATCATTAATCCCACTTTAGTTTAAGCAAATAAAGGAACCACATAGATTTGCATGATCAACAAGGACCTCTTGAGGGGTATATGCTAACAGATTCAATGCACAGAGTAAAACTGTAAAAAGAAAAAGAAATTGTTCAATCACAAATTCACTGTTTCTAGAGGTAAGAAGTTCGGAAAGGAAAATATGAGAAAAGTAATGGCCTATAACATAGTCAGACCCTTTTGATGAAATTGGCAAGAAAAATACGTATACCCAAAATTCAAGTGATTTCTATCATTTAAACCTCTTATAATCCACTACTCCAGTATCACTTATCAAGCACAGGGAGCTTGAGTGCATGCTACTTTGAAATGGCTTGAAATTTAAGCATTGTTTCAAGTCAATATTTAAGAAAAATGTATTGATAGTATATGAAAGATTACTAATCGTTATACCTGCATAGCCTTTTTTGGCGCATTCAGACCAGTTTTCATCTTTCGGCTGGGACAACTTTCCCTATAAAAGACGAACAAGTTAATAACGATTTCCTTTTTCTTTCACTTTGTTTTCTTATTTTTTAAGGTGTAGTTTGGAGGAATCAAATTCGCCAGAAACTGATTACCTCAGCATCGGGAAAAACTGTCTCTCCACCCTTCTTAACATTGGACAAATACATCAATACAGTGGCAATCCGATGCCCACCCAGTTCTTGATTAGCCTTGTCATGAAAGAAATCAAAATGCGGTTCGTACTTCTGACCATTCTCGTAGTGCAATATTTGGATAGGCTCACCATTCTCTGATAATATAATGCGCTTTAGAGGCAGATCAATCAGAAAGGTAAATGGCCGAAATTGAAATGAAGACCAGAATGGTATTCTGTACTTGCCTATTGGAAGGAAGGCCCATGCAGCAATTCTGGCTTCAATATCAGCAACGACTTCATCCTTCAAGGTAAAGTGGAGAAGGGAAAAGAATTAAACATTGAAATTCCATAACTCAAATCGCATGTGACAAGGTCACGGGATAGTAACACCTTCTTCCCTAATTTTCAACCAAACAAAAAATTAAGTGTTAAACTAAAAAGAACCTATGGAACACAGGACAGTTCACCCTTTACTACTAAGCCTTCTTGGCAATTAAGCAGGTATAGTCAGGTTTAATTTGCTGAATGATCCACCATTAACTATATTTATGATAATAACAGTTAAAAATTATAAAAATATTAGAACAGGATATGTGGAAATATAGCACTTAACTAACAACCTGCCCTCAACATAATCAAACAATATCTTGCCATCATTTTGCTCATCCAAAACAAATACACACATTTCACTTTTTTCCTCGAGGAAAGAGATCTCAAGGATTTAGATCATATTTGATTGAACTAGTTGCCTTTTTTCATCAATTCAAAGATATTTTGATGCAAAATTTTAAAGAACTTCCCTTCTTAGATAAAATAAATAACAAAATACACAGCCTGTGCTATAGAAAACACAAAAATTATATGTATTGTTGGTTAACTGGAAGATATCCGTAGCGAGACATTGAAATTAATTATCATATCTTACTCTCATAACGAAGAAACTATCAACAAAGTCAGATGTTTGTTGAAGTGCCATCGGTAGATTTGACATGAAAACAACCAATCAAGGATAATAATTAATATCACGGAGGAAAAATTTTGCAAATTATTTTCCATGAAAACCTTGCATAACATGGACAACAACTAGAGGTGATGATGCGGTCATGCTAGCTTTTGCACAATAACTACCAAGTTTCTAAAAGTCAGAAGCATAAACGGCGTTTATGTCAACCATAGATCTCTTTATGTCAGATATTATAATAAGTTAAAAGCATGATGAACATGAGAATTTTCAGAGTCAAGAAAATAATTATCTTGCCATTACTAAAATAAAGACTAGACAAATTACATCAAATTCAAGATAGAGTAATCATATAAGAAGGTGCATTATTAAATACAGAAGCATTGAAAGCACCTGGGCCTTCTGAAGAAACATGCCAGAGCTTGTTCTGACTTTACTCATTATACTTTTTCCTGATTCATTATCAGCCACCATAGACTTCTCCAGCTTATCCTTGGCCTAGTTCAAACAGGCATTGATAGCAATGTATACTTATTTGAGCAATGTAAATGTCTCCTCAAGCTTAAAAATTTCTATGCAATGGAGAAAGACCAAAAACAATTATAGAAAAAGATTGTAAATTGGATGAAAATTATCTCACCAGATTTATCAGATGATCACATTCATCATCAGATAAGAATTTCTTATATATGAACGCTCTGCAAGCCAAAATTTATGGGGAATTTGCAGTCAACCCTTTAAAGCACTAATAATCAAGAAAACCAGAATGAAACAATCATACAATTCAGACACCCAATTCAATTCAGGGAAAGTGAGAGAAACCTGGGACTCCAAGAGAGTTGAGTGACCCGAGTGGGATCAATCGCCGCCGAAGAGCCACCTTTTCTCAATCTAAGCACCGATTCGTGCCTGAAAAAAGAAAAAGAACAAATTGAATATTCTTTCAAGGCCATCCACGGATACAGAGAAAAAGGGGAAGTGGGTCAGCGGCAATACGTGTTCTTGTCTTCGCCAAAACCCGCCAATCGCATTGAAGACACAGAAACATGGAGATCAAGGAGAAAGCATAGAAAACAAAGTGAAACTGCCAGAAAATGCCTGGAATCCATTGAGAAAATAGAATCGAAATGCAATCGAAGCCTTAGAGGAAGGGTTGAGAGATTTTGGGTTGAGTAATGTGATTGAAATTCAATGTCAAAACTATAAAAGAAGATTAGCCTGCATTTATTTCCTCCTTTCTTGTCCTAATTTTTCTTTTCAAAACATTTCAAATAGCGCCCACTCCTCGCTGGATTTGTCGTTTCTGATGTTGACTTTCAGACATAACGTTACTTCATAGAAGCCTCATTCATAAGAGGAGGGTTTTTTTTTTTATTATTTATTTTGAGTTACTATGGTAGGGAGTCAATATTTGAGGGTTTGACATGAAAGACTATCAAAAATCAATATATATATATATATATATATATATATATATATATGTGTGTGTGTGTGTGTGTGTGTGTGTGTGTTCACCATTTTTAATTTGTGAGTTATCAAATGAGTAAAATTATAAAAAAAAAAAAAAAAAAAGTAAAGAGATTTATTAAAAAAATATGTATAAAAAATATGTGTATATAACATCACTTGGACCTAATTTCTTTGTCCATATTAGTTCAACATATACTTAGTGATATTATGTTTGAATACTTTAGTTTAATAATCTAAATGTGTCCCGTAAAAAATTCAAATGCGCATATATAAAAGATTTGTTGACACATTGTAAAAAATAATCAAACTAGAGTTTTTTAAATATTTTATTTATAATGTATTTTCTATTTCATATTATAACATCTTTTTAAAAAAATTTGAATACTTTTTAATATAATATTTTTTTATGAAATTTTAGAATTATTTATTATTTTTATTCATATTTGTCCCTAATTAATATTCTTTCTTTTTAAATTCTTACATTTTGATTAATATACCACTACAGTAATTAATTAAAATATAACATTAAATAAGAATAAATTTAAAATGTTATATTTTAAAAAATAATAATAAATTATTATATTAAATATAAATGGAGTAATTATTATATTTAAATTATGTGAAAGGTTTCACTTAATTTAAAGAGAAACACAATCTTACCCATCCATTTTAACCATATCTAATGTCCCATATCTTCTCATTTCGTGGCAATTACATGATTCCCTTCTCATAAAAGAAATAACAGGTTCAATTTTAAGAACATTGTTTAAATATAACAAGAGCTATAAAAGTGAGGTTATAATCAATGTCAAATTCTGAGCCCACTATGATAACTCCCGAAAGGCGGAAGAGTTTCAATTAGCTATTTGGTCATTTTATCTAGCACCTCGTCGGTGTCAAGTGTTGCTATGGAAAAGCAAACTGTCTGTTCATCAATCCTAACATACCCTCTAATCCATTGAAATAACAAACAAAACAATGCAATTTAATTTTCAATCTCAAGTTCTATCAGAAGATAATGTGTTGATATAAATCTCTAAAAAAAAAAAAAAAGAAATTATTTTTAATCTTTTGTATTATTGTTAATTTTTTTAAAAAAAATTCATATTGTAAATTAAATAAAATAAATTTTTACATTTTAAATCAAAAACAAATGTAGATATTATTAAAATGTATTTTATGTATGAAAGTTGTATTATTATTTTTAACTTAACATATGATAATATATTTTATTTAATTTAAAATGAAAAAGTCTTTTTAAAATTAATAATAGTGTAAAAAATTTAATAATGTGTTTTTCTCTCAAATTTGTGAATGAGTTCCCTCCGTATCTCCATGATAGCATGTTGAGAGTTAGGAAACACTTAGAAGTTGCTCCAAAACCTTAACCTCAAACATCTCCATCTCCATTGTCATTTCTAGTATTGACGTCTAGAAGTCATCCCATGAATCCTTCAATTTCTTTACCACGGCAAAGCACAATTTCAAATTCCCCTCATTTTTAAGACCATTGTAGAGGTTCCGGCAAGTACCTTTTGCAAGTCCGACCAGACAAGCTTACGCTGGGATTACGACACTAAGGTTCATGGAGGTCTGATGGCGGGAAAGAACTCCATAAATGCTAGATTGTTTCATTTTATGGTTCTGCATGTTGGAAATTTAGAGAAATATCACATACCAATTTTATTTTTATTTTTTTTTTTTGTCATGCATAGGACAGAAACACACAGATTTTCAATATTAGCTAAGTGTTTGGGGAGAAGGCTTGTTTGATCTCGAGGTATAAGGATATCAGAACCTTATATCTAAAGATTGAGTCACTACACCAAATCACTTTCTCGTCATATACCAAATTCACTAGGATTTACCCATATCAGTTCAATAGAATACAAACTAAATGTGCAGAAGCATATTTGAGTCTATCAGTGAATGATCTCATGGGTTGATTGGTCTTCTAAGTTACCACTGGGAGAATTATTAGAAGAAAACTCTAAGAGAGCCGTGACAATAGATGAGAAATTGTATAACATAATTCTAAAACCTTAAGTAACCTAAAAACAATAACACTCTTTAAATAGTATAATTAGTATTCAGCTCATCACCAAAATATGAGTGACTATACACATTAATCCATGACAAACTTAAATAAGGACATTATTCCTTATTTCTCAATTAGATCACTTTAATTGGGCTTAGACTAAAATAATGGCATCATACATAGTATGTTACAAGTGTGGCCCATATGTTGGAATTTTTCAACAATCTCCTGCTTGGGGCACATATGTAACTACTTAGGCATGCATCTTCTTATGGGCGATCAAAATTGTCATTATTTATAAACTTGAACAATCTAGTCTATCGAATGCATCAATATAGGATCAAAAGGGATTTTTGTTACATTCATCATAACTAAATCCACTAATGGTCACATATATCAAAGCAACTAATAACATAGATCAATTATGGGTCTGCTGCATGGAAAATTACACACTATGTGATCTACATGTGCCAATTTTCTATCTGGCCCTATTGTCATGAGATCACAACTTTAATATATAGAATGATAAACCATACTTCAATTTCTGTAATGTATAATTTAAACTGCATTGTTTTATTTTTATCAGAAAAATAAATACATGAATGTTAGAGTTTTACGTTGAAATCCTGTGTTAAACAGGATTTCAATGCCTTGTCCCCTGTATTGAACAGAGTTCAATACCTTGTCTTCAGTTCATATTTCCGTTAGGAAATCAATTCAGTATATGGTCCATATTATGCTCACGTTCAAATCCATCGGTCCAGCAACGTTCAAAGACATTCAATGTTGTTTAATGCCTTCATCGATTTCCAGCATGCGTTAGAAGCTCCTCCATGATGGGCAGAGGAGTATAAAAGGCTTGCTGCTCTCTGTTGGTCCCTAAGCTTGCTCTTGACTTCAGAAAAACTACACCATCGCATTGAGAGAGTGAAAGCTTGGAAGAGCCAAAACAGAGAAGGAAGAAGAACGCATCTGCAATGGCGGGAGGTAGGCTCTTTTGATCCGCTTCCGCATTTTGTTTAAACGTGCTTATTATGTTCATGAAACATGTTTGAACAAATTAAGTTTTAACATTTGGTATCAGAGCCATTTTATGCCTCTGCCTTGCTTTTTTTGTTTAAGCTATTTTGGTTTGAATATGCCCGATTCTGTGTTTTTTTCATTTCTGGACATATGCTTTTTTGTTCACGTTGATAATTCAAACTGATTTCAAGCAGCCTCAATATGTCGTGTTTGGTGTAAGCCCATATGTTTACAGACTTTGAAAAACACGGTTTGAAGTTCATAATTGGGCACTTAGTTTTTGGTGTTTTCTAATTAATATAAGGATATAAATTAATATAAAATCAGATTTCTATGTGTTCTGGGCTTTAAAATAGTTGATTCAATGTTAAAAATGGCTGGAAAATGTCGGGTTCACAATTCGGGTCCGCGGGTCACAACTGGGTCGAATCGACCCGGCTGGAGGTTGAAGATGACTCAAGCTACAAGTCGTTTTGGGGATGCCGTAAACGACATGTCTTTTTTATTAAGTGAGGCTAAGCGAAACGACTTGTCGTTTCTGTTGTTGCTAAACTACATGCCGTTTGACATGTCTAAAATTAAATACCCTTTTGTGTGGCTGCTGGGATTCGAACCCAGGTCCCCTTGACCACGCTGCGGACCCTTTGCCAATTGAACCAAAGTGCCCTTATGTCTCTGGTATTCATTTTCAAAGTTTAAGTTTAGTATAGTTTGGTGATATTTTACAAATTACAGAATTTAGCTTAATTATTTGCATAAATTAAATTGTTGTTTTAGATTTTATTTGTGTTTAAATTATTTATTTATTCTATTGAATTGTATGTTTTATTTTGGTGTTTATTTAATAATTTATGCACATTAAAGTATATGATTTATGCATTTTATTGAGAGTCAATAATGTTAAGTGATTAATATAATTTTAATTAATTAGGGAGTAGCCAAAGTATCTTTAATTAATTAACATTATATATTAAGGTTAAAGATCACATTAAAACATTAAGTTGTAATTAATCATATGTGATATAATGAAATTTACCCACAGGAATTTTGTTATATTAGTATGGTTAGTTAGGATAAAATATTAAATTATATTTCTTAATTTACCCACAAGAATTAAGAAAAGGAACATAATTTGATAATTTTATCATAAAGTTGATAAATGAATCTAATTGAATAAAACTTTAGCTTCAGGCAAGTTTTATGTCACTAGATTCATAGATTAAAGCATGTTTTACATTGGTAAAACATGACATTTTATTTTATGGCCTCAAATTTTAGTTAATAAGCATGTATGTTTAAAAATTTGCAGCTAAACAATCTGCAAACATTTCCGATATTAAGTGTGACATTCCCGAATTAAGGGGTGATAATTATAAAGTGTGGAAAGAGAAAATCCTTCTCCATTTGGGATAGATGGATGTTGATTATGCCATAAGGAAAGACGAACCACCTGCCATCACTATAAACAGCACTCCAGATGCTGTTGATCTTTATGAAAAATGGGAGGGATCTAATCGCCTCTCAGTCATGTTCATAAAGACTAAAATACCAGATGGCATACGTGGTTCTGTCGAATAGCATGATAAGGTTAAAGACCTTCCGAAAGTTATCGACGAGCAATTCATAACATCTGACAAAGCTCTTGCCAGCACTTTAATCATGCAATTTACATCCATGAAGCTCACCGGGATTAAAGGCGTGCGTGATCATATCATGCACATGAGGGACATGGCAGCTTAGCTAGAAACTTTGGAAGTTAAGATGTCAGAATCTTTCCTGGTTCATTTCATCTTGAACTCTCTGCCCCAACGATATAATCCCTTCAAAATATCTTACAACACACATAAAGATAAGTGGTCAATTAATGAACTTATGACCATGTATGTTCAAGAAGAAGGGAGGTTGGCAATGGAAGAGGGTGAAAGGGTGAACTTGACTACTCAAGGAAAGAAAAGAAAGGATCAAGCCAAATATAAGGGAAATGGCAAGATTCCACCTCAGCCAGACATAAAGAAGGAGTCAAAGTGTTTCTTCTACAAGAAGAAGGGACACATGAAGAAAGACTGCTTAAAGTTTAAAAGCTGGCTCGAGAAAAAAAGATACTCAACTTTCATTAGTTTGTTATGAATCTAACATGGTTAGTGTTAATCATGACACATGGTGGATTGATTCTGGTTCTACAATCCATGTTTTCAAATACCTTGCAGGGTATACAAAACCATAAGGAAACTAGTGGGAAGTGAACAATACATCTATTCAGGCAGCAAGATGAATTCACGTGTAGAAGCCATTGGAACGTGTTGTTTAGTTTTAAGTAGTGGTTTTGTATTACGTTTAGAAAAGACTTTTTATGTGCCAAATTTCTCTAGAAATTTGATTTCTGTTTCAAGACTTGTACCTTTGGGCATTTCCTGTAACTTTTCAGATTATGGTTTCAGTTTATCTAATAAATCTGAAGTTATTGGTGATGGTATTTTGTCTGATGGTCTTTATTCTATTCAATTACAAAATAATGATGCTTATAATTCTATGCACGTTACTGCTGGAGTTAAACGATGTGTTGTGAATGAGGAATCCTCTATGTTGTGGCACCGGAGATTAGGACACATCTCCATTGAGAGAGTTAAAAGATTAGTAAATGAAGGGGTACTTGGTACTCTGAATTTTGCTGATTTTGAGACTTGTGTTAGTTGCATTAAGGGAAAGCAAACTAACAAGTCTAAAAGAAGAGCACAAACCTGTTAGAAATTATACATACAAATATTTGTTGTCCAGATATAGACGCAAGTAGTCCGAAATACTTTATCACCTTTATAGATGATTATTCACGATATATGTATCTCTACTTACTTTGTTCTAAGGACGAAGCTTTGGATACCTTTAAAGTTTTTAAGGCTGAAGTAGAGAATCAATGTGGAAAGCAAATTAAGATCGTGAGATCAGATAGAGGTGGAGAGTACTATGGTAGATACACTGAGAGTGGACAAGCACCTGATCCATTTGCTAAGTTTCTTCAAGAACAAGGCATTGTTGCCCAATACACCATGCCCGGTTCTCCGGATCAGAATGGTGTAGCAGAAAAAAGAAACAAGACCTTAATGAAAATGGTGAGAAGCATGTGGAGTAACACAAAACTCCTAGAATTCTTGTGGACTGAAGTTCTAAAGACGACTGTGTATATATTAAACCGAGTTCCAACCAAGACTGTTCCAAAGACACCTTTTGAGTTATTTAAGGGTTGGAAACCAAGTTCGCGACATATACGCGTTTGGGGATGCTCGTCTGAAGTAAGAATTTATAACCCACAAGAAAAGAAGCTAGACCCAATGACCATTAGTGGGTATTTCATTGGATATGCTAAGAGGTCCAAAAGGTATAGATTCTATTGTCCATCTCATAGCACTAGGATTGTGGAGTCAAGAAATGCAAAATTTCTTGAGAATGACTTGATCAGTGGGAGTGATCAATTACAATATCATTATGAAGCTCAACCCTTTGGTTCAAGTGATAGATTAATTGTCATTCACGCCCCTCAAGTTCAAACGGGTGTTAGACAACTAGTCGTTGAGGTTCCACAAGTTGTTGATCCTGTAGATCAAGTTGTTGTTGAGGAACAAGATAACATTGAACAACCAATTGAGCAGCCGGTTGAATAACAAGTTCCTAAAGAAAATGTTGAAACAACATTAAGGAGATCTACTAAAGTTAGGAAATCAGTTATACCTAGTGATTATGAAGTGTATCTGCAAGAATCAGACTACAACATTGGAGCCAAAAATAATCCTGAAACGTTTTCACAGGCCATGAGTTTCTAAGGAATCGAACTTATGGTATAATGCCATGAAAGATGAGATGAATTCTATGGCTTCTAATAGGGTCTGGGATCTCGTCGAGTTGCCTAATGGTGTAAAAGCTGTCGAATGTAAGTTGGTTTTTAAAACAAAGAAAGACTCACGAGGCAACATTGAGAGACATAAAGCAAGACTCATTGCTAAAGAATTCACTCAATAGGAAGGAATCGACTACATGGAGACATTTTCTCCTGTATCTAAGAAAGATTCTCTCCGAGTTATTATGGCATTGGTAGCCCATTTTGACTTTGAGTTACATCAAATGGATGTGAAAACGGCGTTCCTCAATGGCGATCTAGAGGAAGAGGTTTATATGAAACAACCAGAAGGATTTTCCTCTAGTGATGGTGAGCACTTGGTCTACAAGCTTAATAAATCTATATATGGATTAAAACAGGCCTCCCGCCAATGGTATTTGAAATTCCATGAAGTCATCACTTCATTTGGTTTTGAAGATAACATCATGAGTTAGTGTATATACCAAAAGGTCAGTGGGAGCAAGATCTGTTTCCTTGTGTTATATGTGGATGATATTTTGCTTGCAACCAATGATAAGGGTTTGCTATATGAGGTGAAACAATTCCTCTCAATAAACTTTGATATGAAGGATATGGGTGAGGCATCTTATGTCATTGGCATTAAGATCCATAGAGAAAGATCTTAGGGAATTTTGGGTATGTCTCAAGAGACTTATATCAACAAAGTTTTAGAGAGATTTCGGATGAAGGATTGCTCACCAAGTGTAGCACCCATTGTGAAGGGTGATAAGTTCAATTTGAACCAATGCCTAAAAAATGATCTTGAGCGGGAACAAATGAAGAACATTCCTTATGCTTCAGCTGTTGGAAGCATGATGTATGCTCAGGTATGCACAAGACCTGACATTGCATTTGCTGTTGGAGTATTGGGAAGATATCAGAGTGATCTAGGTGTAGACCACTAGAGAGCTGCAAAGAAAGTGATGAGATATCTTCAAGGGACAAAAGACTACATGCTTATGTACAGACGGACTGATAATCTGGAAGTGATTGGCTACTCCGATTCAGACTTTGCTGGCTGCATTGATTCACGGAAATCAACATCTGGTTATATTTTCGTGCTAGCTGGTGGAGCTATATCTTGGAGAAGTGCAAAGTAGACCTTAACTGCCACTTCCACTATGGAGGCTGAGTTCATATTTTGTTTTGAGGCTACCTCAAATGGTGTATGGTTGAGGAGTTTCATATCTGGGCTTAGAGTTGTGGACTCCATTTCTAAGCCATTGAAGTTGTACTGTGACAACTCAGCTGCGGTATTTATGGCTAAAAACAACAAAAGCGGTAGTCGAAGTAAGCATATTGACATAAAGTATTTAGCTATAAGAGAACGTGCTAAGGAAAAGAAAGTGGTCATTGAGCATGTTAGCACTGAGTTGATGATTGCTGATCCTTTGACTAAAGGCACGCCACCCAGAAATTTTAAGGATCATGTAGTACGAATGGGACTTGGGTCCATGATGTAATTTTGTTTGTAAGAACGATGTTGTTTTAATGAAACTCCATTTATGACGTTTTCTCATTTTGGTTTTGTGCACATATTGACTTATTTATTTTAAGAAATATCATTTGGTTTGGACCTAGAATAAACATATGGTTTATTCATTAAGTTTGAGGGCTACTGTTAAGAGACTTTATATATTGTAATACATGGAAGATAATACTTACTATAAGAGGACTTATCGCCATGATTCGTATATTTTGTTTTTCTATATGGTGAATGTTGAATTATATGGACCAAGTGGGAGAATGTTAGAGTTTTACGTTGAAATCCTGTGTTAAACATGATTTCAATGCCTTGTCCCCTGTATTGAACTCTGTTCAATACCTTGTCTTCAGTTCATATTTCCGTTAGGAAATCAATTCAGTATATGGTCCATATCATGCTCACATTCAAATCCATTGGTCCAACAACGTTCAAAGGCATTCAATGTTGTTTAATGCCTTCACTGATTTCCAGCATGCGTTAGAAGCTCCTCCATGATGGGCAGAGGAGTATAAAAGGCTTGCTGCTCTCTGTTAGTCCCTAAGCTTGCTCTTGACTTTAGAAAAACTGCACCATCGCATTGAGAGAGTAAAAGCTTGGAAGAGCCAAAACAGAGAAGGAAGAAGAATGCATCTACAATGGCGGGAGGTAGGCTCTTTTGATCCGCTTCCACATTTTGTTTAAACGTGCTTATTATGTTCATGAAACATGTTTGAACAAATTAAGTTTTAACAATGAATGCATAAGAGTCAAACACCAGAAACACACTCTCATTAAACTAGTATATCTTCAACTTTAATTACACCTATTCGAGCAATGTGCTCATGAAAGACCTTGAGTAGTAATCACTTCCTAAGAGGATTAGCTAACATGAAGTATGTATAAATGTGTTCAATAGCAAACTGTCCATTCTATAAATCAATTTTTTATCATTGGAATATATAACTACTGTCATACTATTTAATATAACATTAGTGGTCTTTCATTTCTTTTAACTATATGCAGCCAACTGATAATTTCACAATTATATTACATGATTGGATGCCTTCTACCATGATTCAACCTTTGCCTTTATGTCAAAAGAATGTACAAGTGTTTATTAAACACTTTCTCAAGAAATGACTTTATTGGCCAACTTGTCATTCGATGTAGATTTACTACTATATCGACATCCATTGTAATTAGAACTAGAATACCTTTTGATCTTCCACTGATATAATCTATGATATATAAGCATATAACATTTTGTTCTCTTTAAATATTCTATAACCTATTTGATTGCTTTCCTAAAGTCTATACCAAAGGTCTTTAATAAGGATTCTCAAATATCTACCTCAATTTTGTGAAGTACACAATGTCCGAATGCGGACAAACCTTAACATAAATTAGACTCCTTATAACTTGACGTATAAGGAATCTCTTTAGTTATGAAATTTCAATATGTTAATTGAAAAATAGGAACATAAATTTACTCCCACTAATCTTTTGGTATATACAATTATCAAAGGGATTCCTCAAAACAAATTAGATAATAACTTGATAAAAGTTGTGCTAAAATTGTCGATAATTTTTTTTTTTGAAAACGTAAAATAAAATATGAGAAATTATTGATTTTTGAGGTTGTTGAGTTTATTCTTTAAAAAACAATTACTTGAACTTGAGTGGGGAAGTAATTGTTCAAAAATAATGCCTTTAACTTAATCTTTCTCCCAAAACTCAACATCTTAAAAAATTTGTGTCATTACCATCATAGAACATGGTCTTAAGTGTAGGACTACCAAAGTTATATTCCCTAGATCACTAAGGTAGGAAAAACTAAAATTTAACCATTTTTGGGACATAATTTCCTTTCTTAATGCCTATAAGACTTTTCTTTAACTGGATGTTCCTAAACCCTATTAATAAGAATTTCTACCTATACTTATCCCCTATAAGAGCTTTAATCATTACTTTAGTTGGCACCTTATTCTAAATATAGGTTACTAGACCTTGAATGTTGTAGAAATGTAACTTAATCGCTTGTGCTATAATGACCTTAAATTTTTCAAATTTAACTTATGCTTTGTACGGCCTACCAACATATACATAGTCTCTTTATAAGAAGCATACAGATAGATAGATAGGTAAATAACATTAGAGAGCCAATTTCTAACAAAATCTGAATATTCTAGAAAACATAAAATCCTTGTTTCCAAATAAATAAAGACAATTGTGTGTTGTCCACATGAAAATACTATTGAAACCAAACTATGTCTAAAAACTAGTATTAAAATTGTCTTCAACAAATGTAAACAATAACTAGTCTCTATGGTATTAAACTACAATAATATGTTGCTTCCATGACAACTGAATTGTCATTACATAAGTGAATGTATCTTTTAGCATCATTTGGCTTTCGGTAGCTTTCTTAATCCCTTTATGGCAGCCATGCATGATAGTTGGTGCTATCTTTTTTTTTATGTCCTTCCTTCTTGCATAAGAAACACTCATCCTCTTCTTGGATATATTCCTTTGAACTCTCTACAGCCTCAAAACCTTTCTTTCTTTTGCCTTTAACCTTAGAGGTATTAGTCACATTAACAGTATGACTGCTTTCATGTGCCAACCTCTCTTCCTCTTGCACAAGATATGCTATGAGCTCATTAAGAATCTATTTTTCCTTCTGGCAATTATAACCGACCTTAACTGGCTAAATTGTGCAAGAAGAAAAATCAACACCAAGTGTACCAAAAGGTCCCCAAGTAGCTTAAGCTTTAATTCCTTAAACTTTGCAGCTATATGGGACATCTCCGTAATATATTCCCTTATGTTTCCTTTGCCTTTGTACTCCATGGAAATCAAGTGTTGCAAAAGCATGCTTTTCTCCACCTTATCACTTTTAACAAAGCACTTTTCAATTTTGGCAAGAAAATCCTTAGCACTCACAATGTTTTCTAAAATAACACCCCTAAAGGCTTTTGGAATGTCGTGTTTAATTATCATAAGACTCGTTCGATTCGATTTTTCCCATGTTTCAAAGTACCTTCGAATGGGAGGATCGGTTCTAAGTGCAAGGTCAAGATTCATGAAGCTTAAAATTATCAATATATTTTCCTTCCGGTCCTTGAAATTAGTTCCATTCAAGACAAGAATGGAGGACAAATTGGCAGATATCAAAGCAATAGTCACTAAAGAAGAGGACAAAGATATAATTAGAAATCCACTTTGATCAAGAAAAATAGCATAATTTCAAACAAATAAATTTCTCATCTCAAGATATTAGTAACTGTTATGGACCAAACTAAGCAGGCTCAAAAAGCCCACACCTCACCTCCTCTATATAAGGGATAGGAGGGCTCTTAGAAGGGGGATCTGAAACTCACACACAACAACCCTCACAACAGTAACAACATTAGTATCTCATCTTTGGACGACAATATTGACTGTCAATGGTATCTTGTTGTATGATCAAATACTAACAATAAAGTGTGCCAAATAATAACAAATCTTTGGACCATAGTATTATTTGCATGACCAAATCGTCACGTATCCATTATCACAGGTGCCTATGTAATTCGGTCAGGTATCAACCTTCCTTTGGACCGATTAAGATATTTGCATGAGATTACATTGTCATAAGACATCTAATACGCCTCTTGAATGACTTTCACAAGAGAGTTCACTTTGGTGAGGTGTCATATCAATTTGGTGAGGTGTCATATCATTCAAAACACTAACCTTAACGTCAGCTTTTGGCTAACACTAACCTTAGTGTAGGCCGGGTTGATGCTAAATAGTGTTAGCTTGCCACAATCAGATTATTGACATTAGTGGCGACTTTACGTGGGTTTGGCTGATGCTAATTAGCATTCACTTCTTAAAAGTTGACGCTAAATATTAGCTTCAAGTGTTCTAATTGGTTAATTTCTTATAATGAAGGCATGCCCTTGTTGAGATACTTACAGATTAATCACTAACAAGATCTTCATATTAGAGATAGAATTCAAACTCATGTTGTGGGATATATTTTTTTATATTTGCCAATTGCACCAACCTTCATTGATAACTATATATATTATTTTCACATTAGCTAATTCCATGTGCTATGATATATTAAATTCATACAAAATATATCTGAGAAATCTTGAGAAAATTTTCCACCAAGTACATTTTTAGCCTAATGAAATAGGAAACAATTAAACCAAACACACCATTAATTTTTATAAGAACAAACCGTTTGATTTAAATTTAGATAAAATGTAAAAGAAGAGTCATAAGTTTTGTATAACAAAAATAAATGATAAGTTAACTGGATTTTAAAAAGTTAGTTTCTAATTGAAGGTTATTCGTTAAAAGTTGTAAGTTATTAAGCTAGCTTATTTACCTAGAAATGTTTGATAAAATTAATTGTTAAATTAACTAAAAAATGTAAAATAATATAAAACTTGTCTATATAATTTTGCGTATAAATTCTATTTTTGCTTTGTAGACAAAGTTTTAGGTTTTTAGTTCATTTTGAACTCTTTATTTATCATTTTTGTTTAAAGATCAAATATTTTATTAATAATTAAAATAAATAGTGTACTATCTAGGGGAAAATATAACGAGAGTAAATAGCATAACGTTGAAGGTAAAATTTTCTTAAAATATTAAGTGTTAAAATAGAAAAATAACAAGTGATAATTTATAAGCTTGAACACTGTCATGTAGTGTTTGAAAAAAGTTATAAATTAGTGAAATAAAATAATTTACAAAATATCTTTATTTTTTATAAAAAAATTATAAGTTAGTTAAATAAATTTTACAAATAAATTCTATTTTAAGATTCCTACAAATAGTCCGTTGAATAACAGTTATTTTAGTATTGACGTCATTTTTTGAAAGAAAAATATTTGAAGAAAACATTTTTTAATAATATAAGTTAATTATATTTAGTTGTAAATTAGGAAGTACTTCCACACAGGCACAAACTTATAAAAAAAACAGAAGATAAATGTCATCTAAAGAAGTGAAAGATGCAGCTTAACATGCCTTGATCAGTATTATATTAATTTTTAAAAATAAAAATATAAGTGAAAATAAAGTAATTATAAATAAAGTCAACGTAATTTACACTAAATTCAAAGCATATAAAGAAAAACGCATATTAAAAAAAATAATTACAATTACTTCTTTCTTAAATCTTTTGATATACAGCAAAGAAAAATAATAATAATAAAAGACAATAAATCTTACTTTCCTTTTAATTTATGTTGTTTAGTAGCTAAATGGAAAGCAAAGCCCATTTCTTAAATAACATTCTCTTCCTTGATTTTAGAAGAGAAAAAGCCATTGATTTTTTATGGAAAGTGGGGTGAAGGAAAGGGAAGAGAAGGGGGTTTCATGTTTGCCATTTTTTTTGTTTTCCCTTTTTGTCCTTTAAAAAATATGATGTGATGTGATTTTTTTTTCTTTTAAAATTCAATTTTTTTTTAATGTTGAATATGGAGGTATGAAAGTAATTTTAACTAAATTTTATTTCTTTTTGATAGGATTTAAATCAAACAACAGAAGCATCAAATCAAATAGCAAAAAGAAATAATAATAAAAATATTAATTAAAGTGTATTTTCGTCCTTTTAATTATATAGAGATTCTATTCTTTTAATTTATTATTATACCAATAGAAAAAACAATGCATTCTTTTCTATCACATACCAAAACTTATTTTTCTCTATTCTTTCGTCCCATTTTCTTTTCACTCATTCCTTTATACTTGCATACTAAATAAATAAATAAATAAATAAAAATAATCTTATCTTTTATTTAAAAAATAATATTCACATAAATAATCTACTAACCAATCTAGTAAATAGTTTACAAAAAATTCACCCTTGCCCATATTTTTCTTTTTTTTTTTAAAAAAAAAAAGAAGGTAAAATCAACCTTTCCTGTTCTTAATTGAGCCTGCCTATACAAAGCCGAAAAATGCACCTCCACATGATAATGGCCAGAGAGAGAGAGGTGGTGACATTGGGGCACTTTTTTTTTTTTGACTATTCTAGGTTTCTATTTATTATTATAAAAGAAAATAAATTTTATTTAAAGTTATATAAATTAAGTCTATTTTAATAAAATAATATTTTAATTTATTCTTAATAGGTGAAAAGTTAAAAATTATAATCAAAACAAAACACCGTTTTTTAAACTAAAAGGCAATGTACTTTTGGCTTAAATTGTTTTGCATTTTGATTTTAATTTTTAACATTTTAGCTATAATTTTTAATATTTTTCTATTTAAAAATAAATTAAAATATTATTTTATTAAAAAACTTAGTTTCATGAATAATTTTAAACTCATTTTTATAAATAATATTTACATAAATTTATTTTCTTAAAAAAAAAAACCTTGGGGCACGTCCAGTACTGATCAAATATGGATTGTATATTTGGATCACATGGTGTGCACCCTAATCTATGTCGTTTACAATTCTCCAAAAAGTATATTGAGCCGACCAGAATCACAAACTTCAAGAAAAATTTCATTTGAATTTCAAAGTCATTACACCTTAATTAATAACCTTCACTCTAGCTTGTGGACTCTTATTAAAATCTTTGCTAATTTGTTATGTTATACGTAAGTTTCAAATACTAATATCATTAGCAGTGTAAAAACATTGCCAAATTTGAGGAAACTACCATTGCCAAATATTCAATAATATTGGTCCATTTCTATAGGTATTTTGGTCATTTTAGGTAAGTGAGTGTTTTTATTATGTTGAGTTAAGTTTGTTTATTAAAATTAAGAGAATTATCTTAGTCATTTTGTTAAGAATTTCATTCTATTATTTACATATCAAACAATGTGTTCATCTATTTTCATTGTATACCAAACATAAAAATAGAGCTCAGTTCAACAATTCCACATACCAAACAAGCTCTTGTTCTCATAGAAGGGATGGCCAGAGCCTTTGTCTGATAACACCATTGATTACTCCTTAAATCGGAAGAGAATACAATGATTAAAAAGCATTAAACTAACACTGTCATCTAACAAGGAAAAGAAACAAAGCTGCAACTGCAGAGGAATAAAGCACCAGTTGGAACCATTCAAGCAAGCACCACAAAACTTTTCAACCAAATACAGGAAAAACAAAAGGATCAGCAAGACAGAGACACCACATTTTCACGTTGCCAAATGCATCCAGTCTCTGACCACAACATAACTTTTTCCATGTCTAGTTTACTTCAAAATTTTTGCTTTTGCAAAGTTCATTCCTTGATAAAGTTTCATGGATTTACAGTGTCAATTCAGATATCAGACAAACAGGGAGAATCTGAAAAGGGCTTTAGTCCCACAAGTGGAGGACCCCTCAGCAGTCACAGGATCTAAAACATGCTTACAAAAGATGGCTTCCTCTTTTCCCTTCCCTTTATCTTTTGAAAAAAATTGTAATTGTACACCTATGTGTACGCCTAATTTATTTTAGTTATATTACAAGAGTAAAACTGTAAACAAAAAAGTAAAAGAGATGTTGAAATAAAAAAGAGGTATAAAAAATGAGTATGCATAAAGAGGTATCAATATAGCTTTTCTCTTATCTTTTTATGTGTATACCTTTTTTTCTTCCTTTCCTTGTTTCCAAAGTGTATTTATGGGAGAACTTTGTGTATCATGCGAAGAAAGAAAGAAAGAAAATGAAGTGAAGAAATGAGATTTCATTGATGAAATGAATAGAATGCCAACAATGTACATCTAACATTCAAGGGGAACTGCTTCCAAGTATTGTTTGGCTACTAAGAAAGTTATTAATTACTAAAAGAATTCAAAATCCAAGTAAGGACCAGAAGACCTATCTGAATCAGTAGCACCTTTGTTGTCTTTAGGAGGCACTGATGATTTGAATGTATGATTCAATAATGCAACATCAACAGGTTTTGGAATCTCCGGGGGATGGATGCTGCGAATGAGAGCCCAATTAATGCTTTCAAAGAACGGGTGCTGTTTGATCTCTGTGGCGCCCCTTTTGTATCCAAACCTCTTTTGTGGGTCTTTAACTAGCAATCCCCTTATCAAATCCTTTGCAGCAAAACTGATGCTTGATCCCTCAGGAAATTTCAGAGGCTGACCAACAACATTGAACAAGGTTTCGCGGTTTCCATTGCCTTTAAATGGCGTTCTACCAACTAGTAGCTCATACAAGAAAATACCAAATGTCCACCAATCCACAGCACTTCCATGACCATCACCTCTAATAATCTCAGGAGCCAAGTATTCATGAGTCCCAACAAATGACATGGACCGGGCATTTGTCGGCTCAGCAACAAGTACAGGGAGTGAATCTGAATTGGCTAAGCTTAACCTTTCACTTTTTTTCCCTTTGGATTTTTTGGATTTAAATAGATGGGGCCTCAAGCAAGTGGGCTGCAAACATGAAGGCTCCACACAAACTGGCAATTTGCAGGTAGGATCAATACATGCTGGCTGAATACAGTAAGAAGACATCTGACAAGCTGGTTCTTTAATGGACTGAACAAGGGTGGGACTCACACAACATCTTAGTGATAAATCGAAATCAGAAAGCATGATATGCCCATCTTCCCTCACCAGTACATTTTCAGGTTTTAAATCTCTGTATACCACTCCCATCATGTGTAGATACTCAAGTGCAAGAAGCACTTCCGAAGCATAAAACCTGCAAAAAGCAAATTTGATAGTCAGAAAACAAGTTGAAAACTTTGAGCATAAAAGCATGAAATGTAAGCAAGCTAAGGTACCAAGATTACTAATGCAAAACAACCAACGACATTATTAGTTATGCAGATAGCAGAGTATTATGAAGATTATATGCTAACAAAAAGGATTACATATGAATCTCCAGCTAAATTTTACAACGTTCCATTGGGATTTTCACTAATCTTTGGGTTCTAGAAGCTTTGCCCATAAGATTGCATCAGGGAGTATAAAGTTGTTCCGTGAAGATTCAACATGAACAAACTTGAAACAACTTACTCCGAGTCCACCTTCGATTCTCATTCAAAAACTAGACCCAAGAAAATTCCGGCAATGAAATTGTTCCTTCTAATATTTACTTAAACTTGCCAAAGTAAACTCTTCCGTTTATCTTCTCAGTATTTTTCTTATTTTTTGGTTGTTCACATCATTCACTAATGTAAACACTAAACAGAATTGACCACATTATGGGGGAAAATGGTAACAACATCAAGATTCAATGCTTGCACAAGTACTAACCTTGCTGCTTGCTCTGTAAAATGTTTGCCGGGTTGCCGTTGCCGGAGCGTATGTAGATCCCCACCACTACAAAACTCCATAAGCAAGCAAGAGAATTTCTCAGTCTCAAAATGAGAATAAAGGGTTGGAAGGAAAGGGTGGTCCAACAAGCCCAAAATATCTCTCTCAGTTTGAGCTCTAGCCAATTTCTTCCTTCCAGCTAACATGCCCTTATCCATAACCTTCATGGCAAACAAGCACCCCATCCCTCTCAGCTCAGCCAAGTACACACTCCCAATGTCCCCAAATCCAAGCTTCTTCAAGAGCCTGAAATGCCCCAAACCCAAATCCCCATCTTTCGCCTTTACACATTGTATGGCATCCCATCTAATATCATTGCCCTTGTGGGGTTTTGAAGGGCAAAAGCTCCTAAAACTGGCTTCATTTGCATCATAACATTTGGAATTACTCACACTCACGCTCACACAGCTTGAACTACTCTTGTAACTTGCATCACAATCTGCCAAAGATTCAGTGCTCCTTTGACGCTCAACATTGCTATTGCTCATCTTGCTACTACTCACACTACTACTGCATAGGCTAATGCTAGTGCTGGCACTTGGGTCTTGGAGGCTGGTGCTAATAGCAGATTCAAAGTCATTATTTTCGGCATTATGGGGTTGATTGTCCATGACCCAGAAGTGACTGTAACGTGTACGATGAAATTTCTGAGAGAAACTTTTGGGTTTTTAAATGGGGGCGGTCAAGGTGAGGGTGTATGACCGAGGTGGTCAAAGAGAAAGCGAGAGAGACGCGGGCGCGAAGGGAGCTGAAGCTGAACATGGGGACCCAAAAGGAGGGTAAAAACGGTGTTCAAATTTGAAATGTGAGAACGGGGTGATACGCCCAATGACTGGGTTGGGGTTTGAGTCCATCTCTTGCAGAGTCCCAGAAAATGTTACAGCTTGGGGACAAAAATATAAGCAAGATAGAGAGGACCCTAATTACGAGGACTACAAAACAAAGGTCATTTTAGTAATTTTACATTTTTTCTGCAAAATCTTTAAAAAAATGCACTGTATCATTCAATACCAGGGATATGAGTAAAATACTTCTAAAAATAAAATATTTAAATATCACTTTCGTTTTTATTTAATTGCAGATGAGCTGCAAACTATTTATTGCGGAAATATAATAGAAAATTATTACAAAGGATATGAATTAATATTAATATTATATATTCTATTATTTATGGTAACTTTAAAACAGATCATAAAAGCTTTCACGCATGGCACGACACGAGCTTGTTTGGGGAGTGATCCTCTCAATTTAACCCGCTAACTGCACCATTAGAAGTTGAAAGATTTTGGACCATTAGATCGCATCAATGGCCGAGTGTGTGACACGTGGTACAATTTTCTTTCAAAATAATAAAAAGAAAAACCATTGCTACCATTTAACTGTGCTTATACGAAGTATTTCTCATGAAATACTAACACGATTCACTTAAATTTTCTTTCTTACATATCAAGTAAACGATAATAAACATTGATGTTAGTAAGCATTAAAAAATTAAAGATAATGCAAATAGTTATGTGCTTTGCTTGCTTACAATTTTGGTGGCTTAGTTTATCATTTAGTATATATAAATATATACAGATAGATAGATTATCCTATTTTTTATATTAAAGCAATCTATTATTGTTTTGTGAAGCATAGATATATAATTAATGAGATAATTTATTTGTTAGACAGATTATTTTAAGTATAATGAAATAGGTATTATAAATCTTTCATTTTTTTTTTTTTTATCTTACAAAATTTATGTTCCTAAACCCTAAATCCGCTGATATTTGTTGAGAATATGATGCCAAAGTCAACATAGATCGATGAACATGTCGGACCTGTTTGAAGGATTTGATTAATTCAATTGAGATGGCCGTGGAAGAAGCAAAGAAGAAGGCAGAAAATAAAGCAAAGAGAAGGTAGAGGAAGAAGAATCGCAATTGGAGGCAGAGAAAAATATAAAGGAAGAAGTTGCTCGGCAAGAGATGAAAAGTAGTAATGACAAGAGAAATGGTTGACTTATGCTGTTTAGGACTATGCATCTTGTACTAGCCTGGATTGTCTCTTCTAGGTTAAATAATAATAATAATAATAATAATAAGATGTGTTATGGGTCTTCCTCAAGTGAGCCCATGAAGGGCCCATAATTAAAAATAAAATAGGGCTTCTTGAAAGAAATAGAAACAGAGAGTGAAAAGAGAGAGCCGACGTGAAACATGAAGAAGAGAAGAAGTTTTGCTTACTTTGTGCTCTCGGTTGGAGGGTCATTTCTTTAACGTTTCTCATGAAATTTTAGTATGTTGCTCTTTGCACTGTGAGTGTTTTATCTGTGTAATCAGATTATTTTTCTGCTTCTTTGTTGGTTGGTTTGTTTCTCTATTTAGTTAATTTTATACTATTAGGTCAACCTGTAGTGGTAAAATTTCACTTTGTTTATAGTGAGTAGGGGCTGATTGAGTCTTAGTGATTTGTTGAAGACTCTTTGCTATACTCATTTACTAGATAGTGGAATTTTTCTGGACTAGTGTCCCGTGGTTTTTACCTCTCATATTGAGGGGGTTTTCCACATTAAAAATTGTGTTCTCTGGTGATTTTTTAATTTGTGCAATTTTATTCTATTTAGCTCCTCAAAGTTCATTTAAGCAGGGAAATGTGTATTAATATTTGCCCACAATTTATTTCGTTGTGCATCCCACTTTCCCAACAAAGTGGTATTTATTTTCTGTGAGTTTTATTTGATTGAAAGATGGAGGCTAATTATAGTAGAATAATCAGTTTGAATGGCACAAATTATCATATATGGAGACAGAAAATGAAAGATCTGTTGTTTATGAAAAGACCACATTTGCCTGTATTTGGTTCTGAGAAACCTGATTCTAAAACTGGAGAAGAATGACTTTTTGAACATGAGATGGTGTGTAGTTTTATTCGGCAATGGATAGATGATAATGTTTTGAATCATGTCTCCAATACTCAAATGCCAAAATTTTGTGGGAAAAGCTTGAATCCTTGTATGCTTCTAAATCTGGCAACAACAAATTATTTTTGCTTAAACAAGCTATGAATTTGAGGTACAAGGAAGATAGTTATATTTCTGATCACTTGAATACATTTCAAGGTTGCTTTGACCAGTTGCTTGGCATGGGTGTTAAATTTGAAGATGAAATTTTGGGACTTTGGTTACTTAATACTTTACCTGATTCTTGGGAAAATCTCCGAGTGTCTTTGACAAGTTCTGCTCCTTGTGGTATCGTATCTATGGATTTTGTGAAAACTGCTATCTTGAATGAAGAAATGAGAAGAAGAACTCAAGAGGCATATGCTTTACAATCCGAGATTTTAGTTACTGAAAACAGGGGGAGAAATAAAGAAAGAGATCATAAAGAATATGGTAGAGGTAACAGTAGAAGCAAATCAAGGTCTAAGTACAAAAATCTTGAGTGTCACCATTGCAAGAAAAAGGCTCATATCAAGAGGTATTGTTTTAAGTTGAAAAAGGAGAACAAAAATAAAGGCAAGAATGACAAAGACAGTGATAATGATGATCGAGTTGCCACTACTACATTAGAAGATCTTGTAGTTGTTTATGATGAGAACCCGATTAATGTTGTCTCAAATGAATCCAGTTGGGTTATCAACAGTGGTGCCTACTTTCATGTGACATCAAGGAAGGATTTCTTCACATCTTATACTCTAGGTGATTATGGTGTATTAAAGATGGGTAATGATGGTCTGTGAAAAGTTGTTGGCATCGGGATTATTATTTTGCAAACCAGTAATGGGGCAAAGCTGCTTCTGAAGAATGTCATACATGCACCTGACATCCGTTTGCATTTGATTTCTACTAGTGTGCTTGATGATGATGGTTATTTTAGCTCTTTGGTGATGGACAATGCAAAATCACTAAGGGCTCTTTGGTTGTAGTACGTAGTAAGAAATTTTCTGGTTTGTATTGGATCAAAGGTTCAGTTTTCTTTGATACTGTTAATGCAGTTGAGGCTGATAGTTCTTCAGCATTATGGCATAGGAGGCTTAGTCATATTAGTGAGAAGGGACTTAATTGTTTGGCCAAGAAAAATTTTCTTTTAGGTTTAAAAGATGCAAGACTGGGAAAATGTGCTCACTCCTTGGCTGGGAAACAGAACAGAGTCTCTTTCAAAAACCATCCACCTTCAAGAAAATCAGAGTTGCTTGAGTTAGTGCATTCAGATCTTTATGGTCCTATGAAGGTAAGGACTTTTGGTGGTTCACTTTATTTTGTGACCTTTATTGATGATTGTTCAAGGAAACTTTGGGTTTATGCCTTGAAGTCAAAGGATCAAGTACTCAGTGTCTTTAAGCAATTTCAGGCTTTTGTTGAGAGAGAAATAGGAAAGAAGCTAAAATGCATTTGCAGTGACAGTGGCGGTGAATATTGTGGATCATTTGATGAGTACTACAAGCAGCATGGTATTAGACATCAGAAGATGCCTCCCAAGACTCCTCAGCTGAATGGTCTAGCAGAGAGGATGAACAGAACATTAGTTGAAAGAGTTAGATGTTTGCTTTCAGAAGCAAAGTTACCTGGTTCTTTTTGGGGTGAGGCTTTATATACTGCTGCTCATGTTATTAATTTATCTCCTGCTATTGCTTTGCAATCTGATGTTCCTGATAGAGTGTGGTATGGTAAAGATGTTTTTTATGATCATTTGCATGTGTTTAGTTGTAAGGCATTTGTACATGTTCCTAAAGATGAGAGGTCCAAGTTAGATGCTAAGACAAGACAATGTGTTTTTATTGGCTATGGTCATGATGATTTTAGTCATAGATTTTATGATCCAGTTGAAAAGAGGTTTGTAAGAAGTCGTGATGCTATTTTTATGGAGGATCAGTCTATTGAATATATTGATAAAGCATAGAAGTCAAAATCTAGCAGTGTTAGTGGCCTGGTTGACTTAGATCCAACTCCAACTCTAGTTTCTGTGACACTTGACGTAGTTGAGCATGATAATAATGGTGAGAATGTTCAAGATGTTCAAGTTGAGAATAATGGTGGTGATAATACTATTGTAGATGCTCCTGCCCATAGAGCTGTTGACGAACCTACAGTTCCACTTAGGAGGTCTGTAAGACATAAAATTCCTTCTACTCATTATTCTTCAGATGATTTTATTCTCCTTACTGATGGAGGAGAACCTAAGTCATATGAAGAGGTTATGAAAAGTGAGGACAAGGCTAAATGGATTGCAGCCATGAATGATGAAATAAAATCTTTATATGACAATCATACTTTTGAGTTAGTCAAATTACCAGAGGGTAAGAAAGTTTTGAATAACCGGTGGATTTATAGATTGAAGAATGAGGGGAGTGCTTCAACTCCAATATATAAAGCTAGATTGGTTGTTTAAGGCTATGAACAGAAAAATGGCATTGACTTTAAGGAAATCTTCTCGCATGTTGTTAAAATGTCTTCTATAAGAGTTGTTCTTGGTCTAGCAGCTAGCCTTGATTTAGAGGTTGAGCACATGGATGTTAAAACAGCTTTCCTTCATGGTGATTTGGAAGAAAATATTTACATGAAGCAACCTAAGGGTTTTGTGATGAAGGGTAAAGAGGATCATGTTTGCAAGTTAACCAAAAGTTTGTATGGGTTAACACAAGCTCCGAGACAGTGGTACAAGAAGTTTGAGTCTGTTATGATCCAGTAGGGATATAAAAATACTGTTTTTGACCATTGTGCATTTTTGAGAAAATTCTCTAATAATTACTTTATCATTTTAATGCTTTATGTTGATGACTTATTGATTGTAGGTCATGATTCTTCAAGAATTAACTTGTTGAAAAAGGAGCTTAGTAAGTCTTTTGCAATGAAGGACTTGGGACTGGCAAGACAAATTTTAGGGATGGAGATTATTTATGATAGAAAAAGCAAGAAGCTATGGTTGTCTCAAGAGAAGTACATTGAGAAAGTACTTCAGCGGTTCTACATGAATAAAGCTAAAGCGGTAAGCACACCTCTTGCTAATCACTTTAAGCTTAGCACTAGACATGCTCCTTTTGATGATGATGAGAAAGCTAGAATGTAGGCAGTTTGATGTATGC